>CM034149.1:222939616-224234616 GCA_019776745.2 Taxus chinensis
TTGGCTCAGACCCCAATAATTGTAAGCTTCATATAGTCTCTGCCTTGATATTAAAAGTGACATAAGAGGTTCCATCGAATATGGATTCAGCGGAGTGATGATGAGAAAGATCTCATCTATGGTGGTGGATAGCTAATGAAATCCTTGATGCTTATTGGGTTATCTAATGGTGCCAACTTTAATATGGCATCTAGAGTTGAAGTATGAGAATAAATGTGATAACCTTCAAGATATATGATGGACAAACTGAAAACTGGAGAAAGGGAGGCCTGGTATTATATACGTAATAAATTTGAGTTTTGTGACCCAGACACCTCACGACAACCCAACTCTAAAACCTAGTTCACTTGGTCCAATCTTCGAGATGGATCGGATTGGGTTCTCAAATGACTAAGACAGAGCTATGTTTTCTACTCAACAAGCTTTTGATTTTGACAGATCATTTATTCCTTTCCTATGTGGAAGTGATGTCTAGATTTCATCCTGTTCTGCACCAATTTCCCATCAGATTTCATCTCACTTGGCAAATCAAAAGGCCCTTTTGTCATAAAGGACAATTCTTTCTTAATATGGTTTTAATGGAGCATGGACCTACACTCAATCACGTCAAGCAAGTGCGGAACTTAGCACCTTGACCACATCACCTTCATAATTATCATCCACCTCTCCTGTCTAATTAGAATGATGTAGAAGGGAAGGAAACACGATGACTAGGGACTGTCTAGATTCCTTAGAATATATGGGTTTCAACTGGACTGAATATTTTGCATCAGTGTTATTGTCGTTGCCTCCTCCACTCTACTAGAGTGTGATGGCAGCTTCGCAAAGGAAATCCCTTTTCTAAACTCCTTCAACTCTAGGTGGTCGAACTTATTACAAAAACTCCAAATTCCCTTGGAAAACTATAATTCTATTAAGGCTGTAAATTTGTACCCACCTTGACTGGCTTAAATTTAGGGATCATGTTTCAAATTAATTGTTTTCAATATGATTAAATCCAAATCATTCCTTTAACCAAATTCAATCATATTGTGATGGAGGAACCTAAAAAATGGATCCCCAACTAGTATGCTAAAGTAATTTTTCAAACACTATAAGCAATTGATTTAAAGCCCAAGTCCCTTTATCGAATACTATTAATGTTACCTTGAACAGATGCTTGGCTATTTGTACCATGAAAAGTTTCTCTAGCATGAGATTAAAATTTTCTGTAAAGGAAGAGTTTTTCTGTTGTGATTTACATGGAAGTGGTCATGCAAATGGCCAATGACAAGTCACTCGTAATGCGATGGATTTCCCTAGAATTTTAAAAAGATTCCCTTGGGATACATTTGGTTTGGACCTGCATCATGTTTATATGGAAGGTTTACAGTCTCAATCACTTAGCCCCCATATCAACAAAGGGAATATCAAATTCATCCCTAAACCTGGAGACCCCTAGATGATTCTAAGTAATTGACAATCCCATAACTTTTCTTAATGTGTCATACAAAATCATAACCAAAGAGCTTTCAATTCTTGCGACACATGTCTTCCTGTCAATGTTGGGATCGTGAACAAACTTGCTTTATTCAAGGGACACCTATATCCTTGAAAATCTCATTAATCTAGGAATGCATGGAATGTTTGGCGTGCAGATACAAGAACAAGCCCTCTTCATCAAAATTTTTTTGAGAATTATTATGTTTTGAATAGAATGGACCTTCTTTCTTATTATGCTAGAAAAAATTCATTGGGCTTTGGCCCAAATTTCATTACATATTGTCAATATGCTCTATGTGCATCCATCCATCCATATCACCATTAATGGGGTTCTCTTGATGTTGGTCACTTAAACTAGTCCTCTTTTTCATTAATTTATTTGGGCCTTGTTTGTGCGGACTGAAATGCCTTTTCTAATGCACTGGCCACTTTATTTTGGATCGTTGTCTCCTTGTTATTCCTCCCTGGCTCATGTTTGTAACCCGTAAATGGTTCTCTGGATGCTAGCCACTTGGTGGATATCATTTGTTCTTTTATTCCTTCTCTTGCATTGTCTTCTTCCTTGTTTTAATTATTTTCCCCCTCCCCCCCCCCCCTTAGGCGTGTGTACCTAGAGCACTGACAAGTCCTCTCTCTTGATGCTCAGGATTTCATGGTGGTGGAAGGTGCATCTGCCTTGGCCTTGACTGCAACCTACTCATGACATGTTGACTGGCTGCATGGATAATTTTGGTGTGGAGCCTTGTGTGGAACGGTGTGTAAATTTCTTGAAGCCACTCATGTGTACTACTCCTCCTGCTGGGTCACATCTAAGAAGTATGTGCAAAAGCTATAAAAACTGCTCAAAGACTTCGTCTGGAATAATGCTTCCATCGGTAAAGGTTTCCATAGAGTTTCTTGGGAAACTTGTTGCCTCCCTAGAGATTTAGGAAGTTTAGGCCTCATTGACATTATACGTCAAGGGAAAGCGCTTTGTGCCAAATGGATAATCTGAAGCATGGAAGGGAAGGAAGCATGAAAGGTGCTCCTGCGAAATGACATTGTAAAAGAATCCCCGTATGGTTGTATTGCCTAGAAAGGCATTGGATTTTCCAATCTTCTCATTGTTCTTATTCAAGTCAAAGTGGTTGGCACCTTTATGCTCAAAAGTATTTGGACAACCTAGGAGTAAATAAAGCCATGGCTCTTGTGGAATGGCAATGGCTTTCGTGACATCGTTTCATTTAATTACCACTCTCTATGGTGGTCTCTTGCCATTCAATGCCAGGATTGTTGTCTGTCCAAGATGCCTTGGATTCCTGTGCTCCATTTTTTCAAGCGTAAAATTTGCACCATCCAAGACCTCTTTTGCAAATGCACCCAATCTTGGATATACTAGCAAGAGCTCAAAGTGCAATTAAAATTGGCTTTCACAGATCGTGCTTTCATCAATGACATCGTTTCCTTCGTGCCAGATCACATGATCCACAAGATCTCTATTCTTCTTTCTCTTCCTTGGTGGACAGACTGGAAGTGGTATGTAGACACTCCATTCTGGAATTACTCAGCTAGCCGAGGATATGTTTGGATTTTGCCTCATTTTCCCATGGTGGGTAAGCTCAATACCCGGTGGGGAATTCAATACTCACTATCAATCTGGAAAAGGATATTTGAAACTATTTTCTCCACTTGTGTGAAACCCAAAATCTCCCACTTTATATGGTGTATTCTTCACCTCGACCTTCTACTTGGTGCCCATATGGCTCATTTGGGTGTTTCTGCCCCAAATATCCCTTTTTTGATCATATGGAAACTTTATATCCCCTTTTCTGGTATTTTCGCAAAGCCTAGAAGGCTTGGAATTGAATTCATTCTTTCTTCCTTCCCTTCTGACTAGATTGTTTTACTTGGAAAAATGTTCTCTTAGGAAATAATCCTTGAATTCCTGAAAAACTTTCCCATATTTGAAGTGCTTTCAGAGGGGAAATCTTATTCTAACTTTGTAAAGAAATGAATTCTTATTTATTTGCTAATGTTGAAGTTGATCAACAATTCGGTATTTATAACAAATCTATGGTTATTGCGAATGTATTGTTGTTGATTCAAGTTTAAGCCAACAAAGTGGTGATCAAGGTGGAGCATCTGCAAACGCTCCTTCATCAGTGCGGCGACACCCCTTGTAATGTTGCTCGAGAATTGTCATCCCCCTCTTGTGGCTCCCCACTGTAGGGTGGTGCCAGTGGGCGTTCCAAAGGTAGTGGTCACCAGAGCCTCTCTCAACGTCGGTCCTTCAGTCAAGCCCACTGGTCTCCCCTTCGCTTGCCTCCTCGGAGGAGCTTCTCCCCTTCGCCTTTAGCCCATCACGGGGGTTGGGATGCCCTCGGCACCCAGCTAGCTTGGCTGGGGCTTGCCAGTTGCCATTGAGCCACACACTTAGGACGGTTGGAGCCTCCTACCTCCTTTCGACAAGTTTCCCAGATTGTCTCTCGCTATCTCGCCCTCTCCAGCCCTGGTGAAGATACTAAAGACAGAAGCCAACCCGCCTTTGGTTGGGATGTGTCGGATAGTGGCAAAGACCTGCTTGACTCCGACTGACATAATCAAGACCCGCCCCCTGTAAGACAACAATTCACAACAACGACTTAATTTCTCCACTTTTGTGCTTTTTGATGCTTTGTAATTGGATGTGTTCCTAGACTTTATTGTTGCCTAATTTAATTTGAAGTTTAGGGAGGTATTTCCATCCTGCCCATTTTTTTTAGTGAATTATCTTGTATCATATTACTTGTTAATATAATATAAGATCTTATTCATCATAAAATATTATTATTAACAATTTAATTATACATCCATAATTACATCCATAAATTAGGCACTTGCGTGGACCACTCCTTTAAATGATTTAGGTTTTACCTATAACATCCATTGAGGGGAAATTTACCTTATATTATTGAAAAAAACAAACATTAGTGGCCGACATTTAGGACCGTAGTCTGCTATTAAGCCAACCTTGAAACCATCAATGGAGTAAAATAGTGCAATATAAATAAACAGCAATAGTTTGTGTATCGATTTGGGATGTAATCGATATTAACTTCAGAAACTCAGGCATCATGTTTTGTGGAAAGAAAAGAGGTGGTGCGAGAGTGCAGGAATTGGATTACGACACAGCAGCTAAATTTCTCAAGGCCGCCCAAGAAAATTCTTTCCTTGACTCGCCTCGGATTAAGAAGAAAAAGAAAGAAACCTGCTTTGATTCTGTGCCTGCAAACAACTCGGGAACAATTTTTTTCCTGAACAATGAAGACTGTAACCAGGATAATCCATACCATTCTCTCCACCACTCACAAAATCCATACCATAAAAATTTCCACAAGAGTGTAAAAACATCTAAAAAAAGTGTCTCTGATGTTTCTGATCATCATGACAACAACCCACCTGTTGATCGTGAAAAGAATTGTGAAGATAAAAATCATATTCTTCCATTGCAGAAGAGAGTGATGGATCTATTTCTGAAACTGCCTGTAACTACTCCACGAGTCATATGCGAGTTTATGGAAAACCACAGGTGCTGTAAGATTGATGAAGAATATGGTGTTGAAATAGATCTAACTGTTTTTCAATAAGAAAACCTGCTACAATTTGAGCTGCTAATAAGAAAATATTTGCATGAAAATAAGGAGAAGATGCACCAAGCTGTTCGTCAGCTTATCAGAATAAAACAGGTTCAAGATGGTGCATGGAAGGTATGTATGTATTTAAAATTCTCTCTCTCTCTCAGTATTGTTTGTTTGTTTAATAAGATTTTGTTCTGATTACACAAAGGTTTCCAGGTTGCAGCGGAGGATGAATAGTTGCAGGAAAAAGACAATTATTCAAATATTTAACATTATTCATGCTTTTTTATTATTGTTGAACCTCAAGAGATGATGTTTATGGAGAATACCAGAAACTTTCTTTTTGATTTATATACCAACAACATCTGAATAGTCTCTGTGTGTGTTTTGTTTTTAAAGTTCATCTCATTGGGGATTAAATAGCATTGTGATTTTTAAGTTATCTTATGAGTATTTATTTTTGTAATAGTATTTTTTGAAATGTGTTTTAAGTGTAGATATTAAATTTCAGTATAGGAAGTTAGTGTTATGGTGTTAGTGAGTATGTGTTTATTAATTATTCAAGTTATGCTCTTGTCTTGTTTGGCATACATTCTTTGTGTTGTTTGAGTTTAGAATCATTTTTTTTTAAAATTTTTTTTTTGTGTTTTTGACATTTTTTATTCTATCTTCTCTATTGATTCTATTTTCAGTTGTATTAACTCTTACATTCTTCTCTAGAATTTCCGTGTTATCCATGTTTCTATGTTTTTCATGGTTTTCTCTCTTCTCCCTTGTTTTTCTTGCAGTTATGGAAATTGTAGTCCCAAACTATATAGAATTAGTTGTTGCGTCTATGGGCCATTTTCCCCCAAATTTTTATTTCCAAGGTTTTTGTGCTTTCTTTTCATCTTTCCCACCCATTGTGTCTTGTCTTGCACATAAATAATGTCTTAATTTGACTTAAGAAGTCTATAAATACATTAAGTAAATTTACACATTAACAACAATCATAGATGGACATAGATTGACTCCAAGAGTGATATTGAATTTGTAAGAGCACAATTCATTGTTTTTAAGAGCATCCCTATGCCAAAAGTACAACTCAAATATTTAGAATGCATTCTAGCATTTACTAGTTGTTTTGCATCCATTGAAAGATAAGGGTTGGGACACTTGCATAAACCCTATTTTCTAATGACTTCCAAGTGTTGATTGACAAATTATTCAAGACATGAAGAGCCTAATAATAGTGAGGGGAAAACATAGACCCCATTAACACCCTGGATGTGAGCTGGTCACATTGGATGTGAAGCTCTCGCCTTAAAATAAGGTTAGAATATGACTTAAAATAAGGTGAACTAGTCACATTGGATGTGAAGCTCTCGCCTTCTCATTTGGATTTGTCATGATGTTTGTACATATTTCTCTTTGTTTGTAACTAACCCTTCTTTTTGCACATTTTTTTTGTTTTTTAAAGTACTTCAAATGATTTCCTAAGTTTAAAAATATTCCATATTTGACAATTAAAGTATGTTTTTTAATCTAAATTAAAATGGATTATAGTTAGATGTGGTTAGCATAGTGCATTTTTAATGCGAAACCATTTTCCAATGTTCTAAATTTAGTAATTATTATAAGTTAATGGGACCCACTTAGCATAGAAGCATCTTAAATATTTATCAACAAGGGTGACAAATGATGAATGTAATATACTATTTTAGGCTTCTTACCTAAGAATGTTTATTTTTGTTGTTTCTCATCCCTACTAACAAATATTTGATATGCCTATGTGCTAAATAAACCCCTTTATATTTGAGTTACTACTTATGATATATGAGAAAAAATGCCATTAATATAATGGTTACTCATGAAAGTAATTTTGAGTTGAGTTAATCAATCAAATAAAATCTTACAAAATTAACAATCTAATTAAATTGATCTAGAAGCCTTAGATCATAACATTCATATTTTGAAACTCACCCTAAAATTCACATTAGATAATTTCTAAATATAATGGAGTTTCCAAAACGTTAAGAGACATTTTAATATTTAGATATTGATGTTTGTTGTGGTAAGATGCCCAATAAGTAACTCTTAAGAACATCAAGTGGCTCTGATAAGCACATGTATTGTTTTTTACAAATGTATAGTGTTGTATTATACTCAAAATATAATAAGCGATACACAAAAATTGATTGGTTGTGGCTGGTAGACTAATCAACACCTATCGAGTCCATGTCAACTTGAGGTTTGTGGTTCAAAACTTGTATATCCAAGGTCTTCCTCACTTCAAGCTAAGATTACTGAGAACAAATAGAGAAGAGACAATGGTATAATGGTTGCTTGCCATAATTACTAACCTTGTTCACCATAGAATGAAGCATGAAGATGTATGTTATTAGAGAATACTCAAATTCAGAGAGACAATAAAGGAAATGTAAGAGTGAGTGCACAAACATGTGACCCACTTTTATATAGAGAAATAATATGCATTTTCTCAAAAATGAGACTTTATGTAAATTTGAGTGATGATAAGTGATACATTGGTTTAAAATTTTATAATAGTGTAAATATATGAAACGAAGGATTTTGCGTGTGTGTAGAATACTATTATTATTATTTTTAAATTAAAAAATACAAAATATTATATTTGTCTTTTTATGTAACACACTAGTTTATTTGTGCAAACTAGCACATTGAGTGGCAAATTCGCACACATGTGTACATCATAATGAGATATAATTGATAGATTTTTTTTTGAATTCATGAATTTTCAAACAAAAAAATTATAATTTTTTGACAGAAAATATAATTTTTATTTAATTATTGAAACAAAATTTATACGAAGTTGATTATTTTTTCTCGCACACTCAATATCTCAAAATTGGAAGTACTATAGTTAGAAAATAATATATGGTTGTATCAAGCTCACTTTTTTATAGCACATGAATTTATAAAAAATATTTAAAATTTTATATTTATATTTTTAATTACTGGTTAAAAATTATAGTAAAAATGAAAAACAATGTAAGTGTGTTATTATTCTTTTAAAATAGAAAATAAGTGTTTAAATCTTTTTAAAAAATAGATATTATGAAAGAGTAGCTACAAAAGCAAGAAACCTTTTTTTTGAAGTGCCAAAGTGGCACTTACGTGGCAAAAATTAACAAAAAGGATTTGAGGAAAGTTTTTGATGACACGAGTGTGTCATTAGGCTACCACTGGATTGTTACGATCATAAGGGTTACGATGTAACCTTACAAATTTGACGCCCAGTAAAAAACTTGTGCTCTACACATGTTGCACATACTGACACAAAAATAAATTTTACCTTTGAATTTTTTACTGCACATGTGTCGACTATAAAATTATGTTTTTTTTTCAATTTTTTGTTTTACAATAGTGATTCTTATATTATGTGTTAGAGTTTTGTAAGAGATTCAAGTTTATTGATAATGTTATAAAAAATACAAGATAAATACCTAAAGAAATATGAAGAGAGGGTTGTGGTACTCCCATAAAAAGTGTGAGCATAACTTGTGAATCTATAGGTTTAGAATCCCGAGTATGAGAAATGGTTGCATCAATATATACATATATATATATATATATATATATATATATCTACACACACACACACACACACACACATGTATATGTATATGTATATGTATATATATATATATATATATATATATATATATATATATATATACATACATACATACATACATACATACATACATACATACATATACATATATATATATATATATATATATATGTGTGTGTGTGTGTATATATATGTGTGTGTACACACACACACACACACACACACACACACACACACACACACACACACACACACATATATATGTATATGTATATGTATATGTATATGTATATGTATACATACATACATATACATATACATACATATATATACATATTGTAATTAAGGAGCAATAAATCCTTCATTATGTGTCTCCTCATGTTTAGTTTCCTTAATTATCTTTTTCTATTCACTTTTACTCACATTTATCATTATATAAACCATGAGAGGATGTAATCTAACGTATTATCTAAATATAACTTTATCAATCTCATTAAAAAAGAACATGTGCATTATAGTTATCAACATTAATTGCATTCACAACATTTTGTGTAAATGTAGAGAAATCATTCACATTTTTAGTGTTTTGTATCCTTTAGCATTATTTATATTTACATAAACAAGAGAACAAGAATTAATGTCATGAGAAATCGTCAATGTTTTTACATACACATACGAATTTGAGTCAAAGGAATATGAATGTTATTATAAATATCACCCGTCAACCTAGAACATCACCTAGTAGGTGTAATTTACATTACTTTCTTTGATGTCATAAGATGTGCATGTGAAAACACCAATAAAGCTAGACCTGATGCTATAAAAAAAATCACACAATATGGATAAATCATGTAATGCTAAGAGGGGAAAATAAGAAACCATAAAAAGAAAATGAAGCCTAGGGTTTTTGTTCAATCAATATGTGACCACCAAATCTTCTAGTTATTATAAAACCTAAAAGTTGAAAATTCTTAAAATTTAAATTTATAGGAAGATTTTCAAAAAATAATAATTAAGAATTGTAATATGAACTTTAATTATCATGATTAGGGTAGTCTAAAGAGAGAAAATAGAGAGAGATGATAAAGCACGAGTAAAGGAATGAATCGAATTGATCTAACCTGAATGATGCCTACACACATATATATATAGAAAATGAAAACTATCTCGAAAAAATGTCATTAGTAGATCCGAAAATTTAGTCTTTTAAAATTTTGTTTGGGTCATAATAGATGGAAAGGTCTAGGTTAAATATCAAACATATATAAGATTTTTCAATCCATCTTGGATAGATTTATTCCTGTTGGTTGTAGAATTTGATCTTTCAAAAACAAGCAACAGTCAGGGGATAACAGTCCCTCCTCTTTATGGGAGAGGTTCCTTGATTGAACACCAAAGAGAAAAGCTAAACTACTTATTTACAATAAAAACACTTGTTCAATATTCTATAAAGATTTTGATATTCAAGATGTCTTCATTCAAATATTTTCAATACAAAAGAAAGGAGAATAGAGGAACTAGTATTAAGAAAACTAAAGAGAATAGCAATTTCAGACATATAGATAGCAAAATAATATCTTATTTATGCTTGATAAAGTAACAAGATCTAGGTTGCGTATATAAAAACAAAATTAGGCACAAAGTTCCAAATACACTTATCAACTGAAAGACACAAAGTTCTTGCTTAGATACACATAGATTTATATGAATCAGACAAGGAACAAAAAGAGATAAAACATGAAAGAGGGTGAAACTTCTTATGTATTGAATAGTTCAATGTTCTTTTTTACATCAAAATATCAAAATCCCCCATCCCTTACAATGATAAGGAAAGTTATTTAAATAACCCAAGAATCGGTTACAAAGACCCTTTTCAGTTTCCTTTCTCTTAATTTCAAAAGTTAGTATCTAATTAAATATAACAAACTCAATTTATCTCTTATTTTCATAACACATGACTATAGAGATAAAACCACCTTAGTTTGATATTTTAAATAAGAAAAGAGAATATGAACTAGGAATATGAGATGCTAATAGAAGCTCTTGAAGTTCCCTTTGTCTTAAGCAATTGATGTCTGAATCTTTTCAATGCTTCAACTATGTCCATTCCTCAGGGAATTGTTTTATTAGTGGTTGCATGAGTCCAACTACCCAAACACTTCTCCATTTATTTTTTGAACTCTGCATTTTCCAAGAAATCTTTATTGGCATTAATGATAACAACATGCAGTGAGCAAATTTCTTTCATCTTCTCCTTGGATATGGTGTCTTTCTTGAATAAATCTTCTTTAACAAAAGTTTTGAACTGAGATTTGATATCTTGAATAGTGAATTTATCATTTGAACTTTCTTTGAAGATTTGGCAATGAATATACAGGAAGGCAGACATGACACAAGCTTTAAAAGCTTCTCCTTTCTGTAACATGTTTCTGAGCTCTCCAATGGCTTCTTCAAGAACCTTTATTTTCTAGTCAATGCTGAAAACCCACTACTTGGACAAATTCAACTTTGCATCATCGAAAACCTTATTTACCAAAAGGATTTGTACATCTGTCTCACTCATCAATATGATATCCTGGATGCACTCACTCCATAATTTCAACTCCCTATCCAAACTGCTGAGTGTTATGGTGAATTTTAATTGAATCTTAGCAATTTTCTCATATGCCTTGAATGCTTCCTTAATGAAATTCAGACCTGTGATTATCAAGTCATCAACCATAACTTCCATTGCCTTCCCATAGGTGGCATGCTTATGAATGTCTTTGATGGCTTGAACCTCATCATTGGACATGATGGTAGGAGGTGGGATTGAAGCTAGGGGATTTGGGTCAAGTACCTTATCTTCTGCCAATAAATATTTGATGAAATTTGACAAAATCTAATTCTATTCCTCTTATAACTACTCCTATGTCTAGCTTCCCTTTTTCTACTCTTTCAATCACCTTACAAACTAGTCTCACTCAGATAATTGACCTTTCTATCAAGTTTCTATTCACTAAGAGAAAGTCTTGTAAATTCCATATCATCCATCGATAGGTATTTTTCATCTTTTTCCTAGCCTGGATTTTGCAATTTTAATGAATTGCTTGGTCTTAGGAATCTGAAACAAATATTGACGTAACTTTAAGCCTTTTTTGCTGGAGGGGGAGGAGTATTACCTAGAAGAGTCTACCACTACATTTAACTTAGGATCAACCACAATTGAAGTGGCCTTCCTTTTCTTACTTTCCAGTAATTGGTTGTACCCAAGTAAATGAAGAGCTTGAAGTGGAAGGAGCACTACGGTCCTGAAGTGCAGATGCACACTCATCACACTTAGATTTTGCACCATGGCTACTTCTAACACATAGAGGTATTATCTTGAGTGACAGTAGCTATCCATAGTAAATATTTCCAGATATTCATAAAATTGTTTTCTATGACTGTTTCTTCCTTCATACTATTTTCTTTAAGGATATCTTCCTCAGGGTTTTCCTTCTCTCATTTGCTTGACTGTTCTTCATCGCCAAGTTCCACAATTGTCTTCCTTGTCAGGAATTATTTCAATGCTTTCTTAGGATAGGGTTACGTCTCACTCTCTTGTGTAACATCAATCTACTTTATCATCCTTATATAGCTCTTCCCCTTCTTGGTGTACACCATAGTTGAAGATTCTGGAGGAGAAAGAACAAATTGTTCATGTGTTTTAGGAGCTGATACACAGTTATTTCTTTCTAAGAGAGTAGGAGTATCTTGGGAAGCATACTTGGATATACATTTCCCTGATCATATTTATGTTTCCTTTCGAACCAAAGTCTAGTTCTTCGCTAGCACAATATTCTTGAGCTCCTTCAAATCCTCTCTCTCATTGAACAAACCAATCAATGGTTTTGATAGGAGTGTGATTGATTGACCTATTTTCCATACTCAAGATATTTTAGTTCCTCATCATCATCCTCTAATTCTTCAGGAACATCATATATATAAAAATCTATGATTTCTTGCAAATACAATCTTCCATAGTACCTTCTTTTGGATTCATAATCATTAGAACAATCAGCCCAGTAGTCTTCAATATTTGCAAGGTGCTGATAACCCATTCTGAAATTGGTAGAAATGAACTTCTTAATATAAAAGCAAATTCTAGGATTTTAATAGTGAAGGCTAAGAGGAGAAATGGTTCTATCAATTTTCTGAGCATCCAAAGAAATCTTACAAGTGTAGTTACCCAATGTGATTGAGAACTGAATGCCTACAATTTTCTTATCCCTGTAAGTTCTATGCAATTTATCCAATTGTCTGCATATCTCCACCAAATCCATCTTATCACTATAGTACATAGGTAGTTTCAAGGGGTTTTCCTTAAAATCTAGTCCAATCAAATATATGAAAATTTCCTGAATTGAGTAAAAAATATTCCATAGACGTTGATCAGTTGTTTTTTCTCATCATAGAAATATCTTCTAGGAGTATGTCTTTCCAACATCTAATAATGTACATAGTGAATGCATCATTCACTCTTCTGAAATGATGATTGTTGACCTTCAAATTCAACTATGGACGATACATATAAATGGGTGCATCTTTCTTATCTTCCACAAGGGATAAATCCAACCACTATTTATAAGTTGTAATGGAGTACACCAAATATGAGGTCATGTAAAAGTTTTGTGTCCTTTGAACATTTTCCAATTGATCAGTCAGGTTATCACAAATTAGTTCTTCCCAGTTCAAGTTCTTCTTACCCTCACATATAATATTGATACATGGGCACATCTAGTAATGAAACTCATTGGTGGAGGGAATTCCCATAATCCTGAAAAGGAGAGTGATGACATTTGATTATTCTTCATGGAAATCAACCCTAAACATTGTCTTGGGTAGACTTGAGGCTCCTTTTTTTGGGTTATTAAACCAAAACTTGGCCACTCTGCTCTTGTACCGTTCACTGTCTTGATCAAAAAGAAGTTGTGTCTGATCCTTAGTAAGAATATTCTAGCCCTCAATCATGGGTATTTTGAAAGTAGTGTGAATACAATCTTCATCGAGTTGAGCCACCACATGACCTAGA
Organism: Taxus chinensis; assembly: GCA_019776745.2. Taxonomy (NCBI): domain Eukaryota; kingdom Viridiplantae; phylum Streptophyta; class Pinopsida; order Cupressales; family Taxaceae; genus Taxus; species Taxus chinensis. The sequence continues at coordinate 222,953,343 of CM034149.1, forward strand.
GGATCAACAATTTCCTTTATTTTTAGGTTAAAACTAGAAATGCAAACTAGTACTGTGTCGGCACATTGGAATGAAACGGGGAAACCCCCTACCTATGCTATTCCACTATCTTTGATTAGCCGAGTAATGGGAGAATAGTTTTGAAAATTAATACGTGCCCAAAAAATGTCCAAATCAAGGTGCTGAGCTTTGCTATCCCCAATATTTAGTATAGCCATCTCCAAGGTAGAGAGGTGCTCGTGTCCTTTCAAATTGATCTTCATTTTATAACAAGAGCAAAAGATCTCTATGAGAGAAATTCCCTTAGTTCCTCGATCAATACCTTGATAATTCACAACTTCTTTGATATCTACAAATTTGAAAACAATGGAACATGACTCGACCACGACTACAAATAGTGGATGGGGAGAAACTGAAAGGTCTTTAGAAAATATGAACAAGATGGTAAAAATGACCAACTATCTGACTATTTATGCCCATTTAAATTCAAGTAGGTCGGCAATGTGAAATAACTGAGGTAATAAAGACCTTTTTCTGACCTAAAATAATGAGAATAAGAAAAGGTAGAACAAAGGTGCACAACTGACCCGTGGGACATTGGGACATTTGGGACGTGCAAAGCCAAAATAGTTGATTTGCGGTAAAGGCAGAAAAAACCTACACAACTATCCTAAGGGACATTGAGACATTTGATACGTGTGGAGCCAAAATAGCTGCAGTGAATGGAAATCAGAAAAGGTGGACTTGCGGGGAAATGGCGGTCAGGGAGCACTCGGGACAAGAAAATATGAAACACACGTAGCACACTAAAATCAGATAATTTGGAAACATTTGACACAGAAAACCCTTGGGACATCGAGACACCATTTCTCTGAATAGCTAAAAAGACTGAAAAACGAAGGAAAAGCAAGACCAATCAACAAAATCAGAAAATTAGGGAACAAACAACCCAGAGGAACTTGGGACATGAGGAACAGAAAAAGTTGAAATACTCGCATAACACTGAAAAATCCTTAAAAATCAAATTTTGAAAAAATGATTAACTGTTTGAAACTAGCTCTTTCTCAGGGGATCCTTTACAAGGGTATTTAGCAGTCACCTAACTCGAAAAATTTTAAAATTGGAAAAGAAAATTCACAACTCTTGGGGAGGTGACAACAATTCCACATGATTTTTATGGTGTAGATTTTCTTACCTTTCATCTATTGGAATATTGCTCAGGACATATGTGATGTTATTGGACAATCCAATATATATCTTCTCATTTTCGTAAACCCCAATATCACTTGAAATGATAGAGAAGAGTGAGTCATATACAAGGATCATACTGACCTCACATGCTACACAACTTTTTGATGTTGTGAACTATATATTGTATATCAAGAATCATGTAATTCTCCCAAATCAAGTGAATTATTTTCGGTTCACACATGTTTTTTTATGTTAAATAAATGTAACTATAAAACTAATATGAAACTATAATGATACTTCATTCAAAATGATACACTTGACGTGTATCTAAATTTTGTTTGGGAGTGCTTCATATTAAATCTAAGTCAACCAAATAAAATTCACAATTCAAACATATCCTTGAAACCCTTGAACACGAAAAGCTTAAAAAATCACCTGATGACCCATCTAACCAAAATGTGGCCTCCTCTAGTGATACCCCTTTCTTCCTAATCGACACTATTCACATAGCCACGAGATCCCACATCCAAGATTTGAAATCCCAGAATCAAAATAGGCCTAAAATCTCTAACTCCGTGGCTCCCCCAAATTCATCTAAACCATCATCTCCTAAAACCAAAGTTTCTATACTTGTATCTCCTCAAACCCAATCCATAACATCTATACAAAATATTGTCCTTAAACATTTACACCCAACACCCATCAAGATGTCTATTAATGAGCTTATCCAAAATCCCCCTTGAAAATGACAAGCTATGATATAATCCATTCAAGAAATATTGGTATCATCAGATGAGCCCCTACCATTTTCTAACCTCTTTGGTGCCCTAAAAATTTCTGCATACACCACATTTGACAATTCCTAGATTCCATCACTATAACTTGAGGATCAAAACCTCCCTCTATTCATCACCACCCAAATCAATAGAACTATTGTTTAAAGATTTATGATTCATAATGACACTAGCATCAACATAATCTCATCTCATGCCTTCAAACAACTTTAACTACCCAAAACTATAGTAGCTCGGTCACCCTTCATTCTACGCTCTTTTAACGATATTGTCACTCCCACTTTGGGCACAATTATCCTGCATATAAAAATAGGTCTGAAAAGCATCCATGATGTTTTATACTTTTTAGAAGGTGAGTTCTAATACAACGTACTATTAGAATGATTATGGATCTACGTTATTTTTTGTGTCCCTTCCACCTTACACCAATGTTTAAATATGAACATAAAGGTAAGAAATTTATGGTTCCTACTGATCCCAATCCATTTAAGGCATGTCACATGAACTATAGGCCCAATGATGTCTTTCTTCCATTACAGAACTTGACATACTTAAAACAAGCCTCTACAAGTTGTATTATCCCCACATCCAATTTCCCAAACAATTAATCATTTAAAAACATGATGCAATGTCTCTCATTGGGGGAGTACTGGATCCTATCTCTTATTGCACTCCTATGCCTAAGACATATGGGAGACCCGAAAATTAGCCACTCTATTAGCCTAACATATGAAATATCATTTCCTTTGATCCCCTTTCCTTTAAACACAAATTGTTTATGGAGGCATCTATCGCCCCTTCTCTTATCTTGATGATTAACCGCATGCTAAACCATTTTTTTCAGACTTTTCATTATTTGATAAGCCTTGGTTTTCCTGAAATTACCTTCATTGTTGTTATTGGAAATGTTTAGGATTGGGTAGGTATGAGCAAGGTCCACATGAGTTACCCTTTGAATATTTGAGAAAACCTCACAAGAAACAAGGCCTCGACTTCAAATATTCTTCTTCTAACCCATCAATATCAACATCAGAACTTCAAACATACACATCATTATTATCTAACGTACCCTCCCATTATTATGACACCATGTCCATCCCTCCTATACTCAATACTATCACTACTATCAATACTATCACATTGGGACCTCTAACTTATTAAGCTAAGGACAATACCGAGTCTCTTTCTTTAACATTACCTCACATGATAGAGGAGGATTCCCCCACTATTGATGTTCTCCATTACCATGATGACGATGTTATCTTGACTTATATGGAGGCTGAGGATCATTATCTCAAAAAATCCTTATCTCTTAACATGTCTACCCTTTTTAATGAGTCTAGTGTCGATGTTAATATAGGCACAATACAAGAACCACACATTATCAAAATCGGTCAAGCATTAGACCCACAAGAACTTCAAGAATTCACCACATTCTTATCCAAACATAATCAAAATTTTGCAAGGTATTACAATGATATTCTTGGTATAGACCCTAACATTGTTATCCATAATATTGTTATAATCCTTGATGTTAAGCCCGTAAAGCAAAAGCTTCGTTAGATGTATCTTTGCATCGCACTGCTAGTCAAAGAAGAACTTTAGTGTGTTCTTTCAACTAATTTCATACAACCCATTGGCTATTCCCAATGGGTCTCCTATATCATTCCTATCACTAAAGCCTTTTTGAAATTATGTATCTACACAGACTTTCGAGATCTTAACCCCGGTTGTCCAAAATATGATTTTCCCCTACCCAAAATTGATCAACTTGTCGATCTAACAGTAAGACATGAAATATTGTATCTTATTAATGGTTTCTCTAGTTATAATGAAATCCTCATCACCCCCAAATATCAACATAAGACGTCCTTTATCAATCCATGGGGAACCTTCGGCTATAGAATAATGCCCTTTGGCTTGAAAAATTTAAGTGCTACTTATCAATGTGCCATGACATACATCTTTCACAATCAAATCCACAAAACCATATAAGACTACGTAGATGATCTATTAGGTAAATCAAAACACCAAAAAGACCATTTGGTTTTCCTCGACATGATCTTTACATGTCTAATATATTTTTAGTTTTCCTTAAGCTAGCTAAATCTGTATTTGGGGTACTAATAGGAAAACTCCAGGGATTCATCGTATCCATTAGGGGAATTGAAGTTGGCCCCACAAAAGTTAAAGCCATTATTGAAATTCCTTCTCCATATAATCTTAAACAACTACATAGCCTCCAAGGGAAACTTCAATCTATCCATTATTTCATCTCTCATTTATTAGACCGGTGTTAGTCCTTCCACCACATTTCAAGAAAGAACATCGAATTTAAGTGGGAAAATGAATGTCAAAGATATTTTGACAGCCTCAAACTTTACCTTCTATTGCCACTAGTGCTTATTATTATCACAAACAAGTAGCACCATGAGATTTGGCAATGCAGATCTCTACTTTTTGCTAACATGGGGTTATCCCTCAAGCTGTGGCACTTGCGAAACTTGAGATAACCCTTTGGAGAAGGTCAAATTACTCTTCCTAATATAATGCTAAACTACTCCTACTCTTAGAAAGGAAAATGCAACTAACTAATCCCAAACTAACCATGCTAAGAGACTAGGGAGAGAGAAGGTTAGAAATATACATGAAAGGGAAATCCTAAGCTAAAATGCAGTGATAGCACCAGAAAAGGGATGAGTGACACTCTAGTGAGGAAGAAAGAGAAATAAATGAAGAAGGGAGAGGCCAAACATAAGTGACACAAACCCAAAGCTTCATTTATCATCTATTCTCACATAAAGCACAACATAATGAGCTTGCAAGAATAAATACATGCACAACATAATGCAATAAATAAAAGAGAGGTAAGGTTGCAGCTAAAATGAGAAAGGACAGACAAATGTGTCATAAAACAAGCTTTATTGCAATAAAAGTATGCACAGACCATTACGGTTATAGAGGAAGGAACAAGAACATTGCCAAGCCCAAAAATGAAGGTTTGATGACTCACAACTAGTTTGGAAAAAATTTGACAGAGTTCCATTACAGTTTTTGAATGTCCATCCTTTCAAAATGAAATATTTTACAATATATATCTCGAATGAAAGAGAAGGAAGAAAGAGAAGAGGGAAAAGAGAAGGGGCATGACTTTTTTGGAATTCAACCACCAACAGTCTGCATTAAAATCCTATATAAAGCACATAGACACCTTACAAAGCCATCATTCAGTCTATTTCATCTTGCAGAAGCAAATGAATCCATGCCTCATCAATTCTGGTGTTTGAGCTACATGATTTGATCATTTACATGCCCAAACAGTCTTCTTCTACTCAGTAAAATGTTTTTGTTTTGACCCACCAAAACACATACAAAATCATATTTTTATGATGTCAAATTGAAGGGCTCGATGAGAGATTTCCAACGGTATAAATTTTTGTCTAATTTGGTGTAGGGGATCAAAAGATATGGCCATTTGAAGATTTACTTGTTGGGAGGCACAAGAAATTGACATGTGGCAACCTTTGATTGGTTCAGGGATTGGCCTCTACCAACGTGTACTTGCTTCACCTTTTTCTAAGTGTCAGTCTCCCATTAGTTCACAATATCATGCTTTAGTTTCCCGCTCACCATTTGTCCTTGTCTTTTTTACCTTTTACGAGCTTTAGCCTTTATGAAAATACAGACCAATAGAACTTCACCACGTTCCTTCGGGATGTCAAGCTGTCTTTAGATATTTTTTAGTCTCCGTGACACATGGACCAATGAAAAGGCTCCACACTATTTTTCATTGCATACCTTGTCAGACCCCCTAAAAATGCAAGCCAATAAGAAATGATCACGTTTCTTCACAATTTTCCCCTCAATTGACCATTGTAAAATGCGAGCCAATAGGAAGGCTCCACGTACTTCACATGTTAGTCCCTTGTTTAATCCCTTGCCTCTGACATCCATGAAATATTTTATCTAATGAGGAAGCACCGTGCATATATGTGTTGTCAGAATTTTTGATAGCCCTTTTGACAATTTGTGAAGTGTGAGCCAATAGAAAGGTTCCATGTACTTTGCGTTGTCAGTATTTTATTTGATATCCAATAATAACAGTGTCAGAACCTATCAGTCTATTGCTTCGTGCTTATATCTAATTGGACAAGCCTTCACATTTGTCAGATTTATGAAAAGTGAGCTAATGAAATGGTGCCATGTAACTCTTCACATCATGATTTCTAAGTTTGGGGGACTTAGAAACTTTTTGGATTTTTAATGTGGCCGCTATTTGTCCTCTTTGTTTTGCTTTATATCACGACCTTTAAATATGTCGCGGGTTTAATCAAAACCTGCCTAAGTCTTTGACTGAGCTCCTTTGTTCCACGACTTGTTAAAACATTCAATCCGCCAATGAATTAAACTTGATTATCTGATGGATTTTCAAATGCCAACAACCAATGCATTTGGGAAGTGCAATTTGATGGCCATTTGACCGTCACAGACCTATAAAAATGGCTAAGTCCATTTTTAAAATTGATCTGCAACATTGAAATTTCTTACCCTAGTGTTGTATTAAAGGAAGAAATGAACTTAGGAATGTATGGAAGCTTGATGTTGATCTATGGAGCTCTAAATGAAGCTGTGAAATTGCTCCAACTATCTAATTTCTCCATTAGACTGTTCTAGCTAGAGGTGAAGCCAAAATTGACCATCTCATTGTGAAAAGTCTTATGATTTTGATTTTTTGAGAGTGGAAAATTTTAAAAGCTCGAGACTTCACTCTATTTACTCTATTTTTGATCTACTGAGAAAAATAAAAAACATCTGAAGTTGCCTCAAATCTTATTTTTCCCAAGTTTTGGAGAAAAACTGAATTAAATCCTTGACAAATAATGAAGCATTGTAGAGTTGTGGATCTCATCCTTATTTGGAAATGAAATGCATGCAATTAGCACTGTCCCAAGCAGTGAATTTGACCAAGGAAGAGGCACCACTGGCTCTTAACTGAAACTGATCTCTTAGGGTCTAAAAATGAACCTTAAAGCTACCCCAAAATCTGATTTGGCCAAGAAAGTTACCCTGAACTGAAATGGACTGTGCAACACACAAAAACTATGTACAAAATATGAAAAAACATACATGCTCCAAGTGGAAACGTGCTGAGTGTGTATAATGAACTTGTTTTGCTGAAAGAAAACTACCTACCCTACTCTAACCAAAACAAGGAAAAGCTAAACAAAGCCTGCAACAGGTAGGGAGAAATAGCTCCCCTTCTTTACAAAGTGCGACCATGTAATTAATTTTTCAAGGGACATGGCCTGTAATAAGGGTGAAAAACTTACTTGTATATTTTTTTCCACCCTTTTCCTCAAAGTATCGAAAAACAAGACAAATACCTCTTTTAGTTGCTCTGAATTTAGACTTGCGAGGCATTGTTATTGACCTTTGGTGCATTTAAGATCATCCTCATGCTTTGAAGCGAGCATGACTGGTTTTGGATCCTCCTTTGGCTCTAATGAAGCCAAGTACCTGATGCGAGGAAAAGGTATAATCCTTTAATTTTTCCCACTTCTCTGAAACTTAACTCCAAGAATGGATTCTTCCTTTAGACCTTCCTCATGAATGTGGTTGTTTGTATGCTGATTTGGAATTGGTATTGTCTCCTCAATAAACAATTTTTTTTCCACTTTCATGGCTACTAATTTTGTACTTGTTTTTCCATTGCTTTCCCCTTTCTTTGTTCCATCCTGATCCTCCATCAAAATTGCAGCAAGCTCAGGACATCCAGAGCAATGAGGATCATTGCATTTCTTGAAGACATATTGCTCACTTTCAATAAATTATTCCTCGAGGCCTTGGGTGCTAATAGTGTTGAAAAACACTTTCTCCTCTTCCCTAACCCTTCCAATTTGATTTTCCTTCAAATATGTGTGCTCTGTTTTAGTGTTCAGCCCCTTTTTCTTGCACAATTTGAACCATCTCATCCTCCCAATTTGAATAAGACCAATCTTCAACAGATAAAAAATTAGTTGAATTGGTTGTGGAGAAGAGGTATAAATAAAGGACTATGGATCTGTTTCATGGGTGGGCAAAGATGTTTGACACACATAAGTCCTGATTTGATCAATTGGAGAAGCCAAATGACACTCAAAAACATGCTCCCCGCCTTGCTTGTTTTCTTTCTGCTCCTCTCCAAAAGCATAATAGGCCTCCCTTTCCATCAAACTTGTAGGGTAACTTGGTTTAGTGAGTGTTGGATAGAAGGTAGGGACAACATGTGAAATACCACAACCTCTAAAAACATTAGTGCATGGTTTAGAGAAGTTTGGTAGTTCCCTGGGTAGAGATGGGAGAGAATTTCGTAAAGTTTGGGGAATGTTTTGGGCATGAAAATCTTGTGAAACATCTAATGAAGGCTAAGGAAGCAAGGGAGCTTCTTGATTTTTGAAAGGAATAATGGATTTTTCATTATTTTCACAAGGAGAAGGAAGAATTTGAGGTGGTGAGGGAAGAATTACAACAATGGGGATGGGTTTTCTTTTTCTAGTATGAATGAGAATCTTCTCAGCTTGAGATGCAATGGCAAAATCTTGAGGAAGACTGTTGCCTCCTAGGGATTAGATCAATACAGCTAAATCAACATCAAAGGACCTCAAATAATACAAAAACTTCATACCTTGTGGGGGTCTGTATTCTTGTGGAATTATGTGCCATGTCCTTATGAATTTGATGTTGAAATCAGGGATAAACTCCATTGGAGCCCACTGTATTTTGTTGAGATGTTCCATGAGACAAATGACATCTACATCCTCCCTAAATAGGTTTTGAAGTTGTTCTCCTTGTTGATTCCATGTGAAAATATATTTTGGAGCCAAACTGTTGTACTAATCTTTTTCTTTTCCTTTGAAAGATGAAAACAAAATTCTAAGGAAAACATTCTCCTATGTGACATAATGAATGACACAATGGTTGGAAATATATTGAATATGATCAATAGGGGATTGATCTCCATTTCCATATAAAAGGGGCATATTTTTCAAGGCTATTTTTGGGATAACATCCAACTACTGCAAATGAAGTGGACTAGAATTGAAATGAGGGAATGGAAAATCTCTTTGGAGAGACATGATTGAAATGGAAACATCAGAATAAATGGAAGGAAAAATGGAAAGGTTTACAACAAATATCATGGGTTATTTAAATCAATGGAGTCGTCAGATATGCTTGAAACTTACCTCTAAAGGCTGAGATCTCACCAAGAGCACATCAAACTTGCTAAGATGAAGATGTAGACCAAGATACACACCAATAAAATATATATGTTTCACCTTCTGATCCCACTGAGCATGCCAAAATTGTTATCATAAAAAAGTATCACCCTGAGATTTGGCAATGCATATCTCTACTTTTTGCTAACATGGGGTTATCCCTCAAGATGTGGGACTTGTAAAACTTGAGATAACCCTCTATAAAATGTCGAGTTCCTCTTCCTAATATAATTATAAACTACTCCTACTCCTAGAAAGGAAAATGTAGCTAACTAATCCTAAACTAACCATGCCAAGGGACCAGGGAGAGAGAGAGAGGGTTAGAAAGATGCATGAAAGGGAAATCCTAAGCTAAAATATGGTGATAGCACCAAAAAAGGGGTGAGAGACACTCTAGTGAGGGAGAAAGAGAAATAAATGAAGAAGGGAGAGGCCAAACATAAGTGACATAGACCCAAAGCTTTATTTACCATCTATTCTCACATGAAACACAACATAATGAGCTTACAAGGAGAAATACATGCACAACACAATGTAATAAGTAAAAGAGAGACAAGGTTGCAACTAAAATAGGACAGAAATGTGTCACAGGTTCTTATTGCAATAAAATAAACCATTACAGTTGCAAAGGAAGGCACAAAAATGAACATTTTCAAGCCTAAAAATGAAGGTTTGACAACTCATAGCTACATTAGAACAAATTTGATAGAGTTCCATTATAGTTTTTGAATTTCCATCCTTTCAAAATGAAATATTTTACAATATATAGCTCGAATGAAAGAGAAGGAAGAAAGAGAAGAGGGAAAAGAGAATGGGCATGACTTTTATGGACTTCAACCACCAACAGTCTACATTAAAATCCTTTGCAAAGCACGTGGGCACCTTATAGATCCATCATTTAGTCTATTTTGTCTTGCAGAAGCAAATGAATCCATGCCTCATCAAATATGGTGGTTGAGCTACCTGATTTGATCATTTGCATGCCCAAATAGTCTTCTTCTACCTCCAAAAGTATGTGTTTTCCATTTTGACCCATTAAGCCACCTACAAAATCATATTTTTATGATGTCAAGTTGAAGGGCTCGATGAGAGCTTTCCAATGGTATAAATTTTGTTTGATTTGGTGTGGGGGATCAAAAGATATGGCCATTTGAAGATTTTCTTGTTGGGAGGCACATGAAATTTGACAAGTGGCAACCTTTGATTGGTTTAGGGATCGGCCTCTACTGTGTGTACTTGCTTCACATTTTTCCAAGTTTCATCTCCCATTGGTTTGCAATATCGGGCTTTAGTTTCCCACTCACCATCTATCCTTGTCCATTTTACCTTTTGCGAGCTTTAGCCTTTATGAAAATATGGGCCAATAGAACTTCACCATGTTCCTTCAAGATGTCAGGCTGTCCTTAGACCTTTGTTATTCTCTGTGACACATGGACCAATGAAAAGGTTCCATGATATTTTGCATTGCATACCTTATCAAACCCCCTAGAAACGCGAGCCAATAAGAAACAACCATATTTCTTCATAATTTTCCCCTTGATTAACCATTGTGAAATGTGAGCTAATAAGAAGGCTCCATGTACTTCATATGTTAGTCCTTTTGATCTCCAACCTCTGACATTCATGAAATATTAGCCAATGAGGAAGCTCCATGCCATTGATGCATTGTCAGATGTTCTGATAACTCCTTCTAACAATTTGCAAAGTGTGAGCCAATAGAAAGGCTCCACATACTTCATGTTGTCTGTGTTTTATTTGATATCCACTAACAACTACAAAAATGAGCAAATGAGAGAAGCTCCAGGTTTCCATAGTGTCAAAACCTATCAGTCTACTGCTTTATACTTAGATCTGATTAGACGGGCCTTCACATTTATCATATTTGTGAAAGGTGAGCTAATGAAATGGCACCACATAGCTCTTCACATCGTAGTTTCTAAGTCCAGGGGACTAGAAAATTTTTGGCTTTTCAATGTGGCTGCTAGTTGTCCTCTTTGTTTTGCTTTGTATCATGACTTTTAAATGTGCCGTGAGTTTGATCAAAACCCAGCTAAGTATTTGACTGAGCTCCTTTGTTCTACGGCTTGTTAAAACATATAAACCACTAATGAATTAAACCTAAGTATTCCACGGATTTTCAAATGCCAACGGCTAGTGCATTTGGGAAGTGCAATTTGACGTTTGTTTGACTGTCACAGACCTGTAAAAATGGTTAAGTCCATTTTTAAATTTTATTAAAGCCAAAATAACCTGGGGGGGTAATTTTGGATAACACTTACAACTTTATGTGAGGGGTGTCATTTCTATCTTCATATCTCTGCTATTGATCATGCCCTAGGATCCATGCTAGCTCATCGAGATGAACAAGGTAAGGAGCAAGTTATCTATTATATAAGATATCTATTATTCTAAAGTAGAAAATTTGTGTTGTGCCTTATACTTCCAATCTCCATCATTATCTTCTCAATATAAAAATGTGCATATTCACAAACTTTAATCCATTGAAGTCCATGCAATCTAGACCATATCATAATGATCGTATAACTATATATATCATGCTTATGGAAGAATTTAATCGAATTCATCTCTCAAAAATCCATCAAGGGGCAATTTATTGTTTATCAGGTCACAAAATCTCCCATTCCCATAAATCAACTCCCTTGTGAATAGTTTCTTGAAAAATCCATTAACACCCTTGATCACAATAACAACCCTCTTAAAATGACCATGTTCTTTGATAGGTCTAAATATAGAAAAGGAGGTGTCAGAATAGTTATAATACCACCTTAGAGCACCCTTGTTCCGCTATCTTTCAAACTTAACTTCAATTGCACAAATAATATGGTGGAATACAAGGCCCTTATCATGGATTTTCAAACCAACACTTTTCTTGGCATAGAAATTCTTGACATGTAAAATGACTCACAACTCATCATCAATCAAATCAAAGGAACCTATCAATGTAAAAATGAAATCCTACAAAAATATAAAGCCATCGTTGAAAAACCATTGAAGCTGTTTGATCCTTATGAAATTCAAACTACTCCATATTCATCTAATAAATTTTAAAAGACAATGGTATCCCTCACGTCTCTTATTCCTTTATCACCAAATGATTCAAAACTATTCATTATCGTACACAAACTCTATCAACCATCTTATACCCATGCCAATCTTCCCATTATCAATCATATAGAAGATATCCAATTTGACATTTAGTACACTCAAATTTATACTATCTTTCCACAAGAAAAATACCTTCAAATCTATCCAAAAATGGAAAAAGACATTTCCAACAATGTGCATCTCTCTATGTCATAATAGGGGATATCCTTTATAAAAGAGGGTTTGACGGCCTTCTCCTATGTTTTATTAAATCTCTAGAGGCTCGTCGAGCTATCCAAGAGGTCCAAGACATAATATGTGATGGACACTTTACAAACATGGTCATTGCTAAATGAATCCCTCATATAAGATATTATTGGCCTAACTTTAACCGAGATTATTGTGACTACATCAAGAAGTGAGTCAAATACCAAAAATACTCCAATCTTACACACATTTCTAGTCACGCCCTTCAACCATCCCAAGATCTATGAAATTTTTCACAATGGTGACTCAATCTCATTGGCCTCATGAACCCTCGATCATCAAAATGACACAATTACATCATCACAACCACTGAATACTTTATAAAATGGGTAGAATCTATCCCTTTTATCTCCACTAAAATAGATAAGATTGTCAATTTCATTCTTCATCATATTAACTATCACTTTCGTATCCCTCACAAAATCATCATAAATAATGGTAAATCATTCAAAAATAAGAAAGTTTAAAGAATTTGTGACACTTACAACATCAAACTCAGGTTTTCCACACCTTATTATGCACAAGCCAGTGGTCAGACTAAAGAATCCAATAAAACCCTTAAAAAATCCTTACCAAAATTTTCAATCAAGCTAGTAGATACTAGCACCTTCAAATTCCCTTCACATTATGGGCCTATCAGACTAGTATTCAAACCCCTACAGGTGCTACCCCTTTCTCCTTAGTTTTAGACATGAAATTTATTCTTCCCCTCGAAGTCCAAATCACATCCATGCGTGTTTCCCTTAAATATTTCATCCCTTAAGAAGAATATCACCAAGAACGCTTATCACAACTTGAATTATTAGATGAACATTGATTAACTTTCCTTGAACATATCAACATCTATCAAGAACGAATCAAATGTGCATACAATAAACATCTTAAAAAATGTGAGTTTCATTTTTAGTGAGATTGTTCTCAAAGAGAATCAACATGTCGCAAACATGGAAAAGAGTAAACATGGGAAGTTTTCTCCAAATTAGCTCAAACCCTACATCATCACTCAAAAATATGGATTTGGAGCCTACCGTTTGTCCTCTCTTGATGGAAAACTTGAGAAGGAACTCCATAATTACTTGTACTTACAACCTTTTTACTGTTAACATATTTACCTACAAAACCTTAGTTCAGCTAAATCATTGAACCAATCATTTAGAAATCTCTCATCCATATAATGATCTAGAATCATGTGGTCTTCCGTTAGTATATTTGCGATGACCTTAAATATGGGCACCACGGCCCTACTTATAACATATTCTATATGGACAAGTCCCCTCTACAACTAACGAGACCTCATGATTGTTACCCCTTTCCTCTAATCCATAAAAATATATGCCAAGGATACAAATGCTATCTTATACACTAAATCCCACTTAGATGGTCTATTAGGCCCACCCTCAGCTCAAAGAATCAAACTTACCATGGGATGCAAACATATCTCATAGAATTATCCCTTGAAGGATAGCGACCAAAAACATATTCACCATTTACATCAAAATCAAAATATTATTGTGGATTACTCCCTTAAAGGATGACCACCTAAATTTTAAATATATGAGGTAATAAATTTAAAGCTTCCCACATTGATCAACTTTATAAAAATATATCTAAAATTGTTATCATTGTAGACACCTAAATTCGGTGTCTATACCCTTATCGCCAGTGTGTATGTATTTATTGAATTCATCCCCCTTATTTAATTAAATGCTCATTTATCCTGTCATTATCCAATCCTTATCAATTAACATTAATTAATTAATCCCCATTAATTAATTAATTATCCATCCACTTTCCCTAACCAACCTTCTAATTAGGATAATTTTATCCTACACATAAATCCCCTTGCTTTTATAGCTTTTATCCTATCTATTTTTATGCCCTAACTACCCATATCTCATCCCTTTCCCACTTAATGCTTTAAAGCACTTGACTAATCTTTAAAAGCATAAAATCTTGATGAAAATAAAAAAATCATGCCCATTGGGGAAAATTTCCCTATAATTGGCAGCGAACCAGCCCAGTTTCTGTCTACCCTATAAAGCAAAGTGTTTTCATTCCTTTCAAGATTAGGTGCATGCATATATAGGAGTTTTCCTGCAACCTGTGAACATCCCCTCATGCCTGAGCATCCCTACAATAGCTACAGACCTCCTGGAGCTCCTTCCAACTTGATTGCATCAATCATGAACCCTCTGTTTCACTCGGAAAATGCTTCGTTCCTTATAGAAATAGATAAGGTTAGGGTTAGGAGGAATACCTGTAGGATGTCGAGATGATGTGCGCGTACCGTAGAGAAAGATCAAGTTGACTGCAGAGAACTCCTTTTTGTCTGGGAAGGACTACCTGCAAATAAGAACACAAGACCACAAGATTTGATTAAAACAATAAATGAGGAAACTGCCTTGGGCCCAGGAAATGTAAAAACTTTCCTTTCGAAGGTGGTCATTTCCCTGCTAACGTGATTAACACAAAAGACTGTAAAATATCAATTAAATTGCTTGGCTGAACTGGGTAGGGGAAAGGCTGTTTTTCCTGGTTTTTGATCAAAGGAACCGATGCCGGTTACGTATAACCGATGGCGGTTACTGATAACCGATACCGGTGGGTTCTAGGATCTTCTGGGCTGGTTGTGGAGTTTGTAATGGCTGGTTTTTGGATAATTTTTAGGAAATGGGATGGTTAGAAACAAAAGAATGACAGCTAGAGGCAATGGTATGTTGGATAATGGATTCAGAAACGGATTTGGGAGGACTGTAATTCCAAAAGCATAAGAATGTTATAATGGAGGACATGCAAGATGTAACTTACTGGTTTTTGATGAAGGTGCAAGTTGATCTCCTTTGGTATAAACCCGTCTAATATTTTCACTCGTCTCTGCTTGGTCCAAGTGAAGATCTGGACTCTCTGTTCCTCGTTCCGCAATGCCCTCGCTCGATCCAGAAATCCTTTGATTGATCTCTCAAAATGAAATTCCGATCCGTTGTTTTGGTTTGGGAAGCCCATTTATAGGGAACCGATGGCGTTGCGTAACCGACGGCGGTCGAGTAGGAACCGGCATCGGTTAGGAAAAAGTAGGCTATTTTTACTAAAATAGCCCACCTTCCCTGTTTTTCTTCTCCCGAGAGATCAGTTGGCAGGCTTGGTCAAGTGGCTCGAGGTCGGCTTTGGTGCGAGTAAGGAGGCATTAGTTATGGATGTGAGTCTAGACCAAGTCATGGGTCTTAATTAGCTTAGTTAGAGGTTAGGGCTAGGGTCATGATGAGGTGGCAAGGTGAGGTGGCGGTAAGGTGATGTGGATTTATCAATTACATGGTAATTAATAATGATTGTGTAAAGTTTAGGTAATGAGGTTAGGTTGGCGAAATGGGATGCGGGTCACCAAGGGGTCGTGGGACACGAATTTGGTGTCTACATTAGTCCCTTATTGTCGTGTAGCTTGTTTTGTAAAGCTGCGCGGCAATAATATGAAGTGGTTTCTCATGTTAAAGATTAGGTAATCCCCCTCAAATCACTATCACAGATTGAGTAGAAAGGAAATCATGGATAGGGTGTGATAAAGGGTAGAATGTGGTAGAGAGGCATGGTAAGGGGTGGGGTAGGTCCAAGGAAGCAGGCGCATATTGAAGGCATAGTACGACTAGGGTCACATGAGTTGACTAGCCAAACCAACATGTAATAGGCAAAGTCGATGTTTATCCAACAAGTGATATAATTCCTGGTATCCACGGCAAATAGGAAGTAGCTCCAGGATATATAACATGTAGGTACCACCGGAACGTTTAGGCATGTTTCGGCAGTACCAAGAGGTTGGTTTGGTTGAGTAAACGTCACTGTTTAGGTTTTGGGCACGCTGGTCACAAGATCAGTCAAGGACCCTAATCATGTGAAAACACGAACAGTGGAGTTCGATTGAACACAAGGTACATATGGATGTATGAAATAAAACGTTGCTTGTGGGTATGGTATGGAATTTGATACGGCATGGGTCAGGCGGTGGCCTTGTGTCGGGCTAAATCGGTAGGTATCTCGTCCTTTTGTCGGTCCCCTTTTCGCCAACTTTCTTCCTTTTACTTCGCTTCGCTCTCCTCCTATTGCCTCTTTTCTTCCTTCTTCTCTGTCCTCCTGGCTCGGTTTCCTGCCTTGGGTCGGGCCAATTGGTAGGTTGAGGAGGCCTTCGGTCGGGCCGAATGGTAGGTTAGGCCTTGGGTCGGGCCAAATAGGTAGTTTTGATGCCTTAGGTCCGGGGCCGAATGGTAGGTGGGCCTTGGGGTCGGGCCGAATGGATGTTAGGCCCTTAGGTCGGGCCGAATGGTATGTTGAGGCCTTCTTCGGTCCAAATGGTAGTTTTGATTCCTTGGTTCCTTCCAAATAGTTGGGTTTTGCAGGGTCTGGTCTTCTTTCTTTCCTCATGTTCTTAGGTTTCATGAATCCTTTGTAGGATCTTTCCTCCTTTTTGTTCCTTGAGAAATAGGATGTATTGCGCCTTAATCCGGGGATTCATGAGCTGTCGTCCGAATGGTGGTTGAGGCCTTGGGTCGTGGGCCAAATAGGTAGGTTGAGCCTTAGGTCGGGCCGAATGGTAGGTGAGCCTTGGGTCTGGCGCATGGTAGGTTGAGGCCTTGGGTCGGGCCAAATAGGTAGGTTGGATGCCTTGGTTCGGCGAATGGGTCGGTTGAGGCCTTGGGTCAGGCCGAATGGTAGGTTGGGTCCTTGGGTCGGGCCGAATGTAGGTTGAGGCTTTGGTTCGGGCCGAATGGTAGGTTGCGGCCTTAGGGTCGGCTGGACAAGTTGAACAATGTTGTCAGCAAAGGTGGGACAAGAGGCGATATGGTGAAAAAGAGGCAAGGAGTAAAGAAGGGCACATAATCTGTGGGGGTGAAAGTTGGGTAGAAACCCGGAAATGTCGATTCTGCATGACCGATATCGGTTCAAGGGACCGATACCGGTTCCCTTATGGCAAAAAGAAACCGACATCGTAAGGTCGATAAAACCTATAAAAAAAGAAAATACGGCCCTGTCATGGCACTTTTTGTTATTTGTCCATCCAAATTAACTTGTAGGACGTGGAAAGTTGATTTGGAGGGTTGTTAATGAGGTGAGCTATTTGAATTGGCGGAGAGAGTTGATAGTGTGCCCGAATAGTTGAGGAGGCAGCAGGATTGGCCGGGTACCCAGCAATCAGGAATTGGAGCCATGGCACAGGCAGAGGAGTGGAGGAGCTCTGGACGCATCTGGACCGCCACCGACCCATCCCACCACGACGACGTTGTCGTCGCACTCGGTAGGTTCTAAACTCTTTAATTTGGTGATTTTGTTTGAGTTATGTGTTTTTTTTGGGATTTGGGTAGGAATGGTATGTTGGAGGAAATAATGGGAAATGGAGGTATTCTATAAATTGAGAGGGTAATAGGTTAGATAGGCTAAGGGCGGCGAGGTGTGTAAAATTTGGGGTGTGTTTGGGTGGGTAGATGTTAAAAATAGGTGAAAAATGGTGTTGGGGGCCGCACATGGTTCGGCTCGAGCAGGAGTCAGTGACAGATGTCGTCATAGCGACCGGCATCGGTCGCAAAGGCATAGGTGAGATTGATTTGGGGGCTACGGCATTGGTCGCGTATCGACCGGTATCGGTGGGGAGGTTGAGGGTGTAGTTTGGAGGGGATTGGGTTAAGGGTTTAAGTTTGAAGGTGGTTGTGTAAGCGTGTTGGGGTGGGGTTTAGAGTTTAGGGTTAGTTTTGAAGGTGGGATGTGTGGCGTGTTGGGGTGTGGTTTTAGTGTTTTAGGTTTAAATTTTTGTTCATTTTGTTTTTTGTGTCATATTTATTGTTTTTACTTTTCTTTTTTGCCTTTTTGCCGTTTTTGTTATTTGTTTGTCGTTTTTTTTTTTTTTTTCTAGTTTAGTTTTTCCTGTTTTTCCTTTTTTTTTTTTTTTCCTTTTTTTTTTGTGTTTTCTCTTTTCTTTTTTCTCCTTTTCTTTTTTTTTTCCCACAAGGAGAAGGAAGAATTTGAGGTGGTGAGGGAAAATACAACATGGGGATTGTTTTCTTTTTCTAGTATGAATGAGGAATCTGCTCGCTATGAGATGCAATGGCAAATCTTGAGGAAGACTGTTGCCGGCATAGGGATTAGCTCAATACAACTAATCAACATCAAGACCTCAAATAATATAAAAACTTCATACTTGTGGGGTCTGTAGTCTGTGGAATTATTGCCATGTCCTTAATGAATTTGATGTTGAAATCAGGATAAACCTCCATTGGAGCCCACTGTATTTTTTGAGACTGTTCCATGAGACAAATGACATCTACATCCTCCCTAAAATGGTTTTGAAGTTGTTCTCCTTGTTGATTCCTGTGAAATATATTGTGGAGCCAACCTGTTGTACAATCTTTTCTTTTCCTTTGAAAGATAAAACAAAATTCTAAGGAAAAATTCTCTATGTGAACTAATAATGACCCAATGGTTGGAAATATATTGAATATGATCATAGGGATGATCCTCCATTTCCATAGAAAAGGGGCATATTTTTCAAGGCTATTTTCGGGATAGACATCCAACTACTGCAAATGCAGTGGACTAGAATTGAAATGAGTAATGGGAAAATCGTCTTTGGAGAGACATGATTAAATGAAACATCACGAATAAATGGAAGGAAAATGGAAAGGTTACAACAACAAATATCATGGGTTATTTAATCATGGGAGTCGCTAGATATGCTTGAAACTTACCTCTAAATGCTGAGATTCTCTCACCAAGACACATCAACTTTGCTAAAATGAAGATGTAGACCAAGATACACCCATAAAATATATCTGTTTCACCTTCTTGATCCCACGAGTCATGCCAAAATTGTTAGCATAAAAAATATCACCCTGAGATTGCAATTGCAATATCTCTCCGTTTTGCTACATTGGGTTATCCCTCAGATTTGGGGGACTTGTAAAACTTGAGGATAACCCTCTATAAATGTGCAGTTCCTCGTCCTAATAGAATTATAAACTACTCCTACTCCTAGAAAGGAAATGTAGGCTAACTAATCTAATACCAACAACCATGCCAAGGGACCAGGGAGAGAGAGAGAGGTTTAGAAAGCTGCATGAAAGTGGGAAATCCTAAGCTAATATGTTGAATAGCACCAAAAAAAGGGGAGAGACACTCTAGTGGGAAAAGTAGAAATAAATGAATAAGGGAGAAGGCCAAACATAGTGACATAGACCCAAGCTTTATTTACCATTTACTCTAACATGAAAACACAACATAATGAGCTTACAAGGAGAAATACATGCACAACACAATGTAATAAGTAAAAGAGAGACAAGGTTGCAACTAAAATGAGAAAGGAAGGTTTGAAAACTCAAAAATGAACATTTTCAAGCCCAAAAATGAACATTTTCAAGCCTAAAAATGAAGGTTTGACAACTCATAGCTACATTAGAACAAATTTGATAGAGTTCCATTATAGTTTTTGGAATTTCCCTCCTTTCAAAATGAAATATTTTACAATAATAAGCTCGAATGAAAGAGAAGGAAGAAACGAGAAGAGGGAAAAGAGAAGGCAAATGACTTTTATTTATGGAATTCAACACCAACAGTCTACATTAAAATCCTTTGCAAAGCACGTGGGCACCTTATAGATCCATCATTTAGTCTATTTTGTCTTGCAGAAGCAAATGAATCCATACCTCATCAAATATGGTGGTTGATCTACCTGATTTGATCATTTGCATGCCCAAATAGTCTTCATCTACCTCCAAAATCTGTGTTTTACATTTTGACCCATTAAGCACCTACAAAATCAGTTTTTTATGATGTCAAATTGAAGGGCTCGATGAGAGCTTTCCAATGGTATAAATTTTGTTTGATTTGGTGTGGGGGATCAAAAGATATGGCCATTTGAATATTTTCTTGTTGGGAGGCACAAAAATTTGACAAGTGGCAACCTTTAATTGGTTTAGGGATCGGCCTCTACTAACGTGTACTTGCTTCACATTTTTCCAAGTTTCAGTCTCCCATTGGTTTGCAATATCGGGCTTTAGTTTCCCACTCACCATCTATCCTTGTCCATTTTACCTTTTGCGAGCTTTAGCCTTTATGAAAATATGGGCCAATAGAACTTCACCATGTTCCTTCAAGATGTCAGGTTGTCCTTAGACCTTTGTTATTCTCTGTGTGACACATGGACCAATGAAAAGGTTCCATGATATTTTGCATTGCATACCTTATCAAACCCCCTAGAAACGCGAGCCAATAAGAAACAACCATATTTCTTCATAATTTTCCCCTTGATTAACCATTGTGAAATGTGAGCTAATAAGAAGGCTCCATGTACTTCATATGTTAGTCCCTTGTTTGATCTCCAACCTTTGACATTCATGAAATATTTTAGCCAATGAGGAAGCTCCACACATTGATGCATTGTCAGATGTTCTGATAACCCTTTTTACAATTTGCAAAGTGCGAGCCAATAGAAAGGCTCCACGTACTTCATGTTGTCTGTGTTTTATTTGATATCCACTAACAACTACAAAACATGAGCAAATGAGAAAGATCCAGGTTTCCATAGTGTCAAAACCTATCAGTCTACTGCTTTATACTTAGATCTGATTAGACGGGCCTTCACATTTATCATATTTGTGAAAGGTGAGCTAATGAAATGGCACCACATAGCTCTTCACATCGTAGTTTCTAAGTCCAGGGGACTAGAAAATTTTTGGCTTTTCAATGTGGCTGCTAGTTGTCCTCTTTGTTTTGCTTTGTATCATGACTTTTAAATGTGCCGTGAGTTTGATCAAAACCCAGCTAAGTATTTGACTGAGCTCCTTTGTTCTACGGCTTGTTAAAACATATAAACCACTAATGAATTAAACCTAAGTATTCCACGGATTTTCAAATGCCAACGGCTAGTGCATTTGGGAAGTGCAATTTGACGTTTGTTTGACTGTCACAGACCTGTAAAAATGGTTAAGTCCATTTTTAAATTTTATTAAAGCCAAAATAACCTGGGGGGGTAATTTTGGATAACACTTACAACTTTATGTGAGGGGTGTCATTTCTATCTTCATATCTTCTGCTATTGATCATGCCCTAGGATCCATGCTAGCTCATCGAGATGAACAAGGGTAAGGAGCAAGTTAGTCTATTATATAAGATATCTATTATTCTAAAGTAGAAAATTTGTGTTGTGCCTTATACTTCCAATCTCCATCATTATCTTCTCAATATAAAAATGGTGCATATTCACAAACTTTAATCCATTGAAGCCATGCAAATCTAGACCATATCATAATGATCGTATAAACTATATATATCATGCTTATGGAAGAATTTATAATCGAATTCATCTCTCAAAAATCCATCAAGGGGCAATTTATTGTTTATAGGTCCACAAATCTCCCATTCCCATGAAATCAAACTCCCTTGTGAATAGTTTCTTGAAAAAATCCATTAACACCATGATCACAATAACAACCCTCTTAAAATGACCATGTTCTTTGATAGGTCTAAATATAGAAAAGGAGGTGTCAGAATAGTTATAATAACCACCTTAGAGCACCCTTGTTCCGCTATCTTTCAAACTTAACTTCAATTGCACAAATAATATGGTGGATACAAGGCCCTTATCATGGATTTTCAAACCAACACTTTTTCTTGGCATAGAAATTCTGACATGTAAAATGACTCACAACTCATCATCAATCAAATCAAAGGAACCTATCAATGTAAAAAATGAAATCCTACAAAAATATAAAAGCCATCGTTGAAAAACCATTGAAGCTGTTTGATCCTTATGAAATTCAAACTACTCCATATTCATCTAATAAATTTTAAAAGACAATGGTATCCCCTCACGTCTCTTATGCCTTTATCACCAAATGATTCAAAAACTATTCATTATCGTACACAAACTCTATCAACCATCTTATACCCATGCCAATCTTCCCATAATCAATCATATAGAAGATAACCAATTTGATACTTGGTATACTCAAACATATGACTATATTTCCACAAGAAAAATACCTTCAAATCTATCCAAAAATGGAAAAAAGACATTTCCAACAATGTGCATCTCTCTATGTCATAATAGGGGATATCCTTTATAAAAGAGGATTTGACGGCCTTCTCCTATGTTTTATAAATCTCTAGAGGCTCGTCGAGCTATCAAGAGGTCCCAAGACATAATATGTGATGGACACTTTACAAACATGGTCATTGCTAAATGAATCCCTCATATAAGATATTATTGGCCTAACTTTAACCGAGATTATTGTGACTACATCAAGAAGTGAGTCAAATACCAAAAATACTCCAATCTACAACATTTCTAGTTCACGCCCTTCAACCATCCCAAGATCTATGAAATTTTTCACAATGGTGACTCAATCTCATTGGCCTCATGAACCCTCGATCATCAAAATGACACAATTACATCATCACAACCACTGAATACTTTATAAAATGGGTAGAATCTATCCCTTTTATCTCCACTAAAATAGATAAGATTGTCAATTTCATTCTTCATCATATTAACTATCACTTTCGTATCCCTCACAAAATCATCATAAATAATGGTAAATCATTCCAAAATAAGAAAGTTTAAAGAATTTGTGACACTTACAACATCAAAACTCAGGTTTTCCACCCTTATTATGCACAAGCCAGTGGCAGACTAAAGAATCCAATAAACCCTTAAAAAATCCTTACCAAAATTTTCAATCAAGCTAGTAGATATAGCACCTTCAAATTCCTTCACATTATGGGCCTATCAGACTAGTATTCAAACCCCCTACAGGTGCTACCCCTTTCTCCTTAGTTTTAGGACATGAAATTTATTCTTCCCCTCGAAGTCCAAATCCACATCCATGCGTGTTTCCCTTAAATATTCATCCCTTAAGAAGAATATCACCAAGAACGCTTATCACAACCTTGAATTATTAGATGAACATTGATTAACTTTTCCCTTGAACATATCAACATCTATCAAGAACGAATTCAATGTGCATACAATAAACATCTTAAAAATGTGAGTTTCATTTTTAGTGAGATTGTTCTCAAAGAGAATCAACATGTCGCAAACATGGAAAAGAGTAAACATGGGAAGTTTTTCTCCAAATTAGCTCAAACCCTACATCATCACTCAAAAATATGGATTTGGAGCCTACCGTTTGTCCTCTCTTGATGGAAAACTTGAGAAGGAACTCCATAATTACTTGTACTTACAACCTTTTTTACTGTTAACATATTTACTACAAACCTTAGTTCAGCTAAATCATTGAACCAATCATTAGAAATCTCTCATCCATATAATGATCTAGAATCATGTGGTCTTCCGTTAGTATATTGCGATGACCTAAATATGGGCACCACGGCCCTACCTCATAACATATTCTATATGGACCAGTCCCCTCTACAAACTAACCGAGACCTCATGATTGTTACCCCTTTCCTCTAATCCATAAAAATATATGCCAAGGATACAAATGCTATCTATACACGTAATCCCACTTAGATGGTCTATTAGGACCACCCTCAGCTCAAAGAATCAAACTTACCATGGGCAGCAAACATATCTCATAGAATTATCCCTTGAGGATAGCGACCAAAAACATATTCACCATTTACATCAAAATCAAAATATTATTGTGGATTACTCCCTTAAAGGATGACCACCTAAATTTTAAATATATGAGGTAATAAATTTAAAGCTTCCCACATTGATCAACTTTATAAAAATATATCTAAAATTGTTATCATTGTAGACACCTAAATTCGGTGTCTATAACCCTATCGCCATTGTTATGTATTTATTATTGAATTCAATCCACATCCTCCCCCGGATTTAATTAAATGCTCATTTATCCTGTCATTATCCAATCCTTATCAATAACTTAATTAATTACTCACCCATTAATTAATTAATTATCCATCCCCTTTCCCTAACAACCTTCTAATTTAGGATATTGTATCCTACACATAAATCCCCTTGCTTTATAGTCTTTATCCTATCTATTTTTATACCCCTAACTACCCATATCTCATCCCTTTCCCGCTTAATGCTTTAAAGCACTTGACTAATCTTTAAAAGCATAAAATCTGATGAAAATAAAAAAATCATGCCATTGGGGAAAATTTCCATAATTGGCAGCGGAACCAGCCCAGTTTCTGTCTACCCTATAAAGCAAAGTGTTTTCATTCCTTTCAAGATTAGGTGCATGCCATATTATAGGAGATTTTCCTGCCCAAACCTGCGAACATTCCCTCAATGCCTGAGCATCCCCTCCAATAGCTACAGGACCTCCTGGAGCTCCTTCCAACTGATTGCATCAATCATGAACCCTCTGTTTCACTCGGAAAATGCTTCGTTCCCTTATAGAAATAGATAAGGTTAGGGTTAGGAGGAATACCTGTAGGATGTCGATGATGATTGTGCGCGTACCGTAGAGAAAGATCAAGTTGACTGCAGAGATCTCCTTTTTGTCTGGGAAGGGAACTACCCTGCAAATAAGAACACAAGACCACAAGTTTGATTAAACTAATAATATGAGGAAACTGCCTTGGGCCCAGGAAACTGTAAAACTTCCTTTCGAAGGTGGTCAGTTTCCCTGGCTAACTTGAATGTAACACAAAAGACTGTAAATATCAATTAAATTGCTTGGCTGAACTGGGTAGGGGAAAGGCTGTGTTTTCCTGGTTTTTGATCAAAGGAAACGATGCCGGTTACGTATAACCGATGGCGGTTACTGATAAACCGAATACCGGTGGGTTCTAGGATCTTCTGGGCTGGTTGTGGAGTTTGTAATGGCTGGTTTTTGGATAATTTTTAGGAAATGGGATGGTTAGAACAAAAGAAGACAGCTAGAGGCAATGGTATGTTGGATTAATGGATTCAGAAACGATTTGGGAGGACTGTAATTCCCAAAAGCATAAGAAATTGTTCTAATGGAGGACATGCAAGATGTTAATTACTGTTTTGATGAAGGTTGCAAGTTGATCTCCTTTGGTATAAACCCGTCTAATATTTTCACTCGTCTCTGCTTGGTCAAGTGAAGATCTGGACTCTGTTCCTCGTTCGCAATGCCCTCGCTCGACTCCAGAAATCTTGATTGATTTCTCAAAATGAAATTCCGATCCGTTGTTTTGGTTTGGGAAGCCCATTTATAGGGAACCGATGGCGGTTTGCGTAACCGACGGCGGGTCGAGTAGGAACGGCATCGGTTAGGAAAAAGTAGGCTATTTTTACTAAATAGCCCACCTTCCGTGTTTTCTCCCGAGAGATCAGTTGCGGCTTGGTCAAGTGGCTCGAAGGTCGGCTTTTGGTGCGAGTAAGGAGGCATTAGTTATGGATGTGAGCTGACCAAGTCATGGGTCTTATTAGCTTAGTTTAGGGTTAGGAGGCTAGGTCATGATGAGGGTGGCAAAGGTGACGAGTGGCGGGTAAGGTGATGTGGATTATCAATTACATGGTAATTAATCAATGATTGTGTAAAGTTTAGGTAATGAGGTTAGGTTTGCGAAATGGGATGCGGGTCACAAGGGGTCGTGGGACACGAATTTGGTGTCTACATTAGTCCCTTATTGTCGTGTAGCTTGTTTTGTAAAGCTGCGCGGGCAATAATATGAAGTGGTTTCTCATGTTAAAGATATAGGTAATCCCCCTCAAATCTATCACAGATTGAGTGAACAGGAAATCCAGGGATAGGGTTGATAAAGGGTATATGTGGTAGAGAGGATGGTAAGGGTGGTGGGGTAGGTCCAAGGAAGCAGTACGCATATTGAAATGCAATAGTACGGACTAGGGTACATGATTTGACTAGCCAAACCAACAATGTATAGGCAAAGGTCGATAGTTTATCCAAACAAGGGTGATATAATTCTGGTATCCAAGGCATAGGAAGTAGCTCCAGGATATATAACAGGTAAGCGTACCGGAACGTTTAGGCATGTTCGGCTAGTACCAAGAGGTTGGTTTGGTTGAGATAAACGTCACGGTTTAGGTTTGGGCAACGCTGGTCGACAGATCAAGTCAAGGACCCTAATCATGTGAAAACACGAACAGGTGAGTTCGATTGAACACAAGGTACATGATGGATGTATGAAATAAAACGTTGATTGTGGGTATGGTATGGAAGTGATACGGCCTTGGGTCAGGCGGTGGCCTTGTGTCGGGCTAAATCGGTAGGTAGGAGCGAGGCCTTGGGTCGGGCCAATTGGTAGGTTGAGGCCTTAGGTCGGGCCGAATGGTAGGTTGAGGCCTTGGGTCGGGCCAAATAGGTAGGTTGAGGCCTTAGGTCGGGGCCAAATGGTAGGTTGAAGGCCTTGGGTTGGGCCGAATTGGTAGGTTGAGGCCTTGGGTCGGGCCAAATAGGTAGGGTTGAGGCCTTTAGGTCGGGCCAAATAGGTAGGTTGAGGCCTTGGGTCGGGGCCGAATGGTAGGTTGAGGCCTTAGGTCGGGGCCGAATAGGTAGGTTGAGGCCTTGGGTCGGGCTGAATGGTAGGTTGAGGCCTTGGGTCGGGCCAAATAGGTAGGTTGAGGCCTTGGGTCGGGCCGAATGGATAGGTTGAGGCCTTAGGTCGGGCCGAATGGTAGGTTGAGGCCTTGGGTCGGGCCGAATGGTAGGTTGAGGCCTTGGGTCGGGCCAAATGGTAGGTTGAGGCCTTAGGTCAGGCTGGACAAGTGAACAAATGTTGTGCAACAAAGGTGGACAGAGGCGATATTGGTGAAAAAGAGGCAAGGAGTAAAGAAGGGAAAATAATGGGGTGAAAGTTGGGTATGAAACCGATGTCGATTCTGCATGACTGATATCGGTTAAGGGACCGATACCGGTTTCTTAGGGCAAAAAGAAACCGACATCGGTTAAGGTCGAATAAACCTATAAAAAGAAAAAATACGGCCTGTCATTGTCACTTTTGTTATTTGCAATCCAAATTAACCTTGTCTGACGTGGAGAGTTGATTTGGAGGGTTATTAAGTGAGGTGGAGCTATTTGATTGGTGGAGAGAGTTGATAGTGGGCCCGAATAGTTGAGGAGGCAGCAGGTGATTGGCCGGGGACCCAGCAGATCAGGATTGGAGCCATGGCATAGGCAGGAGGAGCTGGAGGAGCTGGACCAGCTGGACTGCCACCACCCATCCCACCACGATGATGTGTCGTCGTACCGGTAGGTTCTAAAACTCTTTAATTTGGTGATTTGGTTGAGTTATGTTGTTTTTGGGATTTGGGTAGGAATTGGTATTTTGGAGGAAATAATGGGTAAATGGAGGTAATTCGAGAAAGGGAGAGGGTAGATAGGTGAGATAGGCTAAGGCGGCTAGGTGTGTAAAATTTGGGGGTGTTTGGGTGGGTAGATGGGTAAAAATAGGTGAAAAATGGTTTTTGGGGGCCGCGCAGGGGTTCGGGCTCGGGCAAGAGACAGTGACCGATGTCGGTCAAGTAGGTGACCGGCATCGATCGCAGAAGGCATAAGGGTGAGATTGAATTGGGGGCTACCGGCATCGGGTCGCGTATCGACCGGTATCGGTGGGGGGAGGTTGAGGGTGGAGTTGGGATGGGATTGGGTTTAGGGTTTAAGTTTTGAAGGTGGGTTGGGTAGCGTGTTGGGGGTGGGGTTTAGAGTTTAGGGTTTAGGGTTTAACAGGTGGGTTGGGTGGCGTGTTGGGGTGGGGTTTAGAGTTTAGGGCTTAGTTTTGAAGGTGGGTTGGGTGGCGTGTTGGGGTGTGGGTTTAGGGTTTAGGGTTTAGGTTTGAAGGTGGTTTGGGATGGGATTGGGTTTAGAGTTTAGGGTGGAGAAGGGTGAGGTGTGGGGTTAGATTTTGGGTGTTACAAAAGGGGGTTTAGATGGTAAAGTAGGTGTTATAATAAAGAGTGGGTCTAAGAATGTGGGTTGGTTGTGCAGGCACGTCAGCAGGTTGACGATGCGTGATAGGATGCCTCCACTATTGAGTCAGATGAGGCCACACATATCTGCGGCGCATTGGGCCATCATGCGCGAGGTGGGACTCGGCGGGGTTCCAGAGGTATAGAGTGATAGACAGAGATCACAGCCTGATGGTCGCCCTCATCGAGAGATGGGATCCGGCGGCCAATGTGTTCCATCTGCCGACCGGGGAGATGACCGTCACATTAGAGGATGTGTATCGCATCCTGCGGCTACCGATCGAGGGAGAGGCCGTTTTCTAGGTAGATTCAGAGACGGCCATGGATAGCATACTGCAGGTTTTTGGGGATGCAGCCGCGCTTCTTACATATCATAGCGCGAGCATTGGATATGGTGACATGTACCGCGCACACAGACATGAGACACGGCTTGCCGTGTTGATGATGATAGGGATCACCTGCTTCGCCCTCCCGGATTCAGAGGGAGGCCGCTTCCCACGGGCATTGATGGGGGTGCTACTGGAGATGGTGGAGGAGCACACCTGTTTCGCATGGGCACCAGTGTATCTGGTGCAATTATACAGGGAGTTATGGGGCTATCGCCGGAGGAGGCGATTTGGTATTTGTTCTACCTTTTTGTTGCACTGTTGGGCATACGAGCACATCGTATGCATCAGGCCGGTAGGGCTACCCCAGCAGCCAGGGCCACAGGTCGTATACCGATATGGATTTCAGAGGTGGTTGGGGGTCGTGGGCCAGCCACGAGCAGTTGTTGCAGGTCGGGATGTGGCCTACTATAGACATATGCTAGAGGGCCTTACAGCAGTAGACATTATATGGAGACCCTACAGAGGTCACCAGCCTGGCAGAGGAGCCCGCATACAGCTGCGCCTGATCCAGTATACATTCTGGATAGCAGGACGGAGGCCGGGAGAGTACGAGCGGATACCCCTAGAGAGGGTACGCAGGCAGATGGGGCTGCGACAGGACGAGCCACCTCCCTTCCCTCAGTACAGGAGGGATGATGTAGAGGCCCCACTACCAGCGCCACAGCCTTGGGATCCAGACTGGGTAGCGGAGAGACCAGCAGGTGAGGGTGTGGATGATGCCGGGTGCACGGGAGCATACAGGGTATGGTGGGCTGGGCAGAGAGCAGCGAGGATAGTACCGCCTGCGCAGCCAGACTTGGCTGCAGTTACTGCAGAGAGAGATCAGCTCCGGGGGCAGGTGCAGCTATTACAGGGACAGTTGGCTGCTGCACAGGCACAGATAGGGGTCTTACAGGGGCAGCTAGCCCAGGCTCAGGTACAGGCACAGGCAGCACCACCACCAGCAGCACAGCCACAGGTGCAGGTACAGGTACAGGCAGCCGTACCAGCAGCAGCACAGCCACAGCCCCAGATACCACCACGGCCACAGGTGCAGGTACAGGCACAGGCAGCACCTCCACCAGCACCACAGCCACAGGTGCAGGTACAGGCTCAGGGGATATTGGTGTTAGGTGCCAGGGGACCAGCCCCAGTTCCTTCAGTGGCGCGAGATCGTTATATGGAGGTTAGAGCAGAGGCCCGTTATTATCAGGATATTCTTGATAGTACCGGAGTCGAGTATCAGGCGTATGCAGCGCATAGGGCAGAGACCTCGCACAGCCAGAGATCTCAGGGAGGGGCAGCCACAGCTGGCGTGTCCGTGACGGGCAGGAGGCGAGAGGCACCACAGGGACCAGCGGGGAGAGGTGCCGAGGGCGGTGGGGAGAGCTGATAGATCCCCGACATGGTTTTGTATAGGGACATGGGCACCGGTCTGCGAACCGGTTGTATTGATAGAGGCCTGCGTGCCTACACTTATTCATTGTTTTGATTCATTTATTTATTATATACCGGCCTGCGAGCCGAGTACGGGTTGTATATTTGATACCGGCCTGCGAGCCGAGTATATTTTTGGTTTGAGAGACCGGCCTGCGAGTCGAGTCGAGATTTTTGGTAGGTTATTGCGGCCTGCGTGCCGGCTTTGGTATGTTATGAGATCACAGAGGCCCCGATGTAGGGCACATTGTATTTTTGAAAATTTGTATATATATAGAGACGATGTTTTGATCCACATGCTGTGTTTAAAATGTGTTGAAATATGTGGTTAATGGCTGGTAATATATAGAATGTGTGATGAGTTTAATTGACATGTTGATAGATAGATGATGCTGATGTTTTTGTTTGTTTGTGCGTATATATGAATCCCAGGTTATGTGATAAATTGGTGGTTTTGTGACAGTGTGATATATGTAACTGATGAGTTGGATCCAAATGATGTATAGATTGATAGTTTTTTGGTATCTGTAGTTGATGGTTTGTGTATTTATAAAATAAATGATGTTGATGAAATTGTAATGCTATGTGTGGTGGATGAACAAAATGTGGTAAATTGTGTTGGTTATGCAGGCAAAGAGGCGGGCGCGACAAAAATTTAGATGAGAAATGAAGAAAAGAACCCTGTTTCAAAAAGGAAGGTGTGTAACCGATATCGGTTAGAGAACCGATATCGGTAGCTGATAGACCGATATCGGTTAAGTAACCGATACCGGTTATTTAGGTATGAGCTTTTCTAAAAATAGAAAAGCTAGGGTGGCAACTTAAGTTTTAATTTTAGAGCCATGCAAGAGGTTAAATACGCGAACGCGACGCTTTTTGACGACTGAGACAGGTATTTGCATGAGAGATTTGGGTGAGAAGGAGAAAAGAGACAAGGAAAGTAAATGTGATCCGAGGTTCAGAAGGCAGAAAGACAAAGTTGAAAAGGGTGGTGATCATGGCAGAACGAGGAGAAGCATTCAGCAGGAAAGGTCATGAGGGAAGACAAGGGCGACCTCAAGCTGCTGCAACCCAAGAGGTATTGTTTTGTTTGTGATTTGACTACTGCATGTTTCGTGAATAAGATGGGGGAGAGTAGGTGGGTAGATATGAGAAAGAAAACATGATAACAAGGGTTGCAGGTGAGGTAAGTGTTACAGGGTAGGCAATCAGGGGTTTCAGGTATGTTTGTATGTATAAAAAGGAATAAACGAGCAAATTATTGTCGTAGGTGGTTGTTTTTAGGGAAGGTGTATAAAATTGACAGTGACCGGTAGCGGTTAGGGAGAAACGGTATCGGTTGTTCAACCGATATCGGTTACGTATAACCGGTACCGGTTACTGGAGAAATTTCCAGAATGTTTGAAAAAGACCCTAATGGATTGAATGGTTGTTTGTCGTTTTGGTGTATGCAGGCAGAGGCAGGGTTGAGGATGAATGATAGCGTGCCAGCGCTGTTGTCGCGAATCCGAGCGGATGTAACACCAGCGGAATGGACATTGATAAATCGTTTGGGGCTAAGTGGAATCCGTTATTATTCACGAATCGCACGTAACCATGGTATGTTACAGGCGCTGATTGAGAGATGGAATCCTGAGACAAATACCTTCTATCTGCCAACAGGTGAAATGACAGTAACTTTGGAAGATGTGTTTCGTATTTTGAGACTCCCTATTACAGGAGAGCCAGTATATCAGGCACTACCTAGCGCGGGGCGGGCAGCGATAACAGAAGTGTTTGGTCCATATGCACGAGACTTAACACAGCGAGGTTTGTCATTCACATATGGGGTAATGTATGCAGCACACCCTGAGGAGACAAGGTTAGCAGTGATTTTATTGATGGCGGTAGGGTATTATGCGTTACCAAGGGCAGAAGGGGGAAGATTTCCAAAGGCATTGATGGGTGTTATTTGGGAGATGATAGAAAGGAATGTGACTTTTGCCTGGGCACCTGCATATTTGGCGGAGCTATACAGGGGTTTATGGGCTTGTAGGCGAAGTCACAGGACAACGTTGGATTGCTCATACTTATTACACTGTTGGGCCTATGAGCACATTGTTTGTGTGCGACCAATAGGCCGATCCATCCAGGCAGGAGAGACCGGAGTACAGAGGTTGGGATTCCGACGATGGGTCCAGACAGAACAAGAGGCAAGATCTCAGGCCGTGCCGGGTGACATTGAGTATTACAGGCAGGTATGGGAGAGGTTGACGGTTGCAGATATCTGTTGGAGGCCCTACGGGAACTATATGGTAACCGAGAACATAGCTGAGGAGTTGAGAGGTGTAGAGCGATTGAGGTGGATCGCGGGGCATAGGCCAGGTGAATATGAGAGGATTCCTATAGATCGCGTGCGGCGACAATTTGGATTTGTGCAGGACATACCACAGGCTTATAGACCATATATGAGGATTGATGCCGAGGCAACATTCTCACCACCCCGGCCAACACCTCCAGAAGGGCCCGAGGAGATAGCAGCCGATCGCAGGGTAATGGATGCAGGAATGACAGAGGCCTATAGATTATGGTGGGTAGCAGAACTGCGAGGTGTACGTGAGCGCCCTGACATAGCGGTGATTACAGCAGAGAGGGATCGTCTGCAGCGTTTGGTTCAGCAGCTCCAAACGCAGGTGAATGAGACCAGAGGATTGTTAGTGGTTGCGGAGTCACGGGCGGCGAGACTAGAGGCTGGAGTTCTCCATGCGAGAGGGCGTATTCATATGTTACAGGAGAGATTGGCAGATCAGTGGGCGGTACCAATAGCCGCGGTACCTTTGAGGACAGAGAGGCCCGGCGAGAGGGGTCGACGATCACGATCATCACCTAGTTCGGGATGAGTTGTGATGGTCTGAGTACATGTTAGCGAGGTATAAGAATAAATAAGGATGCCGACCTGCGTGTCGATGATAGAGAAGATGTATTTGTTTAACATCTAAATAAAACTGAATATGTATGTTGATTTGAGTTATGATAATAATAAGATTGTCGGTGTTTCGAAAAGGGATAAAGAGAAATGTGATTAAAATAAAAATACACAAAAATATTTATATTCACCACACAGGATAGGTTATGGTAGGGGATGGTCGAGCTAACCTTGGGAGACCCCATGTCTCCGAAGTGCTGCCTACATAGCCCATTGCACAAAGCAAGGAAGGGCCTCAGACCGATGTAGTTCTCCCTTAGGACCAGGGAGAGGTGAATTTAGGCAATTTGGTATGGTTTAGGCAATTTGTCGTTTGGTAAAAATGTGATGTTGGTAGGGTAATGTTGTTGGTGCTGGTAGGATAATGTTGTTGGTGTAGGTATAGGTAAAGCAAAGGTTAGCATACCCAAGTAGTAGGGAATAGTGTCCTGATTAAGATCAACACACAATTCTAGATGCGAGGCAAAGCGGAAAGAGTGCTCCGTAGGTGAAAAGAGCTAAACAAACCACACAACGTAGAACGAGCCTGAAGCCCTAAGTGCCGTGCATAGACGAGAAGTCCATAGTTGAAAAGAGTTGTATGATCACAATATATCAGGTGTACGTTACGTCCCTTGAGTTGAAACAAATGGTGAGGTGATGTGGATGATATAGCTGAGGTACAAAGAACTTGTTACAACGAAAGAGAACCTACCCTAAATAGACAAGTCCATGACCCAAAAAGTTCTTTTGAATGAGGCTTTTATTTTATTGAATGTAGACTGATCGGCACGGGAAGTCTACAAGGGATATTGATTGTTTTATTCTTGAGGTCTTCACGAAGCTGATCAATGCGAGAAGCTTCTGATAAAGGCTGACTGTGTATAGCTGTCCTTCGGGGGAGCAGTCTATTTATAGTAGCAGAGATGATTTTAGTGCATAGCTGTCCTTCAGGGGAGCAGTCTATTTATAGTAGCAGCAATAGTTTGGCATATAGCTGTCCTTCGAGGGAGCAGTCTATATTTATTTTTAGATGACTAGATGTTCTTTTGGCGTGAAGCATCTAGTTTAGTAGGAAGTTTGACTCAAGAAAATCCCAGAAGAATACGGCTTATTTTAATACTTTGAAGTCATGGACTAGACTAAAAGGGGAAGACATCATCAAGGGGAGGTGAGGATCAAACTATGTGAGCCTGATTGTTATTATGAAGTGTAGGAAACAGGGTGTATGTAGTGGTAAGTGAGCTCAAGGGACGAGCGACAGGTAGATAAGAAGTGATATAATACTAATTTCAACAGTAGAATGGTCGAAGATGCAAGGCATTAAGGGGTTCAGGCTCAGGTTTACCATTGAGCGAAGCTAAACGATAAGTACCAGATCCATAGGTATGAGTGATTATATAAGGCCCGATCCAATTGGGAGCAAATTTTCCACGTTTGCTCTTTTCTAGTTTGGTTACATGTTGATTCTCTTTGAGAACAAGATCACCAATCTTAAAGGTACGCTCATGAAGTCGCTTATCATAAGCACGTTTAATGCGTTTTTGATAGATTTGAAGGTGATCAAGAGCTGTAAGACGGCGTTCGTCAAGAAGCTCCAATTGGGCTAACCGCTCTTGGCGGAAATCATCGTTGGTGAGAATATCCTGAAGAGATATTCTAAGGGAGGGTATTTGTATTTCGAGAGGCAAAACAGCCTCGGTGCCGTATACCAAAGAAAAAGGTGTGGCATTAGTAGAGGTACGAATGCTAGTACGATAAGCCCAAAGGGCAAAGGGGATGTGATCGTGCCAATTTCTTCCAGATTCATTGACAACTTTCATGAGGATTTTGGTTAGAGTTTTATTAGAAGATTCAGCCTGACCATTGGCCTGCGGATAGTAAGGTGATGAGAAACTAAGTTTGATACCAAAGTTGTCACAAAGGTTTTGTAACAACTTGTTTTTGAAAGATTTACCATTATCTGTTATTAGGCGATGAGGAATACCAAAACGACAGATAATGTGATGGTTAATGAATTCGACAATTTTTTCTTTTTTGATTGAAATGAGTGGAATAGCCTCCACCCATTTTGTGTAATATTCGGTCGCTGTGAGTATCCAACGGTGACGTTGTGAAGAGGTTGGGTGAATCTCACCAATAAGGTCTAAACCCCATTGTGAGAAAGGCCAAAGATCACGAGCGACTTGTAGCGGGTGGCTAGGAGTATGTTGAAGATTGGCATGTTGTTGACACATGACACAACGCTTAACATATTCGTAGCAGTCGTTATTGAGAGTAGGCCAATAATAACCTAGGCGAAGGATTCGTTTAGCCACGGCAAGGCCACTAAAATGTCCACCACAAATCCCATCGTGTACTTGTTGGATGGTATGAGTGGCCTCAGCGTTGGTCAGACAGCGAAGGAGAATACCATCAAAGCCACGTTTATAGAGGAGTCCCCCCATGACAACATAACGCGAAACACTTTTAAGAAAAGCACGTTTGCCGTTACTAGTAAGGTCAGGTGGGAGGACAGAGATTGTAAGGTAGTCGTGAAATTGGTGGTACCAGGTATCCTGTGAATTAGTAGACACAGTATTTATCATACAAACTACCGGGGTTGAATAGGATGGGGCAAAAAGTTGTTGGACCACGACGAATAATTCAGAGTCAGTTGGCGCGGCGGGAATTTGCGAGGCTAAGCAAGCCATAGTATCCGCAAATTTGTTAGTGGAGCGGGGAATGGTTTGTATAGAATAGTGGGTAAATAAAGCTAGAAGTGATTCCACGTAGTGTTTGTATTTTTGAAGTTCCTCGTTTTTGCATTGGTAGACGCCCATAACTTGATTGACTACCAATTGAGAGTCGCCAAAAATGTTGATAGATTTGATACCTAAGTGTAATGCAACTTGGAGACCCAGAACCAGGGCCTCGTATTCCGCTGTATTATTAGTGCAAGGGAAATCAAGTCGGAATGAAAGAGGCATAGGTTCAGCGTTGAGAGGAATGAGAACAACGCCGGCTCCTCCGCCGCGCTGGCATTTAGATCCATCGAAGAAGAGGGTCATTGGGTACGACTCCTCCGTGAGGGAAAGAGTAGCGATGAGTTCGTCGGGAAATGTGAAATTGGTAAATTGTTCCCCCGGTAAAGGAGCGTCCGCAAGTTGGTCTGCGATGGTTTGTCCTTTGATTGATTTCTGGTGGATAAACTCAAGGTCGAGGTCGGCGAGAAGCATGAGCCATCTAGCAATGCGTTGGTTCAGATGAGGTTTGGCGTACATGTAATGGATGGGGTCTGTGTTGGTGATGACGAAAGTCTTATGATTTAGAAGGTAGTGTCGGAGTTTGGTGGCGACGAATGATAGGGCCAGGCACAATTTTTCTATATGTGTGTACCTAGTCTCATAGTCCACCAAAGTACGACTTATATAATAAACGGCTTGTTCGTGATTCTCAGAGTCACGATGTGCAAGCATGGCTCCTACAGCGTGGTCGGTGGCGGAAAGGTAAAGGTAGAAAGGGCGGTTGTCTTGGGGTGGGATAAGCACGGGTGGCTGTAAGAGATAAGATTTGAGAGCTTCGAAGGCTTGGTGACATTCTTCGCTCCATTGGAATGCAATATCCTTTTTAAGGAGGTGATGGAAAGGTTGACATCGATCCGAGAGTTGGGAGATGAAACGTCGGATAGATTGGAGCTTACCTTGTAAACTACGCAATTGTTTGAGATTTTTGGGTGGGGGCATTTCTAGGATAGCTTTGACTTTCGATGGATCGACCTCAATGCCACGCAAAGAGACGATAAAGCCAAGAAGTTTTCCCGAAAGAACACCAAAGACACATTTCTTCGGTTGAAGGCGGACAGAATATTGTAACAGGCGATCAAAAATAATGGTTAAAACATCGAGATGTTCACTACGATGTTTAGACTTGCCGAGAAGATCGTCGACATAGTCTTCAAGGATAGTGTGCATAATGTCATGAAAAATGTAGGTCATAGCCCGCTGATAGGTAGCACCAGCATTCTTAAGGCCAAATGGCATGACACGATAACAGAAGGTTCCCCAAGGAGTTATGAAGGCAGTCTTGTGTTGATCGGCAGGGGCAACCAAAATTTGGTTGTATCCTGAAAAGCCATCCATGAGAGAAAGCATTTCATGACCCGCAGTGAGATCAACAAGTTGATCAATACTTGGGAGGGGGAAGTCATCCTTAGGGCAAGCGAGGTTAAGATCCCGGAAATCCGTGCATATCCGAAGTCCCCCCGTCGCTTTCGTGACAGGTACGATGTTAGAAATCCATTGAGGATAGTCAATAGGCAGAATGAAGGAAACAGAAAGGAGTCGTTGGAGTTCCTCTTTGACCAAGAGAGCAATGCGTGGATGCATTTTTCTCAATTTCTGTTTGACTGGTTTGGAATCGGGGTTTAGGGTGATGTTATGGACGGCAATGGTAGGATCAATTCCTGGCATGTCAGCGTAAGACCATGCGAACGCTTGGTTGCGAGCACAGAGAAAGGTAGTAAAGGCGGCTTGTTCTGATGTGTTAAGGGATTGTCCAATCTTCACTATGTGAGGATCTTCCTCCGTGTGGATGTTGATTTCTATAGTAGATTCGTTCAGCATAGTTTGGGTTTCAGATGGTAGGGCGCGTTGAATATAAGAATCATCCGCGCCCAGGTAAGTGAGTATGGAGTCGTCATCCTGGCATTCAACAACATTAATCAAAGGCGAATCCTCTTCGATCATGTCTGGATACAGAAGGGGAAGAGAAGATGGGTCCTCATTATCGCGTTGATAAGTGAGAGGACCTATGAAGATAGCATTTATGAAAAAAAAAAGTCAGGAGGGATAGATTCAGGGTCCATCGATTCTGTGGGTGATGATGGCAAAGTAGGTGATGATGGTTCGGTAGGGGCAACGTCTTCCTCTTCCAGGATACAGCTGACAGGAGGTGTCTCTTGTGTAGGTGTTTCGGAAAAACCGAGACCACTGCGATCATTATGTTTGCGTGTGGTCACGGGAATGAGTGTATGTCGGCCTTGTTCGTAAAGGCCAAAACCAAAGCCTTTCCACGCACAGCGAGTCAAGAAGGTGAGGGCGAAATGACGATTTGTCAAGTATTGAAAATCGGATTGGAAGGGAACCACACCAAGAGGAGGTTCAGGGGTAATGGAGGATGTGTCAACACCCCCATATGTTAGGTTAGTGCGGCAATGGGGTGGTCCGTAAGAGATTACCTCCCCCACGCGACGGTCGTAGGTGGGATGCGCATGTAATTGTCCGTACTCCTGCGGGGTAGGGAAAGAACTAACGTTATATAGGCGGTACTCCCCCAGCGTGAGGCGATGAAAAACATCTACTAAGGGGTCGGAGGTTGGGATGTTAGCTGCGGGAAGAGAAGTGGTTTGTGCGACTGTGGTTTCATCAGTTGAAGGCGTAGGTGCAGTTGAGGTGGATGGTTGAGGTACATTTGAAGAGGATGGTTGGGTTGAATGTATGGGTGTCTTAATTGGTATAAGCACATCGTTTGGGCGGTATAACATATTGCAAGTTTTGAAGGGGGGAGGATCAGCTTTTACAGTGTAGGACTTCCCCTCGTACTCAAATTTTATGCATCGATGTAATGTTGAGGGAACGCATCCCATGGCTCGAATCCAAGGACGACCCAGCAATATATTATATTGGAACTCTCCTTCAAGGACATAGAAGAGTTCGGGCAAAGTACGTGGGCCTACGCGAATGTTGAGGATCACGGTGCCTAAGGTAGAAGTAATAGCGTCATTGAATGATCGCAACATGATGGGGTTGGCACACATGTAACTAGAAGGGATGTTCATTTGTTGGAAGGCTTTTGAAGAGATGATGTTTAGGCTAGCGCCCCCGTCAATCATAACCCGACGTACTCGAATGTCTCGGACGTAAGCGGAAATGAAAAGGGCAGGGTCAGGGTCTTCTGCACCAAAGTCGATAATTTCATCTTCCGAGAAACTAACCGCAGCGGCTTGTTGTTTTGAGACAGAAGTGGTGGGGGAGATGGATTGTTTGGTGAGAGAGGCAACGTGATTGGGTGTTAGAATGGAGGCAACGGGCAGGGTTTCGTTGGGTAAAACCTCTATCCCTTGAAGGATCTCAACAAGAGCTTGTCGATGAGATTCAGAAGTCTGAATGAGATCATATAGTGTCATTTTTACGGGCGATTGATGAAGCTGTTTGATCATGGTTCGGTGGGCAACTCCATTAGAGACGGGATAGGCGGGTCCGCGAATAACCACTTTAGGTGGTGGTGTAATTGGGATGGTTGAAGGAGAAAGAGATGCCGCAGGTGTGTTTTCTTTCGCTTTCCCATTGTTTTTCTGTCCTCGAGTAGCGACACTAATCATATTAATCTCGTAGATCTGAGATGAGGAAGATGGTTGGGATAATTCATGGTCTTCAAGAGGTGGGGTTGTAATAATGATAGATCTTGGTGAGGCAGGGATAGATGATATAGTAGAGGGAATTGACGCTAGAGGTCTCTCCCTTCGTAAGTTGTCTTTCTTAATCTGTCTATCCGGGAGAGGTGACTGACGAAGGAGGGTTTTTAGAGCTTTGCATCCCTCCACATCATGTCCTGGTGTGCGGTGATAAGCGCAGATTTTAGACTCATCGTAACCCATAGGTCGGGGTTTAGACGGGTCATAAGGTCTAAGTGGAGGTAGGGAAATGGTCGCATTCTCCACCAACATAGCAAGGATTTTGGCGTAAGATCCTTTGAGTGGGTCAAAATCGGAAGAGGATGAGGGTATTGATTGTGTGGGTTGTGGTAATGTTTGGGCGTGTTTAGTTCGTATGGGTGATGGTTTAGCCGAGGGGTGCTGACACATGTTTTTCACTAAACGTGGTTTCTTGGACATAGAAGTTACGTTCAGCTGGTTAGATGATGAGGCTACAGATGGCGTGGTAGCGGGAAACAACCACGGAGAAAGGGGAGTGACAGAAAATAAATCCTTTGATGATGGGATTGGTTTAGGGTTGATAGGTGGACCGGATACGCGGGGTAACGATGTTGTGATACCCTTTGATCTCTGTATAGGTGTAGAAGGCGTAGGTCGTTTTGCAGAAAACAAAGGAGGTATGATATATTGGTGTAATGTGGAGGGATGAGGTCCCAATATGGAAGGTGGGTGTGACGATGAAGGTTTTAATTGTGATAGAGGCCCGGATTGCGTTCGTCTCCTAGGTGGCGGAACGGATTTATTTTTGGATAGATCGAGTCGCTTAGGCGGGTGTGTTAGACTGGGCATTGGTGAGGTCCCAAGCGTAGGGGAAGATCTGGTTAAGTTGATAGAAGTGGACGGGGCATTTGGTAGAGGTGAGGGGGGTGAAGGCGAGAACAGGGGCATTTTAAGCTTCTGTAAGCACTTCGGGTAGATGGTGGAGACATCAGGATTAGTCATTTGCATTTGAGTAGAAAAAGGGGTACTCAAACGTTCCCATAGGGCCTGTCTATCTTCTGTGGAATGACAGTCTCCAGGTGTGATTTGTAATTTTGGTACGGAAGAAAAGTGAGTTGTAATTCCAGTCCATTGTGGGTGTGACGCAGGAGGCAGATGAGGCACTGTATCAATAGATGTTAGGAGGTCAACCGGTCGTTGAAAAGATTTAGGCGATGAGGGACTAATAGGTAGGAGAGCGTGTTCGAGGAGATCTGTCATGTTAAAAGAATGTGGTGATGTTAGTGTAAGAGATTTCTCGTCTAAGGATGTCAAAAGGAGTGGTGAGCCTTCCTCTTGTGTAGCAAGAGTGGTAGAAGGGGACGTTTGGGAAATAGATAAATTAGATAGCATCCGCTCACAGTCTTGTAGGGATGTGGTGTAAGAAGACTCATTGATGGGAAGGGAAGCCTGGGCAGTTAACTCTTCTATGGGTAAAGGAACGATTTCGCTTTGGCTTGATGGTGGTAAAGGAGGTTCGGGCTCCTGTGTTAGTGAAGAGGTCTGATTCAAAATTTTCTCGATAGAGGCTTTTGGCTGAGAATCGAAGACTGCATGGATCTCATGAACACTCTCCTCAGCTAAGATATCTTGGTTCACGTTGCTGCTGGACGAGTGATTCGGGAATGGCTTGTTGAAAATTTTCAGATTTCGGTTAGCAGGAGCGTTAGGATTATCGAGGGTTATATCCCCTGCGTCAACCATTTCCTGCACTATGTTTTTCAACATCTTGCAGTTTTCATGACTATGTCCTTTTACGCGGTGAAAGTTACAAAAGTCATTTTCTTTGTACCAGGAAGGTATTGCGCGGGTGGAGTCAAACCCAGAGTGAGGTTTAACAGGGGGCAAGGTGATAGCCCCAGCTTTGAGCAATTTTTCCAATATCACACCATAGGTTTCTCCCAAGGGAGTGTAGCTGATGGGTTCGGCTTTGTATTTATAGGTGGTTTTTGGTGGAGTATTGGACGGTGGTTGGGATTTGACCATCACCGCGTGGACAGCTCCTTTTGATTTAGAAGAGGTGGACGCGTGAGGAGTGGTGGTATTTGGTTTATTGGTAGAATCAGGAGTTCGGAAAGTGGAGTTCTTGTTGCGCAACCGCAATTTCTCTTCCTCTAAGGCTCGAATTTCTAATTTTCGAGCCATAGTAAAGGCCTCGTCGAATGTACGGAAAGTTTGAATTTGGAGGGTAGGGGAGATGTGCTTAGCGCAAGCCCGCGTAAATAGTTCGATGAGTTCGGTTTGAGGCAAGGCATACGTAAGTTGGTTGATAAGGCCCCGCCATCGTCCAACGAAATCTGCGATAGATTCGTCTTCAAATTGTCGGATGGCATAGAGGTCAGTGATAGATACTTTCTTGGCAATGTTAATGGAGAAATGATCCAAGAAAGATTGGGCTAGTTGGTTAAAAGAGAAGATTGAGTGCTGGGTTAAAGCACTGTACCACTCCAAGGCAGGTCCTGATAAGGACATGGGAAAGGTGCGGAGTAACAAGGCATCATCATGGGCAATCAAATAACAAGCATGTCTAAATGATCGCAAGTGTTGTTGAGGATCCTCTTTACTGTTAAAACGAGTAAACTTTGGCAACTCCCATTGAGGAGGATATGAATGAAGGGGGACAGAAGGGTGAATGGGCTCCCGACAAACTTGCTCGTATGTCAAGGCGCTACGACTTCCTGAAACGGAAGCCTCCAGGTTTTGCATTTTGTCCATCATTTGCTTGATGAAATCTGTGGTTGGATGAGATGATGGTGCCACAGAATAGGGATGTCCCATATAAGGTGTTGAGGTTACTGGATACGTGTATGGGAATGAAAAGGTAGGCGGAGCTTGAGAAGGAAAGCTCGTTTGAATAGGTGGCAGAGAGTAAGTCATGAATGGAGTGGTCTGAAAAAGAGATGAGATAGGGGCAGTTGGTGGTAGCGATACGTGGGGTCCAAGGTTAACCAAAGGAAAGCTAATCGGGGTCGTATGAACCTCTGAAGCTGTCGGATTGGGAGACGGGGCTAGTGATGCAGGAAGTAAGGTATTGTTATCAGGAGGAGTGGGAGCTAAATGAGCAGCTATACTAATAGGCATGCCCATAAGGAGCTGACCATCAGGCGTACGGTCAGGGGTATGAGACAAATAGTATTGCACAGCGCTGGGATTAGCATCCAGAAATTTGGCAAAGTCCTTGTCTCCTACAGGAATTTGGGGGATCTCACTGGTGTCTGTAGGGTTCCCTATAGAATGTGAAGGGGGTGATTCAGGCAAAGACACAGAGCAGGCATGTGAAACCATGGCGGCGGCTTGCTTCCGAGTGATGACAACCATAGACTAGAACACACAGGAAAGTTTCAATCTATCAAGAACAAAAACAACCTCTGAATGGTGAATTTGACAAGCTGCTGGTTTGTCAGGGGCTGATGAAGACAGTAACCGATATCGGTTTAGTAACCGGTGTCGGTCACAGCTCAAACGACGTCGGTCCCTTAACCGATGGCGGTGTTAAAAGTCTAGGATAAGAAGATATAAAAGGCTGCTGATTTGATTTAGCAACGTTGAGTATGTTTAGCAACTTATTGATCACAGAAGACAAAGTATGACAGAGAAAACAGGATTTGAAAACAAGCAAGAGGCACACGCAAATCTAGAGACTAACCCTAGGGTTAATTTTGGTTATCGTGGGCTTATGCCTTTAGACGTAGAATGATGTCAGAATCCTAAACAACAAGACCTAGGGGAAATGTCAAGTTTGTTTTGGCTTATAAGGTTACCTCAATCGGGCGGAGGAATACCGCGGAAAAGGGGGGATGTTTGAGCTGTTGTGTTAATTGTGAAGTGATTCGGTATGTGTTGTGCAGTGAAACTAAGGTTAATTTCCTGTCAATACCGTGGATATCACCCCCACGTGTACGACCTGTTACTTAATCTATGTTCACTAGAATTGGAGAACAACAAGCAGGAATGCAATGCACGTGTTTTATATCCAAATCGAAAATTATATTCGATGAAGCAAGAGAGATGACTTTCACTAATGCGAAACCAGGAAAGCAAGACAAATTCTTTACTAAATATATAACAAAAACAGCAACAACAAATATGCTTCCTAAAATGAAAATAAGCAAGAGAAAGAAACCCAAAATGGGTCCCACCGGGCGTGCCAAAATGTTTCACTCGGAAAATGCTTCGTTCCTTATAGAAACAGATAAGGTTAGGGTTAGGAGGAATACCTGTAGGATGTCGAGATGATGTGCGCGTACCGTAGAGAAAGATCAGGTTGACTGCGGAGAACTCCTTTTTGTCTGGGAAGGACTACCTGCAAATAAGAACACAAGACCACAAGATTTGATTAAACAATAAATGAGGAAACTGCCTTGGGCCCAGGAAATGTAAAACTTCCTTTCGAAGGTGGTCAGTTTCCCTGCTAACGTGAATTAACACAAAAGACTGTAAAATATCAATTAAATTGCTTGGCTGAACTGGGTAGGGGAAAGGCTGTTTTTCCTGGTTTTTGATCAAAGGAACCGATGCCGGTTACGTATAACCGATGGCGGTTACTGATAACCGATACCGGTGGGTTCTAGGATCTTCTGGGCTGGTTGTGGAGTTTGTAATGGCTGGTTTTTGGATAGTTTTTAGGAAATGGGATGGTTAGAAACAAAAGAATGACAGCTAGAGGCAATGGTATGTTGGATAATGGATTCAGAAACGGATTTGGGAGGACTGTAATTCCAAAAGCATAAGAAATGTTATAATGGAGGACATGCAAGATGTAACTTACTGGTTTTGATGAAGGTGCAAGTTGATCTCCTTTGCTGTAAACCCGTCTAATATTTTCACTCGTCTCTGCTTGGTCAAGTGAAGATCTGGACTCTGTTCCTCGTTCGCAATGCCCTCGCTTGATCCAGAAATCCTTTGATTGATCTCTCAAAATGAAATTCCGATC
The DNA here is from genome assembly GCA_019776745.2 of Taxus chinensis. Classification (NCBI taxonomy): domain Eukaryota; kingdom Viridiplantae; phylum Streptophyta; class Pinopsida; order Cupressales; family Taxaceae; genus Taxus; species Taxus chinensis. The sequence continues at coordinate 222,997,963 of CM034149.1, forward strand.
CGTTGTTTTGGTTTGGGAAGCCCATTTACAGGGAACCGATGGCGGTTGCGTAACCGACGGCGGTCGAGTAGGAACCGGCATCGGTTAGGAAAAAGTAGGCTATTTTTACTAAAATAGCCCACCTTCCCTGTTTTTCTCCCGAGAGATCAGTTGCGGGCTTGGTCAAGTGGCTAGAAGGTCGGCTTTTGGTGCGAGTAAGGAGGCATTAGTTATGGATGTGAGTCTAGACCAAGTCATGGGTCTTAATTAGCTTAGTTTAGGGTTAGGGCTAGGTCATGATGAGGTGGCAAGGTGAGGTGGTGGGTAAGGTGATGTGGATTTATCAATTACAAGGTAATTAATAAATGATTGTGTAAAGTTTAGGTAATGAGGTTAGGTTGCGAAATGGGATGCGGGTCACAAGGGGTCGTGAGACACGAATTTGGTGTCTACACCCTCTTTCATGAGATTATCACCATCCTTATATTTTATTTAGTTATTATCATATTATTGTTTTCTTGTGAGATCTAACCTTTTACATGACCAGTAGTAGTTGGGGCTCTATTATCAACCTATTCCATCATCTCTTCTACTTGTAGGTTTCCCTTTCAGATTCTTTCTCTTCATCCTTGCCTCACTCTTTTACAATCATCATCACCCGGCTCAGGTCTCCATCGACTCGACCCTCTTTCATCATATTTTCCATCTCCAGAGCCTTCCTTAGCCTCTACATATATTCTTATTTTGTTACAGACCCCATATCCACCATCTAGCTCCTCTGTTGCAACATTTACAGCCTCCTACAGTTACCAACTAGCATCCATATCCCCACAAATCTACATATTTACATTATTGATAAGATCTACACATCTAGGTCATCGTCGACCTGCCTCTGCATAGTCTGGGTTGTCATCGACCTAGTTAGGTACCATTTAATTTTTGTCCATTTATATTAGATTTGTATGTGCCTTACATTTCTACATTTCTAGTTTCTATGTGCCTCATATTTTGCGTAGTATCCAGTTTATCGTTATTGTTTTTATCATCTTTTATCTAAACACGGAGGTTGACATCCGCTAAGTAAGTTAGCGCTTCTTAGATTTGGCATTGTCTGGGAAGCCCCCATATAAATCTACCTAATGAAATATTTCTCTAGTCTTGCAGTTATTATAGCTTGCAACAATGAGAATTAATCACTTCAACACCCATTGTAGACACTAAAATTAGGTCACACTCTCCTTTTGTCCCTTGACATATAAGCCCCCCTTTATTACATCTACCTAGCCATGACCCCCTTCACCCTACTAATATTAATTTAATTAAATTAATACTTTATCCTCACTATATTTATTATTTAAATATATTATTTAAATAATACCTACACATATAGTTCACTTAGACACCTCACCAAGCTAAATCAACTTAATACCTATTCTTAGCAAGTTACCATAACTAACTAAGACTTACCCAAATCCTAAAAATCAATGCCTACACTCCCTTTAACCACATTCCCGCATGCTCACAGCAAGCTCCCAACCTAATCCACGGGATAACGACACAAGATCCGAGGAAATAAGGAGGATCTCCCTAAGTTTAGTAAACCTAGAAAATCCCGCCTTGACCGATGTTGGTTTCCCCTAACCATCACCGGTTAAGCCGGACCACCGTCAGTTATCCCTTTTAACCCAAAACAACCTTATTTCTCAAGGTTGGAACTTGGAAGTTGGAGGTTGGAAAACATTTCAAGAAAGTGGATGAGCAATAATGACATCTCAGAGAGATAATGCATCTTCAGAGAGCCAATTCCAACAAGAACTTACATCTGAGGAAGGAGATTGAGCATCTTCTCCTACACAGCCATCCCAACCACCGTTGGAACTATCTAAGTAAAAGAGGAGTGTGCATGTAGCCCATGCGGAAGATTTTCTTCAGTTGGTGATCACTTGCAGCCTTCAAACCCATCATCAACACCTCCATCCATCACACACAAGCCTTCAGGAATGAAATCCAAGTAAGTACAATATCATACTTTCATGGTTATTTCATTTCATCATTGTTTTATCACCCATTGTTTATCTTGCTCCTTATTGACCATCTCCAACATTTTGTACCTCCATAGACCCATCAAAACCTCGTAAAAAACTATTCCAGTCACCCAATACCTCGTCCTGATCAACCAAATCCTTTGTGCAATCACAAAAGAGACCAAAACCCCATTCTGTGACATTTCTAGATCTCACAGTAACCGGCACCAGTTTTACCTAACCGCGGTCGGTCACCCCTGATCGGCGCTAGTCTCTGTGTTTGCCCACATAGCCTTAAACAAAGACCTATCCACCTAATTTTACCTCACCATCACTCACTTGTGACCTAATCGAGACCTTTATCAGACCTGTAGAACCCAGAACCAACCATTTGACTCGTGGATTCTATTCTAGCTTAGCCTGTTAGATTAGATCTGTTTTCTTATTGTGTTTCTAAGTGAGATACCTAAATCATTTTAAAATAACAATAGGATTTACCTTGTTTTCAGCATTAATTTTTTTAAAATAGTGGAATGACAGCCATCTAGGAATTACCATACTTCTTGGATCTAACTCACGCTAGGCAGTTTAGTGCCCATATTGTTTAATTATTTATGGTGGTCTTGCTTTCATTACAAGGAGTTCCTCCTAGCCAAAAGGAAGCTCTCACAGTCAGATTTGGATTTAGAAGTCATACGCGCGTAACAACCCATCAACCGACATTTGAACAGGTATTCCTCCTGCGCCCGTTACCCCATATGTTTTGTCAACAATTCAAATAAACAATCTAAGAAAAAGGTGAAACATTTTGGCACACCCAGTGGGACCCATCCGGGGTTCCTTGCATTTCATTCATTCCTAGGAAAAAATTGTGTGTTTGTTTCCCTTCTAAAAAGTGTACACATTAATTTCTTTCCTTGGTAATCAACTTCGTCTTTCTACTTGCTCTAAAGGAAACTTTTCTTTTGTTGTATTTAAAAAGAATCATTTCTTCATGTTTTTTACATTTTAGTGAAAGAGCATCCCTCTTCATATTCATCTTATTGTGTCATCCAATTTCACATTTTTGATTTGGGTTTTAAAATCATTGCATTTCATTCTGATTTTCTACATTAGCTCACATTAATTGAGGGCAACCTATACGTTGGAAGTCATTACCAGCTGATGGTTGACAAATGAATAGTAGAAAAGCACTTCTATCCTTTTCTCTTTCTTTGAGTCTTACCAAACCACACAAAAATTCAAATACATATATTCTTAAACAACATATCACCTAGAAGAAGCTGTAGGTGATCACACGATCATGACACAGTGGGCACCCAGCTCGCTGCTCTGTCGAGTCATACTTCAGAGCGAAGCCCGCCCCCACCATAACAAACCTGAAATCTCACCCTTTAGATCTCCTTCTTTGTAGGGAGCCAACCTCACCAAAAAATCTATTTCACAATTCATGTTAGTCCCTAAATAGCATAAGCTAAACAAACATAATAGAAAAGGGCACTCTTAGGATTGCATTTTCTTAGTGTTTCTACTTGGCTTGTGTTTTGAGGTGAAAGATCACATTCATCACTTTTTTTTGTTCATCCTTACACACTCCTCATCATAGCTGATGTATTCCTACTTCACCTGAGTGTGCCTGGGCCATATCACCATCATTCCCATAATTTTGGGTCTGACACATCAAAATTCTAATTCACAACCACTTTTTCTCATCACTGTTTCAATCTCACAGTAACCGTCATTGGTTACCTCTGATCGCCATTGGTTACCTTTGATCGCCATCGGTTAAAATCAATCGACGTTAGTTCCAGGTTCTTTTGCTAACCTACTCAAAAGGACATTCTCACTTCACTTTCTACCACTTTCCACAATCTCTGTCACTATTGTTCTTTTTCCATTGACGTTTTACACATCCCCAGAGTTGGCATATTTGTCAGGTTTTGCCTTCTGCTTCACTGATTACTCACTACCTATTTTCTACAGTGACTGGCAGTGGTTACCCCTGACTGACGTCAATTTTCCCTAACCGGCATCGGTTATCCTGTTTTACATTCCACCCACCATTTGTTTTTTCATCCATTTTTATCACCAGATTCACCTGTTATTGTTACTCTCTGTATCATTTACAGAGAAGCAACCCCATTTAATTAGTACTGGTTCACATGGTACTGACCTGAAGACAAGCGAACACCCTCGTGTTCCATGCCAGTGGCCAACCACTCCCACCTAGTCCTTTACCACCTTCTATTTTATCACCAACCATTGATCTTATCTAGCCTACTAATATTGGTACTAGAGATGAGGAGTTCGCACGACTCCTTGACCAGAACCCTGCTGCCTTACAGTTTTACCTCTCCCATTCGTCCACTCGAGACTCCTCAGGTCAGTTGATATATGGCATGCCCGTATCTATCCCTCGAATCTCACACCCACTTACGCATCAGCCCCATCTGGATCCATGTTACCTGCGTCCACCTTACCCCCAGTCATTTTGCAGTTAGGTCCTATACCCGCTATGACTGCCGCATCTGTTACCTCTGTGGCACCCATTACATCCACCATACCCTCGACGATTACCCCAAACACAACCTCATCCATCCCTCATGTCTCACACATACCTATAGCTACGTTCCCACCTCCAATGTCGGTGGCCTCTACCCCGTTTTAGAATGTAATTCTTTCCATTCCATAATCATTAGCCCTTATTGCCACTAGGGTTACCACGACCCTTCCTCCCCCATATATATGCTACCAACAACCGCTTGTTTCATCTATCATTCATTCTGGGTACGTAACTCCTATTTCATTACCTTCTTCTCCACCACCTTACATGGCAGCCCCATATACGGGAATGCCACCCCCATTATACACCCAAAACCAACCTCCTCACATTATAGGAGGCATCCAATCATCACAACCCACCAATGACCTAATTAAATTGATGATGGATAAGATGCAGACACTGGAGGCATCAGTTTCCAGCTTCTTCAACACTCTCACTTACGATGAGATTTGCAATGAGCCTATTTACCCATCCATTCCCATCCGTTCATACCCTGTGCATTGGAAAATGCCCAAATTCAATCGTTTCAATAGTAAGGAAGACCCACAACAACATTTGCACTCATTTAAACATGGATGTTATTTGATTGCTCATGATGATGCCTTACTTTTGAAAACTTTTCCCATGTCCCTCACTGGACCTACATTAGACTGGTATAGTGGGTTACCCAAACACTCCATATTTTCATTCAATCAGGTAGCCCAAGATTTTTTGGATCATTTCTCTATCAATATTGCCAAGAAAGTTACCATCGATCTATATTCCACACGTCAATATGAGGATGAATCTATTGCAGATTTTGTCACTCGCTGGCGCAGCCTGATCAATCAACTTACCTTTCAACTGCCACAAATTGAACTCATTGAGCTCTTCACATGAGCTTGCGCCAGGCATATCTCCCTGACTTTGTAGGTCCAAAATTGCAGAACATTCGATGAGGCATTCACTATGGCACGAAAGTTAGAGATTTGGGCCATCAAAGAGAAAAAAATCCAATTACGAAATAAGAATTTGGCATTCAAGTCGAATGAAACCTCTTCTTCTTCCAAACCACCAACCAATTATTCAAAGGCTAAAGGTACCACTAACGCAGTGGTACTCAAGGCCGGCCCAACTCATCCATCCAATCAAGCTACACCCTCATCTAATTTATCACCTGTTCAGGCTTTTCGATTCAGACAAGAGCAGCGAAAATATACCCCAATTGGGGAACCTTACTCTTCTGTCTTAGAGAAGCTTATCAAAGCTGGCACCATCACCCTTCCACCCATAAAACCACACACTAGTTTTGACCTTGCTCGCCCCATGCCCACATGGTATAAGGAACAATATTTCTGTAACTATCACCGAGTAAAGGGTCACAGTGACAGCAACTGCATCACTTTTAAGAATATTATCTAAGAAATGCTCGAGAAATGCGAGTTGACTGTGGATAATCCCAACGCCACCCCTAACCAAAATCTAAAAATCTTTAAAAAATCATTTCCTAATCATGCCCCTTCATCCAATCAAATAGGTGAGACATCCACTCATGATACCCATACTCATGAGGTTCATGCAATCTTTAACGAGGTACCTGTCGCATCTCAATTACCTCACATCCCTTCCATAGAGGAAATCCTAGCCTGAAATCCTCCTTCCACATTGGAACGAACCGTCACTGTTCCTTCACCAATAGAAGAACACCCTTCATCTCCTACATCACCTACGGAGGAGTCTTCTACTAACATTGAGACCATCTCACCCCTAGCTTCTCCACTTTGTAAACCTTTACCTTCCATACCTCCTCCACCTATAGGGGAGCACCCATTACCTACTCCACCCACAAAGGAGAACCCATTACCTCCTCCACCCACAGAGGAGCACCTATCCATTCCTCCACTCATAGAGGAACTTCCATCATCCCTTCCACCCATCATAGACCTGGTGGGGATACATTTTCCTCTTAGTGAGCATTCTCCATCCGCTACCCGACATCTAACAGACCTACTTTCAGCTCTCTTACCCGCAGAAACTGAAGTCGGCCGAGTCCCCATCTCTACGATACATTTTACGGGAATTCCCATTAGGTCTTCACCAAATCCACCCACAAACATGTCATTCTCACGTTTGGCTGATCACTTGGATTATGTGGATAGGGCTTTGTTATGGGGGTGCCTCTTACTCCCTATCTCAACACGAATGCAGAGATCCCTTGATGACACCTCCACTATCTACCCAAGCACATTTCCACCCATCAAACCACATACAACCACTGCTATTGTAACCCCTTCCATGATACCCATTAGCACTCACACAACACCCTTACCCATAACCTGACCTATGGCTAAACCCAAACCCATACCCACAATATTTACCTCCACTAAACTTATTACCACTTTAGGGGTTACCCCGACCACCAGCCTTACTCATCCACCTATTAAACTGGATTTAACTACATCCTCCAACGTTAAAACCACACCTACTTCAACACACAAACTAAACAAACAAACTCATCAACCTCATACCCCTACCACACCAATCACACCCACACTTGTCTCATCTATCTTAAGACCTCAATTGCCCAACATGGTCAAGCACCCCTCACCCATTCATAACCCAATAACACAACCACCCATTCCTACCTCACAAATCTCTAACCTACCCTGGCACACAACATGACTCATATCCTCACCTACAGTCTCTTTACCACCAATACCCTCGATACCTTTAGCCATTGCTTCACTACCCACTACACTTCAGTCATTGTCCCTCACACCCCAAGCACGACCTGCGTCATCTACCTTCATAGCACCCCCATTATCCCTGTGGGTAACTTGCCCTCTTCCTCCATCTGATTTTCCTTCTAGACCCTGTATACCCACATCACATTTACCCAAGAAGGCATGACCCAAAAACAAAACCCCACTACCCCACAACAAGGTAGTCAAGAAAACCCCACACCCTCCTACCCGTCCATCTACTATACCCATACCTAAATGAACCTGACTGATACTTGAAACCACACTGGCGCCTAAACCCATAGCTCGTCCTATTCGTACTCTTCCAAAAATAATTCCCAGAAAACCAACCACACCTACACCCAAACCCACACTCACTTCCCGTTGTGATCCACCCGTAGGGTCTTATGCCAAAATTTTAACCAACCTCCTCAAGACTTCTGTTATCACATTACCACCACTTTGAACTTACAACCCCCTCAAACCCAAGCCAAAGGGATTTGATGATACTAAAATATGCGCATACCATCGTGTGCCATGGCATGATGTGGAAAACTACAAGGCTTTGAAAACCGTCCTTATCTAATTATGTCCACCGGAAACCAAATTTGACAACAATGACCTTCTTGACGAAGATCTTTCTTCACCTACACCCATTCCCACACTCCGTACTCAACAACCACAACCTCCACCCTCACAGCTCCTAGAACCACACACAAAATTTGAAATTAATATGGTTCGCATTAGAGAACTTGCCACGCCACCATCCAAATGTCGCTGCGCCCAACTAACCTCACAAGGATTTTCTCCTCCCGTAGGTTTTCTCCCTTCATGTCATTATACCACTTACCCTACACCCTCTCCATTTGAAAAATTCCCTCAAATCAACATGGTACACGTTACTACACGTGTGCAAAAGGGTAAAGAAAAGGCAATTGACCCACCAACCAATCCTATACCCAACATACCATCTGCACCCATACCTAAGATAACTATCCACGGCCCCACATACCCCATTTCTAATGGTGTCACACATCGCACCATGCTCAAACAATTACACCAATCACCCCTCAAAATGTCCTTATATGACCTCATCCAAACCTCGGAATCCCATCAGCAAGCCCTCATGGAGGTTCTTCAATCTATCGAGGTTTTACCCAATGACCCTACACCCGTAGCATCCATCATCACACCTCATCATGTAGCCTCTCTCACCAAACTACCACCTTCATCCTCACCTCACCTTGTTCACCAAGTGGCCTCCCTTAGCTTCTCAGAGGCAGAGATTGCGCCATACCAAAATGATGATCCCAACCCAGCCCTCTTCATCTCTGTACACATTGATGACATACAGGTACACCGTGTGATGATTGATGGAGGTGCTAGCATTAACATCATTTTATCCCATGCATTTGCTCAAATGCACATACCTGACAATTACATGCACAAACATCCGGTCATGTTGCGTTCAATCAATGATGCTATCACCTCCACTTTAGGCACTGTCATCCTTCACATTCACGTGGGCCCCCGCACTGTTCCAGAATTGTTTTATGTTTTGGAGGGGGAATTCAAATATAACTTGTTGCTTGGTAGACCCTGGATCCATGTCATGGGTTGTGTTCCTTCCACTTTGCATCGTTGTGTAAAGTTTGAACACACAGGACACACTTATACCATTCCAGCTGACCCATCACCTTTCAAAACATGCAACATACTTTACCAACCCAACGATGTACTCATACCGGTCAAGCTGTCTACTTCTGTAACCAATAACACTTCATCTACACCTGCACCCACACCTACCACACATACCTCCTCCACACCTACTGCTGCTATAACCTCCACGACTGAACCATTAGCTTCCTAATCCATTAACACCACCTCCATATCAACCTCCGACACATTGTCCATACCAGCTACCCACATACCAAACACTGATCCCTTGGAAGGTGTTTTTCAACGCCTCACTCTGGGGGAATACCACCTATATAGAGTCAACACCTTCCTTACTCCACAAGAGTATGGAAGACTTCACCAACACCCTCGCTATGATCACTGTATAAGAGAATGCCTCCTTTACGGTCCTCCTCATCTTCGTACTAGTCTCACCTATAAGGGACTTGATACTACCACCTACACTCCTGAACCACCCTCACAACCCCGCCCATTTTTCGGTGACTTCCAATCACTTACCAATTACCGATTCACCCACACCTTCCTACACCACTGTGCATGGAAGGGTTTTGGTTTTCACTTCTACGAGCAAGGTCACCATACCGTTATTCCATGTACCAGCCACAAACATAATGACCAAAGTGGTATTTTCTTCCCCGACCCTTCTACCAAATAGGCCCGCATTGAATTCATTGAGGACCCTAGCCCTTCTCCACCTTCATCACCACCCTCACCGATGGAGTCGATGGATCCTGAATCTATCCCTCCTAACTTTTTTTTTCATAAATACCATTTCCTTAGGGCCTTTGGTTTATCAACGTGAGGGCAAGGCCCCTTCCTTTCTCCCATTCCGGTATCCTAAGATGATCAGTGATGACACACCAACCATTAACGTCGTTCAATGTTAGGATGACGAATCCATACTCTCCTACCTTAGTGAGGAAGACTCATATATTCATCAGTTGTTACCCTTTGAGATGCAAACCATGTTGAATGAATTGACTATCGAGATCAACATTCATACTCAGGATGACCTGCACATCCTAAAGATTGGACAATCTTTAGATGTTACTGAACAGGAAGCCATCACTTCCTTTCTCCAAGCTCATAACCACACTTTCACTTGGTCTTACGCAGACATGCCCGGTATTGACCCCACCATAGTGGTCCACAATATCGTAACCGTTCCCGATGCCAAACCTATCAAACAAAAGTTGAGGAAAATGCACCCTCGCATTGCTCTTCTCGTCAAAGAAGAACTTCAGCGCCTTCTTTCCATTTCCTTCATATTACCCATTGATTATCCTTGTTAGATTTCTAACATTGTCCCTGTCACTAAAGCAACAGGGGGACTCCGTATTTGCACGGACTTCCATGACCTCAACCTTGCATGCCCGAAAGATGAATTTCCCTTGCCTGGTATTGATCAACTGGGTGACCTTACCGTGGGTCATGAGATGCTCTCACTCATGGATGGTTTCTCAGGTTATAACCAAATTTTTCTTGCCCCAGAGGATCAACACAAAACCACATTCATTACCCCTTGGGGGACCTTCTGCTATCAAGTCATGCCTTTTGGCCTTAAAAATGTTAGTGCTACATATCAGCATGCTATGACTTACATCTTCCATGATATCATGCATCGCATATTGGAAGATTACATGGATGATCTCTTGGATAAATCTAAACACTGCACTGAGCACCTCCCTGTCCTCAAAACCATCTTTGATCACCTCATTAAATATTGCGTTTGTCTTCAACCTAAAAAGTGCGTCTTCATGGTTCTCTTAGGAAAGCTCCTAGAATTTATCGTTTCCTTACATGGTATAGAATTTTACCCTGCTAAAGTCAAGGCCATCCTCGAAATGCCTCCACCCACTAACCTTAAACAACTCCGTAGCCTACAAGGTAAATTACAGTCCATTCACCGATTTATTTCCCAACTCTCTGACCATTGTCAACCATTTCATCACCTTCTCAAAAAGGACGTCTCTTTCAAATGGGATGACAACTGCCACAAAGATTTTGAGGCCTTAAAACAATACCTTCTCCAACCACCCGTACTTATCCCACCTAAAGATGACTAACCCTTCTACCTGTACATCTCTGCTACCGATCACTCCTTAGGGGCTATGCTCTCTCATCGCGATGAACAACATAGGGATCAGGTGGTTTATTACATAAGCCGTACTCTTTTGGACTATGAAACCTGATATAACCACCCAGAAAATCTTTTCTTAGCCTTAGTTTTTGTTGCCACCAAACTCTGCCATTACCTACTCAACCACAAAACCTATGTTGTGACCAACACCGACCCTTTACACTTCATGTATTGCAAACCGTATCAAAATCAATGTGCCACACATTGGCTCATGCTTTTAGCTGATCTTGACCTCGAATTCATTCACTAAAAGTTCATTAAGGGCTAGGCTATCGCTGACCAACTGGCTGACAAACCTATTGCTGGGGACCAACCCTCTAATTTTGACTTCCCTGATGAATCCATTGCTACCCTTTCCCTAGATGAACCCCCTTACCAAATGACACTATTCTTTGACGGTTCCAAGTGTCAGCATGGGGGTGGAGCTGGTGTTATCCTCATCCCTCTAGATGGAGAACCCATGCCTTTGTCTTTCAAACTAGACTTTGAATGCACCAACAATATTTCCGAGTACGAAGCGCTCGTACTAGGTCTCCAAACTGCCTATGCCCTTGATGTTAAATCAATCCACATATATGGTGATTCACAATTGGTCATAAACCAAGTCAATGGTATGTACCAATGCTGTAATGAGATACTTCAAAAGTATAAACATCATGTAGACATACTTTTGACCACCTTTGATCATTACACCCTTCAAACCATCCCACGTTCAACCAAAAAATTTGCAGATACCATGGCCTGCTTAGCTTCCCAAATACCCGCTTCCCCTACCGATTCCAAAATATTTGTCACTGTACAATGCCTCCATTCACCTTCTTATTTACCTCATGATGTTTACTCAATCGGAACCGACACCCCTGACCCGAGTGACCTTTGGTATAAACAATACTCTGACTACCTTTCCCTCTCCATCTTACCTCCTGATCTCACATGTAATGGACAACGTGCCTTTCGTAAGAAGGTCTCCTATTTCGTTATCCTAGGGGGACTCCTCTATAAGCACAACTTTGATGGTATTCTCTTACGATGCCTCATAAGTTCTGAAATTCCTTACATCATCAAGGAGGTTCATGATGGCATATGTGGAGGTCACTTTAGTGGCCTTGCTATTGCTAAGCGTATTCTTTTCCTAAGCTATTACTCGGTGACCCTTAATCATGATTGTTGCGACTATGTCAAACACTACATGAAATTTCAACAACATTCCAACCTTCATCATACACCCAGTCATGCCTTACAGGTCGCTCGTGACCTTTGGCCCTTCTCTCAATGGGGTTTGGATCTTGTCAGAGAAATCAATCCTCATTCTTCCCAACTCCATCAATGGATCATAACTGCTACCAAATACTACACAAAATGGGTAGAAGCCATACCACTCATCTCCATGAAATCTGAGAAAATATGTGAGTTCATTAACCATCACATCATTTGTTGCTTTGGTGTCCCTCATTGCCTCATCACTGACAATGGAAAACAATTCAAAAACAAAACACTGCAAAAAATTTGCGACGCCTTTGGCATTCAGCTTAGTTTCTCCTCACCTTATTACCCACAAACCAATGGCCAAGCCAAATCCACTAACAAAACCCTCAATAAAATTCTCATGAAAGTGGTTGACGATACTGGGAAGGATTGGCATACGCACATTCCTTTTTCTCTATGGGCATACCGCACTAGTATTCACACTGCCACTGTGGCTACACCCTTTTCACTGGTCTATGGTACCGAGGTTGTTCTGCCTCTCGAAGTCCAGATCCCCTCACTTCACATTTCTCTCCATGACATGCTTATTGATGATGACTTTTGTCAGGACCGCTTAGCACAACCAGAGTTATTAGATGAACGTCGTCTTAATGCTCTGGATCACCTTCAAGTTTATCAACAACGTATCAAATGTGCTTATGAAAAACATGTTCATGAACAAACCTTCCAAGTTGGTGACCTTGTTTTGAAAGAAAATCAACATGTAACCAAAGCAGAGAAAAGCAAACGGGGAAAATTTGCTCCTAATTGGCTTGGACCATACATCGTAACTCATACCTATGGATCAGGTGCCTATCGTTTGTCCTCGCTTGAGGGTAAACCCGAACCTGAGCCCCTTAATGCATTACATCTTTGACCATTCTACTGTTGACCTCTAGTCCTACATCACTATTTATCTAGTTCATGCTCGTCCCTTGAGCGCCATTTACCTTTTCCACATCTCATCTCCAATGATTAAACAAGGATCATGTGATTACCCATCACCCTTTTGCCTTATCTTAAATATGTGCACCACGGCTCTGCACATGGCATGATTCTCATGGATACTTTTCATCTTCTTTTAGATGAGATCCCATGGTCGTTCACCCTTTCCTTCTCAACAAGAACCAAATGCTTCGTTATAGTCTTTTCCATGACTTAAAAGCCAAAAAAATAACAAGATGAAACCCTCAGAAGGACATCTTCCAATATAAGGGATCAACTCCTTGAGTCAAACTTCCAATATAAAAGATGAATCCCTCAAAAGGACATCTTCCACCTTCAATTGTCACTATAAGTAGACTTCTCCCTCAAAGGACAGCTATAAAAAGCTCACAACTCTCTACATAGTTTTTCCAAAAAGAAGACTATTTTCTCAAAAATCAAAATTCAGAAGCTTCCCGCATCGATCAGCTTCGCGAAGACCTCAAGGAGACATATATTCCTCCCGTATAGACTTCCCACATTGATCAGTCTATCTAAAAGTCAAAAAAGAAAAGGAAAAAGAAAAATACGCTTTTTCATCATGGACTTGCCTATTGTGATCTTGGCTCTATTGCCCAAGGCATTCTACTTCCCATTTTATGACCCAATTACCTACACCTCTTTACCCATTGTCTCTTCACCTCATACCTCAAGGGACCTGCTGAACCTATGACATTTGGTGATCATGTGACTATTATTCACTCTTTAGAGTAATCAATCATGTAATGTCTTTGGGGTCTTACGTTCATTAGCCTATCTAAAGATGTGTTTCATACATTTTGATCCTTGCCAATCGGGTGGCTTTCTTGCCCCCTCTTATCCCACCTCAATCAACCTATAATCACCTTTACCTATCTACCTATTCTCAACCCTGACATTAATACCCTCAACCTAATTATACCTACGACCTAAAATCACCCATACCTATCTACCTATATTCCACCTCACCTAATTGACCTTGACCTCATCATACTTATGACCTCGAATCCAACCTAACTATCAACCACACTACCTATTCTTCGATCTTATCATATTCTTCCCTAGCTTATGGGAGAACTACATCAGTCTGAGGTCCCTTTTCACTGGGACTATGTAGGCAGCACTTCCAGGGCATGGGGCCCTGGAAGGTTAGCTTGGCCACTCTTTACCCTAACCATTTTCCCCACCTTTACCTGATTTCCTGTTCATATCAAAAACCTCGACATCTAAACCATATACCACATAACTTTTACCACTTATATTATTTCACATTTTCATACATAACCAACATTTTCCACATTTTACACTATCTCATGCATTTATATTGCCATTTGTTATCCAAAATACTAAAATGAACATCCATGCCTAAACCAACCTGACTCAATCCATGCCTAAACCGACCTGACTCAATCCATGCCTAAACTGACCTGACTCGATCCATGCCTAAACTGACCTAACTCGATCCATGCCTAAACCGACTCGATCCATGCCTAACTGACCTGACTCAATCCATGCCTAAACCGACCTAACTCATCCATGCCTACACTGACTGACTCGATCCATGCCTAAACCAACCTGACTCAATCCATGCCTACATCAACTGACTTGATCCATGCCTAAACCAACCTGACTCGATCCATGCCTAAACTGACCTGACTCGATCCATGCCTATCACCTGACTCGATCCATGCCTATGACCTGACTCTATCATGCCTAGCTCATCTATTTTCCATCCATATCATAATAAAGTAAAACTCATACACATCACAACAACATCACCTGAATATCATCTATCTCCTCATATATACATGTGTGTATCAATACAATGTACACCCGTATCACATAAATGTGTATCTCCAAAATAATCATCATCGGCTTGTAGGCCGCTATCCAATACAAAAATGCCTTCGGCTCGCAGGCCGGTATCATGTACAAAAAATAAATACAATATCTCTTCGGCACACAGACCTGGTACATCATATCAACAATACAAAAATAGGTGAAACTTTCTCACAATACTATAACATATCTCATTGTAGTGTCATCTCCCCTTTGACCCCGGTCTCATATATCATCTACATATGGCCCAACAAACCTGACCCTCGTGCACTGCAGGCTCACTGGCCACCTACACTCCACTATATGTGAGAGATCACTTGCTGTCTCTCCATGCCACCCCTCTCAGGATCCTCCTCCTACACCTGTACCTGAGGGTCTCGCCTCTCACCTGCCTCTACCTCTTGCCTGATGGACCCCTCTCCCAACCTCACCTCCTGCTGAGCTAACTAGCCTCTTCACACTAGTGGCCTCACCATGACCCTGTCCCTGGGCTCTCTGCCAGCCCCTGTACTCTCCACACTATGAGTGTAGGATCTAGTCCTCTCATTGGAGGCCTACTGTGCTTTGTACTCAGCATAGGAGGGCACATCTATCCCGACAGCTAACAAATGATCCTGGTAATATCGTGCCTCTCTTAGGGAATCTTTGAACCTAGCCATGGGCACTGTCTATGGAGTTGCGATGGGTCCCACTACCTGCGTGGGTACCTGTACAATGGGACCCTATCCCTGAACCTACACTGAGCCCTGTACTGGTGCTAGAGCCTGAGTCAGCCCTAGAATTTGTGCCTGTGCCTATAGCTGGGCCTACAGGGTAGTAATCTGTGCCTTTGATACTATTAGCTGGCCCTGCAGACCCATAACCTATCCCTGCGCTGTGGCCAAAGCCCTGTAAAGCCTGAACCTACCTTGTAGGGTGGCTATCTGCCCTCCATCTCCACCTACCTCCTCTCAATCTCCATCTCCCCCTACCTCCACCTGTGCCAGGTACCTGTCCCTACCCTGCCTGAGCCTACAGTGTCACTATCTGGGCCTGTAATGTGGCAACCTATGCCTCTGTACCTGTCAGCTACCCCTGCATGATCCCAAGTTACGTCACCAAAGTAGCCACCTACCCCTGTAGGGCGTCTCTCTGAACTGTGATGGTGGCTAAGTCTGTCTACCCTGGCCTTGGTGGTATGGCTCTCAGCTGTGCCACCCACCACTACCTGTACCCATCTGCAACCCCAACATCATCAATCTGAGTATCTACAGGCTACTCCTCCTGTCTAGTCGGCACTGTGGGTCGTGGTGGAGACATAGGTCTCTCCACATCATCTCTTCGGTACTGAGGGAATGGAGGTGGTACACCCTAGACCAATCCAAACTGGTGTCTAACCCACTCTACGGGTATCCACTCATGCTCTCCCACTCTCCTCCCCTCTATCCACAGATGTATCTATAGCCCAGCTAGCTCCGTGGCCATCTGTCTGTATAAAGGGAAGCCCACATACGGTCTCCAAATGATGTCCACCCCAGACAGCCCCTCCAACAACCTCCTGTAATAAGCTACATCATGCGTAGCTCTAGCACCTCGGGCCTCTCCCATGGCCAGTACCCACCGCTGTACCCCACTCTCAAAACTCTCCATGGGAATGCATCTACCCGGGGCATCCCCATTGGTCGAACACAAACAATGTGCTCGTATGCCCAGCAATGTAGTAGTATGATGCAACAGATGCTGAACCTCCACAGTCACCCGTAGGCCCATAGCTCTCTATACACCTATGTCAGCAATGCAGGTGCCCATGCGAATCATGTCCGATGTATCATCATGTCATGGAGGACTCCCATCAGTGACCTTGGGAATCTCCCCCCTCTACATCCAGCAGTGCGAAGCAGCACACTGCCTCCATCACAAGTACCACTAACCTCATCTCCTCTGGATGAGCTCTATACATCACTCCATAGCTCATGCTAGCACTATGGAATGTCAGGTCTACTACACCCTCACCAAAAATGGGTGCCAGTAACTCCTCAGATGCCTCTGAAGAGATAGAATAAACTTGGGCCCCCAATATGGGCAACCGTAGGATCCTGTATACGTCCTCCAGGGTGATCGTCATCTCACCCATCGGAAAATGGAAGGTATTGGTCCCCGAGTCCCATCTATCGATGAGGGAAACCATAAGACTCACCTCCTAGACTACATGTCGGTAGCACCTCACCCCTATCAATCCCACCTCTGCCACATACTGCCACTCCACCTGTGCGTCATATTGTATGTGCACTCACCCATACTCCTCAATAACAAGGGTGGCACCCGGCTCTCATTTGCATCCCACTACATCCAAAACTGTATTAGTCCACCTTCCCAACCCACTTTAAACCTATCTACCCTAACCCTCAACCACACCTACCCAAACCCATTCACCCGACACTACCTACCCTACCCTCACCTGTGACCCACCCTCACCCTTTACCCACCTACCCTACTTTCTCACCCTAACCCCCTCCCCTCTCACCCACCTTCTAACCCACCCTACCCTTACTCTCTTTCCTTTTTTATCCCAAACCTACAGGTTAACCAACCCTGGTTATCCCCTGACCGACCATAGTCTCCCTTTAACCAGCACCGGTCACTGTTCTTGTGACCGACATTGGTCACTACCAACCACCGTCGGCCACAAGTTGACCGATGTCGGTCACTGTCACACCACCGCCCCAACTTTCCAACCCTACTTTTTCCCTTCCTCGACATTCTACCCACCCAAATCCCTCTTTACACCCTTAATTGTTCCTACATTACCCTTTTTCCCTACCCCCTACCATTCAATATTACCTTTTCCCTCTCTTTTTCCCATTTTGAAATTCTTTCCCCCCAAACCCCCCCTTTTTAATATTTTCTACATCTTACATCAAATTAACTCAAAATCAAAACCAAAGGTTCAAATCCTACCTGATCTCACTGCCGCCATCATGGTGGAACCTTCTGGCCTCTGCGCCTACTCCTCTCTGAGCCCTCTCCCAGCCTCTGCCATCCTCCACTCAACAACCAATCCTTAGCCACATGAATCATGCCACCTGATCTCATGGCCCCACCTCTCACTCACCCACTCTCACCTATGTGGCTCACCAACCAAGCTCTCTACTGTACTCTTTTTTCCTCTTCCTCTTTTCTCTCTTCTTGTCCTTTTCTCCTTTTTCAAATGCACAAATGAATTTTAAAACGTGGGTTTTCCACTTTTTATACCCTACCCGACCTGACCGACGTCGGTTAACCCTTGACCGCTTCCAGTCTGATGCCCTAGACTACCACCGTCGGTTCCCCTACACCGTCATCGGTTCATACCAACCGATGTTGGTTACCCTGCGTACTCATTACCCTCACATTTACCTCATTTTCCTTACCTCCCTTTTCTTTTTCCCTCCCTACACCTACCTGGACCACTTTACCTTCACCTCTGGCCCTCCACCTTCTTCAACCTCCTCACGTCCACTGTTGACACCTTATTATTTTACCCCTACCTCGGCCTTACCTGTGTCGTGATCTCGATATTTGGACCTGGACCATCGCTAGTGACCTTTGACCTCATGTGTTTGCTATACCTTGTGGCATTGTTACCTGTGTTGTTGACCTAATGACCTTACCTAGCCTATTGTCATGACCGTTTATCCTGACCCTACCTTTGGTGTACCGAAACATACCTAAACGTTCCTGCACCTAACCTACATTGTCTTTCCTAACCTTATCCTATACCTTGGATACCGAAATCACTTAACCCTTGTTTGGATAAACCTATCGACCTTAGATGATGTAGAGTTTGCCTATTCTTCAACTCGGTAGTGTGCTGTAGTTTATACGTGTGCATGTGCATTTGACTGCTGCTACCTTTGACCCTGACCCATTACCTAGATTTCCCGAGTAGACCTTTCACCCTCTTCCCCTACACCCACTTACCTTTTCCTCACATTTACCTTTTATCAAACCACTCACTGCTTCAACCTGCTGCTTCATCAGTTCCTAGTTTGAGGGGGATCACCTTCACCCCCACATGGGCCAACCACATCTTATTTTTGTTAGCATCGCTTACCAATACAAGCTACGCAACAAAAAGGGGAAAAATGTAGACACTAAAATTAGGTCACACTCCCCCTTCGTCCTTCGACATATAAGCCCCCCTTTATTACATCTACCTAGCCATGACCCCCTTCACCCTACTAATATTAATTTAATTAATTTAATTAAATTAATGCTTTATCCTCACTATATTTATTATTTAAATATATTATTTAAATAATACCTACACATATAGTTCACTTAGACACCTCACCAAGCTAACTCAACTTAAGACCTATTCTTAGCAAGTTACCATAACTAACTAAGACTTACCCAAACCCTAAAAATCAATGCCTACACTCCCTCTAACCACATTCTTGCATGCTCACAGAAGCTCCCAGTCTAATCTGTGGGATAACGACACAAGATCCGAGGAAATCAGGAGGATCTCCCTAAGTTTGGTAAACCTAGAAAATCCTGCCTTGACCGACGTCGGTTTCCCCTAACCGTCGCCGGTTAAGCCGGACCACCGTCGGTTACCCCTTTTAACCCAAAACAACCTTATTTCTCAAGGTTGGAACTTGGAAGTTGGAGGTTGGAAAACATTGCAAGAAAGTGGATGAGTAAGAATGACATCTCAAAGAGATAATGCATCTTCAGAGAGCCAATTCCAGCAAGAACTGACATCCAAGGAAGGAGATTGAGCATCTTCTCCTACATAGCCATCCCAGCCACCTTCGGAACTATCCAAGTAAAAGATGAGTGTGCATGCAGCCCATGTAGAAGCTTTTCTTCAGTTTGTGATCACTTGCAGCCTTCAAACCCATCATCAACACCTCCATCCATCACACACAAGCCTTCAGGAATGAAATCCAAGTAAGTACAATATCATACTTTCCTGGTTATTTCATTTCATCATTGTTTTATCACCCATTGTTTATCTTGCTCCTTATTGACCATCTCCAACATTTTGTACCTCCATAGACCCATCAAAACCTTGTAAAAACCTATTCCAGTCACCTAATACCTCTGTCCCAACCAACCAAACCCTTTGTGTAATCACAAAGGAGACCAAAACCCCATTCTGTGACGTTTCCAGATCTCATAGTAACTCGGCGCCAGTTATACCTAACCGCGGTCGGTCACCCCTGACCGATGTCGGTCTCTGTGTTTTCCCACATAGCCTTAAACAGAGACCTATCCACCTAATTTTACCTCACCCTCACTCACTTGTGACCTACCCGAGACCTTTATCAAACCTACAGAACCCAAAACCAACCATTTGACCTGTGGATTCTATTCTAGCTTAACCTATTAGATTAGATCTATTTTCTTATTGTGTTTCTAAGTGAGATACCTAAATCATTTTAAAATAACAATAGGATTTACCTTGTTTTCAGCATTAATTTGTTTAAAACAGTGGACTGACAGCCATCTAGGAAGTACCATACTTCCCGGATCTAGCTCACGCTAGGCAGTTCACTGCCCATATTGTTTAATTCTTTCTGGTGGTCTTGC
Source organism: Taxus chinensis (assembly GCA_019776745.2). Classification (NCBI taxonomy): domain Eukaryota; kingdom Viridiplantae; phylum Streptophyta; class Pinopsida; order Cupressales; family Taxaceae; genus Taxus; species Taxus chinensis. The sequence goes on from CM034149.1 coordinate 223,018,690, forward strand.
TTTCATTACAGGTAGTTCCTCCTAGCCAAAAGGAAGCTCTCATGGTCAGCTTGTGGATTCAGAAGTCATACGCGCGCAACAACCCATCAACCGACATTTGAATAGGTATTCCTCCTACGCCCGTTACCCTATCTGTTTCGTCAACAATTCAAAGAAACAATCTAAGAAAAAGGTGAAACACTACTTTGTTTTGGGCTTAAAAAGAACATTATTTTTTCATTCTTCTTGCTCACATAAGTTAAATAGGGGTTTAATATTCTGCATCCCACGCTTCATCACACACAACCTTAAACCTCACAAATCAAATTAACACATCAAAACATTCCCTTATCTGGTTTTCAAATTGGGACTTCATCACCCAAAAATAGGCTGCCTAAGACTTCTCAAGACAAAACTTACCTAAAACCAAACATAGATTGCCTTCTCCTAGGTACCTCATTATCCATTTTCCCTTTTCTTTTTCATATTTTCTTAAACAAAAACATAAAAATAACTATTTTCCTAACTTGTTTGATTTAAAAGGGAACAAAACTTCACCCTAAATAGTTCTACACAAACATCTACCTCATCCTTTTCTCCTTTTAGCCCCATCTGTGAATTCCTACTCCATAGATCACATCAACCAGTAGGTTCTATCTCACCCCCTTGGACTGTCCCTACTTCATCTGCAATCACCATGTATGTCTAGCCTATTGAAATTTTTGTTCCTCATACATTAGATCTTCCCATCAAATCTTAACCATCTTATCATGTTTCTCCTTCCCAATATCATACACCCCTCAACCAATACAATCTTCACCACTCCCTGACATTTTCAGAGAGCCCTTTCCTAACCCACCACCAACAAATTTGTTTTCACCAAAAAAATATAACCCATTTTTAATCGATACCATACCTAAAAAACCTCTACATTGTGCTCCTTTAGAGACCTCTAAGCCATCCTCTAGCCCCATCTATGATTTTCTATGTCAGAAAATACCCTCATTCTTCATAAAATTTCACATCCATTTCACCTCTAAATGACAAGGATCCTTGATTGTCCATCAAAGTTGTTTGAGTAACCACTCGGTCTGGTCTATGTGACCCTTTTTCATCAACCACCACTAAAATTGAAACCAAAACACCAAAACCTCAAATCAATCCACCCTCATCCTCAGCATCCAAATCAGCTCATACGTCAACATCCCAAACATCCACATCCAAATCCAAGTCTAAGAATTCCAAAGAAATGACATCTCACAACAATAGATCGAAATCCAAACAATTTGATCTTCCAACCAGATTTGATTTGTCTTATAAGACACCTAATCTACCCATCTAATCTACATCCACACCTAAATCCCAATCCAAACAATCCAAAATTAATTCATCTTCCAAGATGCCTAATTTACTCACCCAATCTACATTCGTACCTAAATCCAAGCTAAAACATTATGTTAAAACCCATAAGATTTGTCTTCCTTTTGACACTTCGATTGGTTCCTACGCAGATATCCTTTGACATTTAACTCGAAATATTTACCATTACACTTCCTACTATCAAAATTTTTAATCTACATTGAGCATTGTAAGGCCTTTCATACAATTTTCCATAACCTTATTGATAAATATGATTTCCTCAGTCAGGGGAACATCCTTTTCCATCTAAAACAATCCAATATGTATCCCATCTATTGGGTTTCCAAATATTCCTTCATATATACCATCCCTTAACATCTCCTTTGCACATGACATTCTTCCAAAGGAAGGTCTTCCCTTATTCATTGATACTGTTTGCCTTGTTGATCATTTCTATGATCCTTGACCATCTATCCAATCCAAATCTAAAATTATAATCAATAATCCCATCCAATCCCATGTGGCTTACATGCCCTCATCCACATCCAAATCACCAAAATGAGACATAGTGTATTCTGCTGGGGGATTACCCTCCCTTTGGTTTTTATACTCTCATCCACACATCCTATCAATTCATCTTCTTATCCATTCATACAAATCCATTGATGTTGGTGGACTTCCCTTTCAACATCTCTTTATTTTGATCTCATCCAATCCATCTCATCCAATCTTAAATTCAAATTAATCTTGTCTAAATCTTCATCTCATTTTAACTCCAATGTTGTGGCCATACTCGTGCTTCTCTTGGGGCACAATATTTCCATCCCTTTCATCAAATTCCACTGTTGTGGCCCTATTTTTCCTTATGTTCAGGGACCAATTCTTCTCATCAAAGTCCACTTTTTTGGCTATATTTGTGCCTCTCTTGGGGCACCATCTTCATCAAATTCCACCATTGTGGCCATATTTGTGCCTTTTTTAGGGCGCCATCTGTTTCATCCTAAGTCCACCATTGTGGCCATGTTTGTTCCTCCTTTGAGGGACCATTTATCTCCATATTTTCCATTCAAGTCCACCTTTGTGGCCATATTTGTGCCTCTCTTGGGGCACCTTTTATTTTGATCAAAATCTACCATTTTCATCATATTTGTATCTCTTGGGGAACTATCTCTTCGTCTCGTTAGGGACACATATTTGAACTTCCTTAAGAGCATAGTTTTTTTATTTCTCGCTCATCTATCACATCTAATCCTTTGTAAGCTATCATCTCATCCTGTCATAACTTTAATGTCTCCCCTCACTTGGTGGTAAGCCAGAAATGGAACCTCTTCACGCATCGCAATTGTGACCATTCTATTGTTAACATGTTTACCAGTGTGCTCTTAGTCATATATTTAGAGCATTCCTCCATCTCAGCCTCTTCCATATCTCATTATGATGATTTGGAATTATGTGGTCTTCCGTCACTACTTAGATGTGACCTTAAATATGGGCACCATGGCTTTACCCATAACATATTCCTTATGTATAGGTTCTCCCTTTTGGAGAGAACTCCATGATCATTACATCCATCACCCTTTTATTCACCTGTTGGAACCACCTAAAGGGTCCAAGGGTGTCTCTTGTACACTTATTATTCCCTCCAAAGTGGTCTACCTAGCTAGTCCTAGATCTCCCCCACGTAAAATCAAAATTTATGGATGCTTAAATCAAAAATCAAAGTTATAAAAAATAGATTGATCCCTCGAAGGACAAATTTTCATATAAAAAAAGAAAAGAAAATAAAAAACATGTAAATCAAAACAAATAGACTGATCCCTCGAAGGATGACTATCATATTATTCTTTCCATCTATATATTGTATAAAGTAGACCATAACCTCAAAGTATGGCTACTCCTTATGGCATTTGAAGGCTTCCCGCATTGATCAACCTTTTATTTTATCAGCATTCTAAGAAAACTTCCTGCATTGATCAAATTTATCTTTCCCCTTCCCAGAGTTGGGGCATAGTTTTAGGGAACACCAAATTTGGAGAACCCTCTTCCCGCATACAAGTTTCATCTCAAACCCCTTTGTCATGTTGACACTAAGTTTATGAGATCATTTCATCCTTTGTTTCCTTATGATCTTTGAAATGACTAACTATTGTTGGTTATTTGGTAATAACAATTTTTGTCACATGTGCCTTGCATCACCCGGATCCCATCCTTGTTTACCTATAATGCAGTTGGAGGCATCCTTTCCTCACACGTTCCTTGATATGACATATTGTCATTCATACCCATAGATGCCCCTTATTAAGTTGCATCTAACTCTTATCTCATCCAAATCCAATTTGACATTTCGTTTAATATTATCGATATACCTGAACTTGTCCATATATTTCATCAAAACTTATCTAATTTATCTCATCTTAAGTCCACTTTCTTGGCCATCTTTGTGTTCCCTCTTAGGGAAACATGTCTCACATTTTTTATCTCACCTTTTGGGCCATATTTTTTTTCCTTTGCTAGGTCACCATTACTTTCATCCATCTATCCTCTTTTTCCTCTCAAATTCCACCTTCATGGCCATATCCATTCGCCATTAGGGAATTTTAATTCAAATTCCATCCTTGTGGCCATCTCTATTCTCCCTCTAGGGTATTTTGTCTCACTATTTCACATAGTCCCCTTATCATCTCGAATTCCACATCTGTGGCCATATTCATCTTCCCTCCAGGGATTTTAATTCTACATTTAAATCATTAATTTATACCTTCAAATTCCTACCAGGCCATACTTTTTTCCATCCTTGGGAATTTTATGTCACAATCCTATTCAATCCATGCATGAAGTCCTCTTTTGAGGCCATAATCATCTTCCGCCTCTTGGGTATTACATTCATGATATGAAGTCCACTCTTGAAGCCATATTCATACCCTTTTTAGGGGCACCATATTCATCATATAAAGTCCACCTTTCCCCACTTGGGACATATTTTATTTCCTTTTTTTCCTTCGTGGCCATGCTTTCCCCCTTTGGGGAATATTACTTCATCACTCGCTTTTTCATTTTGCCATATTGACCATTTTTCTTGTGTCATTGGGCACCATATCATTCACCCTCGTCCCTTGTGGACACATACCTTTTCACTTGATTCCTCGTGTATGAAGGATTTATCACACCTTTTGCATATAGTTACACATACTTTGATGACTTTCCTATGATCCGTTGGTCATCCCGGCCTACATACATACTGTAGTGATCTTCACCCACTCACTGGTTCGTAGAACATTATATCCCGTCGTCATTGAGAAAAAAATTATCCTCTACCGATGTGATATTGGATTCACCACCATAGTTTTATTGTTATTGTGATTCCTTTTTACTTGGGGCATCTTGACTTGTAATCATTTTAACCATATTTTCTTCACCCACCTACCCTTTTTCATCAACCTTTGTCAAGAGTGTCATCAATTTACCTTGACGTCATCGATCCCCTGTTTAAGGGGGAGCTTATCATCAATCCTTTTTCAATCCTCATCTAACCCTCGTTATTTTTTTCTCATGGCTTGCTAGCATAAACCACTCAACAAAAAGGGGGAAAATGTAGACAGCTAAATTTAGTATCTATACCCTTATCGCCCGTGTGTACATATTTATTGAATTCACCCCCCTTATTTAATTAAATTCCCATTTATTGTATCATTATCCAATCCTCATCAATTAACATTAATTAATTAACTAATTAATGAATTAATTATCCATCCACTTTCCCTAACCAACCTTCTAATTAGGATGATTTTATCCTACACATAAATCCCTTGCTTTTCTAGGTTTTATCCTATCTATTTTTATGCTATAACTAACCATATCTCATCCCTTGTCTGCCTAATTCTTTAAATCACTGACCTAATCTTTAAAAGCATCAAATCATGACAAAAATCAGAAAATCATGCCCATTGGGGAAACTTTCCACGTAATCAGTGGCGACCCAGCCTAGTCGCCATCGATCCTATAAAGCAAATTGTTTTCCTTCCTTTCAAGATTAGGTGCATGCATATATTGGAGTTTTCTTGCAACCTTTGAACATATCCTTATGCCTAAGCATCCCTACAACAGCTACATACCTCCTAGAGATCCTTCTAACTTGATTGCATCAATCATGAACTCTCTTTTATGAGATTATCACCATCCTTATATTCTATTCAGTTATTATCATATTATTGTTATCTTGTGAGATCTAACCTTTTGTAGGACCAACAGTAGTTGGGGCTCTATAATTAGTCCATTCCTTCAGCTCTTCTACTTGTAGGTTTCCCTTTTATCTTCTTTCTCTTAATCCTTGCCTCACTTTGTTATAGTTTTCATCGCCCAGCTCAGGTCACCATTGACTTGGCCCTCTATCATCATCTTTTCCATCTCTAGAGCCTTCCTTAGCCTCTGCATATATTCTATTTTGTTTCACACCCCATATCCTACATATAGCTCATATACTACTTTATTTATAGCCTCATACAGTTCCCAGTTGGCATCCATATCCCCATAGATCTACATATTTTCATTATTGATTAGATCTACACATCTAGGTCATCGTCGACCTACCTCTATACAGTTTGGGTCACCATCGACCTAGTTAGGTACCATTTAATTTCTGTCCATTTATATTAGATTTATATGTGCCTTACGTTTCTAAATTTCTAGTTTCAGTGCACCTCATATTCTGCATAATATCCAATTTATCCTTATTTATTTTATCATATTTTATCTAAACTAGGGGGTTGATATTCACTAAGGAAGTTAACGATTCTTGGAGATGGCATTGTCTGGGAATCCCCTGCATAAACCTACCTAATCAAATATTTCTCTAGTCTTGTAGTTATTATAGCTTGCAGCAACGAGGATCAATCACTTCAACTCATGTATCCATTACATTGCATTTTGAGGTGCCTTAAACCCTCCATAATATGAGTTTTCTAGTTTCTTTAGTAGCTAGTGCATTAAATTCATTACGAATGAGAAATTTGGACAAAAATTATCCCAAGAAATATTCCCACATCGATCAATTTTCCCTTAAAATAAGTGAGCTTCTATCATTGATCAGCTCGTGCACTATCAAAATTAAAAGTTGAGGTATAGCCTAAAACCTATAAGGAGATCACAATTCATTGTACAAGATACACACAATTTCAAATCCATATCCGTAAATTAATACATATCTCATCACATCTAAAACCATCACACAAACTTAACTAGACTAACTATTGTTAGTTGTATGTTACCAATAATTAAGGTTGCAAGTGTATTTTAATATAAAATTCACCATCACATACATACAAATAATCAATCAAATAAAGAACCAAACTCATCACATATCATCATTATACATACCAATAATTTGAAATCAACATCCACATAATATTAGAAATCCTATGGATACTTATGCCAAGGAAAGGGAGGAAGGAATTCTTAACAAAATTGTTAAGTTGGAAAAGGAAGCTGGAGACTTGAAAGAAGAGATCAAGCAGATTTGTAAGAAAGAAGGCAAAAGGAAGATGCATAATGACCATGACAAGGACAATGAGTAGACTTTATAAATCTACAAGAAGCTTAATTCTATGGACAATAGACTGGGTAATGTAAAAGGTAGGCATGATTTTACCATTTCTATGCTTAAGGAAATTTACAACTTCATGGAGCAACATGTCAAAAGTGTTTGTATACTCAGTGACATTTATGCTGCCATATGGGAGTCAGATTCAATAAGGGAGTTGGTTCTCTCACAACTGGATAGAAATTATCCCTCCCATGTTACTTCCCTGAAATTATACACCTATTTGCAGAAGATAAAGACAAAGATTGATAAAGCAGTCAACTAAAGAGGACTGTTCCCGCTTCTAGATTTTTGTTTTGATTGAAAGGATGTTGTTTTCATGTTGCTTTGTTACAGCTTTGACACTTTTTGGTCCCTCTTTGTAGTTTTCATTTAAACTATAGTTGGTCCTCATGTATATCCTGGATTATGATCCCTTTTTAATGTTTTTATTGCACTATTTGGATTTTGAGCCTTCTTGTAATAGGGTATAGTTCCTTCAAAACTACGGACTAATTTTTGTTGCTCTATCTGGGTTGTGAGATTTTTTGTAACATGGTATAGTCCCTTTAAAACTATATAGCCCTAATAAAAAAAACATCCACATAATATAATCATATCCAATATCTATCACAAGTAATAATCATCATCATAATAATCATCACATCTAAAATCTATCCATAAACTCATATAAAATGTCACTTCAAAATCATCATAAACACATCCATAATGTCCAAAAATATCATTTATGTGTGTGTGTCAAAAATTCATGTACATCATTAGGATCTATGGCCCATATAATATCATAACATAAACTGTACATCTGATATCCTCAAACCACCAGCTCATCCCTCGGGATCCCTTAAAGGACTTCCAACACTCCTTTTGCTCGCTGCAAGACCCCACTGACAATCCTGCCTCTGGATCACTACATACTACATGTAGAAATGTACCTTTGAGATCCTCTCCCCTAATAACCCTTTGTAGTACCATAGATCCTCTCATAGGGCTTGGTATGGAGCCATGCTCACTGTACTCGGAGGTCAAATTTGACCTCCGATCCCTACTCCACCTACCCCTCTAGCTGATCCTATCTCTGTCATTAACCCCACTCTAGACTTAATTGGTCCTGAAACTACTAGTGTACTACCAGTCATACAAAATTACTATTGTAAAAGATCCTGATGTTAAAAAAATTTCTCAAGCCTGTCAAGTCTCCTCCAACTCCATATTTAGGGTAGCCACTCCCTAATCCCTTTGACTCACCACTCACATCAACCTCATTGCCTCACTCTCCAAAGCAACAACTCGAGCATCCCTATCACTCGGTAATTGCCTCAATCTCACCACCTCTTCCTCTACATCCCCTCTTGCCTATGTAGCAACATGCTCCATCACCACATCCTCCTCCCCTCGTTTTTCCTGTGCCCTCACAATCATCACCACTCGGGCCACTAGTTGTCCCAACCACAATGACACATACTTAAGTGTCACCCCTACATCATTTGTCCCTATAGGATCCACCTCCTCATTTTCCATATCATGAATCTACCAAACCTATGTTGCGATAAATTCTATGTCCCCCATCCATCCTTATATATATAATAGGGTTACCTAGTACATCATGTACTAAGTCAAATTGTCATCACACATATTCCAATTGAACCACCTCCACCATCTCAGCTCTCTACTCCCACATCCACCACTCCTAATACATCATCATGGCTCCTCTCCCTCTCTTAGCCATGTAGAGAAACCCACATTAGGCCTCCACACAACACCATTTAACTGCAACCCTTCTAAAAAACTGACACAATACCCCAAACTCTGTGACACCACATCACAGTCAAAGTCATGCCTCTACCACAAAAACCTGACATGAAAATATATGTCATTTCACCTAGCCCAACGTATCCAATGCAACCCAATCACTCTAATATGATTGTAGGACCAATGACTTAATATAAATTGAATTAAATATTAATTTCATAGTAACTTACTGTAACTAACGATATGCAAGAAATAAAGTACATTAGTGCATAAGGATTAGGAATTCACTGATGTAAAACCCTAAACAAGTGAGAGGAGAAGATGCCTTACATGATTTCGTGTAATTTGGATATGATTTGGAATGAGTAGCTATTGAAACAGACTATAAATAACGTCGATGATGGCTTGGAACCCTATAAATGTAAAGGATGAAAGTTCTCACAGGACGACAAGAGTGTCTAGGTGCTAGTGACTAGACTGGGTGCATGTGTCTTCTCAGATGCTCAATTTCTGGTCTTTTCTAGGCTAGAAGAGCTTCAATGTTGATATCTATTTATCATTCTAGTTTCACTATAATTTTAACCTGTAACCTGTAAAATAGATGTCTACCTATATATGTCCATAAACCACATTAAATCTAATAAATAAAATTCAAAATGGAGAGTCAGACTAACCCCAACGATCACTCAAAGAGTGAACTTACAACCAAGCATTTTACTACATCTCAGACTCCACATAGTTCTCTATACTTATGTGTGTGATGATGCCATAGGTTTCCCTTGTACAAGTTGCATGATGATAGTAGGCTAGATATAGATTGTACCAAGTATGTAGAATGTGTGTGATAGAATAGAATGAACTCCCCTCCTATGTTGTGTATGTAGAATAATGCAACCCTTTTCCCATTTATGGATGTGCTAGATTTGTCCTTGTAATGATCTTGTTCCTTTGATGCAAGATTAGGTGATGATATATAATGTTTATAGTGTTTGGCCCCTTATATAGAAGAATTAACTAAGTATATATGATTCCATTTTTTAAATTTTGTAATTAACAACTAAAATGTCGATCCAAAGTGTTAAAATGTGACCAAGAAGCAAAAAGGACCCAAAAGAGTTGGAAGAATAAAGAGTGGGACATGAGCTCCTAGGAGGGATAGCAGCACCTGGGTGCTTTTTTTCTAACTGGGTGCTAGTGTCTGAGGCCATTAAAAGGTAAATTAGTCAAGTCTTGGCAGAAGTGTAAGTTGTGTAAATCCAAAAGGATTCTCCTTCAATCTCAGAAATAGTCAAGTGTAAGAGATAAAGTAACTAAAAGGCTAAAAGGAGTTGTCAACCACTAGTTTTATTTCTTAGGAATCATGTATACATTAGTATGCTTTAGGACCTAGAAATGTACCTAAGTGCATAGATTTTGTGTCTACATATGTCCCCACATTATGATGTTGAGTGAATACTCGATAACATAAAGTAGATAGAAGATGCGTACCTTGTAAACTGAAGAGGAGTGTAGCGAATATTTTTCCAAGTAGACAAGTATCCATGTGAATTTTTAAGTGATATTAATGTGAAGCGTGGTAACTAGGAAAGAGAGGTAGACCCTAGGAGTGAAGTGTATGAATAGTAGCGTGTTGTTGGAGCTTGTGCTTGTAGATGTGAGTTGCTCCTTGTAATGAAAACCCTAAAAAAGAAGAGAAAAAGAGTAGTCAAAGTACCATATATGAAAAATCATAGTAATGTATGTATCAGTAAAGAGCTAAGAAAAGAGTACACCCAATGTATGAGAGAGTAAAGGATAGAAAGTTATCATTTTTTTCTTTGGAAATGTTGTTGAATTTGAGTGTCTTGTTGTCAAAGGGTGAGTTTTTTGGGTGATCTCATGCCAATAACGAGTTTTTTGGGAGATCTCATGCCAAGGGCAAGTTTTTCGGGTGATCTCACGCCAAGAGAAGAGTGTTGGAGGGAGAAGTTTGTTTTTTTCTCATTCCATGACACTTCTTAAATAAACACCACTACAGATGGAACATACCTGATTTATATTAAATTATAACTATTTGTAACCAAATGTTATTGAATGATGAAATTTTGTAACTGAAGGCTAGTGCTTGATACTATAAAATTGTACTGTAAAATATTAGAAACTGTGTTGAACTAAGAAAATGTATTTTTTTCCCCAGGACACAAGTGCCTAGGTGGGACAAAAGAGCCCACCATTCTTGTCTGCTACTAGCTATTAGTGTCCATGTTGTGTTTTTTTCCAAGTCGTATGCTAGACTAATATGTGACTGTGTTGTTTTTCCATTTCTATATTGTTTTGTTATATTCTATAACTTTGTTCTACTAGAAGGGTGATTTGTTCACCCAATAGATGCACCATTGTTTGGGGTGCACATGAAAAAATGTAGGAGGATGTAGCCTAAAGGAGAGGACCTGATGTTGATATGCATATCATGTATTGGATACCTACAGGGGGTATGAGATGTGTATGGTAGAAACAAAGGAAAATGCAAACAATATGGACTAGTAAACAAGTGTTAATGTAAAAGAGCTAACATGCAATAGCTATAAAGAAAAGAGGTACCACGAAAATTGGTTTGCATACATGGTATTTCACTCACAATGTCACAAGAAAATCATGGTTGAAGTGGCTATAAGAAAATAATGATCAAGCATAACATAGGGTATAACCCACAAACAATATTAATAAGAAGTGATAGATAACCATGGATATGTAGAAACCTAGAAGGAAAATGTTGTAGATGAAGAACCCATTAGCATGTTTAAAATATAAATAGTATGTCAAAGTATGTATGGACCAATGAAGAGAAACTGGTAGTAAAAATAAGTAGTAAGTACTGAAACGATAAAACCTATGATGTGTAGTAGGAGAGTAACAAAGGTAGATGCCCCAAGAGCCTTAGAGGGTCTGGTAAAAAGTAGTTTCGAGCATCATGCATCATGTGAGAATCTATAAAAATTATTGCATTCACCTCAAGATACCATGTGAATGCACATGTGTGTATATAAAAATTTGATGACATATTAAGTATCCAACTTACACAGGAAACAAAGTGTAACTTGTGAATAATATAAGCTAGAAAGAGTAAATACAACCAAGATGTGTAAATGTTTTGTGAAGATAATGGTGTGCTACGATATTCAAGATGTGAAAATGGGAGGAGCCACATTTCCCCTAGCGGATATGCATAAGATATGGTTCATTTAGGAATACTCCCTCAACAGTTAGGTATGAACCATACAAAAAGAGTGTGTCATCAGGTAATGAAAGTATTATATGTGATTGAAACTAGATTCTAGGAAATATTTATCATCAAGCACAAAGTGTGAAGTGTGGTGCATAATAGAGACAACCAATAATGATTAAGGGGGAGAAAGTGGGATGCCCTTGGTGGTACAAATTAACTTACAAAAATTAGTATGTTGTTTATCAATCTACAATCATTTAATTATCAGACCAAGGGACATAAAAATTCAATATTGTCAGTGTTGTATGCACAGCTAAAAATATTTGGGAGGTATAAAGGTAAATTATTGTCACCACAATTAAGAAATAAAAATGTTGGAAATGAACTAGATTCTAACTGAAAGTAAATACTATGGCTAATGACAAAGTATGTAAAAACAGAACACAAATAAAGGAAATAACTATTGCTAATATACTCATGCAATGAATTAAATCAACAAACAAAGGAGAGGGTTAGTGAACTACAAGTGGGCTCTTCCTTGGGTGTTAATCCCTCTTAAGGCATGTGACTATAACAAATAGACAAAACTCATACTTTTGTTTCATCATCATGAAGACTACAATTAGAAAATTAAACAAATTATCTATGGATGGATCCCTCTTTCAACATTAGTATTTCCTTTTTATATCATTCATTACAGGAGAGGCATGAAGAGATAGAGTTCTACTAGGAGTTACAGTTAGATTAAGTAAAATATCTTAACCAAACAATCCAAAAACTACATGCATGCAACAAAACTACTTAATATATGTTTAGATAACAATCACATAACTTAACTAACTAATCAGTCAATCAACTAGTTATTAAATTATTAATTAAATCAACTACTTATTTTTTGAGTTGTAACACAATCAAATGATGGTGTTGAGTCATTTCCTAGTTCTCATTATCGCTTCTTTGATCAACACGTGTGAGCTTAGGTGTGATGTCCATATTGTACAAGATCCTCATAATCATGACTTTATTTATGTGTGTGACCTATTTTGGCTACATACTCTTTGTTGTGGACGAGTCCCTTTGGCTGCATGTCAGTTTTTGAGTATGGATCCTTTTATTTCAATGAGTTCCTTTGGCTGCATGTTAGTTGCTACATATGGATCCTTTGGTTGTATGTCAGTTGCTGCATATAACAAGTTTCTTGCAAATAAGGATAACATTATATAAAGCACCTTTAACATCATATTACAATCAAAAGAATAAATGCATACTCATAATACCAAAAAATAAAGTAAACTAGTAATAATTATATTAACTAATATCCATGCCATGAGTTTAATTTATAATGAAAATGTCTAACACTATCACAGGGAAATAAAATTTTAGGGCTACAAATGGCTCAACAAAATACATAAGCTGAGGTGTTTTAAAAAGGAAATAAAATGAATCATAACACCCCCAGACTTAACATCTCGAATGTCCTAATTCAGGTTTCTTTTGATCCTCCTCAGTTTTCTTTGAATCGACCTGAATGATGTTGCATAAACATATGAAATCAATCGGGGTATATGTTCCTTCACGTTTCATGAAGAATTAACCTCCATTCCTTCTGTATCTATCCATGACTATGTCATATATGTCATCATCCAATTTTTTTTCACCAGACCAATGTGGTATAAGAAAATGGAAGATTGGTGGGAAATAACCAATGAGAAACCAAGTTTTGCAACAAATTTTAGAAACTTCAATATATGCATTGACTCTCCTTAAAGTTGGAATGATATTATGATAGGAGTGTGTTTCCTTTCTCTGCATTTTAGTGGACATCTCCTACCAACGTGTTCTGTAGGCATGTACTATCTCTCTGACATTAAATTTATTGTGGTCCTTGGATTCTTCATAAGCTTTGTTTCTCATTTAGTATACATGGTGTCTAATTTCCTTGTGTTCAGTGTACTTTCCATATGCTTCAACAATTTCCTCTGTATTTAAGCTTCACCCCTGATCATTAAAGACCACACTTTTGACAAGTACTTGTATTTTTCCATTTGTTTTTTATGTATAATTCGTTGTTAAAATACGAACACAGTTCCTTAATTGGAACATCTTCAATATAAAGTACTAGGATCTAGTCCCTATCATATTCAATGGCATAATTATACATATAAAATTCACATAACAACAATTGAATCTCATGAGGAATTTTCAAGTATATTCTAAAGAAAATTCTTTTTGCACTAATATCAAATTGAATATCTAAGTTGATACAGGTGAGCTTCATCTGTAACATCTATTCTTTTAAGAAAATGGCATAAATGTTAGAAGGTGTCTTGCATTTATATATGTCATTAGCTACCTAAATTGTATCTTCCTAATTTTTCTTGTGCCTTATAATCTCCTTATCATTGGCTTTAAGTTCCTCATCCTTTTCCTCCATGTCTTGCTGGTGTTGGAAGATAATTTATTCCCTTTCCCTTTCCCATCTTCCTTGTAACCTATTGACATAGGTTTCAAACTGTTGTCTCCCGTAGTCCAACAATTTTGTTTGTGTTTCCATGTTCCTGTAAACTAGTTTTATAGGCTCCTTGAAAACTACTCTAATGATAACCTGTGGCTACATGTTAGCTTGTGGAAACAATGGTGGAGCAAGCTCCAGTATAGTATCAACTATCTCCTCAATAATTGCAAGAACATTCTCCTGTACTCTCTTAATCCACCCATATGGCTGTTATGTTTCAATTCTGTGAACAATATTTGCAATAATTTATTCAATAGTATGGGGCATATCATCTCCAAATTCTATCTCATTAGTTTATATCTAAAGCACTGTGTGTTCATCTCTGTCCTCTATCCTTTCTTCTTCATTTGTGGCTACATGAGTTGTTTCTTCAATATATTTTGAAACTCCTTATCCTTCATGCTTCTCATGGGTTTCCCCAACATGAACTACCTTTGCATGTAATTTCATCTGTTCAATAGGGATTTCTTAAACTATTTTCTCACTACTTTCTTCTCCTCTCTTCTCTTCCATACCCTCGATAGGCTCCCTAGGACCCTGTTGCTCCTAAATATCAACATCAACACCTCCCTGATCTATGTCTATTGATGTGGCCTCAATATTCTCTTTTGCAGTTTCTTTATCACTATCAAGTAATATGGTTTGAGGCTTTGTGGTATTTGATGTTTTGGAGATTCTTGGCCTCTTAGTTTTTAGTCTATTCGAGCACCTGAGTGGCGTAGGAGTGGATTTAGAAGATTTAGAAGTGGTCCTGGAAGATTTTATCTTACTCCTTGAGGTGGATTATTCAAGAGTTGAAAATCCAAGTAGGGTTTCAGTGATGAGAATCCTCTCAAGCGATACAAGAATTAAGTTCTATTTAGCAGGTGGTTTATTTTCAGAAACATGGATTTTTGTGGGGAAAGAAGTGAAAATTATGGGTTCAAGCTGAGAAGTGGAAGCTATGGGTTCAACTACATGAGTGGAAGAACTACCTATACTTCTTATTTTTTTGCTTCTACACCCCAATAATTCATCAATATGCTTGACCCTTGAAAAGTCTCCCCAATTTAGGTCAGGATGGTCTCTCTCCAATGTGTGTTTGATAATGAGAGTGATAAGAAAATGGTGAGACAAAGCTAACCTCCCTCTATGTGATTATCTACTCATACTTTTCAAGCTTTCATTTAGGAAATTTGTTACATTAACATGCCTATCATTTTTCAAGTGATTTGGTTACTTGAAATGGACAATATTCAATCGGGAATATCTACCCTCGCAAGTAAAATATTTGATGATATAATTAGCCATATGAGTACAAAGTGGTTTGAGGGAAGTGTGAAATGTACCTTATCAGTCAGTTATGAAGTTATCATTTGCATCAACAAAATCTCATTGAGCTACCTTCAGATTTACCTTCTTAGGGAAAATTTCACCTTTTGTAGGAAGCTCAGTAACTACAGCCAAAATGTCATCATCTATTCTCACTGCTAAACCCTTGATAGTAGCATCTTCGTCCTTAAATGTAGAATAAAATTCATGTACCATTGATTCATTAAAACCCTAGAACTTACTGATGTAGTCCATCTATCTGTTGTTCTGAAAATACTGAAATATCTGTGGTTGGTTGCGGATTTGTGAATGATCATTTGGCTCATGGTGAATGAGATCTCCCCCCATTTTAAATTCTGAAAATTACTTCAGTGTTAATAGGGAAAATCATACAATTTTCAATAATGATGCAAGAATTTGAGTAAGGAGGAATGTTTTGAGTACTTTATTTTTTAATTCTATGACCATCTCACATGCAACGCAAAAAGGGAATGAATTAAATTGATTTGAGTGCTAAAAATGTGTGAGGTGAAGTTGTGTGACATGGAGTGACAACTCATAGGTTTAAAGGCGGTGACATATAATTGTTATTTATAGACATTTATGACATGGCATAAACATTAATTAAAAATAATCATGCTAACAATACTTTATTAAAGTGGAATGAGTGCACTTATCTCGAGGTATGTGTAGGATGATGATTGTATGTGCATTGTTGTGATTGCACATTTGTTGCATATTGGGTTTTTAGTATGTTGTGGATGTTGTTTATAATTTTGCAAGTGTATGTAGTGTCATGTTGAAGGCTCCTTAGTTAAATCAAATAATTCCCAAAGAGCGAATATTGACTTGTTCTGGTGCCAGTCATCTTTATCACCACTCATATGTGTAGATTGTTCCTTATTTCTCTTCATGCAATCATAAGTTCCATCAAACATGAAAACAAAGAAGAACTTTGCTGGATGTTGATGTAAGTGGAATGTTTAGTGTTTGAACTATCTCCTTGTGTCAGAGACTATACACTTCTTACAACATATACACTAAATCCTGCAAATCATAAATTCTAAGAAAACAAAATGTATTAGTTTAGTGTTGCTGATCACCAAGAGGGCTGATCACATCACTTTTATTCACCCTTGGAATAGTCAGCAAGCTGAATATGCCAAGGTCACTAGAACCTATCAATCTTCAGTAATTTCAGAAGATGAACCCATAGGTTCAACTTCTGATCTTAACTCGGATGTTCTCATCTCCATCCTGCTTTGACCTCCTCTGAACTACTACATGAAGGTGCTTCTATTAGTTGGATTTTTATACAATATCAATATGTGACCATTCACTAGTAATTTGAAGCTTACAGGATCTATGGTGGTGAGTTTTATAGCTCCATTGGGAAATATTTTCTCAATCTCATATGAAGCTAGCCACCTTGTCTTGATTTTTCCCATGTGGTCTTTGTACTTTGAGTCAAATAAGACTTTGAGTCGAATAAGAGAGCCCAATTAATGTCTTGTCTTGATGAACCTGTCATGCCATTTGATCCTTTGCTTATGTACTACCTCTATATTATGCATAGTTTATCTCCTCATTTCATCCAACTCGCTAAGCTAGATAATCCTCTACCTCTTAACTTCAGACAAATCTATGTCTTTTTCAAGTGTAGTTCTTAGTGTCCTGTGCTCAAATTCAATAGGGAGAACAATAGTCTTACCGTATGAAATCTCAAATGGTGTGAAGCATGTTGTTCTCTTCCATGTTGTGTTGAATGCCCATTCTACCTCTAAAAGTATATATACCCAATCTCTCCTATGGAGTGCAATATTTTTTGTCAATATGGACTCTATTTCCTTGTTTCTCACCTTAACTTGGCAATTAGATTAAGGGTGATAAGGTGTAGAATTCCTATGTCTGATTTCATATTCCTTAGCTAGATCATAAATAACTTCAACAGTAAAGTGTGTACCTTGATCAATAAAAATTTCTCCTTGTGCTCCATACCTTGTGAAGATGTGGTCATATAAGAATTTTATAGCTTTCTCAGTCTTTTGATTTGGCAATGCTTTCACTTCCACCCATTTAGTGAGGTAATTTGTGCACACCAAAATGTATTCCTTCTACTAAGATTTAGGATCTATAGTACCAATGAAGTCTAAACCCCATTTTTCAAATGGATGTAATACTAACTAAGGCTGCAATGGCATCTCATCTAACCTGGAAGGCTTACCCAATCTTTGGAATATATCAAACCTCCTAGTATATAATGTTTCATCCTTATGCAGTTGTTTAGAAATATTCATACTTTTCAAATTGAATTAACAAAGTAAGAAAATAATAATAACTAACCTCAGAATATGTGGGGTTTAGTGATACTCGTAGATGATGGATGACGATGTTCAATGTTTTGCTCTGTGAAAGGTTGGTACAAGATCCTCTCCGCTAAGAAACCTAAAAATCATAGACACTAAACAAAATATGATAAGTAAGATAAATGGTCGATTTCTAGGAAAAGCCTAGTCCCCAAAAGTCAATGCGATTCCTTACAAGGATTTCAATCTACTTTTAAACAATCAAGTGGGTTTAAAAGATATATAATATATGATAACTGATTGTAGACATCAAATTTGGGTCTTACGACTCCCTGTACCCCGTATCTCATCCTGCAACCTAACCCTACCTCACCACCTAAAACTTACACACTTAATTATTTATTAATTACCTCATAATTAATAAGTCCACATCTCTAACCCTGCCACCTCACCTCGCCACCTCACTATGACCTAGCCCTAACCCTAAACTAACCTAATTAAGACATATGACTTGGTCCAGACCCACACCCATGACTCATCACCCCTCACCCGCATCAAAACAAGCCTAATAATGACTTGACCAAGCCCACAACTGACCCCTCAGGAGAAAAGGAGGGAAAGTTGGCTATTTTTAGTAAAAATAGCCAACTTTGACTTGACCGACACCAGTCCCTACTCAACCGCCGTCGGTTATGCAACCGCCATCGGTTCCCTATAAATGACCTCCCCCAACCAAAAACAAGGAGCCGAAATCCATTTTCCAAGGGAGAGACAAGTGAGAAGGAGAAAAGAGTTTACAGAGAAGAGCATTGAGTCCAAGACTGTAACTGATCAATGAGATCACTGTCACACTCATCCAAGCATTGGCAGAGTCATAGGATAGCTTCATCAGCTCACTTTCGATTGTCGGATCATCCCGCCTGAGCTTTGCCTTCGTCACCACATTCCTCGGACATGTATCCTTGTCAGAAAATAGTAAGTAGTATCTTGTATGCTTCTAGGCTCCACTTCGTGAAATTTTTATTGATAGTAATTATAAACTCACCCCTGGATCTAACACCCGGCAGCACCCTGCACCTAACCTTCATTCATCCATCCCTATATTACCTAGAAGATAGCTTTCTTAGTCTCTGAGTCTTTTCCATTGCCTTACTATTCCCCCTAACCATCTACCAACCTTAAAAAACCCGTAACCATCCTATAATCAACCTCTACCCAAAAGCCCCTGAATCACTGCCCCTACCGATATCGGTTATCCCTTACCGGTAGTGGTTTTATAACCACAGTCGGTTATCCAGTGATCGGCATCGGTCACTGTGACTTATACCAAAACCGACCTTTCACCTATTTATCTGCTAAAAACCTTAGATTCAGCCTAGTCTATCCCTGTAACTTGATCTAAACGTATCAATAACCAGTGACCAAACAAACAGAATGACATTTTATTATTGGTAGTTTAGTCTCTATTGCTTTTAGTAACGAGGTACATAAATCGTGATTTCGTAATAGCTTCTTTATTATCATTTGTAATAATTTATATTAAAAGGGAACTGACCACCTTCGAAAGGAAGTGTAGACACCAAATTTATGTCTTACGACACCCTGTGCCCCGCATCTCATTTCACAACCTAACCTCACCACCTAAACCTTAGTGTTCGTAGCCTTTCTCGGGGTTCCACAATTAGGTTTTCTATTAATTACCTTATAATTAATAAATCCACATCTCCAAACCTACCACCTCATTTTGCCACCTCATCATGACCTAGCCCTAACCCTAAACTAACCTAATTAAGACCTATAACTTGGTCTACATCCACACCCATGACTAATTACTCCTCACCCGCACCAAAACCAACCTAATAATGACTTGACCAAGCCCACAACTAATCCCTCGGGAGAAAAGGAGGGAAAGTTGGCTATTTTACTAAAAATAGCCCACTTTGACTTAACCGACATCGGTTCCTACTCGACCGCCGTCGGTTACGTAACCACCATCGGTTCCCTGTAAATGACCTCCCCCAACCAAAAACAAAGGAGATTGGAATTCATTCGAAAGATCCGGAACTCACTTGGCAAGACAGAGACAAGTGAAGAAAAGAGAAGAGTTTGCAAAGAAGGACATCGAGCCCAAGACTGCAACTGAGTAACCAGAGCACAGCGACACTCATCCAAGCATTGGGAGAGAAGATAGCTCACTTTTATTTGTCAGATCATCCCACCTGAGCCTTGCCTTTGTCATCACAGTCCTTGGACCTGTATCTTCATCAGGAACTAGTAAGTAGTGTCTTGTACATTTTTAAATACCATTTCTTGAACTTCTGATTCATAGTAATTATAAGCTCACTCCTAGATCTACTACCCAATAGCACCCTACATCTAACTTTCATTCCTCTACCCTTACATTGCCCCAAGAACAGCTCCCATACTCTCTGAGTCTTCTCCATCACCCTATTGCCTACCCCTAATCATTTACCAACCTTATAAACACCATAACTGCCTTACAACCAACCTTCATTGAAAGCCCCTAAATCACTGCCCCTACCGATATCGGTTATCAGCAACTGGTACCGGTGTTATAACCGTAGTCGGTTATACAGTGACCGACATCAGTCACTGTGACTCCAACCAAAACCAACCTTTCCTCTATTGCTTTTTAATGAGGTAACTAAAGTGTAATTTCGCAATAACTTCTTTGTTATCATTTGTGTTAATTCGTATTAAAAAGGGAACTGACCACCTTCGAAAGGAAGTCTAATATTTCCTGGGCCCAAGGTAGTTCCCTCATTTATTTTCTAACTAAAATCTGGTGGTCTTGTATTCTTACTTGCAGGTAGTCCTTCCCAGACAAAAAGGAGTTCTTCGCAATCGATCTGATCTCTCTCTACGGTACGCGCACACCCTCCCAACACTCAACATGTATTCCTCCTAGCCCTAACCTTTATCTGTTTCTCAAGAGAATGAAAGGATAGAAGCAACTCTATTCTAAGAACGGAAACATTCTGTGTGAAACATTTTGGCATGCCCGGTGGGACCCTTTCTCGGGTTTCTTTCTTTCTTGCTTGCTTTCATATAGGGAGCATACTTGCTATTTTCTTCTTCTAAATATTCACAAGATATTTTTTCATTTTGGTAAAAGAATTTTTCTTTCTTCCTCATCTTTGCATTAGTGAAAGTCATCTTCTTTGCTTCATCGAATATCATTTTCGATTTGGGTTTAAAACACGTGCATCACATTCTTGCTTGCTTTTTTTAATTCTAGTGAACATAGATTAAGTAACAGGTCGTACACGTGGGGGTGATATCCACGGTATTGACAAGAAATTAATCTTACTTTCACTGCACAACACATACCAAATCACATCATAATCAACACAACAGCTCAAACATCCCCCCTTTTCCGCAATTGGTATTCCTCCGCCTGATTGAGGTAACCTTATAAGCCAAAACAAACTTGACATCTCCCTTAGGTATTTTGTTTAGGATTGACATCATCTTGCGTCTAAGGCATAAGCCCACAATAATTAAAACTAATCCTAGGGTTAGTCTCTTGATTTTCTTGTGCATCTTGCTTGTTTTTAGTTCTGTTTCTCTGTCATACACTATTTCAGTGATCACTTCAGAACAGTTTGGTGGGTATACTAAGCATTGTTAACCCCAAATCAGCAGCTTCTTACATCTTCTCTTTGCTTTCACAGTGATTGATACCGGTCCTATTCTACCGACATCGGTTAACTGACCGACACCGGCTACAGTCTGACCAACATCGGTTATCAGACCGATATCGGTTACTGTCTTTCACAGTTCCCGACAAACCAGTAACCTACCAATTCCAACATTTTGTTGTTGTTTCTGTTCCGGATTGATTGAATCACTGCTGTGTACTCTTTTCCATGGTTGTTATCACTCGGAAACAAGCCGCAGCCATGGTTTCACATGCCTGTTCCGTGCCTTTTCCTGAATCACCCCCTTCACATCCTATGGGGAATCCTACGGACACCAATGATGTTCCCAAGATCCCTGTAGGAGATAAGGACTTTGCCAAATTTTTGGATGCTAATCCTAGTGCCGTACAGTACTATTTGTCTCATACCCCTGACCGTACACCTGACGGTCAACTTCTCGTTGGTATGCCTATTAGTATAGCTGCTCACTTAGCTCCTTCCCCACCTAATAACTCCGCCTTACCATCTTCATCCTTAGCCCCATCTCCCAACTTAGAGGCTTCGGGAGTTCATACTGCACAGATTAGCTTTCCTTTGGTTAATCTAGGGCCCCACATATCACTACCATCCACTGCCCCTTTCATAACTTGCTCTCTACCACCTATCCACACGAGCTTTCCTTCTCAAGCTCCGCCCACCTTTTCATTTCCACAAACTTATCCGGTGACCTCAACATCTTATATAGGACACCCTTATTCGGTCGCCTCAACACATTCATCATCAATACCTTATCAATATTTAACCCCACTTTTGTCTAGTAGTGGCTTTTATCCTCCTCCGTTTACAATAATGGCACCATCATCTAACCCAACCAATGATCTGATCAAACAGATGATGGACAAGATGTAAAATCTTGAGCCTTCTGTTTCAGGAAGCCGTAACACCCTGACATACGAGCAAGTTTGTCGGGAGCCTATTCATCCTTCTGTCCCCCTTCATTCATATCCTCCTCAATGGGAATTACCAAAATTCACTCGCTTTAATAGTAAGGAGGACCCTCAACAACACTTGCGATCGTTTAGACATGCCTACTACCTGATTTCCCACGACGATGCCTTACTACTCCGTACCTTCCCCATGTCCTTATCAGGACCCACCTTGGAGTGGTACAGTGCTTTAACCCAGCACTCAATCTTCTCCTTTAACCAATTAGCCCAATCTTTCTTGGATCATTTCTCCATCAATATTGCCAAGAAAGTATCCATCATCGACCTCTATGCCATCCGACAATTTGAAGACGAATCTATCGCAGATTTCATTGGACGATGGCGGGGCCTCATCAACCAACTTACTTATGCCTTACCTCAGGCCGAACTCATGAACTCTTTACGCGGGCCTGCGCTAAGCACATTTCTCCCACCCTCCAAATTCAAACTTTCTGCACCTTTGATGAGGCCTTTACTATGGCTCAAAAACTAGAAATTCGAGCCTTAGAGGAGGAGAAATTGAGGTTGCACAACAAAAACCCCAATTTCCGAACCCAAGACTCCACCAACAAACCCAACACCACCAATTCTCATGCATCGACTGCTTCGAAATCAAAAGGAGATGTACACGCAGTGATGGCCAAATCCCAAGCACCGTCTAGTACCCCGCCAAAAACCACCTATAAGTATAAAGCCGAGTCCATCAATTACACTCCCTTGGGAGAAACTTATGGTGTGATCTTGGAAAAATTGCTCAAAGCAGGAGCTATCACCTTGCCTCCTGTTAAACCTCATTCTAGGTTTGATTCCACCCGTGCTATACCTTCTTGGTATAAAGAAAATGACTTCTGTAACTTCCACCGTGTGAAGGGACACAGTCACGAAAATTGCAAGATGTTGAAAAACATAGTGCAGGAAATGGTTGATGCAGGGGATATAACCCTCGATAATCCTAATGCCCCTGCTAACCGAAATTTGAAAATATTCAACAAACCATTCCCAAACCACTCATCTAACAGTAACATAAACCAAGATATCTTAACCAAGGAGAGTGTTCATGAAATCCATGTAGTTTTTGACTCCCAACCAAAAGCTTCTATCGAGGAAATTTTGAATCAAGCCTCATCACTAACGCAGGGATCCACACCCACTTCACCACCATCAAGACAAGATGATAACCTTGCCATTCCTTTACCCATAAAGGAATTAACCACCCAGAGTTCTCTTCTCATGAATGAGTCTTCTTACACCACATCCCTGCAAGATTGTGAGCGGATGTTATCTAACTTATCTATTTCCCAAACATCTCCTTCCGTCACTCTTGCTGTAAAAGAAGAAGGCTTGCCACTGTTTCTATAATCCTTAGAAGAGAAACCCCTCGAACCGACATCACCAAATTCTTTAATCATGATGGATCCCTTTGAACATGCTCTCCTACCTATTAGTTCTTCATCGCCTAAATATTTTCAATGACCGATTGACCTCTTAACACCCATTGATACAGTGCCTCATTTACCCCCTGTATCACACCCACAGTGGATCGGAATCACAACCCACCTCTCTTCCATACAACAATTCTTCTTCACATGTGAAGATTGTCATCCCTCAGAAGATAGACGAGTCCTATGGGAGTGTTTGAGTACACCTTGCTCTACTCAAATGCAGATGACCGATCCAGACACCTCTATCATATACCCGAAGTGTTTACAAAAGCTCAAAATGCCTATGTCCTCATCTTCACCCCTCTCATCTCTACCGAATACCTCATCCACCTCTATTAACCTAACCAAACCTTCCCCTACGCTTGGGACTTCACTAATACCTAGCCTAACACACCCACCTAAATGGTTAGATTTATCCAAAAATAAAGCCGTCCATCCACCTAGGAGACAAACCCAATCCCCTCAAGTCCAATCTATGCCTCTGTCACAACTAAAACCCTCGCCGTCACACCTACCTTCTATATTGGGACCTCACCCCTCCACCTTGCATCAATACATCATACCTCCTGTGTTTTCTTTAAAACGACCGGCACCTTCTGCACCCATACAGAGATCCATGGGTGTATCAACACCATCACCCCAAGTATCCTGTCCACCTATCAACCCTAAACAAACTCCATCATCAAAGGATTTGTTTGTTATCACTCCTCTTTCTCCATGGTTGTTTCCTACCACCACATCATCTGTGGCCTCCTTATCTAACCAACTAAACATGACTTCTGCGCTGAAGAAGCCACGTTTAGTTAAATCCAATTATCAAAACCCCTTGTATAAACCACCACCCGTACAAACCAACCATACCCAACCATTACCAAAACCCACCCAATCAATAGCCTCATCTTCCTCTGACTTTGACCCGCTCAAAGGATCTTACGCCAAGATCCTTGATATGTTGGTGGAGAATGCGACCATTTCCCTACCCCCACTTAGACCCTATGATTCATCTAAACCTCGACCTATGGGTTATAACGAGTCTAAAATCTGCGCTTACCACTGCACACTAGGACATGATGTAGAGGGATGCAAAGCTTTGAAATCCATCCTTCGTCAGTCACCTCTCTTGGATAGAAAGGTTAAGAAGGACAACTTACGAAGGGAGAAACCTTTAGCTTCAATCCCCTCTCCTATACCACCTGTCCCCACCTCACCAAGATCTATCATTATTGTAACCCCACCTCTCGAAAACAATGACTTATCCCTACCATCTTCCTCCTCTCGTGTTCACGAGATCAACATGATTAGTATTGCTACTCGAGGGTAGAAAAACAATGGGAAAGCTAAAGAAAGCACACCTGCGGCCTCTCTTTCTCTGTCTGCCATCCCGATCGCACCACCACCTAAAGTGGTTATTCGTGGACCTACCTACCCCGTCTCTGATGGAGTTTCCCACCGTACCATGATCAAACAGCTTCACCAATCACCTATAAAAATGACACGGTATGATCTCATTCAAACCTCTGAATCTCATCGACAAGCTCTCATTGAGATCCTCAAGGGATAGAGGTCCTACCTAATGGAAACCTTGCCCGTTGCCTCCATCTTAACACCTAACCACGTTGCTTCTCTCACCAAAAAATCTACCACTTCTGTCCCTATACAGCAAGCTACTGCTATCAGTTTCTCTGAAGACGAAATTGTTGACTTTGGTGCAGAAGATCCTGACCCCGCTCTTTTCATCTCGGCTTATGTCCTGGACATCCGAGTATGTCATGTTATGATTGAAGGGGGGTGCTAGCCTAAACATCATCTCTTCCAAATCCTTCCAACAAATGAATATCCCTTCTAGCTGCATGTGTGCCAACCCCACCATGTTACGTTCATTTAATGATGCTATTACTTCTACTTTAGGCACCGTGATCCTTAACATTCGTGTAGGGCCACGTACCTTACCCGAACTCTTCTATGTCCTTGAGGGAGAATTCCAATACAACATGTTGTTAGGCTGCCCTTGGATCCGGGCTATGGGATGCGTTCCCTCCACCTTACATAGATGCATAAAATTTGAGTATGAGGGGAAGTCCTACACCGTAAAAGCTGATGCTCCCCCCTTCAAAACCTGTAATATGTTATATCACCCTAATGATGTGCTTGTACTAGTCAAGGCACCCATTCATCCAACCCAACCATCTACTTCGACCACACCTCAACCATCCACCTCAACCGCACCTACACCTTCAACCAATGAAACCGCCGCCGCAAATACCACTTCCTTCCCAGCGGACAACATCCCAACCTCAAATCCCTTGGTAGATGTTTTTCAATGCCTTACGCTGGGGGAGTATCACCTATATAACGTTAGCACTTTCCATACCCCACAGGAGTACAGACAGTTACATGCGCATCCTACCTACGACCGTCGTGTGGGGGAAGTAATCTCCTATAGACCACCTAATTACCGTACCAACCTAACATATGGGGGTGTCGACGCATCCTCTGTCACCCCTGAACCTCCCCTTAGTGTGGTTCCCTTCCAATCTGATTTTCAATATCTAACTAATCGTCATTTCGCCCTCACCTTCCTAATGTGTTGTGCTTGGAAGGGCTTCGGTTTTGGTCTTTATGAACAAGGCCGACATACGATCATTCCCGTGACTACATGCAAACACAAAGATCGTCGTGGTCTTGGATTCTCTGAACCACCTACACCAAAGAAACCACATATCCAGTTGTATCCAGGAAGATGACGAAGTGACCCCTTCCAAACCATCATCACCCATATTGCCATCATCACCCACAGAGTCGATAGACCTGGAATCTATCCCTCCTAACTTTTTTTTTTCATAAACGCTATCTTCCTGGGTCCTCTCACTTATCAACGCGATAATGAAGACCCATCTTCTTTTCCTCTTCTGTATCTAGACATGATTCAATTAATGTTGTTGAGTGCCAGGATGATGACTCCATTCTCACTTATCTTGGTGCGGATGACTCTTATATTCAACGCGCCTTACCATCTGAAACTCAAACCATGTTGAATGAGTCGACTATAGAAATCAAAATCCACATAGAGGACTATCCTCACATCGTGAAGATCGGAAAATCTCTTAACACATCAGAACAAACTGCCTTCACTACCTTCCTCCGTGCCTGCAACCAAGCTTTCGCTTGGTCCTACGCTGACATGCCAGGAATTGATCATGACATTGCTATCCATTACATTACTTTGAAACCCGACTCCAAACTAGTTAAACAAAAACTGAGAAAAATACATCCACACATTGCCCTCTTGGTCAAAGAAGAGCTTCAACAACTCCTTTTTGTTTCCTTCATCTTACCTATTGACTATCCTCAATGGATTTCTAACATCGTACCTGTCACTAAAGCAACGGGGGGACTTTGGATATGTACGGATTTCTAGGACCTTAACCTCGCTTGCCCAAAAGATGACTTCCCCCTACCAAGTATTGATCAACTTGTTGATCTCACTGTGGGCCATGAGATGCTTTCTCTCATGGATGGCTTCTCAGGATACAATCAAATTTTGGTAGCCCCGGCCGATCAACATAAAACCGCCTTCATAACTCCTTGGGGAACCTTCTGCTATCATGTCATGCCGTTTGGCCTTAAGAATGCTGGTGCAACCTATCAGCGGGCTATGACTTACATTTTTCATGACATTATGCACACTATCCTTGAGGATTATGTTGATGATCTTCTTGGCAAATCTAAACATCGCAGTGAACATCTCAATGTTTTAACCATTATTTTCAATCGCCTGTTACAATACTGTGTTCGTCTTCAACCAAAGAAATGTGTCTTTGGTGTCCTTTCAGGAAAAATCCTTGGTTTTAGTGTCTCTTTGCGTGGCATCGAGGTCGATCCAGCTAAAGTCAAAGCTATCCTAGAAATGCCCCCACCCACTAACCTCAAACAATTACGTATTTTGCAGGGCAAACTCCAATCTATCTGGCGTTTCATTTCACAACTCTCAGATCGATGTCAACCTTTTCATCATCTCCTTAAAAAGGACATTGTCTTTCAATGGAGCGACAAGTGCCACTAGGCCTTTGAGGCTCTTAAATCCTATCTCTTGCAGCCACAAGTGCATATCCCACCTCAGGACGATCACCCTTTCTACCTTTACCTTTCTGCCACTGACCATGCTGTAGGAGCCATGCTCGCACATTGTGACTCTAAGCATCGAGAACAAGCCATTTATTACATAAGTCGTACTCTTGTGGATTACGAGACTAGGTATACACATGTAGAAAAGTTGCGCCTAGCCCTATCGTTCGTGGCAACCAAACTTCGACATTACCTCCTAAATGACAAAACTTTTGTCATCACCAACGCAGACCCCATCCATTATATGTACGCCAAACCTCATCTAAACCAACGCATCGCCCGATGGCTTATGCTCCTCGCCGACCTCGACCTTGAGTTTGTACACCAGAAATCAGTCAAAGGACAAACTATCGTAGACCAACTCACAGAAGTCCCTTTACCTGGGGAACAATTTACCAATTTTACTTTCCCTGATGAACTCATCGCAACTCTTTCACTCAGTGAGGAGTCGTATCCAATGACCCTCTTCTTCAATGGATCCAAATGCCAGCGCGGCGGAGGGGCTGGCGTTGTTCTTATTCCTCTAGATGCTGAACCTATGCCTCTTTCATTCTGGCTTAATTTCCCCTACACTAATAATACAGTGGAATATGAGGCCCTTGTTTTGGGTCTCCAAGTTGCGTTACACTTAGGTGTATAGTCTATTACCATTTTCAGCGACTCTCAACTGGTAGTCAATCAAGTTATAGGCATCTACCAATGTAAAAATGAGGAACTTCAAAAGTACAAACATTACGTGGACTCACTTTTGACCTTATTTACTCATTATTCTATCCAAACCATTCCCTGCTCAACTAATAAATTTACGGATACTATGGCTTGCTTGGCCTCGCAAATTCCCGCCTCACCAACTGAATTTGACATATTTGTCTTGGTCCAACAACTCTTTGCCCCATCTTATTCAGTCTCGGATGTTTGTATGGTAAATAATGTATCTACTAATTCATAGGATACCTGGTATCACCAATTTCACGACTACCTTACAACCTCTGTTCTCCCACCCGGCCTTACTGGTAACGGCAAATGTGTTTTTCTTAAAAGTGTTTCTCATTATGTCGTCATGGGGGGACTCCTCTATAAACGTGGCTTTGATGGCATCCTCCTTCGATGTCTAACCGGTGCGGAGGTCACCTATATCATCCAACAAGTCCATGACGGAATTTGTGGTGGACATTTTAGTGGCCTTGCCATGGCTAAATGGATCCTTCGCCTAGGCTATTATTGGCCTACTCTTAATAACAACTGCTACGAATATGTTAAGCGTTGTGTTATGTGTCAACAACATGCCAACCTTCAACATACTCCTAGCCATCCGCTACAGGTCGCACGAGATCTTTGGTCTTTCTCACAATGGGGTTTAGACCTTATTGGTGAGATTCACCCACCCTCTTCGCAACATCACCGTTGGATAATCACAACAACTGAATATTACACTAAATGGGTGGAGGCCATTCCACTCATTTCAACCAAAAAAGAAAAAATCGTAGAGTTCATCAACCATCACATTATTTGTCATTTTGGTGTTCCTCATCACCTGATAACAGATAATGGAAAATATTTCAAAAATAAGTTGTTACAAGACCTTTGTGACAAATTTGGTATCAAACTTAGCTTCTCATCACCTTACTATCCACAAGCAAATGGTCAAGCTGAATCTTCTAACAAAACCCTGACCAAAATTCTTATGAAAGTCGTTAAATTCTGGGAAAAATTGGCCTGATCACATCCCCTTTTCCCTTTGGGCTTATCGTACCAGCATTCGTACCTCCACTAATGTCACACCATTTTCTTTGGTATATGGTACCGAGGCTGTCTTGCCTCTCGAAATACAAATACCCTCCCTAAGAATATCTCTCCAGGATATTCTCACCAATGATGATTTCCGCCAAGAGAGGTTAGCCCAATTGGAGCTTCTTGACGAACGTCGTCTTACAACTCTTGACCACCTTCAAATCTATCAAAAGTGCATCAAGCGTGCTTATGATAAGTGACTTCATGAGCGTACCTTTAAGGTTGGTGAGCTTGTCCTCAAAGAGAATCAACATGTAACCAAACTAGAAAAGAGAAAACGTGGAAAATTTACTCCAAATTGGATTGGGCCTTACATTATCACTCACACTTATGGATCAGGCACTTACCATTTAGCTTCACTCAATGGTGAACCTGAGCTTGAAACCCTTAATGCCTTGCATCTTTGATCATTCTACTGTTGAATTTAGTGTTATATCACTTCTTATCTACCTTGCGCTCGTCCCTTGAGCTCATTTACCACCTCATACACCTTATTTCATGCATCTCAAAATAGAATCACGCTCACATGGTTTGGTTATCATCTCCTCTTAAAGATGCCTTCCCCTTTTTAGTCTAGTCCATGACTTAAAAGTATCAAAATAATACGTTCTCAATTATACAATTATGGGATATTCTTGAGTCAAACTTCCTACAAAAATAGATGCTTCATGCCAAATGGACATCTAGACCTCCAAGTTAGACATAGACTGCTCCCTCGAAGGACAGCTATGTGCAAAGCCACATCTGCTATTATAAATAAACTGCTCCCCCGAAGGATAGCTATACACAAAAGCCACATCTGCTACCATAAATAGACTACTCCCTTGAAGGACAACTATACAAAGTTAGCCTCTATCAGAAGCTTCTCGCATTGATCAACTTCGTGAAGAGCTCAAGAACAACAAAATGCATATCTCATATAGACTTCCCGCATCGATAAGTCTATATTCAGAAAAAAAATAAAAGCAGTATTCCAAAGCACTTTTGAGTCATAGACTTGTCTATTCAGGTTTGGTTCTCTTTCGTCAGAATAATCACCTTATAACATGTTCGATCGCATTCCAGCTATACCATCTACCTCATCTCACCATTCTTCAAAACAACAAAACTCAAGGGACATGACGTATATCCGATATATTGCGATTATATAACTCTTTACACCTATCGACTTCTCGCCTATGCAAGGTACCTAGGGATTCAAGTTCATCCTCCGATAATACGTGGTTTGTTCAGCTCTTTCAAACTATGGGACACTTTTTCCTCTTTTACCTGAATCTAGGATTATGTGTTGACCTTAATCAGGACATGGTTCCCTAATACTTGGGTAGGCTAACCTTCGCTTCACCTATACCTACACTCATACCGCTAATACCTTACCAACACCAACAACATTACCCTACCAATATCAATATTTTTTTACCAACCAACAAATTGCCTAACCACAACCAAATTACCTGAATTCACCTCTCCCTGGTCCTAAGGAAGAACTACATTGGTCTGAGGCCCCTCCTTGCTTTGTGCAATGGGCTATGTAGGCAGCACTTAGGAGACATGGGGTCTCCCAAGGTTAGCTCGACCATCCCCTACCATAACCTATCATGTGTTGTAAATATAAATATTTTTTTTGTATTTCTATTTGATAACATTCATCTTTATCCTTTTTCAAAACAAACATTCAAAACACAACCATTCTTATTATTATCATAACTCAAATCAACATACATATTCAGTTTTATTTAGATGTTAAACAAATACATCTTCTTTATCATCGACGTGCAGGTCGGCATCCTTATTTATTCTTCTACCCTTATGAAATTCACTTAGACCCTTGCGCCTCATCCCGAACTAGGTGATGATCGTGATCATCGATGCCGCTCGCTTGGCCTCTCCATCCTCAAAGGTGTCACTGCTATTGGTTCCTCCCACTGATCTGCTAATCTCTCCTGTAACATATGAATACGCCCTCTCGCATGGAGGAATCTCTCCTCTAGTCTCTCCACTCGTGACTCCGCAACTGCTAACAATCCCGTTGTCTCATTCACCCACGTTTGAAGCTGGTGAACTAAACCCTGCAGGTGATCTCTCTCCGTTGTAATCATAGCTATGTCAGGATGATCAGCCCTCTCACGTGAACCTCGCAGCTCTGCTACCCACCATAATCTATAAGCCTTTATTGCTCATGCATCCATTACCCTGCGATCGGCTGCTATCTCTTCTGGTCCTTCTGGAGGTGTCGGCCGGGGAGGCGAGAATGATGCCTCAGCGTCGATCCTCATGTATGGTCTATAAGCCATGGGTATATCCTGAAAAAATCTAAATTTTCGCCGCACGTGATCTAGAGGAATCCTCTCGTACTCACCTGGCATGTGCCCCGCAATCCACCTTAATCACTCTACACCCCTCAAATCCTCAGCTATGTTCTCTGTCACCATATAGTTCTCGTAAGGCCTCCAATGGATATCCACAATCGTCACCATCTCCCACACCTACCTATAATACTCGACGTTATCTGTCACGGCCTGGGATCTTGCCTCTTGCTCTGTCTGGACCCATCGCCTGAATCCCAACCTCTGCACTCCTGTCTCTCCTGACTGGATGGGTTTTCCTATTGGTCGCACACAAACAATGTGCTCATAGGCCCAATAATGTAATAAGTATGCACAATCCAGTGTAGTCTTGTGATTTTACCTGCAGGCCCATAAACCCCTGTATAGCTCCGCCAAATATGCGGGTGCCCATGCGAAAGTCACGCTCCTTTCTATCATTTCCCAAATAATACACATCAATACTTTTGGAAATATCCCCCCATCAACCCTTGGTAATGCATAATACCCCACCGCTATCATTAATACCACTGCCAACCTTGTTGCCTCAGGGTGTGCGGCAAACATTATACCATAAGTGAATGTCAAACCTCTATGTGTCAAATCTCATGTGTATGGACCAAATACTACTGTTATCGCTCCCCACGCCACGTTAGGCCCTGCCTGATACACTGGTCTTCCTGTAATTGGGAGTCTCAAAATTCGGAACACATCTTCTAGCGTCACTGTCATCTCCCTTGTTGGCAAATAGAAGGTATTCTTTTCTGGATTCCATCTCTTAATCAACGCCTGCAACATAGCATGATTGCGTGTGATTCTTGAATAATAGCAGATTCCACTTAACCCCACGCAGTTTATCAATGCCCACTCAGCTAGTGTTACATTTTCTCGACTTGTGACAACAAAGCTGGCACCCTATCATTCATCTGCAATCTTACCTCTGCCTGCATACATCAAATCAACAAACAACAAATAAAAAAATACCATCTCCAGGTGTTTTTTAACACAATATGGAATTTTACACAGTAACCGGTATCGGTTATATCTAACCGATAACAGTTACTAACCGATACCCATTACTTATAACCGATACCGGTCACTGTTACTTCTAACCACCCTTCTCAACAACACCACATATGATAGCTTTTTCACTCGTTTAATCCTCTCTGTGCCTACGAACATATCTCAAACACTTGATTGCCTATCCTACAACACTCACCCCACCCCCAAACTCTTGCATAATCACCTTTTTGCCCATTTACCTTACCACATTCTATTTTTAACCATGCAAAATCTAATTCTAACCAAAAAAACAAAAAACAAATTATACCTCCAGGGATCCAACAGTTTGAGGTGGAACCTGTCTTATTTCTCCTCTCTGCCCGTTGGATGCTTCTCTTTGTTCAACCATGTTCACCACCCTCTGCAATATAACTTGTCTTTCTGTCTTCTTAATCTCAGCCCACAATCACTTTACCTGTCTCTTTCCTCCTTATCACTCAATTCTACCATGTAATTACCTGTATAAGTCGTCAACAGCATCGCATTCTCGTATTTAACTTGTTGCATGACTCTAAACATAAGAACTTAAGTTACCTCCCAAGCTTTTCTATTTTTAGAACAACTCGTTTTGGCATAACCGATATCGGTCATATAGCTACCGACATCGGTTAGCTAACCGATATCCGTCACATGTCTCCTTTTGCTTAAACCTAGGCCTTTTCTTTGTTTTTTGTAAATTTTTGGTGGCGCCCGCCTCTTTTCCCTGCATAATGACATCGTTATCAATATTTATCATAAGAATACCATCAACACATATACATATCGTCAAAATTTCGTCAACATCATCTATATACATTAAATTTCAATACCATTGACAAAACACATGAGACATTCTAATATATGCATCAAATCAAAAAAAATTTACACACCATGTGGATCAAACTCATCTATATATATCATCAGCAACTCAATGTCAAAATATACAAATTGCCCTGTATGGGGCCTCTGTGATCTAAAAATACAAAGCCGGCACACAGGCCGCTGTCTCTGTCAAAATCTTGACTTGGCTCGCAGGCCGGTCTCTCATGTCAAAAATATACTCGACTCACAGACCGGTATCAACTATACAAAATGTACTCGGCTCGCAGGCCGGTATCAACTATACAAAATGTACTCGGCTCACAGGTTGGTATATATAACAAACATGAATAAATAAATCCTATGTGGGCACGCAGGCCTCTATATACATACTCGATTCACAGACCAGTGTCTATATCCAATAAAAAACCCATATCCACTCCTAGGATGTCTCAGCTCTCTCCACCAACCTCGGCCCATCCCACTGCTGGTCTCTGTGCTGGCTCTTGCCTCCTCCCTGTAACCGACCCACCGGCTGTGGCTGTGGCCCCCTATGATCTCTGACTCCGAGACATCGCGGCTCTGTGTGCGACATATGGTTGCTAGTCCGCCCCGATGCCATCTTGCACATCCTGATAATACCGAGCCTCCACTCTCGCCTCTATATAGCGGGCTCGTGCCACCATGGTTGGTGGGGCTGGTCCCCTGACTCCTAATAGAAGTGGCCCCTGCCCTGCCGGTACACCCTGTGCCTGGGCTAATTGCCCCTATAGCATCCCAATTTGTACCTGTGTAGCAGCAAGCTGCCCCTATAATAACTACAACACTGGCCCAGTAGACGGTCCCCTCTCCGCGATCAACGTTGCCAATCTGGCTGTGCGGGCTGTGCTCTCATGGCGCTCTCTGCCCCTGCCCACCAAACCCAAAAAGCCAACCTGTCAGCACCGGCATCGTCCACTTATCATCCCCGCCGGTCTTCCTTTGTACCCAGACTGGGTCACTGCTACGAGCAGGCAGGGGTGCCCTCTACCTCCTCCCTAACGGTACTGTGGGAAGGGAGTTGGCACATCTTGTCGTAAGCCCAACTGACGTACGTATACCCTCCCAGGGGTATCGCTCATACTCCTCACTCCCCGGGTCTCTGTCTAGCTATCCAGAAGATGTACTGAATCCAGTGCAGTTGTGCTCGGGCTCCTCCTCAGGGTTGATGGCCTCTATAAGGCCTCCGTATAATATCGAGTGCAGTCAAGCCCTCTAACATATGATGGTAGTATGCCACATCTCGTCCTGCGATCACTACTCGTGGCTGGCCCACGACCTCTAACCACCTCTGAAATCCATATCACTCAATTCTACCTACCATGTAATTACCTTATAGTCGTCAAACAGTGGCGCCTTCTCGTATTTAAAATAACTTGTTGCATGAATCTAAAAATAAGACTTAAGTTACTCCCAAGCTTTTTAGATTTTAGCAAAGCCTCGTTTTGGCATAACCGTATCGGTTACCCTAACCGGTACGTCATAGGCTACTGACATCGGTTAGCTAACCGATATCGTCACATGCCTCCTTTTGAGCTTAAACCTGGCCTTTCTTCATTTTTTCACATTTTTGGGTGGGGGCCCCGCCTCTTTTCCTTCACTACTGACCATCGTTATCACTATTTATCATAAGAATACCATCAACACATATACATATGTCAAATTATTTTCTCCACCATCATCTATGTAACATTAAATTTCCAATACCATTGACAAAACCCATTAGACATTCATATATCAATCAAATCAAAAAAATTTACAACCCATGTGGATCAAACTCATCTATATATCTCATCCGCAACTCAATGTCAAATATACAAATTGCCCTGTATGGGGCCTCTGTGATCTAAAAATCATAAAGCCGCACACAGGCCGCTGTCCTGTCAAAATCTGGAACCTTTGGCTCGCCAGGCCGGTCTCTCATGTCAAAAATATACTCGACTCCAAGACCGGTATCAACTATACAAAATGTACTCGGCTCGCAGGCCCGGTATCAACTATACAAAAGGTACTCGGCTTCACAGGTTGGTATATATAACAAAACATTAATATAAAATCCTATGTGGGCACGCCGGCCTCTATATACATACTCTCATTCACAGATCAGTGTCATATCCAATAAAAAACCCATATCACTCCTAGGATGTTACTCGCTCCCTCTCCCAACCTCGGCCCATCCCCAACTGCTGGTCTCTGTTCTGGCTCTTGCCTCCCTCCTTCCTGTACCCGACCCACCGGCTGGGTCTGTGGCCCCTATGATCATCTGACTCCGAGACAATCGCGGCCTGTGTGCGACATATGGTTGCTAGCTCCGCGCCGATTCCATCTCTGTGCACATCTGAGAAGTACGAGCCTCCACCTCGCCTCTATATGCTGACTCGTGCCACCAATGGTTGGTGGGGCTGGTCCCCTTACTCCCTAATATAAGTGCCCCCTAGCCCGCCGGTACCAAACCCTGTGCTGGGCTAATTGCCCCTATAGCATCCCATTTGTACCTGTTTAGTCAGCCAGCTTCCCCTATAATCAACTACCACCTGGCCCAGAGACGGTCCCAGAGGTGGGGGGAGGGAGAGAGGTGTGGACAGGAAAAGTAAGAGTACACAAGAAGGTGTGGGGGGGTGGGAGGAGAGAGTTGGCTTGGGTTGGATAGGGGGGGTGGGGGGTGGGGGGGGGGGGAGAGGGAGAGGGGTTGATGAATCTCCTCTTCCGCTATCACAGTTGCCAAATCTGGCTGTGCGGGCTGTGCTCTCATGGCTGCCTCTCTTGCCCTGCCCACCAAACCAAAAAGGCACCTGTACATACACACACCGGCAATCGTCCAACTGTCATCATCCCGCGCGGTCTCTGTGTGACCCATACTGGGTCCAATGCTACGGAGCAGGCAGGGGTGCCTCTACACTCTCCCTACGGTACTGTGGGAAGGGAGTGGCTCATCTTGTCGTAAGCCCAACTGACGTCGTATCCCTCCCTAGGGGTCTCCGCTCATACTCCCCGTTCTCTTCTAGCTATCCAGAAGATGTCCGGATCCCAGTGCAATTGTCGCTCGGGCATCCTCCTCAGGGTTGATGGCCTCTTATAGGCCTCCGTATAATATCGAGTGCAGTCTAGCCCCTCTAACATATGATTGTAGTATTCCACCTCTTCGTCCTGCGATCACTACTCGTGGCTGGGCCCCACGACCTATAACCACCTCGAATTCATATCATAAACAACTTTGCCCTGGCCTGCTTGGCAACCCTACTGGTCGTATACAGATGATCTCTCATATTCCCAGCAATGTAACAAAATGTTGAAACCATAACCAAATCACCTCACACGGTGATAACCCCAAGCTCTCGGTAGGCTGACCGATACACGGTGCCCAGGCATAGCATGTATGCTCCCTTCCACCATATCATGCAAAAGTCCAGCAAAGCCCATGGGAAGTCGGCCCTCCCTCTGAGTCAGGGAGGGCGAAGCAGGTGATACCAATCATCATCAACACGGCAAGCGTATCTCCTATCCCGGTGTGCGCGATACATTCACCGTAGGAAATACTTGCGCTGTGGATATGTAATCATGGGCTGCACCCAAATACCTAAACAGGATGTTGTCCATCGCTGTCTCCGCATTTCCACCTGGAACACTAAACCTACCTCACCTATGAGTCGGCAGTCTCAGGATGTGATACACATCCTCTAATAAATAGTCCATCTCTCTAGTAGGGAGATGGAACATTGGTTACCGGATCCCTCTCCTCGATGAGGCAACCATCACGCTGTGGTCCCCTATCCACATCCTCTAAACCTCTGGACCCCGCCGAGTCCCAACCTCTCGCATTACGGTCCACTGCGCTGCAGTCACATGTGGCCATGTGGCCACATCCGCCCAATAGAGGTTGCATCCGTCCCCGCATCGCCAGCTGCTGGCGTGCCTGTAAAACACAACCCACTCCCTTAGGCCTACCTTTTTTACAACAATCAAAACTTGACCTGCCTTAACCCTCTATACCCCACTTACCCACCCAACCACAAAACCCAACTCTATAACACACTCTACACCACCTAGCTAGCCTATACATCTACGATATCCTTTACTTATCTCACACCCTACCACCAACAACCACCCCGATCTACTCTAGCCATCTAAATCACCCCCACCAATTCAACACCCTCCTACTCATACACACACACAATCTATCCTACCTGAACCGCCCGCAGCCCCGGACAACAACCCCATTCCAGCCCACCCCCCTCACCCTTTCCTATCAACTCTACCTCCTCCCCCTTCACCCACACCCTCCAAAAAAATAAAACTTCTAAAACAAAAAAACCACAAATTTAACAACCCTAACTCCTACACCCATGATACCGGTCCGGTCACCCTCGACCGCCATCGTTCCCCCAATCCATGTATGTCCCGCGCTGGTCGACTAATGACCGCCGCCATCTAATAAACACCCCGCAATTGTTCGACAGTTCTGTGACAATGTCGGTCGCGGTGGTACGCAACATAGGGTCCACTGTCAAATTTCGGAGTCGAACCCAAACCGCCCCCAAAACCTCTTTTTCCTATTTCTCTTCTCCCCATTTACCCACAAGAACCCTAAAAACTTACCCACCCTGCCGTGTTTGCCTACCTAACTACCTACCCCTCCATTTTACAATTTACCTTCATTTATTTATTATTTATGAAATTTTTGGGATCCCTACAAAAACCCACATTATAGTTAAATCATCATTACTTCACATAAGTCGGGGTTCTAGCCTACCGGTATGACTACACGGTCAGTCGTGGTGGTATAGGTGGTGTTGGTCTAGCTCCGCCCTCCTGCTCCTCCGCCGGTCTGTGCATGCTCAAATCTCCTCCTCAAGGTCCCTCAACCAATCAACTCTACCTCCTGATCACTGGGGTCTACAATCACTCACTCCTCCACTCAACTAATGCCAACTCAGCCCACAAACTCAAACAAAATCAATTCAAACTCAGACAACCGTATTGGTAACTCAAATTGACCATGTGAAAAGACCATGCCATATTTTTCTTTTTATAGGTTTGACTATAACCGATTCGTTTATGCGTGCCCTAAAAACACTGATAATCGGTCATCTAATTAATACCGTTCCTAACTAACCGATATCGGTTGCAGCCTACTTTTACCAAAAAAATTTCCCTTTATCCACCAATCTCCCTTTCTCACCACATCGCCTACCGCCCCACCTTTGCTAAATAGCCTATTTTGACTTCATTGGGCCCAACTCACTGCCGCACCACTAATCGGCGCCGACCCCAGGCCATACCCAACCATTGGCCGACCCAGGGCCAACCAACCAATGTTCCCCGACCCAAGGCCCGCATCCCAACCAATTGGCCTAACCCAATGGCGCCACTAACGCACTTATGCCCGACCCAATCCGCAACCAACCATTTGGCCCAACCCACGGCCGAACCAACAATTAGGCTCCAACCCAATCCGCAACTAACCATTGTGGCCCTACCCAAGGCCGCACCCAACCATCATGCCCAAACCAGGCAGCACCCACCAATCAGGCCTGACCCGGCCCTCACTAATCACTCACCCAACCCAAGGCCACACAATTAGTACCTGATCAAAACCCCGCAACTTACGATTTTTATCCCAACCCATCATGTAGCTTTTTGTTTCATCGAGCTCACCTGTTCGTGTTCTACCTAGCTGATTAGGATACTGACTTGGATCAGCCGCCAACTTTACCTAGACCGAGACCGTGACGTTTATCTCACCAGAACCAACCATTTTGGTACTACCAAACATGCCTAAACATCATTATCTTAACTACCCGTTATATCCCCTGGACGCTACTCCTATGCCCTTGGATACCAAGATTATATCACCCTTGTTTGGATAAACTATCGCCATTTGCCTAGGATTGTTCTTTACATCTATCAAATCAATAGTACCGCCTGTCACCAACTACTACTGCATTTAACATTCATCTACTTCCTCTCTTCCCCCCTCTGCTCCCCATTTACCCACAAACCCCCTAACAAACTTACCCCCTCCACCCCTGCCGTTATTGGCCTACCTAACATACCTACCTACCCACTCCATTTTATTCACAATTTGCCCTTCATTTTTGTATTTTATGCAATTTTTTATTTCCTACCACCCAAAAAAACCCACATTCTAGTTAAATTCATTACACTTCACATCGTAGGGGTGCATATCCATACCGGTATACTACACCGTCGTCCGTGGTGGGATGGTGTTAGTGGTCTAGCTCCAAGCACCTCCTGCTACCTCCGGGCTGTTCCATGGCTCCAAATCTCCTCCAAGCAAGGTCCTCAAAAACAACCAATCTACTACACAACTCTACCTCCTGATCACTGGGGATCTACCATCACCTCACTCCCCTCCTCCACTCACTAATGCCCAACTCAGCCCCCAAACTCACCAAAATCAATTCAACACGCAGACAAGCCGTATTGGTACTCTCAAATTACAATGTGAAAATGACATGCCATATTTTCCTTTTTAAGGTTTTGACCTAGCCACCGATATCGTTATAGCGTCCCTAAAACAACTGATATCGGTCATCTACCTATACGGTCAAACTACCTGATAATCGTTTGCATGCCTACGTTTAAACTAAAAACCCAAAAAAAATTCCCTTAATCCACCAATCTCTCCCTTCTCACCACAATCGCGCCTCCCCCACCTTTGCTAATCGTCCTTATTTTGACTTCATTGGCCCAACTCACTGCCGCACCACTAATCGGCGCCGACCCCAGGCCATACCCAACCATTGGCCGACCCAGGGCCAACCAACCAATGTTCCCCGACCCAAGGCCCGCATCCCAACCAATTGGCCTAACCCAATGGCGCCACTAACGCACTTATGCCCGACCCAATCCGCAACCAACCATTTGGCCCAACCCACGGCCGAACCAACAATTAGGCTCCAACCCAATCCGCAACTAACCATTGTGGCCCTACCCAAGGCCGCACCCAACCATCATGCCCAAACCAGGCAGCACCCACCAATCAGGCCTGACCCGGCCCTCACTAATCACTCACCCAACCCAAGGCCACACAATTAGTACCTGATCAAAACCCCGCAACTTACGATTTTTATCCCAACCCATCATGTAGCTTTTTGTTTCATCGAGCTCACCTGTTCGTGTTCTACCTAGCTGATTAGGATACTGACTTGGATCAGCCGCCAACTTTACCTAGACCGAGACCGTGACGTTTATCTCACCAGAACCAACCATTTTGGTACTACCAAACATGCCTAAACATCATTATCTTAACTACCCGTTATATCCCCTGGAGCTACTTCCTATGCCTTGGATACCAAGATTATATCACCCTTGTTTGGATAAACTATCGACCTTTGCCTATGAATTGCTTCTTTACTCTTCAAATCATGTACCCTGGTCACACTACTGCATTTAAACATGCATCTACTTCCTTGAACTTACCCCACCATCTTACCATCAACTCAACACCATTTACCCTTTATCAACCCTATCCCTAATTTCACGTTACCTCAATCTGTGATAGATTTGAGGGGCATTACCTATACCCTAAACTGGGGCAATCACTTCTTATTAATTGTCAGTGCAGCTTTACAAGACATGCTACACCACAACAAGGGGCTAATGTAGACACCAAATTTGTGTCTTACAACACCCTGTGCCCCGCATCTCATTTCACAACCTAACCTCACCACCTAAACCTTACACAATTATTTATTAATTACCTTATAATTAATAAATCCACATCTCCAAACCTGCCACCTCATTTTGCCACCTCATCATGACCTAGCCCTAACCCTAAACTAACCTAATTAAGACCTACAACTTGGTCTACATCCACACCCATGACTAATTACTCCTCACCCGCACCAAAACCAACCTACTAATGACTTGACCAAGCCCACAACTAATCCCTCGGGAGAAAAGGAGGGAAAGTTGGCTATTTTATTAAAAATAGCCCACTTTGACTTAACCGAGATCGGTTGCTACTCGACCGCCGTCGGTTACATAACCATCATTCAATCCCTGTAAATGGACCTTCCCCTAACCAAAAACAAAGGGAGATTGGAATTCATTTGAAAGATCCGGAATTCACTTGGCAAGACAGAGACAAGTGAAGAAAAGAGAAGAGTTTGTAAAAAAGGACATCGAGCCCAAGACTGCAACTGAGTAACCAGAGCACAGCGACACTCATCTAACCATTGGGAGAGAAGATAGCTCACTTTTGATTGTTAGATCATCCCACCTGAGCCTTGCCTTCGTCATCACAATCCTTGGACTTGTATCTTCATCAAGAACTAGTAAGTAGTGTCTTGTACGTTTTTAAATACCATTTCTTGAACTTCTGATTCATAGTAATTATAAGCTCACTCCTAGATCTACTACCTGATAGCACCCTACATCTAACTTTCATTCCTCTACCCTTACATTGCCCCAAGAACAGCCCCCATACTCTCCGAGTC
Source organism: Taxus chinensis (assembly GCA_019776745.2). NCBI lineage: Eukaryota > Viridiplantae > Streptophyta > Pinopsida > Cupressales > Taxaceae > Taxus > Taxus chinensis. The sequence continues at coordinate 223,061,401 of CM034149.1, forward strand.
TTCTCCATCACCCTATTGCCTACCCCTAATCATTTACCAACCTTATAAACACCATAACCACCTTATAGCCAACCTTCATTGAAAGCCCCTAAATCACTGCCCCTACTGATATCGGTTATCAGCAACCAATACCGATGTTATCATTGCAGTCAGTTATACAGTGACTGGCATCGGTCACTGTGACTCCAACCAAAACCAACCTTTCCTCTATTGCTTTTTAACGAGGTAACTAAAGTTTAATTTCGCAATAACTTCTTTGTTATCATTTGTGTTAGTTCATATTAAAAAGGGAACTAACCTCCTTCGAAAGGAAGTCTAATATTTCCTGGGCCCAAGGTAGTTCCCTCATTTATTGTCTAACTAAAATCTGGTGGTCTTGTATTCTTACTTGCAGGTAGTCCTTCCCAGACAAAAAGGAGTTCTTTGCAATCAGTCTGATCTCTCTCTATGGTACACGCACACCCTCCCAACACTCAACATGTATTCCTCCTAGCCCTAATGTTTATCTGTTTCTCAAGAGAATGAAAGGATAGAATCAACTCTATTCTAAGAATGGAAATATTCTGTGCGAAACATTTTGGCACACCCGGTAGGACAGGATACATGGGGTGATGGTGTTGATACACCCATGGATCTCTGTATGGGTGCAGAAGGTGCAGGTCGTTTTAAAGAAAATGCAGGAGGTATGATGTATTGATGCAAGGTGGAGGGGTGAGGTCCCAATATAGAAGGTAGGTGTGACAGCGAGGGTTCTTAGTTGTGACAGAGGCATATATTGGACTTGAGGGGATTGGGTTTTGTCTCCTAGGTGGATGGACGGCTTTATTTTTGGATAAATCTAACCATTTAGGTGGGTGTGTTAGGCTAGGTACTGGTGAAGTCCCAAGCGTAGGGAAGGTTTGGTTAGGTTAATAGAGGTGGATGAGGTATTCGGTAGAGATGAGAGGGATGAAGATGAGGACATAGGAATTTTGAGCTTTTTGTAAACACTTCGAGTATATGATAGAGGTGGTCCTAGATCGGTCATCTGCATTTGAGTAGAACATGGTGTACTCAAACGCTCCCATAGGACTTGTTTATCTTTTGAGGGATGACAATCTTCACGTGTGAAGAAGAATTTTTGTATGGAAGAGAGGTGGGTTGTGATTCCGGTCCACTGTGGGTGTGATACAGGGGGTAAATGAGGCATTGTATCAATGGGTGTTAAGAGGTCAATCGGTCGCTGAAAAGATTTAGGCGATGAAGAACTAATAGGTAGGAGAGCATGTTCAAAGGGATCCGTCATGATTAAAGAATTTGGTGGTGTCCTTTCTCGGGTTTCTTTCTTTCATTGCCTGCTTTCATATAGGGAGCATACTTGTTATTTTCTTTCTTCTAAATATTCACAAGATATTTTGTCATTTTGTTAAAATAATTTGTCTTTCTTCCTCATCTTTACCTTAGTGAAAGTCATCTTCTTTGCTTCATCGAATATCATTTTTGATTTGGGTTTAAAACACATGCATCACATTCTTGCTTGTTGTTTTTAATTCTAGTGAACGTAGATTAAGTAACAGGTCATACACGTGGGGGTGATATTCACATGGTATTGATGAGAAATTAATCTTACTTTCACTGCACAAACACATACCAAATCACATCATAATCAACACAACAGCTCAAACATCCCCCCTTTTCCGCGGTATTCCTCCACCCGATTGAGGTAACCTTATAAGCCAAAACAAATTTGACATCTCTCTTAGGTATTTTGTTTAAGATTGACATCATCTTGCATCTAAGGCATAAGCGCACAAGTAATTAAAACTAATCCTAGGGTTAGTCTCTTGATTTGCTTGTGCATCTTGTTTGTTTTCTGTTTTCTTTCAGTTATGTTTCTCTGTCATATCACTGTTTCAGTGATCACTTCAGAATAGTTTGGTGGGTATACTAAGCATTGTTAACCCCAAATCAGAAGCTTCTTACATCTCTCTCTTTGCTTTCACATTGGACCGAGTAACCGGTCCTATTCTACCAACATTGGGTTAACTAACCGACACCGGCTACAGTCTGACCGGCATCGGTTATCAGACCGATATCGAGTTACTGTCTTTCACAGTTCCTGACAAACCAACAACCTACCAATTTCAAAATTTTGTTGTTGTTTTCTCTTCCTGAATTGATTGAATCACTACTGCTGTATCCTCTTTTCCATGGTTGTTATTACTCTGGAAACAAGCCACAACCATGGTTTCATATGCCTATTCCGTGCCTTTTCCTGAATTCACCCCCTTCACATCCTATGGGGAATCCTACGGACACCAGTGATGTTCCCAAGATCCCTGTCAGGAGATAAGGACTTTGCTAAATTTTTGGATGCTAATCCTAGTGTCGTACATTACTATTTGTCTCATACCCCTGACCGTACACCCAACGGTTAGCTTCTTGTTGGGTATGCCTATTAGTATAGTTGTTCACTTAGCTCCTTCCCCACCTAATAACTTCACCTCACCATCTTCATTCTTAGCCCCGTCTCCCAGCTCAGTGGCTTTGGTGATTCATACTGCACCAATTGGCTTTCCTCTGGTTAATCTGGGGCCCCACATATCACTACCATCCACTGCACCTACCTCATCTCTCTCGCAGGCTGCCTCTTTCATAACTTATTCTCTACCACCTATTCACACAAGCTTTCCCTCTCAGGGTCCGCCCACCTTTTCATTTCCACAACCTCATCCGGTGGCCTCAACATCTTATATAAGACATCCTTATTCGGTCGCCCAAACACATTCATCATCGATACCTTATCAACATTTAATCCCACCATTGTCTAGTAGCGGCTCGTGGCCTAATCCTCCTCCGTTTACAACGACAACACCATCATCTAACCCAACCAATGATTTAATTAAACAGATGATGGACAAGATGCAAAATCTTAAGGCTTCTGTTTCAGGAAACCGTAACACCCTGACATACGAGCAAGTTTTTAAGGAGCCTATTCACCCTTATGTCCCCCTTCATACATATCCTCCTCAATGGGAATTACCGAAATTTACTCGCTTTAATAGTAAGGAGGACCCTCAACAACACTTGTGATCATTTAGACATGCCTACTATCTGATTGCTCATGACGATGCCTTACTACTCCGTACCTTCCCTATGTCCTTATCAAGACCTGCCTTAGAGTGGTACAGTGCTTTAGCCCAGCACTCAATCTTCTCCTTTAACAAGTTAGCCCAATATTTCTTGGATCACTTCTCCATCAATATTTCCAAGAAAGTATCTATTACCGACCTCTATGCCATCCGAAAATTTGAAGACAAGTCTATTGTAGATTTCGTTGGACGATGGCGGGGCCTCATCAACCAACTTACTTATGCCTTACCTCAGGCCGAGATCCTCAAACTTTTTACGTGGGCCTGCACTAAACACATTTCTCCCACCCTCCAAATTCAAACTTTCCACACCTTTGATGAGGCCTTTACTATGGCTCGGAAACTAGAGGTTCGGGCCTTAGAGGAGGAAAAATTGAAGTTGCGCAACAAAAACTCAAATTTCTGAACCTAGGACTCCACGAACAAACCCAACACCACCAACTCTCACGCATCGGCTGCTTTAAAATCAAAAGGAGCTATACACGTGGTAACGGTCAAATCTCAAGCACCGTCTAATACCCAGCCAAAATCCACCTATAAGTATAAAGCTGAGCCTATCCAGTACATTCCCTTGGGAGAAACTTATGAAGTGATCTTGGAAAAATTGCTTAAAGTAGGAGCTATCACCTGGCCTCCTGTTAAACCTCACTTTGAGTTTGATTTCGTCTGCGCTATACCTTCTTGGTATAAAGAAAATTACTTCTATAACTTCCATCGCGTGAAGGGACACAGCCATGAAAACTGAAAGATGTTGAAAAACATAGTGCAGGAAATGGTTGATGCAGGGGATATAACCCTCGATAATCCTAATGCCCCTGCTAATCGAAATTTGAAAATCTTCAAAAAACCATTTCCAAACCATTCCTCTAACAGTAACACAAACCAGGAGACCTTAGCCAAGGAGAAGAGTGTGCATGAGATCCATGTGGTTTTCAACTCCCAACCAAGGGATTCCATCGAAGAAATTCTGAATCGAGCCTCTTCACTGACGCAGGAGCCCTCGCCCCCTTCTCCTTTATCAGAACAAGAGGACAGCCCCGCTATTCCTTTACCCATAAAGGAATTAGCCACCCAAAGTTCTCTTCTCACAGAAGAGCCTTCTTACACCACATCCCTGGAAGACTGTGAGCGGATGTTATCTAACTTATCTATTGCCCAAACATCTCCTTCCACCACTCTTGCTGCAAAAGAAGAAGGATCACCACTTTTTCTGTCGTCCTTAGAAGAGAAACCCCTCAAGCCTACATCACCAAATTCCTTAATCATGATAGATCCTCTAGAGCATGCCCTCCTCCATATCAGTTCTTCATCGCCTAAATCTTTCCAGCGACTGGTTGACCCCTTAACACCCATTGATACAGGGCCTCATTCGCCTCCTATATCACACCCCTAGTGGACTGGAATCACAACCCACTTCTCTTCCATATCCAAATGCCCGTCCATACGTGAAGATTTTCATCCCCTAGAAGATAGATGACTCTTATGGGCACGTTTCAGAACACCATGCTCTACTCAAATGCAAATGAATAATCCAGACACCTCTACCATATACCTGAAGTTTTTACAAAATCTCAAAATGCCTATGTCCTCACCTCCACCCCCCTCATGTCCACCGAATACCTCATCAACCTCTATCAACCTAAACAAACCTTCCGCTACGCTTGGGACTTTACCAATACCCATCCTGGCGCACCCACCTAAACGGTTAGACTTATCCAAAGATAAGGCCGTCAATCCACCTAGGAGACAGACCCAATCTCCTCGAGTCCAATCTATGCCTCTGCCACAACTAAAACCCTCACCCCCGATCACACCAGTATAGTAGGCACAGTTTCAACCCTCGCCGTCACACCTACCTTCTATATTGGAGCCTTACCCCTCCACCTTGCCTCAATACACCATGCCTCCCACATCTTCTTTAACACAACCAACACTTTCTGCACCCATATAGAAATCCATAGGCATCTCAACACCATCGTCCCAAGTATCTTGCCTACCTACCAACCCTAAGAAAACTTGATCATCGAAGGACTTGTTTGTTGTCACTCCTCTTTTCCCATGGTTGTTTTCTGCCACCATGTCATCTGTGGCCTCCTCATCTAACCAACTAAACATGACTTCTACGCAGAATAAGCCACGCCAAGTTCAACCCAATCATCAAAATCCCTGGCCTAAACCACCACCTGTATGAACCACTCGTACCCAACCATTACAAAAACAATCAATAATTTCACCCACTCAATCAATAGCCTCATCTTCATTTGACCCACTCAAAGGATCTTACGTCAAGATCCTTGATATGCTGGTAGGGGATGCGACCATTTCCCTACCCCCACTCAGACCCTATGATCCATCTAAACCTTGACCTATAGTTTATGATGAATCTAAAATATGTGCCTATCACCGCACACCAGGACACAATGTAGAAGAATGCAAAGCTTTGAAAGCCATCCTTCGCCAGTTGCCTAACTTGGATAGAAAATCTCAGAAAGACAACTTACGGAAGAAAAAACCCTTAGCTTTAATCCCTTCTCCTGTGCCACCTGTCCCCACCTCGCCAAAATCTATCATCATTGTAACCCTGCCTCTCAAGAACAATTACTTATCCCTGCCATCTTCCTCCTCTCATATTCACGAGATCAACAGGATTAGCATTGCTACTCGAGGTCAGAAAAACAATCGAAAAGCTAAAGAAAGCACGCCTGCGGCCTCTCTTTCTTCTTCCTCCATCTTGATTGCACCACCACCTAAAGTGGTTATTCGTGGACCTGCCTATCCAGTCTCTGATGGAGTTTCCCATCGTACCATGATCAAACAACTTCACCAATCTCCTGTAAAAATGACACTTTATGATCTCATTCAAACATCTGAATCTCATTGACAATCTCTAAATGAGATCCTCCAAAGGATAGAGGTCCTACCTAACGAAACCTTACCTGTTGCCTCCATCTTCACACCTAACCATGTTACTTCTCTCACCAAACAACCTACCTCCACAACCACCTCTGTCCTTGTACAACAAGCTGTTGCTGTCAGTTTTTCCGAAGAATAAATTGTTGTCTTTGGTGCAGAAGATCCTGACCCCACTCTTTTCATCTCGGCTTATGTCCAGGACATCCGGGTACGTTGTGTTATGATCGACGGGGGCGCTAACCTAAACATTGTCTCTACCAAAGCCTTCCAACAGATGAATATCCCTCCTAGCTGCATGTGTGCCAACCCCACCATGTTGTGTTCATTCAACGATGCTATTACTTCTACCCTAGGCACCGTGATCCTTAACATTCATGTAGGGCCACATACCTTACCCAAAATCTTCTATGTCCTTGAGGGAGAATTCCAATACAACATGTTGTTAGGCCGCCCTTGGATCCGGGCTATGGGAGAATTCGAGTATGAAGGGAATTCATACACCATCATAGCTGATGCTTCCCCCTTCAAAACCTACAATATGTTATACCACCCTAATGATGTGCTTGTACCAGTCAAGAAACCCATTGATCCAACCCAACCATCTACTTCAACCATGCCTCAACCATCCACCTTAGCCACACCCACACCTTCGACCAATGAAACCACTGATGTAAATACTTCTTCCTTTCCCGCAAACAACATCCCAACCTCAGATCCCTTGGTAGGTGTTTTTCAATTCCTTACACTGGGGGAGTACCGCCTATACAACGTTAGCACCTTCCACAAGAGTATGGATAATTACATGCGCATCCTAACTATGACCGTCATGTGGGGGAGGTGATCTCCTACGGACCACCTAATTGCCACACCAACCTAACGTATGGGGGTGTTGACGCATCCTCTGTCACCCCCGAACCTCCCCTTGGTGTGGTTCCCTTCCAATCATATTTTCAATATCTAACCAACCGTCATTTCGCCCTCACCTTTATGACGCGTTGTGCTTGGAAAGGTTTTGATTTCGGTCTTTATGAGCGAGGACGACATACGGTTATTCCCATAACAACACGTAAACACAAAGATCGTAGTGGTCTTGGGTTTGTTGAACCACCTGCACTGAAGAAACTTCGTGTCAATTATATCCAAGAAGACGACGAAGTCACACATTCTGAACAATTATCGCCCATTTTACCATCTTCACCCACGGAGTCGATAGACCTTGAATCTATCCCTCCTAACTTTTTTTTTTGTGAATGCTATCTCCTAGGTCCTCTCACTTATCAATGCGATGGTGAGGACCCATCTTCTCTCCCCCTTTTACATCTAGACATGATCGAAGAAGACCTGCCTTTGATTAATGTTGTGGAGTGCCAGGATGATGACTCCATCCTCACCTACCTTGGTGCAGATGACACTTATATTCAATGCGCCTTACCATCTGACACCCAAACCATGTTGAATGAGTCGACTATAGAAATCAACATCCACACGGAGGATGATCCTCACATTGTAAATATTGGACAATCTCTCGACGCATCAGAACAAGCCGCCTTCACTACCTTTCTCCGTGCCCGCAATCAAGCTTTCGCTTGGTCCTATGCTGACATGCCAAGAATCGATCCTGACATTGCAGTCCATAACATCACTCTGAAACCAGACTCCAAACCAGTTAAACAGAAGTTGAGAAAAATGCATCCACGCATTGCTCTCTTGGTTAAAGAAGAGCTTCAACGACTCCTTTCTATCTCTTTCATCTTACCTATTGACTATCCGCAATGGATTTCTAATGTTGTACCTATCACTAAAGCGACGGGGGGACTTTAGATATGTACAGATTTCCAGGATCTTAACCTTGCTTGCCCAAAGGACAACTTCCCACTACCTATTATTGATCAACTTGTCGATCTCACTACGGGCCATGAGATGCTTTCTCTCATGGATGGTTTCTCAGGATATAATCAAATTTTAGTAGCCTCGGCTGATCAACATAAAACCACCTTCATTACCCCCTGGGGCACCTTCTGCTATCGTGTCATGCCATTTGGCCTTAAGAATGCTAGTGCAACCTACCAACGGGATATGAATTACATTTTTCATGACATTATGCACACTATCCTTGAGGATTATGTCGATGATCTTCTTGGAAAATCCAAACATCACAGTGAACATATCGATGTTTTAACCATTATTTTCGACCACCTGTTACAATACTGTGTTCATCTTCAGCTAAAGAAATGTGTCTTTGGCATCCTTTCGTGAAAACTCCTTGGATTTATCATCTCTTTGCATGGCATTGAGGTCGACCCCACTAAATTCAAAGCTATTTTAGAAATTCCCCCACCCACTAACCTAAAACAATTACATAATTTGCAGGGAAAACTCCAATCTATCCGTTGTTTCATCTCACAACTCTCGGATCGATGTAAACCTTTCCATCATCTCCTTAAAAAGGACATTGTTTTTCAATGGAGCGAGGAGTGCCACAAAGCCTTTGAGGCTATTAAAAATTATCTCTTGTAGCCATCTATGATTATCCCACCTCAGGACAATCACCCTTTCTACCTTTACCTTTCTGCCACCGACCATGCTGTAGGAGCCATGCTCGCACATCATGACTCTAAACATCGAGAATAAGAAGTTTATTACATAATCCATAATCTTGTGGATTACAAAACTAGGTATACACATGTCGAAAAGTTGTGCCTAGCCCTATCATTTGTGGCCACCAAACTCTGACATTACCTCCTGAATCGCAAAATTTTTGTCATCACCAACGCTGACCCCATACATTATATGTACGCCAAACCTCATTTAAACCAATGTATTTCCTGATGGCTTATGCTCCTCACTGACCTCGACCTTGAATTCATACACCAGAAATCAGTCAAAGGACAAACTATCACAGACCAACTCACGGAAGCCCCTTTACCCGGGGAAAAATTTACCAATTTTACTTTCCCTGATGAACTCATCGCAACTCTTTCGCTCGATGATGCGTCTTATCTGATGACTCTTTTATTTGATGGATCTAAATGCCAACACGGTGGAGGGATGGGCGTTGTTCTCATTCCTCTTGAAGGTGAACCTATGCCTCTTTCATTCAAGCTCAATTTCCCCTGCACTAACAATACAACGGAAAACAAGGCTCTTGTTTTAGGTCTCCATGTTACGTTACACTTAGGTGTGAAGTCTATTCACAATTTCGGTGACTCTCAATTGGTAGTAAATCAAGTCACTAGCATCTACCAATGTAAAAATGAGGAACTTCCAAAGTATAAACGTTACGTAGATTCACTTTTGACCTTATTTACCCATTATACTATCCAAACCGTTCCATGCTCAACTAATAAATTTACGGATATTATGGCTTTCTTGGCCTCACAAATTCCTACATCACCATCTGATTCTGACATATTTTTCTTGGTCCAACAACTCTTTGCCCCATCTTACTTAGTCCCAGATGTTTGTATGGTAAATAATGCATCTGCTGACTCGTAGGATACCTGGTATCACCAATTTCATGACTACCTTACAAACTCTGTTCTCCCACCTAACCTTAATAGTAATGGAAAACGTGCTTTTCTTAAAGGTGTTTCTCATTATGTCATCATGGGGGGACTCCTCTATAAATGTGGCTTCGATGGTATCCTCCTTCGATGTCTAACCAACACTAAAGTCACTCATACCATCCAACAAGTCCATGACGGAATTTGTGGTGGGCACTTTAGTGTCTTTGCCATGGCCAAGCGGATCCTTCGCCTAGGATATTATTGGCCTACTCTTAATAATGACTATTACGAATATGTTAAGCGTTGTGTTATGTGTCAACAACATGCCAACCTTCAACATACTCACAGCCATCCGCTACAGGTTGCACAAGATCTTTGGCCTTTCTCACAATGGGGTTTGGACCTTATTGGTGAGATTCATCCACCTTCTTCACAACGTCACCGTTGGATCATCACGACAACCGAATATTACACTAAATGGGTGGAGGCTGTTTCACTCATTTTAACCAAAAAGGAGAAAATTGTTGAATTCATTAATTATCACATTATTTTCTGTTTCGGTGTTCCTCATCGCCTGATAACCGATAATGGAAAATCTTTCAAAAATAATCTGTTACGAGCCCTTTGTGACAACTTTGGTATCAAACTTAGCTTCTCGTCACCCTACTATCCACAAGCAAATGGTCAGGCCGAATCTTCTAACAAAACCTTAACCAAAATTCTCATAAAAGTTATTAACGATTCTAGTCAAAATTGGCATAATCACATCCCCTTTTCCCTTTGGGCTTATCGTACCAGCATTCGTACTTCCACTAATGCCACACCATTCTCTCTGTGTATGGTACCGAGGTTGTCTTGCCTCTCGAAATACAAATTCCTTCCCTCAGAATATCTCTCTAGGATATTCTCACCAATGATGACTTTCGCCAAGAGCGGTTAGCCCAATTGGAGCTTCTTGATAAGCATCATCTTACCGCTCTTGACCACCTTCAAATTTATCAAAAGCGCATCAAGTGTGCTTATGATAAGTGAATTCATGAGTGTACCTTTAAAATTGGTGATCTCGTCCTCAAAGAGAATCAACATGTAACCAAACTAGAAAAGAGTAAACATGGAAAATTTGCTCCTAATTAGATTAGGCCTTACATTATCACTCACACTTATGGATCAGGTACTTATCGTTTAGCTTCGCTTAATGGAAAACCTGAACTTGAACTCCTTAATGCCTTGCATCTCCGACCATTCTACTATTGAATTTAGTGTTACATCACTTCTTATCTACCTTGCGCTCGTCCCTTGAGCTCATTTACCACCTCATACACCCTTTTTCGTGCATCTCAAAGTAAATCAAACCCACATGGTTTGATCATCACCTCCTCTTAAAGAGGCCTTCTCCTTTTTAGTCTGGTCCATGACTTAAAAGTATCAAAATAACAAGTTCTCAATTATATAATTCTGGGATATTCTTGAGTCAAACTTCCTACAAAACTAGATGCTTCATGCCAAACAGACATCTAGACCTCTAAGCTATAAACTAGACTGCTCCCTCGAAGGACAGCTATGTGCAAAATCCGCATCTGCTACTTTTACTAGACTGCTCCCTCGAAGGACAACTATGTGCAACGCCGCGTCTGCTACTATAAGTAGACTATTCCCTCAAAGGACAGCTACACAAAGTCAGCCTCTATCAGAAGCTTCTCACATTGATCAGCTTCATGAAGACCTCAAGAGAAACAAAATGCATATCCCATATAGACTTCCCGCATCGATTAGTCTATATCCTGAAAAAAAAAATCAAAGCAGTATTCAAAAGTACTTTTGAGTCATGGACTTGTCTATTTTGGTTTGGTTCTCTTCTGTCAGAATAATCACCTTATAAAAAAGTTCTCTACACCCCTAACAGAAACAAAACTATTCCATCCACCCCTCCTCACCATTCTTCACAATAACAAAACTCAAGTGACGTGCCTATATCTGATATCTTGTGATTATACAACTATTTTTCTCGCCTATGCAAGGTACCTAGGGATTCAAGCTCATCCTACGATAATACGTGGTTTGTTTAGCTCTTTCCAATTATGGGACAGTTTTGCCTCTTTTACCCGAATCTAGGATTGTGTGTTGATCTTAATTTGGACATGATTTCCTATGCTTGGGTAAGTTAACTCTCACTTCACCTATACCCACACCAACACCAACAACATTACTCTACCAACATCAAACTTTTACCAACCAACAAATTGCCTAACCACAACCAAATTGCCTGAATTCACCTCTTCCTGGTCCTAAGGGAGAACTACATCGGTCTGAGGCCCCTCCTTGCTTTGTGTAATGGGCTATGTAGGCAACACTTAGGAGACACGGGGTCTCCCAAGGTTAGCTCGACCATCCCCTACCATAACCTATCATGTGTAGTGTTTTCCTTAAAAATATAAATATTTTCACGTATTTATAACACTCACCTTTGTCCTTTATCAATCCAAACATTCAAAACACAAACAGTCTTATTATTCTCATAATTCAAATCAACATACATATTTAATTTTATTTAGATGCTAAACAAATACATCTTCTCTATCATCGATGCGCAGGTCAGAATCTTTATTTATTCTTCTACCCCTATGTATGAAACTCACTTAGACCCCCGTGCCTTGTCCCGAACCAGGAAGTCATGGTGATCATTGGTGCCACTCACCTGGCCTCTGCGTACTCAAAGGTACCACTGCTATTGGTTCCTCCCACGGATCCACCAATCTCTCCTGTAACATACGAATCTGCCCTCTCGCATGGAGGACTCTTGCCTCTAGTCTCTCCACTCGAGACTGTGAAGCCTCTAACAATCTCGTGGTCTCGTTCACCTGTGTTTGAAGCTGGTGAGCTAAACCTTGCAAGTGGTCTCTCTCCGCGGTAATCACAGCTCTCTCAGGATGATCAACCCTCTCATGTGTATCTTGCAGCTCTGCTGCCCACCATAATCTATAAGACTCTGTCACTCCTGTATCCATTACCTTGTGATCGGCTGCTGTCTCTTTTAGTCCTTCTGGAAGTGTCAGCCATGGAGGTGAGAATGGTGCCTCAACATTGATCCTCTTGTATGGTCTATGAGCCATGGGTATATCTTGAACAAATCCAAATTGTCTCCGCATGCGATCTAGAGGAATCCTCTCGTACTCACCTGGCTTGTGTCCTGCGATCCACCTCAATTGCTCTACACCCCTCAAATCCTCAGTTATGTTCACCATCACCATATAGTTCCCGTAAGGCCTCCAATGGATATCCGCAATCATCACCATCTCCCACATCTGCCTATAATACTCAGCGTCATCTGTCACAGCCTCGGATCTCACCTCTTGCTCTATCTGGACCCATCACCTGAATCCCAACCTTTGCACTCCTGTCTCTCCTTCTTGGAGGGGTCGGCCTATTGGTCACACACACATAATTTCCTCATAGGCCCAACAATGTAATAAGTATGCACAATCCAGTGTAGTCCTATGATTTTGCTTGCATGCCCATAAAACCTTGTATAGCTCCGCCAGATATGCGGGTGCCCATGCGAAAGTAACGCTCCCTTCTATCATTTCCTGAATAATACACATCAATGATTTTGGAAATATTCCCCCATTTGCTCTAGGTAATGCATAATACCCCACCGCTATCATTAATACCACAACCAACCTTGTTGCCTCCGGGTGTGCTGCAAACATTATACCATAAGTGAATGTCAAACCTCGATGTGTCAAATCTCGTGCGGCTGGACCAAATACTGCGGTCATCACTGCACGTGCCGCATTAGGCCCTGCCTAATACATTGGTCTTCCTGTAATTGGAAGTCTCAAAATTTGAAACACATCTTCTAACGTCACTGTCATCTCCCTTGTTGGCAGATAGAAGGTATTCTTTTTAGGACTCCATCTCTCAATCAGCACCTATAACATAGCATGATTGCGTGCGATTCGTGAATAATAGCGGATTCTGCTTAACCCCACACGGTTTATTAATGCCCACTTAGCTGGTGTTACATCCGCTCAGACTCGTGACAACAAAGCTGGCACCCTATCATTCATCCTCAACCCTGCATGTGCCTGTACACATCAAACCAACAAACAACAAATCAATAAATAAATTCCCATGTGTTTTTTATCACAATCCGTAACTTTACACAGTAACCGATATCAGTTATAGATAATTGATACCGGTTACTTAACTGATACCGGTTACTTAACCGATACCGGTTATTCCTAAACGATATCGGTCACTGTCAATTCCATCTACCCTGCTCAAAAACACCACCTATGATAACTTACTCACTTGTTCGCACCTCTCTATACCTAAAAACATATTTGAAACCCTTGATTACCTACCCCATAACACTCACCCCATCCCAAACCTTTGCCTATCACCTTTCTTTTTCATCTCTACCCACTTACCTTCCCACATCCTACTCATATGCATGCAAAAATTTAATTCCAACCAAAAATTCTATATACCTCCTAGGATGTAGCAGTTTGAGGTGGAACCTGTCTTCCCTCTCCTCTCTGCCCGCTGGATGCTTCTCCTTATTTAGCCATGTTCACCACCCTCTTCACTATTACTTACCTTTACGCCTTCTTAATCCAAGCCCACGATCAATTTACCTGTCTCTTTCCTCCTTATCACTCAATTCTCCCATGCTATTACCTGTATCGACGTCAACAGCCTCGCATCTTCGTATTTAACATGTTGCATGACTCTAAAAATAATATTTCAGTTGCCTCCCAAGCTTTTCTATTTTTAGAAAAGCTTGTTTAAGTATAACTGATATCGGTTAGCTAACCAGTATCGGTCAGGTTGTGACCGACATCGGTTATCTAACCGATATCGGTCATATGTCTCCTCTTGCTTAAACCTAATCCTTTTCTTTATTTTTTGAATTTTTTGGCAGAGCCCGCCTCTTTTCCCTACATAAACGACATCACTATCAACATCCATCATCATAATAAACATCAACATTTCAAAACATATGCATATCATCAAAAAATCATCAACATCATCTATATATATACATCAAATTCCACTACCATCGAAAAAACACAGACAACATTTAATATATGCATCAAATCAAACATTATACACACCATGTGGATCAACCTCATCATCTATATATATCCTCAAATCAATGTCAACATATACAAATTTCCCTGCATGGGGCCTCTATAATCCAAAATACAAAGTCAGCATGCAGGATGCTATCTCTGTCAAAATCTCGACTCAGCTCGCAGGCCGGTCTCTCATGTCAAACATATACTCGGCTCACAGGCCGGTATCAACTATACAAAAAGTACTCAGCTCGCAGGCTGGTATATACAACAAAAATGCATACATGAGGGCACACAGGCCTCTATATACACACTCGATTCGCAGACCGATGTCTCTATTAAAAAATCCTCTATCAAATCAACAAAACCCATCTCTGCTCCTGGGGTGATTCAGCTCTCTCCCCCTCCCTCGGCCAGTCACTCAGCTGGCCCCTGTGCCGGATCTCACCTCCTACCTATCACCGACCCACTGGCTGTGGCTGCGGCTCCCTGTGACCTATGACTCTGGGATGTCTCGGCTCTGTGAGCCGCATATGGCTGGTAATCAAACCCGGTACCATCTAGTACATCTTGATAATAGTGCGCCTCCACTTTCGCCTCCATGTATCGGGCCCGTGCCACCATGGCTGGTGGGGCTAGTCCCTTGGCTCCTAATATAAGTGGGCCCTGCCTTGCCTGTACACCTTGACCCTGAGCCTGTACCTGTGGTGGTGGTGGAGCTGCCATCGAAGCCTAAACAGGGACTTGTGCCTATGCCTGAACAGGGATCTGGACCTGAGCCTGTGCATGTGCCTGTCCCTATGCCTAGGCCAACTGCCCCTGTAACACTTCGATCTGTGCCTGTGCAGCAGCAAGCTACCCCTGTAGTAACTATACCTGACCCAAGAGACGGTCCCTCTCCGCTGTAACAGCCACCAAATCTGGCTGTGCGGACTATGCTCTCATGGCTGCCCTCTGCCCTACCCACCAAACCAAAAATGAAGCTATAACTCTGGCGTCATCCACCGTATCATCGGTTGGTCTCTCTGCTACCCAGACTGGGTCCAATGGCTGTGGTAGAGGTAGTGGTGCCTCTACATCCTCCCTCCGATACTATGGGAAGGGAGGTGGCTCATCCTGCCATAGGCCTAACTGTCGTTGTACCCTCTCTAGGGGAATCCGCTCATACTCCCCGGGTCTCCATCCAACTATCCAGAAGATGTACTGGATCCATCGCAGCTATGCTCGGGCTCCTCCACGGGGCTTATGGCCTCTGTATGGCCTCCATATAATATATAATGCTGTCAAGCCCTCTAACATATGCCTGTAATAAGTGACATCTCGCCGTGCGATAATTGCTCGTGGCTGGCCCACAACCCCCAACCACCTCTGAAACCCATACCCTTAAACTACATGTGGCCCTGGCTACTGGGGCAACCCTACTGGTCGTAAACACATGATATTCTTATAGGCCCAACAGTGTAACAAGAATGTCGAACATATCCTGAATCACCTCATACGGCGATAGCCATAGAGCTCTTTGTATAGCTGCACCAAATACACCGGTACCCATGCATAGCAGGTGTGCTCCTCCACCATCTCATGTAGCACTCCCATCAGATCCCGTGGGAATGGCCTCCCTCTGAGTTAGGGAGGGTGAAGCAGGTGATCCCGATCATCATCAGCACGGCAAGCCGTGTCTCCTGTCGATGCGCATGATACATATCGCTGTAGTAGATGCTCGCACTATGATATGTAATCAATGGGTTGCATCCCTGAATACCTACAGGATGCTATCCATCATTGTCTTGGCATCCACTTGGAACACCACCTCACCTATGATCGACAGTCTCAGGATGCGATACACATCCTCTAGCGTGACTGTCATCTCTCTAGTAGGGAGATGGAAGACATTGGTTTTCGAATCCCATCTCTCGATGAGGGAAACCATTAGGCTGTGGCCCCTATCCACAGCCCTATATCTCTAGACTCCACCAAGTCTAACCTCCTGCATCACTGCCCACTGCGCTGCGCACACATGTGGCCACATCCGCCCCAGTAGAGGTGACATCCAATCTCACATCGTCAGCTACTGGCGTGGCTACAAAAACAACCCACTCCATCAGGCCTACCCTTTACAAAACAACTACCTTAACCCTCTATACTCACTCACCCACCCAATCCCAACCCGACTCTATAAACACATCTACACCCACCTACCTTACCCTATACATCTATAAATTCCTCTCACTCTTATGGTCCTTCTCTAAATATCCTACCCACTCCAATCAAACCTAAACCACCTCATCTCCCTCAACATCAATAACCCCACCCTACAAACATCTACAATATCCCCTTTACCTATCCCACACCCTACCAACCGCCCCACTCATACTCCACCCGCTCTACTCTCACCCTCTAACCATACCTCAACCAATTTAACCCCTCCTAATTCATACACAACCCATAACCTATCCTACCCAACCTGGCCTCCAACCACCCGATTACCCCCCACCCCAATAACCTTTCCTAGCAACTCTACATGCTCCCCCTTCACCCCACAAATCTATCCTACCCGCCTACAATAAACCAACACAATAAATTTCACACCCTTTCCTCCTACCCATGGTGACTGGTACCGGTCACCCTAGACTACCATCGGTCCCCCACCACTTGTCTATACCCAACTTTTATGCACCGACATCAGTCAACACATGACCGACGCCGGTCTCTATAACAACTATTCTATACAGCTTTCGCTGTGAGCAATGCCGGTCGCCTAGTGATCGACATCGGTCACTGTGGAATTTCGGGGCTAGACCAAAAACGGCCCCTAAATACCCTTTTTTTCTATTTTTTACCCATCTACCCATCCCAATTGCCTAAAAACTTACCCACCCTACTGTTTTGACTTACCTAACATATCTACCTACTCCATTTTACGATTTACCTTCATTTATTCATTATTTTATCAAATTTTAGATTCCTACCCCAAAACCCACATCCTAGCTAAATTCATCAACTTCAGACAAATAGGGATTTAGAGCCTACCGATACGACTACACGTCGTCGTGGTGGGATAGGTGGTGGTGGTCCAGCTCCTCCAACACCTCCTGCTCCTCCAGATAATGACATAGCTCTAAAACTCCTCAACCGGGTCCTCAACCAATAAAACTCTACCTCCTGATCTCTGGGGCCTACCAATAATTCACTCCCCCACTCAGCTAGTGCCAACTCAGCCCACAAAATCAACCCAATCAATTCAAAACTCAGAGAAGAAAAAGGTTGGCACTCAAATTGACAATGTGAAAATGACATGCTATATTTTTTCTTTTTATAGGTTTTGACCTCTAACCGATATCGGTTAGGGCGCGCCCTAGAAAACTGATATCGGTTACCTAACCAATACCAGTCACCACTAACCGATATCGGTTACCTACCTAATTTACCCTAACTCCTGCCCCTATCCACCGAACCCTATTTTTCACCACATCACCTACCCCTGGCCTTTGCTAAATAGCCTTATTTTGAATTCATTGGCCCGACCCAAGGCTGCAACCAACCAATCAGCCTGACCCAAGGTTGCAACCACCCAATCGGCCCGACCCAAGGCCACAACCACCCAATCAGCTCGACCCAAAGCCACAACCAACCAATCGGCCCGACCCAAGGCCGCAACCACCCAATCGGCCCAACCCAAGGCCGCAATCAATCAATTGGCCCGACCCAAGGCCGCAACCAACCAATCAACCTGACCCAAGGCTGCAACTACCCAGTCGACTCAACCCAAGGCTGCACCCACCCAATCGGCCCAACCCAAGGCCACCATCAACCAATCGGCCTGACCCACGGCCGCAACCAACCAATCGGCCCAACCCAAGGCCGCAACCAACCAATCGGCCTGACCCACGGCCGTACCCAACCAATCGGCCCGACCCAAGGCCGCACCAATTAAGTACCTCGACTGAGGCCCACAAATTATGATTCTATCCACTCATCATGTCACTGTTTGTTTAATCGAGCTCACCTATTCGTGTTTTAGCATGACTAGGATACTTGAATTGATCAGTCGACTAGCTTTGCCTAGACTGAGACCGTGATGTTTATCTCAACCAAACCCACCATTTGGTACTGCTGAACATGCCTAAATGTTCTGGTACCTTACCTGTTATATCCGCTAGAGCTACTTCCTATCCCTTGGATACCAGGATTATATCAGCCTTGTTTGGATAAACTATCGACCTTTGCCTATGAATTACTTGTTTGCTCTTCAAAACATGTACCCTGGTCGCACTACTGCATTTTAACGTGCGTCGGCTTCCTTGAACTTACCCCACCATCTTACCAGCATCTCACCATCATTTACCCTTTATCAACCCTATCCCTGATTTCATGTTGCCTCAATCTGTGATAGACTTGAGGGGGATTGCCTATACCCTTAACTGGGGCAACCACTTTTTATTATTGTTAGTGCAGCTTTACAAGACAAGCTACACGACAACAAGGGGCAAATGTAGACATCAAATTTAGGTCTTACGACTCCCTGTACCCCGTATGTCGTCCTACAACCTAACCCTACCTCACCACCTAAAACTTACACACTTAATTATTTATTAATTACCTCATAATTAATAAATCCACATCTCTAACCCTACCACCTCACCTCGCCACCTCACTATGACCTAGCCCTAACTTTAAACTAACCTAATTAAGACCTATGACTTGGTCCAAACCCACACCCATGACTCATCACCCCTCACCAGCATCAAAACGAGCCTAATAATGACTTGACCAAGCCCACAACTGACCCCTAAGGAGAAAAGGAGGGAAAGTTGGCTATTTTTAGTAAAAATAGCCAACTTTGACTTGACCAACGCCGGTCCCTACTCGACCGCCGTCGGTTATGAAACCACCATCGGTTCCTTGTAAATGACCTCCCCCAACCAAAAAAAAGGAGCCAGAATCCATTTTGCAAGGGAGAGACAAGTGAGAAGGAGAAAAGAGTTTGCAGAGAAGAGCATTGAGTTCAAGACTGTAGCTAATTAACAAGATCACTGTCACACTCATCCAAGCATTGACAGAGTTAGAGGATAGCTTCATCATCTCACTTTCGATTGTCAGATCATCCCTCTTGAGCTTTGCCTTCGTCACCACATTCCTCGGACCTGTATCCTTGTCAGAAAATAGTAAGTAGTATCATGTATGCTTCTAGGCTCCACTTCGTGAACTTTTGATTGATAGTAATTATAAACTCACCCTTGGATCTAACACCCGACAACACCCTGCACCTAACCTTCATTCATTCATCCCTATATTACCCAGAAGATAGATTTCTCACTCTCTGAGTCTTTTCCATTACCTTACTATTCCCCCTAACCATCTACCAACCTTAAAAACCCCATAACCATCCTCTAATCAACCTCTACCCAGAAGCCCCTGAATCACTGCCCCTACCGATATTGGTTATCCCCTACCGGTAGCGGTTTTATAACCGTGGTCGGTTATCCAGTGACTGGCATCGGTCACTGTGACTTATACCAAAACTGACCTTTCACCTATTTATCTCCTAACAACCTTAGATCCAGCCTGGTCTATCCCTGTAACTTGAGCTGAACGTATCAATAACCTGTGACCAAACAAACAGAATGACGTTTATTATTGGTAGTTTAGTCTCTATTGCTTTTAGTAACGAGGTACCTAAATCGTGATTTCACAATAGCTTCTTTATTATCATTTGCAATAATTTATATTAAAAGGGAACTGACCACCTTCGAAAGGAAGTTTAATATTTCCTGGGCCCAAGGCAGTTCCCTTACTTATTGTCTAACTAAAATCTGGTGGTCTTGCATTCTTATCTACAGGTAGTCCTTCCCAGACAAAACGGAGTTCTTCACAATCGGTCTGATCTCTCTACGGTATGCGCACACCCTCCCAACACTCAACAAGTATTCCTCCTAACCCTAACCCCTTATTTGTTTCTCAAGAGAATGAAAGGATAGAAGCAACTCTATTATGGAACTAGAAATTCTGTGCGAAACACTAATACAAGATAATATAATGATAAATGATAAGTTTATTACAAATCAAATATATGATAGATGAGAGAGTGAAGAGGAAGACTATGGCTCGAACTCAAGCTCAAAATACGGATCATGTTTTTGAGCCTCATACTCAAGTAAAGAAATTTCAATTCAGATTTGTTGATACTCAAAATATGTAGCTCAATATCCTTCTACATCGTCGCGTATTTGCTGAGTGAACTCAAAAATATTCTCTAACTCATCCAATGGGGCACAATGGATAGCACACAAAGTTAGATCATGCAACAGGTCCTATTGCTCCTAGTGGAAAGGATGATGAATTATAGGCAAGGAGTGAATGCTGATGATTTCATGAGACAGGCCACCAATTGCCACCTAAAATTAATCCATACTCAAGAATATGTTAGAAGCAACCACTTTGATACAATATATAAAATATTATTGATAAAAAATGGATGAAATTACATAAAGATAAAAGTGATAGGAATCACTGGCGATTAGGACAATCACCAGTGATTCTAGTGCTTTGTAATAAGTTGATAAATTCAAATATCTGATGATTAAAACTTGATTTGCATAATGTTAAACGTTTAGAGATTATGCAAAAGAGATGAATAGAAAAAGTAAGAGGTACCTAGAGGTTGATGTGGATCTAAAATAAGTCTCAAACCTCGTTGAAGAATGATCTATGATGGCTGATTAAATTTGTAGACTGAGTGGCAAAGAGCTGATTACAGGTAATCCAAAATTGTTCCAAGGTGCTTAATGAAGATAGATGATAATGCTTGATTTTGATTTTACTGCCCAAGTGTTAAATGATGATGCATAGGAAGATGTGGACCCAAATCAAAGTAAATAATTCATGAACTGAAGTTGAGGATCCTGGTGAGAGGATGGAAAACTTGCTTAAGTAATCACTGACAATTACCTAAATCACCGGTGATTCCAGTTTGTTTGAGATTTGGAGGGAAAATGGTTAGAATTTCTTTCTAAATCAAGGTGTTTGGTTTATATTTCGAGGTGTAATTTGTTAGGTTATTTAGGGACGTGTTGTAAGGGTAAAGGAGATTATAAAATAGGCTACATATAGCTTGGTTTTGATTAAGTTTGAATTTGTCTATTTTAGGTTTGTAGATGATTTTGTTAGGTGTGTGAATGATAATGATTTGTTTTTCAAGATAAGGGAGTTAGAAACAGGTTAAAAATATTATCAAATGGATTTTAGGAAATAGATAGGTTGATTTAGGTGGTTAGATCTTTAAAACGTGATTTTACATGTGTAATAATGATGTGATAAGGGATTTCATGAATATAAAATATTATGGAATATTGAACTTAAGATAAATGGTTTTAATAATTTAATGTGATTAAATGGTAGGTATGAGTATGAAATACAATTGATTAAATGAAGATGGGGGGTATAGTATATGACTTAGGATATGATTTGTTGATATATTTAAGAAACAAAGGGTGTGGTATAGAAATATTGATGCATTTAATTGATTTGATTGAATAAAAATGAGGGGTGTAGATTTTTGGTGTCTACAATAGTGTTGGCTAGTAATATCTTGTTGCCAACACCTTTTGTGTTGTTATTTTTGCAGCAAAGTTTCCTCCACACGGTTCACTATGGTAGGATTTGAGGACATCATATATTTCCTCATCATCTATACATCTTCTCATAACATTATCCTACCTCGTGTGAAATAGAAATTTAGCTATCCAAGAAAAATTCACACTTTTCTCAACTATGTATTTCTTTTCAGAATACAAATGGTGTGGAGGTGTGTTACCTGATTCCAATAATTGGCTATACCAACATACCAATGTGTTCTGGTGGAAATGGAAAATAGGTGCTCATTGGGAAAGATTCATTCACTAATTGTTCTTCATTATTAGTCTTCATTCTTGAAAGAAAGTTTGCTACAATGTTGTCCTTGTCAGGATTATCCAAAATGGTGACATCAAACTCTTGCAAGAGTAACAACCATCTAATTATTCTACTGCTTACAACTGGTTTATTGATCAAGTATTTAATTGCAGTGTGGTCAGTGTGAATAAACATTGGGTAGTCTATGATGTAGTGCCTAAACTTATTGATGGCATACACAACTTCTAAGAACTCTTTATCTGTGAATGTATAGATAAGTTCAACATGTTGTAAGTTCTTACTGACATAATAGATTGCGTAGTTTATAACTCCATTCTTCTATCCTAAAACAGCTCCAATGGCATGTTCTGATGCATCAATGTGGATGTGAAATGGAAAGTTCCAATCTATTCCTCTTAACACATGTGCAGTAGTAAACATTTTCTTCAAATTTTGGAATGCAGTCTCACATTTTTTAGTCCACTTAAAGGCATCATCATTTCCTAGTAGTACAAATAATGGTGTTGCAATCTTACTAAAATCTTGTATAAATATTCTATAATAACCAACATGGCCTTGAAAGCTCCTCAAATCCTTTTGTTTCTTTGGTGTTCACAGATTTATAATTACAGATGCTTTTGTTGAATCGATCTGAATTCCATCAAATGATAGATAGTGTCCCAACACTATTCCTTTAGACATCATCATGTAGCATTTTTTTGCTTAAGGATAAAATATGCTCATTACATCTCTTCAAAAGTTTTTCCAGATTCTTCATTGATTCATCAAAATAATTTTCATGTACTGTAAAATCATCCATGTATACCTTCATGCAACCATTGGTTAGATCTGAAAAGATGCTCAAGACTACCCTCTAGAATGTAGCAGATGCATTGTACAAACCAAAGGGAAGAACATAATATGCAAATGTTCATCATGGGTATGTGAATGTGATTTTCTCTTGGTCTTTTGGTGCAATCTGAATTTGATTGTAGCCATTATAGCCATCAAGAAAAGAAAAATATTTCTTACCAACCAGTGTGTCAAGAACCTGATTAATGAAAGGGAGTGGAAAATTATCCTTCTTTGTTGTTGCATTCACCTCTGTATAGTCTACGTAGATCCTCTATTTTCCATTCTTCTTGGGTACAATGACAAGGGGTGACACCCATTGACTATCTAAAATTGGAAATACGAATCCAACATCCAATAATTTTTTAATTCTTCTTTTATAATGTCTCTCACTGTTGGGTTCATTCTTCTTTGTGGCTGCCTTATTGGCTTACAAATATCTATGATATATATCTTGTGTGTACATAGCTTAGGGTGGATCTGATGCATGTCACCATAGTCCCATGAAAATGTTTCTTTTTGTTTCTAAAGAAGATAAATCAACATCTGCTCTTGTTGCATGCTCAACATTTTGTTCACATTAAGTGTCTTTCCCAGAGTGATTTCCACTTACTTAGAGAGATCAATCATGTAACATACTTTGTTGCTTATATAATTTAGTATGCAATAATGTGGGAGAAGTTAGTGAAGGATGTAATTCTTACTTGGAACGTTCATAGTGATTTGTTGTGATAGAATTTGGCTCACATGAAAATTTAGGCACCATAATCTATCACCTACTTCTTCACTCCTTTCATATATATTTTACAGGATGTTAGAAAGAAAAACATCTTCTTCTTGTCCTTCAATTGTGGATGAATTATCCAGCATCATGAGCTGATACATAGAGCATTGGTATTCTTCTGGCTCCTCAACGCAAATGGTTTGATATTCTTCATTGAATGGTTGTGCAAGGGGGTAAAGTATGAGTTTTTTTAGCATGAATTCCATTAGAGATAATCATATTACCAAATCTGCATCCTATGAATGCATTGGCAGTGGCAAACCATGGTCTTCTTAGGATGATAGGATATCCTCCCAAGCTTACTTTTGGCTAAAGAACAATAAAATCAGCAGGGTATTCCCAAGAGTCTACTAATACTGCTACATCCTCTAGGACTCCTTCAGGCTTTATTGTTGATCTGTCTGCAAGCTGCAAAACTGTGGCTATTGGTCTTAGTCCTTATAACTTCAAATCATCCATGATTTTCTATGTCATGACATTAGTTTCTGCCCCCAAGTCAATCAGAATGTTCTTTATCTATGTGCCAATGATTGTAACATTTACCAAAGGACTGCTTGGATCTATGTACTTGGGAAAGATTGAATTTCCAAGCATAATATCAGCTAGTTGTCCAATAAATTATGTATTAGATGGATCCTTTCTCTTCCTACCTGGTTTATTTATGCATAGGTTCTTAACCAACTTGTTATACATTGGCACATCCTTAATGGCTTGAAACAACAAAATTTTGACACAAATATCCTTTAGCTGGTTAACAAAATCAGAATCAGATTATGATTTGAGGTCAGTCTTATTTTATTGTAATATTTCAGGAAATGGTGGCTCATTAGCCTGTATTTTACCCTTGCTAGAAATCTTCTCAGGTTGCTGCAGATATTCTTGCAGGGTCTTCTAGTTTTGTTGTAGATCAGTTTACATTGTGTTTTTTATTTTTTGTGGATCAATCTGTAGCGTATGTGATTCATCTACAATCTCTATCATGGTGGGTCCCGTTGGTGGAGGAAGTTCTCTACCTGAGCGGAGGTGGTAATTTTTGACATCCACTAAATAGGTAGGGTATTGAGCTAGTTTAGTGGTGTAGGTTGGCTAAGCAGCTTTATTGTTAGGGTTAGGAATTGGTTGAGCTAGTAGCTAAGTTGATTTTGGCTGAGATTTTTCTTGGGGGTTTGGCATTAGAGTTTGTTTCTGAGGCTAAGGAGGTTGATTTTAGGACTATTAGTAATTAAGAGGTGCGTTATTTAACTACTTCCCTCCTCTCCAAGGATGTTACCATAATTGAGGGCATTGTTGTCATTGTTTTTGGCCTGTATATTAAGGTCTCCACTGTTGTTGATACTAGTTAGGATATGGAGCTCAACCTTGTTGCTAATTATCCCAAGGTGAGGGTGGCATTTATTGATTATTAGATCAATTTTGAAATTCTTACATAGGTTCTTGTGACACACTTCCTTGTCTTGGCAACCACAATTTTCTTTGAGAAACATAGAACACTTGTCCATCCTCTATTCATATTGTCCTGAATTCAGGTGAAGGCTCCTTTTCTTTTACAATGTTGGCTAATCCTTTGCATCTACAATAAGATTTCTTTCTTTTACATGTATGACAGAACTCTGTGAGTGTTTCCTCTGAATCTTCCCTTTTATTCTTAGCATATAGAGCATCTAATTGAGTTTCCATATCATTAAAAATATCTTGCTTCATGTTTTTGAACGTGCTAACAATCTCTAATTTGGATGTCCCCAATTTTTTTATAGTTGATCCACATCTTGATCTTACATTTTAATCCTCTTCATAGTAGCTCTTGAGTAATTTTTGCAGGCTTCATAGCTTTCTTCAAAGGAATATTTTGAAATGTCTCCTACTCCAATTAGATCCAAGGAATCCATTTCCTCCTCACCGAGTCCCTTCAAAAGGAGTAATTTGAGAGATTCGGGAGGTAGTCTTGTGTGACTTGTATTTTGAACGCACAACATGAATATTTCTAGATATTCTTCCAATGGTTCATCCTCCTTCTATGCCATCTTGTAGATGTCATCACCTCCTCTGCTACTTGTCCTGCAATAGTATTGATACTTAATGAGGAACTTCTCCTTCATTTGTGCCCATGTGGTTACATAATTTCTTCCCAAACCCATGAACCATCTCAAGGCTACATCCTTGAGTGTAGCAAGGTATAATCATAGCTCCTTCATAAAATGCCAAACTCAAACAAAAAGGTGTCTGTGTCTTTAGTTATAGATCCATGAATGTTAGGCAAGGCTGAGGGAGAAATATTATTCATAGCAGAAACTTCATCAGTTTCGGTAATGAGAAACTCAAAAGTGGTTGCCCTATTTTGAACATTCTAATCTACTTCTTCTTCCATATATGGATGCTCAGGAGCAACTTTAAAACTTTCACTTAGGAAATGATCTTCAAATAGTAAACCTTGTATAGATGAAAGGGATTTTTCTTCAGAATCCTCAGAGGTATATGAAGAGATTTTTGCTACTTGTGGATTAGGTAAAAATATACCATGGGCATCTCTCGGATGTTGCATGCATCAACTACTTAACTCATTCAACAAATATTAGTGGGGGGTTGGTTGGAGGTGAATTTCCTAAAACCTAAATTGTTTCTAAGAAATGAAAAACCTCTCATAAACCTTATAACTTGGTAGTATCCCCAAAAATAGTGCCAAAAATGGTGGTGTAAATTAGCTTACAAAAATTAGTATGTTGTTTATCAATCTACAGCCATTTAATTATCAGACCAAGGCATGTAAAATTTCAATATTGATAGTGTTATATGCACAATTACAAATATTTGGGAGGTGTAAAGGTAAATTGTTGTCACTAAAATTAAGAAATAATAATGCTGGAAATGAACTAGACTGTGACTGAAAGTAAATATGATGGTTAATGAAAAAGCATGTAAAAATAGAACATAGATAAAGGAATGAACTTATGTTAATCTACTCATGCAATGAATTAAATCAACAAACAAAGGAGAGGGTTAGAAAATTACAAGTGGGCCCTATCTTGGGTGTTGATTCCTCCTAAGGCCCATGACTATAGAAAATGGACAAAACTTAGTCCTTTATTTCATCAACATAAGATTACAGTTGGAAAATACAACAAATTCTCTATCTATGGATCGATCCATCTTTAAGCATTATCATTTCCATTTTATATCCTTCGTTACAATAGATATGTGAAGAGATAGAGTTCTATTAGGAGTTCAAGTTAGATTAAGTAAAAATATTAACCAAAACATCTAAAAACTACATGCATGCAACTGAACTACTTAGTAGATGTTTGCATAACAATCAAATAACTTAACTAACCGATAATTCGATCAACCGGTTATTAAATTATGAATTAAATCAACTAGTTCTTTGTTGAGTTACAACACATAATTAAATGATGGAGTTGAGTCCTTTCTTAGTTCTCATAATTGTTTCTTCCATCAACACGTGTGAGTTTTGGTGTGATGTCCACGTTGTAAAAGCTCCTCAGAATCACGGTTTTATTTATGTGTGTGAACTCTTTTGGCTATGGATAGTTAGCTACAGATGAGTCTCTATGATTGCATGTCATTTTTTGTGTATGGATCCTTTGTTGTTGATGAGTTTCTTTTGCTACATGTGAGTTGCTACAAATTGATCCTTTGGTTGTATGTCAGTTGCTACATATAAAAAATTTCTTGCAAACAAGGCTGACATTATAAAAAATCCCCTTTTAACATTGTATTGCAATCAAAAAAAATAAATGCATACTCATATTACCAGAAAATAAAGTAAACTAGTAATAATTATATTGACTAATATCCATGTCATGAGTTTAAGTTATAATTAAAATTTCTAGTAGTATCACAGGGAAATACAAGTTCAGGGAAACAAATGGCTCAGCAGAATACAAAAGATGAGGTGTTTTAAAAAGGAAATAAAATGAATCATCATCCCCCCAAGTGTGCAAGTAAGGTTCATTTAATGCCCTCAAAAATCATGTATGAACCTTAGGAGCACAAGTGTGTCATCGGTTAATGAATATATTTCATGTGATAGAGATTAGATTCTAGAAAATATTTATCATGAAACACAGAGTATTAATTTTTGGTAGATAATCCTTTGAGTAGCTGATAGAAATAGCCCCTTCTACATTCCTATTAAGTGGGGGATGAATAGAATATGTTGGCCCAAGTACTGTCAGTCATGAATATGCTATGGTGATTATGTTAATGAGACCATTTGCCATGGTGGCGGGTAATTAGACTCCTTTCATAAGAAAACATATCCACTTACACTATTGAAAACTAGAAGTTAAGTTTATATGCCTTCACATATTGTTTCTAGATCTTCATACCATATTATGCTAAGTAGGTGACAGACTTATAAGCTACTATAGAGTATTTCTCTTTATTATTCCTTTGATGGTTTGGCTTTAGGTGGGGCTTGTAACATGTTCATTTCATATGTCACTGGAGAACCCATAGGAGTGAGTATTGCACCGTCGTACCCTCACTTGTGATCAGAATGCTTATATTTGAGCTCTTAAGCTACTTCTACAATTGGTAATTTAAGACTGTCAATGGGTAGACTAATTTTGTGTCAGGATATTTTATACTATCCTTTGTTACTCCTCATATCTTCACACACACATAAATCAAATTTAATCACACAGGATACTAGTGACGAGCCTAAAATATGCTTCATCAATGAACAATAAATCACTTTCATTTTACGTACTTTTAGCCAAGATTGGTTATGACTATTATGAAACAAGGTTTAAACTATTATCCACCTAGGGTTCCCCTCTAAAACATTATACTATTCTAATTCATCAAGTGTTCACCTTATATGACCTGTCTATGTTCTATCATATTAATAATCCCTAATAATTCCTAAACAAGAAGGCTTATGTAATTTCAGGTTTTCTTTCCATAAAACAGGTCACATTCGAACTGGGTACATACACATATATCAACCTGCAATTCAACACTTTTAACTTATGAACATTGGCTTCAATATGGCGTAACTCCAGAACCTCCAGGCTTAGTTCCAGAACTCCGTCATACAACTAAGGAACTCTATCACTTATTTTTGGAACTCCAACACTTAGTTCTAAAACTCTTACGCTTAGCTCCAGAACTTTCATGGAAAATTATGGACATAATTCCCTTACTGGTTTCCAAACTTCTAGAATAAGGTATACGGAATCAACGAGGAATATGTTTCTTTAGAAACATTTTCATCTTCCATAAGCTATATAAACTCATGCCTACTAATCCATAGCAGATCCACTTTAAGATTGTTGATTCTTCATAATGCTAAATCTTTCCTTACCACCTCATGTAGGATCCTTATAACTGTCATGTCCAACCAATATTATCTAAGACTTTAACCTCTAGTTTACTTGTTACAAATATTTCAGTTTCAAATGATTCGATATGCATAACTATGATTAACAAAATTCCTTACTCTTCCTGGATTGATGAAATACTATGCTAAATTTCTAGTAAATAGTCCTTGTATAATCACTTCACATCATTGAGAAAGAGACGCTATAGATAATACAGTGAATATCTTACCTCACATCTCATAGATGCCAATATTCCCCAAGTAATATGAGATTCATTTTGTGTTGAGGGAATAATACTTCATCAAATCTTCCTTCAAGGTTCACCTTGGGCCCTATACTATCTCTTTTCACCTGTAATAGGATCACTTTATATATTATATGGCATTTATATATCTAAGTAATTCAATGTAAAAATGTTACGTCATAACATTTTCATAAATGCTTTTGATTCTTCAAGAAACCTTGTATTTAAATGTCTAACATGGTACTTATCAATGCAGGATGTTATAAGCTTTTTACCTCTATAACGAATCTCTTAACTCCTTGCTAAGAACTCCTCTCACCATATCATGATTCAACCATGTATTTTCTTTTAGGCCAAGATTAAAGTGTAGTTAAATTCTGGAATGTAGTGTTTCTTCCAAAGTAACCTGTAAGACTAAACTGCAATATGTGTTTATTTCTAGCACTTCATGGATAAATACAACCTGTTAATTTCCATAACATGATGTTCTTATAGTTCACCTTTAGTACATTATTTGGCTAGGAAACCTTCAAGACACTAAAAACATCCCCTAGACAACTAAGTATAACATTGATACATTCAAATATTCAAAATCACTAGGATTTTTCTGGAGGGATATAGCTCCAGACACACCCATGTTATTACAAACCCTAAAGACATCCAACCCAAGCCCTCTAAGAAGACCTCCTATGACCTGGAATAACGACAACCATAATTTTTGTTGCCGTTACCAAGGATTTCTCTAGTATACATGATGATGTTCCTACATAATGGATACGTAAACAAATTAAGAAAAACTTATATTGAAGAAAACATATTTAGTAAAAGAAAATTATTAAGATAAATAAATTTATAAAATTTAATTAGTTATAAGCTATTAGAGATTTTAAAGGGTAATAAATAATAAGTCATCCCAAATGTATCTAACAATTAGAATTGATCAACATTATTTAGTTCAAATAATTCAAGTTGACACAAACAAATTACAAGCACCATTGTCCCCAGCTTTACAAGAAGTAGAAATGCTACCTTTAGAAATTCATGGATCAATCATTTCTTTGCAGTGGATCCATGTTAGAAGAAGGATTATTTCCTAAGACCCATTGTGATGTGTGTGTCATTTGTTTATGCAATTGTGTCTTCTAACCTCCTACTGTTAGTTTTTTAAAAACACCACCTTGGATCATTATTTCCTAACACTGTATTGGTGTATTTGTAAGTTTTTTAAGACATGTACTATAGACCAATGGCACAACATCTTTGCTATGAAAGATAAATTCCTTTTGGTTGAAGAAACACTTCTACTTATCCAATATACAATTGGACTGATGATGATACATAATATGTAATAGATATTTGGTGTACACATTTACCGATGTTAATACTGAGGAATATCTATCTTATAGACCCTAACCAATTTTTGTCTTGGGGCAATATTCTTATTCATTATGTCAGACTTATGATTTCAAAATAGATAATCAGAAGCCTGAAGATTGTTTCCAGAGACTCTAGAAGGATGTAACTACTTAGGTTTTTTATGGGATTAACATCCAATTTCTAGGTATCAACTTGGGCTTTTATTTTTACTGTAATTCTTCCTTATTAGTCAAATATCAAGACTACTGTAGATGGTGCATTGGAAATTATGAAATCCATTCAACATCATGACAACCTTAATCCCTAGGATCAGATTACGGTTTTATGAGTCATCTTGGACAGATTCCCCAACGTGAAGTGAAGGGACAATTTGGGTTTGTACTTCAAGAATTTAGTTAATCAAAACCATTATAATTCATTAGTACATATATTGTGATCACCAAGTTTTATATAAAGACTCAATAATCTGAACTGAGGAGTTAGGGAACATTGATCAATGTCAAAAATTGAATGATACTAAAGACATATGGTATGGTATCTAGTTATTCATATGTTTTGAGTTAGTACACAACTCTAGCAAAAAAAAAATCAGTGAATAGTTATGAATTCAATAAATGTACATATCGATGGATTAACTATATGCCCAACATTCTATATCAGTGAATAGATAGTTGTAACATTTACATATGACCCTCCATCTTGCTTATTTGCTTAGCAACCGTTGTAACTCAAAATTATGTTTACTGAATCATTAGAAACATGTATTCGGTCCTAGATGAATTTAGATAGCATGCACATACTGCCTATAATCATTATATATAAAATAGTTATTTCTTTCTTTAGTTTTGTGTAATATTAGGTACCATGTGATTCAATTCTATTTCTGTAAGGCCAATATCATTTATATTTATGTGTTATTGGAAATCAATGGTCCAACTACATCATATAGTTATGAGTTGACATGATTACATGCAGAGATTTAACCTAGCCAGGGGAAGTTAATTTTTACCAACTACAATTCACTAATACAATTGATTGATGCCATGGATAGGAGCCAGACTTGTTCCACTATTACCTAGAGCGTTTAGTTGTAATGCATATGTCATGGTTTATGTGACCTACACAGTCGAAGCGATAATTGGAGATATAATTGGGCATTTTATAAACACATTATTTTTTAATTAAGTGTTCCTCTCTTCTCTTCTTGGAGTGATTTTAGCTACTTGATAATCAAATTTTACAAACCTAATGGGTTCCCCAGAAAAAGATAGAATGTGCATAGAAATAAGTTATGGAAGTAATGGTATGAAATTTTGAAAAAGATACCAGCAAAAAAATTGTGTAGCTAATCCCAGAAATAAGTTATGATCCCATGTCGATGGGACAAAACAATAAAATACTAGTGTACCAATCTTAATGTCAAGGGTAGTAACAACATATTAAACACCCTGATTTGGATATTATCTTTTTATATTAAATAGCAGTCCAAATGTTTGTGGACTCACTTGAAATGGGCAGAAGAAACTTTAACCCAAACTAGTTCGGTTGTTCCTAAGAACCATTTTGTACTATTGATCATCAACCCACTAAGGATGCAATTGACTAGTGTTGGTGTGAGTTATCCTATGTTTCCTCCACTCACATATGGAGGGTCATCTCACATGGGTTAGGTTTAGGGTTAGGTTAGGGTTTGCTATTGAGTCATGCACTAGGGTTACTCAACACCCTATATGTATCCCTTTATTTGACATTTATGAGCATGCTAAGACACTCCATTGTCTTTTCTCTACATGTGCAAGTTTTTTTCTGTTATAAAAGTTATTTAGTTGCTTGATCAATTCTTCCTTGTGATTATGTTGGAGCCATTACGATTGAACTAGAGTGTAACTTCATCGTGGTGCATAGTTTTTGATATGATTTGTCAAATATTTCATGGTATCAGAGTTGCACGACTTACCATCACACTAAAATCTCAAACTTATGGTGGAGAGGTATCTCATCGTGTTAAAAAGTTGTTATGCCAACACCCTCCCGCACAATGGATCCAGGTATACACTCAATCAGGCCCAACAACATTAGGAGGTAGTGACACTGAGAATTCCTTGGGAGGTCACCCATCTCAACACTACTCTAAGGTTGTCATGCTTAACTATCTGGTATCAGAGCTACATGACTTGCCATCACACTGAAAGATCGAACTAAACTATAAAGTGGTCTCCTCTCTTGCATGTTATTACGTTCATTGCAAGGTGAGTTATCAAGTGTTTTTAGATGCACGCTCAAACCTGATTGTATTCAATGCACTAAACTATAAAGTGTCGAAAGCAGGGGGTTATTATATTGTCCTGGGTGGTTGTGTTTCTTTTCTACATTTCTTCCCTCTCTTCTCACTATGGATGCACTTTCAATTCCTTTGCTTATGTCGTTCAAATTTTTCAAATGGATATTGAAAATAATTATGAAAATAAGGGGTAAAGGGTTATTCCTGCATCACCATGGGAACTGAGACTGAACCAAATGATGAACCTAAAAAATCTAAGTGGTTAAACCATAGTGATGGAGCCTTAGGTCTTCTTTCCATGTCCATTTTTCTCCTAGCTTTCTCTTCCACATTGAGGCATCCAAAACACCTAAATCTACACGTAGACAAATTCTAGATGCGATGTTTGGAAAACATAGATGACATGAGAGTGCATGAGTTGGAAAACGAACTACTGGGGTTAAATCCTAGTGACTTTGAAAACCTACAAGGATTTATTCTCAGAAATTTGTCCACATTAGATTGTTGTTAAAAGAAATGTCAAGTAGAGAAGAAATATTCTCAACTGATCTTGTCAATTCTCTCTAAGCTAGGTCCCAAATATTCTATCTTTCATGTCAACTTTATATGCTACAAAAGCTGCTTTGGGCAAGGACTTGGACTATGCCCTCCTTTGACTGTTTTTCATCCCAACTCATTCAAGAAAAAGACAAAATCATTTAAATGGGGTCTCTCAACTCCAAGTCACATGCCCTTGTAGTAAGTACTAGTAAGAGAAAATAATACTGAAAAAAAGAAAGAAAAAAAGAATCAACCTAAGAAAGAAACCAAGATTGATACTAAAAATAACACAAAAACTTTGACTTCTGAGCCTAAGGCAGCATAGAAAGATAAGTATCTGTGTTCCTATTGCAAGAAGTCCTGGTCACAACGAGCAACACTGTGTTTCAGAAAATATATTGATCACCTTATCTCATTTACTTGAGAAGAATAAAATAAGTGTTCATGAAGTCCATAAAACAAAGTGCTCCAAAGGCCGAGTCTTCTGCTGCAAAAGGTTACTAAAAATGATAAGAAGAAAGGAAAGGCCCTTGTATCAAGAGTTTCTCCTTTATTGACATGGATTATAGATTCTAGTGCCTCACACCACATGGGTTCTTCACATGTTAAGTTTTCCAACATCAAACCTTGTGGAATGTCCCAAATCACGATGGGTAATGACATAACAGTGTTGAGTTTCTGGTATTGGATCGGTAGAGATGGATGGGGGAACATTTAACCAAGTGTTGAGTGTATCTTGATCTCTCTACCAATATCCTATCAGTTTACCAAATTACTCACCTTGGTGAAGGAATGTGAGTGGAAGTTGGTCCTAACTTGGTGATTATTCGTGAGCTTAACAATGACACTACAGTATTTGAGGGAAAGGTAGATCACCGTTCACGGTTGTATACCTTTTCACACTTTACTTCTGATTCTATGCCCACTGCCTTGCTCACTCATGTAAATGAGGTTAGTAAGCTATA
The DNA here is from genome assembly GCA_019776745.2 of Taxus chinensis. Taxonomy (NCBI): domain Eukaryota; kingdom Viridiplantae; phylum Streptophyta; class Pinopsida; order Cupressales; family Taxaceae; genus Taxus; species Taxus chinensis. The sequence goes on from CM034149.1 coordinate 223,096,301, forward strand.
GCATGAGTGTTTCAGACATCTAAATTATTGCTACCTTGAATAATTGAGCCAAAATGAAATGGTCAATGGGGTTTCCTCATGTCATGTTTTTTAAGGGTCTTTGTGAGGGTTATACCCTTGGAAAGCATCCTGAAAAGAACTTTAACAAAGGAAAATCCTGGAGAGCTACTCGTCCTTTGGATCTTGTTCACAGTGACATTTTTGGTCCATTTCTATCTCCTTTGGTTACTAGAGCTCTTTATGTGCTAACCTTCATTGATGACTATTCGCGATATACTTGGGTATATTTTCTTAAGCTTAAGTCTAAAGTCTTTGAACATTTTCAGGACTTTAAGGCTCTTGCTAAGAAACAAGTGGAACGGTCTATCAAGGTTCTTCGAACCGAAAATGGAGGTGACTATGTAAACAATAGGTTCATGGATTTCTATACTTCTAAAGGGATCTCCTTGCAGCATACAGTTACATATAGCCCTTCGCAGAATGGAGTAGCAAAAATAAAGAACCTTACTCTTAAAGAGATGACCACTTGTATGATTCACTTGAAGTCTCTTCCCCCGCAATATTGGGCTAAAGCAATGAATTGTGCTAATTACATTTAGAACCGTGTTCCACACAAGGCAGTAAGAGGGATGACTCCATTTGAAGCCTAGTTTAGACGTAAGCTTGATGTTGACCACTTTTGAGTCTTCAGACCTAAGGCTATGGCTCAAATTCCCAAGAAGAAATGCAAGGTTTTGGAACCACAATCCAAATCTTGTATCTTTGTAGGGTATCTTGATGGCATAAAGGGATATCGATTGATGAATCCTACTTCTCATGAGTTATATATTGATAGAAGTGTTAAGTTTGATAAGTCTTCTTCGACTTCTACTTCTCCACCTATTGAGGTTCTTCAACTCACTGATTCAGATTCCGAGTCATCAAATGATGATACTGTTGAGTGTGCTCCTCTTCTTGATCCTTCTGACCATTAGACCTCTGATTCTTCTGATTCTGACAGTAGTGACGGTGAGGACTATGTCCCTTCTCACTCAAGTGAAGAATCGTCTGACTCTGAGCTTGATCCTCTTGGTCCTCTTTGGGCTAGGAAAACTTTGCAAAGTGCTAGAGATTTAGTTAGAGATACTTCAGATATGAGAAATACTCGCTCAGATTTCATTGGACCCCACTCTTTCTTCACCTCTGCTTCTGATCCACAGTATTTTTGGGAGGCTTCTGGTATTCCTGAGTGGGATTCTTCCATGGATGAGGAGTATTCCTCTCTCATGAAAAATGATGCTTGGGATCTCACCCCTCTTTCGAAAGGAAGAAAAATCATTCGTTGTAAGTGGGTGTTCCAAACAAAGTATGGAGTATATGGAGACGTCAAAAATTTTAAAGCACAATTAGTAGCTAAGGGTTTCACCCAGATAGTTGGGGTTGATTATACTGAAACCTTTTCTCTGATTGTGAAGATGAATTCTATTTGACTGACCCTAGCCATTGCCGCAAAAAACAGATGGAAAGTCCATCAAATGGACGTTAAGAGTGCTTTCCTTCATGGTGACTTAGTGGAAGAGATCTACATGGAACAACCTCCAGGTTATGTCCATGGTCCCTCCCTCATTTGTAAGTTAAAGAAGTCTCTTTATGGCCTTAAACAAGCCCCTTGGGCTTAGTATGCCAAGATGGACTCTTTTTTACTTACATCAGGATTTACTAGGTGTCACTCTAATCCAAATGTTTATATTCTACAGTAAGATGACTCCATATTCATTCTTGTTCTCTATGTTGATGGCTTTTTGATCACCGGAAACTCTTCCTCTATCATTGATTCTGTGAAGACCACCTTGGCAAACAGGTTTTCTATAACTGACTTAGGTTTGCTTCATTACTTTCTTTGGATCCAAATTTCACAATCTGACTCAGGAATTTTGATTTCGCAACCTAAGTATGCTCTTGATTTGCTAGCTCGTTTTCAGATGTCTAATTGCAAGTATTCTCCCAATCCTTTTCTTTTCGGGGCTAATTTGGGTTTTGATTGCTCTACTCCCTTGGTTGATGGTACCCTTTATCGACAGTTGGTGGGGAGCTTGATTTACTTGACTCACACTTGATCGGATTTATTGTATGGAACTTATACTGATGGCATTCACTATCATGGAGGGGTAGATATTGACTTCATATGGTTCATAGATTCTGATCAGGCCGGTGAATTAGATCATTAGAAATCTACTTCTGGCTACAGTTTCTCTCTTGGTTCAGGTCCTATTAGTTGGTCTAGCAAGAAGCAAAATGTAATTGCGATATCATCTATAGAGGCAGAATACATAGGAGTAGTTAACGATGCCACAGAATCTATTTGGCTACATGGTATTCTGACAGAGTTTGGCATCCACCTTTAGCGGCCTACCATTAGCTACTATGATAACATGAGCACTATCTCTATTTACAAAAATCTAGTTCAGCATCAACGGATGAAGCACATTGAGATCCATATGCACTTCATACGAGAGCTTATTCATGATGGTATCATCAACATTCAGTACATTCAGATAGCTGATCAAATTATAGATTTATTTACCAAGCCCTTCACTGAGATGAAGTTTCTTCACTTACAGTCTCTTCTTGGGGTGAGGTCTTCTGCAGCTACTCATCTTCTTCGAGCTATGTATTCCTCCTTTTCTTCTTCTTCTTCTAGGAAGATGTTGTTTGTATATGGGCACCTTATCAGGCCTTTAGTTTTTGGGCCCCATTGACACATCTTTCTTAGTTTTTTAGGAGTGTCTTCTCTTTCCATCTGACTCATCATAGCCGTTACCCCATATTCAATGAAGGGGTTTGTTGGTGTGAGTTATCCTATGTGTCCTCCACTCACATATGGAGGGTCATCTCACATGGGTTAGGTTTAGGGTTAGGTTATGGTTTTCTATATAGTTATGCACTAGGGTTACTCAGCACCCTATATGTATCCCTTCATTTGACATTTATGAGCATGCCAAGACACTCCACCATCTTTTCTCTACATGTGTAAGCTTTGTTATGTTGATGCAATTTCTTCCAGTTATTGATCGATTCTTCCTTATGATTATGTTGGAGCCATTACGATTAAACTAGAGTACAACTTCATCATGGTGCATAGTTTCTTATACGATTTGTCAAATATTTTAGATAGCAACTCTACAGAAATTCCATTTCTAGAGAGATTTAAAGAAGTTATAGGGACCAAGGAATCTAAGTTGGTGTAGGATTTGAGGAAATTAAATATTGAAATACCATTATTACAAATAATCAAAGACATTCCAGAGTTAAACAAGTTAATCAAAATGTTATGTTTAAAAAGACCTTCAAGGAAGAAGCAATACCCTAGGACTATTCAGGTAGATGGGAAACTTGCTGATTTATTAGCAGGAAAACTCTTACTTCCCAAATACGGAGATCCTGGAAGCCTTGTTTTTTCTATCTCTATAGGGAATAAAAATATACATAATGTTTTGGTTGATTTGGGAGTAGCTATAAATGTGATGACAGTGGAAACTTTGGAAACATTACCATTAACATGTATACAACCTACTAGCACCATATTACAGATGGAAAATCAATCAGTAGCAAAACCAAAAGGATTTATTGAAGATGTGGTAGTTATGGTGGAGTCATGGGTATATCCAGTGGACTTCCTTATATTACGGCCAAAAGGTAAAACACTTGGTTATTCCATTATTTTGGGTAGCCCATGGTTAGCTACAGTTGTTGCCTTAATTAATTACAAATCAGGTGATATGACTATTTCAAATGGTAATAATTCTAAGAAAATTTTCTTATATCCTTCTACACAACCCTTTATTAATAATCAAGAACAATTATGGGTTGATGGTCCTGATACTAATAAGAAAAACCTATCTTATTTGGCTATGATAACATTGTAGGATCAAGTACGGGAGGTAGAACATATGATTAGTCAACCATTAAATGAAAATCAATTGTCCTTGGGGCAATGGGGGATAGTTCTGAAACCTACGGAATTAGTTCTGGAACCATCGTATTTAGTGTTGGAACCATTAGATTTAGTTCTGGAACATTCACACTTATCTCCAAAACCACACCAACATCAATTCCCTGTGAATGCAAATAATTTCACTCTGGAGGAACAAGATTTATCTTAGGGAGGGGCATGAATAGCTATGGAATCAGTAGCTTCAGTCTCAAATATATCAGAAAATGGTGAGAATTTTTTGGGAAAAAGTAGTAACAAGGATATTGACCGACAACAAGATAAGTATCATAAATCTACCTACTATCCTTTTTCCAGTATTATTTCTCAAGGTAATTTTAGAGATATTGCTACATATCATATTTTATTACCACATTCATGTCCACTAAACACCTTAATAGAACCATTTCAACAAATCAATTCATCACACACTGGAACCAAACATGTTGAGATTCAACTGGGTAAAATTTTGAACATTAATAGCTAGTTGAAGAATGAAGAAGAAGCTAAATTGTTTGATGTTCTGAAATATCATACTATAGCTTTTTCTTGGGACTATAAAGATATGAAAGGAATCCATCCAAGTATTTGCACCCATCACATCTATACTGAAAACATTAAACTAGTTAGACAACCTAATAGAAGGATTAATCCATCCTTAAGGGACATAGTCAAGTAAGAAATTGAAAAACTATTACAAGAAGGTTTTATATACCCTATCTCAGATAGTCAGTGGGTGTCCCCTCTTGTAATTATGCCTAAAAAGAATAGAAAATGGATAATATGTGTGTATTATAGGGAACTGAATAAATCCACACTTAGAGATTATTTTCCCTTACCATTCATAGATCAAGTTTTAGACAACATTGCAGGTAAAAAATACTTTTCCTTCTTGGATGGCTTTAGTGGATATAATCAAATCAGAGTTGTTTTTGAGGATTAGGACAAAATTACCTTTACTTTTCCATGGGGTACCTTTTCCTACAGGGTATTTCCATTTGGACTATATAATGCTCCAACAACCTTCCAAAGAGTTGTATTAGCAATTTTTAGATCTAACGAAATGATTGTGTAGAGGTATACATGGATGAATTTATTGTGCATGGAGACACATTTGATGATGCTTTGAAGGAATTTGGAAAGAGTATTAACAACAAGATGTGAGCAACATCATTTATCTCTTAGTCGTGAGAAATGTTTGATGATGGTTGATGAGGGAATTGTACTGGGAAACCGCATTTCAAAAAGAGGAATTCAGGTTGATCCAGACAAAATCAGGATTATTTTAGACCTACATGTTCCTAAAACCCCCATGGATATCAAGTCATTTTTAGGACATGTTGGGTACTATAGGTGTTTTATCAAGGATTTTAGTAAAATTATTGGCCCCGTGTTTAGTTTGCTTACCAAGGAGTGTGAATTTCATTGGGATGAAAAATTTCAACATTATTTTGAAGAGATTAAAGAAAAATTAATCACTGTCCCAATATTAAGAGGACCTAATTGGGAGAAACCTTTTCACATCCAAACAAATGCCTCAAATAACTAAATTGGTGTAGTTTTGGGAGAAAAAGATGAAGAAGGGAAAATGTATGCTATTTACTACCTTAGTAAAAATATTACTTCCACTGAAAGAAATTACACCACCACTAAAAAAGAATTTCTTGTTGTGATTTATGCAATTAATAAGTTCAGACATTATATTACAGGGTACAAAATATTTGTATATATAGATCACTCAGCAATTAGATACTTAATGAACAAACCAGTGGTTGGAGGTAGGATAATTAGATGGTTATTACTTTTACAAGAATTTGATATTACCATTGTGGATAATCCAAGAAAATCTAATGTGGTAGCTGATTTTTTGTCAAGATTAACCACTACATGGGAGCAAGATCCAGTTAAGGACAACTTTCCAGATGAACAATTATTTGCTATTTCAGCTAATACACCATGGTTTGCTGATATGGAAAATTATCTTGCGATGGGGAAGTTTCCTCCTTTTACTAAGAAACAAATGAATAAGTTAATCAAAACCAGTGCACAATTTAAATGGTTAAATGGAATGTTATTTAAATGTGGTCCTAATTTAGTTTTACGCAGGTGTGTGAGAGAAGATGAAATCTTTGACATACTCAGGGCATATCATGATGAACCAAGTGGAGGATACTTTTTAGTGAAAAGAACAATTCATAAGATACTTGGCATTGACTATTATTGGCCATCTCTATATAAATATGTGAAGAGATATATCAAGCGGTGTGATCCCTATCAAAGGATGGGACAACCAACTTTTACCAGTGAAATGCCTCTACAACCTCAAGTGGTGCTTGAACCATTTGAAAGGTTGGGGGTGGATTTTTTTTGTCCCTTTAGTCCTCCTTCACAAGGAAAGGAGCACATTATTGTGTGTACTAATTATGTGAAAAAGTTGGCAGAGGTGTAGGCTTTAAAAAATGCTACTGAAGAAGCACTTGCTGATTTTCTTTGGCACAAAATTATGATGAAGTTGGGTGCACCAAGGAGTATAGTTTCAAATCAAGGTCCAAAGTTCATGTCTAATATGATCCAGGCCTTCACAATGTACTATCAAATCAATCATAGGAAGTCATCTCCCTATCACCCACAATCAAATGGACAAGCAGAAGTAACAAATAGGGAATTGGAAAATATTCTTACCAAAATAGTTGAGGCAAGTAGAAGAGATTGGGTGAAGAGACTGCCTGAGGTTGTCTGGGCTTATAATACAACTTGGAAGACTACAACAGGGTTCTCACCATATGAGTTAGTCTATGGGAAAAACCCCTTGTTACCTATTGAATTTTAACTACAAATATTAAGAACAACAGCTAAATTGGGTATTGAATTGGATGCAACACAAAAGGAAAAAATTATACAACTCAATGAATTAGATGAGCTAAGATTTGAAGCACTTCATCAGACAGAGATAATCTAAGACCAAAGGAAGAAGTGGCATGATACACATATCAAGGAAAAGTAATTCAAGGTAGGAGATTGAGAATTATTGTTTGATTCCAAGTACCAACAATCCAAAGGCAAGTTGAGAACCAGATGGTTATGACCCTCTTAGATTGAGTACATATTTGATAATGGCTCTATTTAGCTACTTCCCATTGATGGTAGTATAAGGACACTTTTAGCCAATGTACACATGTTAAAAATTTATAGGAAGCCTCCTACTAGGGGTGAATTCCTGAAGCATATTAAAGAAAACAAATAATTTGATCATATGGAAGAACCCAATTCTTCTAAAATGATCAAATAGTCAGATGCAGGAATCCAAAATAAAAGGAAGAGAATGAAAACTAGAAAATGACATTCTCTTCCCAAAAAAAATTAAAAAAGGAAAAAATAAAAAAAGGGAAGGAACGAAAACCAGTAAATGGCATTCTCTTCCCCAAAAAAATATCTCAGAGACCAATTGAAAACTAGAAATGGCGGTTGGCCTCCTCAATAATTGGCTAATTCAAAATAAAAGGAATTTCTTTGGAATTCCAACTATCTTTTCTAATTGTTTCTCTTTTTCATTTTCTTTTAGGAATGATGAGTCATTAAGGCAGCTAGAATACATCAGCAAGGATGGTAATTATATCTTAATCTTATTGAAATATTTAAATTAAAGTTGGCATGTGTGATTAGACTTGACTTGAGTTGGTGGTATTATGAGTCATTTATTGTACATTATGATTAAAATCAAGTAATCATGAGGGTGATGTCAAATGAACAAGTAAAAGTTGTTGCTTATTAATAATGAGCTATCATTTGGGTGGAATAAATGAAGTTGAGAAGCTGCTGTAAAAAATTGAAGGAAGAAATAGTAGAATTATATTTGAATTTCGTAGCTAAACCCAACAATTTCGCAACCAAACCTAATAGTTCCATAGCTAAATATAGTAGTTCCGTAACTAAATATAGCAGTTCTGTAGCTAGTTCTAACAAAATAATAATTTGAAGAAGGAAGAATTTGAATCATCCTCTTTTCTTTAGGGATTTAAAATAATTCAGAGCCAGAGGATGATACACAACTTCTTATAAATGGAGAAGTGGCGACCATTTATGGAAAAGCAGGGTGGCTAGAGTTCCTGAAAAATTTCTCAAGGTATAATGACGAATTGGTAAGGGAATTTGTTGTAAATTTAGAAGAATCCAGAACTAGAGTTAAAAGCATTGTAATTCCTTTTAATGTCAATACAATGAGTAATGTATCGAGGGTGCCAATTTTACATGTTCCAAATCCTGTAAAGGGGACCCTAAAAGAACTAGTGGAAACCTTGATACAAGAGGGGGAATCTAAACCCCAATATATTTATAACACTAAGAAAATCATAAAGGGGGTCAAAAGAGCCAACTTTCCCAAACCCTTTGACAAGGTATCATTTTGGGTAGTTAAGTACCTAACTTACGATGGCCAATTTGGGACTGTGGGAAGAGAGGTCCTTAAGATGCTAATATATCTTAGGTATGGGGCTGCAAAAATAGAATATATAGTAAACCTTCTAGGGTTCCTTTTTGAATCCATATAGACAATGGATCATAGGTATTCTTGGGGAATTGGGACAATTAGACATCATGGATTAGTCCATCTGGTTTGTCAACACCATTTTATTTCAAAGAAAAATGGAGAAGAAGCATGGGAAAAGTTCCTTAACAAATTCAAACAAAGCCCTGATATTATCAGGAGGGGAATACCAACCCCTTTCTCCCCTAAACATAATTTGGAGATTGATCCTCCTGCAGAGAAAAAGAAGGAAGTATGTGGAGTTAATGTGCCAAAGAGGAGGAGATCTGAAAGAATGATCAAAGCTACAAAACCTATGGTGCCTTCAAAAGAAACTCCTTCCTCTGCAGCAATACCAGAAGAACTAATATCTATCTCTAACAGTGACAATTCACCTAAGATGGATCATGAAGTGAAAATAAGAAGAAGCTCTAGGAGGAAACCCACTTCAGAACATTTTGAGGCTCCTTAAAGAAGAAGAGTTCATAAGAGGTCTAGAGAAACTCTAAAAGAAATTGAAGAACATGATGGTTTGGAGAAAGAAGTTGCTGATATTCTTGGAAGCATGGCAATGTCTCCTCCTCAACTAAATCAAACTGAGGCAGAGAAAGAATATGAAAGATTTGAAGAACATGTTTTTCAGGAAATGGGTGAATCAACAACACTATCGCATGAAGAAGAGGAATTGGCATTATGGAGATTGAAAGGAAAATCCCCTTTGGTAGAAGAACATTTTCCATTCCTTAATGAACTCTTGAAAAAGGAGGAAAAACAACTTTGTTCTTGTCTAGAGAAGAACTTATCATCAGGGAGAAAGATGAGGAATTAAATTTCCTCAAACTCCAATTGGAATAGAGGGAAATGCTCATTGAGAAACTAACAACTCATCTCATAGATAGGGTTGAAGAATTGACATTGGTTAAACAACAGATGATGGAAAAATAAAAAGAATGGCAATTGGCTAGTAAACAGAGTGTTATGTCAAAGATATCTTCAAATAATCAAGTTGTACAAACTGAACTGACTTATTGGCCACTTAAGCAGTTGTGGGATGATACCTTTCGGAAGCTTAATGAATTCAAAACATCAAATGAGGAATTAAGAAGTAAGATGGAGGAGGAGGAGAAGGCAAGGAAAGAGTGGGAAGAAATTTTACAAAATGGAAGAAGACAAATTTAAATGTCTGGTAAAGATACAAATGGTTTGCATAATGAGTGAAAGGTTACTCACATGCAGGAGACCTTCTCCTGCATACAGTGTCTTTCTGGAAGAACAATTTATTCACTAGAAGCTATCAAGGATTGCATGTGGCCTTCCACATGAAATAAAGGATGAATCAGAGTTCATGACAACATATTCCTCAGCCAATGCAGCGGAGAAAAATCTCCTCTGTGAATTCTATCTTTGCAACTTTATGCTAAAAAATAATACATGCTTCATGATCAATCTGTATGTAGGAGAAAGCCAGCTAAATGCATTTTTTCTGTACTTAAAAATCAGGTAGCTTGGAAAAAGAGGGACACTGAACATTTACTGAAGGCTAGTTCATCAGGCATTTGTATGAGAACTCATTATGGGAAGCCATCTGCCTTTGCCAAACATTTCAGAACTCATGCCTTTGATAACAGATTTAAGAAACATTATATTTCTAGCCTACAAAAGAGCATTAATGCCTTCACCTCTTATGAGGAGAATTTTTTTGAAGATATTTATGATGGATGCTTGAAAATATGGGAGTTTCTTACATTAGCATTAAGAAGAAGAGAAGTAATATCTCCCATGAACTTAATATGGAGTCTGGAAAGAGCCAGATTTTTGTGTACCCTAATCCCTCATGTCAATGAAAAACACAGGGGCATGTAGATGGGAATGATACCAAGGCCTCCTCTCCTTCTCACTCCCATGTCTCCATGGAAGAATAGAGAACCTCAGGATCCCACTGAGTTTGAGAATTGGCAAAGAAAGATAAAAGAAGGATCAGGATAGATCACTTCTGAGATAAAGTAGTGGGATATTTAGTTCCAACCATTCGATCTCAGTGACCAATTAGAATGCAAAATTCATAATCCTACTTTTGAATAATAGAGTTTGTAAGAGGACATACAAACAAGTAAGTGTGGGAGAAATGATGAGGCTAAAATATGCTTCATCAATGAACAATGAATGCTCTCATTTTACATCCTTTTAGCCAAGTTTTGTCTGTATTGTTTAAATTTCTTTGATCTAGAGATAAGTTAGGATCTAGTTATCCATATTTTGTTTGATTTAGTTATAATGTCTAAAAACTTTGTAATTCCTAACAAGTGTATGGAAATTCAGGTTTTTGTGAATAAAACAGGTCACATTTAGACAGATAATCAAAACATGAAGCAACCAGCACTTTTTTGGAACATTGGCTTCAATATGCCGTAGCTCTGAAACCTCTAAGCTTAGTTCCAGAACTCCATCATACAACTAAGGAACTCTATCACTTAGTTCTGGAACTCCAACACTTAGTTCCAAAACTCCTACGCTTAGCTCCAGAACTTTCACAGTTAGTTCTGGAATAGTTCCCTTTGGTTCCAGAACTTCTCCAAAGTTCTGGAATCAATGGGGATCTATTTATTTTGACAAAATCCAATCTTAGAGAAATTAATGGGCCTTCCAATCAGGAGCAGATCATGAGATTGTTGATTCTTCATACTCCAGATCCAAAGATAACTTATGTAGGATCAAATAGTTTTATGTCCAGCACGGTTTCTAAATTCCACATCTATTTTGGGCACTATTCAATTCCAATTGAATTGGGATACAAATATGGTTGTAAATACATCTTTGGATGATGAAATATATATAAAGTCATGTAGATAGATTAAATAGATACATATAGAGAAAGAGATGATATAGATATACAGTGAAATTTTGTAAGACATAGCACTTCAGTAATAAGATAGCCATTTCATTTTGAGGGAATCATACTTTGTTAAATCGGAATTCAAGGTCGAGCAAGGGTCCACTCCTCTAAGAAATAAGATCCTTGTGTTATTGGTATTTATATTTCTAAGTAATTCATGTAAATTTGTTAAGTATTAATTTTGTAAACACTTTTGATTCTTCAGTTGAATTATGTTATGTACTTATCATTGCAGGTGTTATAGATTAGATTCTTATTTCCTTGCAAGCATTTTCACAGCATTTTCAACTGTGTTTGTTTCCAAGAAAGTGTGTTTACTTCTGTAACATGTGTTTATTTTCAGCAATTTATTACTACAGAGAGTGTTTATTTCCAGCAAATTTCTTATAGTTTGTCTTAATAAGGCTTTGACCAGGAAATCTCCAAGACACTACAAAAATCCCCCAAAAAATAAAATAAATACCTACATTCAATTACTAGATCACTAGGATTCTTCTTTTTGCATATAGCTTCAGACACACCTCTAGTTTGATTATGACATCAACCAAGAAATTAATTAAATGAAGGGAATAATGACACCTATCAACTAGAATAAAGAAACTCAAAACTATAAGATGTTTTAAGGATATCTCTTGATGGGGATGATGATGATGACATGGGCACAAAATATCCTATCTGCGGAAAGCTCGATAACCTACTCAATAAAGAGAAGCTAAACACAAAAATGATTAGTAGATAAGATGGTGGGTTTCCTGACAAGGTCAGTCCCGAGAAGTGATAACTTCCTAGGATGGATGTAAAACTACTTCATTAAAATGATTGATAAAATGATAATAGATGAAAGGATGTAGATAACAGAGATCTAAGATATGCAAGAGATGCTAAAATAAAGATATGATAATGTAAATGCTAATAAACAAAATCAAACCTAATCGAGGTCAATGACGACCCAAGATTGATTGGTGTACAGTTGACGACGAATTTCTGCAGGGCTAATCAATAGATAAGTAGGAAGTAGCTCTGGAACCTGATTTGGTATGATGGGTCTGATCTTGGGATGGTGAGGAATAAAGAGGATGTAGCTGAAGACATATTTGATGGAAATACCGATAGGGTCGATATGTATCCAGGTTCGAGTCAACAATGACTTAGGACCAAGGAGACAATATCCAGGGCCGTCAGAGTAGAGGGGTTGAAGAAGCAAAGTGTTCTAAATTATGGGGGAGTCTATAAGATAGAGAAAAATGATGATGCAGATAGGAAATATGGGGCTAGCACAGATCAGATGGGTTGACGAGATCATGCTGGGATTGATGGTGAACGAGGTAGAACTTGAGATTTTGATGAGCTGAAAAGGATGGGAAAAGGGCATTTGGAGGTGATCATATGGAAGGTTGATGAAATGGTTAGAGCTTCAAGAGGACCTACAAACGTGTAAGAAAGGAGTGACAAAAAAGAAAGGAGAACTCCCATGTTATCTTCAAATCCTTAAAGCCTTTATGGATAACATGTAAGAAACTCTATAAAAAAACTTCAAGAAGATAACTATATCTCCTAGGAAAAAGATGATCATGAAAAGCTCATGGGTTAGCTTGAACACCCAAAAGTTTTTAGCCCTTAAAAAGGAGGTGTGGAAGTGTGTTAATAGGGTCAACAATGATCTTCCTGGGTCATTAGCGACTACAGAAGACCATCCAGTTGGGCAGTGGAGGTGATGGGAATCTCGAAAATAGAGGTCTAAAAAGGGCTGAAGATTAGGCTTTTGACCGTTTTGGGCATGAGTTAACTGGTGCATGAGGGGAATAAATGGTAGTGGGAGGATAAGGGAGGATATTAAATAGGAGTGTAAGTGGAATCCTAGGGTTCATAAATGGGGATATTTATGGGTAGAATCCTTAGAAAGTAGATAGGTTTTAGGGTGATAAAATATAATTAGAGGTGTGTAAATAATAATAATACTAGGATGGGATTTAGGAGAAAATAAATGGGGTGGTTAAGGTAATGGATAGGTTAAGGGATAATTAAATGGGAAAATAAATGGCATTTTGAGAGGGAAATAGAAATTTAGGGGGAAAATAGAAATTTGAAATGGGAAGGGAAATATGAATGTGTAAAGTGATAATGAAGGGGAGCGAACGCAGGATGGGGGACAAGGGTACCAAAAATTAGTATCTAAATTATTCCCTTTTTCAAGTAGTTTGTGTTAGGCAAGTTGTGAGACAAAAACTAGAAGTGATGAAGAATGACGATGGTTGAAGTGTTCCCCCTCAAACTAGGGATCAACGACACGAAGGGGAATCAATTACTAGTTTGGAAGAGATAAATGAAGAAAGGAGGGAAAGAATGTAATGGGTGAGAGAAGAGATAGAAAGATGCCCCAAGTGAATGGGGATGGCCATTGATAGGACAAATATAAGAATGAAACAAAAATATGGAGGTGACCTTGAAAACACATTGGTAGGGGCATGGCGTGGCATGCGATGGAGAGACAGTAATGGCCTACAGACCTTGTGAGTTGGAAAAGATCACTGCGAGATGGAGGCAATCCAATGAGAATCCATTTATATTGATGTTAAAGCCATGGGACCCGCAATTTAAAGGAAAACATTAAGACTATGCATAAATAAATGTGAGGATGGTAAAGACAATGATTTGATAGATGGTTGGCAAACAAAGCGGGGCTAAGAGAGTATGCACTATCCTGCAAACATGAGGAAGAAAAATTGTGTCCTGGATGGACGAAGATGAAAAAGGATGGCCACAACGGTGGGATCTAAAATGAGCAATGGTGCCCCAAGAAAGGAACAATGATGGCCATGAAGCGGGTGGTAAGATGTGATGAAAGATGTGCAAGATAGGTAGATAGTCTAATATGAAGCCAAAATGGGCTACACGGGATAAGCCAAGGTGTGTTATGGTTGATACATAAGCCTGAGGTGGAGGAAAGGATAATTACATGAGGAGAGTGGTTTAGATGGGAGAAAAGAAGCAAATTAGGGTTGGTTGACGATGACTAGGTAAGTTGACGATGACTTGGCTTAGATCACCGGTGACTAGGGCGAGTCAATGGTGACCGACATCGATGCACCTATATAAGGGACGAATGGCAGCCAATAAGACTCATTTGAATGGTGTGAGTTTGTTGATTGAGAGTTCTGAGAGAGAGAAGTGTTTTATTTGAGTGATATGAAAGCCATCGGGCGAGCGAGGAAGTGCCAAAGGACCCAGAGAGCGGTAAGAATCCAAACCCTCGCTTAGTTTTTAATTAATTACATTAATTAATTAATTTTTTTTGGGAAAATTGATAGGCACCAAGGGTCCGATCGATAGTGATTGGGCCAATTTTCATCGAACAAAGGAAATTCGGTGTCAACCAAAAGAGGGTCGACATCGAAAGGAGGTTAAATTAATAATTTTAGATGAAAAATAGTGATTTTTGATGTTCAGATGCTGATGGATGATTGTTTAGTTGGTTTTTGCAGGCCAAAGACACTTTGTATTTGAGATATAGAGTCCCGACATTATTTGAGAGGGATTAGAGGGGATGTTATAGATGCAGAGTGGGACCATCTGAAGGAAGTGGGTTGGGAGGATTTCCTCACTCACATAGAGTACCAAAGGACATATGACTTATGATAGCCTTGATTGACAGATGGGATCTGAGGACAAACACATTTTGGCTCAGGATAGGTGAGATGATGATTACACTTCGAGGACGTGTATTGCATTTTGAGATTACCTAATTCAAGGGGCACCAGTAGTGATGATTACAAAAAACCGAAGGATGGGTGTACTGCCTCAATTGTTTGGAGTAGATGCTCCATAGATTGCATTCATTTTAGGGGCCTTCCATATTGAGGCATGATATCAGCCAACAATGTGGGGGAGCCAACTGATATATTTGATTATGATGGAAATTTCGTGTTATGATATTCCAGGCCCAGATTCAAGTGGGGCCATATTCCCATGGTCACTAATAGGGGTGTTAATGGATATTGTTGAGCACATGACATTGTTTGCTTTTGGTGCAGCGCTCTTGGCACAAGTTTACTGTGAGCTATATATGTATATATCTAGGAGGAGGACATGTATGAATGTGGGGTTTCTACTGCACTGTTGAGCATACAAGCACATAGTCATGGTGAGGTCGCTAGGGACTCCTTGGGTCATAGGAGACCATATAGAGTTGACTATGGGATTTCTGAGATGGTAAGCCGACCATGCTCATCAAGAGAGGGGGAACGCGATGAGGAGTGGTACAAAAATATGTTGGGGAGTTTGGATGTGGATGACATGATATGGAAGCCATATAGAGGCTTCCCTGACATGGCCAAGTACGAATGTATAGTTAACAGGGATGAGGCAGGTTAGATGGGTGTAAGGATGGAGGCCCAAGATGATTGAGGTGGTATATTTCACATGAGTCATGAGACAGTTTGGAGTAGTGTAGGTGGTGGTTGGATAACCTATCATGTACAGGTAGTACAAGATGGAGAGGGAATTTCCCACTTTTGTGATGGCATAACCATTGGTAGAGGAAGGGGAGCAATGGAATGAGGATGATTATGCGGGGATTAGAGATGGGTATGTAGACTAGTGGAAACAACAGTGGGAGGTGAAGGCCACTGAGGAGGCCATATAGGTTGGAGGAGAGGGAATAATGCTTGTGGGAGGGGGAGGCAGCAGTACCATCGGGTGGAGATGGATGTGTGGCCGAGATAGCCTAGAGGCAGGCATAGCTAGATGTTATACGCTAGGAGAGGGATACTGCAAGGCAGAAGTTGGTGGGGATGCGACATGAGAGGGACCTAGCTGTACAATAATGGGATAGGTACTACAAGAAAAGAGAGGCCTATAGGGCCAAGTATAGAGATCTAAGATCCACATCTGAGGTGATAAGAGGTGAGGCACATGGACCCGACCAGATGGCTCCACGTAAATCTATGTCATTATAGCAGTACAAGGTACTAGGCTAGGAGACACGCTACTACAATCGCATTGTAACAAATAGACTACCTAATGTGTCATGTTATGTGGAATACCAAGATAGGGAGAGGTGTTATGTTTTTGGAGCCTATTTTCATGTTAGAGTGTGGTACACCTTCTATGTGTTACACTCAGGTATTTTTACGGCGGTCCCGCTCGTTGGTGAGTGGGTTAGGGGGTTCAGGGGCAAAGCCCCCAAAGCAAATTTTCATGGGTGGTTTATCAACCCATGGGTAATGGGTAACTGTTATGGGCTATTTTTTGGGCCCATGGTTTTTTTCAGTACCCATTGTTTTGATACCCACAGTTTTTACCCATGGTTTTGATACCCACAGTTTTGTATCAACCTGCTTAAGCAATTGTCTATTTATATGGTCTTATGCATATGATACATAGACAAGCAAATGTATTGCAGATGTGTTTTGAATTTGGGTGTGAATTCTGTAGAGTTTGTTGAGCATAGCTCCAAACGGATCTGGGTATTGTATTGAGAGAGTGGAGGCTTGTAATAAAATCTGAGCAAGTGATTCTTGGTGGACGTAGCCCAAATTGGGTGAACCAAATTAAATCTTGTCTCTCTGTGTTGTGTTATTTATTCTGCACTTTTATTTGAGATATGTAATATTTTCTGCATATTATTTTCTACTGTTGCAATTTTGTAAGGGATTATTCCATATATTTTATCTCTTATTTCCTAACAATCGGTATCAGAGCCTGGTTTGGTTTGCTAAAGTGTTTAATCACAAGGAAAGTTTTATCTTGAGTGGGAGCTATGGCAGATGATGGAAGATCTAGGGTTGATAAATTCAACTGGCAGAATTTTATTCTTTGGAAGATGCAGATGGAAGATTACCTTTATTAGAAGGATCTTTATACTCTGTTGTCTGAGAAGGTGAACAAACCATCGAGTATGACAGATGCAGAATGGGATTTGTTGGATTGGAAGGCACTTGGAATGATCCGGATGTGTCTTGCATCTTCGGTATTATTTAATGTTTCAAAGGAAAAGACTACAAAAGAACTGATGGATGCATTAGGGAAGTTGTATGAAAAACCCTCTACCTCTAATAAGATGTTTTTAATGAAAAAATTGTTTAATATGAAGATGTCTGAGAATAGTTCAGTATCAGATCATTTAAATGATTTCAATACGGTTGTGAATATGCTAGCTTTGGTTACAATAGAATTTGATGAAGAAGTTAGGGATTTATTAATTATGTGCTCTTTACCTGAAAGTTGGAATAGCCTGGCAATGGCAGTAAGCAACTCGGTTCCAGCTAACTTGAAGTTGAAGTTTGAGGATGTTGTAGGGGTGATTCTAAGCAAGGAAATGCAAAGAAAAATCTCTGGGGAATCTTCTACTTAGGGAATGCTTTGACAGTGGAAACTAGAGGGAGATAAAAGAATAGAGGAAACCGTAGAAAATCGAAAGATCGGGCAAGGTCAAAATCCAAGAGCAAGATTGTATGTTGGAACTGTGGAAAGTCTGGGCATGCAAAGAAGGACTGTTGGGAGCTTCAGGACAAGAAGAAACAACAAGAAGAAAACAAGGAGTCAAATGTGGCATCGGGTAATGTATGCCAGGATGTTTTGATTCTTTCTTTGCATAATATTACTGAATCTTGGTTTTTAGATTCAGGGGCTTCTTTTCAAGCTACTCCACATAGGCATTATTTTGTTGATTATGTTCAAGGGGATTTTGGGCATGTTTTTCTTGGTGATGATGAGCCTTGCAGTATAGTTGGAAAAGGTTCTGTTCAGGTTAAGATGTAAAATGGGAATACATGGCTATTGAAGGATGTCAGACATGTGCCTACATTAAGGAGAAATTTTATATCGGCGGGGGAATTGGGAAGCGATGGTTGTACTATGATATTTATAGCTAACTCTTGGAAGGTTACCAAGGGTGCTCTTGTGGTGGTAAGAGGTAAGAAGGTTAGAACCTTGTATTTATCCACTGATAGTACTAATGAAGAATTTTCCTGGATATACAGAAACAGGTTTGGATTTATGTGAGAACTGTATATATGGGAAACAAAACCGAGTAAGGTTTCTCAAGGTTGGACCTACGAAGAAAGAGAGTAAGTTAGAGATGGTACATTCTGATGTGTGGGGGCCAACTCAGGTATCATCTCTTGGGGGTTCCAGTTATTATGTTACTTTTATTGATGATGCAACAAGGAAAGTTTGGGTTTATTGTATTAGAAACAAATCTAATGTATTTCATACTTTTGTTAAATGGAAATCCTTGGTAGAGAATGAAACAGGTCTTAAGTTAAAATGTCTCAGGTCAGATAATGGAGGGGAGTATTACAGTAATGAATTTGATGATTATTGTTCTAAGAATGGAATCCACAGGCAAAAGACGGTTCCAGGAACCCCACAGTAGAATGGGGTGTCAGAAAGGATGAACAGAACAATAATGGAACGTGCTAGGAGCATGAGGATACATGTAAGACTGCCTCTTTATTTTTAGGCAGAAGCAGTGAGCACAGCTGTGTACTTAATAAACAGAGGACCCTCAAGTTCCTTGGATGGAGGCATACCTGAGGAGGCTTGGTAAGGTAAGAAATTCGATTACTCATTTCTTACAATCTTTGGATGTGAGGTGTTTTTTCATATTGACAAGGATGGTAGGACCAAGCTAGAGGCTAAATTAGAAAAATGCACTTTTATTGGTTATGGTGGTGATGAATTTGGATTTAAATGTTGGAATATTAAGGACAAGAAAATAATTCGGTCTAGGGATGTGGTATTTAATGAGAAATTCATGTATAAGCAACAGTTGCAGGAAAATAGGGAAGAATCCAAGAAAGAATATGTAGTGGTAGAGGATCTCCCGAATGGGACAGTGACCCATGAATCACTTCAGGAACCTACTCAGAATGAACCTTAAACTCCTACATTGAGGAGGTCTTCTAGGGTAAGAAAAGAACCTGAACGTTTTTCTCCTTCTCTTTATTATTTATTACTCACTAATAATGGAGAGCTAGAGATATTTGATGAAGCAATGTAGGTAGATGCTAGTAAGAAGTGGGAGCAAGCCATGGATGAGGAGCATAAGTTGCTCATGGAGAACCAAACTTGGGATTTGGTGAAGCTACCGGAAGGAAAAAGATCATTGTAAAACAAGTGGGTGTACAGAGTTAAAGACGAAGAAGGAGGAAAGAAAAGATATAAGGTCCAGTTGGTGGTCAAGGGGTTTTCACAGAAACAAGGTATAGATCTTGATGAGATCTTATCTCCTGTAGTAAAAATGACTTCTATTATAACTATTCTTGGAATGGTGGCAGTAGAAGACTTGCACTTAAAATAGTTAGATGTAAAGACTGCATTTCTCCATGGTGATTTGGAGGAGGAGCTATAAATGTAGCAGCCAGAAGGATATGAATTCAAAGGTAAAGAGGAGATGGTGTGCAAACTAAAGAAGAGCTTATATGGCCTGAAACAAGCTCCACGTCAATGGTATAAGAAGTTTGATAGCTTCATGATGGAGCAAGGTTATATCAGATGTCATTCTGACCATTGCATGTATACAAAGAATTTTGAGGATGGAAGTTATATTATCCTATGTTTGTATGTTGATGACATGCTTGTTGCAAGTAAAAACATGAAGGAAATAAAAGTACTCAAGAAACAGCTAAGTGAATCCTTTGATATGAAGGATTTGGGCGCTGTCAAACAAATCCTTGGTAGGAGGATAACTCAGGATAGGAAGGAACGGAAGCTGACTTTATCTTAGGAAGAGTACATTAAGAAGGTATTGGATAGGTTTAACATGCAGGATGCTAAACCGGTTGGGACTCCTTTGGCAGGCCATTTTAAGTTATCAAAGGAGCAGTGTCCCAAGACAAAGTAGGAAAGAAATCTTATGTCCAAGGTACCTTACTCATCAGTGGGTGGTAGTTTGATGTATGCTATGGTATGCACTTGGCCTGATATTTCCCATGCAGTAGGAGCTGTGAGTAGATTTATGAGTGATCCAGATAAAGAGCATTGGCAAACAACAAAGTGGATCCTTTAGTATTTGAGAGGGACCATGGGGACAATTTTATGCTACAATGGATCAGACACCACTTTACATGGTTATGTAGATTCAGACATGGCTGGAGATGTAGACAACAGAAGGAGCACAACATGTTATATTTACATTGTATGTGGGACAGCAATAAGCTAGATTTCATGACTACAGAAGTTGGTGGCTTTGTCAACCACAGAGGTTGAGTATGTTGCTGCCACAGAGGTAAGCAAAGAGATGATTTGGTTACAACAGTTACTTGAGGAGTTGGGGCATAAGCAGGAGGAATGTAATTTGTACAGTGATAGTCATAGTGTTATACACCTAGCTAAGAATTCTTCTTTCCACTCCAGGACGAAGCATATACAGATGAGATATCACTTCATCAGGACAGATTTGGAGGAAGATAAGTTGAAGTTGGAGAAGATTCATACCAGTCATAATCTTGTAGACATGATGACCAAGGTGGTCACAAGGGATAAACTAAAGCTATGTTTAGCTTTGGTTGGCCTTCATGGATGATAATGAAGGGTTGAGAAGCTTGCTCAGTGGAAATCAGTCTCCAAGTGGGATATTGTTATGTTTGTGGATCCTATTTTCATGTTAGAGTGTGGTACACCTTCTATGTGTTACACTCGGGTATTTTTATGGCAGTCTCACTCGCCGGTGAGTGGGTCAAGGAGGTTCGGGGGTGAAGCCCCTAAAGTAAATTTTCATGGGTGGTTTATTAACCCATGGGTAATGGGTAACCGTTATGGGTTGTTTTTTGGGCCCATGGTTTTTTTGATACCCATTGTTTTGATACCCATGGTTTTTTTCCCATGGTTTTGATACCCAGGTTTTTGCCCATGGTTTTGATACCCACGGTTTTGTATCAAACTGCTTAAGTAATTGTCTATTTATATGGTCTTATACATATGATACATAGACAAGCAAATGTATTGCAAATGTCTTTTGAATTCGGGTGTGAATTCTGTAGAGTTTGTTAAGCATAGATCCAAACGGATCTAGGTATTGTATTGAGAGAGTGGAGGCTTGTAATAAAATCTGAGCAAGTGATTCTTGGTGAACATAGCCCAAATTGGGTGAACCATATTAAATCTTATCTCTCTGTGTTGAGTTATTTATTCTGCACTTTTATTTGAGATCTGTACTATTTTCTGCATATTAGTTTCTACTGTTGTGATTTTGTAAGGGATTATTCCACATATTTTATCTCTTATTTCCTAACAAGAGGATACTAGTGTGTTCAACATGAAAGGAAACATCAAGGAGCATGGCTAATGTGGTGCAACCAAGGCAGGATCACAATCTAGATGATGGAGCAGATGGTGGGTAATGAGTAGGACATGGTTTGGAGTTCATAACATCTGATCTATAGTTCACCACTTAGCGGGTGGATGTTATATATAGATTTTGACACTGATTTTGATGTATAGATTTGAGATAGAGCCTAGTAAAGGCCTATCATGGATGTATGAGACGTTTTTATTATATATATACATATATATGACGATATGATTTTGATGTGATTTTTACGTGTTATGATGAATTAATTAGATGTATGATGATTATTTATATGCTTTGATGTTTGATTAGATTATGGATGTTGAATTAGATGTTGGATGTGATGTGATGCATATTAACGATGTGATGTAATATATATTAATTAGATGTAGATGAGATATTATGGATTGGATATGATTAGATATAGATGATGATGTAGATATTTGATATGATTTATGGATGGGATGTTGATGATGTTTATATTGATTTAATGGTTTAGAAATTTATTTGATGATCTTAGATTTTTAGATGATGGAATGCTGTATGAATTTAGATATTTGGAAAGATATTATGGACTTATACTAGATGTGATTGTGATGGATATGATAATATGTGATTTAGATATGATGGATAGGATGTAGATGTTAAATTAGATTAGATGGTATGATAGATTTAGATTAGGTGTGATTGGAGGTTGATTTAGAAATTTGATATGATGTCTAGATAAATGTAATGAATTTAGATTAGAAATGATCACAAAAGTGATGAACATGATGGGAAAGATACAGATGTTAGATTAGATCAAATATGGATGATTAGATGTGATGAAGTTTAGATAGAAAAAATGTGACTCTAGGTATAGTGACCGAAATATAAGAAGTACACTCGCAACATGGGAGAGAGTATACATGGAATAGATACTTTTGGACTAGATTGGGGGTAAAGAAAGAAAGGGAACACACACAAAGTGATACACTTGTGGCCTATGGCCAGTGTGAACACATAACCAACGATAGTTAGTCATATTTTAGATCATGAGGGAAAGGTGGAAGGTGTGCTTGTAAACCCAGTGTATACACGAAAAAGGGATTAAGAAGGAGCTTGTACATGGAAAAAAGGTTCTCCTTAGGTGGTAATTCTAGGTCTATGTTCCATCCCTGAGAAATATGGTGCAAATTGATCAATGCGGGAAGATTTCTTTAGATGGAAAAGTTGATCGATGTGGGAAGCTTTCCAAGGATGTTTGATTTTGAATTTTTTGCTTTTTCATTTTGAGATTTTAGAAGAATAATAAATGCCGGCACCCTTTGTTGTAATGATATTAAAAATTAGCTTTCCTTCAAGGGAGTTGTCTATAATTAGGATTTTTATTTTGGATTTTTTATTTTTTAGATGGTAGGATAAGATATGCATGATCATTTTCCTTTGAGGGATCAGTCTATACTTCTTACATTATTTTTTTATATGAACATTTTTCCTTCAAGAGAATAGTCTATCTTTGGATAAGATAACTTTTGATATGAGCATCCTAAATTTTGACTTTAGGATAGAGCTGGGGATAGCCAAGTAGACCACTTGGGGAGGGGGAGATAAGATATACAAATGACACTTATGGACCCTTATCATGGTTCAAGTAGGTAGATAAGAAGGTGATGGATGTAATGATTATGGGGTTCCCACCTAGAAGGAGGAACTTCTCCATGAGAAATATGCTATGAGAAAATCCGTGGTGCCCATATCTAAGGTCATAGTTAGGATAGTGATGGTAGACCGCATAAGTCCAAATCATTACAATGAGATATGGAAAAGGGAGATGATGGAAGTAATATCATTAATGTGAATAAGATCATGTTGGTAGATGTGTTAACAGTAGAAATGGTGCAAGTGCAAGGAATTGAGAGGTTTTTGTTTTCGGTTTACCATCAAGAGAGGCTAAGTGATAGGCTTTGGACCCATATTTATGCGTGATAATATATAATCCAATCCGTTTGGGAGCAAAATTTCCATGTTGGCTCCTTTATAGAGTAGTGATGTTTTGATTCTCTTTGGGGATAAGGTCACCAATGTTAAATTTACATTCTTTTAGATGTTTATTATAGGCACATTTAATGCGCTCTTAATAAACATGTTGGTGTTGAAGAGAGACTAATCTATGCTTGTCTAGCAATTCAAGTTGTGCTAGACTTTCTTGATGATAGTCCTCGGTAGAGATGAAGTCATGAAGTGAAACACAAAAAGATGGGATTTGAACTTTGAGGGGAAGAAAATCTTCAAAGCCATATATGAGAGAAAAAGGAGTAGTGCCATAGAGGTGCGAAAGCTAGTTTGATAGGCCCAAAGATTGAAAGGAATATGGAGATGCCAATTTCATCTTGATTTGTCAATAGTATTAGTGAGAACATTACGAAGATTATTGTTAGTGGATTCAACTTGGTCATTATCTTGAGGATAATAAGGAGAAGATAAGCTAAGCTTGATGTTGAAATATTCAAAGCTTCTTGAGGTATTTATTTTTGAAGGACTTTCCATTGTCCACAATGAGTTTATGAGGAACTCTGAAGTGTCAGATGATATGTCGATAGATGAAATTGATGATTTTGTTAGCTTTGGTAGATGCAAGTGGAATGGCTTCCACCCACTTGGTGAAGTATTCAGTAGTGGTGATGATAAAATTTTGGCACTGAGAAGAATGTAGATTAATGAGACCAATAAGGTTAAGGCCCCACTGTGAGAAAGGCCAGAGGTCTTAAGCCGACCATAAGGCTTGACTAGGGATATGGATGAGGCTGGAATGTTCTTGGCACTTGATGCACTTTTTAACATACTCATAGAATTATCGATTGAGGGTCAGCCAATAATATCCTTGGCTAAGAACGTGATTGGCGATAACCAAACTACTAAAATATCCACCACAAATACCAGCATGGACTTCTCGAATAACGTAGATAGATTCATGGGATTTAAGACATTGAAGCATAATTTTGTCAAACTAATTTTTGTAGAGTATTTCGCGAAGGATAACATGGTGGTTAGTGCGTTGAAGGAAAGACCTCCTACCATTTTTGGATAGGTCAACGGGAATCTTAGATTGAGAAAGATAGTCAAATATTTGAGAGTACCAGATGTCAGATTGATTAGTGTCAACATGATTGACATGAGGAAGCTCATTTGTATGATCAAGGAGATAGAAAACAACAGAGAGTTTATATTATTTGGTTTCCCATGGGATAAGAGATGTAAATTATGCCATAGTTTTTGTAACTCAATTGGAGGAATGAGGGATAGATTGGAAAAAGGCCTTGAGAATAAAGTTGACAATGTCCTTATATTTCTGAAAGACTTCATTTTTTCACTGATAGGTTCCCTTGACTTGATTGATGATAACTTGAGAATCACCATAGATATAGAGGATTTGGATTTCGAGCATGATATCGGTTTGAAGACCAAGAATGAGGGATTCATACTCAGCCATGTTGTTTGTACACTCAAAGTTAAGTTTATAAGAGATGGGGATAGGGGTATCCAAAGGAGGAATGATGATAAAGACAACACCTCCCCCTTTCCAACACTTAGATCCATCACAGAAAAGTTTCATTTTGAGGGGAGAGAATCCATGATCAATGGTATTGATAGATACGTCAGAAAATTTCTCATGAGGAAAATGATTTTCAAGAAGAGGGGATTCGGTAAGTTGATCATCGATAGCCCAGCCCTTGATAGATTTCTGAGATATGAACTCTAGGTCAAACTCGGTCATGAACATGAGCCATCGAGTGATGTAATCATTATGATAAGGCCTATAATGTATGGATTTGAGGATATTTAAGCTAGTGACGATGTAGCTCTTTTTATTAAGAAGATAATGACGAAGATAAGAGATGGAAAAGAAAAGGGCATAACACATATTTTCAAATTTAGTGTAGTGATTTTCATAATCATGAAGAGTAAAGCTGATATAATAGATGGATTTCTCTCTGCCTTACTCATCTCAGTGTTCTAACATGGCACCTAGAGCATGATCATAGGCAAATATGTATAGATAGAAGATCTCCCTCTCATGGGGAGGTGTGAGAACGGGTAGGGATAGAAGATATTTCTTGAGTTCATCGAAGTCCTTATGGAAATTGGCATCCTAGTTGAACTGGGTGTCTTTAAGAAGGAGATGAAAATGTTGGTAGAAATCAAAAATCTACAAGATAAAACGATAGACTGATTGAAATCATCCCTAAAGACTACGAAGCTACTTAAGATTAGAAGGAGGAGGTATCTCGAGGATCTCTTTAATTTTGGTGGGGTCAACTTCAATACCCCTGATAGAAATGATGAAGCCAAGGATTTTACCAGCTAGTACTTCAAACACACACTAGGCAAGATTGATACGAAGGAAGAATTGGATAAGACACATGAAGAGGAGTTCAAAGACAAAAAATATGGTCATATCGACCCTTGGATTTATCCAAGAGGTCATCAACATAGTCCTCTACAATTTTATTGATGAGATCATGGAAAATGTAGGTCATAATGCTCTAATAGGTGGCCCCCGCATTTTTCAAATCGAATGGAATGAAATGATAGCAGAAGGTTCCCAAAGGGGTGATGAAGGATGTATTATGTTGGTCTTATGGTGCAATGAGGATCTAATTGTAATTAGAGAAACCATCCATAAGAGAAATCATATCATGGTAGGTCGTTAAGTCAAATAAATGATCAATGTTAGGAAGGGGAAATTCATCCTTAGGGAAAGTGAGATTTAAATCTCAAAAGTATATACAAATGTAGAGATGTTTAGAGGATTTGGAAACCCATTGTGGGTAGTCAATGGGTTGGATGAAGTTTGAAGAGAGAAGGTGTTATAATTCTTCTTTGACAAGGAGGGAAACACGAGGATGCATGAAATGCAAATTTTTTTTAATTGGCTTAGAATCAGGGATGGTGACATTGGTATGGATGATGATGCTAGGATCAAGGCCTGACATGTCAGTGTATGACCATGTGAAGTCTTGGCTATGCTTAAATAGAAAGAGGTGAAGGGATCAAGTTCTTGTGGATCAATGGATTGGCCAACCTTGAGGAGATGTGGTTCTTGTGAAGTCCCTACATTGATGTCGATGGTGGACTCACTGAGAAGGGTGGATGTGTCAAGAGGTAAGGTATTATTAAGATAGGAATCCTCTGCCCCCATTTAGGAAAGAATAGATTCGTCGTTGTTTCATTGGAGAATATCAATGGTAGGGGAGTCTTCCTCTACCATGTCAGGAAATATGAGAGGAAGGGACCTAGTTTTACCTTCATCCTGATAAGTGACTGGTCCCATAATGATTACAAAGATTAAGAAGAAGTTAGAAGAAATGGACATGGGGTCATCCATGTCTATGATGTCTTTGGATGAAGAAGGATTGGATGGAAAATTGATGTGCATGGGAGATATAAAATAAGGATGCGCGAGGTAGTTGAGGGGTTATTCTTTAAAACCCAATCTGAACTTCTTGTGGGTCTTTCAGGATTATTCCATGATAATATCATGCATACCTTGTTCATAACTTCCAAGACCGAATCCCTTCCATGCACAACGGTGGAGGTAGTTATAGGAAAGGTTTTTGTTGTAGTGAAAATCAAATCCATTGGTGTATTTCTTGGTGTGAGAATGTTTTTCGATGTTAGAGGAAGGGTGATCGATGCCACCATAGATAAGGTTGGTTTTGAGATTAGGTGGACCAAAGGAAATGATATCCCTAACGTTAGGTTCGTACATAGAAGATTTATAGGTTCTTCCAATTCAATTGAGTGAGGGAAGAGAATATAGAGAGAGGAATCGATACTCCCCCAGAGAGATATGTTGCATCACATTATCGAGAGATTTTTCATTAGGTAATTCGGATGTAGGTACGGAAGAACTAGTGGATGCTTTGGAGGATGATTCTTGATTAGGGATGAGCACCTCATTTGGACGATAGGTCATATGACATGCCTTAAATGGAGGAAGGTTAGCGGGGAGCATATGGATCTTCCCATCATATTTGTATTTTATACAATGATGAAGGGTAGATGGGACACAATGCATGGCACAAATCCATGGGTGTTCAAACAAGATGTTATATTAAAACTCCCCAACAATTTAAAAGACTTCATGGAAATTTTTTTATCCGACATAGATGGGGAGGATAACTGTACCCAAAGCGGGGGTGACAACTTCATTAAAGGAATGAAGGGCATCAGGTGATTGAGCAACAATGGATTTAGGAAGTTTAAGTTGGTCAAAGGTATGAGATGAGATGCATATTGATTTTGGTGCCATTATCAATAATAGAATGGTTGATAAATGTGTTATTGATACGGAAAATGATGACAAGAGGAAGGTCATGATCTTTAAGTAAAAATTATGGGATTTCAGAGTTGTCAAAGGAAATGGTGGCGGAAGCAGTAAGGGCTCTAACAAGGTTTGTGAAGGGTTAGGCTTCATTGGGTGAGACTGGAATACTTTACAAGGCTTCAATAAGAACTTGTCAATGATTGGGAGATATTTAGATGAGCTCATAGAGGAACATCTTAATAGGATCCTAGTGTAGCTATTTTAAAATGATTTTTTCAAAGGTAGCATTCTTTTAGGTTTACAATGTGGTTAGGATGAACACCTTAGCCTTGGATGAAGGAGGGGATGGAGTGGGCTCGTCTAAAGTAGCATAGATGATAAATTTTGATTTGTATTGGGTATATGGTTAGGACTCGTGACAGTGAGAACAAGTGGTGATATGAATGACATCTATATAAAGAGGACCATCCTTAGAAGATGTAAAATTAAGTGGTAGGATGGTGATGCAAAACGTGGATGAGGAACAAGGTTTAGATTTTTTTGAAGTTAAATACTTGTTTGAAGGATTGGGCTTAGATGTGGATGGGATGGCAGATGGGATAGGTTGGTCTCCTTCAAGGGGAAGATCATATTCTTTAATGATATTTTCAATGAGGGTTATAAGGGCCCTACGGCATTCTATGTCATGTTTGGGGATACATTGGTAGACACATATGGTGTTGGAATCAAACCACATGGGTTTGGGTCCATGTGGGTCAAAGGACTTGATAGGCGGAAATATGATCACAGATTCTTGGATGAGATGTTGAAGGACTTTAATATAGGATCTGACAGGATTTTGAAAAGATGAAGTCATATGGAATTTGGGCAGATTTGGTTTGGGGGATGATGATGAAGGAAAGAGAGGTGCCTTACTCTTGTGGGGTTTGATAGGGATTTTATATTCTGATTTCTTTTTATATCCTTATGATTCAGACTTAGGGGAAGAGGTGGATGATTTTGATTCAGATTTGGAAGAAGAAATAGATGATTTAGATGTAAATTTTGGAGTGACATGGATTTGGATGAAGGGCCTGGTCCCAAAATAGATGGAGAAGGATTAGATGGTAAATTTATGTGCATGGGAGATGTAGAAGGATACATAAGGGATTTAGTTGGCTATTATTTGAAACATAGACTGAACTTCTCATGGGGCTTGTGGGATTAGTAAATGATAAGATCATGCATACCTTGTTCATAACATCTAAGATCAAATCCCTTTCACGTGCAACGATGGAGCTAGGTACAAATGAATGCTTTATTTTAGAGGAAATCAAATCCATTGGTGAATTTCTTGGTGTGGGGATGACTATTGACGTGAGAATAAGGGTGATAGATGCCACCATAGGTAAGATTGGTTTTGAGATAAGGTGGACCAAATGAAATGATATCTCAGACATTAGGTTGGTACATAGGAGCTTTGTCGGGTTTACTAATTCAATTGAGTGAGAGAAGATAATTGAGAGAGAGGATTCGATACTCCCCCAAAGAAAGATGTTACATCAAATTATCGATAGATTCATCATTAGGCAAGTTGGATGCAAGTACAAAAGAACTAGTGGATGCTTTGGAGGATGATTCTTGCTTAAGGATGAGCACGTCATTTTGAAGATAGGTCATATGAAATGCCTTGAAAGGAGTTAGGTCAGAAGGGAGTATATGGATCTTCCTCTCATGTTCATATTTGATACAATGATGAAGAGTAGATGGGAGGAAATGCATGACAAAAATCCATGGGAATCCAAACAAGACGTCATATTGAAACCCCCCTCAACAATGTAGAAGAATTCATGGATAATTTTTTCAGCGACGCGGATGGGGAGAATAACTATGCCCAAAGAGGGGGCGAAAGTGTCATTAAATGCATAAAGGACCACAATTGATTGAGCAACAATGGATTTGGGAAGTTTAAGTTGGTCAAAGGTATGAGATGAGATGTTATTGATGTTGGTGTCATTGTTAAAGGGCTTGATAGGGGGAAATGTGATTGTAGATGCTTGGATGAGACATTAAAAGACTTTAGTATAGGATCTGACGGGAGTTTGCAAAGATGGATTCATATGGAATTTGGGATAATTTGGTTTGGGGGATGATGATGAAGGAAAGAGAGGTGCCTAACTCCTGTGGGGTTTGATAGGGATTTAATATTCTGATTTTACTTTGGATGATTGTGATTCAAACTTAGGGGAAGAGGTGGATGATTTGATTCAGATTTAGAAAGAAGAAATAGATTATTTGGATGCATATTTAGGACTGATTTTGGATTTGGATGAAGGGCCTAGTCCCATAATAGATGGGTGAGGTCCTAAGATGGAAGGATGTTGAGTTTTTTAGGTTGATGGGGTTTCGAAGGGGGAAGCTCCAACTTCTTATGTGGATGGGTGAGGGATTTTTGAGTAAGGATGCCAAGGTTCTTATATTTTTTTGGTGAGGTTTTACCCTTGGTGGGGATCACAATGATATCAACCGGGGGATCCTTAAAGGTGTAACAAGGTAATGTGGATATAGGTTTAATTAAAGATGTGGGGATTGAAGTTGGGAGTGGTTTTTTGATGATACATTTTATGAGAGTATCAAAGGTAGATTCCCCAAGAGCCTTAGCGGGACTAGTAAAGAGTAGTGTTGAACATCATACATCATGTGAGAATCTATAAAAAAATGTTGCATTCACCTCAAATACCATACCAATGCGTATGTGTGTATAGAAAAAGATGACATACTAAGTATCTAACTAGCATAGTAAATAAAGTGTAACATGTGAATAATATAAGCTAGCAAGAGTAAATGAAACCAATATGTGCAAATTTTGTGTGAAGATGATGTTCTAATGCGATATTCAAGATGTGAAGATGGGAGGAGCCACATTTCCCCCAGTGAATGTGTGTAAGATATGGTTCATTTAGGAATACTCCCTCAACAATCAATTATGAACCATAGAACAAGAGTGTGTCATTGGGTAATGAAATTATTGTATGTGATTGAAACTAGATGTCAGGGAAGATTTATCGTGAAGCATAGAGCATGAAGTTTGGTATATAAAAGAGACAACCAATAGTGATTAAGGGGGGAGAAAGTGTTATTCCTCCCAAGTGTGTGAGTAAGGTTTATTTGATTCCTTCAACAGTCATGTATGAACCTTAGGAGAACAAGTGCGTCATCGGGTAATGAAGATATTGCATGTGATACAAATTAGATTCTAGAAAATATTTATCGTGAAGCAGATAGCATGAAGTGTAGTAGAGAAGCTATGAGTAGATGATAAAGATATCTAAGAGTGGTGGAGGGGAGGAGAAAGTGTTATGCCCCCAGGTGTGCAAGTGATGGAGATATATGTGATGATGTGAGAGAGACCATGCCATGGTGGTGGATGTTGAAATGTTTCATAAGAAAATATATGGTTATCGCAATGGTAGGTAGAAGTAAGGGTATGACCAACATCAAAAATTGGATCTAAAGGAGAAAATGTAAGTAGGTGATAGATCACATCTTGTTTCAAGTAAATTTTTTGTTCTTCCTTTGATAGTTAGGCCTTTGGTTGGGCTTGTGGTGATTTTTACATGAATGGAGAAGGAAAAGGAGTGACTATTACATGATTCTTGCTAGAGATAGAAGGATCACATATAGGAATCCCTTGGGATTTAGTAATTGAAGATGAGTGAGTAGTAGAATGTTGTGTAGCAAATGAAATAAAGCCTTTGTTTGACAATATTTCCCGATCTTGTTTTAAGTTAATGAAGAGGATACCAGAAATCAAGAAACTCAAAACTACGAAAGGGTTTAAGGCTACCTTTTGATTGGGATGAAGATGACAATGAAGACACGGGCACAAAAGATCTTTTCTACAGCGAGCTTGATAAACTGCTCAACAAAGAGAAGCTAAACATGAAAAGGATTAGTAGATAATATTGTGGGTTTCCTGACAAGGTCAATCTTGAGTAGTGATAACTTCCTAGGATGGATGTCAACCCACTTCGAAAAAATTATAATAGATGAAAGGATGTAGATAACAGAGATCTAAGATATGCTAGAGATGCTGAAATAAAGATCTGATAATGTAAATATTGATAAATAGAATCAAACATGTTTGGTTTGATGTGACCTAAGATTGACTGGTACAGTTGACAAAAACTGCTGCAAAGATGATAAGTAGATAAGCAAAAAGTATCTCTAGAAACTTATTTGATATGATTATTCTGATATTGGTATGGTGCGGAATAAAGAGGATACAACATAAGACATATCTGATGGAGATACTTATAGGCTCGACGGAAACTAGGACCAAGAAGATAATATCTTGGCTATCAGGAAGATGGGTGGTAGAAACAAAATGTTATGAATGATAAGGGAGATATGAGGAAAAGGCAGATGATGATGCAGATAGGAAACAAAGCTAACACAGATTGGATTGAAGGTGATCAAGTGGGATTGGCAGTGACCAAGGAAGGATTTGGGATTTTGACAAGTTGAATGGATGGAAAAAGGGATTCAGGAGATAATCATATGGAGGCTGATGAAACAACCGAGTTGTGAGATGACTTGCAGACCTACAAGAAAGAGGTGACGAACCAAAATAAGAATTCCAAACAATCTTAAAATCTTCAAACATCGATGGATGGCATGTAAGAGATTCTAAAATAACTCCAATCAGATGAGTGTAGATCTTGTTGATCCAAAAATGATCAAGTTTTTATTTACCTCGATCTTCAGACCCTTGTAGGATTATTTTATTTTCTGATAATTTACTATTTTTAAGTAATCAATTTATAATTAATGCAAGCATATAATGACAAATTACACAATTAGACATATGGCATGTAAATTGGGTTGTGTGTGGACTCACCAAGATAATAGAAATTTGACCCATATAATGTGGTATAGAAAGAAATTAACTCGGTCAAAAGCATATAGTCCACTTATCATCTCTCGATAGGAAAATTGAGCGAACTCAATTCGTGGTGGCTTGTGGACCCACCACGTCGGCGATAATACCATAGTCCACACGGCAGCTAGGCTCCCCTCTGTAACAAAATTTGAGCCTCTTGTTCTGACGAGCTATCTTTTTACGATCTTCAAAGACCAAAGGTCAAAAACCAACAAACGACTCCCTTTTACTTTTCTCCACGTGTCACAGTGTCATTGGTCCAATATTGACCAGTTGACTAGAGTTTACTTTCTTGTTGACCGAACTTTGACCAGACATAACTAGAGCTCCCGATGTCCATTTTTCACATTCTCACAGTCAATGGAAATCTCTTGCAATGATATTCTGCACTGTCATAGTTGAGGCATGTTTAGGGAACTTTTTATATAAAAATGATCCCCTGATCACACCTCCCCACTGAGAAAGTCTTGTTGTCCTAAAAAGCTTATCTTGGAACATTTTTCCATCTCATCCTGAATCTGGAAACTCTAATTCCACCTCAGAAGTTCTGTTATAGTAGAACCTTGGGTCTCTTCTCCTGCAAACTTCTCACTTTGACAACTTTGATCTGATCCTGGCCCTATGGGTTATGGGCCTATGATGTTACCATTGTGCCACTCTGATATCTGAAGAAGACCTTCATGCCTCTTCTGCATAGTGTTAAGTCTCTTGCAGACCTCAATGCTCCTACTGTGTGGCTCTAAGCTTCCAAATATCTGACAACAAGGATCTTATTTTACTCTATAACATAGCTCCTGGCTCCGAGTTGATTCCACAAAATACAAATTGGTTTGAAGGAACTCCATGTTACTTAGAGCTATGATTGATCTAATTTCTTTGATGGAAAATGAATTGTCCCTTTTCAAACCTCAATGCCTTCGATGTGCAGTGCTAAGTCTCTTATAGACCTCAATACCTCTGTTGTGTAGTGTTAAGTCTCTTTCAGACCTCAACGCCTCCACTATGCAGTGCTAAGTCTCTTGTAGACCTCAACGCCTCCATTTTGTAGTGTTAAGTCTCTTGTATACCTCAACGCCTCCGCTGTGTAGTGCTAAGCATCTTACAGACCTCAACACCTTTGTTTCACGATGCTAAGTCTGATGATTAGCTACCATTCAAATGTGTGGTCACAATGCCTTGACTCTGAATGACGTTCCAAGCTAATATTTTAAGAGCTTCTTTTGTTGACAAACTATATCAGGTACCATTCTACTAGATGCCCATGAAGGCTTCTCCACAAAATGAATTTCTGACACAATGTCAATGCCAATGGTGATTTAGACACCATTCTACTACACAGTCACAATGCCTCTACACAGAATGAATTTCTAAGATGATTCTTGTGAACTCTACTATCTGCACAAATGGAAGATCGATCTCCAAGCTTTATATGAGTCAAATACTATATCCAAGTTGTAATAGGTACTCACAAGCTGATTAGAAGATAGGTTTCTTTAAAATGGTCTTTATACAAATTTCAAACATAATACATCATGAAAAACTAGTTATAAAAATGCTCCATTTTTGGAGTCTTGTACAATAAGCTTAAATACCAATTTTATAGGAAAATAATTTTGCATGGTAAACCTGTCGAAAAATCTCTCCTACTTAGTGGCCTTTGTACTTGGTCTTCTCCACTACATTGTAATCATGGTTTGACCTTGTTTGTCTCTTCCCTGCTAGATAAATAACTCAACAAGGACCAATACATACTGCATATCCTGGTATTAAATTTTTTACCAAAATAATTTCCCTCTAAGGGGTCTTACTCATGCAAGTATTTAAGAGTACAAACATTGTCCAGAATTGGGACTTTGACTAATGTGTCATTCAGTTAGATGTATACAAAAATTTCCCATACAGGGGTCTTATTCATACATTCTACCTAACAAAATTTTTTATGGATTTTATTACAATAAAAGCAATAAATAATGCTCAAAAACACCAAATACAATAGCTGAACAAGTCAATTTTATTTGCACCTTAGATTTCTTACCAAATGTAGAATTTTTTGTGTCTATCTAGGATACCTCAATAGGTGTCCTGTGGATCCCTGGGCTCTCACTCCTCTACATATGGATTTTCATGGTCTGCTGGAATGTATGTGACCTCAGTGTCAGGATCTGGATCATCAATAGGGACATATGAGCTCAAATTTGCAATACGATATGCATGATCCCCGGGTACATATGAGTTTGAAGGCTCACGGTTTTTTCCTTGTGCAAGATGATCAACATGACCTATCACAAAATTGATCCTGTAGCTATGCCCAATGTGAAGCTCCACTCCACTCTTTTCCTCAGTCAGATAACCTTGATGAGCAGTCAAGTAGAATTTTCCTAATACCACTTAATCCATCTCTAAAGGGATGATGTTGAGAGTGATATTTTGGGAAAATCATCTCCCAACAATGAAGCTCAAGATGCAATAACTGGTAGACCCTCCATGCAGAGTACCATCTTCTGATGTCTTGGTACATGGAAGTGGTATCATGGGAAGTCCTAGTCGGCATACCACATCGACAGTTATGTACCCTACTCCGATAGTCCAATCGAGAATAAGGGTCACTAACTGTCCTCGTGCAACCATTGGAATCCACTGTCTCAATGCACTTACATGTCACATTACAATATCTGGACATTCCACTGATGCTCTCCATGCCAAGGCTGCCACTAATTGGCTAGTGCTAGGTCTGACAATAGCCTTACCCCTCTTCTGCATCCACTTAGGTCTTTTCTCTGGGTACAAATCCCAACATCACTCGGTATCATGCCCTTTGCCATAATGATGACATATGACCGATTCCAATGAAGGTTGCTTCTCCAAGTGGTGCTTCCAAAGATGATTGTCTTTAGCCCCTTTCCCAAGTGGAGCATCCAAGCTTCTTTACAGCTTTGTGATGTGTTGTTGTTGTTGGCATTGATGCTCTCGAATAGTAGCTAGGTGGGTTTATAACTCCACGATCTGGAGATCATGTTCTCGATGTCGAGTGATCATCACTCACACCGTGTTGCCTAATAAGGCAAGTATAACTAGCAACTGGAAGAATATGTATAGATCGATTTCTACAAAACCATCTCTGATATAAAACTTGATCCGAAAATGATCAAGTTTTTATTTACTTTGATCTTTAGACTCTTGTAGGCTTATTTTATTTGCCAATAATTTACTCCTTTTAAGTAATCAATTTAAATTTAATGCAAGCATATAATGACAAATTACACAAGGATTGATTACGGAGTTCAGTTATTGCCTACATCTTTGGGTTCTTATCGAACCGTTCCACTAGTCAAAACTTGTAAGTTACTACTTTCACAAGAAAACCTAATGGAAACTATTAAGAACTTGCCTAGAAGAATATTCAGACCTTCAGATGACAAGGGTGAAAAATAGCACCCGAATTCCCCTTTTCTGGTGTACTCGGAAAGCTCTATGGCACCAGCTCCATTGTTCGAAATCCTCCAGATCTTGATCAACCTTTCATATGCTTCGTAATGCCCTATGGCACTCCGGTCGATATTCCAGGCTTCACAATAATTTGGTGTGGTGCTATGGGCTGAATAGGTAGTATTAACAACTCCCAGTCACAAGAATGCCTATTTAATAAAATAGGTCTTCACAACTTTATAATAAGCCTAATAAATAGGTCTTATCAAAATAAAACTCTCCTCCGCTTTCTCGGTCTTCCTCGAGCTCTTGCTTTGAGCTTCTAAGTTGTGTCTATTTCCATTACAAAGAAATGGGTTCCCTATTTATGCCTAAATAGGGCCCTAAAATAATGTGAACTTATTTATCCTTAGGCTAATAATATCCTAGCCCGTAGCTTTGTAGATGGGTTAAATCCCATTTTAGGTGGCATACATTTTTAATGGGCTAAATACCCATGTTGGCGGATCTTTGAAGTGGGTTATATCCCACATTTGGTGGGATGGATAATGTTTAGGCTTTATTAAATCCTTTCCCACACATGAATAGTGGTTCAAAAGGACCACTTGAGTTTAACCGCCCCCACCTCCTTCTCACGTGGTTCTCCATGCATGGCATTTGCCCCCACCACCCGCTTCATCTCCTATCCCACCATGTGGACTTAGTATGTTTGGCATTTATGTGGGTAAGTGGTGGTTACTAAGTTTAATACTTAAAACTTCGCATTAATACATGGCTTTAAAAATAAAACCCACCCACTTAGACATGTGGCATGTAAATTGGGTTGTGTGTGGACTCACCAAGATAATAGAAATTCGACCCATACAATGTGGTATAGAAAATAATTAACTCGGTCAATAGCATATAGTCCACTTGTCATCTCTTGATAGGAAAATCTAGTGAATTCAATTTATGGTGGCAAGCCATGTGGTGGCTTGTGGAACCACCACGTCAACGATAATACCATAGTCCACACGGCGGTCGGGCTTCCCTCTGTAACAAAATTTTAGCCTCTTATTCTAACGAGCTATCTTTTTATGACCGTCAAAGAACAGA
This sequence comes from Taxus chinensis, assembly GCA_019776745.2. Lineage (NCBI taxonomy): Eukaryota > Viridiplantae > Streptophyta > Pinopsida > Cupressales > Taxaceae > Taxus > Taxus chinensis. The sequence continues at coordinate 223,133,729 of CM034149.1, forward strand.
GGTCGAAAACCAACAAACAATTCCCTTTTCCTTTTTGCCACGTGTCACAGTGCCATTGGTCCAATATTGACCAGTTGACTAAAGTTGACTTTCACGTTGACCAAACTTTGACTGGACATAACTAGAGCTCCCAATGTCCATTTTTCACGTTCTCACAATCAATGGAAAGCTCTTGGAATGATCTTCTGTAGTGTTATAGTTAAGGGGATTTTAGGGAACTTTTGATATCAAAAATGATCCCCTTATCACCTTTGGAGAATATGATCACGATAAGCTCACGGGATAGCTCAAACACCGGAAAAAAATTCATCCCTTTGAGAGGAGGGGTGGAAGTTTATTAATAGGGTCGACGGAACTGTGGAAGAACATCCAAATGGGTGGTGGAGGTGATGGGAATATATAAATGGAGGTCTTAAATGGGATAAGACTAAGGCTTAGCCATTTTGGATGAGGTAATGGTGCATGGGGGGAATAAATAGTGGTGGGAGGATAAGGGGATATTAAATGGGTGGTGGGAATCCTAGGGGTCAAAATGGGGATATTTATCAGTAGAATCCTAGGATAGATTAATGGGTGATTAAATATGTTTTAAGGGTGGGTAAATAATAATAATAATAGAATGGAATTTAGGGGGAAAATAAATGGGGTTAAAATATGATAATAGGTATTTTAGGAGGGAACATAAAATTTGGGATATGAAGGGAAATATGAATATGCAAGGTGATAACATAGGGGAGTGAACATGGGATGGGGGACAAGGGTACCAAAAACTGGTATCTATAGCCATGGCTCAATTTTCTTGATTCTTTGTTCTAAAGAATAGAAATCATTGTCACAATGTCCATTAATTCTATGATAATTACAAAATGGGTGACCTTTGTATTTTTTAATCTGATAAGTAGGGTAGTAATGAGTAGGTATCAAGGTAATTAAGTAATGAATAAGGAGCTCAAAGATAATATTGTATTGCCTAGCATTTTGATCAAACTTGAGAGGTGTTTGTTATGGTAAGACCTTGACCTCACTTATATGAGCACATGTAGTATACATGGGATTAGGATGAGGTGTTAAAGAAAAACTAGCATGGGCATGATAAGCATCCTTGAGATGTTGGATTTTAGCTATGAGGGATTGAATCATGGCTTGAAATTTATCTTAGAAAAAAAGGTGTAAAGCTTGAATTGACTCGAAACTGGATTGATTGGTTGTGTTATCAGGACTGATAGGGGGTCAAAGAGATGATCAAAAATGGAACTTAATTGTGAAGGTGGCATATCGCAAGGAAGGTACATAGTGTGTATGGATTTTTGGAGAGCATATTTTCAAGGTGGGTGCATTTGAAGTAATTGATACAAGGATAATTGAGGAACCTTAAGGTCCATGAAAGAAAAGGTAATGTGTGAAATAAGAGCCCTAGAAATATAAGGATGAAGATGAAACCTTAGGAGGACCTATGAAAATTAGAGGTATGATAGAAAATAGATGGAAGTATGAAGCTTGATGCAACTAAGGTTTGGTTAAGGAAAGAAAAATCTGATAGAATAGGAAAAATAAGGATCCAAGTGTTACATCACAAGTGGGAGTTCACCAAATGATTTAATCTAAATTTAATTAAAGATTTAGTTCCTAGTAGCTTGCTATAACTAATGATATGCATGAAATAAAGTATAACAGTGCATAAGTATTAAGCATTCACTTATGTAAAACCCTAAGTAAGTGAGAGGGAAAGATGACGTAGCTGATTTCATGTAATATGGAGATGATCTCAACTAAGTAACTACTAGAAAAAACTAGAAATAGTGTCAAATAGGATCGATGAGGATTCAAAACCCTGGAAATGTCAAGGATGGAAGTGCCCACATGAGGAAAAGAGCACCTGGGCACTAGTGACCTGACTGGGCACTTATGTCTACTTATATGCTCAAGTTATGGTCTTTTCTGGGATGGAGGAGCTTCATTTGATCTATCTTTGCCACTATGGTTTCACTTTAATATCATGAGTCATTCCTATAACCTGTAAAATTGATGTCTACTTGCACATGCCCACAAACCACATCAAATCTAATAAATAAAATGCAGAATGAGAAGTTGGACTGACCCCGAAGGTCACTCGAAGAGTGAACTTATGACTGAGAGCTTCACTACATCTCAGACTCCATGTAGTTATTTGTTCTTGTGTGCGTGATAATGTCCTAGGTTACCCTTGTGTAAGTTATAAGATGATAGCAAGTTAGATATATATTGTGCCAAGTATGTAGAATATGTGTGATGGAATAGAATGAACTCACCTCCTATGTTGTGTATGCAGAATAATACGACCCTTATCCCTTGTATGGATGTTTTAAATGTGTCCTTGTAATTCTTTTGTGCCTGTGATGCAAGATTAGGTGATGATAGATAGTTTTTATAGTGATTGTCCCCTTATTTAGAAGAAGTAATTAAGTATATATATATGATTCCCTTGTTTGAATATTTTAATTGACAACTGAAAAGTCGACCCAAAGTGTTGAAAGGTGACCAAGAAGTGAAAAGGACCCAAAATAGTAAGAAGAAAAAAGAGAGGGATAGAAGCACCCAGGAGTGGGAGGAGTGCCTAGGTGCTAGTGTTTGAGGCCATTAAAAATTAAATCAGTAAAGTTCCAGTAGAACTGTAAGATGTGTAAAGCCAAAAAGATGATCTTTCAAACTCATAAATAGTAAATTACAAGAGATAAAGTAACCAAAAGAACAAAAGGAGATGTCAACCACTAGTTTTATTGCTTAGGAATCATGTTTAGTATGTTCTAATACCTATAAATGTACCCAAGTGTATCAATTTTTTGTCTACACCCAACACTACAAGATGAAGGTCACATCCAATCTATACCTCCTCCCTATTGACCACTCCTAAAACTCTTTATACACGTGTGGCAATAACATTGGACCACAAGCAAAAAAATTCTAAAACGTAACCATATCTACAAATACTCCTACCAAGGCCCATGGAAAATGGCCACCACCAAAATCTCGAAGCCCATAACAACTGATTCCCACCATAATCATCATGGATAGGGTACTCCTAGCCACCTCTTCATCCCAATAACTCTAAAAAATAAACCCACCATCCACATAGGTCGTGTCAAGGGAAACACCCCCATATAATGTCATCATCACTTCCCCTCTCCTTATGTCATCAATCAGTACAATTGCCTCACCCTGGATAGGTAGTCGTAAGATCCTATAAAGATCCTCCAGTGTGATCATCGTCTCCCCTGTTAGAAATTAAAATTTCCGTGTGAGTGGACCCCATCACTCTAATAGGGTCACCATCATCTCCAACTCTTGGTGAACACACCTATAATGGCACAATCCACCCAATCCCAATACTTCTAAAATATCTGAGTCCTCATCACCCATATCCTCATGTAACCGCTCTAGAAATGGTGATAGTCTATCCCTCATGTATAGGTTTATATTTTCATGTATCCTCAACACAAAAAAGAAGATCATTAGTCATGTCATTCCAATTCAAAATCAGATAAAAAACTTAAATCACTACATGTTAGATTGGTATTGATCCTAATGATTACGGTCAATCCTACCTAATCGACATTGATCCTAGAGATCGACACTGATATTATAGAACACTATATAAAAAAAATACTTAAAATAGTAAAAATGAACCTGCCTCTATTTGGGATAGTCTTCATCTCCTCTATCCACTACTATCAACATCCATCTCTTAAATGGCAAAAATCATGAATTTATAACTTAAGCATAGTAAACACAACGAGCATAATGACTCCTCGTGATTACATGCCACTTATACATAGGTTCCCCAACCCAATCGCCACTAATTAAAAATCACTAGAGATTCACCTGAATAGGTACTGATTTACCTGATCAACACTGATTCATTATCTCTTTGCACATTATCAAAATATGTGCTTCTTTTTTTGGTCCCCAAGACCCACTACAAATCCAAATTACATCATATCATTTTGAGCCTATGTTTCCCAACACATTGTGGACTCTATAACCACCTGAGAACCTTTTCCCACCACCTTCTATAAGTCATACATCTATAGGGTCAGAACCAATTGGTTCCCCTATCACTTGACTTCTTGGTCGCGTAAACCCACTTTTTTGGCACTATATTGCATTCTTGGGTTTAGGGATTCTCAAATTGAAACATATTCTATATATAAATATGATCGGACTACACTAAATCTATATGCACTTGTGTTTATCTATCCATCTATTCATTCAAACCAATGACCATCACACTAGCTTGCGACAACTTAGAATTTGAGGGAGGATTACCTATCTAGCATCGTATCCAACATAAATCTAATTATTTCACTCATTTATGTCCATTGGTTCATCCATCATAAACCACTTGACAATAAGGGGAAAATGTAGACACCAATATTAGGACACCCTAATTCCCATCGGTGCATACACACTATAGGACACCCCTTCAAAATTCCACAAGGTCATTCTTATCTTTCTACCGAATTACATTTATTGTTTTGCCACCCATAACCACCTACAACTACAAAACAAACTTAAAACAAATAGAAACAAAGAGATTAATACAAATTGAACAACCTAACAACTTAACAAACCTTCCCACAAGCTTAAACAACTTATAACCTCGTTTCTAAACCGAAAACCTTGCAAAAAGAAAATTGTTGAAACTAAACACAATATACCTCGCAATCAACATCAATCAATGTGCATCAGCTGTGATCCATTAAATCAGTGGCAGTCCTATAAAAAATAGTCCAAGCTATTGCTCCAGGATTGCCACTTCAATTTCCAAATTCCTACTTTGTTCTTGATCATCTAATCTCTAAAACCTGCTCATGATAAGATCAAGTTCTCTAGGTTCGCCCATCAATCAAGCATGAAGTGGTACAGGATGTTTGTTGTGCCAAACTCCCTTTGGAGCAATCTTCTAGTACATTCAACTAATCATCTGGATTTCTCCCTTTCATCAAGGTAAGTCTTTGGTTTTTTTGAACCAATTATCTCCATTATTAAATTCAATTCAATCAATCATCTACTTTATTATTTTGTCTTTCATCAAAATCACAAGTTTTTAAATCACACTTGATTAGCTTGGTTTGGTCAATAATTGTTTCTAATCATACAGATCGATGCCAATTATAGGATCAACGTCGATCCCTATCAAACAGTCCCCCATTTTGTATTATAAACTTATATTGTCTTATTTCTCAAAAATTAGTAATCATGCCTAATCAATTAGTGCTTATAAGCCTTTATTTTTGTTAAATGACACTTCCAGGAACAAGATATAAGCCAAATACTATCTACAATGTACCCATTGCACATCATCCATTCATGTGGGAGTAAGAATATATCAACCATGAGCTGAGATTGTGTGTCATCATCTTCACATCAAACACAGAGAACATCCCTGAATAATTGGATATCTTCCTTGAACATAGTGATGAGGATAATATCTATTGGGATAACATCTTCAATCCTCCATGGGTTGTTATCAAGGACGTTGATTGATTTCCTCTACCTGAATAACATACATCTATCATTTTTTATCCATATCATTCAGTATTATTTGTATTTTCATCATTATCCTCGGCTTAAATACTGACACCCATCAAAAGAAGCCCTTTAAATTCCTGGGATTGGAATTTTCCAAGCAATTCACCTCATATTTATCTAATCCATCTCTTGTCAAGTATCTATTTATGTACAGGTTTTACGTCGTCTGGAAGAAGGAACTCCTTGTGCTTTTTGGATCTACTTGCTCACATCATCATCTACGTAGGTATCATTAAACCATGCCATGTATTAAGTTTTGGTGGTTTTATTTCACATAGTAGTAGTGGACCTTAAATCTATCACAAACATTTTGGCATGCCTGGTGGGTCCTAGTCCCTCTTTAATCAAATTCTACATTTCTATAATAGAATTCATCTCATGCTTCTTTTCTAATCAGATCAACTAAATTTTTGGTTTGGATTTCTTCAGTGGCTTCCTGGAAAGCATAAATTGAGGAAAAAATACTTAGTAAACATAAGTACTTCTTTTCCATTCCTTTCAGTCTCTTTCTGCATCGCATCTTGTGTGTTTTGTCCTCATCAAAATCAATTTTTTTGGGTATTAAAAATAACTTGCATCCTTTCTTGCTCATCTAGTCTAAATAGGGGGTTAAAATCTACATCCATTGCTTCCCCTCTCACACAGATAAATCACATACAAATCAAATCTGAATTTTAAACACTTCCTTTTAGGTCTATCTACTTATACTTCATCATCAAGGGGGAAGCCAACTCAGTATTCTAGCCGAATATAAACAATTGGTGGATGGTATATCGGCTAAGCACTCAAAATCCTTATCATTGTGGGACTGTGAAGTGAGAGGTTAGGCCCCAATATCACACCTCATACTGATTCCAACACAAATTTGGGCCTCTCATACCCTCGTGTATATTGAGAAATCCAAGATTAAACACACCTGAAACTAGCCCTAGTTGGTGTGATTCTTAGTACCTTTTATGAGCCATATTTATCCTTTCACACATTTCAAATAAATAAGATAATTAAAATCTATTCTTGATTATGTGATTAGCATTTTAATTAACTATATTTCTATCTGTGTTTTCTTGTTGTCTCATGGTTATGACTAGACAGTAATCCCGTATTCAAAATACCACAAACATGTTAAACCCATTCCAATAATCCCCTGAATCAAACCAAGAGCCATGTGCTCTCCCATCGTACAATCAGATACATCAGAAATTCTTGATGAATCCATTCCATAGCACTTTCATATTAGAGATCCAGTATTTGAAGAGCTTTTAGACACTAACCCGGTTGCCCTTAGCAATTATCTTTCTTCTCAGGATACTCGACTTCCCCATTATATACTAGATCCTTGACCACTTGTCACTACTCTCACCTTCGATAACTCTCAACTTATTGATCCCTCTTATTAGTTGGTTATTGAACAAATTGATCATTATAGTAACAATAGTATTACAAGAACATCAACACCTACCTCATCTGCTCTTGTAGCTATCTTTGAACTCAACATTGTTTTGTCACAAAACACATATAGTCAACAAGCACCTTTACTATCCACGTCCTCATCTAGTCCTCACAATGCTTAATCTCACACAACTACCTCACCACTTACATTTATTCAAATAATTTCCACGAATCCTCCCTCCTAAACTGATTCTTCCAATGTACCTCATTCTACATCATTGTTGGTCACATCTCAACTAGTTATCTCTTAATAATCTACGTTCACAGTTCAAAATATATTTATATCTATTCCCACCTTTTTTCTACCTATTAACATGAGTTCCATTACTAGTGTTCATCCCCTCTCACAAACAACATCTATTATCGGTATCCCATAATACAATTATATCTCCTCTCAATATATCCCAAAGCCATCACAACCCCTCCTCAACACTTCTATCCCTCAACCCTATCAATATATGCAAGCTTCCTTGTAACCATTGGTTTCTTAGCAATCTTACAACATACCCAAGAACATCCCTCATTTTTTAAATCCCCACATATCGTATCACCAATATCAAAAAATCAAACCCCCTCATCTATAATCAATCTAACACTTCCTCCTCAAACATCTAACAACCTCAAAATGATCCCATACAAGCATTGACAAGGAGAATAGTGAATCTTTAATTTGCTACCATATGACCCAAAAACACATTTTTTATAAATAATCTGTAATGATCCCATCAACCCATATGTACCTTTTAAACCTTATTCTCCTCATTGGTAGCTTCCAAAGTTTATCAAATTTGATATCAAAGAAGATCCATAGCAACACATTTGGGCCTTTCATCATGTTTGATATCTCATAACTCATGATTTATTCATCATTGGAATAACAGTGAAGATGATTGATACAATGATGAAATATATTAATTTGATTGTTCAACATGGCATACCTCGAGCTCATACACTATTGTATTGGATTGGAATTATGGTAGAAGGAGAATTATGTATTTTTTCTCAGTTTAAATATACCAAGACAACACTCGATAAATTTGGTACGATGGATTACACATTGATTGCTACACCCATGGAGATGAGACTTCAGTTATCTCGTATAGATCCATCTCCTCTGGTAAATACAAATCTCTATCCATAATTGATTAGGAGTCTCATTGACCTAAGATATAGTAGACTAGATATCATCTTTGAAGCTATTTATCTTTCCCATTTCATGCAAGAGCCCAGGGTTTTTCATTGGAAATAAATTTGGTAGATGTTGAGATATCTCAAGGGTACTATGGATCTTGGTCTAGATTACAATAATAATGAGCACTTCTTCTTAACTGGATATTCAAATTTGGATCATACTGGTTATATTCATGACAAAACTTCTCACTCTTATACAGAGGTCAAATACCGTACTGTAGGTGGAGCTTTCTTTGACGTGATATGGCTATGTCACATACTTGAGGGTCTTAGAGTACCATATGATAAATCCACTACCTTGTATGTTGATAATGAGGGTGTTCTTAATTTTTTTTGTAATCCATTATTTCATGAAAGAACCAAACATATTGAGGTATAAGCTCATTTCATACGCAAGCATGTTTTGAAATACAATACAGCTTTAGTTTTTTCCAAAAACTAAATAACGAGAAGATATTTTCATGAAGTCACTTGCACATGAAAAATTTGAGTTGTTCAAAGAGTTCTTCTCTTCATCTGATGCAAAATTAAGGGGAGGATGTTAGGTAAAACTTATCGTAATTATGCATTGTATTTATTTTTTACTGTTTTACTATGGTAGAATACTAGATATGTAGTTACTTAGGTAACTTGCATTATTTATTTAGTTATATGGTTATATTGTTATAACCATTTATTATGTTTTATTCTTGTATGGTTTTATAACCACATTTGTTGTATTACATTTTTTTTTTTTACAACACATAGTGGTTAATATGTTGTAACTATGTAAGAGTAGTTTCTTTGTACTCAGTTGTTCAATACCTATAAGTATTGAAGCTATCATATGCTTTGTAATATGCTTATTCCTATATTAATAAAATACTAAATGTTACCTCCCTATTTCCCCAAGCAACTATAATGGAGGAGAGGAAGGGTACCTGTAGGCCAGACAAAGATTATAGAAAACCATGAGTCATGACGAGGAGGTATAAAAATTCGTGGATGGGACTAAGAGTGATTATTGCAATGGCTAAAAGGAGGATATTTTTCTCCTCAATGTGTGGATATTAGTGTTATTCTTATCAAGGACCTAGCAAGAGAAATTTGAGCACATGAGGAAGGAATCAATGATGCTAGCGAGTCGTGAGATATCATAGTAGATGGTGGTTGTGTTTGGATTCAAAAATTCAAAACTTTTTTAATCACGATGATTAAAATGATATGTTTAAATTGGATAATTATTTGTTATGATCATTTTCAAATGTGGAAATTAACATGCTTATTATCATTATGTTGAATTTTAATGATTTGGACTAACTACCATTTTGGTGACATGAGGTGGATGTAGGAGTAGGTACACCTTCTTTGAAATGGTGAGGGAGGGCATCATTGGAGAGAGGTTGTCAAATCGAGGTATTGAACTTAAAATAAAAATATAATGAGAATCGACACACACCACGTATCAGATATCATTTAGTTTATTTGTGTGATGTGTGGCCTCTTTATATTGTTCTTTGTTTTTATCTATTCGGTTGATATCTATAGATGATGATCGGATTACACGGACTTGGCTAAATGCCACCGACATAACCTGACCATCACACATCGTTATTAATACAATGTTTCAAGTGAAGGTTTATTTATTTTAATAGGAAGTTTATTAGATTTATGAATATAAGTCATAAAATGTAACAAGGCATATGGACCATGTTTGTGTGTTATATTCTCTTATGTGCAGATGATGGTTGATTGGCATTATAAAAAAATTGTTTTGAATATCACTGATTTTGTCATTAGCATGGAATGGTTTGCGTATATGTTGACCATGGCATGTTTGTTGAAATAATATAATATATATTCATTATTATTTTTTTTTTGTCATGCATTTTATACCACTTTGCATGGAGTTTTAGTGGTTGATAGATAGTTAAAGTGGGAGATAAGTGTTGTTTTTAAATTTTAAATTGATTTAAATAAAATATGCACCAATATGGAATTATTAGGAATGTTGATTTAATTGGGGAAAATACGTTGGAAGCAGGGAGAGTTAATGTGAATTTGTTTTGAACTTTGATTATTTGGAATGTAATTCATTTGTGATACAACTTATGGCTTTGGGAGCAAGAAAAATGGGAAGAGAAGTTTGGGATTTGCATGAGAGAATGGAGGAGATTTGGATCTATTTCATTTGTTTTTGGTTTTATTTTGCATACGGTTTTTTTTTTGCTAGAAAAATTGGAGGCTAGGAGCATCAAAAGGTATAGAAGGAAGATCAAGTTGGTTTTAAAGGCATATGATTTGTTTTTCTTATTTTATTTTCTTTAAAAATTGCTGTTTTAAATAACTTGAAAATGGAGTTTTGGCTGATTTTTACCCATCAAGTTGGGTCTATGTTTTTTAATTCTTATTTGGTTTTTTTTGAAAAAACATTAAATGGTTAAATTGATTTTGAACCCATTTTTTCTACATTTTAGTTTTTATTTGAGTCTATGTTTTAAAAAGGATAAATTATTGGAAAATAGAATAAAATTTCACCCATTTGGGTCTTCTTTTTCGAAGAAAAAAATGTTGTATTCATTTTAAATGGAAACGCTTATTTGTTGAAAATTTTACCCATATGGGTTTGCATTTTACATTATTTAAAGGAAAATGTTTCGGAAGAGGTCTAAATTTCACCCATTTGGTTATGCATTTTGGAAATGTTTGTTGGTTTTTTACCCAATTCCGGGTCTTCATTTTTTAAGTAATGATTTGTTGTTAAAATATGGAAATTATTTGTTGATATTTTATACCCATAGTAGTCTGCATTTTTAGTAATTTTTTAATTGTAAAAACATTTTTGTAAGAGTGGATTTTTACCCATTTCTTGGCATGCACGTTTTAGGCATTATCTAGTATAAAATGAATTTTTTGAGGTCGTTTAACTTGGTAACCCATTTTTGGATCTGCATATTGGTATATTTATAACACTCTTTATTGGGTCAGTTTCACCTATTTTGAGGTCTATGCGAACTTGTTATTTGATTTGAAAACCAAACCCATATTGGGCTTACATCTTGGAATGAAACAAGAAAGAATCAAATGTGTAAAATAGTTGGTTAAACCATTGTCTTTTTATATGAAGAAAATTCTTGATTATAAAAGAACCTTACCTTATAGTAATTGATTTGTGATACTATGATTTACTTATTGTTGTTTGTTGCTTGGGCATGAGGATGTAGTTGTTATTATGTCCTAAATATGATATTATCATATTTAGAATGTGGCTTACGTTATCATGCTCGTGGTGAATCTGCAAGTGTGATAACATAAGTCTCCTCCTTAAACTATATTAAAGGCATTACAACTTTAGTGAAATATGAAACACCAAATATGAAGGATTTTATCATCCTGATTTTTTATCATAATTGTGCATTCAATTTGAAGAATATTTTCAAACTTTTTTGAGTTTGGTGACTCTTTTTGTAATATTTCCTAAACATTTTTAAATTCTTATTTTTCATTGAGAAATGAGGGAGATATCACAATTCTAGTCAACCTATGTTTTTTGTCTTATTTAATTTCTTCAACCTTATTCTATTGAAACTTCAAATGAAGATATCTCCTCAATTATTATTATTATGTAAAAATGTATAGATGTTTTTCCTCCTTAAAAAGAGGAACAAAAACCTCTCTCAATTTATCATTTGGATGTTCTATAGCTTCAGTTAGAGAGAGTTTTGTGTCCTGACTGTGTGAGTCAATGCTTGGCTATGTGAGTCCTGGTGCTTGATTGTGTGAGTCTTGTGCTTAACTATGTGAGTTATATGATTGGTTATGTGAGTACATGTTGCTTGGATATTAAGGGTCTTGTGCTTGGCTATTACACTTGGTTGTGTGAATCCTACACTTGGTTGAGTTTTGGCTACAATACAACTAGAGAATAGTATTATTTTTGCAAAAGGAATTTTTGTTTTACTTGATGTTAAACTAGTTATGAATACCATGCCATAAACCTATTATGCATTTGACATTATGAAATCCGCACAAGCATACATACATACGCTTATGTGGGTTATTTTCTTTATGATTATAAAATTTGGAAACATGGATTTAAAACTAGAATAAATGGTTGTTTTTCCTCTTTGATTATTTAAATCAAAACATTGATTTAAATATTGAAATGGAGTGCTTCTTGATGAGGATTGTCGATTATGGAAGTGGTGTATGAGATAGTTGTGTTGTGAAGGATGAAAAATATTATTTGTTTGCACAAACTATAAGATTATCTTGCATTAGCATAGATGGAAAACTTTGGCCAAAGTAATGTATCTAGTTGTATGCATTGTCAGTTCACTTATCCTTATTCTATACTAGTCAGGAATCATATGATGGTATTGGTTTTCGTGATTTTATGATGGGATGTATTTTTGGAATTTGGGTATATTACACATGGTTCTCATATTATTTTTTTATATTGAATTTTTTCATAGTTGTTCTCAATTAATTATCTGAATATCAACCTTCCTCGTGAAGGGTTGGGCCCCTCTTGTTTACAAGAGGTGTGGGGGGGAACCGAAAGGTTATTTTTTTGGAGGAATGGCACTAAAATGATGTTCTCCATCTATACAGTTACACAAAAGATATATACATGTACACAAGAACTTCTAAAAAGAATTATTTGATAGTATATTACTTGTACTATGCCATATGGTCATATTGTTGTACTTGTCTAGGGATAGACTTGTTGTCTCATGTATTTGATATTGAATATGAATTAAATATGATATTAATCATTGTATTATGAATTGAATGTTGATCATATTTTGTATAGAAAATTTTGGGAAGTAATGTATAAAGTTTAAATGACATTTAATTGATCAAATCTTGTTTGAAATTTGGAAATTTGGTAATGAAAATATGTTTTGGACCTTAGATTATTTATAGGTATTTTTGGAATGTTTATTTAATTACATAGTTATTTCTAAGCTAACTAATAAGAATTTAAATTTTAATATATTTCCACTTTAAACTTGTGTTACTGAAGGGTTGTTACATTTCAATATCAGAGCAACCTTTAAGTAGTTTCTCTACACTTGGACCCAATAAGTTCACTATGCTAACATACTTTCCTAATGTCAATAGGTATAATGGCTCACACAAGAACGAATGTTGGTCTGAGATCTAGTGATGCTACTGGAGACCAATAAGATAAATTGGATCAAATATTGAATTCCCTCCATGAGACATGGGATCACATCACCACCTTAGAGCAAAAGGTTGAGGGATAACTTGATGAGGAAAGGCAAGGTGGTGAGGACCAAGATGGTTTTGAGAATGAAGAAGAAGAGGAAGAAGAAAGGAGCCACGAAGGATTAGATGGATGAAAATATTTCAAGGGATATAAAGAGGATTAGTCCTCCTAAATTTGATGGAACCACCCTAGGAGATGGTGTTGAGTCCTGCCTCAGTGAGATGGAGAAGTACTTCGAGATAAGGGATTTCTTCTTGGAAACAAAGGAATTATGGGGATCTTATCAGTTATTTGTATAATATTCATCATGGTGGGTCAATAAGAATATGGAGCTCAATTTTGATCTAGATACCATATCCTGGGAATAGTTTAAGGGGATTTTTTTCCAATGGTGTTTTTGGACAACTATTTTATGACCAAAAGATGACAAAATTTCAAGGTTTGTGTTAGGGAGAGATGTCAGTGATTGAATATTGAGAGAATTTCACCTGTCTTCTCAAATATGTACCCCAATACCAGAAGGATGAGACATTCAGAATTTGAAAATGCATTATGGGACTAAATACCACCATTGGCGGAGAAGTAGATGTGCATGGACCCACCACTATAGATGTGATGTTTGAAAAGGCAATCAAACAAGAATATAAAATTAAAGTAGAGCATTTCAAGAAGAAAATAAGAAAAATAATTTCTTGTTTACACACCCTTCAAATATCAAGGAGCCTTGGTGGAAAAAGGATAACAAGAAAGGAAAACTAGCTACCAAAAGGTTCTAAGAAAATAAACTGGGAAACAATTTCAATAAAGGGAATGGTAATTATGGATTCAATGAAAAGGAAATAGAAATAGAAAGGTCAATTGGTAGATGATTTACTTGTGGAGGTGAAAACTACACCAATAATTGTCCAAGAAAAACTCATGGAAATTTCCAACAATGAAAAACCTTTCCTGATCAAAGATAGGCTTTTCAGCAGAGGATAAATGTAGTGGTGAATAACTGCCAGGAAGAACATCAGGCTACACTAGTAGAAGCTTTAGGTATTTTATTATTCTCATAACTATTTGGATAGATACTGGTGCTACAAAATATTTTATTTCTCAAGTCTTATTATCTAAACTTCCTTATAGAGAATGACACATGGAAAACTCATGGACTGTGTAATATGGAAATAAGGTTGAGTTTAGGGTAAATTAGTTTCTCTTTGAGGTAGAACTGAAGCTACTAGAATTGACTACTGAAGTAAACATGTATGTAGCACCCTCAGGATGATATGATGTTATCTTAGGTGTAATCTGGTTAGCTCAACATAGTGCCAAGGTTGATTGCTTCACAAAGATAGTAGAATGTGTGGATGATAATGGGAATTCTATAGTGATACAAGGAATTAAAAGAGATATTATTATGAGATAGATATCAACTATGCAACTCAATAAGGATAAGAAAAAGGGGTGCACTCTTTATGCTGTAAATATTTCAAACATAGTGGAGGAAAAACAACCCATGATGGTTGAATATCCATTTTTGTGTGATTATTGAGATGTCTTTCCTAAAGAGTTACTTGGGATACCGCCTAAAGGAGAATTTTATTTCTCTATTAATGTAGTACCTAGATCAGAGCCTATTTCAAAATCACATATAGGATGACTACTACTGAGCTAATGGAGCTCAAGGATCAATTGCATGAATTGATGGAAAAGGGGTTAATATGTCCTAGTGTTTCTCCTTGGCGAGCATATGTAATCTTCATAACAAATAAGGATGGTACTCTAGGGTTGTGTGTGGATTATAGGCTGTTAAATAAAGACATGATTAAGAACATGTACCCATTGCCCCATATTAATGATCTTTTTGATCAAATGAGAGGGGAAATAATATTCTCAAAGATAGATCATCAGGAAGGTTATCATCATTTTAGAATGAAGGAAGAAGATATTTAGAAAATGGATTTTAGAACCTGATATGGACACTATGAATTCACAGTTTTACCTTTTGGGTTGACCAATGCACATGCCACTTTTATGAATTTAATGAAGAATGTGTTTCGTGATTATATTGAAAAGTTTTTCCTATTTTCCTTGATGATATTTTTATATACTCTCTAAATGAGGAAGAAAATATTCAACATTTGAACTTAGTTTTAGAATGGCTGTGGAAACACAAGCTTTATATGAAGTTGTTGAAATGTACTTTCTTCATAAAGGAAGTATAATATCTGGGTCATATCATCTCAGTTGATGGAATATTAGTTGACCCAACAAAGATTAAGGCCATTATGGAATGGAAAGCATGAAAGAATGTCCATGAAGTAAGGAGCTTCATGGGATTGTTAGGGTATTACATGAAATATCTACTTGGATTCTCCAAAAAATCTCCAAGTATTAGGTTAACATTTCCACCAATTCCAACCCTATCACTTCTCGCAATAGGGTAAAACCAAAAAGAGTAAAAATTTTGAGTGGATATAAAAAATGTGAGTAAAACTTTCCAAGTGAAATCAGGATAGGTTGACATCATGTTTGATCACCAATTCTTAGGATTCCTAACCCCAATGATGATTTCACAGTAGTGACGGATGCATCTGGGAATGGTTATGGTGAAGTACTCATGAAATATGGGAAATTTGTTGCTTATGAATCCCACAAACTCAAACCTCATGAGAATAACTATGGTCCTCATGATTTGGAATCAGCCACCATAGTCCATGCTTTGCAATTATGGAGGGATTTTTCTTGGGTAAACCCTTTGAACTAAAGACTGATCATTTGGGGTTGAAATATATTTTCACTCAAGTGAACCTAAATGTTAGGCAACAAAGATGGATGGAATTCTTTGTTGAGTATGATTTTGATATTGGCTATATCAATGGAAAAGAGAATATGGTGGTTGATTCCCTTAGCCGTCATAGGTATCTTGTCTACTTTGATCACTCTTAGATCAAATTGTAGGGAAGCAGTTCTCAAGTAGTTTTTTGGATCAATTTTATCTACAAGTCAAGAAGGCACTAGAATTAAAATCCTCTAGATCATAGGTATGATGGATGCAATTTTGAAGCAAATGGAGAGCTTCGTTATACGGTAAAAAATTATGTATCGAACGAAGGGGAATTGGGAGAGAAATTTATCAATGATTTTCATAATGCTCTATATTCTATACATTTGGGAGTGACTAAGATGCATGCATATTTGAAATCCCTCTACTTCTAGAATCGTTAGAAAAGGGATATAATAAAGTACATATCAAAATATTTGGAGTGCCAACGGTTCAAGACCAAATATGTGCATCTAGTAGTATTGTTATATCTACATGATACACCATTGTGGAAGTGGCAATTAATTGGTATGGAATTTGTGTAGGGATTTCCTATGTTAGGGAATAAACATAATATGATTTTGTTCATGGTGGATAAGTTGAACAAGGTATCCTAATTTATACCTAGGAATTTGAAGGATGAATCACCTACTCTTGCAAAGATATTTGTGCACGTAATATTCAAATTACATGGAATACTAGAGTGGATGATCTTTTATAGATATCCCCACATGACATCTAGATTTTGGCAGATGCTTTATGCAGCCTTAGGAATGAAGTTGAACTTTAGTTCCGCTTACCAATTAGATAGTGATGGACATGTTGAGAGGGTTAATCAGGTCCTTGAGGACATACTTAGCATGTATTGCATGGATCAACAATACAAGTGGGAAGATTATCTTCCTTTGGTAGAATTTTTGTATAATAATATGTACCACTCTACTTTGAAAATGGCACCATTTGAGGCTCTTTATGGTAGAAGGTGTAGGACACCAATCAGTTGGGATAAGGTAGAGGATAGAGAGGTAGTAGGACCTGCTATTGATATGTTATTCAGGCAGAGGCTCGAGGATGAAATGGAAAATCGGGGTGTAAGCTAATCATTAATTTAGATTTATTATGCTTAGAGGCTCAAGGAAGCCATTGATAGATTCAATAAAAGAGTGTTATTTTATGGTTTGACAAGAAGTGAACTGAAAGGAAATTATCCATTGGGGATAAGGTTTTTCTTCAATTTATTAAATGTTGACAAGAAAGAAGATTTCCATTAAATTTGAGGAAATCAATCTACTAAGTTAGCACCCAAATATGTTGGACCTTTTAAAGTTCTAGAGGAAATAAACCCAGTGGCTTATAGGTTGGCCTTACCTCTAACATTTTCTCAATTACATAATGTATTTCATATATCATTTCTCAAGAAATATGTAGGATATTTGAATCATGTGCTAGATTGGAAATCTCTGTAGGTTTAGGACCCAGGGGTGGTGATCATAGAACCAATTATAATATTAGACACACGAACACTTAACTTGCATAAGCGTGAAGTAGTATAGTGCAAGGTCCAATGGGACCAATATAATGAAGAAAATGCCTCTTTGGAAAACTTGGAGGTAACTATTTTTTTTTCCACATTTGTTTGAGTTAAAAACTAATATTTTATTATTGTAATAAATGGCCACTTGAAATCCATATAGTGCTTGTTGATTTCACATAGGAATGCTGATTTTAATTTGTTATTTACATACATTACAATAGTATGATTAGAATAAAAATAGTTTAATTATGTTAAGTTTAAACTTGAATCTAAACTCTCTATGTTAGTTGTGATAAATTCTGAAAGGAATTGAGTTTCTATTTAGCTAAATATTGTTGTAAAAAAGTTTATTACTAGAGTTATTTGAAATATTGCTTGAAAATCAGTAGTTGCTCCAAATTTTATTCTGCAATTAGAGAATTTTAAAATCTGCAATTGAGAAAAGAATGCAAGTTTTTACAATTTCTTATAGTTGTATTAAATTTAGATGTATTCATTACGATGATGAATTTTTTGGGAAGGGAAGGATGTCACATCTCTCTTATGTGGATTTAAAAATTAAATACATATTTAATCAAGATGATTAAAATGACATGCTTAAATTGTATAATTATCGTTTATGGTTATTTTAAAATGTGGAAATAAACACGCTTATAATCATTATGATGAACTTTAATGATTTGTACTAACTACCATTTTTGGTGACATGAGGTGGACATCTTTTTACTTTTTTTTTCAACCATCCTTGACCAAATCGATGGTGATTTGTGATCATCGGTTATTGCTACAGATGTCATCGATTATATTTAGCCACCTTCCTTCTCCATTTCTTAGTTAGAAAAAAATTGGATTTTGTTAGCATATGGATTTGCACGCATGCAAATGACATACAACAGTGTGGGAACGAAGTCCCTCCTCAATGAAGGTGAGGCTGCCTTTATTGAAAACCAAAATTGTTGCATGTCATTTGCATGCGTGTAAATCCATATGCTAACAATTTTTGGCGACTCCGCTGGGGATTTAGAAATCGTTAACCAGTGCTTGGTTAAATCTTTATGACTATCCCCTTTGCACAAGCTCCAGTTCTTCAACCGAACCTTGTGCCCAACGAATATTTCCAAGGAGACATTGCTGCCAACCTTCGAACAGTATCTTGGGAAAACCATGAAAGCTTGCAGCAATTTGTGGCTATTGATAAATCCATTAACAGAGAAATCTACATCGAAGACCTTAGAAGAAGAGCACCCACACTTGTGGTTAGAAGACCTCTTGGACACATGTTGATCATTGTTCACCGACGCGGTCCTCTTCCACCAAGGTAAAAAGTTGTATGACTATTACAGGTAACCCACCTATCTTGCAACCAAATCTTGTTTTTGCAGATACTCAAGAATACATATCATCATATTTGAGGCAAACTATTTGGGAAAAGTGCACAAGTAACCATCATTTTCATCTCACTGCATCAGTACTAGATAATGAAGAAGATAAATCCATGAGAGTTGCTAGAGTTATTCAGGCACAAATAGCTCAAGAAAGAGAGTGAAGAGAAAAGGCTAAATCCAGTCGAACACGCTAATAATCCCTTCACAATAAAGATTCCAAATTGGAAGGAAAGAGGTTTACGCAAGGAGAAAAAGCTAAAGGTCGATCTGACCCCACTTTTGACTTTTAAGGAAAATTTGGTTTCAAGTTATCTCTTCCAAAGAAGAACACACCTCGTAGATCTACAAGCCTTGCATCAAGTCCTGAGAGAGCAAGGAAGGAAGGAATCACTACCAATCAAGCACTTGTCCTTGCTCACGTTGTCTTACCTTCACATACCACCTTTCCTCAAATGGAAGCCAATGTACCATGGGGAAATGCCATAGGCCCATTGGCCTTACCTGCTCGACATGAACTCCCACGAGGATCAAGAAATATTCTTCCCAAGTTTGATGGAGATGGGAAGACGTCACCAGATGACCATATTTCTACCTTTTTCGCTGCATGTGTTGTTTTGTCGGTGGAATATGAATATGTTTCTATTCATATCTTCGTTAAAACATTGCATGATATTGTTGCAGATTGGTTTCATCATCTTCCCAATGGATGTATCACAAATTGGAATGATATGAAAACTAAGTTTGAAAATTGATTCAAGATGGTAGAAGATGAACATGCTCTTCTTGCCCAACTATCTCAGGTAAATAAAGAGCCAACAGAACCCATGAGGAATTTTGTGGCTAAATTCAACAAGATGGTGAAAAAAGTTCCCGCTGGGATTCGTCCTAACCTTGGTGGACAAAAATGTTTCTTTATTAACGCAAAACAACCAGAAGTGTGATATTAGTTGAGAAGGCCTAGGGTGGCTACTTTGGAACTTGCTCAATCTTTGGCCATAGAAATTGAAGATCACTTAATCATGGCAGGAAAATTCAATAAAAATTCCCTAAAAGGAAAGAGTCAAGAAACCCCCAATGCTTCAGAAACTATATTCACTAAGTTGGCTAATGATGTGCTGGATTTGAAAAAGCAAGTTGCTCAAGGTAGTAAACCTGATCCTTACAAAGACATCCCGAGAAAAGGATATGTTCCAACAAAGCCAGGATTGCAGGTGCTCCAACAAGGCTTGCTATTGAAGTAGCTCCCGCAACTAATTCTAAATGTGATGTCATTAAAGAAAGCAATGATGAGATTGAAGTCATCAAGGTTGATGAGGAAGAGATGGATTCTGAGACATCTAAACCTGAAGTTGAAGATCCTGAGGGGGAAAGTAATAATCATTTCTTTGAGTACCGTTTTGATGAGGAAGACGAATACAAAGAAATTATAGAAGATATAAATAGTCAATCTTTCACCATTTTCACACGCTCTTAGAAAAAGGAACAAGATATCACTAAGGTGGGAGATAAAGAGGTTTCCAAGGAAACTCCTAAATAATCCAAGACGACTGAGGTTTCAAAGGTCAAGACTATCTTAAAGAAAGGAGGGCCTTTGTTAGATCAATCGGTTGGTAAATTGACTATGAAGAAATTTTTTTCTTCCACATCAGTGTCAACCAAGCCCAAGGCCAAGGTCAAAAGTGTGCCATCATCAAGTTCGAAAGAACTTATATCTAAGACTTCAAGTATGATTACTTTTCCTAAATTTGATATCATTGATCATATCAATAAAACAAAAATTTCCATGTCACAGGCAGAATACTTAAAGTCCAAAAAGGACCAGCTCGAGAAATTGGTCCAGTTTATCAAAGGTGACTCTACTATTCATTCCTCCAAAGGAATTCTAAAAACTCCCAAAGATGGGAAAACTCAAAATATTGTGGTGACCACTACACCTTCAAATGAAAATATTGAACCTTTCTTTATGTCCTTTCTGATCAACAAATGCAAATTAAGTAATTGCATTATAGACTTTAGAGCCTCGGATAATGTGATGCTGGAAAAAGTAGCACATGCTCTTGGTTTGACTTGTATGAGAACATTCAGATCATGTTACTCCATGGAACCCAAGCAAGTTCCTCTAATCAGACAGATTAAAGAAGCCCAAATGGTTTTAGCCCAATTCCCTCAAAAGAGAGTTAAAGTAACTATTTTAGTTGTTGATATTCCTGCCTCGTATGGAATGTTGTTGAGCAAGAAATTTTGCAAGGATTTGGGTGGTGAGATTCAAATGGACTGGTCTCACGCCATGATTCCTATCAATGGAGAAATGAAAAAGCTTATGCCAGAAAATCAGGTAAAGTTCATGGTAACTAAAACTGAAGATCCTCATGCATAGATCCTTTTCCAAGGCTCAAGTATGGGTAATTATATGATGACTACAGATATTCATACCCCTGAGATCACTCACCAAGATTCCAATGAGATCTGGACTCTTGAGTTGGATGGAAGTTGTTGCTCAACGGATCTGGCACAGGAGTGGTGCTCATATCTCCAAATGGTAAAATGTTTCCTTCTTCCTACAAACACAAATTTTCAAATACTAATAACACTGCAGAGTATGAGGCATTAATCCTTGGCCTTCAAGCTATGGAGGAGAAAAAGGATCAAAATTTTGAAAGTATTTGGAGATGCAGAATTGATCGTGAAACATGTAAGAAATAAATTCCAAGTAAAGAATGATCGTTTGAGACACTACAGAAATAAAGTGTGGGACGCAATAGAAGTATTTGATGCCTTTTCCATAAAATTTGTCCCTCATGAAAAGAATGAAAAAGTAGATTCTCTAGCAGTCTCAGCTTCATTAATGATTCCTCATTCAGAATTTGATCAAGTCAAATACACCATTGAAATGGTTTTTAGGCCAAGTGTTCCTGACAATGCAGAAAATTGGCAAGTATTTAATGATGATCAACAAATTATTTCCTTCTTGGAAAAGAGAGAAAATTTTGAACAATTGTACTTTAAAGGAAGTGATTCGGCATTTTGCGAATCAACTACCTTACCCATTCAGGAAGGATTTGAAAATGAAGATCCTAGTGATGGCATCATTCAACTCAAAGGAAATAAAATTACCAAAGGAATTGTTTCACTCGAAGAACTTTTTGACAAACATGACAGGTTTATCAAAGAAAAAGAACAGGAAGGACCTACAAATTCTGTTGACTATGAGCAAGTTAATATCGGTACCAAGGATAAACCTCATCTAATCAATATTGGCAAGTGTTGCTCACCTGAGGAGTGCAGGAAATTCATAAATCTCTTTACCAAATATTCTGACGTTTTGGCTTATTCATACGAAGACTTGAAGTCTTTCCAACCCAAGGAAATGGAGCATGCTATACCCTTGAATCCTAGTGTAGTTCCATTCAGGTAGAAGCAAAGACAATATAATCCCAAGATTGCAGGGACAATATTTCATGAAGTTCAAAATATGCAAGATGCATGAATAGTGTTTCCTATTCGACATTCGACCTAGATAGCTAATATTGTTCCGGTTCACAAGAAAAATAGAGAAATTAGGATTTGTGTGGATTTCCGCAATCTTAATCAAGCTTCTTTGAAGGATAACTACCCACTACCAATCATGGACCATATTATGCAGGTAGTAACTGGATCATAAATTTTATCTATGCTAGATGGTTTCTCTAGTTATAATAAGATTGAAGTGGCTAGAGAATATCAACATAAAATTACGTTCACTACTCCCTGGGGTGTGTTCATGTATAGAAGAATGCCCTTCAGTTTAATCAATGCCGGCGTAACTTTTCAAAGGGCCATGGATATGGCATTTGTAGATTATAAAGACAAAATCATTGTGATATACCTAGATGACTTGACAATGTTCTCCAAGAAATGACAAGATCACCTAAGGGATTTGGAGAAAATATTGCAAAGGTGTAGGCTTCATAAGATTTCTCTGAATCCAAAAAATTCTGTGTTCAGAGTTATAGAAGAGAAACTCCTAGGTCATATTGTTTCTAAGGAAGGAACTAAGATCGATCCTGAACGCGTTCAAGCTATCAAGAATCTTTCCTTGCCAAAAAGTAAGCCAGGGGTCCACTCCTTCTTTGGGAAGGTGAACTTTTTGAGAAGGTACATGCCAAATTATGCCGAGCTGACTAAGGAAATCGCAGATATGATGAAAGGAAAAGAATCTTTCAAATGGTCAAAGGAGGGTAGAGAGGCATTTGAGAAAATCAAAGGTGCTATTGCAAAAGCTCCTACATTGGTGTGTCCCAATTTTAACAAGCATTTTATAATCTATTGATATGCTTCGCCACACACAATCTCTACCATTTTGACTCAACACAATCAAGAGGGGATCAAATCTCCTATCGCATTCGTGAGTTTGGGATTCAAGAAACATGAACTTAATTACACTCCTATTGAGAGACATGTGTACGCAACGGTAAGAGCCTTGAAACACTTCAGGTATTACATTTTGAATTCTCACACCAAAGTCTTAGTTCCGGACACCGCGGTGAAATCAATGTTGACACAACAGGAACCAGGATCTAAGAGATGTAATTAGGTCTCCAAGATCCAAGAATATGATCTAGACATCAAGCCTACCAAGTTGGTTTGAGGAAGAGGACTCTGCCAACTCATTACAGAGAATGAACCATGAGACAACTCCGAGGAAGAACCAGTTGAAGAAAATTTACCATTGGTAGTTTTTGTCAGTACCACAGATGAATGGTATTCTGATATTGCCTACTTCCTCACATATGGTGAGTGTCCAAAGAATCTGACAGCTAAAGAGAAACAAGTTATCAAATTAAGAGCTGCCAGGTACGTCATCTGGGATAACACATTGTTCAAGAAAGGGATTGACAGCATGTTCCTCAGATGTGTTGATAAAGAGCAACAGCCTAGGTTGTTGGAAGCTTTCCACAATCATGCTTGTGGTGGTCATTTCTCTGGCCCAGTAACAGCCCATAAAATTTTGAGAGCACATTACCACTGGCCCACTATGTTTTTTGATGCTCACAAATGGGTGAAAAAATGTGAATCCTATCAATAATTTGTTGGAAGACCCAAGTTGGCAGCATTTCCTTTGAAGCTAGTTGTCATTGAAGAAACCTTTCAACAATGGGGTTTATATTTCATCAGGGTTTTGAATCCTAATTCTAGCGCTGGTCATACTCACATGCTCACCGCAACTGACTACTTTACAAAGTGGGTAGAAGCTATACCAGTGAAACAAACATCTACTGCAGTAATTTGTGATTTCATCAAAGAAAATATATTGGTTCGTTATGGAATTCCACACAAGATTGTGATGGATAATGCCTCAAAATTTTCTTCTGCAAAGATGATAGGTTTTTGTTATGGATATGGGATATTTTTGTCTCATTCATCAGATTTCTACCCTCGGGGAAATGGTCAGGCTAAATCCAACAATAAAAACCTCATTACTATTGTGCGCAAATTGGTCGAAGAAAATCAAAGAACTTGGCACAAAAAGTTATACGATGCATTGTGGGCTTACCGCATATCTACCAAAAGGGCAATCAGAATGTCTCCATTTCAACTTTTTTATGGAACCGATGCTCAAATTCCCATCACACTGGAGTTACTAGCATTAAAATTAGCTTAGGAAGTTGATGATGAATGCTTCACCAATGCATTAGATAAAAGGATCATGTTCCTAAGCAAGCTTGAGGAACAAAGAAGTCAAGTGGCAAATAGGATTGAGGAACATCAATCCAAGGTAAAAAATTTGTTTGACAGGAAAACTAGGGAGAGACAGTTTCAAATCAATGACTTAGTTCTTCTCTGGGACAAAAGACATGAGCCGAAAGGAAAGCATGGGAAGTTTGACTCGTTGTGGCTAGGCCTATTCAAAATAAGGCATTTTTGTGGAGATAGTACCTATTACTTGGCATATCCTGATGGAACTCATTTTCCTTTTCCCTATAGTGGGCAGTATCTCAAGCATTATCAAAATTGAAAATGGGTTGTTCCCCGTATGTACATAGGTAATTAGGATTTTGGTTTGTTTGTTTCCCTATTTTTCGGTCTCCTCTCTTGTGTCACCCCATTTTTGTACCCCATCATTTTGTGATCATGTTCATGACTATTTTGGTCTGGGTCCATTGCTAAATCCATGAAATCCTTGTCCCCAATCAGAGTCAGTTGTTATCAGCCAATTTTGACTTTACAAAATTGTTAAAAAATAATAAAAAATGAAAATTTTGAAAAGAGTTACCCTGCGTGGTTCATTGCCCTTGTTGCAATCGTCTCATTTTTGTGATCGTTTCGGTTTTCGTTTCATCCTTTTTGGGTGAGAACTCTTCCCGCCAGGCTTTAAAACGCGTTAAAATACATTAAAATTAATTAATTGATTGCTCCTTGTTTAATTAAATTAATTTTTAAATCACTTGAGGAGTATTTAATTAAATAAATATAAATTAAAAATCATTCAAAAAATTTTAATTTCGGGGAAGTAAGCTTATGCTTTCAACTGTCGGGAAGCCAATTTGGCTTCTCAAACCCAGATTTCCCCTTTCCTGGCAATTTCCTTCATTTTTCCCGCACGTGGGATTTTCTCTGCCAGTTGCCAAATCATGGATTGGCTAACGGGCAGGAAATTCCCCAATTTCCCACATGGGGAAATTGAATGGGGATTGCCAACCCATTTTGCCATTCCCATTGGCAATTATCTGTTGCTTTCCCCATTTCCCCCTAGCACTTAAGCCACTACCCGGGAAGAGAGGAAGTTGAATTAATCGTCGTAACTTCCTCCATCAAACCCGTTGGAAAAAGTCATGTGAAGATTTTCTTCTTAATTTTTCAAGGAGGACATAATATTTTGTCAACATTCCATAATGCAAGAGAAACTCACGCCATTGTGAAGGAAGAAATATCAGTTCGTGCATGCAAGGAGGAACAGTCCAAAGAAAATTCCCATGCATTTGTTAAGAGAGAAAAGCAACAAAGCCAAAGGA
This sequence comes from Taxus chinensis, assembly GCA_019776745.2. Classification (NCBI taxonomy): domain Eukaryota; kingdom Viridiplantae; phylum Streptophyta; class Pinopsida; order Cupressales; family Taxaceae; genus Taxus; species Taxus chinensis. The sequence goes on from CM034149.1 coordinate 223,159,872, forward strand.
GGAAAGCACGTGAAGGGAGAGAAGAAAATTTTTCATGAACTAGCCATAGAGAAAGACAGTGAATCCCTTTTCACTTAAGCCCATGCATCCAAGAAAGGACAAAAAGGAAATAAGAATAGTTTTTGAAAATGCGCAGGTATTAAGAAGTTTTCCATGTGCCTAGAGGGAAAAGGAAAAAAGAACAGTTTTTAAAGATTAAGAACAGTCCAAACGTAGTTAAAGAGCCAAATTCCAAAATAAAAAAGGAGGAGATGACTAGCCGCGCCCAGGTGAAGGAAAACATATACGTATATTGTGGATGATATAAAGAGGAAAGGGGGTCATCAACATGCATGGGAAGGAGTAGGACATCATTTCAAAAGATTGGATAAGTCTGATCTTGTTGGTGTCATATTTGGCTAGTCTCACAAAACATTCAGAGAATGTGTTACTCAGCTCATTTTCGGTCTACCAGCCCCACATTTTGCCTACATGCAGAACATTGAACCTGACATGCTGTTGTTCCTCTTTAATTACAATGATAGAAAGTTGCATGGTATTTTTGAGTCAGCAACTCATGATCAAATAAGCATCAATCCGTATGCATGGACATCGAATAGTGCTGAAAAAACACATTTTCTTACACAGGTTCATGTTTGTAATAGGAAAAATTGCGAACCTCTTTCAGATTCTATCTTCAAGAAGGCTATCAAAGAATATTATTCGTCCGATAAGCATTTTTGTTTTGAGTTAAAACATGCTCAAACTGATATGTTGATGTCTCTTTTTCATTCTAGAGTGAACAAAAGTTGTAGTGAGACTGATTTTCCAATCTCTTTAGAGAACGGAGCATAGTTTTATAAAATAATTCTGAGTTCTTCAGATGGATGGTAGACCAACCCTATTAGAACATCATTGGATTATACAGAAATAGGTTCAGAGGGAGTCAACTCAGGAGACTGGACCGTGGTGTCTCGAAAAGGTAAGGATATTTCATGTAGAAAAGGGGATTCATGGGAAGAAAATTGTAAATCCTCTATAAAGAATACGGAAAATTGCAAGAGCATAGCTTCTAGTCATTCATCGATTGGGAAAAGCTCAGAAGATGCAACGACAATAAATTCAGATGATGAAAAGTCGGCCACTGGCGAGTTAATGAAACCTAAAATTTCACCTATATTACATGACGAGGGACTTGAATCATTTGGAAAAGGATTATTGTTGAATCAACCTATTAAAAACATGTCAAAAGAAGACCACGAGCTTCAAGTTCTTGAAAAGCTTAAGAAATTGGCTATACATCGCTAGAAAAGTTCAAATAATCCTACATCAGACCTATCTATGAAAGACCTTAATGGTAATATGAATTTTCATTCAGAGAACAATGAGAAATCAGCAAATGACAAACTTCTTCTGGATCATGCATCAATGAAAATAGGAAGATAATACATGCAGGTCATGTCATGCAGATAAAATGAGCCATTGGCAATAAATCGGAAAAACAATGCAAGGTTGGCCAAGCATGCCAGTAGGAATGGTTCGGCGCTGAGTTGGAGAAATAAGGGTATTCGTTGGCTGTTGAAAAAGGCTCAGGGAGTCATGCAAGCGGCCAACTCGGGGATTCAAGTACTCACTAGAATGAGTGTTTTAAAAATCTTAAACCCCTCACATTTTAAAATGCAATTACCGATGGGTCCCACAATTTTTAGATACCCTAGCATTGTAAAATCTCAAAATAGCTGCATGCGCTCAAAAGCTCATATCTTGAGCGTTTCTCAACAGAATTTTGCAAAATTAGTTTCATTGGAATCATGGTTCTGAGGTTTACACACAAATATCTAGAAATTATGAAATAAATGAAGATTTTATGGATAGTTCTACATAAAATTATCCCAATTTAGTTTGGTAATTACCAGGTGGTTGGGTGAACATTAAATGGGCATGGGGAGCTAGTTTCTTGTGCTGCAAGTTACAAATCAACATGTGGAAGATTTTTCAAATTAGATATCATCATTTTCCCTCATTTATCATCACTTGCATGGATGCACCACGAAACCTGCATAGTGTGGCGATTCAACTCCAACGGCTCCAAAATAGAAGCAACCCCTAACTTCCTAATTATGCAGTATAAGTCGTAGCTATTGGCATTGGTCTCTTCAGAGTCAAAATTCATTGTTATCGGTGGAGATCGATAATGGTAGAATATTTTCTACATAAATTTTTCACTTGATCATTATGGCGGATCTATTCATTGACAAACCAAAACCAATGACAGGTGCAATTGTGCACATCATTTAAGCCTGTCCCTATCAGCTCTCAGTGAGCAGCATGCACAATACTTCATCAGCCAGTCTTTAAGTTGTTCTATTCTCAAATTGGATGATCGTGAGTGAATTAGAATGCCAACACTTTGAGATGGTGACAAAGATAAAAGACATAACTCCAGGAGGTGAATTGTAATTTTGGCTCTTGGAGATCTTCTCAATGGCAAAAGACCAGAAGCTGGATTCTGACAAACCAAGGTGGCGTAACGACTACGGTCTCGCAACAAATGAATAATTCAGCATGGAAAGGTACTTGGAGCATGTGGAGAATTTTGAATGTGAATACGAATGAAGACAAACTTTCTCACACCAGAATATTTCTCAGACGGAGAGGTGGATGAATTGCTCAAGTTTCAAGCTCAACACTCTTGTCATTTGGAGGATTGAAGAGCACGGTCATTGAGTTCATTCCTGTATGATCAGGATAGGTAGACTCTTGGCCCAATGGATAAGGAAATAATCCTAGGTGTTTTGATCTAGGTGGCGTATTGTTGACTAGGATGTCTATGTGTGTGTCCAAGTCATTTAAGTGGGGTCCACATGTACCCATTTCTTTTATTTATGTTTTTTTTTCCTTAATTGACTTTTTAACTTAAGTGGTTTCTATTTTTAGTCACTTTTAAAAAGTTGGTTGAAAAATTCAAAGGTCACTTAAGTGCCTTATTTAATGATCATGTAAAACCCTAACTACTTTGTAACCAACTTTTGGGTTAGAAAAGGAAGTGAGGGGCTCATTTGTAAAGGGGGACTTTGAGAGAGGAGAAGAAAATAATTTTGTGCAAGCTTTGTTTCAGGAAGAAACTTTGTGTTATTTTGTGAAAAACATTTTGGAGTTAATGAAATATGAACTTTGTGTCTCATTCATTGTCTCTTGTAACATTTGATGTTCTTATGTTCATTAGATGTTAGGTGTTTGAATCTTGCATGCAAGTATTATCTTTGATCTTATTGTCAACATTATTAATCAGTTGTTCTAGTTCACAGTGATCAAGCTCTGATTATCTACTTGCTCATATGTGTTCCCTTTACACGTTTTTGTTTGGTTAACTCAAACTCTGTTTTATTTTTGTTGGTCATTCATCTTTCCTCTTCATGCAATATTAGGATCTGTTTTTACCTAACTCTTGCATGTTCTTTTAGTTCATTCCATTTCACTCCTTTCCTTCTTTCCATTCCATCTCCTTCATTCAATTTTCTTTCCATTGATGTTCTAAAACACCCCCCACATACAATTTTGAATGTACAAATGTAAATACAATTTTTGTTTTCAATAAAGGCAGCCTCACCTTCATTGAGGAAGGACTTCGTTCCCACAATGTTACATGTCATTTGCATGCGTGAAAATCCATATGCTAATAGATTCATGAACGTATTGTTGCACATTGTATGGCATCATGACATTAGTAGGCATAACCACTCTATTTTTATCCCTATAGAACCCTTGTCAAATAATCAATCAACCATTTGGATCCCTGATATCCTCCAAAACATTCAACAAGGTTGGTACGTTTCTTTTTATTGTTTTCAATTATATTTTACATTAGTCATATCCTACATACACTCCTCTTCACTATCCTTTGTAGCCATTTTACATTCTGTCTCACATTTAATCATTTGGTTGACTTTTTATCATATTTACAAATTTATCAGTGATCACCACCGATGCTCAATCATAAACAATTGGAGTCCTAATTCCTTTTGCCTCTCATTATCCCTTTAAATACATTACCTAGTTTCCTACATTTCCTCTATTTTTAGAGTCCCCTTACTTCACCTTAGTACTGTCAATTCCTATCCTACATAAACTATAGTCTATTTTATCAACTTTATTTGAAATATGCCATTTTGACCTTGATCTTCGTTGATTTCTAATCATCATCAATCCTTGTTTTTTTTTCATTTTATCAATTATCATATATTTATCAATCTATTTTGGCCTAATTTGTTTTCTTTCCTGATGCATTCTTTATAGATGACAGTTGCAAGTACCTCATACCCCATCACAAGCATATATGACATTCCAATCATCCAACATCCTTTCGTGTGAGAACATTTCGATATCTCACACGATCTCAACATGTGTGTCATTTCCCTCGCACCGTAAATTGAAGACATCGAAGATCAACTCAAAGTAATACATGAAATACAAGATGCAACAGAACAAGCTTGGTTTGAGTATTCCCTCAAATTCAATATCACCACAGCCCTAGCCTAGGCCAACTACAACACAGAGTAGGATCTCTCCATTCCTCTTGAATTCTATCCTTAATGTCATTATCAAAATGCATGAAATACAAGATGCAACAAAACAAGCTTGGTTCAAGTATTCCCTCGAATTCAATCTCGCCACAGCCCTAGCCTAGGCCACCTACAACACAGAGTAGGATCTCTCCATTCCTCTTAAATTCTATCCTTAATGTCATTATCAAATCACTTAATTGTAAAACACAAGCTCACACCCTTCAAGGAAGCCCTTTGGATTCCTGGGATCGAGTGTAGCCGAGCAACTCATTTAATCCTTATCTAATATTCATCTTGTATAGTGGTCTTTGTATATAGTTCCTTTTTATCCATGTAAAGTAGGAGTCTTCTACATTATTCGTGTATCCAATCATCCTGACATTACATTTGTAGGGGAAGGTATCGATAAACCTTGGTTTATTTAGAGTTTTTGGTATTTCTATTGACCATTGTGCACATTAGTGTTGTCATTGATGTGAATTCCATTGATGGAAAAGAGTGTCATGGTGTTTTATGAGTCTCCATGAGGTTTTATTCAGTGTCTAACACGAATGTTGATTGGTAGTGTCTAAGTTTTGTGAATTCTTATGGTGTTTTGGAGCATGTTTCAGTGTGCATGGTTACACTATGAGTCCCTACAAGTGATTTTAAGGTTATTATGAGTTCCATAATAGTTTTAATAATAATTCAATAGTGTCCATGTGTCTGTAAGTGGTCAGCAATGTCAATCCATAGCTTGTCTTGGTGTGAAGCATTCATTCTAGGCTCATTCCTAATCCTGGAGCATGCAAAATGGTATGGAGGTATGAGTTTTAGAGCTGATCAATTTTATTGAATCATGGTATGACCATGTTTATGGTATACAATGAGGTGTATTGTTATTTTTAGGTCATTTATCATAGGTTTGGTGGTGTTTCATGGTCCTTGGAAAGAAAGCAGGTGAAGACAAGTTAAGTAGACACAGGTAAGTTGTTGTGTATAGAGAGCTTCGGACCTATTTTAGATATATGGTGAGTATTGATAGTTAGAGGATATTTTCATGATTCATCATGACAAGTTTTAGGTCATTCTAAAGAATATTTTGCACAATATGAATATTTTGGAAAAACTGGGTTTTCTAGAGTGTGATTTTGAGGTAAAAGTTGACCTTGTGATGATCGTTGTGGATTGTATGTTTTGCATGTGACCCATATACTTTCAAAGATGTTTTTCCATGGAGATAATAATATTTTTACAAAAATAATTAGTTTGTTTTATCGTCACATTTTTATGAATGGGCGTTGAGAAGATAAGTTTCTTTGAAACCCTAGCTAAACCCTAACTAAAAATGACTTGGAGAAAAGGAAGTGTATTGAGTCTGTTTTGGTTCCTTTTTCAAAAAAAATTATTATAGGTTTTATATGACTCCTCAATCTTTCCACAAATGAATATTAGAGCATGTGATTGTATGTGGGCCTCACTCATAAATGCATGTTTCTAAAGAAGTTCAATTTTTGGAAAATTTATCCAAAGAAGGTATGAAATAAATTGAAATTGTTTTTAGTGAAGGAGTTTTAATATATGTCTATGATAGTTTCAGATCATGGTTAAGGTCCTAAATGAAAATGTGTGCCCTAATTATGAGGATTGGTTTTTAGGGAAGTTTGGAAATTTGTGGTGAAAGTGGAATTGCAGGAGCTACATGTGGAGTTAAGACTTGATTCAAGTTTTTTTGTGATCCTAGTTTAGATATTTTTCCAATGATATATCAAAAAAAATTAATAAGGTAGGAGCAATTTATGACCTATTCTTTGAAGGTCAAATCAGGAGGATGCCTAGTTAAGTAGGGTCTTAAGAAGCTTCATAAGGTTGGTGATTGTTTTGAGGTTCTTCATGTTTTTTGAAGGTTTATGAGTGTTTATAAAACATTTTTATTTTTTTTCATGGTTTTTTTAATATTATAAGTGAGTTTGGAGGTGATATAGCAAGTTGAGCTCAATACTAGTTCTTAAGTCTTAGAAGCCTAAATGAGCAGTTTCAAAGATTGGCCTGGTTCAAGGCCTTCCACTTAGATTTGGAAGGAATGTAAGGTTTTATAGAAATATTATTTAAATATATTTATAATGGTTTATGGTTTATTTCATGATGATGATATTTGATAAGTCATCCAGCTCATTCTGTGGAGAAGAAGGTTGTTTGTTTTTGGGACAGGATTGCTCTAGCTAGAAGATGGAGGTAGATGATACATGTTTTGGATTGGTTGATGCTTGATATCAGTTGGAGAGTTAAGAGGGATGAATTTTATTCCTATTTAATGAATTTTTAGGTCTATAAAGTGGAATCAAAGATGCAAACCAGTTGAGTTCCTAAAATTCCTTTTTGGGAAACTCAATTTGGTGAAGAGGAAAGTTGATGTATTTTATATGTATGGATGTTTTGTGAGCTCCATAAATAATGGATGTGATTTAAAGGTCATTTTATTTCCAATGAGTGGTTACATTTAATATTTTAGTTGCTATGGTGTGATCTAGAGGTCCAAAGGTGAAGATTGGTTCCTAGAAACAATTTTCTTGAGAAGGATATGAGCCTTCTTGATAGAGTTATGAGGATTTTGATTGGTGAAAGATAATTTACAACCATAGATTATGTTTTTATGTCATATTTTACATGTTTTAGAAATTTTGGAGCTTGAATAATCATGGTGATTATGTTTGTGATCTTTGATGAATCGGGTGATGAGGTTTTGAGAAATTTTTGATCTTGTTTGGTGTGTTTGAGCATGGCCAACCTACATGGGTCCATTTCATGAGTTTATATGTTAGGTTTTTTTATTTTTTGAGTTATTGATTTATGACCAACCTACCTTATGTTTTTGATTTGGAATGCATATAAAAGTGAATTGTTGGTTCAAAGTTGAGTGTGTGCTTAGAGAGGAAAAAATGCAACCTACATGAGAGTGTGAAATATATTCAAGGGAATCAAAAGAGAGATGAGGATGTTTGAGAAAATATGAATAAGTTTTAAGAACATGTGTGTAATTTTTTGAAGCTAAATCAAGTCATGAAAGAAGAACAAAGAGTTATTTTAAGAAGAGAGGGTTTAAAGAGTGTTTGAAGGTGTGTGAGTTGAATAAGTGATCTCCATCAGTTGTGGCAGAAACAATACTTAGATATCTTCATCTTTAGATGGTTGAGTTGGTGTTTGATCATATTTGGGGGTTGTATCCTCCTTTTTTATTTTTTGATTCACCAAATTAGGGGTTGTTGTTCCTTGTAGGGTTGGTGCTCTATTAAAGTAGACGTTAGTACTCCTTGTGAAGTTAGTGCTTCACTAAATCTCTTTGCTTTGTGTAATATAAGCATAGTTTTAGTGGATTTTCTTCCCCTTGAGGTTTTCCCACTTATATCTTGTGTTTATGTGTACTCTCTCTTGGATGTGCTTATGTGATTGATTATATCATGATGTTAAATTCACATTAATGGTTGGTTAATGGTTAATGGTGTATGCATATGAATCTAAAATTGTTTAAGGGTTTAAAGAACTAATTCACCCACCCTTAGTTAATTGTTCTTCTAACAATTGGTATCAGAGAAATTCCTTGAGAACCAAGTTTAATCACTTGAAGAATATCCTCTTAGAGCAAAATCAATGGGTAGGTCTTCAAATGTTAAGGTTACAGTAAGGATGAAGTATGAAGTTACAGAGTCATTGATTTATAGATTATAGGATCAGATCATTTATATGGATATAGAGCATGGTCAAGCCATCAAGGGTTTGGAATCATAGGTTGAAAGAGTATATAAATCCCTAAAGGACAAAGAAGAATCTTGTTCCAGGTATGAAGAAAGGTTTAAATCCCTAGAATCTAATTTACAAGGTTCATCTAACAAGTTGAATATGTATATGAGATTAGAGAAGAGCTTTGTATCTCTTGATGGGATTTTAGAAGGTTAAATTTTTTTTGATAAGACATGCCTAGGTTTTAAGGGAAATCAAAAGGAGAATGATGAAGGAGTTGGACCAAGCACTCAATCAAATATGAAGGAGACAAATAATTATGATCTAAGAAGTTCTAACCATGTTAGGAAACCTAATTCTATGAGGTATGGTTCTTCATTTAATGGTTATTACTATATTTTTCATGATTTTGGTCAAAGATCTAGAGATTGCAAAAGAAGGTCTTCTTGAAATATTATCTTCAAAGGTGAATGATACTCATGTTGTGGGTATGGTCACAAGGCTAAGGATTGTAATTGTAAGCTTAATGTGTATGAGCCTAGAAGCTATAAGGATGTTGTGTGTTTCAAGTGTCACAAACAAGGACATATTACTAGATTTTGACATCCAAGTGAATATCCAAGAGCTAACAGTAGATTTCAAGTCCAATATGGAAGGGTATTAAAGAATAAAATCAGTCTCATGTTAGATCCTAAGATGATTTTTCAATCAAATGAGTCCAAGAAAATTTATTCTTAGTTCTATATGCAGAGTTTGAAAGTTGAAGAGTCAAAGTATGACAAGAAGGATGCTTCAAAAGCAAAGGTGCTCAGTATGAAGACTGATCCAATGAAGTATGTTAAAGGATGGTTTATTTCGGACAAGGTGAAAGATAATTTCATCTATCCCAAATCATATCTAGGAGGTATGTTTTCTTTGGTTGAAAGGACAAAGGTTGAAGAAGATCATATGTGTCTCACTGCTTCAATGCATGACAAGTTCAAAAAACTAGGATTTTGGGACACTTCAAGAGTCATAAGCTATGGGATGTGATCTCTCCATGTGTTTTTTATTCCTTAATATTTGTAGGTTTCTGAGTTTGTAGTGAAGGTAATAAGAACTTAAGGAGTGGTCTAGATAGTCAAAGTCTAGAAGATGGCACAAGTTCCGATGGATCAACTTTGTCTTACAATGTTTATTGGCTCAGTATTAGGACTTTATGTAAGAGTGTGTTTTGAAATAATTTAATCTTCTAAATCATGATATTATATTTTTTGTGTCCTATTTCATTAGTATGGGAATATTTTGATTCATTCATCATGATCTTTTTCAAGATGAAGTTGGATATATAAGCATGTGTTTTTTTATCATAGTTTATATTTTTCCCTGAAATTTCTAATAAGAAAATTTTGAAAGAAAAATGGACTAAGATGGGAGTGAATCATTCCTTATAAAAATTCAAATAATATTTCACATTACTTATTCAAAACACATAATCACTTAACCATCCATTAATGTGTGCACACAATCAAATACCATACATGTTATAAACCATGAGAAAAAGCATTAACACAAGACACAAGATATAAGTGGGAAATCTTAAAGGGGAAGAAAAAACCACTGAAAATTTTTCTGATATTACACACAAAAAATACTCAAGGGAATATTACACATCACAAGATATTTCTTTAGTGAGGCACCAACCCCACAAGGAGCACCAACCCCACAAGTAGCACCAGCCTCTAAACCCTTGTTGATATTACACACAACAAGAGACTTGCATGAATATGACACATCACACAAGATTTTGAAGAGTATGACCACTAAAAATATGTTGATACCACATCTGATAGTTATCCAAATATTTAGCTTCAAACTCTTCCAAACCCTAGTTCTTCAAAACTTTCACAATCTTGCTCTTTCTTCACTTCTCAAGACTTCAAACTCATGCACACATGCTTTTTTATCTTCCTCAACCTGTCACACCCTTGATCTAATCTCAATTCATGCTTCAACACCTTTAAAAAACACTCACTTTTGTCGCACTTCATACACACACTCTACAAAACTTGCAAAAGCACCCAAAACAATGCTTTTATAAGCTCCTCTTGATTTCAAATTCAAACACAAACCTTTTCCCTCCTTTGGATTAAACCATGCATCATGAAAAAATTCAAAATTTGAATTACAAAAGTCACAAGTGACTCGAGTAGGTCTTCCTAGCTATAAACCTCATTACATGTGCCAAAAATGGCTCAAACCCTATGGGCACAAAGATAAAAATTCCCTTACATAAAAACCATATTTAGTCATGACCCATAAATAATTACATGTGCTTAAATATCATTTAACATTCATATATGTTCGTAATTTATCTCAACCAATCAAATTATTTCATTTAATGGGCCTAATACTCTTTGTTCATCTCAAAATTGTTGTTTCCTACACCCTTCAGGACCATGGAAACTTTATTATGCCACAAAATCACTTAAAATAAACAAAACCATGTAATTTAATAACTTTATGTAAATTAGGGAACCTGTATAACACTTATAATCAAGTTAGAAGTCTTGAGACACTCACCTGATCAAACCACAGTCACTTTTGTCTTCACCGAAACAACCTCCCTAAAAAATATGTTTTCAAAGATCAGATACTAAAAACATTGGTAGGAACAACAAAAATAAATAAATGCATTAATTTGACTCCAAATTCATACCTCTTGACATTCCAAGTGATATCAAGCATCCCCTAATCCATATCATGCTTCAAACAACTCAAAAATTTCAGCAAATCATATCCTGTCGTGCACTAGCAAAAGTATTCCTGCCCAAAACTTACCTAAAAACCATATAAAAACTCATCATTATGAGAAAAACATAATATCACTGGAAATATCTTTGAATTATTTTTCTAACACAACTTGAATCATTTTAAAAATCCACCTATAGCTCCAGATATGCTCATTTTACTTAACACTACTTTTTATGGCCTCAAAACCAGTCAACCTAAATGGAGCTCATTTGACCATGTACTTGCATGAACATGCCCTAAAATATCTTTTTAAATCAATATAAACTCACATACATTCCATAACATCAATTTAGCATGCAACTCTTTTGGACAACCTTGTCCCAAAATGCTCTTCTTCATAAACTGACATGTTTGAGTTGGGCCCACTCATCACCATGACCTCTACCATACCTTTTTAGAAATATTAATAAGTTCTATACATTTTTAAATCATCATAAATGCACTAGGAAGAAATTATGGTTACTTTGGAAGAGTTTCTTGCACACCTCTTTCAAGTTAGGGTTTCAAACTCATAACTAGTTGTTTATCTTCTTAACATTTATTCATAAAAACCTGATAATGAAATGAACTCACTATTTTTGTGAAACCTTATATACTCAATGTAGAAACATCCCTGAAATCCAAAATTTCATATACAAATCACACAATTCAAGGTGAGCATCTAAATTCCCAATTCGAGTTGGAAATTCACTAGTTCTTAACATTATTTCATCAAAAACATCATAACTTGAAAATAATTATTTAAAATGACTCTAATTTTTTCTCAAACCTCAATAATTCCCTTCTACATCATCTAAAATCATCATTAATCCATGGATATCTCTAAATATTTCCATCCACTGAGACTTGCATAGTTACCCCTAGGGTTTTACACTAGACAAGTTAGGGTCAACTGAAAGAATGTTACAACTCATCATGAAATCAATAAGAATGACTCAAACATACCTGATAGACCATAATTCACCTAAATACATGCATCCATGAGCTCATATAGCTACATACCTCAGTCTCGTACCTCCCAGCATGCATACCTGCTCCAAATGAGCACCTGAAACATAGCCAAGCACATGTATCTACACCATGCAACTAATGTAAGTTCTTAAGGACTATAAAAACCTGCTATAAATCCTACTAATATTATTCTCAAGAAACCAAGAAGCTCATACCTCCATGCGACATCACCTAGGCACCTAAATGGGCTTGCAAGAGCAAGCAACCCTCATTAAATATCATTGTATCATCAAGTACACATCATGGAAACATCACACTCAACATCATCTAACCCTAATCCATCATCCACTTTGTCATTAATGTGGTTTTACATCAATTACAACATCTATAGAGCCACATGCCAACAATTTCCCCCTTTCTCATTGATGGAAAACACCCTGAACTTCTCCCCCTTTTTATGTCAATGACAAAGGGATACTTGTAGCAGCATATTCTTTGCCTTCCTCATCTTCATAGCATCTTCTTTTGATTGGAAACATCAACAAAAGATCTCAAGAAATTTTTTTCTCAATATTTCACACTTCATGCTTTAGGTTAGTGAAGAGTAACTTAGAAATCAGGAAAACATTAGAAAATGGGAGGGTTTAGGGACCTCCTGATGTGGATGATGATGAAGATGGTATGGGTGCACAAAATATAAATCCCCCTGCTAAAAATCGACAACATGCACAACGAGGAATACTAAACATGAAAAAGGATTAGAAATGGATATGGTTGGTTGCCTAAAGAATTCGGTTCCAAGAAGCAAAAGCTTCCTAGAAAGGATGTTAGCCCACATTTTGATAACCGAAATAGATGATCAATAATGAAATGGAGGTATGCAGATAAAATAATCTGAATTATATCTGATAAGCTAAAATAATTTGAAATGATAACTGATACTAGAAATACCAAAAATAAAATCCAAACCAGAAAGGTTCGATAGTGACCTAAAAGTAGACAATATGATCGACGGCGACCAAAACAGATCTGATCCAAAATGTGCAAAAACAGGGCAAACCCTAGTTCTACAGTGTCAAGACAGAAGGCAGGATATTGAGATCCCTGTAGAATATCCAGAACAAGGAGAAACAAAAAGTATGCAATAATATTAGATGACTAAGAGGAATCACGCAGACATTAGGATTATATTAGTGGAATTCTCGGTGAAATAAGAATGTCAAATCTCTGATATGATTTCCAGCTTGTTTTAAAAGAGGGGGGAAGGCTCTTATTTATAGCCTAAGGGTGAGATTAATTTGGGGGTTTTTAGGTAATCATGATTTAGAAAAGTAAACTTGATTAGGTGAGGGGGGACATGACGGGATTATATTTGAATATTAAATTCATAAGTGGATTGAATATGGATTAAATTCAAATATAAAATTCACAAGTGGATGGATGTGGTTTAAATTTGAATATTAAATTCAGAAGTGGATGAATGTGGATTAAATTTGAATATTAAATTCATAAGTGGATTGACATGGATTACATTTGAATATAAAATTCACAAGTGGAATAACATGGATTAAATTTAAATATAAAATTCACAAGGGGAGTGATATGGATTGAATTTGAATATTAAATTCACAAGTGGATGAATATGGAGTATATTTAGCATGTAATGAGGATTAAGGATTTAAAATGGAATAATTAATCAATTAAAATTGATTAATTGGATATGTATATTTGGTGGGAAATGGAATTAATTGAATTTAGGAGGGAAAAATAACTCTAATGGGCAAGCCTGATGAAAGAGAGAGAATGTCGGATGAAGGGGAGGAAGGTTACCAAAAATTGGTGTTTACATTTTCCCCCTTTTGATGAGTGGTTTGCATTGAGCAAGCCATGAGACAAAACGATAAAGTGATGAAAAGATGATTGATTGGGTGCTCCCCCTCAAACTTGGTATTGACGACATAAACGAATTCGATCACGTGTTTGCAAGAAATATATGAATAAGGGTGGAAAGGATGAGAAAATAAGATGAAGGGATAAGATATCCTTGATGAGGATAAATAAAAAAGGAAAATATAGCAGTGAGTATGATATCATGTCGATAGGGAACAAATGACGGTCTCAGTGGAGACGGATGCAATGTCCTTCGGACCTGTGAGTGGTCAAAAATCACTACAATATGGATGTGCAAGCCATGGGACCAATGATTCAAAGACAGACATAAAAAATATGTGCAAACAAATGCGAATGGATGTCTATACAAGGGTCTGACAAGCTGTGGAGAAAAAAAGAGGATGTGATATCCTTCATACATGAGGAATTGAGAAAATATATGTTCGGTTACTATGACAGTAGTGTTCTTTCAAAGAAATCAGACAGAATGGGTGAATATTCCCTAGGTGAAAGGATTCATGGTTTTGAATATATCTTTCTTAAGGAAGGTGTTCCTTCGATAAGAAATTATCAGGAGGAAGAAAAAAATAAAGCATTCTCAAAAGGTAGAACAAACGTTTTTCTTATGAGAATGGGGGAAGAATTCAATCTACATTTGCTAAGCAAAAATTAGAGTAGAAATTTTTTAGGGAGAATAGAATGTGATAGGTGAGGAATGTTATGGTATCCTCTAAGAAAAAAATGCCATGGGAAGATGTGATTAGGGATAGATGTGATGATGCCCCCTTGAGAGAGCTGATGAGAATGGAAGGGATAACAAAGATCTCAAAAATAGGAGAGGTCAACTCTGCAGAGAGGAGGACAAGAATAGGGTGTAATTGAATGGATCGGTTGTGGTGCACAAATGGATAAAGATTTTAATCATCCTTGAACATTAAATGTGAATATGTGTTGAAGGACATAATGATTAAGAGTGGAAAGAGAGAGAAAAGGAATGGATATGAGTAGTGGTTGATTATGGGTAAGTGAAGAATAAGGAGAGAAAAGTTGGAGCTGAAGAAGACAAGGGTAAGGAATAGAGCGAATGAGGTGGAGGATAAAAAAAGGGGAATGAAAGAAGTGAAAGAGAATAGCATATAAGGATGACAGGGGAAAAAAGGATTGATGAAGGATGAACAAGAAGAAGACGAGATGATAAGAGAGAAGATGGTAGAGGAGAGGGTGAAAGCATAAAAAAGGAGAGAAATGTGCAATATGAAGGTAGTGGAATAGAAAAGTTACAGTGAAGGAGGTGAAAAAGATTAAGGGAGGTAAATGATGGGAAAATGGAGGAGATAAGGAAGATGAAGAATTTAAAGAATACGAAAGAGATGATAGAACATAGAAAAGAAAGAAACTAGAGAAGAGATCAAGAAGATGTGGAGAAGATTAGCAAAAGGAAGAGAAACAGGTAAAAAATGAAGTAAAATGGTAGGGGTGGTAGATAAAATAAGGGGAGGGGGATTTTCGAAGGTGAAAATAATGGGGAAAGAAGAGATGATATAGTGTATACATGGAGAAGATTGAAGAAACCAAGTTATCACGGGGAAGACCAAGGTAAGGAATATGGTACAGATCACATGGAAATGCATGTGGAAGGTGGGAGGATAAAAAATATGGGATGGTGAGGAAGAGACAAGGTAACAATGGGGAAGTAAGAAGGAGACACGAGGGGAAAAGGATGAAGAAGATGTAAAGAAAGAGAGAGACAAGAACGAATATTGGGAAGAGGACAACAGAGAAAATGATGCAAAAGGAATGGAATGAAGAATGCATATATTATGTAAAGAATGGGTAGTATTGGGAACATAGTGAGAAGAAAGAGAGGAGAAATGACATGAATTGAAAAATATGTAGAAATGTGTGAGATGAGGATAAGAGGATTTCAAGAAAATAGACAAAGGTTGTATGAGGAAGACAGTAAAGATATTGAAAAGGGCGGAGGGAAGATGGAGAGTTTGCGAAGAAGTGATAAGAAAGGATAGAGGTGGAGACAAGGAAGGGGAGGAAAGAGGGAATGGATGATGGAGGAGGAAATACTAGTGAGGGGACATTACGGGAACACCAACAATAATTATTGTTGGTGAAGGATGAGAGGAAAAGTGAAGAAAGTTAAAAAGGGAATGGCGAATAGAAGAGGTAATGTCAGTGAGGGGATGTTAGGGGAAGACCAATAATAATTATTGTTGGTGCAAGATGGGGGAAGGAGTGAAAAAAATATGGAGAAGGACAAAAAGAGTGAAAAAGGAAGTGAATAATGATGCGGAGTGATTTTTAGGGGTCGACCAACAACAATTATTAGTGTGGAAATGGAAGATGATGATGAAATAATGTTGGGTGGATACCAACAACAATGGTGGTTAGATATGAGAGTGGATATGTGGGAGAATTCAAGAAGATTGAGTGGAAAGCATAAAGAAAGGAGGAATGATGATTTGTGACAAGATGAAGGTGAGGAGAGGATGCAGAGGATGAGGATGAATGAGGTGAAGGTAAAGAAACAAGACATGAAAAGAATGGTAAGAAGCGGTATGAAGGATGGTGGATCAAGAGTGGGGAAGTGGGGGAAAGGAGTATAGCTACAAGATGGAGATGGTGTATGTACGTTGTGATTTGATAGGTTGAGAAAGGGTAATTTTAGGAGAAAATTTTGGTTGGTAGGGAAGATCGGGAGGAAGGAACGGTCAATGGAGGAAATGACGAATGAGCAGAAGGCATACTCCAGAATGACAGGTCTACTTTAAGGGAAATTGTGTATGTGAGAATGGAATGAGGGGTGAGAGGAGGTGATAACAAGGAAGTGAGGAAACAAAGGAGTGTGAAATGAATGGATGGAGGAATATATATGGCGGAAAATGGAGATTGTGAGGGAAATCCTTAATTGGGATGCCCCTTGTGGTGGGAGTAATGAGGCAAGAATGTCAGACAGATGAGGTGGAGTCGAAATAAATTTGTGTTGGTGATTTCTGCCTGATGGAGGAAGAAATGGTGGAGAATTTTCTACAACGGGAAGAACTTAGGAAGAAGGTATATCTCTAAAAATAGGCCCACACTGTAGAGGTGATTAAGTAAGATTGTCAAGCTGAAAGTGAAAAGGTAAAATGGTGACAAAAATGGAAGGGAGGTACATGAATGGTGAAAGGGGATAGGAATTGTGAGAAAGATGAGGTGAGGATAAGTTGTGGATGAGTAAAAATGGAGAGGGAGGACCAATGGATCAAAGACATGTTAACCATGGTAGGGTATGAGGCGTTGTAAGATAGAGAAAAATCCTCAAGTAGGATTCACAAACTGCAATGGTGATCAAGTAGGACTCCCAAACTAGAGAATGTATTAGTATGGCTGAATGGATAGGGTGAAAAGTAATTTTTTGATCATGTAGGAAGCTACTCATGCGATGAAATCACCTTAATTTTACCATAGCATATAACAGGATGCATCATAATATAGAAGATTGGGATTAATATATTATAATATGCATGAGAGCATAGACAGGGGCCATCAAAAAGGTATGATTCCCTAGTACGATATGCAATGATGTGACCTTGATAAAAGGGGACCGTAACAAGAGAAATGACACATAGTCATAGCAAGGATCATACAAAGAAACAATGCTTTGAATCTAATTGGAGGTAAACAAGAAAGGGAGCCACTTAAGGAAATACACTTGCAACCAATAGCAGGTGTTAACACAACCAATGATAGCTAGTTATTCCAAGGATCATGTAGAAAATATGGAAAGTGGACTCATAAGCCTAAATTAGGCATGACAAAGGGGTGTAAATGTGACTTATACACTAGAAAATAGGTTCTCCATAGGTGGGTTTCCCTAGGTCTATGCCCCAGCTCTGGATGAAGGGAAATGCAAATTGATTGATGCGGGAAGCTTTCTTAGGATGTTTTCTTTAGTATTTTATGCTTTTATTTTGTGATATAGAAGGTTGATCAATGTGGGAAGCCTTTTCTGCCATGATATATAGGGAGTAGCCATCCTTCGAGGGAGTGGTCTACTTTCTTGATTTTTTGAATTTTATTTTTAGAAACGGCAGGGATGATGTCTATTTACTTTTGACTTTTGATAATGAGAATCCATAGAATTTTGACATGGGGAAGAGCTGGAGATAGTCATGTAGACCACTTAGGAGGGGACAATGAATGTACAAGTGACACATATGGACCCTTAGTGTGTTTCTAATAGGTAAATAAGAGGGTGATGGATATAATGATCACGACCAAAAGGAAGAACTTATCCACAAGGAATATGTTATGAGCATAGCCGTGGCACCCATATTCAAGGTCACAACTAGGAAAGTGACGGTAGACCACATAATTATATATCATTACAAGGAGAGATGGAAATGGTAAATGATGAATGGATGATCATGGAGATAACTATGTTCTCATTAGTAATTGTATTAACAGTAGAATGGTCACAAGTGCAATGTATTAAGAGGTTATGTTTCCAGTTTACCATCAAGGGAAGCAAAACGATAGGCCCCAGACCCTTATTTGTGTGTGATGATGTAAGGTCCAATCCAGTTGGGAGCAGACTTTTGACGTTGGCTCATTTCTAGAGTAGTGAATTTTTTATTTTCTGTAAGGACAACATCACTGATGTTAAATTTGCATTCCTTGAGATATTTTTGTATGCACGTTTGATGCACTCTTGATAGACTTGATGTTCAAGAGCAAGAAGGCGACATTCATATAACAACTCAAGCTGTGCTAGATGTTCTTGGCAATAATCTTCATCAGAGATGAATTCACAAAGAGAAACACGTAAGGAAGGAATTTGAACTTCAAGAGGAAGAACGAATTCGGAGCCATAAACAAGAGAGAAGGGAGTAGCACTCGTAGAGATATGGATGCTAGTCTTATAATCCCAGAGAGTGAATGGAAGATGAAGATTCCAATTACGACCTTAGTTATCAATAGTCTTGGCAAGGATGTTGTAAAGAGTTTTGCTAGTTGCTTCGGTTTGGCCATTAGCTTGAGGATAGTATGGAGAAGAGAATCTAATCTTAATGTTAAATGAGTCACAAAGCTTCTTGAGGTCTTTATTTTTGAAGGACTTTCTGTTGTCCATGATAATTTTACAAGGGACTCCGAAGTGACAAATGATGTGATGATAGATGAAGTTGAAAATTTGGTTAGCTTTAATGGAAGTAAGTGGAATATCTTCTACCCATTTAGTAATTACTCAATAGCAGTGATGATAGAATGATGTCACTGAGAATAGCATGGATTGATGGTGACAATGAGGTTGAGCCCCCATTATGATAAAGTTCATAAATTTTGAGCCGGCTATAGATTTTGACTAGATATTCGGATAATATTAGAATTTTGCTAGCATTTAACACACTTTTTAATGTACTAACAATAGTCTTGGTTGAGGGCAGGCCAATAATAGCCCATGTGAAGAACACGCTTGGCAATAACTAAACCGCTAAAGTGGATACCATGGATACCGTCATAGACTTCTTGGATTTCAAAATTGGACTCATGAGACTTAAGGAAATGAAGCAAGATGCCTTCGAAGCCACACTTATAAAGGATGCCACCAAGGATGACATAGTGGTTAACGCATTGAAGAAAATACCTCCTACCATTTTTAGATAGGTTGGAGGTAATAATGGATTTAGAAAGGTAGTTGAAAATTTGAGAATACCAAAGGTCACAAGGATTAGTATGAATGTGGTTGACATGAGGAAGATCATGAAGATGGTCTAGTTGATCTTGATGCCAAAAAAATACAAAAATCTTAGATTCTTAGTCGTCCATGGGATGAGAGATGCAAGGGAAGCCATGGTGTTTGCGAAGTGGTTAGATGATCAAGGGATGAATTAGATGGTGTAGAAGTCAAATGCCCCAAGGAGGAAGTCAAAAATGTCCTTATAATTTTGAAGAATGTCATTTTCACATTGATAGGTTCCCTTGATTTGATTATGATGAGTTGAGAAGCCCCATATAGATATAAAGGATTTGGACACCAAAAAGGATGGTGATTTCAAGGCCTAAAATGAGAGCCTCATACTCTGCCATATTATTAGTGCATTCAAAGTTAAGATTGTTGGTGATAGGAATAGGATTATCCCAAGGAGGAATGATAATAACACCTGTACCTCCCCCTTGGTGACATTTTGAGCCATTAAAAAAGAGATTCATCCTAAATTGGGATTACTCATGTTAAAAATTGTTAATGGATTCGTCATGGAATTTCTCATGAGCAAGCTGAGTGTCAGGGAGAGGAGCATCAGCTAATTAATCTAAAATAGATTACCATTGATTATTTTTTGAGAAATGAACTTGAGGTCAAACTTAGTCATGAGCATGATCCATCAAGTGATGTGGTCACGATCATATGGTTTAGAATACATGGTTTTAAAGAAATGAAATAGGGTAACGACATAATTATTATGTTTGATAAGGTAATGGAAAATTTGGGAGGTGGCGAAGAAAAGAGTGCAACAAATTTTTTTAATGTCAGTGTAACGAGTCTCATAGTCGTGAAGGGTTTGGCTAAGGTAATACACATCTTTTCCCTACCTTTCTCATCACAATGTGCAAACATGCACCAAGAGCATGGTCAAAGGTAGAGACATATAGATAGAAAGGGATCCCCCTCTCATGGAGGTGTAAGCACATGAGGAGATATGAGATACTACTTAAGATCATAAAGGATTTTTGGTAGTTATCGTCCTAGTAGAAGTTGACGTATTTAGGAAGAAGATGATGAAAGGGTTAGAAATAGTTCAAAAGTTGCGAGATGAATTAGTAGACAGAATGAAGTCGACCTTGAAGACTGCGAAGTTGCTTAAGACTAGAAGGAGGATGCATCTCAAGGATGGCCTTGATTTTTGCGGGTTCAAACTTAATACCCTTGATGGAAACGATGAAGCCAATGAGCTTCCTAGTAGGAACTCTAAAAACACACTTGATCGGGTTAAGGTAGAGGAAGAAATAGATGAGGCTCTTGAAAATTATTTCAAGGATAGAGAGGTGATCGCGTCAATGTTTGGACTTTCCCAAGAGGTCATAAACATAGTCTTCTATTGTCTTATGGTTGAGATCATGAAAGATATAGGTCATGGCTCAATAATAGGTGGCTCTGAAATTTTTCAAACTAAAGGGAGTGATACAAAAAAAAACACCCCCAAGGAGTTATGAAAGAAGTCTTATGTTGGTATTTTGGTACGACAAGGATCTGATTCTATCTAGAAAATCCATCGATAATAGATAACATATCATGTCCTGTAGTAAGGTCTATAAGATGATCGATGTTAGGAAGGGGGAAATCCTCTTTAGGGAAAACAAGGTTTAAATCTTGAAAGTCGGTGCATATGCAAAGCTTACCCAAATATTTAACAATGGGGATGATGTTTGAAACCAATTGTGGATAGTCAATAGAGATGACGAAGTTCACAAAAATGAGGCGTTGTAAATCCTCTTTGACAAGGATGGAAACTTGAGGATATATGAGGTGAAGATTCTACTTAAATGACTTATCATTGGTAAAAGTTACAATGTTATGGAAAAAATGGATGGATTGAGTCCTGAAATGTTAGTGCATGTCTATGAGAAGTCTTTTCCATGACTAGAGAGGAAATTAATGAAGAATTCAAGCTCCTGTGGATCAAGGGATTGACCCACTTTGAGAATGCAGGGCTCTTGTGAAGTCCCTATGTTGATGTCAATGGTGGATTTGTTAAGAAGGGTGGATGTGTCTAGCAGTAAGGACTTATGAATATAGGAATATTCTTCCCCCATGTGGGAGAGGATGGTATCATCATCAGTGAAATGAAGAATTCAATGGTAGGGGAAATCTTCCTCTATCATTTCTGAGAATCGAAGTGGAAGGGACCTAGATTGTCCATCACACTGATAAGTGAATTGGTCCAAAAGTGATGGTGGAGATTAAAAAAATCAAAAGGCAATAGACACAGTGTTGTCTGTATCCATAGCCTCATGGGATGAGGAAGATGGAGGATCAATTTTCATGAGCATCATATATGGTGGAAGAGGATCGAAAAATTTCTCTTTATAACCTAGTATGAATTTTTCATGGGGTTTGTGAGATTGATCGATGACAAGGTCATGCATACCTTGTTCATAACACCCCATTCCAAATCCTTTCTAGGCACAATGATGAATATAGGTGTGGGAAAATGGTTTCTTGTAGAGACAACCAAATCCATGTGTGTATGGTTTAGTATGAGGTTGGGTATTAATGTGAGATGAAGGGTGATCAATTCCACCATAGATGATATTGGTACGAAGATGAGGTGGACTAAAAGGAATGATATCCCTGATGTTTGGTTAGTACATACATGCTTTTTCAAGTCTACCAAGTCTATTAGGCATGGGAAGAACATTTATTGTAAGAAGGTGATACTCCCCAGTGAAATCTTATTCGTTACTTTGTCAATATAATCATCATTATGAAGCTTAGATGATGGAAAAAATGAGCTAGTGGATGGTTGAGATGATTCTTGCATGGGGATGAGCAAATAATTAGGGAGATAAGTCATATTACATGATTTGAATGGTGGGGTGTCTGCAGGGAGAGTTAGAATATTTCCCTCATGCTCATATTTTATACATCGATGGAGGATGGGAGGGATACAATGCATAACGTGGATCCAAGGTCGCCCCAAAAAGACATTATATTGAAAATCCCCTTCTATGATATAGAATATGTCATGGAATATTTTTTCACCAATGGCGATGGGAAGAATAACATACATAAGGCGAGGGGTGATAACATCATTGAAAGCATGCATGATACCTTGAGTGATTGGGATACAATGGATTTAGGGAGCTTGAGTTAGTAAAAAATATGGGATGATAAAATGTTGATGCTTGCTCCATTTTCTATCATAGATCAATGAATGAAGGTGTCATTGATATGAATAGTGATGAAGTGGGGAAGGTCGTGCTCTTCAAGTGTGATATCTGGAACCTCATTTTCATTAAAAGATATGGAATTCAAAGTAGTAAGTGACCCGATAAGATATGCAAAGGGATGAGCCTCATCATTAGTAGTAGGGATGCATTTAAGAGTTTCCATGAGGAATTACCTATTTGGATAGATCATAGAGTGACATCTTTCTGGTGGAGAGTGCAATAGGCCAAGGGGTAAATAAGATGGACACCTTAGGTTTTGATGATGAAGATGGTTGGGTAGACTCTTTACGAGGAGTGGTGACAACCACCTTGGACTTAGATTGAGTAGGTGGAGGAAATTCTCAATAAGAACTGATGGTGACCCAAAAAACATCAATGTAGATAGGAGCACATTCCTTAAGAGGAGCTAAAGTAGGTGGAGGAATGGCGACATAATTCTTAGTTGAATGGGGTGAGTTGGATATTTTAGTAGATGAGGGTGTTGAAGAAGTTGATAATGAAAGCATTGGTCTCTCCTCAAGAAGGTCATCTTGGTTGAAAGGATTATGTATGATGGTTTGAAGGGCCCTACAATTCTCGGTGTCATGTCCTGGTGCATGGTGGTATGCATGCAAATAAGGTTAGAGTCAAACCATGAGGGTCTTGGTGTATTTGGATCAATGGTTTGATTAATGGTAAAGTGATTTCCAAAGCTTGGAGTAATTGGTAAAACATCATTGTATAATACCCCAAGGGAATAGGTGATGATGTGGCTATAGATGAAGGGGTTTGTGATGAATTTAATGATGGTTTGACTTGAGGTGGTTTGATGGGAGCCTTTGATTTTGTCTTAGATTTGGAAGAGGATGGAGACGGTTGTGTTTGATTTTGAATCTTGGTTGATGATGTGGATGACTCAAACTCGGTTTTGGGAGATGGTTTAGAAGAAGGTCATTTTTGTGTTTTCTTACTAGTGGTGGAGGTTTTCGATGAAGGAGGTGGACCCAAGATATAAGAGGATGTCGCTAAGGATGATGATGATATGGCTTTAGGAGTATTGGTCTTAGGGGAAGGAATCTCTAGATTTTTATGTGGATGTGTAGAAGACTTCTAAATAGGGACACCAAGGTTCTTAGTTTTTTCTTGTGGATATTTATCCTTGGTGGAAGTAGTGGCATCTTTGGTTAGAGAATCCATGGTGACTGGTTTTGGTAGCAATGTTTGTAATATTGATGGTGGGAGGGGTTTCTGCATGATGCGTTTAACAATGTCTAAAGGGGTGGTTGATGAGGTGGTTTTAGGATGAGTGGGTTTAGGTGTTGTAGGTGTCATTGATACAATTGGAGTTTCACTTGTGCTTGTATTGATTATGGGAGTTAGCATAGTAGGTAATGGTGTAGTCATAAGTGTAATTTCAGATGTTGAGGTGGAGGTAGTCATACTTGGGGTAGAAGTTGGCATAGGTGTTGAGGATCATGATGTAGTTGTCTTTGTCATAGATGAAGAAAGGGGTTAAATAGATGAAGTTATAGATGTTGAAGATGAAAGATTGGTTATAATCAAGTCCAATGAAGTTGTGGTTTGTAGTTGATGGTTAATGAAGGTGTGAAATAGATGAGAGGTGTCATAGTATGATGATGTTGTGGATGATGATGTCAAACTTTTGGTCTATATTGTTAATGATGTGTGCATTAGGTGCTTGGGATGAAGAAGGTTGAGTGTGATTATTAGATGGATGTTTAGGAAAATGTTTCTTGAAGACATCCAAGCGTTGATTAAGTGGCACATTAGGGTTGTCCACTTGGAGGTCACCTGATTCTATGAGTTTTTGAACCAGATCTTTAAATGTGTGACACCTTTCAATATCATGGGAGCAGACTTGGTGATATTTACAATAGTTCTCTTCATGATAACATGTTGGTTTAGGTCATGTCTTGTCAAATAGTCTAATGGGTGGAAGTCGAATGAGATTCACCGCTATTAATTTGTCAAAAATTGAACTATATGATTCTCCAAGAGGGGTGTAATTGGGGGTTGGTCTAGGAGCTCTTTGCGGAGGCTCCATGTGAGAATTAGGTGTGGATGATGACTTGACCACAATGGCATTAGCGGTGGTTTTGTATTTGTCAATATGTGGATGATTTTGTGAACTCCATCTTAGGTTTATTGGATCAAATTTTAAGATGGCCTTTCTCAATGGCACAGAGTTTGAGTTTATGAGACATAGTGAACACCTCTTCAAAGGTTTGGAAAGATTGAATTTGAAGAGTTGAAGAGATGTGCTTCACACAAGACCATGAAAATAGTTCAATAAGCTCAGTTTTTGGAAGGGGAAATGATAGTTGGTTAATGATGTTATGCCATCGTGCAACAAAATATGAGGTAGATTTGTCGTCATACTATTGAATGGCATAAAGGTCAGTGATGGTAATCTTACGCGTAATGTTAATTGAGAAATGTTCAAGAAATAATTGTACCAGTTGGGTGAAACTGGATAGTGAGTGTTGTGGAATACTTTTGTACCAATCTAATGTGGGACCGGCCGATGACATGGGAAATGTGTGAAGCATGAGATCCTGATCATGTGTGATAAAATAACATGCATGTCTAAAATCCCTTAGATGTTATTGTGGATCCTCCTTGTTATTGAACTAGGAGAATTTTGGCAATTTCATAATGAGGAGGATATGGTTTCATCAGGAACGAATAGGATTAATAGGTTCATTGTAGATTTGTTCGTATGAAAATATGGTGTTGGATCCCAAAGTTGCGGCTTCAAGGTTAGCCATTCTGCTCAATAATTCTTGTAAGGGGTCGTTAGACAATTGAGATGTTGATGGATGAGTTTGAGATGCATATGAGGTGGATGGGTTAGGTTTTTGGTATGTTTGGTAAGTTTGAGGATGTGTTAGTGTTGGTGGAGGTGGTTGATAAAGGGGAATATAATTAAGTGGTTGTGATTGAATGGGTTGGGATAAAGCTTGATGTTGAAATATGGGGATATGATAAGATTTGTTTGATTGGTTTGGTTGTTGTGAATTAGGAACATTTGATTGATTTTCTAGGGGTTGGTTGGGATGTAATTGGTAGGTGGTTAGGAGAATTGAGTTGGTTGAGTGGGGAGTATGTATCGATAAACACTTTGAGGGGGTGATTGATAAGTTTTCATTGATTCAGATGGTTGAGGTTGCAAGGTGATTACATTAGCATGCACATGTGAAGTAAAAGCAAGGATGTGATGCTATTCGGATATGAGGATGAAGAATTTACAATTCTTGAGATGGTTGAATAGGTAGAGAAGTGATAGTGGTAGATGAGTGAGGTGATGGGGATGGAATAAGGAATGGTAGTATTGACATGAGGTAAATTGGAGGGAATGAGGAACCACCAATTGGGTAGTTTGGTGATCATGATTGGAAAAGAGGAGGATGGTTGATTAGGGTCAAACTCATGTTGGGTCATAGCAAGCTCAGTCATGGATCTAGGAAATAAAACAAAAAGCTGGGAGGAAGAACTTGGGTCATTATCGGGATTAGAATAGTAGGCATAACTTTGTTCGTAAGGAAGGTACATCAATGGGAAGGTTGGTGGTTTTTCGAAGAAGGTAATCATGTAGGGAAACCATGGGATTTACATCAAAGAGCTCTTGAAACTCCAGATATCCACAAGGGATGAAAGGAGGCCCAAAATCATTAAAATATGTGGCCAAAGGAGGCATGTTGGACCTAGATGGATAAAATGGAAGGATTGGTCTTCAAATGAGAAGTTTGGTTAAAGAGGTTCTTGAAGAGGTGGGATAGTAACAAAGGTTGAGTGAACATGGTAGGAATGACCAAAGGGGTGGATGTGAGGGTGGAGAGTGTGAAGTGTCTATCGGGATGAAATGGTTGAGGTATTGTTTGAATCATGTTTTGTTCCATTTTCTTGGCTTGAGATATTGTGATAAATGGAACAAAACAAAAAATATGATATTTGATCAATTAAAGAAAACAAGTCACACAACAATTTTTTCTCTTATCTTGGTTATCTTAAGATGTGAAAAAGAAAAGAAAAGGGATTGAGGGGAAACTAGGAGATGTCAAGCTATGGATGGTTTCAGATGGTTTTGGATTTGGATTCCTCAATATACTGAAAGGTACATGAGGCCCAAATATGTACAAAGTTTATAACCTGATCAGAACACCATGACTGGATTTCCTATGTGGTGACAAAATCCCAATTAGTTCCACCTCATAGGGAGTGTCTAGATGTGTAAATTGATTTGTATGTTTGGTTATGTGTGAAGGAGTAAATGCAATGTGTCAAACCCCTAATTAGACTATATTTTCACAGAAAGGATGAAAGGGTTCATTTTTAAATCCAAATCTAAATGTGTGATTCAATGAGAATAACCAAACAAGAAAGGAAAGTACAATGAAAAAGGAGCAACCAAGAAAAGGGGAATACCTAAAATAAACTTTTCCTTTTTATCTTATCTTTAAAAGAAACATGAAAGAAAAATCCAATCCAAGAAATCCGCAATTTGAAAGAGAAATACAATGAATGAGAAAAGAAATGTACATTTATTCCTCACAAGGTTAGTGGAAATGAAAGAAAATGGAAAATGAAAAAAATACAATAAGACTCACCTAAAAGTGTGTGAGAATGTTGATTCAAATTTGTAAACCACTATTTGATTGAGGATCCTACAAAATATGTTAGTAGTTTTGCATAATAATATTTCAAATGATATGGTTCTACATAAAAGAGGTTAGTAGTTCACCCTGTAGGACAAAAGATTAAATAAATGGATGGTAAATGATCGTGACTATTTTTTATTTTCAAGATCTCCCGAGAGCACAAGAAAAGAGCATACACAGACACGATTGGAAAAGTTGTTTAGAAATGTAAATAAATCTAGCAATTAATCACGATTACAGAAAATGAAGATGAATCTAATAAAATGCAATGATTAATAGGCCACTTGTAATGGACAGATTAGATAGCACAAGATATCAGCATGGTTAAGGACTATTAAAAAAATTACGGAAATGAGTAGAGAAACGTGTTCTGACACATGTTTAGTAGTGGTGATTTTGGATTTGGGTCAGAATGAAGGGTGAAAAGGAAAAATTACTAGTTTCGGGAGGCTCCCTAGAGGACTAAAATTAAGAGGAAGGGCAATTGTGGGACCAAAATGGAAAAACATGGAAATTGAACGTAGAAGGTCAAAGGGGCAGAATGATTAAATGAAAACTGTGTGAAAATGTTGAAGCTATTTGATGAAAAATGAGGAAGTTATCGCCAACCCTAAAAAAAGGAAAAATTGTGATTTCAAGTTGGTGGGGGTGGAATGGGTTCAGGAGGTACCAAGGACGAAAATGTGTAAAATGGAATTACATGTATGTCAAGAAAATTGGAGGGCTAAAGGAGATGAAATAGAAAATATATGCCAAAAATATGATTGGAAAAGGAGGTAATTTGTGTTTGCAGTGTCGCTCGCGTTGGAAAAAATTTCGTCTCAAGTTGCAGTGGTTGTTCAAGTTTCAGGTTCACCGTTTTAACTGAGGTTTCCTTTTCAATTGTTTTCTCCATGTTTGCAATCTTTTTCAATTGTTTTCTCTTGAGTTCTATTGAGGAATGAATTCTATCGTGGAAACTAGGGTTTTTGCTCATTATTTTTTGGTGTCGAGGAAGCCTACTATAAAATTTATTTTTTAGGTGCAGGGTTATGGGTCTGTATTAATTTAGTTTACATGGCGATGAATTTAATAGGGTTTAGGGTTTTCTATATTAGTTTAGTTTTTGGATGGTGATGGTTTTTTTCCTTGGTAAGTGAGGGTTATAGTGAGAAAATGAGCATGGCGTCACACTGGTTTTTTCTTTGGACCGATTTGGGATTCTGTTGTAAAGATCAAGCTCTACAACTATTAAAAAAACTAGAAGCGGATTGTAGAATTTCTTATTGACTCTGTGCAGGTCTTTTAGATGGAGACTGAGTTTGTTTATTTCAATATGGCAAGCACCTGCAGATGGTTTTATAACATATATGGCATTGCATATTCCACGCTTCAAGTCCTAAATATTAAATTTTATTATGTGTTTGTACTCCCCTACACATTACATGTTTATGTCGACTTCTCTTGCAAAAAAAGGGAAACCGGATAAATCTCATTTTGAAGTCGCCAAAAATAACAAGTTCTTGAGATTATGGAGTTCATGTATGGCATGTCCTCATTACACTCGATCTTGAATAGTTCCCCAAGCTATAGCCAACTATTATGCAAACTAGGATGGCTCTCCTGTAATACTCATTCATAAAGCCTTGTGCAAACTTGTTTTCATATTATTCACATTTGTGCTTGCAGGTGTGTTTCGTTGTCTGTCTATTATTTTTACCGGTCGGTACTATTTGTTGTTTGTTTGTTTTCTAGTTTCTGGTCGGCTCTGTCATCATAGCATTTTTTATTTCAGGGTCGGTTTTGCCGCCATCGTGTTTTCTGGTTTCCAGTCGGCTCTGCTGCCAAATCGTTAAATAAATTATAATTCGATTTTGGTTAGCATTTTGATTTTTTTTTAAATCTTGTTTTCTGGGTTTTGGTCAACTCTGCCATCATAGTTTTAAAATAGTTAAATAAATTAAAAAGAGTAAAAAGAAATCGTATTTTTGGCATATCTTTTCTATTTCATCTCCTTTGGACTCAAATCTTCCTAGCACGCATGTAATTCCATTTTAAATATTTGTCGACGATGACTGCATACGATTAGAAAAGGAGGTAAAATTTGTGTTGTTTGCAATGTCGCTCGCGTTGGAAATTTTTTCATCTCGAGTTGTAGTGGTTGTTCGAGTTTCAGGTTCACTATTTTAACTAGGGTTTCCTTTTCAATTGTTTTCTTCGTGTTTATAGTCTTTTTTCGATTATTTTCTCTTGAGTTCTGTTGAGGAATGGGTTGTGTCATGGAAACTAGGGTTTTTGCTAATTATTTTTTGGTATCGAGGAAGCCTACTGTAAAATTTAATTTTTAGGTGTAGGTTTACGGATCTATATTAATTTAGTTTACATGGCAATGGATTGTATAGGATTTAGGATTTTCTATATTAGTTTAGTTTTTGGATGGCAATGGTATTTTTCCTTGGTAAGTGAGGGTTATAGTGAGAAAATGAGCATGGTATCACACTAGTTTTTTCTTTGGACCACTTTGGGATTCTGTTGTAAAGATCAAGCTCTACCACTGTTAAAAAAACTAGAAGCAGATTGTAGAATTTCTTATTGATTCTAAGCAGGGCTTTTAGATGGAGACTGAATTTGTTTATTTCAATATGGCAAGCACGTGCAGATGGTTTTGTAACATATATGTCATTGTAGATTCCACACTTCAAGTCCTAAATATTAAAGTTTATTATGTATTTGTACTCCCATGCACATTATGTGTTTATGTCGACTTCTCTTGCACAAAAAGGGAAACCAGATAAATCTCATTCTGAAGTCACCAAAAATAAAAAGTTCTTGAGATTATGGAGTTCTTGTGTGTCATGTCCTCATTACACTCGATCTTGAATAAGTCCCCAAGCTAGAGCCAACGATTGTGCAAACTAGGACGGCTCTCATGTAATACTCTTTCATAAAGCCTTGTGCAAACTTGTTTTCATATTATTCGCATGTGTGCTTCCAGGTGTGTTTCGTTGTTCGTCTATTATTTTTACTAGTCAGTAGTATTTGTTGTTTGTCTGTTTACCAGTTTCTTGTCGGCTCTGCCGCCATAGCCTTTTTAATTTCAGTGTCGACTTTGTCGCCATCATGTTTTCTGGTTTCTGGTTGGCTCTGCCACCAAAACGTTAGATAAATTATAATTCAATTTTGTTAGCATTTTAATTTTAAAAAATAAAATATGGTTTTTGGTCAGCTCTGCCGCCATAGTTTTTAAATAGTTAAGTATTCTTTTTAAAAAGAGTAAAAAAAATCGCATTTTCGGCATATCTTTTCTATTTCATCTCCTTTGACCCTCAAATTTCCTAGCATGCTTGTAATTCCATTTTAAATATCTGCCGACGGTGATTGCATACGATTGGAAAAGGAGGTAAAATTTGTGTTGTTTACAGTGTCATTCGCGTTGGAAATTTTTGTCTCGAGTTGCAGTGGTTGTTCAAGTTTCAGGTTCACTATTTTAACTGGGGTTTCCTTTTCAATTGTTCTCTCTATGTTTGCAGTCTTTTTCAATTATTTTCTCTTGAGTTCTGTTGAGGAATAAGTTCTGTCGTGGAAACTAGGGTTTTTGCTTATTATTTTTTGGTATCGAGGAAGCCTACTGTAAAATTTAATTTTTAGGTGCAGGTTTACAGGTGTGTATTAATTTAGTTTACATGGCGATGGATTTTATAGGGTTTAGGGTTTTCTATATTAGTTTAGTTTTTGGATGGCGATGGTTTTTTTCTTTGGTAAGTGAGGGTTATAGTGAGAAAATGAGCATGGCGTCACATTGGTTTTTTCTGTGGACTGCTCTAGGATTTTGTTGTAAAGATCGAGCTCTACAACTATTAAAAAATCCATAAGCAAATTGTAGAATTTCTTATCGACTTTGTGCATGTCTTTTAGATGGAGACTAAGTATGTTTATTTCAATATGGCAAGCACCTGCAAATGGTTTCGTAACATGTATGTCATTGCAAATTCCACGCTTCAAGTCCTAAATATTAAAGTTTATTATGTATTTGTACACCCCTACACATTACATGTTTATGTCGACTTCTCTTGCAAAAAAAGGGAAACTGGATAAATTTCATTTTGAAGTCATCAAAAATAACAAGTTCTTGAGATTATGGAGATTTTGTTTGTCTTGTCCTCATTACACTCGATCTTGACTAAGTCCCCAAGCTAGAGCCAATTGTTGTGCAAACTAAGACGGCTCCCCTGTAATACTCATTCATAAAGCCTTGTGCATACTTATTTTCATATTATTCACATTTTATCTTGCAGGTTTGTTTCGTTGTCTGTCTGTTATTTTTACCGGTCGGTAGTATCTATTGTTTGTTTGTTTACTAGTTTCTGGTCGGCTTTACCACCATAACATTTTTATTTTAGGGTCGGCTTTGCCGCCATCGTGTTTTTGTTGATTATTTTTTGGTATCTAGGAAGCCTGCTATAAAATTTAATTTTTAGGTGCAGGTTTATCGATCTCTATTAATTTAGTTTATATGGCGATGGATTTTATAGGGTTTTGGGGTTTTTTTCAAGGTTGGCTTTGTTGCCATCGTGTTTTCTGGTTTCCGGTCGGCTCTGCCACCAAAACATTAGATAAATTAGAATTCGATTTTGGTTAGCATTTTAAAAAAAAAAAATAATCTTGTTTTCTGGTTTTTGGTCGGCTTTGCCGCCATAGTTTTTAAAGTTGAATATTTTTTTAAGAGAAAAAATATTACATATTTTTGGCATATAATTTCTATTTCATCTCCTTTGACCCTCAAATTTTCCTGGCACACCTGTAATTACATTTTACACATTTCCTTCCTCGGTACCTCTTGACCCCATTCCACCTGCATTAGCCTGAAACCACAATTTTTCCTTTTTTTTAGGACCGGCGATAACTTCCTCATTTTCCATCAAATAGCTTCAACATTTTCACACAGTGTTCATTTCATCATTCTACCCCTTTGACCCTATAGGTTCAATTTCCCTATTTTGCCATTTAGGTCCTACAATTGCCCTTTCTCTTAATTCTAGTCATCCAAGGAGCCTCCCAAAACTAGTAATTGTGCCTTTTCACCCTTCATTCTGACCCAAATCCCAAATTGCCATTACTAAACATGTGTCAGAACACGTTTCTCTACTCATTTCTACAAAAAAAAAAATTATGGCCCTTAACCATGCTGATATCTTGTGCTATCTAATCAGTCCATTACAATTAGCCTATTAATCACTACATTGTGTTATATTCATCTTCATTTTCTGTTATCACGATTAATTGCTAGATTTATCTTAATACAAGAATTTTATAAAGAGTTCAAAATTAAGTATTGTGAATTATATCCAAGAGGTGAGGACATGAAAACAACTGAGTCGCACATCTCAGAATGAGAGATGAATCTTCGAAAATTTAAAGGTGGAAACACATGGTACAAATCATTCAGGAAGGAACACATCCCACCTAAGCCCCCAATGAAAGGGGCATTCCAACACATTTCAAATGCAGTGCAACCATAAAATACATTTCTTTTAAGTGAAAGGGCAAGTGCTATTTTTCGCTTCTACATGATGAACACCAATTAAAGAGAACACACCACTAGAATAAACACTGACAAGTGGTGCAATTACTCACACCCCAACTGCCGTGGCCAATTAGAACAATTCATAAAACCAACATGTTGCTTGTATTACCAAAATTAATTAAGCCGGCCATCAAAGATAGAACCCTTGCTCCACAAAGACAAGGAACCAGAAACCCAAATAGAAAGGATGACAACTTAAATTGGGTAAATTGCAAAAGATGCATAACTATAGTAGTTTTGTTCTTGCATATCCACCTTGAGAGCCATTTTCCATGCTCGATTCAGGCTTGCTTTTCATTTGGCACCTTTCCCTTTTCTTGTAATAATAGATGTATATAATACGTAATGATTCTAATGAAAACTAATTTACAACGTTAAAATATAGTTCCTTCCATACGTGTTTGTGTCATTGCATAAAGGCCATCGAATGCAATTAATATATATTATAGATTAAATTTTCATTTCATTCAGGACATGCATTAAAAAGGTCACATAATCAATAGTTATTTTAGTTAAGACATACATACGTAATGAACAATTCATATCGTGAAAATAAGATCTATTTGAATGTGTTTACATGACCAACTCTACAAGACCACTAAGAGTAATTAACGTAGGTCTGTATTTTCGTATCATTCAAACATGCCTTTTTTATTCAGCTATTGAAATTTTTTCTTGCTCAAAACCATAGTAGGAAAACTCGGCAGACCCCCAAAAAAAAACTCGGCAAAAACTCGCCAATATTCGGCCAATACTCGGGAATACTCGGCAACTTAAAAATACTCCAAAAAATTTTAAAAACATAAATTTTAAGCAACACATAGCTACAAAATGTATCAAATGAGCCCATAAAATGTTGGAGAAGTGTTTTCTATTAGATTTGAATACAAATACAATACAAAATCACATCATCATGCGAATACGACAACCGGCTAATACTAGTCCCCACACTCGGCTGCGTCTCCACGCTCCTCCTAGAAGGCTACAAATCTGGCTCGATCATGGAACTAGATGGTGGTACTGGTGGCTCCTCTGATGCATGTTGGAGATCACCTCCAAAGATGTCATCCAGTCCAATATCTCCTCGGAGTCCTGCTAGTGCTTCTCCCTCCATAGCCTCCCTCTCAAAAGAAGCAATCTCATCCGCTGTGAACGCAAGGTTTTCCTCTTCTTGCCCAGTCCACTCACTGTATCGATCTATCTCATGCAAATCAATGAGCTCCTCTGATGTAGCCTCAACTTTTTTTGTGCGAAGCCAGAGATTGTATTGCACAAAAACCAAGTCGTTGAGCCTTTTTTGAGTCAACTTGTTGCGCTTCTTCGTGTGATTAGTCCGAGCATGGGAGAATACTCATCGAGTTTTGGCAAGTATTCGTCAAGTTTTGGCGAGTACTCGCCGAGTTTTCGAAAGCTATCCAATATTTTTAATTACTACTCTATCTACAGGTGATCAAAGCTCATGATTCTTTCAGAAGATTGCAAGAAGTTGCTTGGTCCAAAAAGGTGCAAAAATGGATTTTATGAAAATAAGAAAAATATTGCCATCACTGCGTAGAGCTCGAGAAAATATGCACTTTTAGAGAAAACGGCACCTGAAACGGAGCCACAAAATGAAAGTTATGGCACATGCAAGTTTTTGCTACTACATCTTCCCGGACCCTTTCCAAAAATGGCAATTTTTTTTCTATGCTTGTGTTTTCTTCACCAAAAATCAAAAAAAGGAAAGAAATGCTGTCTTTGGCGAGTTCGTGGCGAGTTTTTGGTGAGTTTGTGGCGAGTTTTTAGCGAGTATTCCAACTATACTCAGCGAGTTTTTTTTTTGCATTTTTGGCGAGTTTTCCTGTGAGTTACTCATTTAGCATAATTTTTGGCGAGTTTTTGGCGAGTATTCTATCTATGCTCAAAACAATACATATTTGTGATCAATTCTTATCTTGACATAAATAGTTTCTGTTTATAATGATGCAACATTTCATCATAGAAGGAAAAAATATCAACTCGTACAACATATATTTTTTAATCTACTAGAAAAAATTGGTTTAACAAAATTTTGGTTGAGGTCGGAGAGGTGCAAATGACAATACACAAAAATATCTGAACTCCTCAAATTCACTGAAATCATTTTTTTGGGCTGAAGGAAAGAGCTCTGGGCTTCCCTGCAATATATAAAACCTGTCCCAACATCAAGCTTAGAACTTCAATTTCCTAACCGCATGGAAGAGGCCTGAGCAGTTGGCACAGCTGCTGAAGCAACATTGTTTAACAGAACATAGGTACGCATTGACAATTGTTTGGTGCTCTCTATAATTTGCTCATACCTGCATAAGACCAAACAAGTGAATCAGGTGTGTGTCTCATCACACGTTCAGAGAAATATAGAACAGAAATAAAAGGTCTGGATTAAGTAATCATTGTCGCGAGTTTGTCCACTTACACGCTTGTATGATTTGTTCCCATGACCACAGTCTCTGATGTTGAGTCAATCATGGCATCCAGCTTTGCATTCTTTACAAGGTTTACAATCCATCGCTCTGCCTCCTCATAGCTCATGTTGAGTTTGTCGGCAAGCATTCTGGCAAGGCACAAATTTAACTTATAAGCAACACACAGGGTAACTGAAAGATGTCTACATACAAGTATTGAATTGTAAATAAGAAGTCAGAGATATGCATATCATGACAATTGATATATATATGAAAAATATTCAAAAAATTCCAGCCACCATCTACAGATAAAATTACCCCAATTTGAAATAATTGATTAAAACTTTGAAATATATTAGAGATAAAATGCCAAAAAGCAAAACAAAGAAGATCAATTCAAGACCCGTAAGAAAAGATAGTATACTGTTGAAGCAAGGAGTGGCAGCAAAACCCACTGTTGAAGCAGTGAGTGTCAGCCTATGTCACAAGGCACAATGAATTTTATCAGGTAAGTTTGGAACATCACCAAACTTTATCCTTGTCAAACATGAACTCGAACTTTATTCATTATTTTTACATAAAAAAAATATTGACATGCTTTTGCATTATTTTATAAATGTGTATGTGCGCGTGTGTTATTGAAAGTAGAAAACAGAAAGCTCTCTCCGCTCTGTTCCTCTTGACATATTTACGTATTTTTTTTAGAAAAACTAATTTCTACTTTACCCAAAGGCAAAGTTGAACCAAACTTTATCCTTGTCAGACATGAACTTGGACTCGAACCTTGTGGCTTAGGTGGCAGCAAAACAAGCCATTCAACCAAATAGTGGCAGTAAAACACACTGTTCAAGTAAAGAGGCCACAAAAGAACAAGGATTAATTGACAAATGCTGTCTTAAGCTCCCACTAAACAGACCGGGTCAAGAGACAACGGCTACTGAGGGGAAATTGGCTTTGTCCTATTTATGTTTAATGCATGTGCAAAAATAACTTTTCTCAAGTGAGAGTCGGAGTAATATTTAATGTAAAAAATGGAAAGTCCATGGACCTACCACATGGATCATAACAGGACCAAGATTTTGGCACTTATTTCAGGGGTCAAAATTGCACTTCTCTAAGGCATCTCAATAAACTCTTGGTTGACAGGGACCCAGCTATGATTACCAACCCAAATTAAGGGGATTTGAAACATTATTATGTGGACCTTAGCGAACCTGGAGAAAAGGTGAAAAGGGTTGATAATAACATTACAACTTCAAAATCATCTGATCTATGAACAATGGCAAATGATTTTGCCAAGAAAGTTGTCAAGTTAAAGCTACAAAAGTTAAAAATTGATGGTGCAGAAGACAGCTGAAAAATGTCCGTTTCCCACTTTCAATATCTAATTGACAGTGTAAAGGACAGAGCTCAGACATAGGTTGTCAGTCTCCCCAATTATGACTTGCACGTTGGACTTACATACAGGCGGTGTTGAACATTTTTATACAAGTATCACCAACTAATTGACATGGTGCAAAGGACAGAGTTGACAGATGTTAGGTTGTCGATCTCCCCATTTATGGTTTACATGTTGGACTTGCATACAGGCAATGTTGGGCATTTTTATACAAGTGTATGGTAGCTCAATACTTGCTATAGGAATGAGAAAATCTTAAGAGCTGGGTCAATTTTGTTCGGCGTCATTGTATTTAAATTTACCAGCAGTCTAGCTAACACAGCCATGCATGATGATAATATCAATATGAGAGCCAAATGCCAAGATTTCAAAGCCGAGATATATGACCACAGAGAAAGAAGCAGAAAGTGCGAGGACAAATAATTTGTACAGACAGGCAAGCTGAAGCTTGAGTATAAGATGTGTAGTTCCATCTGTCAATGGAGTTTAGGAAACACAGAACCCAGCCAAGGAAAATCTCTGTCCAAACTTGGAAGACTTGTTCAGAGTAAATTAACATATAGTGTTTTTTGACAG
This sequence comes from Taxus chinensis, assembly GCA_019776745.2. Taxonomy (NCBI): domain Eukaryota; kingdom Viridiplantae; phylum Streptophyta; class Pinopsida; order Cupressales; family Taxaceae; genus Taxus; species Taxus chinensis. The sequence continues at coordinate 223,197,329 of CM034149.1, forward strand.
ATTTTCAGGACATGGGAACCAAGGACAAAGCAATCATGCCTAAGGTTAAAGCCATTTTGATAAAGATTTAGGATAAAGCCAGTGCACTGGAAGTTCAGACAAGTCGATATTTGTTAAAATAAGATTGCAAAAGATATAGTGAAAAAAGAAACTTATGGAGCAGGAGCAGAGTAAGACGTCTAGACCAGTAGCAGAACTGATCTGATTTCGGAAGAAATTACAGAGGCCAACATTTTGCTTTCATCCTTTTATTATATTCTATTTTAGAAAAAAAAATTGCTAAGGTTGTCTGGAGACATCACTGAGCCCCAGCTCGGACGTGGCACCATAGTAAGGATGGCAGATTTGAGCACTATATTTGTGCCCAGGATTTTAGCAGCATTGTCACGGCTCCCCATTAACGGGGTGTCCATCTATCACGATCGGATTTGATCCTGGGTGTCTCACTTTCAAAAGAACCCATTTACCACTACTCCGCCACACCATGGACAAAATGAAATTAAATATATGAATTCCGTTGCCAGGAATCTAACCCAGGTATCTGGGTGAAAGCCTGGGTGTCCATCTATCACAATCGGATTTGATCCTGAGTGTCTAACTTTCGAACGAACCCATTTACCACTACTCCGCCACACCATGGACAAAATAAAATTTAATATATGAATTCCGTTGCCGGGATTTTAACCCAGGTTGTCTGGGTGAAAGCCTGGGTGTCCATCTATCACAATCAGATTTGATCCTGGGTGTCTCACATTCGAAAGAACTCATTTACCACTACACCGCCACACCATGGACAAAACAAAATTAACTATATGAATTCTGTTGCCAGGACTTTAACCCAGGTTGTCTGGCTGAAAGCCTGATATACTAACTGGACTAGACGACAACGGATAAGAAAGTAAGTTTTCAAAAATGGTTTAAAATAATATAATTTTCAAAAAAATGGGAGCCTCTTTGATTAGAAATGGATCTTAGACTCAGAGATTCACAACTAAGTCAAAGTTTAAGTACGGTGAAAATTCCAAAGCCAAGATATATGACTGTAGTGAAAGAAGCAGAAAGTGCAAGGACAGATAATTTGTGTCTATAAATTTGTAAAATCGGCAAGCCGAAGCTTGAATATAAGATGTGTAGTTCCATCTGTCAATGGAGTTTAGAAAACACAACCTAGCCAAGGAAAAGCTCTATCCAGATTTTAAACACTATACCAGCTATCAGAACAAGGATGATATGTTTATTCTGTGAGGGGAGATGAGGCAGCCAATTCAAATTTTGTTAGTAGGAACAAATAAACTTGTAGAGCTTGGTTCAGAACTCTTGATATATTTTCTAAAGAATTCGACATTATTACTCTAAGTTGAATAAGTCTTAAGATGAGAAGCCACCTTAACCAGCTGAAATGTTTTTGATGGATTGTCAAGACACGGGAACAAAGGACAAAGCAATCATACCTAAGGTTAAGCCATTTTGATAGAGATTCGAAATAAAATTGGTACACTGGAAGTTCAGACAAATCAATATTTGTTAACATAAGACTGCAAAAGATATAGTGAAAAAAGAAACTTATGAAGCAGGGGCAGAGTAAGAAGTCTAGACTGGTAGCAGAACTGATCTGATTTCTGAAGGAATTACAGTGACGCCAATATTTTTGCCTTCATCATCTTATTATATTTTAAGGAAAAAATGGTTTAAGTTGTACAGTTTTCAAAAAAATGACAGCCTGTTTAATTAGAAATGGACCTTAGTCTCAGAGATTCAAAACCAAGTCAAAAGTTAAGTTTGGTATCTGACTCTGGAATATCACTTTACTCTGGGACAGTTCTTGCACAGTTAAATTATTTAAATATGATACTCTTCTAACATTAAAAGAAGAGTCTAAGAGATGCAGCAAATAAAACACTAAAAGGAGAAAAAAATAGAAACCAAAAAAAGAGATAAAAAAAAGCAGCTAGCTACTCTTATTCGGTTAAATGGATACTTTTCAAAATTTCTTAACTCTTACCATATGTCAATACATTGATGAATACGGCAGTATGTCTCAAAAATGAAAAGACGTACATTTTTCATAAACTCGTCGCTCAGAGGAACTGTGACAAAATTTCCGTCCTGTACTTGCTTACCAAGGAATGGATCATTCAGTATTACCTGCAAGAAATTCCCATACTAGTATCAACTAGAGATAAAAAATCATTAACTCATTTTTACATAACATTAATTAAAGCTTCATATTGTAAGTTTTCTGTTTTTTACCTATGGCATGTTGGAATGGAATTAGCAAGATTGCACACAGGGAAAGTACAAGATATTTAACACTGGTTCTATTTTTGTTAACTAGTAAAGAGAGTCAAGGCCACTTCACAACAGCCCAGTGCCTTAGACAACTAGATAAATTGTTTGTTGCACCAAGCAAGCAAAAATTAAACTTCCTTTGAATTGGATTACCAGATATGGCTTTTAACAAATTTAACCATGGCATATGACAGGAAGGAAAAAAAGCTGGCTTACTTCTTCACACTCAATGAGTTTTTTCTGTGCACCTTCAAAATCATAGTTTACATACAAGCATTCCATAAATTCTGTGATGGGATCTTTAAAGTTTATATGCATATTGCTCTTCTTGAATAACTTTAATCAACTCCTTTAGCATGTTTCTCCTCCTTTTATTAACGATCACTGCAGTAGCAACATATCGAAGGAGATGGTGTCCATTTGTCTGAATAGCATTCAAATACCTAAAGACAATAAGACACCTGAAATTAAATTAGGAATAAATATTAACACTTCAAATGCGATATTTAGACAAACATGATAAATGCCAAATAATTCATCAGACTTAAACCCATATACCTCAAATTATAGTTTTAAAAATCAAGACATGCAAGAGGTTTGCATTACCCCTTGGGAACAGTTTGAACAATAATTTTGATGAGGTGTTCAGGGGCAGTCCTGAAATTTCCAGTACTGGAGGAGTGTGTTGTGATCACATATGGAATATGTACTTTTGGTATGCAATCAGGCACTTACACTATTTATGCAGAAACATGATAAATTCCAAATCATTCATGAGAGTAAAACCGATATGCCCCAAATTGTAAGTTCGGAAATCAAGAGATGCAGGAGGTTTGAAATCTCTCCGCAGGAAAAGTTTGAATAGTAATTTAGATGAGATAACCAAAATCTCTCCGCAGCAACACTCCTGAAGTTGCTGTACCGGGGGAGTGTGTTGTGAACACTTGGGGAATATCAAATATGCATTTCTGGTATGCAATGAGCCTAGGCACTTAGCCTATTTATGCATCCAGATTATTAGCAATAAAGCTTGGCCTATTGAAAGTAACAGAATGCCTCATAGATATTAATATAGAAACCAACTCCAGCTCTAGTTCGTTTGGGCTAAAAGAAGCAAAAACCCCTTTGACAGTCAGATATTATTGTTTTTGGTAAAGAATGGTTAGTCCATCCAATCCTCTCTAACAATATCAAATTTCTTCATGTTCAAAGGAGCAGGATTCTGCCGAAGTGGTTAACCTGATCTCGCTTGACACCGGATAATAATGTGGCTCTTAATCCTAGGGAGCTTTAAAGCTCCTTGGCAATGACAAAATGATATTGGAATGAGAACAAAACCAAAAACGGGGTCCTTAGACCCTAATAATAAATAAATGCCTTTTCAGAATGCAATGATGATTAGAGAAAAAAATTGGGAACTAATTAGGCATGTCAACCCTTAAATCTTATTCAATTTCTCACGACTGCCAGGGGGAAAATTGGATGCAATTGCCATGCAGAAGAATTTGTGTGTGAGTAGCTACCTCTTTGCTTTGAAATACCTTCAGGATTTGTCAGTGAGTAAAGCCATCCAAGCGTTTAATTCTCTCTGGCTACCTTGGTTTAAATCTCTTTTTATTGGCTGGTAGCTTCGATGTCTGTACTAATTCTCTGTAGTTAAGTCTTTGAAAAGGAATAAGAGTTCTTAGTAGGGTATCAAATAGTTTCCTGTACTGACTGTTGGGTATATAAGGTTTGTTGTACTGGCTGTCCGGAATATTATTTTGGTAAATTTTGGCTGTGTTGGAGGCCAAATATCAGCCTGACTGACAGGAATTCTGTACATCTCAAGAAATTTTGTAATCGTGTCATGTTTCATCTGACGCGGCACTGTAATTGCCACATTTTGGAACTATGTTTGGATGAAGATTTGAATTGGAACTCTAGGGCTTTGTATATTATAATTATCCTCTTTCCTTCTTTACAACATAGTTTTCCTCTTACAAAAAGAAATGGTAATAATCCACCAAAAAAAGCGTCCCTGGCCCCACATTCAAATAATGAAATCCAATTAATTAACACTGATAATTGCACTGATATACATACAACAATTATGAAATCCAAATAATTAACGAAATATGTATAAGAATGCAATATGCATTTCCTTATAATTTGAAAACTTAATTACTCATGGTAAATCGGGGCAAAAATCATTTCAAGCTTAAACACAAGGCATAACAAGGTCAATACATAATATTCAAAAAGCAATAACTAGTACCATAAAGATCAAAATTCATAAAAGAAAAAAGTTCTAAAAATAAATCCCTTTCAATTAAATGCTTAAAAATGCTTTGATGATAGAGAAAAGGACCCCCTCTGATCAGTTCCTTGTCTAGAGTGATGATTAAATGAATATCTTTCTTATACAATACAAACTGCATAACACAATTATTTTGAAACAATTGACATATATTTACGCCGAAGGTGTTCCCCCTATGGGAAAGGCCCTTCCGGACATTTCTACAACTATGTTAAATTTGACGGTCTGTCGAACGTTTTTTCAATGTGTTTTATTTTGACGGCCATTTGGACGTTTCCGACTATTTTTAACAGTGGCTATTTTTAAACACTTGTTTTTTCATCATTTTCATAGCCCAGATTTGCGCGAGGTCATCAAAGAGAAGCTTTTGAAATTTAGCTGTGAGCTTAGCGGCATTTTTGTTTTGCTGCAAAATCAACAAACCTGTTTTTGTTTTGCTGCGGAATCAACAACCCTGTTGAATTGACTAGAGAGAATAGGCTGTTCAAAACAAGTTTACATGTATGAAATTCAGTATTTTATTCTCTCTCGACTTGCTCTTGAATTTTCCTAGAGAATCTAGTGCTTCCTAATGATGATAACTTGGAATCTGGTATGTGCCCTGTTCTGTTCCATTCTGTTATGTTCGTAGTAATGTATTTGTTTAATCTCGGGTTTAATCTGCTACGTTATGTCAATTTAGGGCTTCTTTTTCTATGCGTTTTTTATTATTTTTTTGTGGCTACTATCAGTAGCACAACACAATAAAAAATGGAGAAGGGTTTGGGATTGTGCAAGAATGAATAAGTAGCCATTAATCACTAAGTAGGAGTTAAAAATATTGTCTTTTACAGACAGACACAGGTCAGTTATTTATTGAGAATAAATTGATTTCTATGCAATTTTAAATGATTCGCATTTTATCGTATTTTTTAGTAAGGAATAGATATCTCTGCATTTTAAGGCTTATTTTTTCATTCACTAATCATATTTAGTAAACCATCTGAATTTATTTTAAGGCTTATATTTGAATTGAAAAAATCCAATAAACAACCTAAATCATTAGGATTCTACGAAAGAATAAGGGTTTGTAAATTTGTCCTGCACCTTAGCTTGGTGTTTTTTGCAGGTGGATTTTCCTTTTAATTTGAGTTATGTTCCTTGGACAAAATAAAATATAGATAAAAAATAAATTCAGATGGTTTACTAAAAATTGAAATACAGAGGATTTATGAAAAATCCTTTGGAATCTAATATGTATTTGAAAATTCGAGTCATAGCGTTCTGTGGCATACCAGTAAAGAGTTTTTGGTTAGAACTCTGTATGTTGTAGAACTACACAAATTAGTAATTTGTGTTCTTTTTTTCTTTATCCTACAAACAGAATACTGTTTAAAATGCAGGACAGATCAATAAAATTTGTCCACTTTTATGAATTACGATATACCCAAAGTAGGTAATTAATTTTTTTTACTAGATTTAGTATAAATGTTAATGGCTTTTTCAAATAAGTTAAAGTTTGTGAGCTTGTCTTTTAAGGCCCGTGGGAGCTTGTTTTTAAAGGCCTTTTGGGTTTGAGTGTTTACTTAATTTTTTTAATTAATGTTTAGAGTTTTCCTATCACATTTTATCACTTATCAACATATCTACAATTTTTTATGCATGGGGGGTCGATCAGAGGGTTGTTTCTTGGTGCAAAGCACAGCCAACTGAAGATTTTTCTTACAATCCCAAGATCCCTGCAGGTTACTGCAAATTCTATATGAACAGTTTCCATGAAAATTGTGTTGTTGTCTGCATTTGATAGAATCTGTGTTCACATGCCAATGTCAAAGACAACTCCATCCACATTTGATCACATAGAGCTTCCGTATGAACATGATATGTAAGAAATTGTAAGTCACAGGTGCTGAGTATGGTACATTGCTATATGTTCTGAAAACCTAGATATATGTTCATAAACTTTAGAGTTATTTTAATTTTTTTGTTAATTTACTCTTTTTCTTTAAATAATTTATCCTTTTGTATTTCCTGTGATATGAGATTTAATTTTTCTTGTTAATTTACTCTCTTTCTTTAAATAAATTATCCTTTTGTATTTCCTGTGATGTGAGGTCTGGTTTTGAGATTTCTAATTTCTACAATGTTGCTAAAGAGCCTAACATCCTCAGTGACATAGAGCTTCTGTATGATCACGATATGAACAGTAATACACTTTTATTTGTTTTTATCTGTTTTAAGGGTTCCGAGTGGACTGAATTAATATGAAAAATATCTGGGTTGTTAAAGGAAAAACTGGGTTTTTAGGCTTGATGTTCTTGCATATTCAGGATCAATGTAACCAATGGTACCCATAACATAGGTAGAGGTGTGGGTTTTGGCCGAGGAAATGCACTTGGCAATGCCAAAGTCTGACAAATGTGCTTCAAAATTATCATCCAAAAGAATGTTAGAAGTCTTCACATCCATGTGAACAATGCGTGGGTTGCAGTCATGATGAAGATATGGTAAGTCTTTGGCCGAGTGTCCCAATCTAGCTCAATCTTCTTTGATGATCCCTTATGAAAAATAAAAACTAAAAAAAACACTTGTTAGATTCTCCAACAACCCATTTTAATCAGAAGGTTAGAGATTGATTGGATTTTCTATTTCAAAATATGAATCTACAATGTACAGATCCATTTTTCCCCATAACATAATCATTTTACTCATCGTGTAGGATGTTCCACAGACTTATGTTTACCATGTAATCATAAAACATCAGGTTTCCATGTGAAGAAAGTGAATATCCATGCAGACTCACATGATTCCAATGCTTGATGCTTCCAATTGTTTCCAGCTCAGATTCAAATTCGTGCAAGCTTTGTGGGTAGTGACTGTAGAGTCTCTTTATAGCAATTGGCTTACAATTCTTTAGAACACAAACATAAACAGTGCTTGTAGCACCATAGCCAATTATATATTTCTCGTTTAGATTTTTCTATGCTCCTCATTATGTCATCGTACATGTGAAGAGCCATGTTCATGTGCAGCATGACCAACCTTGGAGAACTAAATGTAACAAATAGATGTGTCGATAAATAAATTCTAATAAAATATTGTTCTCTCATTTGTTGTCTGATAATCTATACTATATAGTATATACAATATGAAATCATATTTAGCCATGTCACTTATATCACCTTGCTCCATTTTGTTGCCTTTTGTAAATACCTTTGAATGATTTGAACGGTACAGAGCTATAATTATGCACGATAGTATTACTAAACCCAAATAGATGCAAACAAAAAAGCGCACTTAAGTTACAATTTCCATTGAAATGAAAATACATAGCATATAGATCCAAAAACATGACCTTGTCAGTTAAATAATCAGACACAAAAGCGGAAGAAATTTACTTAGTGACATTGATCTATTAGCAAATAGGGGAAAATAATAAGATACACTGAAAGGATCCACAGTGTTACAAATATTGCAAAACATCATTCCAAAAGATAAACCTTGGAATGTCTTCGCTTAGTTGATTTTGGGCCAAATCACTGAAACAAAAAATACATATCTTTGTCAAGATCATTTCACAAAGGGATCAATATCGTGATATTATTTTCCAACTTACAAAATCTTTAAGTTTGGAATTTGTGACAACGATGAGGGTATAGGCCCCATTAATTGATTATTCTTTACAATCCTGTTAAACCAGTCGATCTGAGGTTAGACTTTCGTTTTGTATTAATTAGCGTACATAAACCAGTTTATGAGGGGTAAGAGTACGTACAAGTTCTCTAGCTGCTTCAACTTGGATATTGAGAAGGGTATGTCCCCGTTTAATCCATTAAAGGAAACATCCCTACACTCAAGTCAATAATGGTACGTAATGGAAAGTTCATTTTGATGTTCGCTAGGAAACCAAAAAAAAGCTGAATGGGTTCGTAAAAAGGTTATAATATTGTTTGGGATGTGGAGGTCACCATAAGCCCGACTGTTATAAAATTACAAAGCACAAACAATGTCCAAGTTAACAGATCCAAACCATGAGCTCAAATATACCATGCCAAGCCATTGAGGGCCACAACCCGGGCATTACTCTTGCAGATCGAGTAACAGAGATCGACCTCCCAACAAAAGTGGCGTGTCAAAACAAAACAAAGCTCCAAAACTTGAAAATTTGACGGCCGTTGAGACATTTTTCGTGATTTTAGCTGTAAAATACTTTCAAATATTTGAAATAACCATCACATGTAACTTGCATATTTACAATATCACCGTCATTTTTTATATAGATTTATATAAAAATTATATTAATATATAACATACATAAAAAATTAAATAAATATAAATTTGAAGTGTTTAAATAACTACTATTTTGTATTTTTTAAGGGGCAATATCGTAAAACTACCGTCATCTAAAAATTGTTTGACAGGCATAGGTGGCCGTCAAATTTAACCCCTGCTTTTAGATATCTTTTAACTTATTTTTGCTTTCTATGCTTTTGCGTACCAATTAATTTATATTATTATATGACATATTTGGGATTACTGTTTATTGTTTCGTTTTAATCGTGTACTGAGAATTACCTTGTGGTCGTTCATTAAAACAATCCACCAATGAAAGCTTGCAATTTTATAGTTACCGTGTCGTGAATGTTATGCTTAATTTCCATGCGAACATTTAGGAGAGTAATATTATTTAATAAAGGCACAGACTAGGTCTTTGTTCTGATAGAATCAATAGATTCAGGCAGCCGTCTTTGTAGTGGCGTAAGTCATATAGTTTCCAAGCACATATCATGCTTCAAAATTGACCCATTTTCCATCTATGGTGAAACATGGATGATTTGATTAATGTTTCCTCCCTATTCATGATTTTAAGTTGCGTATATTATCTTGTCATTAAACACTTCTAAATCTGATAACTTTTCAATGTTGGGGATATATATCCACGTTTTAATTTTCGCTTTATCTCTAAGAGTATAAGCAAGGGAAAAAATTGGCCACAAAAGGCTACTACTCATTATATAAAATCTTCAAGTGTACAAAAGTCATCATGTATTCATGTTTACTGCAAATAAAATAGTCGGCAAAATGCTACCACTTATTATATAAGATTTGCAAATGTATATGTACGAATTTGTAACAAATTTGAAATGTAGAGATATACCCTTTAAATGGAATGCTTCATCTATATTACTACACTTACAAAATCAATCACACCCCTTATCAACATCAACTAACCTTGACTACAAAAGTAATAACTAACCTTCTAACTCAAATAGCATATACCGTTCGGCGTTCACATTGCATTGTACACATGCGATTGCTAGTTTACAGAAAAAGAAAATTCTTATTAGTACAACTAATAATTGAAACCCTAAGAAATAAGTTGAAAGCGTAGCACCAACCTCTCTTGGAAAAAGAGGTCAATAATGCCATGTCTACCATTCTCATGATTGAAAAATATAAAAAGACTCCAATGCATCAACCATGTCCGATTCTGCAGTTGATTTAGGGACGATCCATAGTTCTGTGATCCCCAAACACAAAATTAGACAAAGCAAATGGCCATGTACAAAACATATGCATGGGATAAAAAGACAAGGGGCATCTTTCAATAACCTTTTATTCAATGATCTCTTTCAGGCGAATAAAAGTTCCTAAAGAGCAGACATCCCAAAAAAGCATCAGGGTATGTGCTACAAGCTTCCAAAAAGAAACAAGCGGCTAGCAGTAAAGTTTCCTCGTCACTGTTTGTACATAATGCACAACACCGCTATCGGTAATCTGCTGCCACAACAGTAGTTACCACAACTCAAACTGAAACTTTGTATATTGGTACAATGCCTCTAGATGATCAGGTCCAATCTGCTCTAACTGAATCCAGATTCCAGTTGCTACTAAACAGATATTCGAACAAAATTACAACATTAATCCTTTGTGTCGGTCAATTGACCTCTGTATCTTCAAATTTAACGAAGCAGCTACTGTCAAATGTGCTGCCTCGAAAAACTGATGGATGAACATAATGCCAAGAATGCTAGCTTGGTGGCTTTGATTGAACAGTCAATAGACAGAATTGAGAATTCTCCAACTCAAACTTTTATTAACTGGGGTGTGGCCAGTGGGAGTAAAACGTTTTACTTATATACGAATGCTATAGGCAATGTACTCAACCGAAATCAGATAATGACATGGACTCCAAGGAATATTTACCTATTTAATGCATCCTGGAAAAACAACTAAAATGTGATACCTGATCAATGGAGTATGTAGATGAGAACTTAGAACTTAGACAATCTGGTATAATCTCATGATTCGTGAAAGAGCCATAAGACCAAAGATAAAATAAAGATATAACTATAAACAGTGATGAGCATCTAATGCCTGATAGCGATCATAGAGCATTTGCTTTACATTTTAGCTGTTTGTCAGATTACGAAGCTCCTGATTAATTTTAGGCTTCCGAAGATAACCAGTTAGCGGCATTGCCATTTCTTCCAAGGTGACTTGAGCCTGCATAGTACTATGAGATACGGTAAACTGTCATTACTCGCAAAAAGGTATTAACAATAATCATGTTACAGCCTGTGTTATCTATATTATATGGAATCATCAAAATTATGTAATATATCCTATTTACATGATATGCACCATATATATATTATTAGCCGATATAATATAGTATCCTATTAATATGTCGTCAATGTAACTGATCAAAGTTACACAATTATATTATTGATTTAAAGTTTCCACTACATAATCTAAAAGGGTAAATTCGAAAATGTTATAGGCGACCATATGCTGGAGTGAAGATAGATATGAACACTATCATTACATTCTTATGTGTGCACCCCGGGCCCACATGTATACCAATTAGTTTCTTTCGCCCTTATGTTTATAATCAATATGATTATAAGGTTATTAATTAGGTATAACATGAATATTTCCTAGGGTCATACGGCAAGGTTAAAGTGAATTGCAATCACTATATCTTATAGGGTCTCATTCATATTATATATTTATAGGGAAACAATGTTATTATAATGTACCTTGTGGAATGATATTCAGTACGGTATAGGCACCATTATGACAAGCTAGATTTCATTGTCGACCATGTTATAAGGATTATTAACTTGTTCAATCACTGTTCTCAGATTATATATTGATCGTCATGCGCATAGCTGCTTCTCATGCAGGACGTCCAACATGAGGAAATACGTAAGTGCCTATTTAATTGTGGTGCTAATGTTTCGATGTTAGAGGGTCACATTTAAAAACAATTGCTAAGGTTACTATTATAATCCTTTCGTAATATTCTAGGGGAGAGGACCCGGTTGTGGTGCAGGGTCCATTAGTGGAGATAGTAGGTGAAAAGACATTCACCTTTTAAATAACATATTTTGAATGATATGTGAAGTTAATATTACCTAACTGTATTGTATTGTATCATTATTATTTAAACATGGAAGCATGAAATGTTGAATAAGACAGTTTTTAAATTGGTCAATATTCTCTTATTCATTGATAGAACTAAAAATATATATTAATTTATATACAAGTGTACAAAAACACCAAGTCTATACAGTCAACTATTCATTAAGTAATATTTTCATTGTATGTACATCATATCTATTACAGTCACTTCAACAAGTCATTTCTCAAGACTTTCCAAACCAGATCTCAAATATAATGCACTATTTTTGATGTAAGAGTCTTCAATCCCAAGTAAACACCTGCATAACAATAAATGAAATTATGGTCAGGCTCACCTTTCACAGTGTTTAAAAACTCAGTACCATATGAACAATAAATTGTGTAACCAGCTGCATAAAATAATAAAAATGACCAACTAAAATATTATCCATTGGATTAAATCCCAATAAATCTCAACCATTTGATTGAACTATCATATTGAATCCATGTCAACTAACATCAACCAATCAGAATTTAGGATGATAGAATAAAAGCTGAAGGATGGATTACAATTCCATTTGTTCATGCAGTTTTCATCTCTCAAAGTTGAAGAAGTGAGGAGCAGTGCAGTTCAGGTAAGACACTTATGAATTACAAACTATTTCATAATTCAAGCCCTCTATTTATTTTTTCAGTGTTTGCATATTGCAGCAGAGTTGTATATGCCAATTGTATTTGCTTTAAAGTTTTTGAAGTCTTTTCAACAAATCTAATTTGTGCATATCCTGCCATCATGGCATTCTATGAGACCACGTTTCTTTGAGGAATTCTATCAAACAGTGCACCTACGTTTCCAACAAAAGCATTTTCTGCATATCCTACAGTCATTTTAAGAAACTACAGTTAAGGAAACTCCAACCTGAAACCTTGGCTTATTTCTGTCCATTCAGAATTCTCTCCTATGAATAGCATACCTACAATACAAGGCGTTTAGTCTAAGGAGATTGCAAGCTTAAAAATTGAAACTGACACTTAAATTCACTTAGTTTAAATTTTAATTGAAAACTCAGTTAACTTATATATCTTCTCCATCTGGTTGACCTATTTGTGAAAAAGACCATGGCTACACAAACATAAGGTTAGATTATCTAGGTGGCTTATTTCTGAAAACAACGATCATTACACAAACATGAGATCAGGCCATGAGGTCAAAACTGGAGGAGTCACGGCAGAAGTGTCCCCGTGCTAGGAAGGTCCGTTATGCACTCAAACCACTTGTGTACCTAGACATTGTGCACTGTGAAATAAACAAAAATGACATTTACCTTTACCCTTAGATAAACAGTAAACGTATTCAACACATTAACAGAATGCCAGTCCAGGAAAATCATATTGTATTCATTTTTCTTAATGTCTTGAATACTTTTATTGTTGAAGTAAGGGTGTCAAATGTAAACTGACAAATGTAAACTGATCGGGTTGGGGACCAGTTTGTTGTTCCCAGCGAAACAGTGGGACTGCCTAATCAGGATACCCATATCTTCTGTACGTTGCAAAATCATATGCCATGACAGTGCGTGCAAACAACAAATACACTTCTTTGGGAACATATATTCTTCTTCTCTAGTGTATAGTCATCACTGCTATATAGGCATAAGTTTAATTGTATACATAAAAAGATGGAAAGTATTCTAATTACATGTGCAAAATTTATATTGAAAACATAACTTTAAATACAACACTACTGTAAATGTATGTGTACACTATAGTAAATTCTTTTTATGCAACACATTCTGAAAGGAATACAACACTACTGGAATATACAACTATGTCGGAATATGACCACAACAGCGTTCTATAGTCCAGCAGTGTTGTATATTGCATTTCTGAATTCACTGTATTGTTCATTTTTTCCAGATATCTCATTCTCCAGTTGAAAAGTATTTTTTCCAATCATCACTGTGATATTAGCATAAGTTTTATTGTATACATAGAAATTTGGAAAGTATTATGATCATATGTGAAAATTTTATATTGAAAACATAACTTTAAAAACTACATAGGAAGAGTCTGACGAATACAGTAGTTTGTCAAGTTTTCGTTAGAAATATGGAAGGAAAATTTTTAGTTCTATCAATGAATAAGATAATATTGACCAATTTAAAAACTGTCTTATTCAACATTTCATGCTTCCATGTTTACATAATAATAATACAATACAATACAGTCAATGTCTTTCACCTACTATCTCCATTATTGGACCCTGCACCACAACCGGTGCCTATCCCCTAGCAATGCTCACCCACCAGCCGTTAATGTTTTCATTATAAATTTTCCCTTCCATATTTCTAACGACAACTTAGCTTTAACAACTAGGGGAGAGGACCCGGTTGTGTGCACCCTATCTTTGCACAGTCACCGTGCCACGTCACTGCCACCTGGGCAAGTAAAAACACTATAGATAGAGGTATGTACTCTATAGATATAGGTAAAAGAGTAAATAAATGAATAGAAGGATTGTCAAACTCTATAGATATAGGTATGTACCATAATATCTCTTGCATTCATCATACAGAGTGGTAAAATTCTTATCTTCTTTGCAAAATATACATGTCTAACCATTTAAACAACTAGATAAAAAAAAATCTACCATAAAATCTTCATAAAAACCATCATATTTACATGTTTATTTGGCTACTTTTTTTGATGTTACCAAACCTCTCGACAAATCCTTTTCAAAAAAATCTAATGTGACTTGATGAAACCAATCCTTTGCTGAATTGTCGTTAGAAATATGGAAGGGAAAATTTATAGAGTTTAAAGCTAAGTTGTTACCAATCCTCTCGACAAATCCTTTTCAAAAAAATCTAATGTGACTTGATGAAACCAATCCTTTGTTGAATTGTCGTTAGAAATATGGAAGGGAAAATTTATAGAGTTTAAAGCTAAGTTGTTACCAATCGTTAGAAATATGGAAGGGAAAATTTATAGAGTAAAAACACCACCAATGGATGCAGCACCAAATTCTTGACCTCCAACATTGCACCGCCACCTCACTGCCACCTCAGCGCCACGTGGACGATCCGTGTTTGTGGAGATGTCAAAAAAGTTGGTTTTTTTGCATGGGACCAAGTGTTGTCCACTCGCCGCGCCAGTTGTTGTCCGGGCTACCGCCATGCATTGAATGCTCACCCACCAGCCGTTAATGTTTTCATTATAAATTTTCCCTTCCATATTTCTAACGAACAATATAGTGAATTCTGAAATGCAATATACAACATTGTTGAACTATACAGCATTGTGCTCATTTAGTCAAATATACATTGTCTATCCAAGCACTTTCTGTATTCAACATATTCCATACAAGTTTCATTGTCATAATGAAAACTACAAGTCAATTAATTCCTAAAAATGAAACAAAATCATTCATATTCTAGCATATTCCAGCATTCATTTTTGGTATATTTATAGTTTCTTTTCCAACAATCATCTTTCATGTTGTGAATCAGGTATTTCATTTACACCATGAGAAAAGGTGCTATTGCTAGAAGATCAAGGAGGCCAAAAGTGAGAGGTGTACAATTATCACATAATTTAAGTGATGAAGAGGATAATTCAGCACCAACTGGTAATGAACCAGAATGTAGAAACCCACCCACTATCTCAGTTCAAAGAACATCTGCAACAAAGAAGCTTAGTGTCATCCGAGGTTGGACAAAAGAAGATATGGAAAAGGCGATAGATGATGTTGAGTTTAATGGGTTCTCAGTTAGAGCAGCAGCAAAGAAGTATTCCATTCCACCCACATCATTACACTATTGGCTAAATGGTCTCACCCACACAAAGAGGAGGGGTCCTCCAACAGTTCTAACTGAAGAAGAAGAAGAGGAAATTGTTGAATGGTGCAAAGAAATGGCTGATATGGGTCATGGCTTGGAGTTAATGCAGCTAAAGGCAAATGTTGCTCAGATTTGTGAAACAAGACAAAACCCCTTCAGAGATGGGTTTCTTGGTAAATCATGGTGGGCTGGATTCAGAAAACGTCATCCAGACCTTGCAATCCGAACCGCTGAGGGACTTGACAGGGATAGAGCTTTAAACTTGCGCCCTGCAATAGTAACCAAATTTTATGATAATTTGGCCAAATGCTATGGAACCTATTCATACGGCGCTCATAAAATCTGGAATTGTGATGAGACTGGTTTGCAGGCTGGAAGAAATTGTGGAGTTCGTGTAATTGCAAAGAGGGGCAGTCGTAATGTCCCAAAGGTAATACCAAAGAGCAGGGAGTGGATCACTATATTGTGTTGTGTCAATGCAGTAGGTTTGTCAATCCCAGGATTTTATTTGTTCAAGGGAAAGAGAATGATAAAGAATTACATTAAAAATTGTGAACCTGGAGCATGTATGGCTGCACATCCAAATGCATGGATGACAAAGGAATTGTTTTTAAATTGGCTATGTCATTTTGCACGTTCAGTACCAGGCGGTGTTTCTCCAAATAATAGACACCTATTGATATTTGATGGCCATGGCAGCCATGTAGCATTACAAACTGTGGAGGAGGCAAACAAATTGGGCATTGATTTGATAACACTACCAGCACATACTAGTCATAAGTTGCAACCTCTTGACGTGAGTGTGTTCAGCCCTTTCAAGACATATTTTAGAGCTGAGAGGTCCAAATGGATGGCAGAGAACAAATGTGCAGATGTGAAAAGGAGTGACATTGCTGAGCTTGCAAGTAGAGCCTTAAAAAAGGCACAAACACCATCTAACATAATTGCAGGTTTCAAAAGAACTGGTATTTGGCCATTGAATTATGATGCTCTCCTAAATGACATGGCATGCAGCCAGGCATTTGACATGCAAGGTGAGGAAGATGTTGATGCTGTCACAAACATTTTGAGCCTATCTCAACGAATAAATCCTGAATTAAATGACAGTGAAGAGGTGGTACCTGAAACTCAATTCATGCAAAATGTTGACTCTAGAGATGATATGGAAGCAGCTGCAACACATGGAGTGGAGCTAAACGGTGCTCTTGGAAACCCAAGTAACATCATCAACAATAAGGAGGGGTCTTCAGATTTTGTAAGTAACAATGATTTGTCCTTGCCAAGTCAAGTTAACCCGCCACAATGGTTAGAGGATGCCATGAAAAACTTGGGTTACAAGCTACCATCCAACACAGAAGATCAAAGCTTAAATCTGCCTTCCTTTCCTGAAGGACTAGAACAAGAAGCAATAATTCATTACTATGCAGATGTTGGAGATGAGGATGAACAAGACGAAGTCGAATTTCAAGAGGATGCTCAAGAAAATGAAATTAACTTAGAAGTTATGCAACATGAACCTCAACACCCTGAAGAGACTGAAAACCAAGATGGACGCGGTACGTTACTTTCCCATTTTCTACGACTTCCAAGGGAGATCATAAACAAATCAGATGGTTCTATTAGACTGAGTAGGCATTCACAGATTTTGACTGCACCTGAGTACATGGAGCTATTGGTTGATGCGGAAAGAAAAAAGGAGGAACAAGCAAAACTAAAGTTACGGAAAAAAGAAGTGGCACAAGAAAAAAAGGTTGCTAGACTTGCAGCAAAAGAAAAAAGATTGCAGGAGAAGCTTGAAAGAGAAAGGGAGAAGCAGGCTAAGGAGAAACAGAAAGAGATTGAGAAGGCACACAAGCAACAAAGGAAAGAGCAAGAGAAGAGGGAGAGGGAACTTGCAAATCAATTAAGGGAATACGAAAAGAGGATGCGTGTAAGTTCTGCAACTGATCATGAAAATCGAAGGATTTTTCAAGATATGTTAAATATTCAAATTCCAGGTTATGCTCAAATTGGAACACCTCCATCACTTATGAATAACTCTTGTACAGTTCCATCTTGGTATGTATCACCTCATTTACTTTGTACAAGTTCAAGCAGTCCTAGTAGTTCATTTGCAATGCCACCATGGATGCAAGCTTCAGCAGGGCAACCAACTCCTCTGTCAACAACAGGTGCAAATCCCTTTTCAAGCGGACAACCAAATCCTTTTTCAGCAGGGGGACCAGATCCTTTATCAGTTGGGCAACCAAATGCTCTGTCAAAAGGGATTCTAAATCCCTTTTCAGTTGGCCAATCGAACACTGTATCGGCAGGAAAAGAAAATCCAAAAGCAGTATAGAAAGAGGGCAATATTACTTATACTAACTAAGATATTGAACATGTGCCCATAAACAATGCTTATTACCCCATATGATGATGGTAGTAATTTTGTTGGTGATACAATTTTGCTAGATGTATTCACCGAAGCCTTCCTATGTAGTCTCTAAAGTTATATAGTGCAATATAAATTTTGCGTATGTAATCAGAATACTTTCCAGCCATCCATGTATACAATTAAACTTATGTTAATATATCAGTATGATGATGCTCTATATTTTACACCCTATTTGGCGGTGTAATCAGAATACTCATATTAATTTTGTGTATGTAATCAGAATACTTTCCAGGCGTCCATGTATACAATTGAACTTATGTTAATATATCAATATGATGATGCTCTATATTTTACACCCTATTTGGCGGTGTAATCAGAATACTCATATTAATTTTGTGTATGTAATCAGAATACTTTCCATCGTTCTATGTATACAATTAAACTTATGTTAATATATCAGTATGATTATGCTCACTATTTTAATAGTGCAGTGTTTAAAAACATTAAGGATCATTGCCTGAGTGAGAACCCTCTCATCTCTGCCTTTTCTTCTCATCTTCGTAGTAGGCCGAGCCAATGCCGAGGACGAAGTCGGTCAGGAGTGGAGAAAACGCACGCACCCACCGGTCTGCAAGATCCCACGAAATGGTCGCTCGAGCTCTACAACCGAACACGCCAAAAACCAGACTGAACGAGCTCCGTCTCCATTTCCCATGAAATCCCATGGCGCGATTTGGCTATGGCAGGGTCCATAAACCAAACCGCGCACATTAACGGCTGGTGGGTGAGCATTCAATGCATGGCGGTAGCCAGGACAACAACTGGCGCGGCAAATGGCGTGGTGTTTTTACTCGACCAGGTGGCAGTGACGTGGTGCAGTGACTGTGCAAAGATAGGGTGCACCACAACCGGTGCAATGCGTTACAACAATGCAGCCCGTGGGAGCAACATGTATATATGAACCATGGAAGACACTTCAAACATTTAGACTCAAGATTGAGAGAACGCTAATACAGAAGCGAGCAATTACAACAGAAAACAATGTAAATGACAGTAACAGAGAGTGGTAATGCCTATAATTAGACCTAGAAATTGCTTAAAGGGGTAAGTAGACCTGTAAATTTGTCTATAATTAGACCTAGAAATTGCTTAAAGGGGTAATTGGGTATTAGAAAATAGATTACTTTAAGTCCAATGATGAGGTAATGTTGCTAAGTACTTTAAAAAACAATTGGGTACTGATACAAAAAGAAAACAATTGGATACACTAAGAGGTGAAGCAGAAATTACTAGATATCTTCATTAAAGTTCCTCTTGTTTCTATATAAACACTAAAAAAATTGGGTACTGATATGTTTCTAACTCGCACTAAAAAGGATACTGTTTATTCAGTTCCTCTTGTTTCAAAATATACAAACACTAAAAAAACAATTTCTAGATATCTTCATTGAAGTTGTAGTAAAAGTTCATTTTGTTGAAACTCTGAGATGAAGGAAATTTGGAAGCCGAATGTCTGTAATGCAGAAGAAATCAATCTTTTGACACAAAATAATAATCAACTTTTTAGTGAAAAAAATAAATTATTGTCTTATACGTATGATGGGACGCCAGTAAATTGTTTGGACGTGTGTTTTTTTGGATTTTATATAGATTGGTACAAATTAATAGATTAGAAATTATCGTTATAATTCCAATAGTATTGTGTTACATTAAAAATGAATCAATTCGGGATGACTATTGTTCAATATTTTATAAAAACAATTTATAGGAATCTTTACAGCAATCGAGATATTATCTCTGGTGGTGAGCTTTTATGCCAACCCTCAACAACTTGCAATATTTATTCCTATTATCTAAATCGGTTCTGTCCACAAAAATGAACCTGTCTATAATTAGTTAGTATAAAGGACTACAACAAATGGAAGACCAAACTTTTCCAATCTGAACGCCTAAGGGGCTACAACAACTCTTAATTATGATCCTATAAACACCAACAAAAATCCATAATAGGACTCGTATAACACTGAAACCTATAGTTAAGAAACCAACCCTCACAGACCTCAAGACTATACCTTTTTACAAGCTTTCTGAAGAAATCAGGCACCCTAGACATCCATACCATGCCCAATACTATCCATTCACAACCCACAAAAGAAAAACCAGAGAGAATTGGTTATTTCACTTCAATCAGCCTAATTGACCCCTCCAAATACTTCATCAACCACAATTCGATAACAAAACACTGTAGCAAGATCAAAACATGAAAAAAATTGCCACCCAAATTCCTTTCCCCACTTAAGCATGCAAATCACGTAGCCTTTGAATCTCCCCCATGCATTCAGATCCCAAAACATATAATTTTTGCCACCTAAAACATATAATTTTTGCTACCCAAAACAGAAAACAAATTATATTTGTTGCTGCAAACACTGAAAATTGTCACTTTACTGTCAAGATATCACAACACAAAGTACCAGAACTAAACACACAGTACCAAAACTAGTATTGTATCTTTTTCGCTATCCCCCAACACCACGCAACTAGTATTGCAAATAACCACAACCATTAAAAGTTACCTCATCCCCTACAATCCCATTAACAATAATAAGCTAGAATATAACTGAACATGAGCTCGCATGGCACCCATAAACCCGAGACTGGCTAAAAGGAAAATCGCTCATAAATGAACGAATAGACTTAACGCATTAAAAGTTACAGTAATCCCATTAACAGTAATAAGCAACTGAACATGAGCTCGCATGGCACCCATAAACCCGAGACTGGCGCTCATAAACAAGACAAATACACCAACGATTTTAAGCTTGGATTTGTAAAATAAGACGGGTGAAAAAACAAATTTCTTTTGCTGAATGGCAAACAACAAACTTTCCATAGTAGTACAGTGTTTAAAAACACTAAGGATCATTTCCTGAGTGAGAACCCTCTCACCTCTGCCTTTTCTTCTCATCTTCGTAGCAGGCCGAGCCAATGTCGAGGACGAAGTCGGTCAGGAGTGGAGAAAACGCACGCACCCACCGATCTGCAAGATCCCACGAAATGGTTGCTCGAGCTCTGCAACTGAACACGCCAAAAACAGACTGAACGAGCTCCCTCTCCATTTCCCATGAAATCCCATGGCGCGATTTGGCGGTGGTAGGGTCCATAAACCTACCCGTGCGCATTAACGGCTGGTGGGTGAGCATTCAATGCATGGCGGTAGCCCGGACAACAACTGGCATGGCGAGTGGACAACACTTGGTCCCATGCAAAAAAACCAACTTTTTTGACATCTCCACAAATGCGGATCGTCCACGTGGTGCTGAGGTGGCAGTGAGGTGGCGGTGCAATGTTGGAGGTCAAGAATTTGGTCCTGCATCCATTGGTGGTGTTTTTACTCACCCAAGTGGCAATGACGTGACGCGGTGACTGTGCAAAGATAGGGTGCACCACAACCGGGTCCTCTCCCCTATGATATCCCTATTTTAACAAAACAGAAGCCAAGTTAACATTAGAGAAAACAAGTGATATTTCCATCCTTAAAACAAACTTCTGGAGAAAATCTTTCCAAATAAATAATGGTCAAAAACACGAAGGGAAACAAAAAAGATTTTTTCAACAGGGAACTTAATTTGAGAGATTGATAAACATCTACACGTGATTGTTTTTAACACGTCTGTACATCAATTAGAAACGTTGAAGAAATGTGGAAAACAAATGTTGAGAATTGGACATTGTTCAGGAACGTGGGAAACAATGATCAAGTTTTAGACACGTAAAATCGGCATTGAATTTGATGCATGTAAATAACTTCTAAATAACCATTCATAGGGATTTGGCTTCATATTTTGATTAATTTTGAAAATATACATAAATTTTTAACAAATATATACTAAAGAACTTGTTATTAGTACTGCCCAAGGCAGGATAACTATAGGTTTCATAATTACTTAACATGTTGTTATTGTTTGTACTTTTCAACCAATCAAACATGGTTATTTTTATTTTCATTAACAAAATATACTTTTCACATTAATAAATATTACTAAAGTTCCACATTTTTTAACAAAACAATTATAAAAATGTATTTATCTTCAATATGATTGGTCTAAAAATTAACATGTTATTGCAGCCTTCAGCAATTTCAAGAAAAACATGACGTCATTAGCATTTATGGTGTCATAACATTTATGATAGCATTTATTTTCTTGGTTTCCTTATTTACATTTAAAAAAAATTAACAACTTAAAAATATCGGTGGCTAGGTTTAGATGCATAGCACTATTTGATAATGTGGGAATGAATTGCTTTTCCTACTCCAATGCAACATCACCAGCACATGCCCTCATGACGGTGGAGAATACAAACTGATTCAATTCTATGGCTTCTCTCTGCATCCGTTGAAAAAGCTCAAGAGCGTCTTCCCGATGTCAGTTTGCCTACATCCTGTAAGCATGGCATTCCATGATATCATATCCTGTTGAGACATTTTGTCGAGCACTTTGCTTGCATCATTAATGGACTGGGGTCTCCTCGAAACCATCAGCGATAAGAAAGATCGTAGTCATAAACATCAAACACAAGGGCGTCAAGAGAAAATCCATGGAGGATGCCATTTCATGAGAAACGAAAATGGTGTGAACCATGGGAGATCAGATGAATATATAATGCGTGAGCCATTAGAGAAAAATTATGTTGGCGGTGCGATCTGTCTCAAGGAATGATTATCTGGATTTGCCATACAAAAATGTGGCTAGATTGGAACCGTCGATAAGAAATCATAAGTCTAAATTAGATTTCGAATCTCCTTTAGAATTCATAACTAATTACTCATAGGAAAAGAAAAAATAAAACAACAGAACTGATTGGCTATGTGAAAATTCATCAACTGTAGACCATATTGACCCTCCGCCTCTTTACTTCGTCCGTTCTGTGCATAACCCGTAATCACAATCATCTAAAGGCCGACAACTCTGTCGGCATTTTGTCAAATAGCTAGCGCGAATCCTTCAATCAACTGCTTTTAAAATACATGCCGAGAAGAAAATTTCCAAGAGGGACATGTCCATTAAAACCAGTGTTGGCAATGTGGGTATGGATCTATTTTCTTATACTGACCTCTTTTCAGAGAGCTGAACAAGCTAGATCTCTTGAATCTATGTGGAAACTAGTTATGGGAGGAATTCCCAAGACAATGGAAAATGCCTCCTCACTCATACTTTTGTTTCTTCAACAAAACTAGTTTTATAATGTAGCTCTAATGGGATTTAGTCCCAGATTTCAATTCAAGTATTTTGTCAATGTCGTGAAACAAGCTATCAGACCATATGCCCTTATGGTTGTATGAACATAAAATACTCATCATTCTGAATCTGAAAGGGAATGCACTTACAGGAGCGATTCCCTCATGGCTCTCAAATCTACCAATTCTGAATTATTTGAGCTTGGGACAAAACGACTTTAGAGGTAAATAGGGTATTATTATAGATATTTTGGCAATTTTCACCAAATTTTCAAAATTTAAACTACCATGTTATAAAATTTTCTTTTTCAAAGTCCTCAAATTTTCATACAAACGTCTCTTGTTTTTTGAGTTGAAAAGATTCAACCAACCATTCTATATTTACAAAAAAAAATCCTCCCCTGAATTTTTTTCCCTTCAGGTAAGATACATCCACAAATCTTAGACATACAGTCTCTGTTATCCTTGGA
Organism: Taxus chinensis; assembly: GCA_019776745.2. Classification (NCBI taxonomy): domain Eukaryota; kingdom Viridiplantae; phylum Streptophyta; class Pinopsida; order Cupressales; family Taxaceae; genus Taxus; species Taxus chinensis. The sequence goes on from CM034149.1 coordinate 223,221,225, forward strand.
TTTGTCTCAGAATTTGCTTAATTGATATATACCTTCACAAGCTGGAAATACAACGCAACTTTTGATTCTTAACTTGTCTACCAACAACTTCATTGGAGAATTTCCTTTAACCATTAGCATACTCTCCAAACTGCAAGTGTTGGATCTATCAGGGAACTCTTTTACTGGAAATCTGAATAATTGTAATTCTCTCTACATACTAAATATTGGCAATAATTAGTTAAAAGGAAACATTCCACTTGAACTTGGATTAATTGGATCATAGAGGTACTGGATGCATAGTTCCATAGCCCATTAGAATTGTAGTTCTCTCTACATACGAAGCATTGATGAGTTCACCTTTGCCACTGCTCAATTCAATTTTACTATGACTGGGGCAGTACTTAACAACATTGCTGCTCTTGTTTTTTATGACTTCAAAATGAGATTTATCTGGTTTTCCTCTTTTTTTTGGCAAGAGAAATTGACATAAACATGCAATGTGTAGGGGAGTACAAATACATAATAAACTTTAATAGTTAGGTCTTGAAGTGTGGAATTTGCAATGACATATATGTTACAAAACCATCTTCGGGTGTTTGTCATATTGAAATAAACAAACTCAGTTTCCATTTAAAAGATCTGTGCATAATCAATAAGAAATTCTACAATCTGTTTCTGGTTTTTTTAATAGTTGTAGAGTTTGATCTTTTACAACAGAATCCCAGAGCAGTCCAGAGAAAAAACCAGTGTGATGCCATGCTCATTTTCTCGCTATAACCCTCACTTACTAAGGAAAAAAACCATCGCCATCCAAAAACTAAACTAATATAGAAAACCCTAAACCCTATAAAATTCATTGCCATGTAAACTAAATCAATACAAACCCATAAACCTGCACCTGAAAATTATATTTTACAGTAGGCTTCCTCGATACCAAAAAATAATTAGCAAAAACCTTAGTTTCCACGACAGAACCCATTCCTCAATAGACCTCAAAAGAAAATTAAAAAAAAAAAGACTGCAAACACGAAGAAAGCAATTGAAAAGGAAACCTCGGTTAAAATAATGAACCTGAAACTCGAACAACCACTGCAACTCGAGACGAAAAAATTTCCAACGCAAGCAGCACTGCAAACAACACAAATTTTACCTCCTTTTCCAATCGTATGCAGTCACCGTTGACAGATATTTAAAATGGAATTATAAGTGTGCCAGGAAAATTTGAGGGCCAAAGGAGATGAAATAGAAAAGATATGCCAAAAAAGCGAGAAAAAAATTTACTTTTGTTTTTTTAATATCTATTTAAAAACTATGGCAGCAGAGCCGACCAGAAACCCAAAAACAAGATTTTAAAAAAAAATTAAAATGCTAACCAAAATTGAATTATAATTTATCTAACCTTTTGGCGGCAGAGCTGGTCGAAAACCAAAAAACACGATGGCGGTAAAGCCGACCCTAAAATAAAAAACCCTAAACCTATAAAATCCATCGCCATGTAAACTAAATTAATATAGACCCGTAAACCTACACCTAAAAATTAAATTTTACAGTAGGCTTCCTCGTTACCAAAAAATAATCAGGTTAAACCCTAGTTTCCACAACATAACCCATTCCTCAATAGAACTCAAGAGAAAATAATCGAAAAAAGACTGTAAACACAAAGAAAACAATTGAAAAGGAAACCATGGTTAAAACAATGAACTTGAAACTCAAACAACCATTGTAACTTGAGACAAACAAAATTCCAATGCAAGTGAAACTACAAACAACACAAATTTTACCTCCTTTTCCAATCGTATGTAGTCACCGTCTACAGATATTTAAAATGGAATTACAGGTGTGCCAGGAAAATTTGAGGGCCAAAGGAGATGAAATAGAAAAGATATGTCAAAAATATGAAATGTTTTTTACTCTTTTTTTTAATATTTAACTATTTAAAAACTATGGCCGTAGAGATGACCAGAAACCAGAAAACAATATTTAAAAAAAATTTAAAATGCTAACCAAAATTGAATTATAATTTATCAAACTTTTTGGCGACATAGCCGACCAAAAACTAGAAAACACGATGGCAACATAGCCGACCAAAAACCAGAAAACACGATGGCGAAAAAGCCGGCCTTGAAATAAAATATGTTATGACGGCAGAGCCAACCAGAAACTAGTAAACAGACAAACAATAGATATTATCGACCAGTAAAAATAACGGATAGACAATGAAACACACCTACAAGCACAAATGTGAATAATATGAAAACAATATTACACAAGGCTTTATAAATGAGCATTACAGGAGAGTCGTCCTAGTTTCTAAATCAACGTATTTCAAGTAGAAATGAAGAGGGCTCGACGCAGAGCCTAGGAAAAGTTCAATCAAGCTTACATGAGAATTACAGAGCTTGGTGAAGCTAGGGAGAAGCAAGGTGGAGTGCGAAGTGAGGTGGGAGAAGAAATCCGCAACATGAACTAGGAGGAGAATCGCGTAGAGTGAGTTGGGATTCATTATGTAGGAGAGAAGCTCAATGAAACATGACATGCTACAAAACTAATAACCCTAGAAATATACAAAAAAAAATTATCTCTAAAAAATTGTCACGAGACTCATCAATCTATGTAGAATCTATAAATACACATAGTAAACAAGATTACCTGCAAAACCAATAAATTTTAATAGACAAAGGGGGTCATTCCCACCAGGCATGCCAAAATGATTGTCAAGATTTCGCCCTTCCTACTTCAGGTTAGTGAAAACTAAACTAGAAATAAAAAAAAATGTCATAAAATGGGGGGGTTTAGGGACCTCCTAATGTGGATGATGATGAAGATGGTACGAGTGCACAAAAGATAAATCATCCCTACTACAAATTGACAACCTGCACAACAATGAAGACTAAACACGAAAAGGATTAGAAATGGATATGGTGGGTTGACTGGCGACGCCGGTTCCGGGAAGTAAAAGCTTCCTAGAAAGGATGTCAACTCATGTTTTGATAAAAAAAATAGATGATCAACAATGAAATGGAGGTATGTAGATAATATAATATGAAGTATTTCTGATAAGTTAAAATAAGCTGAAATGATAATTGATACTAGAAATACTGAAAATAAAATCCAAACCAGAGTGGGTCGATAGTGACCCATGAGTAAACAGTACACTCGATGGCGACTAGAGTAGAACTGGTTCAAAATGTGCAGAAACAAGGGTAGACACTAGTTATGCGGTGTTAAGACAGATGGGAAAATGCTGAGAGCCCTGCAGAAGATCTAAAACAAGGAGAAACATAAAGGATATAAGAAGGTTAGATGACTAAGGGGAATCGTGTAGACATTAAGATGATGATAGCGGAATGCTCGGTGAAATAAGAATGCCAGAGCTCTGATATGATTTCTAACTTGTTTTGAAAGAGGGGGGAAGGCTTTTATTTATAGCCTACAGGTGAGATTAATTTGGGGGTTTTTGGGTAATCATGATTTCGAAAAGTAAACCTTATTAGGTGAATGGGGGATATGAGGGGATTAGTTTTGAACATTAAATTCATAAGTGGATTGAATATGGATTAAATTCTAATATAAAATTCACAAGTGGATGAATGTGTATTAAATTCGAATATTTTATTCATAAGTGGATGAATGTGGAATAAATTTGAATATTAAATTCATAAGTGGATTGACATGGATTGGATTTGAATATAAAATTCACAAGTGGAATGACATGGATTAAGTTTAAATATAAAATTCACAAGGGGAGTGACATGGATTAATTTTGAATATTAAATTCACAAGTGGATGAATATGGAGCATATTTAGCGTGTAATGAGGATTAGGGATATAAAAGGGATTAATTAATCAATTAACATCGATTAATTGGATATGTATTTTTGGTGGGTAATGGAATTAATTGAATTTAAGAGGGAAAAGGAATTTGAATGGGCAAGCTTGATGAAAGAGAGTGAATGCGGGATGAAGGGGAGGAATGATACCAAAAATTGGTGTTTACACAAGCTCAAGACTTTGAAATTTGTACTCAAACCTGATTTTGTCTACATTTCAAGCATGCAACCACCAAGCTCCCGCTAGGCCAAGCATGTACATCATCTGAACATGATAGTAAAGCATGAATGAAGCATCATCTTACCTTGTTTGAAGCTAAGAACACCACTTTGCACCTTCTAGGCATGCTAAAATTGCCATTTTTCTCCTCAACCTTGTTTTGACCTTCAAGAAACCACTGTAGCTAAGCACTAACTGAACCATACACTTTGTGATCATGCCAACAATGTCATGAACAAGCATAAAAATATACCTTACCTTCTTCCTCGAGGACATACCATCATATTCTAGGTCTAGAACAAACATACAAATGCACTTTCTTGCCATCATACAAACCCAAGGACTTGTTTCCCTAATTAGACTTCTAAGTGCAATTTCAACCAAATTTGACAAGTGCTAGAACCTCATGTACACACTTTGACAATGCAGACCATAGCTCCCCTTTGACTTAAGACCAATGTATCTAGCTCAAGAGCACAAATTTGAGTGACTCACCTTCCTATCTTGGCTAGAAATCATCTTGACCACTTTTGCTAGGTCCTAAACAACTTTCTCAATCCTAACATTCATATTAGGCAGAGATAAAGCATTCATAAGCCAAAACAACTCATACTTGGAGCAAACACCTACTTCATACCTGGAATGGCCCTGAGCAACCTCTAGGAGTTCACAAAAGCACTCCCCCTATCATGAATATCTTATACACATTTGAGCAACATTTGCACACATGTAGGAGAACCTTCTTGTTACTATAGCATTATTTGTTAACCTATTAAGACCACCATCTAACTTATCCACGGTTCAATAGAGCATCTTGGCAAATTTTCTTCACTTTTACTATCATAATTGACCAAATGAAACTGAGAAAGAATTGTATCTCTTTTCTCATATTGTCATCATACCTCTTAGAGCACTTTCAGGGATGTAGGGTTCACTTATGGAGAAAAATTGATCATCCCCAATCTTGGCACAATTCACAAAACACTCATATGTAAAAAAAAATGGAACATATGGATAGGTATGTGTACTACTTTGCTTACCATGAATTACCTTGATAAACACCTTTTACCTCTTAAGAACACCATGCTCTGCCTCTTCTATAGTGTCCTGAACCTATAGCTTTCATCATTCAACACTGAGCACAGTCATGAAGCTTCTTATACACACTATCACTATAGGAGGTCAATTTGCACTGTAAATGGATCAACCAAGCATCACTTCTCCTCAAATCATATGAATATCTATTTGTTCTTCCTTAGAGCACAAACTTGAATCAATTAGACTTATGCATAACTGATGTAGAAAATTTGAGCACTCTAAGATCATTTTTATGCCTGTAGCAAGATAAGGCATTGTCCTTATGCACCAAGAGGTCATTACTTTGCAAGTTATCACACTCATTCTTATAGCATTCTCCTCTTACATTTATTCAAAGGTCTCACACCATTCCATAACCACAATAGGATTAGAGAAGTATACAAACTCGCAATGCCTTATTTACATCACTAATTCACTGTCACAATCTACTAGCCCTGGAAACTTGAAAAAGCACACATAATAGTTGAAGTACTTACCTTCACAGAGAAGTTATGCCTGATTTGAATACCCTTTTGGCAATATTATTTGCACCATAAGATTTTGTGTCATGTCCTTGAGCTCAACAAACCCAGTTTGCAATATACACATCTCAAAATTATGTCTTTTGACATCTAAACAATCAACTTACCAACTGTTAGAAATTCCCATGAATGTAGACCTTTTAAGAAGCTAAAGCCACTTGAATCCTTTAACTCTTGTAGTCAAGATGATATGTACAAAATTTTAGGCCTAGAATCCTTCGTTAAGACCTTCAAAACTTATTTTCCATCTACGTTCACTATACACTGTGACAACCCAGTCAGGGCAGAGAAGTGGCAAAATGCACAACCATTTGTTAGGATTTAGTATTTACATTGGGTAAATTACATGTTATTATTTATTGTATGCTTAATATGGTAAATTAGTTTTAAGTAGATATATTGTTATTATAACAATATATCTCATATTGTTGGTATCTAGGTGGCGAGTTGTTTGAACGTATATATTGTTATTACGGTAATAGGGTAGAATATTATTAGGAGATATTTTGGGTATAATATCTCCATTATTATAGGAATATATAAAATAATATATAGAAGAATATAATATTGTGTGCATTATAATATGTAAAATCCGTTTTCGGCTCTCTGATTTCCTATCATTGGTATTAGAGCTAGGTTGATCCAATTCTATAATGGCATTCATAAAGTTATGAGATGAAAGAATTTATTTATTAATTATTGGTCAAGGGGCACCCCCACCATTTTGCATTGCCTCGAGTGATGTTATCTTTATGGAGAGGAATCGTATTTATTTACATTTAAACTAGATTAGGATTAGAACATATTGGAGGTTTGTTAGAAGTGCGTCTTTGTGCCTATGGTGGTTTTTTGGATTTTCGACCGGCCATTTCACATCGTATTTCCATGGTAGGGCAGGGGTTATAGCGAGGCATCGATTGTTTTGTCACTAATCTACATTCGCATCGAAGCACTATCATTTCTCAGGTTGCTCGAGCATTTTCTTTTAGGCAAAGACTGGATGATGGTGACAGTGGTAGCATGAAGTCATTGTGTGCTTTGGCACTTTTCGAAGCAAGAGTGTCTGGTTTCTTTGGATTTGCAAGTATAGTTTCTACTGATGAGGCAGAGCATGGCTTAGAATTCCCAAGCTATCCATGGCCTCATAGGGGAATTCTGAGCTCTTATGATCATGCATCAATTCGATGTGGACAACAGGTCTATCAACAAGTTTGTGCATCTTTTCATAGTATGTCCTTAGCTACCTATCACAACCTTATTGGAGTTGCCTACACTGAAGAAGAAGCAAATTCGTTAGTAGCAGAAATAGAAGTAGTAGATGGACCAAATGATGAAGGTGAAATGTTTACATGACCTGAAAAACAAGTGATTGTTTCCCTAATCCATATCATAATGAGCAGGAAGCACGATTTGCCAATGGAGGGGCTTATCCTCCAGATCTCAGCCTGATCACAAAGGCATGATGTAATGGTTAGAATTATGTCTTTGCTCTGCTAACTGAATACTGACATCCCCCAACCAGAGTTTCAATTTGAGAGGGGTTGCACTAAAATCCTTATTTCCCTGGTGGTGCGATAGCCATACCCAAGATGCTCAATTGTGGAGTGGTTGAATATGAAGATGGGACGCTTGCAACAAAATCCCAAATGGCTAAAAATGTAGTCACATTCTTGACTTGGGTAGTTGAGCCTGAGATGGAGGAATGAAAGTTGATGGGATTCAAATGGATATTTATCTTCTCACCTACTCTTCTTCAAGTTGGTTTTTACAGGTGATGGAAGTGGGCTCCCATTAAGTCACGAAAAATAGTTATAGATGTTGTGATTTAATAAATATATTTTACTGGAGGTCAGAGGCAATAGAGGATGGAGGGTGATTAACACCTCTCGTCAGTCACCAATGGCAGGGCCGCATTCTGGTATGGTGACATCTTTTTTTCAGTTGTGCAATGTGTGTAGAATAAAATGGTGTGTGGTTTCATTCCCCTATTATAATTGAAATGAGGATGATGTGCATTTTGGATGCTGAGAATACTTATATAGGAGGGCAGTTGAACTGCAGTGATCCTCTAACTATTGAGATTATTTGATTATCGTACTTCTAACATCGATCGGCCATTGAAAGAGCGTTCCCTAGAAGTGAAAGCAAGAATTGTCGATTTTGCGTATGTAGTTGAACCGGTGGAAGTGTGATCATCCAGTATGGGATTCACTATGGTGAAGCAGATAGGTTATGTGTAGCAAGATCCAAGCCAGCAATATGCAGACCTAAAAGTATGCAGAGGCATATGATTTTGTTTCCAATTTTTCAGATGTGCTTCTTCCCATGTAAACACTAAAGGGGGGAATGTTAGGATTTAGTATTTACATTGGGTAAATTACATGTTATTATTTACTGTATGCTTAATATGGTAAATTAGTTTTAAGTAGATATATTGTTATTATAACAATATATCTTGTATTGTTAGTATCTAGGTGGCGAGTTGTTTGAATGTATATATTGTTATTACATTAATAGGGTATAGTATTATTAGGAGATATTTTGGGTAGAATATCTCCATAATTATAGGAAAGAGTTTTCCTATAAATTTGTATTGTTCTCCCATATATAAAATAATATACAGAAGAATATAATATTGTATGCATTATAATATATAAAATATGTGTTCGGCTCTCTGATTTCCTATCAAAATTGCTCTTGTGGTCTCAAAAATGATAATACACATTGAGATGATCCCTTCCAACCTTCTGAATACCTTTTTCAATGAACAAGAAGCAAGAATTATCAATATCGTGCCTAGATCCATCTTGTTTTGTCTTGTTTCCTTCAAGAAGCACTACATAGATCTCTACTCTCATGCTAAGTGAACAAGTCATTACAAATGATGGCACTAGAGGATCTCCAAGCACACTTTCCAAAACTATTTACACCATTTAGGACACATGACAAAGGACTTAATGACCTTTTAGACCAATGGACATACATAAACCAAGATTCATGCTCAAACAACCTATGATGACAATACTTATCCATTGAGACACTCAATGACCTTTTGCTCCTTCTGTGACACCTTCATAGCTTTATACTCATTGTTGACTCATAAAGACATCTGATACGTGTTTTTACATCTTGTGATTGAATTTATGACACCAAAAAGACTTAGACTTGTCACCAAGTCCTTCATAGACCACATACTCTTACAACATTACTAACTTCAAACAAATAGACAATGAGTACGCCCTATAAGACACTTACATACTTCATATGACATAGCAATGAGACTCTTGAAACATACTGAGACACCTCATACTAGCAAATTTTTCATGATAATGCAAGACACAAACTGAGAGGACACAGACTCATACACCTTATCACTACAAAAACTGAGTTCATGACATATCACACACAAGGATAATCAAATAAAATCATGACAATACACTTAGAGACATTGTATGACATACCTTATGCACATGGAGGAGACACACATATTGACCAAATCATCTCCCCCTTGGTTGAATGATTCATTTGCACTGATATACCTCCAAGAAGCATAATGAAGGTATATGATCACCAAGAAGACCTAAAAGAAGGTCTTAAAGAGGCCCCAAGCCTTCTTGGGCACCTAGAAAACTCCTTCATCTTCTCTCTTTAGGTTAGAACTCTGTGTTTTTATTTTAATTCCATCATCATAAGCTCTTGAAGCAACATTATGGTCTCTTATTGGTTCCCAAGTCCTTTTAGGACCACTATCATGCATTCTAGCCCTTTGAAAGTTACCTCCTTGCATTCGAGAACTTTGATTCATCTTTTTTTGTATTGAATAAGCATGAAAAAAAACTCTTGCTACATGAACAATCTCATTATAGTTGTAGCATACTATTGAATTATTTCTCTTGAAACATCCATATTGACTACGTGAATCATACAAGAAAAACCTAGCAATGTGACCTTGTTCATTGTAATTGTAGCATACTATTCTCTCATAAAACTTACTTCTATTTTCCCTCCATGGATGATAATCTCTAGAAGACTTTCTACACTCTCTAGCCCTATGACCAAATCTATTACAAGTAAAACAATGACCAATGAAAGTTCTCTCATACCTTGAGGCTTTGGATTGCCTAATAGATCTTGGTTTCACATTTTCCTTTATGAGTGTCACCTTCTTCTCTTCCTTGATGACATGTTCACTTAATTATTCACGTGAAATAATGTCTTCTAGCTTCACTTCATTGCCTTTAAACTCCTCTTTAAAGCTCAAACTAGTCCTATCATCTGTTGGCCTTTGTTTGCCAAGTAGGCCATCTATGTTTTTTGCATGTTTCTCAAATTTCTAGAAGGTCATAGTCTTCTTGTTAACTTCTAGTAGCTCAACCCTTAAGAACTCTATATCTTCCTCAAATTTTGAACACATAATTTCTTTATTTTGTAAACTTGAAACAAGATACTTTACCTTTTCTTCTAGCAATCAGATTGACTCATTTTGTTTGCTTAACTCATCCTTGCACATCTCTTCTAGCTTGTGCAGTTGATTTTCATATTCCTGGACCTACAAACTCAGCTTCTTGTTTTCTTTCTCAGCATGTTTTAACTTCTTTTTAATGCCTTAAAATCATCTTTGTCATCCTCGTCATATTCACTAGAATAGGTGCAATAACTTGAAATGAAATCTCGTAACAAAGAAGAGCCATCACTAGAAGACCTCATACCTTCTTTACTCATGAAAAAGCCTCATTTCCTATATCCTCATAATCTGATTCAAATTTAGAATCTGAAACACCACTACTAGCATTAGATAAATCATCATCTTCATTTGTATAGAAACCTTTTTTTGTCCTTTTTGTAATCAAACTTCTTAAAGGTTTTCTTTCTCTTATCATATTTTTTGTACTTGTTATCATGATCACTATCATGCTCATATTCATCATGATCTTCCTTCTTATTCTTATGAGGACAATTAACAATAAAATTTCCTATCTTACCACATTTGAAACATTTGTAAGGAAGCTTACCTTTGTACTTAATAGATGCAAGATTCAATCTTCTAGCCATCATAGCAAAAATTTCTTTATCTTTAATCTCAAGAGTAGCTTCATCATCATTCACCTTCTTTATTTTAGTCTTCATTTCATATTTGAATGAAACCTCTCTATTGGCTGACTTGGAATAACCTATTCTCATTTCATAACCAGTCAAGGTACCATGCAACTCATCCAATTTCAATGTAGTTAGATCCTTTGCCTCTTTAATAGCAGATACTTTGGAATAAAATCTAGGAGTTAGTGACCTCAATACCTTGTGAACAACAAATTGTTCTTTTACATCATCTCCTAACCCTTTCATGAAATTGAAAACCTTATCCACTCTAAGAAAATATACAATAATAGACTCATTATCATTCATCTTAAGAATTTCAAACTGATTTCTAAAGGTTTGAAGCTTAGCAATTTTTACCTTAGAGTCACCTTCATAAAAGACTTGTAATTTATCAAATGCTTCATTTTCTGATTTGCAATGTATTACCTTTCCCAATTTGAATTCTCCAAGACCCTGAATGATAACATTGAAGGCATGAGATTTGTGTTCATATGCATCATTGTTTGCTTTACTAGTGGGAGTAGTAAGAGGAGTGTAGCCATCCTCCACATTCTTTCAAACATCATACCTTTGGTACATAATATAGGACCTCATCATTATTCTCAAAAATGCATAGTTTGTTCCATCAAACATTGGTTCCTTGTCAATAACTTTACAACTCACCATTTTTGTGCTTCAAGGATCTCCTTTCAAGTTCTCAAACTTCTCCAAAAAGGACCTACTCTGATACCAATTCTTGGAAGCACAATGGACTGAGAGGGGGGTGAAACAGTCCTTATTAAATCTCAAATCAGATTTTAGATTAATTATTCAAAACACATAATCACTTAACCATCCATTAATGTGTGCACAAAATCAAATACCATACATGTTATAAACCATGAGCAAGAGAGTCAACACAAGACACGAGATATAAGTGGGAAACCATCAAGGGGAAGATAATCCAATGAAAAATTTGTTGATATTACACACAATAAACACTCAAGTGAATATTACACATCGCAAGATATTTCTTTAGTGAGGCACCAACCACACAAGGAGCTTCAACCCCTATACCCTTGTTGATATTACACAAAACAAGAGACTTGCATGAATATGACACATCACATAATATTTTGATGAAGTGTGACCACTAAAAATATGATGATACCACAGCTGAAAATGATCCAAATATTCAGCTCCAAACCCTTGCTCAAACCCTGCTTCTTCAAAACTTGCACAATCTTGATCTTTCTTCACTTCTCAAGTCTTCAAAATCATGCACACATGCTTATTGATATTCCTTAATCTGTCACACCCTTGATCTAATATCAAATCATGCTTCAACATCTACAAAAATCACCCACTTGGGTCACACTTCTTGCACACACTTCACACACACTCAACAAAACTTGCAAAAGTACCCAAAACAACGTTGTTATAAGATCTTCTTGATGTCAAATTGAAACACAAAATTTTTCCCTCCTTTGGCTTGACCCATACATCATGAAAATATCCCAAATTTTAAATACAACAGTTAAAAGTGACCCAATTAGGTCGGCCTAGTTAAAAACCTTATTACATGTGTCAAAAATGGCTCAAAATTCCATGGGCACAAAGATAAAAATTCCACATCAAAACCATACTTAGTCATGACCTATAAATCATTAAAATCCTTAAAATATAATTTAACATTCATACATGGTCGAAATTTATTTCAAAAAATCAAAATATTTACTTTAATGGGCCCAATACTCTTTGTTCATCTCAAAACTGTTGTTTCCTACATCCTTCGTGACCCTAGAAAATTCATCATGTCACCATATAAATTAAAATCAACCAAAACATATCATGTAACCACTTGATTGAAATTCAATAACATTTATAACACTTATAAGTAATTTATAATTCTTGAAACACTCACATGCTCAAACCACAACCATTTTTGTCTTCACGAAATCAACCTGCCCAAAAATCTATTTTCAAAGATCGGTTGATAAAAACATTTCTAGGAACAATAAATACCTATAAATGGATTCATTAGATGTTAAATTCATTCCTATTAATATTCCAGGTAATATAAATCATCACCTAATCCACCTCGTTCTTCAAACAACTCAAAACTTTTAACAAAGCATATCATGTCATGCACTGACAAAAGTATTCTTGTCCTAAAACTGACCTAGAAACCATAGAAAAAATACTTATCATTATATAAACCTCATATCACTGGAAATATATCTAAATCCTTTTTCTAACACAACTTTAATCATTTTTAAAATCCACCTGTAGCTCCAAATATGCTCATTTTACTGAAGACAACTTTTTATGGCCTCAAAACTACCCTTTGACTAGTCAACCTGAATGGAGTTCATTTGACCATGTACCTGCATTAACATTCCATAAAACCTATTTTGACATCAAGATAAACTCACATAAATTCCATAACATCAATTTAACATGCAACTCTTTTGGATAACCTTGTCCCAAAACACTCTTCTTTAGAAACTGACTTGTTTGAGTGGGGCCCACTCATCACCATGACATCTACCATACCTTTCTATAAATATGAATGATTCCTCTACATTTTCCAATCATCATACATGCACTAGGAATTAATTATGGCCACTTAGGAAGAGTTTCTTGCATACCGCTTTCAAGTTAGGGTTTCAAACTCATAACTAGTCGTTTACCTTCTTAACATTTGTTCATAAAAACCTGACAATGAAATGACCTCATTATTATTTTAAACCTTCTAGACTCAATTTATAAACATCCCTTAAATCCACAATGTTCCATGAAAATCACACAATTTAGGGTGAGCATCTAAAGTCCCAATTCAAGCGGGAAATGGATTAGTTCTTAACATTGCTTCACCAAAACATCATAACTTGCAAAAAAATCTTCAGAATGACTCCAAATTTTTATCACACCTCAAGGAAACCCCTTTTCATCATCTCAAATCATCAACAAGTCATGGATAGCTCTCACTATTTCCATCCATTGTGACTTGCATAGCTACCCCTAGGGTTTTACACTGTAGAAGCTACGGTCAACTAAAAAATGCTATAACTCATCATGAAATCACTAAGAATGACCTAAACATACATGATACACCATAATTAACTTGAATACATACATCCATGAGATCATGTAGCTCCATAACTCAATCTTGCACCTCCTAGCATGCATACCAGCTCTAAATGAGCACATGAAACATAGCCAAACATCTGTATTTGCACCTTGCAACTGATATGAGTACCCAAGCACTCTCCAAACATATTATCCATTATGAAAAATTTATTCTCAAGTAACCAAGAAGCTCATACCTCCATGCAACATCACCTAGGCACCTGAATGGGCTTGTAAGAGCAAGCGGTCCTCACTTAATCTCATTGTATCATCAAGTAAACATCTAAACCATCATGAAAATATCAACCTCAACATCATCTAACCCTAATCCATCATCCAATTTTTCATTAATGTGGTTTTTCATCAATTACAACACCTATAAAGCGACATGCCAACAAAAAAGTCATTATTTAAATATGTTATAACAGAAGCTTTGTATTTACAAGGCATAGTATCAGGGTCTGATTGATTGGAGAAGCTATATGATTGCATACTTGAGTGTTTAGTGTCCTGAGTTATGTGTCAAGGATCAAAGGTTTCATCTTTTGGAAATGAGAAAATTATTATATGTCCTAATTGTCTGTATCTTAGAATATGTTGTCCTTGAAAAGTCTATGCTTAGTCTTGGTGTGTCTTTCATCAAAAAGGAATGTTATTCAATTAAGCACGTAGTCATAACTATCATGATGAGTCAAAATGGTTTGTGTATGTTGAAAATTTGAGCTTCAAAGTGTTGTTGATCCATTAAAGTCTCAAAAGTTGTATATCTTTAAATGGGTACTCTGAGTCATAATTGTGTAAAGAAGACTTAGACATATATTATGAATTTTTTGTTTGGATTTGATCCCAGTCTTCTTAGAGCATCAAAAGGTTTAATATTGAGGTTTATGAAACTGTAACAATTCTCAAGAGATCCTAATACATTTCGAAGTTAGTTTTAAGGTCAAGAAAAGGTACTTAATGTGTCTATGTGTAAGATGCATGATGAATCAGTGTTCAGTATCTCACATATGTGATAAGCCATGTCTAAAGGCCTCAAAAAAAGGATGTTGTTGAAGGAAACCTATTTTTTTTCAAGTGGAATGATAGTAAGGTACAGGTTCATGAAGTGTTCTTAAAACAAGGAAAGTTGTATTTGACTCTCAAGAAAGGTGATTAAGGTGTTTTTAAGGTCTATTTGATAGGATTGAGTGTTGACTTAAAGCTTGAATGAAAGGATGAAGGTATGCATAGGAAAGAGTTATCTCTAAGAATCCATTGACATGAGATGTTTGAAGCTCTATGGCTAGGATGTTGGTCTAGATTACAGGTGTGAAGACATATTGATTTGAAAGGCTTCAAAACTATGAATGATGCAAGAATGTTAAGTGTTATTTGATAGTGGCTTAATATGTTTTACAAAGAAGAAAGGAGTATGACAGAGTTACGATTATTGTGTCATGGAGTATTTGGTAAAAGAGGTGTGTTCTTGTGATAACATGAGTTAAGGGGTTCATCATTCTTTAATGGTCAAGATTGCATAGAGGTAAGTTGTGCTCATCTCTTCAACGTTAGTACAGTAATGTAAGATCAAATATGCAACATGGTTTTTGTGTTATAAGATATTTATGGAAGATGTTAAGAACATGAAAGGGTATAAGCTTGATAAGTCCAAATCTGTAAAGACCAAAAGAATCCTAACATGCCAAAGCCAAAGATTGATTGTAAAGACATGGATGATAAAGGGAGTTGTAGACTATGAAATATGTGCAAAAGGGAATACGTACAGGTATGAGAAAGACTTTTGGTTCATCAAGGTATTTGATGTCAAAGAAGGGGTATGCTCCCAGGGGGAGGTAAGATTTATTTTTTTTCTTCAAATATGTTACCATTCATAGTGAGTTGTTATAGTGAGCATGTGTTGCCATGAAAGATAATGAGAGGTAGAGGTCAATGTCTTGAGCTTGATCAAGCAAGTTTAAATGATCAGAAGAGTCCTAAGGTCTGCAGAGTTACCGTTGAGCTTCACTAAGGACTTGAACATTTGTGAGGTATCAAGAAGTATTGGATTACTTTATAACACTAAGAGAGAGACTAGAAATGCATATTCTAGATTAACACTGTCATAGGTGGAAGAGTTTCATCATCAAATGTATGATGTGATAGAGCATGGTATAACCAAGAAAGATGAGAAAATGACGACCTACAAGTTTGAAAGAGGCTACTACGACAAGGGGAGTCCACTTTTCTTCTTGATCAGGTAACTATGCAGGGATCTAGTTTTGTATTTTGATGAATAATCACAATGTTAGGACAAAGTACAATGTTGATAAGGAAGTTGGCATAGTTTAAAAGAAGGTATCAACTTTTAAGTATCTATGTCTCAAAGTGCCTTGAGTTTGTCTCATGGATGCAAGTACATTATTATCCTAAGTGTTGATCATATGAGCATGCTCCATAAGATATGAAGTGGTTTTTGAAACTGTAATATGAAGATGACAAGTATTTGTCAAGGTCAAGGTTTTTTCTATGCATCTGTCAGACGTACTTTATTATGTTGATGGTCTAATTGAAGCATAAAGAGAGTGGTATCAAGTATACAAAAGTTGTGTCCTAGATAGCTATCAAGGTGACTCAGGATTGTATAAGTGTGTGAATAATGGTAGATATGTGTGTTGCTCTATGGGAAAATATTTTAGGTTGGTAGTTTCTCCAAAATGAAAAGTATAGGTCTATAACAACATGACTACAGGTGTATGGAGTCCATGGAACTGAACATGATGATTGACCCTCAAATAAGATGCTAAGATAACCTTCAAGGATATTTGATAGTGTTTGTGTTTACTTACATGCATATTTTTTAGGGGGATCTTGTTATAAGCTCAAACTAGTATATTGGAATGAGAAGAGGTAGAGTCCACTGAAGGAATGATTTAGGACTGTAAATTTTTACATGATCACTTTCCATGACAAGTAAGCAATGTAAGAATCCCATTTTTTTCATTTATTGTTAGATGAGGATGATACAATGCCAGGGGGAGTATTGAGATAGAATTTCATTTGATGTGATTTCCCTTACTACTTGGAGAAGTATGAACAAAATAGACTGAAAGGTGGCTTTATGGATATTGGTCCTAAATGTGGCTATGATAAGCTTGAAGGCAAAGTTGGTGTTCTCGAGCATGGAATAAGCCTATAAGATGATGAAGAGCATTATTAAGGTAAAAATTAGAGGATATATGTTCAGGGGGAGCTATTTTGAGGCCCATATCAATCTTCAAATGTTGTTAAAGAAGTCAAAGAAGACAAAGTATAGTCCAAGTGGGAGTTTTAGTTAAGCATATAAGTTATTTTGTGCATTTTTTTCATTGTGTGTTTTTATTTTCCATGTCTTGTCATCATTATATCCTTTTTCATAGATTTAAAAGGGGGACAGAAGCATCAGAAACATGGAAAAGAGGTCTAGTAGGTGTGTTTAGTCTTCTTGGTTGTTATCAATGTTTCTGAAAGTGGTTGTCATCAATGACAAAGGGGGAGATTGTTGACCATTGTGTGTTAGTGTTGTCATTGATGTCAAGTAAATTGATAGAAAATGGTGTCATGGTGTTGTATGAGTCTCCATGATGTATCTTTCAGTGTCTAACATGAAGGTTGATTGGCAGCGTCCAAGTTTGGTGAAGTCTTATAGTGTTATGGAGAATGTTTCAGTGTGCATGGTCACACTACAAGTCCTTCCAAGTGATTTGAAGGTTGGTGTGAGGTTCATCATAGTTGGAATGATGTTTCAAGAGTGTCCATCTGTCTGTAAGTAGTCAACAAGGTCATTTCATGGCTTGTCTTGGTGTGAAGTAGTCATTCTAGGCCTATTCCTAGTCATGAAGCATGTAGAATGGTATGGAAGTATGAGTTTTAGAAATGATAAGTTTTTTTGAAGGATTTTAGTAGTATGGTGATGGTATACATGAGGTATACGATGAGTTTCAAGTCATTTATCAAAGGTTTGGTGGTGTTTCATGGTCCTTGGGAAGTAAGCAGGTGAAGACAAGCTAAGTAGACATAGGTAAGTCATTATGGATAGAGATTTTAAGACCTATTTGAGATATATGGTGAGTATGGATAGTTAGAGGATGTTTTCATGATACTTCTTGATAATTTTTAGGTCATTCTAAAGAAGATTTTGCAATATATGAATATTTTGGCAAAACCGGGTTTTCTAGAGTGTGATTTTGAGGTAAAAGTTGACCTTCTGTGGATTGTATGTTTTGCATGGTACATAGAGAATTTAAAGTATTTTTTACATAGATCTAACAATATTTTACAAAAATAATGAGGTTGTTTGATCGTACCATTTTTATGAACTATCGTTCAGAAGATAAGTGCTTTGAAACCCTAGCTAAAAGTGACTTAGAGAAAAAGGAGTGTATTGAGTATGTTTTGGTTCCTTTTTCAAAAGTGATGATTGGAGGTAGTAGAGGACTCCTTAATATTTCTAGAAAGTGATATTAGAGCATGTGACTATATATGGACCCCACTCGCAAATATAATTTTTTGAATAAGTTTAGTTTATGGAAAATTTATCCAAAGAAGGTATGAAATAAATTCATATAGTTTTTACCCAGGGAGTTGTACTAGATGTCCATGATAGTTTCAGATCATGGTTAAGGTTCTAAATGGAAAATTGTGCCCTATTTATGAGGGCTAGATTTTGGGGCAGTTCGGAGTAGTATGTGGTAAAAGTGGAATTGTTGGATCTACATGCCGAGCTAAGGCTTGATTCAAGTTTGGTTATGATCTTGGTTCAGAGAGTTTTCGAATGATATATCAAACCTTTTTTTTTAATAAGTTATGAGCAAGTTATGACCTAGTCTTTGAAGGTGAAATATTGAGGATGCCTAGTTAAGCAAGGTCTTGAGAAGCTTTATGAGGTTTTTTATTGTTTTGATATTCTTCATGATTTTTGAAGGTTTTTTGAGTGCTTAGACAACATTTATAAGGGTTTTCCATTCTTTGGTTAAGCTTGGAAGTGATTTTGGAGGTGATTTAACAAAAATAAACTTTTTTGAGAAAACTCTAATTATAGAGTAACAGATGTAAACTATAATAAGCAACCATTGTAATAGAGGTGACACAAGTAAATAAGATAGATAAAAAATTAAAACCCTAAGTGCAAGAGAGAGAAATAAATACTTATTTGATTCACGCTTTCTCAATTTATGATGAATGTCTGGACTAGAACAGACTGGTGAATCTAAGAGGACATAAAGTGTCACCAATTACCACCGTCTATATTAAATTGATGGAGTCTGTTGGATGTTTCTAGGACTAGTGCGCCTCAAACTGGGACTAGGGTGCCTAAGGCACTGGGGACCTCTGTTAGGCATGCCTGTGACTGCGTAGGATCTTGTAACATGGTTTTTTTGGTATCACATACGTGTCATTGGTTGTCACTTTTGGTCACCTATATGTCACTGGGTGATCACCGAATGTGCCTGAAATCTGCAAAGAGATAAAGACCTATAAAACCCTCAAACTACATCAAATCCCAAAAATAAAAGATGCAAAATGAGGAGTCAGAATGACCCCGGTGGTCACCTAAGTGAGTGAGCTTACAACCAAGTGTTACGCTACATTTTTCTCCATGTAGTTCTTTTGCGTGTGTGATAGAATTTCCCTAGGAAGCCCTTGCGCAAGTACACTTTGATAGAGGGAAATAGCTATATGTACCAATGTAAATAGAAGTGTAGATGCAAAAATGAACTTCCCTTCCTATGATGTGTATGTAAAAAATACAGTCCCTTGTCACGTTGAGTGAAGTGCTAGATGAATGCCTTTCATTCTCTTATAATGCCTTTGGATGCAACCTTAGGTGATGATAATATATGACTTAGATTTTGGTCCCTTATTATGGTCACATAACTTTATATTTATATGATTCCCTTGGTTGAATTTTGTAATTGACAATTAGAAGGCTGACCCATAAGAAAATAAGATGCCCAAAAGATAAAAGATTCCCAAAAGAGCGAGTAAAGTAGAAAGAGGTCAAGGGCACCTAGAAGGATGAGGGTGCCTAGGCACTAGCATCCTATCTGGGTGCTAGTGTCCAAAGTCCTAAAAGATAAATTAAAAAATTCCATACTGGGTTGTAGGGTGTAGAAGGCCAAATAGAAAATAAGAAACATAGAAAAAAGGCCAAAGATAGTTGTCAATTGCTAGTTTTCTCACTTAGGAATCATATAAATAGTAGTATGTGATTAGGACCTAGAAATGTACCCAAGTGCG
Source organism: Taxus chinensis (assembly GCA_019776745.2). Lineage (NCBI taxonomy): Eukaryota > Viridiplantae > Streptophyta > Pinopsida > Cupressales > Taxaceae > Taxus > Taxus chinensis. The sequence continues at coordinate 223,241,342 of CM034149.1, forward strand.
TGATTTTGTGTCTACATTTGTCCCCACTTTATGTTGTTGAGTGAATACTTGATAACATAAAGTAGTTAAGAGATGTGTACCTTTTGTTCCTTGTAGATGTGATGGTGAAACGTGCCGAGGAGACAAGTGAAAGTGTGAAGTAGTAAAAATGAAGTGTGGAAGCTAAGAAAGATGAAGTGACCCTAGGGGTGAAGTGCATTGTGTCGTATCATGTTGTACCCATTGTTGTTGTGCTTGATGTAGGGTTGTTTCTTGTTGTACGTATTAAGGACGGACCTACAAAATAAGAGTGAAAGAGTAGTCAAAGTCATGTATTATGAAAAATCTTGTACAAACATGTGAAAAATATGTAAATGTATGTAAAACGTAGTAAAAGGAAAGTGTGCACCTGATCTATGAAGAGTTAAAAGGATAGAAAATATCCTGAACTACTATAGAAGAATGAGTTTTTTGGGAGATATCATGACAAGAATGAGTTTTTTGGGTGATCTCATGCCAAGAATGAATTTTTTGGGCAATCTCATGCCAAGAATGCGGTTTTTTGGGAAGATCTCATGCCAAGTGCGAGTTTTTTGGGCGATCTCACAGCCACGACAAAAGAGTGTTGGGGAGAGAGGTTCTAGTGTTACTCTCCTTCCATGACTGCTTCCCAAATTTATACACCACTACTAGATGGTGTGATCCATGTTTAGTTTCGAATTGTTCCATTTGTTCTGATCCAAGTAGAATTGTAAAGGAGATAGAATGCATTTTGATTTCTGGAGGACTATGCATGTACTGTGAAAACTGCTTTGTGAACTATTGAAAATTGTGTTGATCTGAGAAAGTAATTGTAACTACCCCCTAGTCATAGGTTCCCAGGAAAGGTCAGGAGTGCCCAGGTGCTAGTGTCTGTATCTAGGTGTTGGTGTTTGTGTTGAACTGAGGACCCAAGTCAGAATCTGGGTCATTTTGTGATTGTAACTCTGTTATGTTCATGTATTGTGTAGGCCTGTAACTGATAGCTCTGAGATTGCTTATGGGGTGACTAATTCACCCAATGTATGCCCCCTTTTGGGGTGCATGCGATGTCGCTAAGAGAATGCGGCCCAAAGAGAGTGATTGAATGCTTGATATGAAATTGTATACCCTGCAGGGAGGGGATGTGCATGGTAGAAACCAAGGACACATGCAAACAAAGTGGCTAGATACATGGTGTTAGTAGAAAAGTAAGCAAGCATGTCATAGAAAAACATAGTGTAACAAGTAAATGTGTATAGAAAAGAGAGACCGCGAAAAATTGGGTTTCATACATGGGACATCACTCACAATGTCACAAGATAATCAGGGTTGAAGCGGCCAAAAGCATACAATGTGCATACGAGACAAATTACATAGCCCAAAAAATAATGACATACAATATCAAATAATGGAAAATAGTAGCAAGAAAAGTATCAGATAACCATGGTGGTAAATAGTTCTCCAGAAAGAAAATGTTGCACATGAAGCACCCATTAGCATGTTAGAAAGATAAAGAGTATGTCAGAATGTGTATAGATCAATGATAAAGTAGTATGATAGTAAGAATAGGAAGTAGTAAATAATGAAACAATAACACATATAGTGTGTAAGATTAGGAATGTAGATGCCCCGAGGAGCCTCGGTTGGACTGGTAAGAGGTACAATGCCAAGACATCATTATTGTGTGTAAAGATCTATAAGAAAGTTTTTATCTCAAACTAAAGAACAAGTGAACACACATGTGTATGTAGAGAAATATAATGACATAATTGGATATGTGTCTAACATAGTAAGCAAAGTGTAACATGTAACTATTGGTATACCTTCAATGCAAAAATAATTACAACCAAGATATGCAATATATTGTGAGTGATGAGTGAGATGGAATGATATGTAATATGAATGTGATAGGATTGACAGTGTGCCCCCCGAGTGAATGTATGAATGAGTATGAGATGAGTTTCATTTATAAAATACCCCTCGACAGTCAAGAATGAACCATAGAACAAGAGTGCTTCATCAGGGAAATGACTTGAAAATGTGCACGTTAGAACATGATATAGACCATGAAAGTGCAATTAGTGTAGAGTGTATGAATCACATGATGTGTGTCTTCTTAGTATGATGTTAGAATTATGCTAGCATGAATAGTGAAGCATGGAGTGTGAAATTCTGTAGTGTGTGAGGTTCATGGATGTGGTATTCCCTTAAGGGTAAGTTTGAACCTTAGCACGAAGTGTTCATCATAGGGTAATGATATTGATACAAAGTCTAGCTAGATGCTTAATCAATCTAAGTGTATGAAGCTTAAAGAGTGACATGATTCATGAGGTTAATTCTTAGATTCAGACTGATGATGCAAGGGGGGGGAAGAAGTTAAGCATGATGCCCCCAAGTGTGTCATAGAGTAGTGCATACTATGCGTCAAGTGCTTTTTAATGTGGAGGTTATGAAAGATGAAGGTCATCAATGCACTGGATTAGTTTTCATTGATGAAAGTGATTGGATGCCTAAAGTAGATATCGTACCCTAATGGACCTTGAATTGACTATGGAAGTCGAAAGAGGATGAAATGTAAGGAGTTTGTTGGTCTTGCTTTGATTGGTTATCTTACCTGGGACGTGGTGATGTCGTAGAAGACTTGAGAGGGGTAGGTGATGTATTTATATTTAGAGGAGGTTTCTTAGTAGTTGGTGGCGCGATAGAAGACTTAGTACAAGGAGGTGATGGAGAACAAACCTTGAGAGGTGATTGCTTAGTTGGAGTGGGTTGTATAGGTAGCACTTGAGTGAAGGAAGAAGGAACATTACAAGTGATGGCATGATTCTCATTAGACATAGATGAATCCGTATTTAGGAACCCATTTGAGATTTAGACCAATTTAATATGAACATGTCCAAGCATATATTTTTTCTTAGTCACCCTCATGAGATAAGACCATGGAATGTTTGCTTAAGGTGGCCAATTTGTCATTGTAGAGCATATCAATCCTTGTCATTATGTCCATTCCTATTCGATGATACCTTGTAAAATGGAGACCTTGATATTTTACAAGCCAATAAGGAGGATACCCTTCCTAATGATGTAGGTGGAAAATTGATCAATTCCATGAGTAAGGAGCTCAGGAAAGAATGTCATGTTTGCTTAACATTGAGCTCAAACTTGAGAGGTTCTGTAGGATTTGGTAAGACTTGAGGTACACTGATATGAGCACATGTAGAAGACATAGAATTAGGATGAGATGAATGAGATGTAGGAAGAACTAGAATGGAGCTTTTTAAGAAACATTTTGAGATGTTGAAATTCACATTTAAGAGATATAATCGTTGATTCCATAGCTTGAATTTTGTCTTGAAATAAAGAATGCAAAGCCTGAATTGACTCTAAGATGGGTTTATTGGATGGAGGATCATAAAGGCTAGGGTCATCAGAGAGACGATCAAAATTGGAACTTACTTAGGTAGGTGGTGTATTGCAAGGAAAATACATGGTGTCTATTGAGTTTTGGAGAATATCTTTCTAATTGGTTGCATTTAAAGTAATTCATGCAAATAAATTGAGGAATTTTAGGAGCCATGATAGAGACTAGAATAGAAAAATGAGGATCCAAGTGTATGGTTCAAAATGTTTATGGTTCACTAAATGATTTAACAAAAATAGAATTTTGTAAAACCTACTAATTAACTGAGTAACATATGATAAGTAAATGTTAAACAATACTGGAATATATGTTACACTAAGCAAATAAGCTAATAAAAATGAAAACCTAAGTGCAAGAGAGAGAGAATGAAGGACTTAGCTGATTTATGCTTTCCCAAATGTCTGGGACTATCTAGACTATGGAGAAATTGAGAAACATGAAGGCAAAACTATCATAAATTGTAGCATGTTAGTCAATTCTAGAATTCTTGAATGAGCTCTGGACTAGGGTACATAGACTGGGTTAGGGGCACCTAGGTGCAGGAGATTCTTGTTTGGCACATGTGACTGAAGAATGGGCTAGGAACCTTGTTTTTTGGTAGTTTCACAAGTGTCACCAAATTGTATGCTTTTGGTCACTTGTATGTCACTGGATGATCTGAGTATTCCAAAACAAACAAACAGATAAAGACCTGAAAAACCCTCAAACTACATCAAATCAATGAAAATGGGAAAATATAAAATGGGGAGAACATACCAGATTTTTGACCCTGGATGGTCACTTCGAGACATTGAGTGATCTTAGAACCAAACATTGCAATACATTTCAGACTCCATGTAGTTATTTTGTGTGTGTGTAGAAGTCATGCCCTAGGAAGCCCTTGCTACAATGCATGCATGATAGGGTGCAATACATAGATGTAGCAGGTGATAACATAGATGTGTGGATGGAAAAATGAACTTCCCTTCCTATGTTGTGTATGCAAAAAATGTAGTCCCTTGTCCCTTGAGTAAGAGTGAATCCCTAGATGAGATGTCCTTTGGATGCTCAACCTTAGGTGATGATAATAGATGCTTAGATGCTTGGTCTTTTTATTATGGTCACATAGCTTTGTATTTATATGATTCCCTTGTTTGAATTTCGTAATTGACAACTAGAAGGTCGAACCCATAAGAAAATAAGATACCTAAAAGATAAAAAGATGCCCAACAAAAGCGAGTAAAGTAGAAAGAGGTTAGGGGTGCCCAGAAGGACAAGGGCACCTGGGTGTTAGCATCTTTGGGCACTGGTGTCCAGAGTCCTAAAATAGAAACCAATAAAGTCCATACTGTGTTGTAAGGTGTAGAAGGCTAAATAGAAAATAAGAAACATAGGGAAAAGGACAAAGATAACAGTCAATTGCTAGTTTTCTCACTTAGGAATCATATGAAAATTAGTAAGTTATTAGGACCTAAAAATGTACCCAAGTGCAGTGGTCTTGAAACTGTCAGGATCTGCTCAGGGCGGCAATTGAGCTCTAGACTAGTTCTTGAATCCCAGAAGCCTAAGTGAGTAGAATCAGAGATTGGCATGGTTAAATGCCTTCCACTGTGAATTTGGAAGCACCCAACTGTGTGGTCTTTATGTCCCTATGACCTTTACCATATATTTCTAATGGTGCATGGTTTGTTTCATGATGATGATATTTGATAATTCATCCATCTCAGTTTGTGGAGAAGAAGGTTATTGGGCATTTTCAGAGGCCCAAAGAGATTGCAAAGAGCTAAAGAGAAAAGTAGGTAAGATGATGCAAATTGAGCAAGATCTTCAGTGCTGGAGTGGAATTGTAGGAGCATTTTTGTAGTGAACAGAGATGAATTTTGTTACTATTGAAGGCCTTTGAGAGGTTTACGATTGTTGTCAGCCAGGGTGAAAACTACTTGAGTTCCTAATACTGTAATTGTCTATAATTGACTAACTAAAAGTTTGGTAAAGAAAGAGCAGTTGCCCTGTCCCGACTAGTTTTCCTCCATTGGAGGTTTCCATGAGCTCTAGCAAGAATTTTTGCGATATCAGAGCTGAGTGTATATATCCAGGACTGAGTGGCTACATGGCAATTATTTCTTGTGATTATGGTATGATCAATGACAAGGTCCAAAGGTGAAGATTGGTTCCTGGAAACAATTGTTTTTAGAAGGATATGAGCCTTCTTGATAGAGTTATGAGAATTTTATTAGTGCAAGCTAATGTGTGACGATGGATAATTTTTTTATGTCCTATTTTACTTGTCTGAGAAAATTTTGGAGCTTGTCTAATCATGGTGACGATGTTTGTGGTCTTTGATGAATCAGGTCATAGGGTTTTGAGCAATTTTTGAGCTTGGTTGGTGTGTTTGAGCATGACCGACCTACATGGGTCCATTTGATGAGTTTATATGAATGCATTGTTATATTTTTGAGTTTTATCAGTTGAGCTATTGATTTATGACTGACATACCTTTTTTTTGAGTTGGAATGCATACAAAAGTGAACCTGACACCCTTATCACTATGGGACCATGAAGTGAGGGGGTAGGCCCCAATATCACACCTCTTACTGACACCAACACATATTTTGGCCTCACATACCTTTGGGTAAATCAAGTTCTTTGAACTTAAAATAATCTAAAACCAGCCTTAGCTAACATTTTTATTGGTACCCTTTCAGTCATATTTCTCATTTCACACTCTCCTGCAATTAATCAAGAGAATCAAAATTTGTTGTGTGACTTGTTTGCAGATGCTTTAAACAATCATTTTTATTTTTGTTCATTAACTATGTGATTAGTTCATGGTTTTAACTAGACAATATTCTCGTCTTCAAAATGATGATGATATGACAAATCGTCTTCAAAAATCCATAGGAAATCTCAAATCCTGCCTTCAAGACATTCCAAACATAATTGATCGATTCCGATGACATCCAAAGAATGAAAAAGAATCCCCACATTCTCCTGGTACCTAGGCAATCACATCATAAATTCAATATCTGGATCTAGCCCATGTTTTTTCAACATTGGTGATCCAATATTTACATAAATTCTAAATTCTAACCTGGTGGCCCTTATTGTTTACCTTTCTTCCCGAGGTGTCCTCTTCTAACAACCAGAGCCAGAACAATGACCTCCAATTACTATCATCACCTTTAACCCTTCCCAACTTATTGACCCTAATCATAAGCTTGTTATGCTACAAATTCACCCCTACTCCATTGTTGGTGAATCAGGAACATCAACCCCTGCTTCATCATATCACATCACTACTTTAAATCTTAACATTATCTCGTCACAAAACACATCCAACCAACAACTATCTATGTCATCAAATTCTTCATCGAGCTCATCAGCGACACAAACTAACACTTTGACATTTCATTCCATATCCACTCTGGTAGTCTCCAATGCTTCTCCTCTACCTTATGTAAGCTCAGCTGGTATTCCCCTTACTATGCCCCCTCCCATTACATCTCAACTCATCCCATCACAACAACCTACATCCTCAATCCAAAATCTAGTCTCATCTATCCCCACATCTACACCCCCTATCAATACGAGTTCCACCATTAGTACTCATCCCTTTTCACAAGTGTCCACTACTCCTATCTCACAATATAACACCATCCCTTCTCAATATATACCATATTCATCCTGACATCTTATCAACAATTAAATTCCTATTCATTATCAATACATTCAACCCTTAGTCTCTCAAAATCCCCACAATATCCTGACAAGTATCCCTCTTCATCAGAATATCCCTTTACCATATCATCTATACTAGCAATCAAACCCACATGTATATAATCAACCTGGGTCATCATCCTCAACTCTTCAACAACCACTTCAAAGTGATCCCTTGCAAGCATTCATGAATAGGATTGCAAGTCTTGAAGCCACCACCATGGGTCCTAAGAGTACCCTTTCATATGAACAGATTTGTAACGAACCTATCCACCCATTAGTACATTTCAAGGCTTATCCCTCACACTGGGAACCCCCAAAATTTATTAAATTTTACAGTAAGGAGGACCTACAACAACACATCCGATATTTTTTTCATGCATGTTATCTCATTACCCACGACTAGGATCTCATGTTGAGGACATTTCCCATGTCCTTAGCAAGACCTGCCCTTGATTGGTTTACCAACATCCCATAATATTCTCTCTTATCTTTCGCACAACTCGCTCAATTTTTCTTATAGAACTTCTCAATTAACATTACTCGCAAAATCTCTATCACTGATCTATATGGCATTAAAAAATTAGTAGACAAGTATGTCACAATTGCATTACCATATGGTGAGGATTATCAATCAGTTATCCTTATCTCTCCTATAAACCGAGTTGATTGAGTTATTCACCTAATCATGTGCTAAGCATATATCATCAACACTTCAAATGCAATTCATCCATACATTCGATGAAGCCTTTACCATGGCCCACAAACTAGAGCTTTGCACCTTTAAGGATGGTAAGATTAAACTCAGATCTAATAAATCTAATCCTGGGTCCACATTTAAACTTTCTCATAGCAATGATAAATCCAAAGGCTCAGTGAACATGATTATCGTAAAATCCACGTCCAAAGGTCATTCAGACTCCAAATGATCCCAACCTAAACATAACTACACACACATTAGGGAGTCTTATAGCATGGTCTTCGACAAACTCTTAGCCACGGGCATGATTAAACTTCTCCCTATCTATCCTATTGACACGTATGTTTCTAAACCATCGTGTTATCGAGATAATGACTATTATAAATACCATTAATTCTAAGGCCATGAAATTGAAAAGTTTCATTCATTTATAAACATCCTTTAGGATCTTATCAACTAAGGTGACTTTCAACTTGACAATTTGAACGTGCCTCCAAACCAAAACTTGAATGTGTTTAAACAACCCTTTACAAACTATTCCTTATTTACCAGTCAACCTCAATCTAACGTTGTCAACTCTCATCATGCCATCAACACCATAAAATACATCTCATGTACACCATCAACACTTAGCGTTCCTACCACAAAAGCACTAACTAAATTGTCTGACTCTTCTAGTCTTGTCACTAATAAGACCACAAACCTTCCTACACCTACCAAATCCTCCTTAGACCCACCTTTCGCCTCTTCAAAAGTCCCAAAAAAGAAACTTATCATAGAATTCATAAAAATATATTTCGAATACCACATCACTCGACACCACATCCAGAATCTCAATAATACCATGATAAAATCCATAAATCATTCACCTATAAAAACAAAAACCGCACCACGTAATCATCAGACAACCTTATCATGAAATACACAACCATTTCCTTCCATCTTAAGGCCTCACCCCTCGTCTAAATTCATGATTACCATTATAAAATATAGGTTCCTCCCTCAACTTGAACCTAAACATGTCGCAAGGAGTACAACCTCGTCAACTCAAACCTCTAAATCTATAAATGATGTATAGATCTTTTCTCCTTCATCATCATCCTTGACAACCATGACAAGATACTATGTTAAAATCCTCGAAAAACTCACCCAATCATCTACCATAACATTACCTCCTATAAATTATCTAACTCCCAAGGGTTGAAACCATCTTGCTATAATTATGAATCATTTTGTACATACCATCAAACACTAGGACATTCCACTAAGGACTACAAGGCCCTCCATGCCATGATTCAGAGCCTGACTAGCAAAGGGATTCTTCCCAAAAATTCAAATTATTTATATATAATCAAACATATCCATCGACTTAAACCAAACCATCAAATATTTAAAGCCACCCCTTATAAACCATCATCCAACACCACATACATATCCGACAAGAGCAAGGCTTCCTCCAGTAAATCCCCGCTCCATCAAATAGATGTCATTATCATAACCACAAGGGCACGTGTGCAAGACCTCAAAGTCTAAAACTAAAACAAGCCCAAAATATATATTTCCCTTATCCCTGAATCATCTAATCCATCATCTTCTAAGGCTAAGGTGTCTATCCTCATTGCTCCACATACCTAATCTACCACATCTATACAAAGCATTGCCATTAAAAAAATCCACCAAGCTCCTGTGAAGATTTCCCTCTACGATCTTGTTCAAACTTTTACACATCACTGACAAGCGATGATTGAGGCTCTCCAATCCATCTCAGTATCATCAGATGATCTTCAATCATTTGCCAACCTTATCGGAATTCTTAAAATTTCTACCGCTATCTATTTTGATGACTCTAAAATCCCATCCTTACAGCTTGAAGACCATGACCTTCCACTCTTTTTCACCACCCAAATCAATGATAATCCCGTCAAAATAGTTATGATTGACAACGGCTCCAATATTAACATCATATCCTCTCTTGCCTTCAAACAACTCCAATTACCTAATACTATTATTACACATAAACCTACCATGTGGTGTGCCTTTAATGATGACATCACCCCTACGTTAGGCACGGTAATTTTACATATCAAAGTAGGCATTAAAATCCTTCATGAACTCTTCTATCTTGTAAAATGGGATTTCTAGTACAACATGTTATTAGGACGACCTTGGATACGCACTATGCGTTGTATCCCATCAACATTACACCACTGCCTAAAGTATGAACATGCAGGTAAAGCCTTTATTGTTCCCACCAACCCAAATCCTTTCAAATCATGTTACATGACCTACCAACCTAATGGAATTTTCATCCCTAAGACTAACTCATGCTCTTTTGACAAGGATTCTACCAAATATTTTATCCTCTATTCTAAGCAATCGGATGACAAATCCTTTGAAGATGTTATACAATGTATCTCGCTAGGATAGTACCTCTTTCTAGCCTTCAACTCACTCCCTATACCTAAAGCCAAATAAAAAATGTGCATTGTGCATAAGATCTCATAAGCCAACAATAAAAAAAAAATATAAAACATAATAATCACTAAAAATCAAATATGCCTAAAAACTACAAAGAAAATGAAAAAAATTAAGGTTGATTTAAGATGTGTCATCCATTCAATTATCCAAATACACTCACATTCAATTTTTTCACATCCCTCTACACACTCCACCTACCAATTTGTATCTTTAGTATAAATTAGACACTTATAATATTAACTCTCTAAAAACTTACCACCCATATCCCTACCAATCTTCTATGTAACCCAAATCTATAAAACACCACTCATTCCCTCTCTTTTGAATCCCCCCTTGGCTTTTGGACCACTATTTCTCTTGTTCATGTATGTTTTTTTTTAAATTCCCAAAGGATAAATAATATCATCTTAGACAATTGAATCTTGCTACGTAACTAAATTTGAAATTTTCAACATAGGTGTCATTCACAACTATGACTAGCTTGCAACTTCTCTGTGATTGTGAATGTGATTGAGTTACAATTGATGACAATATCTAATTAGTTGACATATTATAAACAACCTATAATCTCCCACCAATAAATATTTCACCACGGCTTGGTCCACTCAAGCTCCCGAACATGTATGCCATTTCATTTATCATTTCCTATCTTACATGTTCATTTATCAACCTTAAAAATTCTAGGGATCTAACTGAGGCAAGTCCCCTATCCACAAAATTAAACTAATATTTTATGTAGTGTTGTGTTTTCAAATTCAAATTTTGGGTTTAACCTACTTTATTCATGGAAAAAACCCTATGACATCCCTCTCTTATTTAGTGACAACAATATAATCCTATTTTATTTAATAACATGATGTAATTTGATTTACTTGATAAATCTATGGTGGCTCAATATTTATGGGTACAACTATAGGTGTATTAGAGATTAGGGTTACCCAAAAGAGGGTGAAGCCTTAGGTGTGATATCTAGAGCAACATCATTCACTTTTTTTGATTGAATGGGTGGTCATACCCCATCTTCTTAGAGTATAACACCTCCTCCTCTAAAGGGTGAAGGAAGTGTGTGAGATAAGGGGGATTATATATGATTGTATGATGTGCCCATTTTTAAATAGTGGACACACACACACACACACACACACACACACGCACGCACGCACGCACGCACGCACGCACGCACGCACGCACGCACGCACGCACACACACACACGCACACACACACACACACACACACGCACACGCACACGCACACGCACACGCACACATGTGCACGCACACACACATTTTAACCTATTGTGTACATTTTTTATGGAATTACATGTTGATGGTTAGTAAATTAACTTATGTTTGGCTTATGTTTTCATTTCTATGTTTGCACAATATGATGACATATATGACTTGTAAAAGTGAAGATTCAAAAATAAGAAAAATGTTAAATTGGACATCTAATTGAAAAGGACAGGAAAATCTATAAATCAAAAGATGTGCTAATAAGTGTCAGTAGGATGATATTTTATGACATATAAGAAAGTAATCAAATAGATAAAAAAAAACCTTCTAAAGGATTTTAGGACATATAATAACACCTAAGAAAGGAATAAGAAGGTTTGTAAATAAGGTTGTCATAAATATCAAATGAAATATAATACATGGGAAAAGAAAACATAAGATATCCTAAAAATATGGGTTATAAATATTAAATGTAATGCAATGGAGGTAAAAAGGTTATATATGGATACATAACATACCAAAAGATCAAGAAACAAAAAATGGAAAAAGTAAATGCAAAAGATGTCATAAAGAGACTATAAATTGTAGCTAGGATTAAAAGTGGTAGTCAAAATATGTGATCTAATTAGCTTGTACAATAAGTACACTGCATAGGATTGTAAGGGGTATATGGTATCATCAAAATAAATGTCTTGTCTAAACTATAGATGGTAAGGGGTAGCTCAAATATTGAACTAACCAACATATCTAATCTAAGGATGCAAAGTGTAGACAATTTTTTGTTAGGAAATAAGAAATAAAATATGTGGAATAATCCCTGTTAGGAGATATGAGATAAAATATGTGGAATAATCTCTTACAGAATCACAACAGTAGAAACTAATATGTAGAAAATATTACATATCTCAAATAAAAGTGCAGAATAAATAACACAACACAGAAAGACAATATTTAACGTGGTTCACCCAATTTGGGATACATCCACCAAGAATCACTTGCTCATATTTTATTACAAGCTTCCACTCTCTCAATATAATACCTAGATCCGTTTGGAGCTATGCTCAACAAACTCTACAGAATTCACACCCAAATTCAAAGCACATCTGCAATGCATTTTCTTGTGTTTCTATCATATGCATAAGACTATATAAATAGACAACTGCTTAAGCAGTTTTACAAAATCGTGGGTATCAAACAATGGGCAAAAAACAAAACCATCCCATAAACCTATGGGTAGCTGAAGAGGTGGTTTTACAAAACAATGAGTACCGAAAAACCAGGGGCCCAAAAACAACCCATAACGGTTACCCATTACCCATGGGTTAATAAACCACCCATGAAAATACCCGAGTGTAACACATAGAAGATGTACCAGACTCTAACACGAAAATAGCCTCTGCAAACATAACAATCTCTTACTTGGAGACTACTTTTCACTGAGAAAGCTTCTCAACCCTTCACTATCATCCGCGAAGGCCAACTAAAGTTTAACATAGCTTTAGTTTATCCCTTGTGACCACCTTGGTCATCATGTCTGTAGGATTTTGACTGGTATGAATCTTCTCCAACTTCAACTTATCTTCCTCCAAAGTTGTCCTGATGAAGTGATATCTCAACTGTATATGCTTCGTCCTGGAGTGGAAAGCAAAGTTCTTAGCTAGGTGTATAGCACGCTGACTATCACTATGCAGCTTACATTCCTCCTGCTTATGCCCCATCTCCTCAAGCAATTGTTATAACCAAATCATCTCTTTTCTTGCCTTCGTGGCAGTAATATACTCAGCCTCTGTGGTTGACAAAGCCACCAGCTTCTGTAGTCATGAAATCCAGCTCATTGTTGTCCCACCTACAATGTAAATAAAACCTGTTGTGCTCCTCCTGCTGTCTACATCTCCAGCCATGTTTGAATCTACATAACCACATAAAGTGGTGTCTGATCCACTGTAGCACAAAACTGTCCCCATGGTCCCTCTCAAATACTGAAGGATCCACTTTATTGCTTGCCAATGCTCTTTACCTGGATCACTCATAAATCTACTCACAGCTCCCACTGCATGGGCAATATTAGGCCTAGTGCACACCATAGCATACATCAAACTGCTAACTGCTGACGAGTAAGGTACCTTGGACATCTAGTTTCTTTCCTGCTCTGTCTTGGGACACTGCTCTTTTGATAACTTAAAATGGCCTGCCAAAGGAGTCCCAACCAGTTTAGCATCCTACATGTCAAACCTATCCAATACCTTTTTAATGTACTCTTCCTGAGATAAAGTCAGCTTCTGTTCCTTCCTATCCCGAGTTATCCTCATACCAAGGATTTGTCTAGCTGCCCCTAAATCCTTCATATCAAAGGATTCACTTAGTTTTTTCTTGAGTAATTTTATTTCCTACATGTTTTTACCTGCAACCAACATGTCATCAACATAAAAACACAGGATAATATAACTTCCATCCTCAAATTTCTTTGTATACATACAATGGTTAGAATGACATCTAATATAACCTTGCTCCATCATGAAGCTATCAAAATTATTATACCATTGATGTGGAGCTTGTTTCAAGCCATACAAACTCTTCTTCAGTTTACACACCATCTCATCTTTACCTTTGACCTCATAGCCCTCTAGTTGCTGCATATATTGTTCCTCCTCCAAATCACCATGGAGAAATGCAGTCTTTACATCTAACTATTCTAAGTGCAAGTCTTCTGCTGCCACTATTCCAAGAACAGTTCTAATAGAAGTAATTTTTACTACAGGAGAAAATATCTCATCAAAATCTATACCTTGTTTCTATGCAAACCCTTTGACCACCAACTAGGCCTTATATATTTTCTTTCCTCCTTCGTCTTTAACTCTATACACCCACTTGTTCTGCAATGCTCTTTTTCCTTCTGGTAGCTTCACCAAATCCCAAGTCTAGTTCTCCATGAGAGACTTATGCTCCTCATCCATGGCTTGCTCCCACTTCTTACTAGCATCTACCTAAATTGCTTCATCAAAGCTCTCTGGCTCTCCTTTATCAATGAGTAATAAATAATAAAGAGAAGGAGAAAAATGTTCAGGTTCTTTTCTTACCCTAGAAGACCTCCTCATTGTAGGAGTTTGGGGTTCCTGTTGAGTTGGTTCCTGAATTGATTCATGGGTCACTGTCCCATCCGGAAGATCCTCTACCACTGCATATTATTTCTTGGATTCTTCCCTGTTTTCCTACAACTGTTGCTTATACATGACTTTCTCATTAAAGACCATATCCCTAGACCGAATGATTTTCTTGTCCTTAATACTCCAACATTTAAATCCAGAGTCATCACCACCATAAATAATGAAAGTACATTTTTCTGATTTAGCCTCTAGCTTGGTCCTATCATCCTTGTCTATATGAACAAACACCTCACATCCAAATACTCTAAGAAATGAATAATCAAATTTCTTACCATACCAAGCCTCCTCAGGTATGCCTCCATCCAAGGCTCTTGAGGGTCCTCTATTTGTCAAGTACACAGTTGTGCTCATCGCTTCTGCCCAAAAAGAAAGAGGCAGTCCTGCATGTAACCTCATGCTCATAGCAAGTTCCATTATTGTTCTATTCATCCTTTCTGATACCCCATTCTACTGCAAAGTTCCTAGAATCATCTTTTGCCTATGGATTCTGTTCTTAGAACAGTAATAATTAAATTCATTGCTACAATACTCTCATCATTATCTGACCTAAGAAATTTTAGCTTAAGACTTGTTTCATTCTCTACCAAGGCTTTCCATTTAACAAAAGTGTCAAATACATCAGATTTGTTTCTAATACAATAAACCCAAACTTTCCTTGTTGCATCATCAATAAAAGTAACATAATAACTTGAACCCCCAAGAAATGATACCTGAGTTGGCCCCACACACATCAAAATGTACCAGCTCTAACTTACTCTCTTTCTTTGTAGGTCTAACCTTGAGAAACCTTACTCGCTTCTGTTTCCCATATATGCAGTTCTCACAGAAATCCAAACCTGTTTTTGTATATCTAGGCAAATTCTTCTTTATGATGTTCATGCCCTTGTGGCTCATATGACCAAGCCTATAGTGCCATAATGTTGTATCTGCATCTGAAGCCACAAGATTACAATCATTAGTACTATTAGTGGTTAAATACAAGGTTCCAACCTTCTTACCTCTTGCCACCACAAGAGCACCCTTGGTAACCTTCCAAGAGTCAGCTGTAAATATCACAGTACAACCATCACTTCCTAATTGCCCCGCCGATATAAAATTTCTCCTTAATGTAGGCACATGTCTGACATCCTTTAATAGCCATGTATTCCCATTCTACATCTTAACCTGAACAGAACCTTTTCCAACTATACTGCAAGGCTCATCATCACTAAGAAAAACATGCCCAAAATCCCTTTGAACATAATAAAAAAAATAATGCCTATGTGGAGTAGCATGAAAAGAAGCCCCTGAATCTAAAACCCAAGATTCAGTAATATTATGCAAAGAAAGAATCAAAGCATCCTGACATACATTACCCGATGCCACATTTTCCTCCTTATTTTCTTCCTGTTGTTTCTTCTTGTCTCCAAGCTCCCAACAGTCCTTCTTTGCATGCCCAAACTTTCCACAGTTTCAACATACAATCTTGCTCTTGGATTTTGACCTTGTCTAATCTTTTGATTTTCCACAGTTTCCTCTATTCTTCTGTCTCCCTCTAGTTTCCACTGTCAAAGCATTCCATGAAGTAGAAGATTCGCCAGAGCTTTTTCTTCACATTTCCTTGCTTAGAATCACCCCTACAACATCCTCAAACTTCAACTTCGAGTTAGTTGGAACCGAGTTGCTTACCGCCATTACCATGTTATTCTAACTTTCAGGTAAAGAGCACAGAATTAATAAAGCCCTAACTTCTTCATCAAATTCTATTGTAACCGAAGCTAGCATATTCACAACCATATTGAAATCATTTAAATGATATGCTATTGAACTATTCTCAGACATCTTCATATTAAACAACTTTTTCATTAAAAATATCTTGTTAGAGGTAGAGGGTTTTTCATGCAACTTCCCTAATGCATCCATTAGATCTTTTATAGTCTTTTCCTTTGAAACATTAAATAATACCGAAGATGCAAGACACAACCAGATCATTCCAAGTGCCTTTCGATCCAACAAATCCCATTCCACATCTATCATACTCGAGGGTTTGTTCACCTTATTAGACAACAGAGTATAAAGATCCTTCTGATAAAGGTAATCTTCCATTTGCATCTTCCAAAGACTAAAATTCTGCCCGTTGAATTTATCAACCCTAGATCTTCCATCATCTGCCATAGCTCCCACTCAAGATAAAACTTTCCCTGTGATTCAACACTTCAAAAAACCAAAAACTAGGCTATGATACCAATTTTTAGGGGATAAGAGATAAAATATGCGGAATAATCCCTTATAGAATCGCAACAGTAGAAACTAATATGCAAAAAATATTACAGATCTCAAATAAAAGTGCAAAATAAATAACACAACATAGAAAGACAATATTTAATGTGGTTCACCCAATTTGGGCTACGTCCACCAAGAATCACTTGCTCAGATTTTATTACAAGCCTCCACTCTCTTAATACAATACCCAGATCCGTTTGGAGCTATGCTCAACAAACTCTACAGAATTCAAACCCGAATTCAAAGCAAATCTGTAATGCATTTACTTGTGTCTCTATCATATGCATGAGACCATATAAATAGAAAACTGCTTAAGCAGTTTTACAAAACCGTGGGTATCAAACAATGGGCAAAAAATAAAACCATCCCATAAACCTATGGGTAGCCAAAGAGGCAGTTTTACAAAACAATGGGTACCCAAAAACCATGGGCCCAAAAATAGCCCATAACGGTTACCCATTACCCATGGGTTAATAAACCACCCACGAAAATACCCGAGTGTAAAACATAGAAGATGTACCACACTCTAACACGAAAATAGCCTCCACAAACATAACAATCCCACACAGAATCACAATAGTAGAAACTAATATGCAGAAAATATTACAGATCTATTTTTTTTTGCAAAAAATAAAAGAACACGACATATAGACAGTATTTAACGTGGTTCACCCAATTTGGGCGACGTCCACCAAGAATCACTTGCTCAAATTTTATTATAAGCCACCTCTCTCTCAATATAATACCCAGATCTATTTGGAGTTGTGCTCAACAAACTCTCCTGAATTCACACTTGAACTAACACACATCTATAATGATATGTCTCCCTTATCAAAAGTACATCAATAGGAAACTACTTAAGAATTTTCACAATATTGTGGGTACCAAAACCCTCCCATAAACCTATGAGTCAAAAATCCCACCCATATGAGAAGAGCACGTTTCCCAAGATATCAGATACATTTTTCGAGGTGAGAAAATTGTGGAGAGTGTACAATAATTTTAGTGTACAGTCTTTGAAACTTCCGCATATGAAAACAAGCCCCACAACATAACAATTTTTGGGTTAACTAACTTTTTTAATCTAAGGATGTAATAGGGTAGCCAAAATATTAGGCTAACTAGATTGTTTAATCTAAGGTTGTAACTAAGTAGTGTAAGAAGTAAAGTGAAGGAAAGTAAAATGAAAAAAAATAGAGGGTAGTATGGGGACAAGTGGATGAGGTAAAAAAGATCATGCAAGATAGTTCCAAGTGTCCTTAATAACCTCATGAACATGTCATTTAATTTCATATCGTGTGAAAATAGGGTGTCTTCAAGGACACGTGAAACATTTTCATGGATATCATGATGCGCAACTACTATATAATCCTCCGCTTGCATGGAAATCCAAGATATGATATCCTTGTGATTGTCCATCATCACAGTTGGGAGGGTAGGGATGAAAGGAGGAGCTACCTCCACTTGTTGGGTATAAATCTATAAACATGATACATCAATTAGTCTATAAGATACATGTGTAGATGGGTGGTCTATAAGAGAAATAGGGAAAACCATACTCTCATAATAAGGTAGAGGAGAGGATAACCACTAATATTGTTACAAATCTTATTTACAAATTACCTAACGATAAAAAACTTAACAAGAATTGATACCATGATGAGAACAAAAATGTTGAGGAGAGGAAGCAGGATGATATAGTGGATGTTGCTACTCCTCAAAAACTTCTACTTCTTTTTTCTCGATGTGTTGATGATAAGCTAAACAATATTTTACATCATAATCTAATGTGTTATGTTGTGTTCAGTATGACTTGGGCTCATTTGGTGAGTTTAAGGTTGTAATGGTAGGAAGTGCATCCCTGAGTGTAGAAGAAGGTAAGGAAGAATCAATGGTATTAGGGCTAACTAGATAGTTCATAGAGTGTCGTATTTCAATTTATAGGTTACAAATACGTGAAATAGTTGGATTTGTTATTAAATGTAATAGATTACCCAGTTCATCAATCATCAAATCATCCTTTTCGGGATCAAATTCTTCAAATTATATATATGAGAGATGAATGTTATTAATGTTCTGATTGAAAAATGATTTTAAATATTCTAGGAAATATTTAAAAACTATGAATATCGAGATAAGAGCATAATGATTGCTAATATTAGAGGATTTCTATATTATTTTTTTGGGCATAGCCAAACAAGATTGGATCATCAAGACAATAGTTGTCATCATAGTAAGGGGCGGTGATATCAATGTGAAGAGATACAATGACCATTTCACTAGATGGTGAAGTCAACATATCCTAAGGAGAAGGAAAAGAAGAAGAAAAGGTGACAAGAACTGCATCAACCACATTCTTACAGGAATGATGTCACAAAGAAGGGGATGGATGGGAAATGATACAATTATGAAGTTTGGAATTCTTAATCTTAAGATTGATCTTGTTAGATTAAACATCATCTGAATTGAGGAGGTTAAGAGGTATATTCCTTACAATTTCAAGACATCCATGATATTGATGTAGTCATTCCATCAATTCACCTTTCATTCAGGTTATGCAAAAGGAAGAATTAGTAACCTTCTAATACTCTGCAACGTGTAAGTTAGGAACAAGGTCTAAAATGGCTTATAAATGCAAGAATATTGATTTAAACATCACCTTTAATGGCTCCTTAAGCAATGAAATTGTTCCATTAATTCTATACCCTTTTTTAAGAACATGTACTCAAGCATAATCAACTAAAATCTAAACCCAACTCTCCATAAAACTCCATTTACCCTATTTCAACTTCAAATACCTTCAACTAGCTTTTGTGTTTTTAGCTTCTAATGAGTCAATTCTAGGTCTTTGCTTTCATATCTCCACCAATCCTTTGAGTCCCTAATTTTTGTTCTTAGTTTGAGGTGAAATCCAATGTTATATTTGTTTAAGTCAATAGTTCTTTGTCAATTCCCTTACTTGGCTTGCACCACTATTGTTAATTTCATGCAATTACGCCTTTGCATACACTATTTATTGGTGACCTCATATGACCTCAGGTCAAGGTAATGCCCTTCATTCACTCCCTTATTCTTACCTTTTGAATCACTCGATCAAATGATATTAATGTTCTTAAGACTTTATACCACCTTTGTTTGATCAATCTGTCAACTATGTCTCTTAAGGTAATGTGGCTTGTACCAAATATGAACAGAATAATCTAAGCATGCATATAAAGTTCTGTAAATTCCATCAATCCATAGTTACCCTACTAAAGGTGCTTACAAAATTTTGAGAACCACTTCCTCTTCCAACTCCTTTTATGACACTTTTGCACTTTTAGACTTACTAGGCTAATTTAGGCCTGTGACCACACAAAACACCATCCTTCTCTATATGGAAAGGTTTACAAGACTCAAATAAGATATTTTTTTATCACCTTTTGAAGGATTTGAACTTCCCAAGAAGTTTCAATGCTCAACTCTTTATGTATCTCCTAGCTCCTTTGTAATTGGCTCTTAAAACTAGGTCTTAGACTGTGTTTTTGGCCTCAGTCCCGACTGTCAAGGTTTTTCTCCAATTTTGTACAGTGGTCCTGAGAAATTATTTAAGAATAATTTAATTCACTTTGGCATAGACTTTACTTTCAAATTTCACCTCAAAATCCAATGGTTTCAGGCTCCATTTAATAAACCCTAGTGTGGGGCAGAGATAGCCCGAGAAAGAGTAATTTCCACACAAAATGAATTTATTTCATTTTCAAGGCCTCAAATCTTGACTGTAAGATTATGGTTACTTCCTCTACATTCTTAGTTTGATATTAAGGTAACTACCTTCATCAACATTCACCTTTCTTGGCATTTTTACTAAGTTTTCTTGGTCATCCTTTATGTGTATAGAAATTATGCTAGCAAGAATTCACTATTCACAACACTTCTTCCACCTTCCTAGATTAATTGATGGATTCCTTTCAAATACAAATACCGTAGTATCCTTCTGTGTTAGAAATACATCTAATAAAGGCTTGAAATAATTTAATTACAGTGCTTCTTCCTTCATATACCTGTGAGTGGTCATAAGCACAATCAATAAGTAATGAAACCTTCCTTCCTATGGTTACAACAACACAACTTCACTAAGAAGGTTAATATATCAACCCTTCAAATCCAATTTTGTTTGTATGATTAGAAGTTTGAAGAAGATTTCCTCCATGTATTACACAAACAAGTATAATCCTTCCAAACTAGTCACAGTCACAGTCTAAAAATTAGTGGATTTGCTTGCATGCAATGAATTTCCATGATATTTTGTACTCAATGCTTGAGGATGCAACCATGATTCACATATAGCATGATGAAATCTTAAGCACTAGTTCTTGAAGGACTCACACACATAATTATTAATGAAACATAGTCATTATCGGTCATGCACAATCAGTTCCTTTAAATTATACCTAAGAAAGTCAAGAACCTCCAAACAACTCTTACCAATCCTTTCTCAAGGTTTCAAAAAAAACCACTCCAATGCATAACTGAAGATAAACCACAGTCTATTTTTTATGAAGACAAGAAAACTCCAAGAAGAATAGGAGAGATGCACTTATATAGTGCAAAAAAAAAGAGATTATATTCACAATCCAAAGCTTTTACATAAAAACCATTTCTCCGTTTATATCATTAGTTCCTCCTCCACGAGGAATTCCCTCAAAACTGACTCCTCTACACAAATATACTCGAATTCTCTTATGACAAGTAACTACCAATGAGATGTAACCACCATTTCTTGGATCATATTAACATGTTAGACTTAGGTACTAGCCCTAACCATGATCCCAATTAGACTTCCTAGGACATTTATGACCTTAATATACCTATTCTAAACTTTACAGATAACTAAAACTCCTCTTTCAAGCCAAAATCCACCATAATACCCTTTTAAGAATTTGAATTGCATTTTGGAGGGAAACCTCCTATTTCAAATTTCTTAGGGGCTTAGACTAACTTAATCACTCTAATGGATCTATTAAGACTTGAATAACATCCCCTAATCTTAGTTTAGTCGAAATCTATCCAAAATTTCCCAATTTGTACAAAATCTCAAAATTGCCTTGTCAGAAAGAAGATGCTCATGCATCAGATATCCTAAAAGAGAATCAATAAGGTAGTTAAAGTGTTGATACTCTTGAAATGGGACACATAATTTTCTCAAGAGCGGGGATATTATAGACACTTTGTTGTTCAAATTATTCAAAATTACATAGATTCATGCCACTTTAATCTTAAACATGTAGTCTAGATAAATAAAATTGACTCATTTACAAGTGGATGATGTGATTGTACACATTTGATGTGTTCATGGTCATCTGGGAATAATGTTAGATGAAAGAGGGAAGTTGAAGATCATAAATGTTACTATAACAGTGCAAGGATGCATGATGATAGATGGACAAAAGTAACTAATGGGGGGAATTTTATTTTGATCATACCCTTCACACATGTGGTGAATATTGTGACGCCCTAAAATTTTACTCACAAAACAACTAAGTTAGAGGTGGAAAAATTATGGAATATTTTTTTTGTTTACTTTAGGAAGAATTAGTGGGAGCAAATTACAAGTTTACGTTATTAGTTATGAATTAAGCATCGTTGCACGACGCCACTAGGTTTCCATACTTGCGAGCTATTGACACTGATTTTGAAGAATTGATGGTTAAATTGGCAAAGCCAATAACCATGCAAAACCACTAGTTCACAAGGTAGACTTAAAAGCGGTTGCAAGGTACTTTTCACGATGACACTTCTATAAGTTACATTCATACTGTTATGTTTGTTTATAAAGATATTTACTTTGGGGCTTAATTAACACACTTGACCTCTATATGGTCACTCGCATGTATATTGTATTACTCTATTAAATCAAGGGCCTTAAAAGGGTTACGTAGTTCAAAGGGAACTATTTATCCTTCATGGATCTTCATACCAAGGTGTTATAAAAGTTGTTAAGATAATATACATTTAAATTTAATACTAGGGTTACACTTAAATTTTAGGCATGGTTGAATTGTAATTTCTTTTATAGGTTTCAAGGTGTAACTTACTCAAATACTTTGGTATATTAACATTCATTTATTATATTTTTGAACCTTAGGTTTTAAGAAGTAATTAAAATCTTATTAATTAAAAAATAACATTTACTCTTTTAAGAGGGGTCATTTATCTCAAATAAATAAAATTTCCAAAATAATCAATAGCATTATATTATAAGTTATAAATGAGGCATGTTTCAAAATTAGATCATAGTTATAACTAGAGTAATAGGACCTAGTTATAATTAAAAGAACTTGCCATATCATTTGGTCAACTTGACCCAAGTGGATGGGGAGGAGAAAATATCCACCCTTGGATTTAGTTAATCCCCTCCCTAGGATTTAGGTCAACTAAGAAACCCTAGTTTTTTTTACATTAACTTTTATATATCCTCTTTCCTCCTCATTCTTATCTTATTTCTTATTGTTTCACATTTTCTTCTCTCTTTCCTTTTTGTAATTTTGATGGAGGACTATAAATAAAAATATCATATATTGTAGGGTGAAGATCTTGTGTGTGTGTGTGTGAGAGAGAGAGAGAGAGAGAGAGAGAGATTTATGTGTGTGTGTGTGTGTGTGAGTGAGTGTATGAGTGTGTGTGTGTTTGTTTGTTTATGTGTGTGCCCACCATATGTGCGTGTGTGAGGGGGGTGGGCGGCCATGGCTGACCCACCCCACCATATATTATCATATGTTGGGGTGGGTCAGACATGACAGCCCACCCTACTATATATTAAACATTGGAGTGGGTTGGCTATGGCCACTAACCCTTCCTTACTGTGAAATTTTGGGTCATGTCTTCTGTAGGTTGTGGCACCAACTTTTGTTTATTTTCTTATTTAATATTTTATTTTTTATTTCTTATTATAATAAAATAACTTAGTATATAAAATTATATATTTTAATCTTATATATAATATGTGCCCCCCTTAATAACTACAAAAAAATGTTATTTATAATGTGTGTGTGTGTGTAATATTCTTATAATCTTAATAATAATAATAATAATAGTTCTAAGATATATATAATATATATAATAATTCTACATTATCTTCTAAATAGGAATCTTACTTAATATAATCATATAAACTAGTTGGCCCCACACAAACACACACACACACACACATATTTATTTATTTATTTATTTATTTTACAAGAGTCTTATCTATTTCTCTATACCATATTTCTCTATATAGTATAAAATCATATTGTATAGAGAAATATAGTATAATACTCTTTTAAAATAAATATTTATATATATAGCTCAAACAACATAAAATTTACAATATAATTATTTCATGTAAGTATATCGTTATATTTATTTATATAGGACACATACACTACATATTTATATACTAGCCTTTACAAATTTCCAAACTAACTCCAATTGTGTGTGTGTGTGTGTGTGTGTGTGTGTGAGAGAGAGAGAGAGAGAGAGTGAGTGAGAGAGAGAGAGAGAGAGATGATTTAACACCTCCAAATTTCCATCTCTAAGTATATTTATTTACACATATAAAATATAAAGGTCTTGTGTAATAATATTTTAATATAGGTAACTCTTATACACTTTTTTTAAATCATTAAATTCATAATGATTATATCTTGTAACTATCATGGAAACCTACTTATTACAAATACCTTGAGTGACTTTCCATTAAAGGAATATGGTGGCTTCAATTTTACTAAATTCAATTTGACACAATCTTCCTTCATATATCAACTGATTGTTATCATTAATCTTAAGTAAACTAAGAGAATATGCAACCATGTTCAAATTTAGTTCGAACAATTTCCTTTCTATATCATTTCCAACAACTATTTGTACAATAACATTCTTAAACATTTAGATATGGATAAGTAATGTAACCATTTACCAATTATATCAAAATATAGAAATCGTATTCTCATTTATAAGGAATATAACACATTTGTAATAGCATATAATTCCCAAACGATCAAACAAATAAGTCTTTTATTTCACTATTCACAATGTAACTTTCAATACCAAGAATTCAACCAATATATTGTTTATTTCTTTATAATGCCACGTCACACAATTGTGCGAATAGCATATTTTATAGATGATAGATAGATGGATAGAGAGATTTCATTTCATTTTTTTAATCATCTCAAGAAAAAATTTCAACACCAAAAATGAAACAATAAATATTTCATTTCTTTCATTAACCATTTGCAAGTACAACCTTCAACATATTTTTTTCACATATAGATTGGATTACAACCATACAGAAACATACTTTTCCACTTACTTTACAATACTCACAATAATTCATAATAACAACTTAGACAACACTTTATAAGGTTTCCAAATGGCTTAAGATTATAAGTTGAACCCAATCCCAATATCCACAACTTCATTCAACTTCAATACTCTTCATCAATACACTACTGTAACAAACAAAAAGAGGAATCCAATGACACTTGTTGCCCAGCCATGCAATGGAGGAATGATCTCATCCCCATTGCCCCATAAGTTCCCTAACTCACATAGGTATTAAGAACCAACAAATAAGATTAATAATAAACATCAACACCCCAAATCACATACAACCATGCAAAAAAATTAACAACAATCAACTAAGAAAAGGGAAAAACTACAAGGTATGCCAACCACAAAAAAATAAGTAACACCCATGATCAAACCAACTATGGTTTGAAGTGGGGAAGGAAATACCACCCTATACCACTTATCACTCCACTAGGAGAGGGTATTTAGCCCTTGGTTCCTCCATAAGAAATAAAAACAAGATATGGATCCGTACTTATACCTCTCATTCCCATTACCACTTATCACTGTACTAGTACTAGTTTCCCCTCCCCTTGGTTTCACCAAAATAATAACTGAAAGAGGGAACATATCCCTCACTTAAAATGTTACTTATCCCTCTATTTTTATGACACATTCCCTAGACACACAACACCACTTGCATTCCCACAGTGGAATCATGCAAGATTCAACACAACACTTAAATAAAAATAATCACATACCCAAGTGGGTAATTAAAATCACAATTTCAAAGTTCAAGGGATAGAATTTACATTACAAATAGGAAATCAAATGGGTAAGGCATACCTAATAGATACTTGTCCCAATATATTCCAAATTCCAAGTACCTCCCTAATACTCCAAGTGAAACCTCCCTAAGACCTGAAAAAACAAAGCAAAAGACTCCAATTTATAGGAAAAATTCAAAGTGGAGGATCCCTTAGGATCATGCCATGCAGTGGCATGCTCCATCCTCAAAAATAACAACGTAATCCCCAAGCATGAAAATAATCCCTTACACAATCACATGGGTCCTCCTTACAAAAGCATCACTTCAAAAACTAACATGACTTGACTGATACTCAACCTTTTTCCCAAAATCCTCACATGAAAATAACTAAAGAAAATTAAAAATAAAATAAATGGCTCACATCCACAAAACTCAATTCATAAGTAACCCTCAAAATTTCAATTTATCAAATCATAATAAATAAACTCAAATCTCAAAAGTCAAAAAGTAAGAGAAGTACTTACATAATCTCATTTTTAGAAAATAAATGAGTACAAAAGATCACAAATAATAAAATGATGTACAAAGAGCCCTCAAGTGGCCAAATTACCTTAACAAGGTGTACACCTACCCTACATGGGTAGGTGTATGTGAAGTTTTTTGGAGTATGGGACAAGGTTAGCTTATCTCACACACCTTCAAAAAATTTCCCTCAAAAGACAAATTCAAGTTTTCCATAAGTGGAAAACTTCCCAACCATAAAACATAAGCCCAAACATCCCAAAAATGGAAAGGGAGCCAATTTAACACTCAAATTTACAATATAATTAAATCAAAATATTAAGATAAAAAATTAGTCAATCCAAAGGTTAAAATGAAGGGAAAATAAATTTAAATTAATAAATAATAGATAACTTTAAAACTAATGTCACTTTACACTATTACATTCCCTTAATTATATTTTGAGCCCGAGGTTGGCCAATGAGCCTCGTGTAAGTTAGTCCCCTTCATCCTTTCTTGTTTGTTTTATTTATGTTTATTTTGTGGTTCTAATCTCTCAAATACATGTTATTCATTTACACACTCAACAAACACATCATACCTACTTGAAATGATAAGAGAAATAAATTCTATGTATTTCAAAAAACACACACATACACATCAAAACAATTTCACACATTTATATATAATTTGCAAGATCAATTTCTCAACATCAATTAAGTTCACCAAAATTTGCATGGATACATATTCCAATGGAAAAAGAAAAACTTATCATAATACTAATTCACTTGCATCAATTATCCACATACTTGTTATTTTCTAATTCATCCTTTAAAGCCAATAAAAACATGCACACATACCAAATTCTAACAATTTAGTTTTGCCAATAAGTTTCCATAATATGATAACTACCAATCTAATTCATACTTGCAATAAAATTTAGAATATATGCACATCACAATCCTGTAACATCAATCATGTATATATGCACCATGTGCCAATACAATGCATAAAAATAGCCATACAATGAATCCTATGATATGGGAGGGGAAAGGAAAACCTATCTAAATAGTGTCTAAGGAAAACCTATCTAAACAATGTCTGATGAATCCTATGATATGGGAGGGGAAAGGAAAACATATCTAAATAGTGTTGATACTCTTAAAATGGGACACAAGGAAGTACCTCGAGAGTGGGGATATTATAGACACTATGTTGTTGAAAATATTCAAAGTTTCATAGATTTTTTCCACCTTGAATCTTAAACATGTATTCTAGATAAAGAAACTTAACTCATTACAAGTGGATGATGTGATTGCACACATTTGATGTGTTCATGGTCATCTAAGAATAATGTTACATGAAAGAGGGAAGTTGAAGACCATAAATTTTATGCTCACAATGCAAGGAGGTATAATGAAAGATGGACAAATGTAACCAATGGGGTAATTTTATTTTGGTCATACCCTTCACACATGTGGTGAATATATTTGAGATTATTGATATAATAACTAAGATCCTTGACAAGTTCTAAATAAGTGACACGTGCATGAACCCTCTTCAACAAGAGCTCAATTAAATCACATGTTGTTGATCTTAACTAAGATCAAGAGATGAGGATCATGTACTTGAAAGATTATTTCATATAGGATCATAAAATTGATAGGAGAATGAAGAGAGAGAGAGAGAGAGAGAGAGAGAGAGAGAGAGAGAGAGAGAGAGAGAGAGAGAGAGAGAGAGAGAGACTGGTCCATGCTTAGATCATTTTAGATTACAAGATATTTCCATTGATGATGTATGTCCTCATCAGAACCACACAAGAGGGAACCTTACTCTAAGTCTGGTGGTGAGGGTATATTCATCTTGAAGAGGGGTGTCATGAGTCAAATACAATTCTTAGGATAAGTTTTGATTAGTTCGAAGAAAGGGATCGAGTTTGAGAGGTCTTATTTTTATGTGATTGGATCTCAATACTCCAAGATGGTTAATGAAATACTTGTTTATACCTAAGAATGATCAATTTGAATCTGGTATGAAGGGGCTGATGCCTTATGTTGGATCATGTTTTTATTTTTCTATCCCAACTATATGGTATCAATCATGCTAGATGTACAATGGTCATATCCATCAGGGATGATGGGAAGAGAAACAAATGACATCATCCTTGTTCGTTTAGGGTGGTTGATATCATCCAAAATGGTAGGGAGAGATAAAAATGATATTGGTCCTCTTACTTTAGGGTATTTGATGTTGTTGAGAATGATAGATTCAAGATCATATGTTATCATCCCTGATGGGTATAAGGTATTTAATGATATTAATCTGGATAAGTTTCTCACAATTTTGATTACAAGGAGATGGTTGTCAAAAATTCTAACTTTTATGATATTCCCAAACAATCCAATAAGTATGATAATGAGGATTAAATAATGAGGTATCAATAGTGTAAATCACATGTTTCATGTCATTCATGATAACCATGCTCTCATGAAGTTATATTTTGGGATTATAACTAGTTTTATAGTGTTAGTGGAAGAAGAAGATTTTTCCTTCTCATTGTTGGGTTGAGGAGTTTCCTTAGCCTTGGCATGATTAGGAAAAGGATCAATATAGAATTTTAGATGTTTGTTAGCTTGATTTTTTTAACTCTGATAGCCACACATTTGAGCATGGTCATAGTATTCCATGGCATCCTCAAGTCTCTTATAGGCCATACCTTCATGATCAAAGCTAGCACCAAACAAGAAAATGTAGTTGAATTCAATGAGAGCTTTACCATTTTCATAAGAATGGCCCCAATTGGTGTGCCACCAAAAAAATATATCTTCTTTGAACCATGAGAGAGTAGGGTGAGAGGTATCTATAGGTTTCTAATGAGGCCTAAGGAAACATTACCTCAACTCTTCCATGGAGAGAGGTTCATGAAAATCCACATGGGAGGAAGAAGAGGGGTAAGTTTATTTTCCTTTATTATATCTAAGAGGGGATGAATCAACATTGTGAATGATATTTTGGAAGGCATTATAAGGATTGGGAATGTACAAGACTATCATATATAGAATTATCATTTTAAGGTCTCATTAGAACATTGACGTTTTTTCAAACTTGAGGTTGCCTTGGTTGAGGATTCTCAAATGTGTGAATAAGATAGTCCTACCTCTTAACTTGCTTGATGACATCATCTAGAGTGATAAGATAAAATTACCTAACCTCATATTGAAGGAAAGTTTCCATGGCACCAAAGAAAATACTAAGAAGAGTGTCATCATAAAAGGTATGTTTATTTCTATTACAAAGAGCCTTCCATCGTTTGAAGGATTATACATTTTCATTATTTCCATGTTTACAATTAATAAAGTTGTTCTCAGGTAGATCTTGAGAATAAATTTCCTTGAGTAATATATTTACTAACCCATCAAGTTCAATAATGGATCTACA
Source organism: Taxus chinensis (assembly GCA_019776745.2). Taxonomy (NCBI): domain Eukaryota; kingdom Viridiplantae; phylum Streptophyta; class Pinopsida; order Cupressales; family Taxaceae; genus Taxus; species Taxus chinensis. The sequence continues at coordinate 223,271,317 of CM034149.1, forward strand.
TGCAACAATATGATACCAATCCAAAGCATCTCACATGAGGATCTTAGCTAAGAGTTTGGTCGCAGCATATGCGTTGTCTTTGATCCAATATTTGTAGACATTGTCAAAGGTTTTAATTTTAAAAATGGGGTCGAAGAACTCATCATAAGTACGGTATGGGGTGATAGCTCTAATAATCATAATGGATATAAGGAGTTAATTGTTCCCTCTAAATAGAATGGAGCACCTTGTTTATCAAGGGAGGTTTCATACTTAGAGTTATGTTGGGATCTTCTAAAGGAGGTAATATAGAGTACTAATTAGGCATACCTTACTGAACATTTTGAGGACTATAATGCACGTGAGAAGTGTTTTCATTCATTTGAAGATTTTTTATTTTAGTACCAAATTTTTTCTTACTCATTTGGTCAATGAGTTGTAAAAACAGTTGAGTTAGATCATTAGGAAGAGGAATTTTACAGGATTTTTTATCAGGATTTTGAGAAAAATTATCTTAGAAACGTGCATTTATGTTTACACTTATCAAATAAGAAGTAATTGAAAGAGGGTTTAAAACCCACAAGCAAGGATCATAAGGGATGACGTGCACATCAACGGATGTGCGAACGATAGTGTGAAGAGATCTTAGGAGGAGCGAGCATCAACCGAATGTGCATGCAAAGATTTGAAACACGGGCAGAACTTGGTTAAGCCATAAAACTCTCCTCTATCTCATAGATCAAATGGGGTGTACATATAGGAGGTGCTCAGTAACCCCCAGTGTTGCAATCATGACAACTCGAGTAGAGAGGGGGAGTTACATTCCCAGAATAGAAGTGTAACTCCCAATGACGCATATGACGCATTAACGCGCTGACACACTGACACGTAAGAGAATATCATAATGACCCGTAAATGACACATGGACCTACGATCTCACCTAAGTGAGATGACTCACCTAATGATGTGGAAAATAACACACACCAACACCCCCCTTCATCGTAACTTAGGATGAGGTGGCAAATCAAAAATGAGAAATGGGTCCTAGCACAAAGCCTGATGAGGTACCCATGCACAAGAAAAAGGTCCCAAGAAGTGAAGGAAAACCCAGTGGGAAAAACATCCACCACAAGAGAAAAAAACACTCTCTAATCTAAGAAAGATGCCAAATATGGGTCCTAACTCTAGATGAGCCTGAAAAGGTACCCATGTACAAAGAGGCAATCTCTCGGAAAGAAGAAGAAGAGAGAAGAAGAGGGAGACAAGAGGAATGCAGAAGATCCCATGGACAGATCTGAACTCTATAGCTCTAGGAGGTATCCCAAAAGAATGTCGATGACGAGATCCTCTGCCTTTAGACTGAAGAAGAGCCACCCACACCGAACAATGTGCCTGCCTTTAGGAAGGACAGAAATGACATGCTAAAAGTTTTCCCACTCCATGAAGGAAACCGAAGGCAGTAGCATGAATAACTCTGAGTCTAGTCCATGAAAGTGTGACATAGATCTAGCAAGTGAGCACCAAGGAACCGAAGGTAATGCCACATGTACAAAACTGTCAGAGTGTGAAGAGTGAACACCTGTAGAAAGGATGTCCACATGATGTGAAGGAAGCAAAACATCCCCCACAACAGAAAATGGATCCACAAGCAAGGGTGGATCAATGAAGGTCTCTGAAAAAGTGAAAGTGGTAAGAGTCCTAGAAGGGGCACTCCCAACAACAAAGATGATGAACTCCTTTGAAACACCTATAGATGGAAGAGGGACCTGTAGTGCATCACAAGTAGACTCTGCGAAAAGACAACTAAGGTCAGGCAGATACTCGTCCCAATGAGGGGGTTCAACAAATAGAAGAGCGATGTCAGACAGGTATAAGTCATGTAATGAAGGTAGAGGATTGAAAGGGGCCTCACACACAGGAAGTGGAAAAGAGGCGGGTGTGATGACTATATGAGGCTGAGTAGGAGACCGCTCGATATATAATGAGATGTGGGATGTGTCAAAACTCTCTGGAATAGTGAGAGAAAGAGGATAAGTTTCCTCTGTAGTACTCTCGACATTAGAAATGGGTGCACAATCCTCGTCGTCAGAAGTAGAACCAAGCGAGTCTATGTCAGTGGAACTGTCATCACATGAAGAAGAGGAGACAACTGAATCAGTAGCAGTAACAATGGCGGCAGTATGTGAGGGGTCTCCATAGAGGGACTGAAGAATCCTCCAGACACGGTGGGGTGGATCTGAGTCTGCCACGTGAAACCAGAGAGATTTGGAGACATGCATCATCATGTGACCAAAGACATGGTCACAAGTGTCAAGGAAGTCCTCCAGATGATGATGATCAGTGGGTATAGGAACTTTCCCAAGCAAGAAGGGTAAAATACCCTCGTGGGTGAAGTAACATTCCGTGGAAGCACGCCAAGCTGAATAGTTCCCTCTCCACCATCAATTCAAGCTTTTGGTGTGACAACAAGTCGTGCAGCTCTGATACCATGAAAGAGGGTTTAAAACCCACAAGTAAGGATCATGAGGGATAACATGCACATCAACGGGTGTGCGAATGACAGTGTGAAGAGATCTTGGGAGGAGCGAGCTTCAACCGAATGTGCATGCAAATATTTGAAACACGAGCAGAACCTGGTTAAGCCATAAAACTCTCCTCTATCTCATAGATCAAATGGGGTGTACATATAAGAGGTGTTGAGCAACCCCCAGTGTTGCAATTATGACAACTTGAGTAGGGAGGGTGAGTTACATTCCTAGAATAGAAGTGCAACTCCCAATGACGCATATGACGCACTGACGCACTGGCGTGCTCACACATTGACGCGTAGAGAATCTCATAATGACCCCCAAATGACACATGGACCTACGATCTCACCTAAGTGAGATGACTCACCTAATGATGTGGAAAATAACACACACCAACAATACTAGTGTTAGAAGAGTTTCCACAAGTATAGTTGTGTGCCTTTTTATTGGTTGCAATGACTTTAGGAGGATAAGAAACAAAATTGGGATAGGTCAGGATGAATTCTTACACTACAGGAGTATAAACATATTTTATGTTATTTTCTTCATCTTGCTTAGATTATTCCTCTTAGATTTTATTGTTGGTATGAGATTGAATATTACTTCTATTGTTTTCTTTTTGTCTTAATTATTTAGAATTAGTGTCGACCATGTTGCAATCATAATAGAAGGGGGTCTTCTTAAGGTAGGAATCTTAATTGTTTGTTTGGGAATCACCATTTTGTTGAGAATTTTGATATTCAAAGAGATAATTCATGTTGAAATAATTTATGAAGGATTGGAAAATATTTAAGATGATTTTAGGAAAATTTTGAAGAGATAAGAGATAGAGGAAAAATGAAATATTGACATGTAGAAGAATCAATCAGAAGAGAGCAAGATTCATGGTGTTTCACTAAAGTGTATACAAATAAAGAATGGTATAATATAAAATCATATTTGTATATTGATAATAGGTAATATATAATAGGATAATGAGAGGGACCATGTTAAATATACTCTCATTAAGGCTCTAGGTTGCAAAATATGTGGAACTAGGAAGGTGATAATCCACATGATATAGAAGATATAAGGTTCCAAATTCTAGATCTAGGATATGGTAGTGGAATCTAGCTAGGACCCGATATTAAGTGATAATAACAAGGTTGTAATTATATTATAATAAAATATTTATTTTAAAGCATGGGGTGTGAACATGGGTTTGTAAGGATCGATGGGTTGTAAATGATTATACATCCCAAATGGGTAGATTACTAGGCAACAAATGATAGATAAATAATGTAATAGATTAATAACAAGTTTCTATACTCTAAACTATATATGACCACATTAAAAAAAATCCAAGTATGAAACTACATAAAGGAAAAGAGAGGTTAGAGATACTCACCTGATTGTAGATACCATTATTACATTAACTTCCCCCAAGGTTATCAACACCTTATAAGAGAGTTAATGTAGGGGATAATAGTAAGTGAAAATATTATGCCTGACAATCCTTATTACCTGATGCTCCAAGTGCAGACTCAAAAAAGATAATTATGACTAATTTCAAGACCTCTAGGGATTTAAGGTAAAATTCTAAAGCATCGACAAATCAAATGAGTGATGATGACATGTTGAAATGAGCACTCAAATTCCAAGTACATATAGTAATCATGATTAGGCATTATAGTTTTTATTAGTCTATGATATTGCGTGTTAAAAATTACAAGCTAGATGGTATCGACCATGGTTGATACCATCGATTATGGGCAATGTAGTATCATGGGGGTCAAAATTATTTTGATTTTATGTAATAATACTTTAGAGTTGTTGAAAGGTGTCATAATGAAGGCATGTGTGTGTGTTTAAAGTAGGTATGGATGTGATTGTAAGAGGATATCAAGGTGATGTCATAAGGGGCTATAAACATATGACATTAAAGGTATAAAAACATGTGAAGTGTGATATAATTGGACTACACATCAAGGCCCTTTCATACTTTCCCAATACAACCATTGTTGGTTACATATAACCATTTTTGGTCACCCTTACTACTAGTAATGTCACGAAGTACAACGTTCTATAGAAACCAATATGCAGCTCGAACCCAACTCAGTATCAACTCGCCTATTGACCCATCTCGTTGAGTTGGGCTAGTTAGCCCTTTTGGTATAACCCTTTAATACTATTACATTTTTGTGATTTATTTTTAAACTAATTAATGTTATGTCAAAAATTAATTAATTTTTCATTAAAAAGAGGGTACTTTATCTATTTTTCTCTTAAACTATGGTTATTGTGCTTTTCTAGGCCAGCTTCGGTTCTTCTATTGTATTAGTGCTCTTTTTATTGCTTACGGGTTTATGAGTGTGTCTACTAAAACCTTGCAGAAAGGGGTCCCCAACTGTGACGTGAGATGATTTTTCTCACACGAAACATTATTTTTCCCCTATGTGTTTAAAATTGGTTTTGTATTATTATGGTTTAATCTCATTGCGTGTGACTGAAACTTATTGGGGTCTCCACACTTACACATTTTTATGTCAATTTCAAAGCGAGTGGACAAAATTTTCACATTACATGAACACATCAGATTGCAATCAATGCATTGAATTATAAAGTGTTGCAAATAAGGGGGTTAAAATATTATTCTGGGGTATGTGTGCATTTCATTTCTTTTCTGTATTTCTACTTGATCTCTCCTCATGATAGATGCTAACAAATTTTCTTTACTCGTGCCATTTAAATTTCATGAATGGAAATCTAAAATGATAATCACACTACACGTAAAGGGTTATACTACCTCACTATAGAAGTGAATAAAGAACCAATAACCAAAACCATAACTGAGAAATGTAAATGGCTTAACCAATGTAACGAAGCCTTAGGTATTATTTTTATGTCTATTTTTCCCAACCTTCTCTTTCACATTGAGACTTCTACAAAACCTTATGAAGCCTAGAAAACTCTTGATGGCATGTTTGGAAAACAAAATATGATGTGAGAGCTTATGAGTTAAAGAAAAATCTTCTAGGTTTGACTCCTAGTAACTTTTATAACCTATAAGAATTTTTCTCCAAAAAATTTCACACTAGAATATTTTTGAAAGAATTTGGAGTTGATAAGAAGGATGCCTAACTAATCTTATCCATTATCTCTAAGATTGGTACTAAACACTTTTCCTTCATTTCTACCTTTCATGTCGCAAAAGAAGCTTTAGGGATTGCTTGGAAGATGCCCTCATTTGACAAATTTTTCGTCCCGACTCATTAGAGAACAAATGATTTAACAAAAATAGATTTATTGTTAAACCCTAATTTTAGAGTAACTGAATGTACACTATGATACAACTACTATGATGTACTATGATACAAACAATGAGATAATAAAATATGAAACCTTAAGTACAAGAGAGAGAGGACTTTGTTGATTCACACTTTTCCTGGAACTGATCTAGACTGGAAAATTGATGAATAGGAAGATAACAACTCCATAAATGCTCAAATAAAATTTTTTGACTATCAGATAAGGTTGAACTAGGGTGCCTGGATTGGGTCAGGGGCACCTAGGTGCCATAGTCTGTTACTGGGCACCCGTGATTATGAAGGTGGTCAGAATCTAATTTCTCTGGTGTCACACAAGTGTTTTGATATTCATTATCGGTCACACCTTGATCGTTGAAGTACTTGTAACCTACAAAATAAAGATTCACCTACAAAACCCACAATACTACATCCAATCCAAAAAAAAATTACAATATGGGGAGTCGAAATAACCCTGGTGGTCACTCAACTGAGTGAACTTATGACCTATAATTGCACTACATCTTAGACTCCATGTAGTTCTTATGAGTTTGTGATAGAATCGTGCCCTAGGATGACCTTGTATAAGTGCACTTGATAGTGGGCAGTAGCTAGATGTAATAATGTAGTTAAATGTGTGGATGGAATAATGAACTTCCCCTTCATATGTAGTGTATGCAAAAAATATAGTCCCTTGTCCCTTGAATGGTTGTTAGATGGATGCCTATTATACTTTTAGATTCCTTTGGATGCAAGCTTAGGTGATTATAATAGATGCTTAGAGATTGTTCCTTTATTTTGGTCACATAGCTTTGTATTTATATGATTCCCTTAGTTGAATATCATAATTGACAAATGGAAGACCGACCCATAACAAAAAAAGAGGCCCAAAAGAGTGAGTAAGGTGGAAAGAGGTTAGGGGCTCCCAGAGGGGACAAGGGTACCTAGGCGCTGACGTCTTGGTTAAGCGCTAATATCTAAAATTATAAAAGATAAGCAAGTAAAGTATCGACTAGGTTATAGGGTGTTAAAGACCATAAATAAGATAAGAAACAAAGAAAAGAGGCCAAAGATAGCTTTCACTTACTATTTTTCTCGTAAATGAATCATATGAATGCAAATATGCTTTTATGACCTAGAAATGTACCCAAATACGTGATTTTGTGTCTACATTTGCCCCCGATTTATGTTTTTTAGTGAATAATTGATAATATAAAGTAGATAAGAGATGCAAACCTGATAACCATGTAGAATGTGATTGCAATAGCATGCCAAAGAGACAAGTGAAAATTTGGAATGATGCAAAAATGAAGCGTGGAAACTAGGAAGAGAAAGTAACCCTAGGGGTGAAGCATATTGTGTTGTACCATGTTGTAAATGTTATTGTGTTTGATGTAGGGTTGCTTCTTGTTGCATATTAAGGACAAACCTACAAAAGAAAAGAGAAAGATTAATCAAAGTCATGTATTATAAAAACTCTGTAAAAGTATGTAAAAACATGTAAATGTGTGTAAATGTAGTAAAAGTAAAGTGTGCACTTGATGATCATGAGTGTAAAAGGATAGAAATATCTCCTGAAAAATGTTGTGTAGAGCAATTTTTTTGGGCGATCTCACGCCGAGAGTGAGATTTTTGGGCGATCTCATGCCAAGAATGATTTTTTGGGCAATCTCATTCTAAGTGCAAGTTTTTTGGGTGATCTCATGCCACGACAGAAGAGTGTTGGGGAGAGATGCCTAGTGTTACCCTCCTTCCATGCATGCTTATGAAATAAACACCACTACAAATAGTATGTCCCGTATTTGTTCTGAGTTATAACATATTATTTCTAATTTGTTCCAATTGTAATGGAGATAGAATGATTATGCTTGTTGGAGGATTTTACCCATATTGTAAAATTGATATGTGAACTATTATGAACTGTGCTGATATGAGAAAGTGACTATATCTGCCCCCAAGACATAGGAACCCAGGAGAGGTCAAGAGCACCCAAGTGCTAGTTTCTGTATTTAAGCGTTGGTGTCTGTGCTTAACTAAGGACTCAAGTCAGACTCTAGGTCGTTCCTTATACTGTAGTTTGTTTTGTTCTTGTACTATGCATATCTGACCTATAGCTCTGAGATGTTGTATGAGGTGACTAATCCATCGAATGTATGTACCCCTTGTTTGGGGTGCATGTGACACTAATAGGAGAATGTGATTTAAAGGAGAGGACCATAAATTGATTTAAAGTGGATACCCTGCAGGGGAGGGAATTTTCATGGTAGTGACCAAGGCACATGTAAACAAAGTAGCTAGATATATGTGTTAGTAGAAAGAGATAACAAACATGTCACAGAGAAACAATGTAACAAAAAAAGTTGCATACAAGATAGAACGTGACAAGTGAGTTTTAAACATGGGACATCACTCATAATTTTACAACACAATTAGGGCCGAAGAAGCCAAAAACAAACAATTAGTGATCAAACAAGACATAGGGCATAGCCCATAAATAATAACATACAAGTAGAAAGCAATGACAAATAATTTCAAGCAAAGTGTCACATAACCATGGTGGCATATGGTCCTACAAAGTAAATTTTGCACATGAAGCACATGTTAGGATGTTAGAAAGATTAAAAATATGTTAAAGCATGTATGTACCAATAGAAAGTAGTGTGCTAGTAAGAATTGATTAAGCAAATATAGAAATATAAATGCTAAAATCTTAATTATGTAATAACACATAATATAGAAAAAATAAAGTACAGATTTGACCCAAGCAAATAAGCTAGAAAATATGAAACCCTAGTTGCAAATGAAGGGATAAAATACTTATATGGTTCGCAAATATCATGCACTATGCCGAATTGATAAACAGGAAGAGGGAAGTGTCGCACCCAAGCTCAGGAAATTGTGTGACCACATGATCTACTTAGACTGGGGTTCCCAATAGGGTTAGGGGTGTTTGGGGTGCTATAGACCTCCTCTGGGTGCTTGTGACTAATCAGAACCTCAGACACTCAATTTTGGATGGTCACAAGATGTTTGTTAGAGGTATCCTTTAATTGTCTATATGTCTTTATACTTCGTTGTTGCACACCTAAAACCTGTAATAAGAAAGAGCACATGTAAAACCCCAAAACATATCAAATCTTAAAAATAAAAATATGCATATGGGGATTTAGATTGACCCCAATGGTCACCTAACTGAGTGAACTTACAATATGAGTGCTGCACTAGATTTCAAACTCCATGTAGTTCCATGTGTGTGTGTGAAGAATCATACCCTAGGTGTCTCTTGTGTCATATGCACTTGAATAGTGAGCAATAAGTAGATGTAGAAAATGTAGGTAGATGTGTGCATAGAAAAATGAACTTCCCCTCCTATGCGTGTATGTAGAATTAACAGTTCCTTGTCCCTTATGTGCAGTTAGAAAGATGTTTGAATGCTCTTGGATGTAACCTTAGGTGGTGATAGTAGATGTTTAGTGTTTGGTCCTTTATTATGGTCACATAGCTTTGTATTTATATGATTCCCTTACTTGAATTTCATAATTAACCACTAAAAGGACGAATCATAAGAAATAAATATTCTTAACAACTAGAAAGGACCCAAAATATGTGAGCAAGATACAAAAATTTTGAGGCACCCAAAGGGGACACAGGCGCCTGACGTTGGTGTCTTGGTTGGTCACTAGTGTCTAAACTCAGAAAAAATGAAGTATTGAAGGTCAAACTTGGAAGTAGGGTGTGTAAGACCAAGAAGAAAACTAGAAATAAAGCAAAGAGGCCAAAGACAGTGGTCAATTTCTATTTTTCTTTCTTAGGAATCAATTGAATAGTGGTATGTGACTAGGACCTAGAAAAGTACCCAAATTGCATGATTTAGTGTCTACATTTTCCCCCAATTTATGTGGTTGAGTGAATGCTTGATAACATAAAGTAGATAAGAGATGTGTACCTGATAACCACGTTGATCGATGGTGAAAAGTGTGCCGAGAGATACAAAAAAAAAAGCGTGGAGTGATAAAAATGAAGCATGAAAGCTAGAGAAGAGGAAGTAAAAAATGATTATGACCCAAGGGGTGAAAGAATATGTGTATGTGTCACATTGTAACTATTTTTTATGTCAATTTTTCTTTGATTGATGTGACTATTTCTTCCCATAAGGACAAACCAGCAATTGTGAAGAATGAAAAAGTAGTCAAATATGTGTATATGAAAAATTTGATCCAAACGAGTAAAAAGTGTGTAAAAGATGTGTAAATATTTGAAAAGGAAAATGTGCACCTGATCTGTGATGATTAAAAAAGTGTAGAAAGGATCCTGAAGATGTTGTAGAAGCCCAATTTTTTTAGGCAATCTCACGCCAGTTGTACCAAGTGTGATATTTTTTGGGTGATCTCATGTCAAGTGTAGGGAGAAAGGTCTAGTTCTATTCTCCAACCTTTTACTACTTCCTGAAATATAAACACCACTGTAGATGGTGTGTGTATATCCAATCCATTCCATTCCAATGTGAAAGTAGAAGGTGTAATGCATGCATGTTGAGTGCTGAAGGACTGTATCTGTCTTGTAAGATTTGTGTAAACTACTATAAACTATACCAAACTTAGAAAACTATGTAATTGCCCCTAGTCATAGGAACCCAAGAAGGGTGAGGGGTGCCCATGCACTACTATCTAGTATTGGGAGCTAGTGTTTGTGTTGTACTGAAGACCCAAGTCATATTCTAGGTCGTTACCATGACTGAATATTGTGTTGTATCGGTACTAAAATGTGTTGAACTGTGACTGTAAACTATTATATGGGATGATTGATTCATCCAATGATGCCCCCCTCGGTTTGGGTGCATGGGACGTCGTGGGGAGTATGTGGCCCAAAGAAGGACCACCCATTGAGCTAAAATTGATGCCTTACAATAAGTATTAGTGTAAACAAGTCAAACAGACAAGTAAGAAATAGAATGGAAGATAACAAGAAAGAAGACAATATAGATAAATAGTAGTGCAAACAAAGTAGACCTCGAAAAGCGGGTTTTATACATGGGACATCACTCACAATGTCACAAGAAAATTGAGGCCGAAGCGGTCGTAAGCATACAGTGTCCACACAACACAAAGGGAAAATCCTATAAATAATGGCATATAATAGCAAGCAGTGACAAGCAAGATATCAGATAACCATGGTGGAAAATAGACCTGTAAAAAAAATGTTGCACATGAAGCACCCGTTAACATGTTAGGAAGATAAAATGTATGTCAAAACGTGTATAATCTTATATATGAGTGTGCTATGAAAAATGAAACAATAGCACTTATAATGTATACAGAAGTGGATGCCCCCAGGAGCCGTTGTGGGATTGGTACTAGGTATTGTGCCAAACATCCTTGTTACATGTATCGATGTATATGAAAGATGAATCCAAAACTAAAAGGAAAGTGAATGCGCATGTGTATATGATAAATATAATGACATACAATACATATGACTAGTATGTGTAAAAAGTGTACATGAAATGAGTAAATGCAACCAAGACTAAGTGTAACCAAGATATGCAATATGTTATCGATGAGATTGAATGGAATGTAAAGTGGATGATAGGAGCAACATTGAGCGAATGTGAATAAGTATGCATGAGATAAGGCTCATTTATAAAAGACCCCTCAACAGTCGAGAATGAACTGTGAAATAGGAGTGTGTCATCGGGAAATGGGTTGATCGTGTATGCTAGAAAGATGTGATCATGAAAGTGTAGATCATAAAGAGTGCGAGAAAGTGTGGTGAGGCTCATTTGAGATTGAAACCCTTAACATTCAAGTATGAACCATGGAATTAGAGTGTGTCATAGGGAAATGAGCATAACATGTGGAAGTAGATGCAACAAATATGTATCATGAATGTGTATAATGTGCAATGTATATGATGTATGATAGAAACTGTGAGAAGTAGATGTGAATAATGCACAAAGAGTGTAGTGTGTAGTGTGTGAGATTCATGTATGTAGTATGCCCTCAACATTCAAGTGTGAGCCAAAGCACGAGAGTGTCTTATAGGGAAATGAGCACAATGTGTGGAAGTAAATGCAAGAAATATGTATCATGGATGTGTATAGTGTGCAATGTATATGATGTGTGATAGAATTTGTGAGAAAGAGCTTTGAATAATGTGTGATGCGTGAAAATTGTAGAGTGTGAGCTTCATGTATATAGTATGCCCTCAATAGTCAAGTGTGAACCAAAGCATGAGAGTGCATCATAGGGTAATGACGATACAAGAGTGTATCAAGATGTGTAAGATGCGTGTAAAATATTAGATGCAAAGAAAGAAGTGAAATAGAATAAATGTGAGACACCTAGTGATGTTATAAGGGGGCAAGAGTAAGAATGATGCCCCCTAAATATATTAGGGTGAGACTGGTCAAGTAACATCATCTAAGAGATCATCATTTTCATGGTCAAAACTAAACGGGGACGCGTCAAAGACCTGATAATTAATAGTATGCGGCTGATCAAGTAAAGTTCCATTTTAGCGTAGATTGTACATGCTCATTGCATATTTGTAGTCACTTTTACCTACTCCTTTTTAAACCCCAGGAGTGTCGATATATCACCCAGTCTAAACTGGGTGCTCACCCAAGGAGAGCGAAGGCATTGAGCCCCTCCTTTATGTGAGCCTTGTAAGAATGTTTCACCATTAATGGTGGGATATTTGCAGAAATAGAAATACATGCATTCATTCTAGCACAGAAGTAAAGAAGCTAGATCTAAGCACATATGCACCACAATGTAAAAGTAAACATTACAACATCACAAGGGAATTAGATCTTAACCATGAGCAATATAAAAAACACTAGGGTTTGGACCCATAAACAAAGATATTTAGAATGATCCATCATATTCATTGATTCACAACAGTTTACAGTAGCCAAATTACATCAAAAGGGTCATCACAGCCAGAATACATCATGAAGTAGCATCCTAGCTCTACAAGATGACTCCACTCAAAGGGTTCTAACTATGTTCTCTCTTATGAACCCAGAATATCCCTTTCCTTGCATCACACATCTTCTTCCTCTCGCATCATCTCTCATTTCCTTACATCTTCCCTACTTTTGTTTCAGACCCAAACACTTTCTTAAATACAGTGGGATCTCTCCTTTACTACCTCAACATTACTCAAGAGAAAACTGCATGCCAAATGTCATGATACACTACCATACTCGAGTATTCTAGACATGCAAGTGCCAACTAACCCATAACTAACTCTACTTTCAAACTCTTAAACATAATTATTATATCATGGAATATTCTTTCCTTGGGCTGCAAGTCTCCATGTTCTAACCTTATCCATTATCATGCCTACCTGTATCCTCACATATTTTCCATGTAACACCATAACCCTAAAATGTGGCTAAGTCTCAAAACCCTTTCTTGCTCCCACGTGCAACTTGCTATTTTTCCGCCTTCTTCCTACACTTTCTTCCATGTGCGTTGATCCTCTACTCTGGGACTTAGTCATTTTTTTGGGCTCAACAATATTCTTCATCGGTGAAAGGTGTTGGTGGACATTCATGTGCATACCAATGAATGAGATTTGGTGAATAGATGAGAAATGAATCATTACAGATAAATATGTAGACAAATGGCATGGGAAATGAGATGTTAATATGATCTGGATCTAAAGTGCAGCCAATATATAGTCAAGCCAAGATTTTCCTACAGTAAGTGGTGAAATTTGTGGAGTACGTGCAACAAAGACTAATAGATGAAATACTCAGAGGCCATAGCAGTAGTAATGTAAACATACCAATGATATAAATGAGGAGCATACATGGAGGGATGATATCGTCTAGAATAAATCCAAGATGAGCTAAGCCATCATATAGGCAGACGTTGTCAGAAAAAGTAGGATCAAATGGAATGTGTGGATAATAAACATTATTAATGAAAAATGTGCATATAAAAGGAGGAATCACAGATGTGGGTTGCTCATGAGGAGACAATGGGGGTGGTATGACGAATGATGTATGGAAAGGCCCCTGATAAAGCACCATAGCATTAGTAGATGAAGGTTGTGAGCATGAAGTGGATGGAATAACATCTAATGCAGAAATAGTTCCTTTGACTGGAGGAAAATTGGTAGGATAGTCCATGGGTCTCGAATCAAGGGCAGGATGGCGAGTAATAAAAATCAGAATGGGTAATGTAGTGTTTGAATTTAGGTTATAGTATTGAAATGGGGTGTTATCAACAAGAACTATATATTTAATGCCCTCGTGTAAGAATTTGACACAACGGTGAACTGTAGAAGGTACAACTTAAATTTAATGAAGTCATGTCCTACCAAGTAAATAATTATATGTCACTAGAAAATCAATGACAAAGAATATTGTAATAATTGTTTGTGGACCAAAAGTGACAGGAAAAGCGAGTGTCAAGGCATGGATGTGTAGTGTTATCATATGCCTGAAGAGAAATAGATGTTGGATTAGGGTTGGAAACTGGAAGGCCTAAAGACTGAATAAATGATAACAAATAAATATTGAACTCAGATCCATTGTCAACTAAGATTCACTTAACACCATATTTTTGAATGTATATACATATATAAAGAGGAGGATCATTGTCATAAATGGAAATATTTTCAACCACAGTAGATGGGAAAGCAATATGTTGCAAAAATGCATCCACAAATTTTTGATAAAGTATGTATGGATCAGTATTAGCAGGGATGCGAGTATTAACCAAGAGAGTAATAATTTTGGCGCGACACTCAAGATTGGCTGGTAATAAATCATGAATGGAAATAATCATGATGAAAGCAAACGAACAATGCAAATATGAAGACCAAAAGAGGGTTTGAATGAGTTAGGTTCACAAAATTATTAAGAAAATATAAAAATATTAATGCTAAAATATTAATTATGTAACAACATCAAATATAGACAATTAAAGAACATATTTGAACCAAGCAAATAAGCTAGAAAATGTGAAACCCAAGTTGTAAATTGAATTAAAAGAATACTTAGTTGGTTCACAAATAATCCTGGACTATGTCGAGTTGAAAAACTAATGAGTAGGAGAAGGGAAGTGTCATACCCAAGCTCAAAAAATTGTGAGACCACAGGATCTGCCTAGACTAGGGTGTATGTACAGGGTCAAGGGTGACTTGGGAGCTATAGACCTCCTCTAGGTGCTTGTGATTGCTCAAAACCTCAAAAACTCAATTTTAGAAGGTCGCAAGATGTTTTTTTAAGGTCACCTTTAATCACCTATATGTTGTTGTACTTCGTTGTTGATCTCTTGAAACCTACAAGAAGAAATACCACCTACAAAACCCAAAAACAGATCAAATATTAAAAATAAAAAGATGTATATGGGGAGTCATACTGACCCTGACGTGCACTTGACTAAGTGAACTTATGATTTAGGTATTACACTACATTTTAGACTCCATGTAGATATGTGTGTGTGTTTATGAAGAATCGTGCCTTGGGTGGCTCTTATGTCAGACACACTTGAATAACGAGCAATAACGAGATGTAGAAAATGTAGATAAATGTGTGTATGGAAAAATGAACTTCCCCTCCTATGTGTGTATGCAGAAGTAACAATCCCTTGTCCCTTGTGTGGAGTTAGATGGATGGTTGAATGCTTTTAGAATGCTCTTGGATGCAACCTTAGGTAGTTATAGTAGATGCTTAGTGTTTAGTCCTTTATTATGGTTACATAAATTTGTATATATATGATTCCCTAGCTTAAATTTTGTAATTAACCACTAAAAGGCTGACTCATAAGAAATAAAGATGCCCAACAGCTAGAAAGGAACCAAAATATGCGAGCAAAATACAAAGAGGTAAGGGGTGCCCAAAGGGTATGGGGTGACTGACATCCTGGCTGGGAAATGATGTCTAGACACAGAAAAATGGAAGTATCAAAGGTCAAACTAGGCAGTAGGATGTGTGAAACCAAGAAGAAAACCAAAAATAAAACAAAGAGGCCAAAGACAGTGGTCAATTAGTAGTTTTTTTGCTTAGGAATCATATGAATATTGGTATGTGGCTAGGACCTATAAATGTACCCAAAGCGTGTGATTTAGTGTCTACAAGAATAGGAAGGAGTAAAGAATGAAACAATATCACTTGTGAGGTGTGAGAAAGTAGATGTTCCTAGGAGCCTCGGTGGGGCTAGTAGGAGGTACAGTCCCACACATCATTGCAGCCTTTAAGTATTTGTAGGAAGTTTGCATTCACAACTAAAGGCCAAGTGAATGCACATGTGTATATAGAAAATATAATTACATACTGTATATTCATCTATCATAGTAAGCAAATTACAACATGTAACTAGTATAGGCAAGCAAGAGTATGTGCAACCAAGATATGCAATGTGTAATGGATGAGTGTAATGGAATGGTATGCAATGTGAATGTGATAGGAGCAGTGTGCCCCCCAATGGATGTGATGAGTATGAGATGAGGTTTGTTTATAAAAGGCCCCTCAATAATCAAGAATAAACCGTGGAACAAGAGTGTGTCATCAGGAAATGATTTGAAAATGTGTGCTAGATGGATAGAAAATTATGTGTAGAGCGTAAAGAGTGAATGTGGTGAGGTTCATTTCATATTTAAACCCTCAACATTCAATTATGAAACATGGAACTAGAGTGCATCATGTGGTAGTATGATGTGTGATAATGGAATGCTAGAAAGGTGTATCATGAAGCACAGAGTGTGAAATGTGTAGTGTGTGAGGTTCATGGATGTATTATACCCTCAACAGTTAAGTGTGAACCTTAGCACAAGAGTGTGTCATAGGGTAGTGACGATACAAGATGTGCATCAAGTTGTGTAATTATGCTTAGAAATATGAAGTATGAATCATAGACCGTATGAGTAAAATTTTTAGACAACTGATGATGTTATGAGGGGGGAAGAGAAGTAAGCATGATGTACCCAAGTGTATGATGATGAGCCAACTATCTAATGAAAGTGAAGGGCAAGGGTCCTCCACCCGATGTCTAAGGAGATAAAGGCATGTGACCATGCTCTAAAATCAGTGGTGTATGATACTAACGATGTATATGGGAACGAAGTCTTAGAGGTGAACACCTATGTGAAGGAGACCTAGGAGGTGATGAACACCTATGTGAAGCAGACCTAGGAGGTGATGACCACCTATATGAAGTATACCTAGGAGGTGATGAGCACATATGTGAAGTAGACATAGGAGGTGAAGGAGGTGGTGAACTCTTATGTGAAGGGGTTTCTTGAGTAGGGACTTAGGCTAAGAATATGGACTAGTAGACTTATGAGAATGAGTAGATCATGTGCGAATATGAGAGCTAGGTGCAGAACATGCCTTAGATTTGAGAGGCCCATGGGTCCTAGATGCTACATCTAGTGAAAGGACATCCTTAAGAGAAGGCTGAGGCAATAGTGTGGATGGGGGAATACCTTTGCAAGTGACAACTTTCTTATTTTGAATGAATTTGAGACACAATTGTTTCATGGACATGATAGCATGAGCAACATAGAGCCAAAGAAGATGTAAGAGCATGTCACAACCTTTAAATGAAGGTGCCACAATGAATGACACAAACATGGTGAGAAGCCCAATTGTAACTGGAAGTTTTATGTAGCCATAAAAATTTGTAATTGGATATGAAATTCGAGAGATTTGATAGTCAATAGTAATAAGGAGTGTAATAAAGCACACACCAATAGGAGTTGATGAATAGATCATGGTTTTATTGATAGTATAAGATCTGATAAAAGCATTGATGTGTAATGTATTAGAATAAAATGTAGCATGATAATCATGACCAGAGAATGTAATGAGTGGTGGAGATGCATCAACATTAGCAACTAGATAATCAAGAGGCCCCGATGAAGGAGGAGGCACAACCCGATATGTATGATTAGCTGAAGAATAAATGGCTTGGTTGTCATGCTTAGGTAATGGATCTTTGAATATTTTGAGCTTTTAGTTGTCACTGACCGAATTGCATACCGAAGGCTCAAGCAGCTCGATTGCATTATTTTCAATAAGATCTTGAATGAGATGTCTAATTTTAAAACATCAATCAATTGAATGCCCAAAACATTGATGATAGTTACTTCTAGCATTTTCATCATAATTACATATTTTAGAGCAAGATGGATCAATATTCAGCACTGGTGAAAGTGTAATAAGATTTCTTTCAATAATTTTTGGCAATAGAAGACGAGGAACATAAGACAATTTTGTAAATGTACGCTTTGGAGGTTGTCGTTGAAGCTTTTCAGTAGTAGAAATAACGTTAATAGTAGCTTTTTCCTCAGTGGTCTTAGGAGATGGCTTAAAAGTAGATTTTTTTGAAAACTGATTAGAAGCTGAAGCCTAATCACAATATTTAAGCTTTCCCATAGATAATATTTTACTTTCACGTAACTTAAGTGTATGACATAGTTGATCCAACGAAGGAGAGGTCTCAAAGATGACACTCTCTTGTAATGGAGTTAAGAGACTTTGGAAAAAAATATCTTGCAATTCTGAATAAGTGAGTACATTGGACATCTTAGCTAAGTTGTTCTTATATCATAACACATAGTCTGTTAAATTCTCATTGGATACTTGTTTGATTTGTGTAAGTTGAGCATAGGATATTTCAAACCTGATATTGAAGGGAAAATGTGCAATAAAAACATCGGCTAAATGTGTAAATGATGTTAACAAATGAACATGTAGATCATAGACTCCAAGGAAATTACATAGTTAATAATGTATAATCATCCGCATAATATAGACATGCCACATGAAAAGCTCATAGATGCTCTTGAGGGTCACCATGGCCATTAAAGGTGGGTAGCTTAGGAGTGAAAATTTTTGGAGGAAGTGCATAAGTGGAGATGCTGGGTGTAAAAGGAGTGTGGAGGAGTAAGGTGAAAATATGTTAGGGGCACCCTGAGGGGATGATGGCACCTCGGTACTGGAATCATGGCTGGGTGCTGGTGTCTGAAGTCATAAAAGATAAGCAAGTAGAGTACTGACTGGGTTGTAGGGTGTTAAATACCAAAAATAAGACAATAAACAAAGCAAATAGGCCAAATATAGTTGTCAATAAATATTTTTATCGCTTAGGAATCATATGAATATAGGTATGCTATTAGGATGTAGAAATGTACCCAAGTGCGTGATTTTGTGTCTACAACAGGACAAGTTCATTAAAGTGGGAGAAATCAAGTCCAAGCCACTTGCCCTAATAACAAGTAATGGTAAAGGAAAGGAGAAGAAACGAGATAAAAAATCAAGGAAAAATGACCAACCTAAGAAAGAATCTAAGTCCACCCAATCCAAACCCAACATGAAAACTTCTACTTCTAAGACTAAACCAAAGAAGGAATAGTGCAAGTGTTCGTATTGCAAGAAGTCAAGAAATGAAGAACATAAATGCAAGAGAAAACAAATTTACCACCTAACTCATTTACTTAAGAAACACAATATAGGTATTCCTGAGTCTATCAAGAAAAATGTCCCGAAACCTAAGTTTTCTATATCAAAGGAAACCAAATCTAACAAGAATAAAGGCAAAGACCTTGTAGAAAGAGTTACTCCATCATCAAAATGGATTATAGAATTCGGTGCCTCACACCACCTGAGTTCTTCACATGTTGATTTTTCTAACATTGAACCATATTGTATATCCCAAATCACTCTAGGTGATGACACATTTGTGTTGATTACTGGTAGTAGATCGATAGAAGTAGATAGTGGAACCTTTAACAATGTTATAAGTGTTTAGGAAATATCTCTAAAAATCTCCTATCAGTTTACAAAATCACTCACATTGGTGAGGGAATGCAAGTGGAATTTAACCCTTTATACACATTTTCCCACTTTGCTTCCAAATCGTCTTTCATTTCCTTACTCACATATATGAGGTTAGTAATCTATGACATGAGTTCTTTGGCCATTTAAACTATCATTGCCTTGAAAAAACCAACATGAGATGGTCAATGGGTTACCTCGGGTCAATATTTTGAAGGGACTTTGTGAGGGTTGTGCCCTTGGAAAGCATACCAAAGAAAAAATTGGCAAGGGAAAATCTTGAACAACTTCTCATCCCTTAGATCTTTTTCATAGTGACATTTTTTGCCTCTTTTAATCTCCTTCATTCACTAGGGCTCTTTATATACTTACCTTCATTGATGACTTTTCACATTATATGTGGGTTTACTTTACCAAATAGAAATTTGAAGTTTTCAATCACTTTCAAGACTTCAAGGCTCTCACTGAGAAAAAAATCAAAAGGTTTATTAAGGTTCTTAGAACCAAAAATGGAGGTGAGTATGTGAGAAATAGGTTTGATAATTTTTGCACCACCAAAAGGATTAGTTTGTAGTGTAAAGTTGCTTATATCCCTTTGCAAAATGGAGTTGTAGAAATAAAGAAGAGAACTCTTAAGTAGATGGCCACTTGCAAGGTTTATTATAAATCCCTTCCTCCATAATATTCGGTTGAAGCCATGAATTTAACTTGTTACATCCAGAACCACATTCTGCACAAAATGGTAAAAGGGATGACACCTTTTGAGGCTTGGTATGGATGCAAACTTGATGTTGAGCACTTTTGTGTCTTTAGTTCAACTATCAAGGCTTGAATACCCAATAAGGAATGTAATCCCTTAGAACCACAATCCAAACCTTGTATTTTTATCAGGTATCCTAAAGGCGTGAAGGGTTATAAAATCATAAACCCCACCACTCATCAGTTGTATATTGAGAGAAGTGTGAAGTTCCAAGATTCATCTTTTATTTCCACTTCTCCACCCACTGAGGGCACTCTTCTCCTCTCTGATCATGATTCAAAATCTTCTAACGATCTTGTTAATCCTCTCACTCATGATCCTCATAATCCTTCCACTCCATCATCTACCAAATCTAATAGTAATGATGATGAGGACTATGTCCCCTCTCACTCGATTGAAGATTTGAAATGTTCTCAGCCTGAATATTCTCCCAATCCTCGCTAGGCTAGGCAAACCTTACAAAGTGTTTCATATTATATAGGGGATCCTTCGTATGAAAGACGAACTTTTTCAGATTTACTTAGGCCCCATGCCTTCTTCCTAAAGGAAAAAAATGGTTCAGTGTAAGTGGGTATATCGAACCAAGTATGGTGCTAATGGGAACATCAAAAATTATAAAGTGTGACTTGTAGCTAAGGGTTTCTCCTAGGTCCCTAGGGTTGACTATTCAAAAATCTTTTCTCTCATGACAAAGATGAATTCTATTTTATTAACCCTAAACATATATATCATTAATAGATGGGATGCCCATCAAATGGACATGAAGAGTGCCTTCCATTATGGGGACCTAGAGGAATAAATCTATATGGAACAACCTTCAAGTTATGTCTAAGATTCCTCCCTCATTTATAAACTTAAAAAGTCTATCTACGACCTTAAACAAGCCCCTCGTCATTGGTATGCCTAGATAGAATATTTTCTTCTCGCATCAGGGTTCATTAGGTGTCACACTGACCCAAATAATTATATTTTATGGTAAGATGATTCCATGTTTATCCTAGTTTAGTATGTCCATGAATTTTTTATTACGGTAGCTCTTCCTCTATCATTGATTTTGTGAAGGTTGCCTTAGCCAACAAGTTCTCCATGAATAACTTAGGTTTGCTTCAATAATTCCTTAGGATTTAGATTACCCAATACGATTGGGGGATCATGATTACTCAACCTAAGTATGCCCTTTCTTTGCTTATTAGGTTTAATATGTATGAATGTAAGCCATCTAACACTCCTTTCCTTTTTAGAGTCGAGTTAGTAGTTGATTTCTCCAATCCCTTAGTCAATGGTACCCTTTATCATCAGTTGGTGGGGAGTTTGATCTACCTAACTAATACTAGGTTGGATATTTCATTTATTGTTGACATCGTGTCTAAATTCATGCATGAGCCTCATGATTTTAGAGTCACTTATACTAATGGCATTCATTACTTGGGAGGGATAAATATTGATTTAGTTAGATTCATAGATTTTGATTGGGTCGGTGATCTCGATCATCAAAAGTCTACCTTTAGATACAAATTTTCTCTTGGTTCAGGTCCTATTAATTAGTCAAGGAAGAAGTAGAACGTGATTTTTATATCTTCTATAAAGGAAAAATACAGGACAATAGTTAACACTTCCACAAAATCTATTTAGTTACAGGGGATTCTAACAGAGTGGTATTCACTTTCAGCATCCTAAAATCATCTATTATGACAACCTTAGCACTATCTTGATCTGTCAAAATCTAGTTCAACATCAATAGATGAAGCACGTTGAGATATATATGTACTTCGTTTGGGAGTTGATTCATAGAGACATCATTGATTTATAGTATTGCCATACTTTAGATCAGGTTATAAACATCTTTACCAAACCCTTCACTGAAGAAATTTTTCTTCACCTATGTTCTCTTCTTGGGATGAGGTTTATTGTAGCCACTCATCTTATTCAGCCTTTTTAGTACTTCTCTCCTCCTCTTGTCCTTCTAGAAATATTATAGTTTGTATATGGGTACCTCATCGGGCCTTGTTCCTGGGACCCATATGATGCATATTTCATATTTTATTTAGGGGAGTCCTCTTTTTATTTTTCTTGGCATGCCGCTCCGCTACCTAAGCTTTAATGAAGGAGGGATGTTGGTGTGAGGATTTATTTTTTCCTTTTATTGTTTTATTAAGTAATTTACACCTCACACATGGTGAGTTGTCTCACTGAGGTGAGTCATGGGTCTTTTAGGAGTTATCTGACATATGAAAAATTTGTTCATAGAATTTTTCATACTTATCATATATATTTTTTTGTCATGTGTTTTTGCAAAGTCAAAATCAATGTTGAAACATGACAACTTTACCCTAGTGTCATAATTTTTTACTTAAAAGCACTGTTGAACCCTCTCCGGATCAGTTTTCCCTCTGTGTCATGCCTATCATGATCCTTGAAAGCCCCCATATGTGTTGTACATACCTTTCTAAATGATTGAAACTATGAAACATGATGACTCATTACATTCAATGCAACACTTCTAAAGGGAAATTCTTCAGTAGGCCTAAAAAGACTATTTTTGGCCTTTTTGAGATATGTGTGCATCCTCTAGGACAGAGTTGAAGGATAAAATCATTGGGAAGTAGTGTTGAATATTCTAGGGCATGTTTCAAGTGATTTAGGAAATTTTAGGGAATATTTGAAGGTTTAGAAACAAGTACAATGAAAGTGGGTTTTTGGAGGTGAAGGAGTTTGTAGTCTGAAATAGTGCCCGAGCTTCGAAAGATGGTTTTGGGAGCTCCGTAAGGATTTAGAGGTCAAAAAATATATCATTGGAAATATAATTCAGTGCTATAAAGGATGGTATTTTCATATTTTTCATAAGACCCAGACGTTGTTTTCCACAACTCATTTTTAGCAGACACACCCTATTATCCCAAGCGAAAAGGCTATTTTTAAGGGATTTTTATGAATAATTAGATTATATGACCCATCCAATTCATCTTAAAATTTATTTTGGATTCAATTTAGTATAAATAAGTGCTAAAAAATCCCTCCTGAAGCTCTAGAAAATTCGTCTTCAAGGTTCCTCTCAAAGTAAGCTTTCAAGATTTAGCCAATTTCACAAGAGGACACATGTCAGCCAAAGGTTGACACACATTTTACTATCCCTTTTTTCCCTATCCATAGGGTATTTATGGAACAATAAAATGTTCCCATCCCTAGTTATTCCCCTTAGACCTCCAAATGACCCTGAAAAGGCTCCATAATCACTTTTTCCTAGTTTATAGCCCTCTCGTTGTGCAATCACTACTTGCCACTTGTCAACCCAAGGCGAGGAAAATTTTTTTATATCCCTCTTTTTCTTATCCCTTAGGGATATATGGGACAATAAAATGTGCCCCATGTTTATCCTAGTTGATGGTTCCTCATATGACTTGAAACTTGCTCCGTTGTGCATTTTTAAGGCCTTCCCCTCTTCGCCTCATCAAACCATAGTTTTCCACTTGTCATGCTCACATCAGTGAAAATTTTTCTATCCCTTCTATCCTTATACCATAGGGACATATGGGACAAGAAAATTCACCCCATCCTTTCTTATTCCATGGTTCTTCATGTGACCCGGTCTTAGCCCCCGAATGCTAATTACTAGTTTTTCCTCTCTCCTCCATCAAGTAATCAAACCCTGTCACTTATCATGCTCATATAAATGCACATTTTTATACCCCTTCTATCCTTGTCCCATGTGGAGATATGGGACAAGAAAATTTTACCCAATCCATGAAGAAGGAAAACCTAAAAATTGACTAAGTATCTTACCTTGGTGTTTCTTATTTCTCTCTTGCTTGTGAACTACAAGTGATGTCGGGAAGTTGTAAAACTAGAAAACCTCATTATTTCTCTGTAAATCCATTATTACTACTCCAAAAAATTCAATATTCCTAAAAATTGTCTAAAAACCAAGCCCAAATCTCCCCAGAGTGACTATATGCTTCAAAACCTAAACAATTCATATCTTTCAAATAGGTGAATGAATATGAATGAGATTTTCACAATTGTTCTTTATCCCAGGTGCCTACAAGAAGAAAGTAAAAGAATATTCAAAGATTCCATGATTTTTAAATGGTATTAAATGCTATTTTTCTACCCTAGATCTTTCCAAGAATTTCGGTAGGAAATTTAAACTGAAATTTTGAGCACGAAGTCCCAAAAACGAGCCTATTCCAGTGAAGTTGTTTTCGTTGCAATCTAAGGTGGGAAATTATAGTTTATAAAAATATTAAGTACCTAGTATCCTCACTTGTTAAAAATAATAACTTACCAAAATAACTGGTCCTTTCAAAATAGTGCATCAGTGAATAGTGAAATAGATAAACTAGGTAATTTTGACCAAAAAGGTAAAAAAGCATAGCAATTTCCAAAAATAGAAACTTGCTAAAAATATAAAAACATCTTCAATGGAGTTAATTTGAGTATTCCATAGGAATGAGAAGTTCAAATATGAGCAAAACAAGTGAAATATCTCAAAATAGCAGGTCCTAGTTCTACTTTCTAAAAATAGACAATCTTTGTTCTAGGTGCAAAAAGTTACAGTAGGCTCCAATTTTATTCACATCACTACTTTTTGACATCTTTTTTATGGTTTCTATGTGGTGGCATATCTCAAGAAAGGTAATTTATCCTTCATAGTGATCCCAAAACATCAAATTTTCATCCAAAAGTAAAACAGGGCATCGCAGGGTGCATCAGCTGAAAACAAGAGACATTATGTAGTCTGATAAGATATTAAAAGAATATTCAAGAGTTCTATAGGTCATCATTTTAACTATTTAATTAGGTTGGACCCATTTGTACTCCCTTGGTGAGCTAGTTGAGTGAGGTTAGTGATTTATTCAAGGTGCGTTGGTGAAGTGGAACTTGGTGAGCTGGTTAAGTGAGCTCAGTGAGCTGGGAAAGCTGGTTGGGTGAGTAAAGGAGAGTTGGTGAAGCTAAGATAAGTGAAGGAAAGCAAGATTGATTCATTACAGTAACTTTCTATTCAAGGGAATCCATGTATGTCTTCCAAAATAGCAAATCTCCCCCATGATAATCAAGAGTTGGCTCCACAACAAGCTCTTGAAAGTGCCCCGGTGATCGACATTGTGTCAACCCCTAAAGATCCATTCCCATGGATTCAAGAAATGATCAAAAGTGATCCAAGGAAAAATCAGATTGCTATCATGCCCAATCTCAAATCAATATCAAGAACAATGAAGTCCAAGTGAAGAAAGAAGGCCCATACAACATCTTGCTTCTTCAGTGGCATCTCATGTAATCGATATGTTAAAGTTATTAGTCCTAGAAGTGAAAATCCTATGGAGGAAATGACTCTGTTAGATTATAAGTTGACTTACATATCATTGGATCAAGCTTCGCATGAGGGTGATTCTCATGTGTTCAAGGAATCCTCTTCTTGCATCCTCACTCGGAACGAAGAATAAAAACAAGAAATCATACAGTTGGAACAGTGATCCATAAACTAATTAATTTTAACAATAACAGATCACTATTCTCATTAAAATGAATGAAATATGTTAAGTTCTTTGTTAACCAATATAATTTGTAATATTGAACCACAATTATACTATAAAAACTGAGAAAAGAGATAAGGAGACAAGGTTTATCCTGAAGAAACCCAATGTGGGAAAAACTCCAGTGGGTGAGCGAATTTTCTCCCATTCACTATGTAATTCTCAAATGATACAACTTACTATCAGTAATTTCCCTTCAAGAAGGATTAGCACTCCCTTTAATTGCATCTACTTGCTCACAATCTCTCTACAAATTAAGAACTCTTCTTAAATGAACAAAACAAAAATAACTCCAACTCTCCAACTTTGATCCCAATAGAATTCACCCAAAACTACTTACTGGAATCCTTCTACAAGCTTGTATTTATAGTTTATCAGCTCAGGGATGCGTGGAAAGGTGAAATGACTCAATTGGGAAGCTCAAACATTCACAATTATTGAGATCCAAAAAGTTGGAACCGTCTTATAAAGGACCACCACTTACTGCAGACTGGCGGTTACGCAACCACCACTCTACATAGAGCGGTGGTTACGTAACCACCAAGGTGGTTGCGTGACCTTGAACTGAAAAAACCCCTGAAACAGAACAATAATGACCTGGAACATCATTTGAAAGTGTCCAGATCACCCCCAACCTGACTAGACCATCTTGTGAAGACAAAATGAGTTGAGAACCTGTAGAGCAAGTATCAAATATAGAGAATACATAGAATTTGGCATTTCCTGGTACATTTTGGATCATACCTCCCCAATTTGAGGATTTTAAGTCCCTAAAAGCTTCAAGGACTAATTAGGTGAGGAAATTTCTTCCTCGTGTCTTCTATGGAATACCACTTAGCTTTAGTAGTAAACTGACCTTTCAACCCAATCAACCACTTGTCATGCACTCCTCTCTATGTTTTCCTTTCTTCCCGCTATAAAACCACATCTTCCTTTAATTCTAGATAACTATATAGTGCAAGATCCTTAATATATGGAAGCAATACTCCTCCTTATTCATCATCCAACATGGAGGGCTCAAAAATACGTAAGTTCTCAACATTCATAACTGAATAAATCTTTATATAAGGAGCCAAATCCAAGTGAAATGCATTCTTACCCACTCACTCCATAAGTTAAAATGGGCCATATCGAAGAGGCTTGAGTTTCTTAGCTTTTCCCTGTATCCTATCCTGGCTCACATATAACCATACCCTGTCTCCAACAAGGAAATAATGCTCAGTCCTATGTTGACCATGGCATGCTTTCTACTTGGCCTGTGAATCTATCAACCTCTTCTATACTTGAAGGTGTATCTCCTAAATTTTCTCATTAAAATTCTCGTCCTTGTGGACCTCCAGTTCCAATTTCCCATTATCTCTGTATGGTAATCTTAAAACAACATCAAAAGCACTCTTAATCAAATAACCAAAATATGTCTCAAAAGGAGATTTACTAGTTAAAGTGTGAACTGCCTTATTATGATAATGTTGGATATACACCAAGTTCTCATATGAGGTCCTTGGATGTTTCCCATTGTATCCTCTCAAGAGTTGTACCAATGTATGAGTCACCACCTCTATTTTCGCATTTGTCTGTGGATGAAAGGCGATAGACCTCTTTAGCTTCGTGCCCATCTTTTCCCATAAAGAAGACCAAAACTTCCCTATGAACCATGAGTCCATGTCTGATATAATAGAACTAGGAAAACCAAATTAAAACCACACATTTGCAAAAAATAACTCAGTTGCATCACTAGACTTAATGGTCTTTTTGTAAGGAATGAGAATACACATTTTGCTAAATCGATCTACAATTACAACTATATAATCATGACATTTTTGGAGGTCTACAAATCACCCATAAAATCCATGGAGATACTTTCCCGTGGTCAGGAAGGAACTGGAGAAAATATATATAACCCTAACTTCCTTTTATCAGGCTTACTTGTACTACATAAAACACAACCCCTGATGAATTTAACAACTTTGGCTTGCATGTTTTTCCAATAAACATACCTTTGTAAGTGAGATATAGTATTTGTTACACTAAAGTGACTAGCTACCATGGAAGTGTGTGTTTCTCTCATTAACTACACTCTTTCCCCCTTAAGCACACAAAGTTTCTCATTCTTGTAAAGAAAACCATCCTAGGAATAGTATTCTCCTCTAGGTGCAAATCCCTTGTTTGGAGGTTTCTTCTAAAAAATATCTACAAAATCTAGATCTTGTTCATAACCTTCCCGATATGCTTCACACAAAATAGACTCAAGAAGAGTTAATGTGCCCATAGTTGAAATTAATGGAGGTCTAGATAACATGTTAGCTAACTTCTTAGTCACACATTTCTTATATTTAATAATTAAATGAAATTTCTATAGAAACCCATCCATTTATATTGTCTAGCTTGCTGAAGTTTACTTTTAGCCTGCAGATATTGGAGAGGTTGATGATCCATGTGAATGATAGTTTCCTTACCCATAAAATAATGTTTCCATTTCTTGATTACTTGAACAAGAGCATGCAATTCCTTATCGTAAGTATAATAGTTTAGAATTACACCGTGAAACAATTCAGAGTGATAACATACCAACCTACCTCCCTAAAGTAGACATCTCCCATAGCATAGTCACTGACATTAGTTTCCACTTCAAAAGGTAGTTGTAAGTTAGGTAAGGCAATAATTAGAGCATGACTAATTTTATATTTAAAAGATTCAAAATCAATCTGATGTTTCTTACCCCAAGAAAATGTCTTACCCCATGTTGTCATTGAATGTAGTGGCATTGCTATGGAAGAGAAGTTCTTAATGAACTTTTGTAAATACTAAACTGCTCCCACAAAACTCTTAGTCTCTGTCAAACTTGATGGTGTGGGGCAATTTTGAATGACCTCTATATTTTTCAGATCAATCCTTAGCTCTCCATCTCTAACCACATGTCCCAAAAATACAGGTGAATGTTATGAAAACTTGTACTTCTTTTCATTTAACACAAGCTAGTTTTCCTTAAGAACTTGTAAAACTTGATGCAAATGAGAAATATGCTCTTCAAAAACATCTGCTAAAAACCATAATGTCGTCTAAGTACACAATAACAAAGGAATCAATATACAGACTCATCGCCTCATTCATCAACCTTATGAAGGTAACTAGTGCAATGAATATCCCAAATGGTAATACCAACCATTCATATAACCCTTGCCTGGTCTTGAACATTGTCTTCCAAATGACCTCTTCCTTAATCTGCACTTGATAATATCTAGACTCCAAATCAAGCCTAGTAAAATATTTATCATGTTATAACTGATCTAATAAATCATCAATGTAAGGAAGATGGTACGTATTCTTGATGGTTATTATGTAAAGCTCTGTAATCAACACACATTCTTTGAGAACCATCTTTCTTAGGTACTAAAACAATAGGAGAACCACATGGAGAAGTGATAGGATGGATTATACCTTGTTCAATCAAATATTGGAACTATTATTTTATCTCATTGGTATCTTTCAAAGATTGCCTGTATAATCCAAAGTTTGGAAGCTGACTATCGGGTAACAAGTGGATCTCGTGCTAAATTTCCCTGATATGGGGAAACCCTATAGGTTCCTAAAATATTTCTCTGAACAGTTGAATCAAATCTACTAATTGTGTCTGCTCATAATTAGAAAACAAGCTATAAGTGGTTTTAGAGGTAAAAATATCATCATTTGGCATATCCCTCAACATAAGCAATGCAAATTTACCACTAACATTAATGACCTTCCAAGATTCACTAGAACTTACCAAAGATATCTTTAAAACTCCCGAATAGGCTGAAATGATGTAGCTCTTACCATCCTTTGCCAAGCGATATTGATTGGATCTCCTTACAAAGATAACATCCTTGACATACAAATATGGGCTGCCAAAAACTACACCACACACATCAAGGGGAACAACATCCATAGTAACCTCATCAATAAAAAATTTGTCAATACCAAAAGTGATCTTGCACTGTTGTCTACACCTTTCTTTACCCAACCCAAAGAATATTGATTCGGGTAATTATAACTATCCAACTTTAGCATGTCTACTAACTCTTTACTTATCAAATTAGCTTGAGAACATGTATCAAAAAGAGTATCCACCTTAGTTTTCTTCACTTCAATTTTTAAATGGAAAATCTTTGTTAGTTCATTTTCTTGAACAACATTGTTCCTACCCAAACATACCTCTCTATAGATGGAGGCACAACACTTAGTTTCATCCACCTCTTGGCTGCAAAATACTTCCTCTTCCTGGAGGGCAGCCATGGCCTTCTTCTTATTTTTCTTTTTTTTGAAGGGATGTAATTCCAGGTGGAGATTCCAAAATTTTTCTTCAAAAAGAGTGTCAACATCACAATGCCACAATGAATTTAATTATCCTTTTTATAAATATAAGTAAAAATTTTCTTACCCTTTCCTTTTCCTTTATCCTTCTGCTTGGTGTCACCTTGTTTTTTTGAAGCATGCTGAGAGGTAGATGAACTCTTTTTCTTTCCCATTTGTAAGTAATGATCTTATGTACAAGCTTCATCTACATTTTCCATCTTGGCCAAGAAAATGAGTCTCCTCAAGTGGCTATGGAGTCTACCAATAAAATTCATCAACAAGTCCAAGTCTACTACATATTTTCCCATCTGAATAGATTTCTTCTGGAACTCCCTGGTATAATCCTGCATAGTCTAGCCTTGTTTCTTCCTAAGATACTGCCAATACATGGACCTCTCTACCTCATAACAAATAGGATAAAAATTATTTTTTATTAGCTTCTTAAAAAACCCCACTTGGTAATTGGAGGAACTTTTTAACAGCCAACATATGAACATAAATTTCAAACCAAGTTAAAGCATGTTTAATTAATTTTAACCAAGCAAAGGAAATCTGTTGACTTTTATTAATTTGATGTAAACTGAAATATACCTTCACTTGAGCTATCCAATAGTCTAACTTCTTAGAATTCATGTCTCTATCATAAGGTTGAATTCATATCTTGGCCTCTATTTTGAATGGAGGGGGTGTGGGAATGGCATGGGATGACTTTTCTTCATGAACTTCTTCTTCACGGTCTTTTGGTGTCTTGTTCAGAACATCAAGTTTCTCCAAGAGTAGTCCCATGATGGACTCCAATTTCCTGATGGACAAGGAAATACTACCCACATCTTTGGATAAACTTTCCACATTTGCCTCCAACTTATAGAAATGATCTTCACCACTATTATCTGCATCTTCTCTGCGATCCATCTCTTGAATTCCTTGCTTCCACTTTCTTGTAGAAATATCTGCTTAAAAAGGAATAAGGCTACCTTCATCACTTTTTTCCCTTTCAAGTAAGGGGCATCTAATTGCAATCTCAACACAAGTTAACCATAGAAAAACTAAAATCTTAATTACTCTGATACCAATCTGATCTGTAAAGTGATTAAATTTAACAATAACATGTCACTATGCTTGTGAAAATGAATTAAATATGTTTAAGTTCTTTGTTAACCAATATAATGTGTAATATTGAACCACATTTATACTGTAAAAACTGAGAAAAGAGAAAATATGAGACAAGATTTATCCTGGAGAAACCCAATGTGGGAAAAACTCTAGTGGGTGAGTGAATTTACTCCCCTTCACTATGTAATTCTCAAATGATACAACTTACTATCAGTAATTGACCTTCAAGAAGGATTGAAACTCCCTCTAATTGCATCTACTTGTTCACAATCTCTCTACAAATTAACTCTTCTTAAATGAAAAAAATAGAAGAACTCCAATCCTCCAACTTTTCTCCTAATAGAATTCACCCAAAATCACTTGTTGGAATCCTTCAACAAGCTTGTATTTATAGTTTCTTAGCTCACAGATGTGTGGAAAGGTTAAATGACGCGATTGGGAAGCTAAAAAATTTACAACTATTGATATCTTGAATGTTGCAACCATCTCGTACATGACCGCCACTTGTTGCAGACCAATGGTTGTGTAACCGCAACTCTACATAGAGCAGAAGTTATGTAACCTTCGAGGTGGTTGCGTGACCGTAAACTAGACAAATCCCAGAAATAGAAAAATGATGACCTGGAATGTCATTCAAAGATGTTTGGATCACGCCCAGCCTAACTGGACCATCTTGTGAAGAGAGAATGAGTGTAGAACCTGTAGAGAAAGTATCAAATATAGAGAATGCAAATAATTGGGCATTTCATGGTCCATTTTAGATCAAAGAACAGGTAAAAAAACTTAATGCTCACATTCATTATTTCTAAGAGATCAATCCAATAGCTTTACTTTGTATAGAAGATATTCCTCCTATCAGCAATATTGATCCTGAGGCGGTCAAGAAAGCATTATTTGATGTAGGGCAAGGCCAACAAAAAGTGGATTGAGAAAATCATTGAGCAAGGCAAGGCCTTGTTTCCAAATGTCATTTCTCTCATCAAGCACATGCATAAAATTTTTTCAAAAGTAAAGAAAGAAAAGGAGGATTTTGCAAAATAGGTAAATCACTTGGATGAAATGTTTCCACCGGTGTCTGAGATGAGCTCATTTGACTCTCACACTCTCCTGAGTAAGAATGTGTTTGCATCTATTAAAAATAAATTGTCTCAAGTTTGGATCCACATCATGGATGTGAGTTATTTAATGCTTAAGAATGCAATCTTTGAGTTTGATTCTTATAAACAACATGCTTTTGATATCTTGAACAATTTCTACAATTGTGCTTAGAAACCTGATTTCCCTCCACTCATTGAAGATTCATCATCAGAGATTTATTTTTTCCAAGAGTTGGTCAAGGAAGAGGCAAGTGACTCTCTTTCCTTTAATGAAGATAACTTAGAGTACCTGGCCAACATCAGAAGTTTCATTTCTTAATTTGCAATGGATCATAAACAGTGGCTTAGTCAATGCACGAAGATAAATGATGTTCCCAGAGCATAGATCAAGGTGTTGGGTTGCATTCATATTCTAGAGGCACATAAGTTGGCACTTGCAGTAGCTCAATACAACAAGGAATTCAAGGATCAGGAGCCCATTTCAGAAACTTCTCATCAGTAAGCATGAATCATCAAAGTTATTATCATAGGGAGTTTCTTCATCAGATATAGCAACTTCTCCCTTCTCCTCTCTTTCTCCGTTTTCTTCTCCCCCCTTTCTAATTCTTCATTGTGTGTAATCATGATATTTCGTCTCATTGACTTAAGTAAATTTATAAATTTGAATTGTAAAATTCCCTTTAATTTATAAAAATGGAATGCATTTCTCGTTTCCTAGGAAGATGTAAAGTCACAAGTTGAATGAGATATGAAGATTAATGTGGGGGGTAGATGAAAGGTCAATTCACATTGTTATAAATTGAGATGGCTTCTTGATTTCAAAGGATCTTGAAATATTGAAAAATTATTTCTTTCTAGCAATTGTGGGTTGTGGTTTTGGGTGTTGAACTTTGTATCACCAACACAAGAAATAAAAGCTACATGTCTTATATTTCTCTTTTTATGTGTTCCTCTATTTTCTCTCTTTTATGCACTTTCTAAGCATAGTAATTAAGAAAGATCTTTGTATATTTGATGAATGAATCTAAGAATTATGTGTCTGGGTTTGTTAGTCTCACTAAATGGGTTCATTGGTGCTTTCCTCTAATAAAATGTTGAACTACTCCAATTATATGGGGTGAAATTTATGATAGCCTACTCAAAACAATAGCCTTCCTTTTCCTAATTTCTCTCCTTCTTCCCTCGCCGTTGCAATTTCCTCCCATGTACCCCTACAAGCACTTTGCCACAGGTTCAGTGATGTGTGTCTGTGCAATCCCTGACCTATTTTTCCATCCCACAACAATAGATAGGATTAGAATAGTTTATATTTAATAATGGGATCCTCCCCATACATAAGAAGGAGGGGTGTAGCCCCATGAGCATTGGTGGAAATCAACTAATTTTCCATATGAAAAATTATTTCACCAACATTTTTTGGTGAGTCTGCTAGGTGGATATTTTCCCAATTACACCCGCAAAGATCTCTACAAAATACAAAAAAGTATAAAACAAAAAGAAAGAAAAAATCAAATTTCAAAGAAAAATTAGTTTTTAAAGGTGACTCCATCAAGGAATGAATTTGTGTCAAGTTCATTTCCCATAGCACAATGACAAAGTTTGAAGATTGGAGTTCAGTACCAATGAGTGACAATGAAGAAGAAGATGATGATGACTACCAAGAAATGAAAATGTCTAATCAACCATCATTAGGAACCAGTTATTATAATGATGAGAATTTAGGGACAACAAAAAATATATTTCTTCAAGGAAAAATCTATAATTATACAAGGGAAATAATGTTAGTGGTATGTCTCCAAAAATCAAGGAAAGATTATGTAGAATGAAGAAAATTGTTGTTTGCAAAGAACCTATCATCAAATCCTGGTGGCTTTAGTTCAAGCGGACTACTGCTTAAGGAAAGAAAATGGGACTTGTTGATGAGGAAGAACATAAGAAACTGATGAAAAAGATGCAAAGAAGTACAATATGTTGTATGAAGTCAACAAACACGAAGAATCTCCTAAAAAATAATGTTTTCAATATCACGTAGTTGAACAAAAAACTCAGAGCCATGGCTTTTATATCTCTTCCTTGGGATCATTTCCTTGCATATGGAAATGAAGAAATGGCAGCCTTAAAGATTGAGTATGTGCAAATAATTTTAAGTATTACACAGGGAAATTTAGATCCCCAAATATACCTTGAAATTATAAACTATGCTGAAGCCTTGCAAGAAAGATACGAACAAATTGAAGCACTTCATAACAAGGAGGAAGAAGATGATATTTTTCCTTTGGAGGAAGATCATGATGATTGTCCACACTACAAGGTGTTCATTCTTGGAATATTCTTGTGCACTTCTGATGAATACTATATCCTTGAACCTCCCAATCAAAACTAAATCAACACCTTAAAGGATGATAAACAAGACATGATAGTTGAAGCTTTATTTATCAACTCATTCTGGCTCGAGGCATAAACTATTGGAGAAATAAGGGATTCAAGAGAGGAAGATTCTTGTTGCATGACAAATGATCTAGCACTTTCTAAAAACTCCACTGAAAATGAAGAAATATGAGAAAGCAATCCTTTACCCTAGAATCAAAATGATGAATTTGAGGTAAGCATGGATAATCTCCTAGCCAATTGTGATTCTTCAAGTGATGTAGAAATGTTGGATAATGAAATGGATATAGTTGGAGAATCAAACTCCCTTCTCGAATCAGTCATGGATGGAAAAATGGAATATTTCAATTTCTTTCTAAAAACCATGGAGGATGAAAAAAGCAAACATGATCTCTCCGAGAAGTTGATTTCACCACCCTCGCCAAAGGAGTATTGTGATGATCATCATAATAAGTACATAATCTCTCCTTTTCCTTATGAACAAGAAATGATCAAGATGAAGTTGAAGATTTTTTTTCCTTAATATGGTTCTATAATTCCCATCATAAATATGATTGAATGGATATTGATCTCAAAGGTGTGACCTTCCTACATAGCCTTAATATCTTCTCCTTTTCATAGAATGTTGAAAACCAAGTATGCCATTCTTGCAAAAAGGTGAATCTTGGATGATGATAAATGCAGAGCATCAGGATGAGGATGTTTCAAATGAATTTTGGCCATATACGGATCAGATTTTTAACAATATCCTTGATGCTCATTATGATGACTTCTCTATTAAAGGCGAGAATTATTGTATGACATAATTTGAAGAGAAATCCCTACAAGAAATTTTGTGCACTATGGAATAAATTAAAAATCCTCAACTCAATATTGAGATCCTGACTCGGGCCATGGAAATGCAAGATAGATATGAGGCAAGTTTCATTTCCCCTTTTCATGTACTAATGTTTGATGATGATATAAATAAAACAGATGAGTATGATGTCCTCCTCAATGCCTTGGTAGATGAGAATGAATGCGAAAGTAAGACTTCATCTCTCTTGTTTTGTGAAGACTTTGAGTGCAAAGGAAAGGATATTCTTGAATTATCTATGAATTTTCTTGATCTTGAAGACAACACCTCCGTTTCGGAGGATGACAATAAGAAAAATGTTGAGCTAATTTGTATTATAGAAAATTGCTCAAAATAAAGTGAGAATGTGCATGAATCTTGTGAAAGGATTCAAAATTATATTACACTCACCATTTCAAGAGATTTAATTTTTCATGAACACGTTTCCATGTTGCAACATTAAGTTGAGGATGGTGAATACCTCTGTGTCAATGATGTGACCGCTATCTTTGAAAGCATTTTCTTAGAATAAAAAAAGTGAGGGATTTGAAGAAGTTATTAATTGGGAAGTGAATCATATTTTTCTCAACTCCCCTAATTTATTTGTTGATTAAACAAATGACTTCATGTTACATCTCAAGGATGATGGATTTTTATAGGATAAATGCATCATTGCCATTTTTGAGAACATGGAGGAATGGTTTCTCATGATCACAGAGCATCAAGTGGAGGATGCAAAATACAAGAGCTTCAAACAAGTAGAAAATTTTTCCTTGGATGCAAGAATTTTTTAAATACATTACAAGTATGAATGTGGAATCTTGGTTGTTATCCTTATTCTCAAACCGTGTAAAGCCCTCACAGGAGTATGGTAAAATTAGATAGTTTTTTTATGCTTCAGGTGTCATATTTTAGTTTGTTATTCCATGATGGTATGTAATTTTCCCAACCTATTGCCAGGTATGTGTATATTTTTTCCCTACCTCTGTAAATATCCCTCCCCTATAATATATTTTCCTTTCCCTTGTGTGTTGTTTCCCTCTTCTGGTGTGTTTCCCTTCTGTGTGTTTAGAAGAAATGACTCCTTAAGCCCAATGGACAAGGCACTAGTCCATGCAGTGTCTTGAGATTATATGATTCATGCATGCTCTATTCTCATTGTAATTTATCTAGGATAAGTCCCCAAGCTAGAGCCATCTGGTGTCATGTGTTTTTGCAAAGGCAAAATCAATGTTGAAACATGACAATTTTACCCTAGTGTCAAAAATGTTTGCTTAAAAGCCCTCTTGAACCCTCTCCGGATCAATTTTCCCTCTGTACAATGCCTATCCTTATCCATGAAAACCCTCATATGTGTTTTAAATACCTTACCAAATTTTTTAAATGATTAAACAAGATGACTCATTCCATTCAATGTAACGCTTCTAAAGGGGATTTCTTCAGTAGGCCTATAAAGGCTATATTTGGCCTTTCTGAGAGAGGTGTGCATCCTCCGAGACATAGTTGAAGGCTCAAAATCATAAATAAGTAGTGTATAGTATTATAAGGCATTTTTCAAGTGATTTAGGAAATTTTAGGAAATATTTGAAGGTTTAGGAATAAGTACAATGAAATTGGTTTTTTGGAGGTGAAGGAGCTTGCAGTCTAAAATAGTGCTCAAGCTTCGAAAGATGATTCTAGGAGCTCCCTGAGGAGTTATAGGTCAAAAAATATATCATTATAAATATAATTAAATTATATAAATGATAGTCCTTTTATATATTTCACAAGACCTAGTATCTTCTTTCCACATTTCATTTTCAGCAGACACACCCTGTTGTCCCGAGAAAAAAACTATTTTTAAGGGGTTTTCAGGAATAACTGGATCATGGGACCCATCCCATTCATCTTGGAATGTTTTTTCAATTTAATTTCACATAAAGAAGTTCTAAAAAGGCCCTCCTAAAGCTTAAGAAACTTTGTCTTCAAGGTTCCTCTCAAGGTAAGCTTTCAAGACTTAGCCATTTTCACAAGAGAACACATGTAATCCTAAGGTTGAGGCACATTTTATTATTCCTTATGTCCCTATCCCTTGGGGTAAAATGGGATAATAAAATATTCCCAGCCCCATTTATTCTCCTTAGACCTCCACATGACCCTAAAAAGGCTCCACAAGCACTTTTACCTAGTTTCCAGCCCTCTTGTTGTGCAATCATTGCTTGTCACTTATCAACCCAGGGTGAGGGAAAAATTTTATATACCTCCTATCCACATTCCTTAGGGATAGATGAGATGATAAAATGCACTCCATGATTTTCCCAGTTGATGGTTCCTCATATGACTTGAAATTTGCTTTGTAGTGCAATTTTAAGCCCTTTCCCTTCTTCACCTCATCAAACCACAACTTGGCACTTGTCATGCTCACATAAGGGCACATTTTTCTACCCCTTATGTCCCTATCCCTTGAGGATATATCCCTTGGGTATGGATGGAACAAGAAAATTTTCCCCATCCTTTCTCATGTCATGGTTCTTCATGTAACCCGATCTCAGCCCCCAGGTGTTAATTACTAGCTTTTCCTCTTTCTTCCATCAAGCAATCAAACCTTGCCACTTGTCATGCTCATATCAAGGAAAAATTTTCTACCCCTTCTGTCCATGTCCTATTGGGATAGATAGGACAAGAAAATTCACCCCAAGCCATGAAGGAGGAAAACCTAAAATTTGAATAAGTATCTTACCGTGGTGTTTCTTATTTCTCTCTTGCCTGTGAACTAAAAGTGTTGCCGGGAAGTTGAAAAACTTGAAATAACTTATTTCCACCTCATTATTTCTCCATGACTTCATGATTTCTACTCCATAACACTCAAGAAACCTTAAAGTTGTCCAAAAACCATGCCCAACTTTCTCCAAAGTGACTATATGCTCCAAAACCTACAAAAATCATATATTTCAAACCAATGATTGAATCTGAAAAAGATTTTCATAGTTTCTCTTCATCCCAGATGCCTACAAGAAGAATGTAACATAAAATTAAAATATTCCCTAATTTTTAATGGTATAAAACCCTAGTTTTCTACCCTAGATCATGCTTTTTTTAATTTCCAAGCATTCTAACAGGCGGATTGAACTCAAATTTTGAGCACGAAGTCCTAGAAACAAGCCTATTCCAGTGTATTTGTTTTCGTTGCAATCCGAGGTGGGAAAGTGTATTTTATAAAAATATTAAGTACCTGGTATCCTCTCTTGATAAAAATAATAACTTACTAAAAATAGTAAGTCCTTTCATAA
This sequence comes from Taxus chinensis, assembly GCA_019776745.2. Lineage (NCBI taxonomy): Eukaryota > Viridiplantae > Streptophyta > Pinopsida > Cupressales > Taxaceae > Taxus > Taxus chinensis. Next base: position 223,310,228 of record CM034149.1, read on the forward strand.
CAGTGCATTCAGTGAACAATGAAACTGATAAACTAGGCAATTTTGACCAAAAAGGTAAAAAAGAAGAGAAAAGTAAAAAGAAAAGAGCAACTAATAAAAATATAAACTTGCTAAAAATAGTAAAACATCATCAAATAAGTTGATTTAATTATGTTATAGGAACGATAAGTTCAAATCTGAGCAAAACTGGTGAAATATCTCAAAATAGCAGGTCATGGTTCTACCTGCTAAAAATAGAAAGTCTATGTGCTGGGTGTAAAAAGTTATAGTAGGCTCTATTTTAAGTCACCTCGCTACTTTTTGACATATTCATAGGGTTTATAGGTGGTGGCATAGCTCAAGAAAGTTAATCAATCCTTCACAAGGGTCCTGAAACATCAAACTTACATCCAAAAGTAAGGCAGAGAATTACAAGACGCAACAACTAAAAACAAGAGACATTGTGAGGTCTGATAAGATATTAAAAAAGAGTCAAGAGCTCCAAAGGTCATCATTGTAAATATTCATTCAGGTTGGAGCCATCCACACTCCCTTGGTGATTTGGTTGGGTGAGCTCAGTGAGTTGTTCAAGGTGAGTTAGTGGAGAGGAACTTGGTGAGTTGTGTTGGTCAGTAAAAATTTGGCACTTAGCAAAAAACATAAAGAAGGTTCACGCAGAAGAGAAAAGCACGTTCAAAAGTATGAGAGGATTGGGAAGGAATCACACACTGAGGACATAGAGAAATTTGGGACTTACCCATTTTCACGATGATAAACTATTTTTAGAGATAGCGTGTTGAACGCACAAACCGGTTGGAAACTTGTGCAACATGCATTGGATATTTTTGGAGGATCAGTTATGGAGCACTTTACATGAGTACAAGCTGAGAATAGATTTACTACTGACAGTTAATTAGAAGAAGTCTATTGTTAGCACACTTGCATGTGTGGCTATTATTGTAATGACGCGTGGCTAATAATAGCATGCGACCTATTTTGGAAATAGATAAGTGGTGAAGGGAAATTCCCCACCCTTATAAATATGTAATGAACTATGTAGTATAGGTGTGTGTGAGAATAATATGTAAGAACTGAGTTATTATGAGGTTATGTTGTCAAATCTGATGCATGTATAAACTATGGTACTATCTATTGTAATAAGCTTATGTGTATTTATCATGTTTAAATGCAATAGAGTGTATTGGCTAATACAGAGTATCAAATCCTGAGTATAATTGATTCTTTCATGTTTGATCTCATCATGGTTATTATTTAAGTTTGTTATTATTTAGATCTATATCTGAACATGCATTGTAGAATGATATATTAGTCATGGGTTTGAATGCTTTAAGCATTCATCATGCTAACATCCTACAACAACCACCCTAAATAGGGGCCTAGTACCGTTTCATGCTTTGAGTGAGCGCTCAGTCTAGGATGAGTGATGTGCTAGCGCACCTAGGATTTTACTAGTGAATTCTAGGTTGCATCATTGGTTCTATTGTCAGGACCTCTTTTTTAGTTGTTTTCAGGATGGTTCACAATGAATACATACTTGTTGACCCTAGTAAGTGTTGAGGAGTACATACACAACCTGGAAGAAGAATACGCGCAGAGGTTTAGCAATGGATCTGAGTTCGATGCACACGCATGGGTGGAGTAGAATATGTATGACTATTTGTACGAGAGCTTCTTCGCTATCTTTCTGGTAGAATTTTATGAGTGGTTGGTTGCTTATGCATCTAAACAGAATTCGAGGTATCGCACATTTTTCTAGACACACGAATAATTTTAGGCCCTTTATGATGTTGATCTGTTATGGACTCACACTTTGGATACATGGTTCCATAGTGTTTTGAACAACTATAACCTGGAGTACTCGATTTCCACTTATTTGTGCCCGGAGGTAGCTGAATTCCAATTTTTTATGATATCCCAGGGGAACTTACCTATAAGGCATTCCAATGGCGATCAAAATCCTGATGGTAACCCTGAACTTGGATAACAAACTGATGGCAAACTAAACCCCACCACACATGGGAGTAGGAGAAGGTTTAGTGAAAGATGACAGAACTAGCGAAAAAAGGAAAAGAGAGGAAAGGTAGCTTAAGTATAGTGAGGCATGCGAGAGGGAGATAGAGAAGTAGTGGGATGTTGCAGAGTGAATGGCGTTGTGGAGAGAGATATTTTGGGAAGGGTTTGAAGGGAAGGGTTTGTTGCATCAGGAACTCCCTCATTTGGGAAAGCATGACAGGGAACCCTCCTCAGCCTCACATAGAAGTGTGACAATGGACACAACCTAGGCCACGGGTGACCATCTGAATCCACCTGGAAACCTTTCCCTTGCACTTGGTTTTCCAGTATCTAGTACAACAAACAGTCAGCAAGCTAACTTAGGTAGTGGGAGAGCAGGAGTGAGTCATATAAAAAGCAAAACAATGGTAGCGTAAATGGCTTCCTTGTCATATGGGAGTACCTTTTTAGGTGTATCATCCACACAGAGTTTAGGTGCGCATGTTTTTGGACTCTCTTTTGGGAGTAGTAACACTTCATAGATTGTCAGGGTACAATTTAGTACTACTGTTGGGACATAGGGAAGTACATCTTCTGGTCCAACCCTAGCTACATGCTTAGGATCAGGAGGTATAGGTGGCTCTAGCTCTGATGGATCGGGTGGTTTTAGAGGAAAAGGAAACACGTGAGGTTCTGGATCAGGTGGGCAAAGTCTGCACCAACCCTAGAATATTTACGTGGATATGTCTCTTCGTCTCCTAAAGTATAGGGGCATAGCAGATTCTGTTGAACATGTACACATGTGTGAAATATTGTGGCACGTAAAAGGAATCATGGCTTATGAGCGTAGGACAAGTCAATTTTCTACTACGTTACAAGGGTGCGCACACTATTGGTACAAATTTTTTGACCCTGATAAGACTTGCATAGACTATACTAAGCAAGGCACTATTGAGAGTGTCAGAGAGTATGATGCCCATTTCAAAATGATGTTATCTAATTTGTCCTATGATATTCATGCAAGACAACATGCACAATTGTTTTTTGGAGGTTTGATTACACCTTTTAGGAGGGTGCTAGCACATAAAACATACACTCATCCACCCAAAGCACTTGAAGCAGCCTTATGCACTGAGGAAGTTGGAAGTATAGAAACTGGGGTGAGCCCATTTTTAGAAGTATAGATCACAGCTATGGCAAAACAATTGGAGAAACTATCATCAAATTCAGCACATGAGATGCAGACAAGGATTTGGTGCACAAATTGTGAATTGGAAGGTCATACAAATGATAGTTATCCCCATAGATCGGTGCACTCATTGTTAGACTGTGAGACATGCCATCTAAATCATGATGCTAGTTGTTTCCCAGTACTACAACATGTGATAAGGAAGAACGTTTCATGCTACTGTAAAATCTGTAGGTCTATGACTCATGACATGGAAGACTTCCGACTGATTGGTCAAATCCATGATGCTATAGATATCAGTGTACGACAGACAGGAGTTTCAGATAACTCTAAAGGAAAGAACGAGCATCAAGATCAGGATCACAGTCAAGCATGCTATGATCAGAATGAAGGGCATTTTGAAGGAGGTCATGGCAGATGTTGAGGGTTTCAAGGAGGATATGGAGGCTGAGGCCATGGTGGTGGAAGAAGCGAGTTCCATTGTGGAACATGTTATAAATGTGGATATCTTTACCACTATAGGTGTGAATTTACTTAGAATATTACATGTTATTTATGTGTAAAGAATCATAGCTATGAGGAGTTCCTAGACTTGTATGAGCATCTTAGCAAGCAACATAAACAAGAAAACAAAGGCGCAGGGATGGTAAGGATACAATGCATTGTGGAAAATCAGTGATGCCAAAGTTGGAACCAGAATATGAGGCATTGTAGGTAAATATCATGACCCACACTAAAGCTAAGCTTGCCAAAAAAGCATTGTAGCAGAGGCCTACCATCATTAAGGAGGAGGTTATAAATTCATGGTATCCAGATCCTACCCATTAGAAGGAGGTTTACCAGGAAACCATAGAGGTACTTAGGAATAGTTCGGGTGAAATATAGTATTTAAAGGAGAAATCGCAGAAGATGGATCAAAAGAAAGCATTAGAGATGGTCCAAGCTAATATGGATGACTTGAGAGAAGTGTGCAAGTCATTGCACTAGGAGAATATCATTCCACTATTGAGGAATTAGTTAAAAGGCAACACTCCATGCGTAAGTACTGAGACTCAATGATAGACCATGCATTAAAATCTCCCCCCTCATAGCCTAGATTATGACAAGGAAATAAATCTAAATGATGTTGTCGATGGGTGGCTATTGAGAAATATATTGATTGATACCTGTGTGGAAGTCAATTTTCTTACCTTATATGCATGAGTATAAATGGGGAGACCTCCATTAGAGCCATCCTCTAATGTATTGTTCATGGCTAACCGGACTAAGGCCACTGCCATCAGAGTTTTAAAAGATGCATCCATTACCATACAAGGAGCCAAGTTCACTGAAGATTTTGAGGTTTTAACATTGGCAGAGTCAGATAGCTTCCCAGCTTTATTAGGGCATCCTTGGTGCTATGCAAATAATGTTGATCTTCCTTCAAAAAGGATTATATTAGTTGTGAAAACAAGGAGGAAATAATTATTATCCCTTTAATAGATGGAAAATTTGTGCCCTATGTTTATCCCTTGAGTGAAGGAGACTTGAATAGGATTTATGTATGTGTCATCCAGGATCTAGAGGTTTTTGAGCCATGTAAAGAGGGAATCCTTCAGTGGGAGGAGGCACAATCTATTAGCGATACTACAAGTGTTGCTTGTGATAATTGGGATCATAGCACTTATGAGTTAGTAGGGCATGTAATAAAGAGCATATTTCCTAAGGGCAGTAAACCATGTTATATCAAGAGAATATGTAACAGCTTGATACCTTATTACACTGGAGAAGGAGACCCTATAGTGTTCCTATGTGCCATGGAAGAACAATGGATAGACTTGCTAGAAAGAAAGAATATATTGGCATATACCCTACGCAAGAAAACAACGCACTGGTGGGTGGTGCACAAGGATAATCTTATGGGATGGAATGAAATTAGGATTTCTCTTGCTACTAGGCTCTTCAGGAACAATGCACCTACTCAAATATGTACTTATCATGGTAATAAACCTATTCATCACCACGTTCAGAAGTGTGAGAGACTCTGGATAGATGGGCATGAAGCTTTACCACCTTTTCTCTGGGTGCACAAGTTTTATTCTACTTTACATGGCTCTACACGTGCTTGGTATGTATATGTAGAACTTCATAGAGAGACTGGAAATTGGCAGGATTTAATTGCAGGGATGAATGAGGCATTTGAATTCTTCTCTACTAAGCCTCTGGTGGAAGAAGCATTAAAATTCATAAAGTGTTTAACTATGGGGGATAGTGCCAAGGTTGAAGAACTCATTTAGGAGTTATTGGAAGAATGAAACTCAAGATCACATTTGTTTGAACAAATAGAGGCTGATGCCACATTACTTCAGTGCACTTATCTTGAGAAAGAGAAAGGAAAAATGGTCTACTTAGTGGATGATGAAGAAGTAGAAAATCTATATATAAACCATTCAACAGGTAGGCGTGAGGTGTTGGAAAGTGTAGATAAGACCACATGCGCCTATAATGAACCTATGAAGACAAAGAAAGTGAATATTGGATTAGATGCTGAGCCTAAGGAGGCCATAATTAGATACTATTGGTCAAAATATGAAGTGTTAAAAATCATAGGGTTATTACGGGATTATCAAGATTTATTTCCTCGGGGGTACCATAAGCTTAAAGGTGTGCATGAATCATTAGGGGAGATGAGGATAAAGCTTAAAGAGGGTGTGTGTCTAGTTAGAAAGAGAACCTATAGGATGAACCCCAACTTGCACAGAAAAGTCAAAGAAGAGATGGAAAAAATGTTGAAGTCTGGAATCATCAATCCCCTCGACGAGTCAGAATGGGTTAGTCCAATGGTGATCAGTATCAAGAAGGATGTACAGATTAGGATTTTTGTGGACTACAGGGAGCTAAATACTGCATGTGTGAATTATCCCTTTCCTACGCCATTCACTGAGGATGAAATCTATTTGTTTACCGATGGGTTCTCTAGGTATCATTAGGCTAGGATCACTCATGAGGATCGGGAAAAGACTACTTTTACTACTGAATGGGGTAGCTACACCTATACTGTGATGCCTTTTGGTCTAAAAAAATCATCTCCTGTATTTTTGTGCATAGTTGTTAAGGAATTTAAAGAATTTATTCATAACTTATTACAGGTTTATTTAGATGATTGGACAGTGTATGGATTAGTTAAGGACCATTGTGACAATCTACACTTAATGTTTGAAATATGTAGAAAGTTGAGTATCTCTTTGAACATCAAGAAGTGAATATTTTCTACACCATTTGGAATACTGTTAGGACACATAATCTACAAGGAAGGTTTGTTGGTTGATCTAGCTAAGGTTGTCGTCATTATAGGCCTAAAAGATCCTACTAACCAGAGTGAGGTGCGTGGATTTTTGGGTCATGTAGGATATTACAAGAAGTTTATTAAAGGATATGCCAATATTACCACACCCTTGGAGGAGTTACTGAAAGGAAAATATATGTTCTACTTAGGAGAACCAAAACAATGCACATTCGAGACATTAAAAGAGAAACTTAGTACCGTGCCTATTCTACATTTTCCTTTGTGGGACCAACCATTTCATGTACATTTGGATGCCTTTGGCATGACCATTGGTGCGGTATTGGCTCATACTAGAGAAGGTATTGTAGATCATCCTATATGTTTTGCTAATAGAAAGATGACACTTGCAGAGCAGAATTACATAACTATAGAGCATGAAGCTTTTTCAATGATATATGTGCTACATAAGTTTAGAAAGTACTTACTAGCTACACCATTTTTATTTTTTATAGATCACATGGCATTGAAGTAGTTGGTAAACAAGCCTATTTTATAGGGGCACATATGCATATTGGTACTCTTATTTCAAGAATTTGATTTCACATATGTGGTAAAGGCATGAAAAAAGTAATTCTAGAATAGACCATTTATCTAGAATACAATTAGGAGAAGAAGCACAGGCCATTGAAGATACCATGCCCGATGCACAGTTATAGAGGTTAAGATGAGCACCATCAGAATTAAAGGACATTGTTGTCTTTCTAAAAACAATTATGGCACGAGAAGGAATGAAATCCTTGGAGAAGAAATAGCTTGTCATACGTACGAAACCCGATATGTTGATTAGCGGTGACCTATACAAATTAGGATGGGATGAAGTATTACATCCTTGTGTACTAGAGAACGAGCGCACAAATCTTATGAAATAAGATCATGGTGGTATTACAGGTGGCCACTATGTAGGTGACGCTACTACGCACAAGATCTTACTCAGTGGATTATGGTGGAGACCCTGTATAAAGATTATAAGTAATTTTGTAAGGCATGTGATCACTGTCAACATCTTGGTAAACCAGGTCAATGCCTCTAAGACCTATTAATAGTATAGAACCATTTGAGAAATCGGCTATAGATTTTGTGGGTCCTATTTCACTAGTCACGCGCAGGACTAGATCACACTATATCATAACTTGCACAAATTATCTAACATGGTGGGTAGAAGTGGTTCCTATAAAGGATTGTACAGTGTTTACAAAAGCCAGGTTTCTATGGGAAAATATTATTACATGGCATAGATGTCCTTTAATTTTAACCAGCGATAGGGGACACACTTTCTGAATGAGACAATCAAATTTTTTTTGGATGAATTCATGATTGCACACAATAAGATACACCATATCATCCTTAAGAAAATGGGACTACTGAGGCTTTCAACAAAATTTTAAGCTCAGACATTGACAAAAATATGTGATGTTGGAAGAAAGGATTGGGATGATAAAGTATTTGTAGTACTTTGGGCATATCGAACAACATATAAAAGGTTGAACAAAGCCACACCATTTCAGTTAGTGTTTGGCGTGGAAGTAGTTCTTCCTATGGAATTCATGTTACCATCTTTGTGTATTGCGCGCATTGGAGGTCTAGCTGATGAGTAAGAATTAGAAGAACGGATTGAAAATTTAATTAATTTAGATGAGTGACGAGAAATAACATGTTGGTTGGAGTCAAAAATAAGAAAAAGTCAGGCATGATAGGCACAAAGCATGGCATGATAGGCACATCAAGGATAAAAAGTTCACAATAGGACAAATGGTGCTTCTCTATGATTATAAGTTTTTGTACCATTTAGGAAAACACAAGGTACATTGGTTGGGGATATATGTTATCACTCGCGCACTTGAAACAGGTACTTGCCAATTAGAGGCGCTTGATGGAACATTGTTATCCAGTTACTTCAACGGGAGTAGGATGAAGCCCTGCTATAAATAATTCTTCTTGGTGTTTGTACTAATGTAGTGTTGTCATTTAGATTATTTTTCCAATTCTACATTTCCTTAATGTATTTCCTTCTTCATCGCTATGCTTTGTCAATTTAGTTGGTGTTTTTGTGTAATAAGCACATTTACATGCCAGAAGTTAATTACTATTTGAAGAATGTTTTATGCACAGAGGACTGCACATACCCTTAGTGTGGGGTGGTTATTGATATCTAGGTATAGGACTGATGAAATTAAGTACACATGAAAGGAACAAACTGCTATTGGTGTTATTCAAGTTGGAGAAATGAAAAACAAAAGAGAGTGCTTCTAGAAATAAGGACCATAAGTGGAGATGAATTAAGAAACAAGTATAACGTGAGGTAAGTAGAGGCCATGGGAACTACCAAGGGAAGGTGCAGTGGCGAGGTACTTGCGTGCATGGAGGCATGCTGAAGAGAATTCAATGGCTAGAAGGTAGGAAGGTGCGCTTGAAGGTTATAGCTTCGGCGCGAAGATGTACCATGTGGAAAGAACGAAAATGGTCGATTAATGAGAGGATTGATGGTAGGTGGAGGAGCAATAAATGCACTAATTTTTTGAAAATATATATAAGGACGGTATGTGAGTTCATTTTTACCATTACAATTGAGAGAATTTGAAAAAAAGCTAAGTGCAAACGAGTCGAGCAATCGTGTTGAGGTGTGAAGAGTGTGATACCAGACGTGGAGAGAAGATTTGTGGGCAGGAGAAGCTTGTCTTCCCATAGGTGAAGGTTTTGAGAGAAGCAGGGGCATTATAAAAGAGCTAGGGCACGTGATTTCCACTAGGGCATGAAAATTTGAACTAGGGTTTCAACTTGCTTGATTACAAAGGGTAGAAAAGAGAGATTTTTCAAATGGTGTCGAACAAAGCACACGTAGCAAGAGTAAAAGGGAAGAAGAAATTACTCTTAAGAATAATTTATCATAAATGTAATATCCAGAGGGTGTGATCGTGGGACAAGAATGGGATGCCCACATCCGTCAATGTAAAATCAACGATTACAACCATTGTACATCAGATAATAATAAGGAGCTCGATCCATTGTTGACCACAAAAATGAATAAGTGCATAACAAAAGATATGCCAATGTACGATGATGTTGGTGAGAAGTTACTAAAACAGATTGGAGTCTACCAGTTGTACAAGCTTCCATACATTAGAAAGTATGAAGCATTGTATCAATGGTTGATGAGCATAGTCCATGAGGACTTCTTCTACTTCATTGGACGGAGGCTTAGAATCACAACCACGTTGATCTCAATAGTAACAGGTTTGAAAGGCACATGGGTAGATCTAAATAGTGATTTAACTAATAAGGCTACAATCTCGTAGACAAGGAAGGAGTTGGGGTATACCAAGGGTTTGCGTGGCATAGACATCAACAAATTGTAGAAGTACCTAGTAGTGTAGGCATCTGCACATCTTGTAACAAAGATGAATGACCAAGAAAGGTGGTCGTAGGTAAACACAATGTGACTACACATTATGAAGAAGATGTCACAGGGAGTGATTTACAACATCTCTAGTTACATTGCAGAAACTATCATTGAATAAGCATGCACAGGAGAGAAAATAATTTTCAAGGCTTTTCTATTATCTCTGGTGTTTATGGAAATTGGGGTGCCTGATGGGCCAAAGGAGAAAATTTGGGAATACCCTATGGAGATCAAGTCACTTGCAGAAATATTTGGCAAGTACTTGTGTGAGGGATCAATGAGTGGATCATTCAAGTAGAGGGTGGAGAAATGGTATGATAGGCTTCGCACAGTGTTCGAAGAAGAATGGCACATACCCAAGGAGTTACCTTCGGTAGTAGGGAAGGTAGTGCAATTCGCGGTATACCAGAAATTTTGCATCGTGTGGTTCACCATGAAAGATGGGGATTAGATCCCATGGTGCAAATTACCATATCCCTTCACAACACGATATTTCTAAGCATCAGTTCACCAGTTTTCATATGCACTTCGTAAGCTTCTATGCAGACAAGGTAGATTGTGTTGATCAGTCAAACCCTAGCACTTAGTAAAGAAAATACATAAGGTTCGTGCGAGAGATTAGAGTGCATTCAAAGGTGAGGACATATCAGGAAGGGTCAGGCATGGGGAACAAAAATAGGTTCGGGACTTATCCGTTTTCACGTCAAGGATCTATTTTTGGAGATGGCGTGTGGAGCACTCAAACTGATTAAAGACTAGTCTGTCATGCATTGGCTATTTTTGGAGGATTAGCTATGAAGCACTTTGCATGGACATAGGCCAGAAATAGATCTACTATTGTTAGTTAACTACCATTAGTCTATTATTAGCGCACTTGCATGTGTGGCTATTTTTGTAATGGAACGTGGCTAGTAAAAGCATGCGACCTATTTTGGGAATAAATAAGCGGTGAAGGGCAAGTCCCCACCCTTATAAGTATGTAGTAAACTATATAGAGATATATAGATGTGTGTGCATACATAGAGATATTATACTGCTAAATCTGTTACGTGCATACTACTATTATTGTAATGAAGCTATTGTATACTTATTGCATTTAATATAATGGAGGATATTGGCTGAATCTAAGTGTTAGTTTTGTGTGTATCTGAATCTAGTATGTTTTTGATCTCATCATGGTTAATATTTAATTATGTTCTCCCTTAGAGATAGATCTGGCATGCTCTGTAGAATGATGTGTTAGTAATGGAACTGCATGTGTTAAGTCTTCATCATGCTAACATCCTACAACAACAACCCTAAAGAGGGACCTGATACCTTTGCATGCTTCGGGTGAGATCTCAATCTAGGCTGAGTGATGTGCTAGTGCGTCTAGGGTCTTATTGGGCTTGTATCAGTGAATTCTAGGCTACATCATTGGTTTTGTTGTTGGGACCTCTTTTTCAGTTTTTTTCAGGATGGTTCGTGATGAAGACATACCAGTTGACCTTAGCAAGTGTTGAAGAATGGATACATGATCTAGAAGAAGAATATGCACATCGATTCAGAATTGGATCTGAGTTTAAATCACGTATGTGGGTAGAACAGATTCTGTATGATAGTTTATATGAGAGCTTTTTCATTATCTTTTCAGTAGAATTGTATGAGTGGCTGAATGTTTATGCATCTAGGTGGAATTAGAGGTATCGCGCACTTATCTAGATGTAGGAAGAACTTCAGGCCCTTTATGATGCTGATCTGATTTGGACTCGAGCTATGGATACGTGGTTATGTGGTTTCTTAAATAGTTATATCTTGGAATACTCAATTTCCACTTATTCATGTCCAGAGGTAGCTGAATTCTAGTTCTTACGATATCCAAGGGGAGCTTACCTACAAGGCATTCCACTGGCAATCAAGATCCTGATGGTAACTTTGAATCTGGATAGTAAATCGATGGCCAACTAAACCTCACCACATATTGGGGTAGGATTAGGTTTGGTGAAACATGGTAGACCTATCGGCAGAAAGATAGAGAGAGGAATGGAGGCTTAAGTATAATGAGGCACACGAGAGGGAGATAGAGAAGAAACATAACATTGCAGAGAGTATGGTGCTGAGGATAGAGATGGCTCGTGAAGGATTTGGAACTCATGTAGAAGATGTGGAGCTAGACCATTAGGAACTCCCCCATCTTGGAAAGCATGACAGGGATCCTTCCTCAGCCTCACACAGAAGTGTGCTAGCAGAGACTACCTGGGCCACGGGTGCGCATTTGAATCCACCTAGTAACCTTGCCCTTGTGTTTGGTTTTTTAGCATCTAGTACAACAAGCAGTCAACAAGCTAGTTCAAGCAGTGGGAGAGTAGGAGTGAGTCTTATAAGAAGCACAACAATGGCAGCACAAACGGATTTGTTGTTATATGGGAGTACCTTTTTGGGTGTATCATCAACACAAAATACAAGCACACTAATTTTTGGATTAACTTCTGGGAGTAGTAACACTTCGCAGACTATCGGGGTACAATTCAGTTCTACTATTGGGACACAGGGAAGTACATCTTCTAGTCTGACCCCAGCTACAGGTTTGGGATCAGGAGGCATAGGTAGCTCTGGTTCAGGTGGATTTGGAGGTTCTGGATCAGGTGGGCAAGGTCTGCACCAATAAAAGAATATTTACATGGAAATGTCTCTTTATCTTTCAGAGTATAGGGACATAGAAGATACTATTGAACATGTGCATATGTGTGAAAAATTGTGGCACACAAAAGGAATCACAGCTTCTGAGTGTAGGGCAAGCTAATTTTATACTACGTTACAAGGGCACACACATAGCTGGTACAAAATTTTGACCCTGATCAGACTTGCGTAGATTATACAACTTTAAAGGATGCATTCCTTAAAGAGTTTCATATCCCTGAGTTTGAGCATAAGAGTATAAGTGTGCTCAAGGATATTAAGCAAGGCACTACTAAAATTGTTAGAGAGTATGATGCATGGTTTAAAATGTTGTTATCAAATATTTCTTATGACATACACGCAAGCCAGCATGCACAATGGTTTGTTGGGGGCTTGATTACCCCTTTTAGGAGGGAATTATCACATAAGACATACATTGATCTGCACAAAGCACTTGAAGTAGCCTTGCGCACTGAGGTAGTTAGAAGCATAGATACTGGGGTGAGCCCATTTTTAGAAGCACAAATAGCAGCAATAGAACAAAAGTTGGAGAAACTATCAGTAAATTAGCACATGAGACGCACATAGGGATTTGGTGCATAGATTTTGAAGTAGAAGGTCACACAAAGGATAGTTGTCCTCATAGAATGGTATGCACGTTACTGATGGATTGTGAAATATTCCATTTAAACCATGATGTTAGCCGTTACCCATTATTACAACATGTGATAAGGAAGAACATTTCAAGCTACTATAAAATCTGCAGGTCCACGACTCATGACACAGAAGACTGTTAACTGATTGGATAGATCCATGATGTTATAGATATTGGTGTACGACAGACAAGAGTTTCAGATAAGGGAAAGAATGAGCATCATGACCGGGATCATAATCAGGCATGCTATGATCAGAATGAAGGGAATTTTGAAGGTGGTTGTGGCAAAGGTTGAGGATACTGCAGTGGATTCAGAGGATGAGGCCATGGTAGTGGAAGAAGTGAGTTTCCTCACGGAACATGTTATACATGTGGATATCCTGACCACTATAGGCACGAATGTCCTTGGAATATTACATGTTCTTTCTATGGAAAGAACCATAGCTATGAGGAGTGCCTGGACTTATATGAGCATCTGAGTAAGCAACATAAACAAGAAAACAAAGGTGCAGGGATGGTTAGGATACAGTGTGTTGTTGAAAATCAATGGATGCCTAAGTTGGAGGGGGAATCAGGGGCACTACAAGTGAATATCACGACTTACATTGAGGCGGTACATGTCAAGGAAGCATTGCAGCAGAAACCTACCATAACCAAAGAAGAAGTTCTTCATGTACGGTACCCAGATCCTGCCTATCAAAAGGAGGTTTATCAGGAAACCATGGAAGTTCTAAGGAATCTTCAGGGTGAGATATAATACTTAAAGGAGAAAAATAAAGCATCAGAGATGGTCCAAACTGATATAGATGACTTGAGAGAAGTGTGTAAAATGTTGCACTAGGAAAACATCATTCCACTGTTAGGGAGTTGGTTAAAAGGAAACACTCTGCATGCAAGTACTGAGACTAGATGACAGATCCTGCATGTGAATCTTCCCCCTCATAGCCTGGATTATGACAAGGAAATCACTCTGAATGTTGTTGTGGATGGGTGGCTATTGAGTAATATACTGATTGATACAGGCACAAAAGTCAATGTTCTTACCTTGGATGCATGGGTACAAATGGGAAGACCCCCATTGCAGCCATCCTCTAATGTATTATTCATGGCTAATCAGACTAAGGCCACTCCCAATGGAGTTTTGAAGGATGCATCCATTACCATACAAGGAGCCAAGTTCACTGGAGACTTTGAAGTTTTAGCGCTAGCAGAGTCAGATAGCTTCCCAGCTCTATTGGGGCATCCTTGGTGCTATGTAAATAATGTTGATCTTTGGTTCAACAAGGGCTATATCAGTTTTGAAAACAAAGAGGAAAGAGTTATTATCCCTTTAACAGATGGAAAATTTGTGCCCTATGTTGAGCCCTTAAGTGAAGAAGATCTGAATAGGATTTATGTACGTGCCATCTGAGATCTAGAGATGATTGAACCAACCAAAGAAGGACTAATTCAGTGGGAGGATGCATAGTCTATTAATGATACTACAAGTGTTTCTTGTGATAATTGGGCTCACAACACTTATGAGTTGGTAGGGCACGAAGTAAAGAGCATATTCCCTCGAGGCACAAAACCATATTATGTCAGGAGGATAGGTAACAACTTGGTACCTTGTTACACAGGAGAAGGGGATCCCATGGTATTCCTGTGCACCATGGAAGAAAAGTGGATAGACCCACTAGAAAGAAGAAATATGCTAGCATATACACTACGTGGGACAGCAGCATGCTGGTGGGTGGTCCACAGGGATAATCTTGTCGGATGGAATGAAATTAGGATTGCTCTTACTACTAGGTTCTTCAGGAGTAATGCACCTACTCAACTAAGTATTTATCATGGTAATCATCATGTTCAGCACCATGTTCAGAAGTGTGAGAGACTTCAGACAGAAGGGCAGGAAGCTTTACCACCTTCACTATGGGTGCACAGGTTTTATTCCACTTTACAAGGTTATGCACGTGCTTGGTATGTATATGCAGAACTCCATAGAGAAACTGGAAATTGGCAGAATTTAATTGCAGGAATGGCCTAGACATTTGACTTCTTCTCTACAAAGCCTCTGGTAGAAGAAGCATTGAAAGTTATCAAGTGCTTAACTATGGGGGATAGTGCCAAGGCTGAAGAACTCCTTTAGGAGTTATTAGATAAAGAAGACTCAGGAGTGTGTCTTGATGAAGAACCAGAGGCCGATGCAACATTACTTCAATGTGCTTGCCTTGAGAAAGAGAAAGGAAAAATGGTCTACTTAGTGGATGATGAAGAAGTAGATAATCTGGATGTAAACCATTCAACAGGGAGGCGTGAGGTACTAGACAATGAGGATAAGACCACGCATGCCTATCATGAACTGATGAAGACAAAGCAGGTGAATATTGGAACAGATACTGAGCCTAAGGAAGCCATAATTGGAGACTATTGGTCAGACTCTGAAGTGGCAAAAATCATAGAGTTACTAAGGGATTACCAGGACTTATTTCCTAGGGGGTACCATGAACTTAAAGGCATGCATGAATCGTTAGGGGAGATGAAGATAAAGCTTAAAGAGGGAGTGCACCCAGTTAGAAAGAGACCTTACATAATGAACCCCAATTTGTGCGAAAAGGTCAAAGAAGAGATTGATAACATGTTGAAGTATGGGATTATCAAGCCCCTTGATGATTCAGAATGGGTTAGTCCAATGGTGATCAGTATCAAGAAGGACGGATGGATTAGGATATGTGTGGACTACAGGGGAGCTGAATGTTGCATGTGTAACTGATCCATTTCCTATGCCATTCACTGAGGAAATACTAGAAGGAGTTGCAGGGTGTGAAATCTATTCGTTTACAGATGGGTTCTCTGGGTATCATCAGGTTCGGATTGCCCAGGAGGATCAAGAAAAGACTACATTTACTACTGAATGGGGTAGCTTCACCTATATTGTAATGCCCTTCAGTCTAAAAAATGTGCCTGCTGTATTTTCACGCATAGTTATCCAAGCGTTCAAGGAATTTATTCACAACTTCTTACATGTATATTTAGACGATTGGACGGTGTATGGATTAGTTAAGGATCACTATGAAAATTTGTGCTTAATGTTTGAATGGTGTAGACAGTTGAGTATCTCTTTGAACATCAAGAAGTGCATATTCGCTACACCATTTGGGATACTTTTAGGACACATAATCTATAAGGAGGGTTTGTTGGTTGATCCAAAAAAGGTTACAGTCATTATAGGCCTAAGGGAGCCTACCAGTCAAAGTGAGGTGCATGGATTTTTGGGTCATACAGGATATTACAAAAAGTTTATCAAAGGCTATGCCAAAGTTTCCGCACCATTAGAAGAGTTACTGAAAGGGAAAGGTACGTTCTACTGGGGAGAACAACAGTAGCATGCATTTGAGACATTAAAGGAGAAACTTACTACCATGCCTATTCTACATTTTCCTTCATGGAACAAACCATTTCATGTACATGTTGACACCTCTAGCATGGCCATTGGCATGGTGTTGACTCAACCTGGAGAAGGTATTGTAGATCATCCTATCTATTTTGCTAGTAGAAAGTTGACTCCTGCAGAATAGAATTACACAACTACAGAGCACAAAGCTTTGTCAATGATCTATGTGCTACATAAATTCTGCTAGTACCTACTAGCTACACCATTCATCTTTTATACAGATCACATGGCATTGAAGTATTTTGTAAATAAACTTGTTTTACAAGGGCATGTATGACGATGGGTGCTCTTATTTTAAGAATTTGATTTCACAGTTGTGGTAAAACCAGGAAAAAGTAATTCTGGACCAGACCATCTATCAAGAATACAATCAGTCGAAGAAGCATGGGCAATTGAGGATACCATGCTAGATGCACATTTATACAGGTTACAACGAGCACCATCAGAACTAGAGGACATTGTTGTCTTTCTACGAACAGGGATGGCACCAGAAGGAATGAAATCCTTGGAGAAGAAACAACTTGCTATATGCGTCACACCTTATATGTTAATCAGTGGTGACTTGTACAAATTGGGCTGAGATGAGGTATTGTGTCGTTGTGTATTGGAACATGAGTGCACGGATATTATGGAAGAAGCTCATGGTGGAATTGTAGGTGGCCACTATGCAGGTGATGCCACTATGCACAAGATTCTACTCGTTGGATTATGGTGGGAGACCCTATATAAATATTGTAAGGAATTTTGTAAGGCATGTGATCATTGTCAACATCTTGGAAAACCAGGTCAACGAGATGAAATGCCTCTGAGACCTATTACTAGCACAGAGCCATTTGAGAAATGGGTTATAGATTTTGTGGGTCCTATTTCACTAGCTGCACGCAGAACTGGATCGTGCTACATCATAACTTGCATAGACTATCTGAAAAGGTGGGAAAAAACAACACCTACAAAGGACTGTACGGTGGCTATAACAGCCTAGTTTCTATGGGAACATATTATTACAAGGTATGGATGTACTTTGAGTTTGACCAGTGATAGGGGCACACATTTTCTTAATGAGACAATCAGAATTTTATTGGATGAGTTCATGATTACACACCATAAGACTACACCCTATCATCCTCAGGAAAATGGAACTGCTGAGGCTTTCAACAAAATTTTGAGCCAGACATTGACAAAAATCTGTGATGTTGGAAGAAAGG
The DNA here is from genome assembly GCA_019776745.2 of Taxus chinensis. Taxonomy (NCBI): domain Eukaryota; kingdom Viridiplantae; phylum Streptophyta; class Pinopsida; order Cupressales; family Taxaceae; genus Taxus; species Taxus chinensis. Next base: position 223,328,085 of record CM034149.1, read on the forward strand.
ATTGGGATGATAAAGTCTCTGCAGTACTTTGGGCATATCGAACAACATATAAAAGGTTGAACAAAGCCACATCATTCCAGTTAGTGTTTGGTGTCGAAGCAGTTCTTCCTATGGAATTTATGTTACCTTCTTTGTGTATTGCATGCGCTGGAGGTCTAGCTGATGAGTAAGATTTAGAAGAATGGATTGAAAAGATAATTAAGTTGGATGAGTGACGAGCCATAGAAATTTGGAGTCAGAAGCAAGAAAAGGCCAAGCAGAAAGCATGGCATGATAGAAACATAAGGGACAATAAGTTTGAGATTGGACAAATGGTGCTTCTCTATAACTCTAAGTTCTTGCACCATCCATGCAAACTTAAGGTACATTGATTGGAGCTGTATTTTATCACTTACATCCTTGAAACAAGTGCTTGCTAGTTAGAAGCACTTGATGGAACATGGCTACCTAGTTACTTCAATGGGAGTAGGCTGAAGCCCTACTATAAATAAGTCTTCTTGGTGTTTGTAATAAGGTAGTATTTCCATTTAGATTAGGTTTTCAATTCTATATTCCCTTAATGTGCTTCTTTCTTTGTTGTTATGCTTTGTCAATTTAGTTGGTGTGTTGTGGAATAAGTGTGTTTACTCACCAGAAGCTAATTACTATTTGAAGAATTTTTATGCGCAGAGGACTGCACATACTTTTAGTGTGGGGTGGTTGATGATATCCAGGTACAAGAATGTTAGAATTAAATGACAAAAGGAATAAACTGCTATGGGTGCTATTTAAGTCAAAGGATATCTTCTAAAAAGTGACCAAAGATGGAGATGGAGGAAAGGATAGTATAACATGAGGTAAGTAGAGGCCATAACAACTACCAATGGAAGGTGCAGTGATAAGGTACTCAGGCGCAAGGAAGCGCGCTGAAGAGAAGTCTATGACCAAAGGGTAGGAAGGTGCACTAGAAGGTTATAGATGGGGCACAAAGATGTACCACGCAGAAAGAACAAATTTGGTCAATAAATGAAGAGGACATTGGGTAGGTGAAGGAGTAATAAATGCATCTAAATTTTGAAAATCTATATAAGGGCGGGATGTGATTTCATTCTTACTATTGCGATTAAGAGAATTTGACAAGAACCAAGTGCGAAGAGCCAAGAAATCATGTTGAGGTGCGAAGAGTGTGAAACTAGACATGGAAAGGAGGTTTGTGCGAAGGAGAAGCTTGTGTTCCCACAGGAGGAGGGTTTGAGAAAATAAAACACGTTACAACCAAGTTAGGGCACGTGATTCCCACTAGGGCACACCAATTTGAGATAGGGTTTGAGTTGCACATTGCATAAGTAAAAAGATGAGTATTGTCAAAGGATTGTAGGGTAGGGATGGCACCAAAGAAAGTAATTACAGCAGGAGTTAAGGGAAAGAAGAAGGTGGTCGTGGAGGAAGAAGAAATGACCCCTGAGAGAAATTTTTCAGAGATGCAATATCTAGAGGGGGTTATAGTAGGCCAAGAGTGGGATTCCCACATTCAGAGAAGCAAGATAAGTGAGTATAATCATCGTACCATAGAAAACAAGAAGGATCTGGATGTATTGTTGAACATGAAGAAAAATATAAGCACACGACGGAGGACATGTCGGTCTATGATAACGCTAGGGAGAAGTTATTGAAAAATGTTGGAGTACATTAGTTATACGAGCTCCCCTACTTTGGAAAATATGAGCCCTTGTACCAATGGTTCATAAGCAAAGTACACGAAGACTTATTCTACTTTGCATGATGCAAAGTAAGGATTTCATCCGCGTTCATCTCCACAATGACAAGGTTGAAGGCTACAGGTGAAGACCTCAAGGAGGATTTAACATACAAGGTCGTAATTCTGGAGACTAGGAAGGATCTAGGGTACAGAAAGGGTCCACATAGCATGGATATAGACAAGATGAAAAAGTTCCCAGTTGTGCAGGCAGCCACATACCTTGTGACAAAGTTAAATGACTGAGAGAGGTGGTCACAAGTGAATACCATATGGTTGCACGTTGCTAAGAAGATGTCTGAAGTAGTGATCTATAACATTTTAGGTCACATTGTAGAAACTATCGTTGAATAGGTGCGCTCAGGAGGAAAGATCAGTTTTGGGGCTGTTTTGTTGTGTTTAGTATTCTTGGAGATCAAGGTGCCAGAAGGACCAAAAGAGAAGGTCTAGGAGTATCCTATAGAGAACAAGTCACCTGCAGAACGCTTCATAAAGTACTTGTGTGAAGGATCAATGACTGAGCAATTCATGCAGAGTTTTGAGAAGTGGTACGATAGGCTCTGCATGGCGTTCGAGGAAGAGTGGCACATACTAAAGGATTTACCATCACTAATCGGTAAGGCAGTTCAGTTTTCCATATACCAACATTTCTGTATCACGTGGTTTGTGATGAAGGACGGGGCTTAGAGCCCATGGTGTAAACTACCATATGCCTTCATAGCAAGGTATTTTCAAGCATCAGTTCATAGGTTCTCAGATGCGCGCCAACTAACGTTCAATGCAGACAAGGTAGACTGCGACTACCACACACTGAGGAAGAAGTATGTATACCTAGGACATAATGCATATATTGAAAGGCTCATTTCAAATGTGTTAAGCATAAATCCAGTAAGTTTGGTTGTTGGAGATGTTGGAGTAGCACTGGTGTACCTCTAACTGAAGCCCAAGCTAGAAAACAACAAGTATGTGGAAGATGAGTTTGCACTTCCAGAATCGCCAAAGGGTAAGCATACCATGGAGAACATTCTAGTGCCTAAGCCCACAGAGACAATTAAAGTAGAGGATGAGGAGGATGAGCGCGAGGATAGTGGTGGTTTGGAACATAAAGGTAGAATACATCCTATAAATAAGGATGAAGCTGAGTGTGCAACTACACCACCTCAGCCATAAGAGGGGGATGATGAGGACTTAGATGCAATCCAAAGAGAGCACTGATTTAAGAGAGTGTTCAAGAGAACAAGGACCCAAGGTGATACTCCGCAAACAATGCGCAAATCACCCAAACTCTCTACACAGAAGGAGACAACCATGAAAAGGAGAAGGAAAATAAAATTCAATGAGGAAGCGGAAGAGTTAGAGGAAAGTGCACCTAATTCTACTACACCTCTAGAGAATGTAAAAGAAAAAAAAATATGAAGAAATGAAGGAAGGAGAAGAGGAGGAAAAGGGAACAGATGAGACAACTACTGAGACTACTCATGACATGGAAACACAAGTCCCAAATCTGGAAGCTCAAGTTCCTAAGCAACCTAGGTCAAGAAGAACAAGTGGGGAGCACATTCCACCAACCATGGGCTATGCTAAGGACATAGGTAAAATTATTTGCACCCATTTCCAGAGCACACTGACACAAAAGGAGTTATATGGCTAGGAAATAATGGATGAAGATATGGCAATAGTGCAAACAAGGAAGCAATTATCATGGTCGATGAACATGCACATGGATGAACCGAATTTTCATATGTGTGAGGAGTTATGCGTGTCAAGGAGGTTGAAAAAGACACCTCAGGATAGACACATAATAGTAAATCCTATTGTTATGTCAGATGAACATGTGAGCAATGTATTGGTAAAAGTCTCAATGGAGGTGGCAAGGTGGAATATGGACAAGGCTGCCACAATTAGGGCGCTAAGGGAAGAGATCAAAACTAAAATGAGGAGATAGTGCGCCTAACATAGGAAAGAGACTTAGCGCAAAATAAGAACTCTATATTTATCAGCATCGCAAAGGAAATTGGTGATAATGTCATAAGAGCTAGGCCACACTTAGAGCCAAAGGTACCAAAGATGTTTCCTTCGGTGATACACTATGTAGGTACATTGGTGGACTTAGTGCTTGAAGATGAACCTCTGTGCATGCTAGTGCCAAAGGATCTAGTGCAAGATGCAAAGTGAGAGAAGGATTCAGTGATGCAGAAGATTGCATCATATTAGGGATTGTTGCAGGTGCTGCGGGAAGAATTAACAAAGGTAGAACAAGCCTTGAACATTTATACAACTCCAGAGGTGCTCATCAATATAAAAACCCTGGAGGAGAAAAATGAGGTCAAGAAGGTGATGAAGGAAGACACATTTTTCCACACAGAAAGATTAGCAATGGTTAAACAAAAGTGCAAGGCCTTGGTAGCAACCCAAGAACCACACAAAAATTGGCTGGAGGAGCTTGGGAAACTCATTACATAGAAGATGGATTTTCTAGAGGGAAGGATGACTGTAATGTCCACCATTGTGTTGGTCTTGCAAAATGAGAAAGGAGATATTTTGAAGGATGAACTGGATTCCATTGTTGTAGACATTCGAGAAAAAGCAGAGGAAGCACTCATTAAGTGGTAGACCTTAGAGGCCAAGATAAAGTAGGAATATCCTAAATAAATTTTTCATGTTGCAGAAGAAGAAATTACATGTTAAAAACATTGTTTCATTCATCTAAATTCTTTATATTCTTCTATTCTTTCTATTCTTTTATTCTTTGATTCATTTTTGAGACAACCATTATCAAGGTGGCAATGGAACTAGTGTGGGGTAATGTTGATCAGTCAGACCCTAGCACTTAGTAAATAAAATACAGAAGGTTTTCACGGGAGAGCAGAGTGCATTCAAAGGTACGGACATATCGGGAAGGCTTGCGAGTAGGGAACAAAAACATGTTCGGAACTTAGCCATTTTCACGTCAAGGATCTATTTTTGTAGATGGCATGCGGAGCACTCAAACTAATTGGAGACTTGCACGTCACACATTGGCTATTTTTGGAGGATTAGCTATGAAGTGCTTTTCTTGGACATAGGTCAGAAATAGATCTACTAATGTTAGTTAACTACCAGTAGTCTATTGTTAGTGCACTTGTATGTGTGGCTATTTTTGTAACGGCGCGTGGCTATTAAAAGAATGCGACCTATTTTGGGAATAGATAAGTGATGAAGGGAAAGTCCCCACCCTTATAAGTATGTAGTAAAATTTATAGAGATATATAGATGTGTGTGCATACACAGAGATATTATGCTGCTAAATTTGTTACGCGTATACTACTATTATTGTAATGAAGCTACTGTATACTTATTGCATTGAATATAATGGAGGATATTGGCTGAATCTAAGTGTTAGTTCTATGTGTATCTGAATCTAGTATGTTTTTTATCTCATCATGAATAATATTTAATTATGTTCTCCCTTAGAGATAGATCTAGAATGCTCTGTAGAATGATGTGTTAGTAATGGAATTGCATGTGTTAAGTCTTCATCATGTTAACATCCTACAATAGCAACCCTAAAGAGGGACCTAGTACCTTTCCGTGCTTCAGGTGAGCTCTCAATCTAGGCTGAGTGATGTGCCAGTGCGTCTAGGGTCTTATTGGCTTGTATCGCTGAATTCTAGGATCCATCGGATTGTGACTACCATACACTGAAAAAGACGTGTATATCCAAGATGGACTGCCTACATTGAGAGGTTGATCTCAGATATTATAAGCATGAATCTTGTAAGTTTGGTCGTTAGAGACGTTGGAGACATTGGAGCAACGCTTGTGTACCTACAACTCAAGCTCAAGCTGGAGAAAAATAAGTATGTGGAGAATGAGTTCGCACTCCCAGGGCCACCAAAAGGTAAGCATACAATGGAAAATGTTCCAACACCTAATCCCATAGATATAATAGAAGTAGATGATAAAGAGGAGGAGGATGAAGATAGTGGTGGTTTGGATCATAGAGGAAGAAGACAGCCTATAGATAGGGTAGAAGTTGAACGCAAGACTACTCCACCCCAGCCATAAAAGGGAGATGACGAGGACTTGGATGTAGTCTAAGGAGAGTGTTGTTTCAAAAGGGTGTTTAGGATAACCAAGACCCAAGGTGCTACTCCACAATCAGTGCCCAGATCACCTTGACTCTCTCCATAGAAGGAGATAGCTGAGAAGAGAAGAAGGAAGTTGAAGTTGAATGAGGAGGTGGAAGAGTCTGAGGAGAGCACGCCCAAATCTCTTACACCTCCAAAGAACATGGAAGAACCAAAGGACGGACAAATGAAGGATGTAGAAGAAGGAGAAAAGGAGGTAGATGAGATAGCGACCAAGACTACTCATGGTACGGTAAAACAAGCTCTGAATTTTGAATCCCAAGTTCCTAAAGGGCCAAGATCGAAGAGAACAAGTGGAGAATATGTTGCATCAGTCATGGACTATACTGAGGACATAGGTAAAATTGTCCGCGCCCATTTTCAAAGCACAATGACACCAAAGGAGTTTTATGGATGGGAGTTGATGGATGAAGATATGGCAACCATGCACACAAAGAAGCACTTGTCATGGTCTATGCACATGCACATGGACAAACCAGACTTTGATGTATGTGAAGATTCATGTGTATCAAGGAGGTTAAAGAAGACACCTCAGGCCAGACACATAATAGTAAAGCCTACTGTTATGTCAAATGAACAAGTGAGTAATGCTTTGGTGAAAGTCTCGACAGAGGTGGCATGAAAAAATGTGGATAAGGCTGCAATAATTAGGGCACGGAGGGAAGATATCAAGGCCAAGGATGTAGAAATAGCATGCCTAAAGTAGGAAAAATACTTGGCACAGAAGAAGAACACTATTTTCATCATCATGGCAGAGGAAGTTGGGGACAATATCATGAAAGCAAAGCCACACTTAGAGCCTAAGGTACCCAAAAATTTTCCTTCAGTAATGCATTATGTACAAACCTTGGTGGACTTGGTGCTTGAATATGAACCTCTACACATGCTAGAACCAAATAATCTTGAGCAGGAAGCAGAGTGAGAAAAGGCTTTGGTGATGAGAAAGAGTGCATCATATGAGGGGTTGCTTCAGAGCTTACAGGAGGAACTGAAGAAAGCAGATAGAGAACTAAATATTTGTACAACCCCAGAAGTCATTATAAGAACCAAGACAATTATAGAGGACATTTAAGTCCTAAAAGCCATGAAAGATGAGACCTTGGGGCACACAGAATGATTAACACTTGTCAAGCAGAAGTGTGAGGCCCATATAGTAGCACAAGAACCATACAAGGAAAGGCTAGATGAGCTTGGGAAACTCATCGCAAAAAATATGGACTTATTAGAAGGAAGAATGAATGTAATATCCATCATTCTTTTGGTCTTGTAGAATGAGAAATGATAAATTGAAAAAGATGAGCTAGAGTCAATTGCAGTGGATATCCCAGAAAAAGTAGAGGTCGTGCTCAATGATTGGAATACTTTAGAGGTGGAAATAAAAGAATAATATCCAAAATTGCTTCTTATGGTTGAAGTAGAAGATGCTACAAGGAAATTCATTCTTTGATTTCATAAAAAATATTTCTATTCTTGTATTCATATTCTTTGATTCATTTTGGAGACAACCATTTATAGGGTGGAAATGCAATTAGTGTGGGGTAATGTTGGTCAGTAAAAATATGGGACTTAGCAAAAAACATACAAAAGGTTCATGTAGAAGAGTAAAGCACATTCAAAAGTGTAGGAGGATCGGGAATGAATCACGCGCTGAGGATAGAGACAAATTCGGGACTTACCCATTTTCACGATGAGAATAGATTTATTAATGATAGTTAACTAGAAGAATTCTATTATTAGCGCACTTGCATATGTCGCTATTATTGTAACGGTGTGTGGCTAATAATAGCATGCGACGTATTTTGGGAATAGATAAGTGGTGAAGGGAAAGTCCCCACCCTTATAAATATGTAATGAACTACGTAGTACAGGTGTGTGTGAGAATAGTATGTAAGAACTAAGTTATTATGAGGTTATGCTGCCAAATATGATGCGCGCATAAACTATTGTAGTATCTATTGTAATAAGCTTATGTGTATTTATCATGTTTAAATGCAATAGACTGTATTGGCTGAAACAGAGTATAAAATCCTAAGTATAATCAGTTCTTGCATGCTTGATCTCATCATGGTTATTATTTAAGTTTGTTATTCTCTAAACCTAGATCTGAACATGCACTATAGAAGGATATATTAGTCATGGGTCTTAATGCTTTAAGTATTCATCATGGTAACATCCTATAATAGCAACCCTAAAGAGGGGATTGGTACCTTTACACAGTTTGGGTGAGTACTCAGTCTAGGCTGAGTGATGTGACAGCTCCCGTGGGATTTTACTAGTGAGTTCTAGGCTACATCAAGCTGGTTGAGTGAGCTAGGTGAGCTAGGAAATCTTGTGAGGTGAGTTGAAGAGAGTTGGTGAATCTAATCTAAGTGAAGGAAAGTAAGATTGATTCATTCCAAAACTTTTATCTTCAAGGGAATCTAGGTATGACTTCCCTAATGGAAAATCTCCCTCATGATAATCAAGTGTTGGTTCCACAATAAGCTCTAGAAAATGTGTCAGTGACCATCATTGTGTCAACCCCCAAAGAACATTCCCATGGATTCAATAAAATGATCAAAAGTGAGCTAAGTACAAAGCATCTTACTACCATTCCCATTCTCAAAGCAATCTCAAGAACACTAAAGTCCAAGCGAAGAAAGAAGGCCCATAAAAACCTCGCTTCTTCAGTGGCATCTCAAGTAATCAGTATGTTGAAGTTGTTAGGCTTAGGAGTGAAAATCCTATTGAGGAAATGACTCCGTCAAATTATGAGTTGACTCACATCTCATTTAGTTAAGCTTTGCATAAGGGTGATTCTCGTCTGTTCAAGGAATCCTCTTCTCACATCCTTTCTCAAAACGAATAATACAAGCAAACAATCCTACAGTTGGAAGAACGGGTAAAAACCCTCAATGCTCACATTCAGTATGTCTTAGAGCACAATCCAATAGCTTCTCTTCCTATAGAAGAGATTTCTCTAATCATCAGTATTGATCCTAAGGTGGTTAAGAAAGTACAAAGACATATGATACATGGGGGCCAACAAGAAGTGGATTGAGAAAATCATTAAGAAAGGCAAGGCCTTATTTCTAAATGTGTTTTCTATCATCAAATATGTTCTTACAACTTTGTCAAAAGTAAAGAAAGAAAGGGAGGAGTTTGCAAAAGAGGTAAATCACTTGTATGAGGTTTTTCCACTGGTGTTTGAGATGAGATCATTCGACTCTCACACCCTCGTGAGTGAGAACATGTTTGCATCAGTTGCAGATAACTTGTCTCAAGTTTGGATCCACATCATAGATGTGACATATGGAATACTCAAGAATACAATATTTGAGTTGGAATCTTATGAACAACATGATTTTGATATATTGAATGATGTCTATAATTTTGTTTAGAAACTTGAGTTCCCTCTGCTCATTGAAGATTCATCATCAGAGGAACTTATTATTTATTTCTAAGAGTTGGTTAAGGAAGAGGCGGGTGAATATCTTTCCTTCAATGAAGATAACTTAGAATTCCTGGCTAACATCAGAAGTTACATTTCTGAAATTAAAAAGGATCATGAAGGGTGACTCATTTGATGTAAGAAGATAAGTGATTTGCCCAGAGCATGGATCAAGGTGTTGGGTGATTAACTAAAATTAACTATACTAGGGGAAGTATAATGATAGTTAATCTAATCTAGGAGGATATAAACACTGTAAATAAATGTACTAAATTAATATAAAGTAATTAAACAATTAACTAATAGAAAATAAAACCCTAATATGTAAGGAGAAGGTAAGGAAAGAACTCAACTGATTATAGATGATGGTCACAGAGTGTCGTAGGTGTGACAGGAGATTCCAAAAGCAAGAACGGCTACATAGGGGTCCCAAAAAGAATGGATATAGAGAATCTAAATAGACTGAAGCCCTCATGAGGGTATTGGGGCGCCCCAGGGTGCCCTGGTATGGTAGAATAGGTTCCTTGCTCTCTGAAAAATATTGAAAGTTGATTCTTTCTTAGTTGAAAGATACGATGTAACCTTCATTGTCTGTCACACTGGATTCACTGGATTGTTGCGAATGTACCAAATATAGCAAGATGATATTGAAGACCTGTAAGAGACAAAAAAAGTACCAAAACCCTAAAAAAATAAATTATGTAAATGAATGGGTCGGACTGACCTCAGCTACCAGAACAGTGGGCTTACTAAACTAAGTGTTGTACTACATTTCAGACCCAAATGTAATTATGGTATATATGTGCATTTCATGCCCTAGGTGCTCTTGTGTCAATCACACTTTGTGAAGTAGTGAGCAATAAATAAATTTAGAAAATATAATAGCATGTGTGCATGGAATAAAATAGAATCCATCCCCCTATGAAGTGTGTGTTGATGCAGATCTCCTAGCCTTGATGCATGGAACTATGTAGATGGGAATGATGTAATGGATGCAACTCTAGATGGAGTGATAGTAGTAAGTGATGTTAGGACCCTCATTATGGTCTCATAACTTTATATTTATAGGGTTCTCTTGATCTAATTTTGTAATTAACCCTGACATGGCCGACTAGGAAAAAGATAAGGATGAAAAATACCTAGAAGAGGCCCAAAAAGAGGCAAGAAAGAAGAAAAAGGATCATGGCGCCCCAGTATAGGCCTGGGTGCCAAGGTTTAGGCTAAAACAATGGGAAAGTTCCAAAACAAACTGTGCATGTATCTAAAAATGTGTGGGAATGACAAAATAAAAGTAAAAAAAGTTGGCCAAAAAGGTGGGATTAATTTGTACTTTCTTTACTCAAGAACCTTCTAAATAGTAGTATGAGACGGGGCTAAATAATGTCTAAAGTGCATGTTTTTGTGACTACATTTTCCCCCCACTTTATGTTGGTGATCTGAAATTTGGGTAACATAAAGTATATAGAGATGCGTACCTAATGTTCAAGTGTAGGGAGGAAATGCTCTATGTTCACCAAAATTTAACCACTTTTTGATTGGTAAAATCTCAAAGTAGTGTGACTACATTTTCCCCCCACTTATGGATGTTGGTGATCTGAAATTTGGGTAGCATAAAGTAGTGATAGCAAGATGCGTACCTAATGTTCATTTTGATTGGTAAAATCTCGACAATTGAGTATGGACCGAGGAACTAAAGTGCGTCATAGAGTAGTGAGTGCAACGCGTAGAAGACAATGTGGCATGTATGATGAAACTAGATGACCATGTGATGAGTAGGATTTGTAAATGTGTGGTGTTAAGTAATGCGTACAAGGTAGCTATGCAAAATGTATGATATGGAATATGTATGTAGGTATCCTAATATTGTAATGTATGTGTATGAATTACTAGGATATGGCATGATATGTAGAATGTAACTTAGGTATGTAGAAGGTAGGGATGAAATGTAAATCTAGACTCATATGTCCTACAAAATAGCATAGTATGTATAATGCGTACAAGGTAGCTATGCACAATGTATGATTGGAATATGTATGTAGGTATCCTAATATTGTATGTAATGTGTAGAATTACTAGGATATATGATATGTAGAATGACTTAGGTATGATGCAAGATGCATGTAAAATAATAATGTAAACTAAGTGTAGTATGTATTGGTGTATAACACACGATGTATGATAAAATGTAATGTATAATGTCTATAGTGTAGTGTGTGGGGTTTAGTGTAATGGTAATCCCTCAACAATCAAGTTTGAACCGAATCACAAGAGTGCATCATCAGGTAACGACGGTGTTATGACGTGTGATATGGTATGCCTATGTGAGAATGCAAATATGATAGATGCATGAGTGGGTGGGAGGGTAAAGGATGGTCCACCCCCCAAGTGCATATAAATGGACAAACTAACCAATGAGAGTGAAAAATGAAGGTCCCCCATCTAACACTTTTGAGGAGGAAAGTGGAGGGCCATAATCTAAAAGTGGCGGTATGGAAGATAAACGCAGTGCTAACGAATGAAATCTATGTGCATTTGAAGGATGAATGTAAGATGAATATTGTGGGGTATCAACATGCAGTGGTGATGAGACCAGTGGGGATGGTTACGGTGATGTGATTAATGAACTATTAAGAAGAAATGATGAGTCACATTTCGTAGAGGATCGACTTGGTGATGTCGGAGAAGAGTGAAGAGAAAGAGATGGTAAAATTTTTACAAAATGGTGTTTCATAGAAGGTGGTTGAGCAGCACTAGCTGGATACACATGAGATATATACGAGGCTAAGGGTATTACTGTTAATATTAGGAGGTTGTGTAGCAAATAAAAGAAGGCCCAAACGTTCAAGATCTTTAATTATTTGTGATAAGGCACAGAAAGCATTATCATGATGTCCATAAATTCGATGATAGTGGCAATATGGATGATTGTGATATTGTGCTAGCTGAGAAGGATGAGAGTAATGACTAGGTGGTAAAGTGATCAACTTATGCTTAAGAATTTGGATGAGAATGTCATAGGATGGAGCATTATGTTCAAATATGAGAGGCTCGGGTAATGGTATACCTTGAGTTTTGGTTAAGTGGTAGGTATCGGTCATAGATCACATATGAGATGTAGAATTAGCACAAACATGTGATTGAAAAACATATTTAAGTTGTTGAAGTTCAGCGGTAAGAGAGGAAATCGTGGATTCCATTGTGTGAAATTGTTTTTGGAATAAGGTATGTAAAGCAAAAATTGATTTCGATAGAGATGTATTAGTTAGGTGATCATGAGGTCCAGAGCTTTTAGCTAAATGGTCGTATTAGACTTACTTGGTGTGGTGGTGGATTGTCATCAAGGAAGAAAGGTAATGGATAAACTAAATTGTCTAAAGGATCGTCTTTATTGTTTTCAAACTCATATTGAACGCCGCAGAAAACCTGGTAAGAAAATGTGTGAGGGTGGTCATCCAAATAACCATGAATGCATAATACATACATTGCCATGGTGTATTGTTTATCAGTAAAGGGAGGTAATGGACATCCATGAGCATACCAAATAGTGAATTTGGGTGAATAGAAAAGAAAGGAGTTGTTACAAATGTGCACGGTACCAAAGGGCATGGGAAATGCTATATCAATTTGAGCAGGATCAAGTGTGCCTCTAATATAATCTAACCAAGACTGGTCAAGAGTAAGTGGAGAGAGAGTAGTGTAACGTGCAAGGTGGAAAAAAAGATGAAAAACTTGAATCCCATACACAGCAGTGAGAATAACAGATCCATGATATAAATATAGATCATATAAAGGTGAATGGAATTCCTCAAATGCAAAACCAAGTCAAATGAGACCGTTGTGTGAGCATACAGTGGCTTTGTAGGAGATATCAAGAGGGATATGCGCCCAATAAGAATTATTCATGAAGAGAGTACAAATGAATGGTGGGCATACTGAAGGGGATGATAGATTGATGTCCATAGACTTGAGAGGCCCTTGATATGGAATGATAACTGTAGTAGTAATAACCAGCGGGGAAGGAACTGCGTCTATTACGTGAATGTCATCCTCAAATGGTTAATCATTGATAATTAGAGGTGGTGGAGGAATATGTAAAGCCAGAGAATATTGTGGAGTAGACCTTGCATAAAGTATCATGGAGTTAGTGACATCAGGAGTTAATGATGAATCATGAGGGAGCACATCAATCATACAAATAGCAGGGACCAAGTCATGTGGAGCTTCAAGGGATGGTGGACCAAAGGCAGTAGATGGAGAGGTAAGGACAATTATTGCATCAAGAGAATCAGCTATGGGCAAATTAACAGGTGAATGCAAATCATCATATGGTCAGCTATGGAAGAAGGTGCAATGATGGGATTGGGTAGAGGATTTTGAGCCTCTTTGATGATTTTTGCTAAAATGGCAGGGTCAATAGTACATAGATAAGCAACAACAGTGTCATCTTCAGGATCCATATCAAAAGATGGTATCTGAATGAAAGAAGGACAAGGTCTATAACCAGAATGATCAACAAGAGTATCAACAAAGGCATGACCAAAGCCATCAAATTGAAGAACGAGTAGAGATTCAGAAGGATTATGTTGAGCCATGATAAGAGTTCGGGTTCACCGAAATGATTAACTAAAATTAATTATACTAGGGGAAGTATAATGATGGTTAATCTAATGTAGGAGGACATAGATGATGTAAATAAATGTACTAAAGCAATATAAAGTAATTAAACAATTAACTAATAGAAAATAAAACCCTAATATGCAAGGAGAAGGTAAGGAAAGAACTCAGCTGATTGCAGATGATGGTCGTAGAGTGTCATAGGTGTGACAGGAGATTCCAGAAGTAAGAATGACTACACAGGGGTCTCGAAAAGTGTGGATCTAGAGAATCTAAACAGACTAAAGGGTACTGGGGCACCTCAGGGTGCCCTGGTATGGCATAATAGGTGCCATGGTCTCTGAAAAATCTTGAAAGTTGATTATTTCTGGGTCGGAAGATACGATGTAACCTTCATTGTCTATCACACTAGATTCACTTGAATGCGTCGAATGTACCGAATATAGCAAGATTATATTTAAGACCTATAAGAGAAAAAATAAGTATCATAACCCTAAAAAAATAAAAGATGATAATGAATGGGTCAGATTGACCTCAGCTGCCACAACAGTGGGCTTACTAAACTAGGTGATGCACTACATTTCAAACCCAAATGTAGTTTCAGTGTGTGTGTGTGTGTGTGTGTGCATGTCAAGCCCTAGGTGCTCTTGTGTCATTCACACTTTGTGAAATAACGAGCAATAACTAAATGTAGAAAATGTAATAGCATGTGTACATGGATTAGAATAGAATCCCTCCCCCTATGAAGTGTGTGTTGATGCAGATCTCCTAGCCTTGATGCATGGAACTATGTGGATGCAAGTGATGCAATAGATGTAACTCTAGATGGAGTGATAGTAGTAAGTGACGTTAGGACCATCATTATGGTCTCATAACTTTATATTTATAGGGTTCTCTTGATCTAATTTTGTAATTAACCCCGACATGGATGACTAGGAAAAAGATAAGGATGAAAAATGGCTACAAGAGGCCCAAAAAGAGGCAGAAAATTAGAAAAAGGATCAGAGCACCCTAGGTGGGACCAAGGCACCCCAGCGCCCCACAGTACAAGCTTCGACACCTCACTTTAGGCTAAAATGATGGGAAAGTGCTGAAACAGACTGGGCATGTATCTAAAAATGTGCAGGAATGATGAAATAAAATTAAAACAAGATGGCCAAAATGTGGGATTAATTAGTACATTCTTTACTCAAGAACCTTCTAAATAGTAGTATGAGATGGGCTAAATAATGTCTAAAGTGCATGATTTTGTGACTACATTGGGAGCATTCATATTCCAGAGGCGGATAATTTAGCACTTGCAGTAGCTCAATTTAGCAAGTAATTAAAGGAGCAAAAGCCTGTTCCAGAAACTTCTCATCAAGAAGCATGAATCATCAAAGTTCTTAATCATCAGGAGTTTCTTCATCAGATATGGCAACTTCTCCCTTATCCTCTCTTTCTCCATGTTCTTCTCGCCCTCTTTCTAATTCTTTATTGTGTGTAATTTTGATATTTTGTCTTATTTACTTAAGTGACTTTATAAAGTTGGATTGTAAATTTCCCTTTAATTTATAAAAAGGGAACTTATTTCTCATTTCTTAGGAAGATATAAAGTCACAAGTTGAATGAGATCATGAAGATTCATGTGTGGGGGTAGATGAAAGGTCAATTCACATTGTTATAAATTGGGATGGCTTCTTCATTCCAAATGATCTTTAAATTTTGAAAATTTAGTTTTTTATAGCAATTGTGGATTGCAGTTTTGGGTGTTAAGATTTGTATCACCAACACAAGAAATAAAAGCTACATTTCTTCCATTTCTCTTTTCATGTGTTCCTCTATTTTCTCTCTTTTATGCACTTTGTAAGAATAGTGACTTTCGATGCCATATAATACATGATATTGTCTAAAACCCACAAAATTAATCCATTCCAACAATTTCCAAGTGGTAAAAGTGGTTTCATATTGATTTTGAAGCAAAAACCCAAAAAATCAGCAAAGTAGCCATAACAAGGTAGTAGGTAATTTTTCTCTACGAATAAAAACTGCAATGAAAAAGACCAAAACTAGTACTAGGATCATGTGAGTAACTTGAAAGGAACAATAAGAAGATTGTTCTTAGCCAGGATCTCAGATGATAATAACACACCACATTAGATTCATAAAACAAAAGAGCTAAATTATTATATATGGAAATCCATCATAATCCATAATGCTTAATACATTACAATACAATGACTTGAATTACTCAATAAGAAAGATGTACATATAGGAGGAGGGAACTATAACTACTACCTAAATTAGTGGTGAAGAACTCCCACTAACTGATATTGGTAGTTAAGTTAACTCCAGAAGACCAGTAAGCTAACTCCACATAATTGAGAAACTAACTCAACACAACTAGTAAGCTAACTCCACACAAGTAGTACACCTAAGCAAGCTAACCCAACAAGTGTAGGGCTAACACAAGTGTGATAATTATCCTAATAAATAAATAAAAGGATAAATAATAACCGACACTAACACCCTCCTGTAAGCATAGCTTAGGTGGGTGAAAAATAAGGTGGGCCCCGGCAACGAGGCCTATTGAGGTACCCACGTACAATAACTGGGAAAATTACACACCGCAAGGTACCCAAAACCAATAATAACAAAGTAGAGAGAGAAAAATTATGTTGCAAGATATCCTAAGAAGCTTGGCTCCAAATACTCTTATAATGTTGAAGAAGTTTGGTGTGCACTGTGGTATGAATCCACTTCTCGATCATAGAACTCAAAAACAACTAACATTGGGCTTCACCAGAATAGCTCCATGCAAGGAGATTGTCAATGGAGTGATGTCAAAAGTGAAAAAAAAACATCAACCATAATTTTATCAACTTCTACAAATAGGTGTGGCACGATCCAAAAACAACCAAGGCAACAAGGCAAGGACACGAGATCCAAATAAGTAAGAGTGTCACAATCCAAGAAAAGCCAAGGTAATAAGATAAGGACACAAAATCCAAAGAAGCAAGATCAATTGTTACAAATAGGTGTGTCACAATCCAAGAATAATAACCAAGGCAACAAGGCAAGGACACGAGATCTAAATAAATAGGAGTGCCACGATCCAAGAAAATCCAAGCTAACAAGGCAAGGACACGAAACCCAAAGAATCAGTATCAACACCACACTCTCCCATACTATTGAATGGGTAGAGTGACACCCCAGATCTATATGAGTTTCCAAAATCAACTACTCGAACACTGACAAACTAACAACATGCCAAAAAAAAGTGTCAAAAATATAGATCTAAAATATCTCAACAAACAAGAAAGATATAAATATATACACCCATAAATATAAGAATGCAACACCTAAAACTTTAGGACGTCCAGCTCAACCGAAATTGCATCCACAAGTGATTACAACACCCTCCTAAATTTGGTACTTTATAATTGAGTGCATGTAAATATTACAATGAGTAAAAGTACCTTTTACATTTGAAATATGTGTACAAAAATATCACCAATGCATAGATCTTGAAAAAATACACAATTTCGAACAAAAGATCACCTTAATCTGAGCTATGGATAAAAATTTATGAGCTCTAGAAGGTTTTGCTATTAAAATAATATTTTAATGTTGATGTTTTTTTAGAAGGTACATATGACACCCAAATGTCCAAAGGGTAAATCATTGCATCTAGAGGGTACACGTCTATATCCAATGGATAAAAGAATACACCCAGAGGATACATATATGCATTTAGAGGATAAAAGACTACATCCAAAACAAAAATATCTAAAGGGTAAAAGAATGCATCCAGAAGATACACACTTATATCCAATGGATAAAAGAATGCACCCAGAGGGTACATATCTGTGTCTAGTGGATAAAAGATTGCATCCAAATCAAAAATATTTAGAGGGGAAAAGAATGCATCATGAAGGTACACACTTATATCTAACAGATAAAAAATGCACCTAGAGGGTACATATCTATGTCCAGATTTGACTATCTCAAAACATGGTCAAGTTTGCAGTTGATTCTAGGGTTTTGGAACCTTCTAAATCCAATGACGCACTCTGTTTTGCATAAAAATGCATGTTGTAGAAAAGTGCTAACAAATTCCAAATACATGAAAATAATAAACCCTTGTTTGCAAAGAAAAACTTACATATGGATGTCTACATCATCTATCACTCTAATACCATGAAAGGAACGATAAGAAGATTGTTCCAAGCCGCAATCTCAAATGATAATAGCACACCACATTAGATTTGCAAAAGATAAGAGCTAAAATACCATATATGGAAATCCATCATAATCCATAATGCTTAATACATTACAATACAATGACTTGAACTACTCAATAAGAAAGATGTACATATAAGAGGAGGGAAGTGTAACTACTACCTAAATCAGTGGTTAAGAACTCCCACTAACTAATACTGGTAGTTAAGTTAACTCTAGAAGACTAGTGAGCTAACTCCACATAACTGAGAAGTTAACTCAACACAACTAATAAGCTAACTCCACACAACTAGTACACCTAACCAAGTTAGCCCAACAAGTGTAGGGCTAACACAAGTGTAAGAATTATTCTAATAAATAAATAATAACCCACACTAACATAACTCCATAAGTTTTAATTTGATTATCGATAGGGCTTCTTGATCCACTCGAAGCTCCCAAAATCTTCCATACAAATTGATACTTTGTTAAGGACAATGCATATTAGTTCCTTAAAAGGTTTCCATTCCTTCCAAAAGCTTACTATAAGGATATCAACATGTAATATACTTTGAAACCTTTCTAATGATTATGATCTAGATTCTTAAAACTATCTGAGGTTATGGAAACCTTCTGCTCAATTTCATACTTGTAAAAATACAAATTTGAAAATTTTGACTAAGTTTCTCGAGAGGTGAAAAAAAATATTTTACATGTAAATAACTAGCTCATAATTAATCAATTTAAAGTTTGGCATGATCACAATGACATATCCCACATAGCCCAGATCCTCGTTGCTAACGATGTTAAGGCCACATGTTCAGTACAACAGTACATGTCAGTGGTATAGTCATGAGTGGCACCTTGTCATTGAGTACGCCACACATATGAGATTTATCTCAATCAAACAGTCCATTTCACTTTACCTATTGCACTTTTGTCTCGACGAGAGGGTTGTTAGAAAGCCATTCTTTTATTGTACTCGGTATAAAAATCCTCTACAAAAAATTTCTTTTTCAACAATCAACAATATGGCTACTGTGAAGCCTATTTCTAACAGCCTTTGAACTGATTATACTTGTGCGCATGGCAAAATTTTCAACTATGAGAGGCCCACCTTACCGTGTTGAACCTATCTCTAACCCCTCTTGGAAACAGAACACAATTTTATGGAAATCCCTAGACATGGATGGCTTCACGGATTTTATACAGAGGATTAAAGGTCATGACATGTTTATCTCTCTGACCTTTTCCCGCAAATGGAAGGAAAAAGTTATCACATTCAAGGGAAAAAATTCACCATCACAGAGAGCTTGATTTCCTTCATCACTGGCTTAGGCATGGATGACATAAAATTCTATAGGAACAAATTTGATAAGGAAGCTGAGGAGAATAGGTTCATGGAAGAAGATGAAGTCTCAAAAATTGGTAAAATAGGACTGCTCTACTCTCCTTTATCCCCTCCTTATAATGGTGTTGTTAATATGATGGTATGGTATGTCACATTGGAAGGTCATTATTCTAATCTACCTCTTCACCATCTTGTATTGTTTAATCCTTTTAGAAACTATATTAAGGTTAACCTTTCCTACTACATCCTTCACTCTTTAGAGAAATCTATCTTGGATTTGCAAGACCATGCAAGAGCCCTTCCTTTGTATGAGGGAGTTATTTTCCTTTTGCATCAATATTTCCTTAATGTTTCTCTTAATGATCCCCCCTTATCTTCTCCTCCCCCACAACAACCCAGGGTTAGATCTAAAAATCCCAACTTCCCCCCTCCCCTCCCCTTGCTAAAAGAGTGCTACGAAGTATGGATATGAGCAAAAAGATTGTTTTAGGAAGCCTTTTGGGCATTAGCCACTCTGTCCCCAACCCCCAAGCTAAAATTGAACTGAGATCACAATTGCAGCAGCAAGCTAATGCCATTAAGGGCATTGAAGATAATGTGGATTTTCTCCTAAAAGATGGTAGAAATGATGCTTTGAGTTCCACAACCTACACTAATCTTGAGGAAAATTTTGACAACCTGACCAAGAGATAGCAAGCCATGGAATAAAAAATGCAATAGATAGTCAACAAGTAAATCAACCAACTTTCCATGCACACAACTCTTCTTAACTTCATTTAGGTCCATGTAAAGCAAATTTGTGATATCAGTGTCATTTCAAAGGACATATGGAAAGATGGTAAGGCCAATAAGAAGGCCTTAACAACGAGCATCCAGGACCCTAACAAGCAAAGCACACTCAACCTTTACAAGGCCTTGGTGGATGTCAATAAGGTTTTCATTTTGATAATGAAGGAATCTTGCGTTATGAAAACAGGGTATATGTACCTATGCTGAACGATTTGAGAAATAAATTGTTAGTTGAATTTCATAATTCACCTTTCTCTGGACACCCAGGTATCACAAAAATACTTGCTGATTTGAAACAGCAATACTTTTGGAAAGGTATGAAAAAGGATGTAATTAATTTTGTGACTCATTGTATGGAATGTCAGCGGGTGAAGGCAGAACATATGCACCCTGCTGGACTGCTATATCCTCATAGCATACCGCAGTACAAATAGCAAGTAATAACCATGGATTTTGTACAAGGACTACCTATGTCCAGGAATAAACATGATGTTATCCTGGTAGTTGTTGATAAACTGACCAAGGTAGCTCATTTCATCGCTGGAAATCTAAAGGATGATTCACCAGTGCTGGCCAAAAGATTCGTACACGAAATTTTTAGATTGCATGGTGTACCAGAATTGATTATATCTGACAGGGATCCTAGAATGACGTCAAGGTTTTGGCAAACGCTTAACGCAGCTCTTGGAACGAAACTAAACTTCAGTTCTGCATATCATTCGGAAACGGATGGACAAACTGAGAGGGTAAATCAAGTGTTGGAGGACATGTTGCGTATGTATTGCATGGATCAACAGTATAAATGGGAAGAGTATCTTCCATTAGTTGAGTTCGCATACAACAATACTTATCACTCATCTCTTAAAATGGCACCATTTGAAGCACTTTATGGAAGAAAGTGCAGAACCCCTGTTAGTTGGGACAGTGTTGAGGATAGAGTGGTAATTGGACCAGAGATTCTCACTGAAATGGAACAGCAAGTTAAGCTGATTCATGAACGACTAAAGGAAGCATCGGATAGACAAAAGAGCTATGCTGACCTTAAGCGGGTTGATAGAAGGTTTGAGCTTGGTGATAAGGTTTTTCTTCGTGTTAAACCCAGAAAGAGTTCTATAACTTTTGGCAAGGCTGCCAAGTTGTCACCTCGATTCGTGGGACCTTTCGAAATTGTCGAAATAATCAATCCTGTAGCTTATTGTTTAGCATTTCCACCTGCTTTATCTCGCATGCATGATGTTTTCCATATTTCTTTACTTAAGAAATACGTTTCAGATCTGTCACATGTTTTAAATTGGAATTCCTTGCAGGTCCAAGACCCAGGAATAATTGTGGTTAAACCCACACGAGTGCTGGAAACTCGCCAATTGCATTTAAGAAATCATGAAATACAGCAATGTAAGGTCCAGTGGGACCAGTTTAACGAGGAGAGTGCAACTTGGGAAAATCTAGAAGAGATGAAAATTGCTTTTCCTTCTCTTTTTCAACAGAATGAAATCTGTTGACAAAGCATTCTTTTCAGAACTTACTTTTTTTTTTAAAGTATTTATGAAAGCCAGATGAAAGCAAACATTATTCAGGTTGAATAAAATGTGTTGTGACATTGATTTCTGGAACTATTCAAATATGAAATAGTCACATTATTTGTGTACTGATAAATTGATTGACCTGAAGGTTAATTTAATATGTAATTCATCGGGAAAATGAATCTTTTTAGGAGGGAAGCATGTAACACCCTAAACTGTTGTTACTTTCTCCTGAGCATACAAGTGTTGATATGTGATTTCTTGTAAAAGGATGTGTTCCTCGATTAAGAAATCATGCTTAATATGTACTGTATTTTCTTTGCAGATCTTTGACTGAGTCAGAATATGATTAGACTATTTTATTTATTTCATTTTGCATCTGAGTTTAATCTGATCTCGGAATGAATTATAGAGTTATCCATCTATAATACCTAGCCTTGGATCAGTGGAATTGATCCAAGTATTGCTTTAAGTTTGTTCGTGATGAATTAAAAAATTACAGACCTTGAACAGGTTGCAAGGTCTAGAAGCATTGAATAAGCTAGTCTGGAGTATAACTCAGGTTGAACATGTGAAATGAATTGGTTCCCGATATCGAAGTATATCTGGAAGGTCTCGATCGTGGACCAGGGAATAATTTGGTTTCATACAATTCTGCAGCCTAAGGCAGAACAGGAGCTAACCCTGTTCAAGAATGTATGATGTAGGTCTTTTTCTGAGCATACAGAATGTAGACCTAAC
This sequence comes from Taxus chinensis, assembly GCA_019776745.2. Taxonomy (NCBI): domain Eukaryota; kingdom Viridiplantae; phylum Streptophyta; class Pinopsida; order Cupressales; family Taxaceae; genus Taxus; species Taxus chinensis. Next base: position 223,350,598 of record CM034149.1, read on the forward strand.
TGGAATTATTAATGTTTAGTAACCTAAAACTAAACCTAACCTAGGGGTTAGATTAGTGTTAATCTAACCTAGACCTAGGCTAAGAGCTAATGTCCTAAGTTAGTATCTATGTTTATGGAAGTTAGATTAGGTGTTATCCTAAATTCTAACCTAAGTTACTAACCTATCTATTGAACAAGAATGTATGGGGACCTATGGAGGGGTGCAAACCATGGGCGGCGTTTTCTATGTTATTTAATGCAAAGGATAAGTATGAAGGACAGGCATTGGCAGAGGTTTTAGAAACGGCTAATTGAGCTGACGTGGCAGTTCGCCAAAACTAAAAATGGTCTTGAAATTCTCTTTGTTTATCGCCAACTTTGGCAGTCGGTGGCAGTTGAGTTTAAGCGGGAAAATTGGAGTAAATGCATTCAATGAGCTTGGAAGTCGAGCTCGGAACTCGCGAGAAGGCATGCAAACTGGAAGTTTGTTGGTTTGTTTGGCTTATCACGAATTTCGGTTTTCCTTCTGCCTGTTCACTGGTTCTTCGCACCAGTCTTCTTGGAGTTGCATGGCGAGTATGAGGGTATCTAGCTCTTTTCTCTGGCAAGGAAAATATATATGTTATGGAGATAGCAAAATTTTGTTGGTCGCTCTAACTTGGAAAAGGAAAAGGAAGTCCGAGCTCTTCCAGTGGTCTGCTTTGGAATTTTGAGCAAAAATCCAGGCATGTTAGGCCCTAACCTTTAAAAATCTTGCTGTCTTTCAAGTGATTTCATTAGAACAACTCTGTTCAAATGTTTTGAGAAAATAGATGATTTTTCCTATGGTTGTCTGGTGTGATTTTTGCACTGTATCTTCTTGCTAGAATGACTTGTCATTTATCCCTTGATGGGTGTTTATTATTTTCGAACTGTGGCTTTGTTTCTTTGTGTTTGCATTCTGGCTTAAATATACTAAATATATGAAAAGTAGGAATGCTCGGCCTGATTCGGCGATAGCTCATAAATTATTCCTATGAAGGGTATAAGCCACTGTTATGATTGTCGATTTTTAGTCGTCGACGCTTGTTGTTGATACTAGCTGTCAATACTGGTTGTGGGTACTCGCAGAAAGGAATACTGTTGGACTTTTGTTGACTACTCAGTTTATTTTGAACCTTTGTAACCTCTGTTGTGGTTATTGATGATAGTGGCTATTGATACTTGTTGGGTTTCGTTTCGTCTTTTAAAAAAAATGTTGGGAAGAGGTATCTTACTGTGTTACAGTAATTCTTTATGACTATGCCGGAGATGTTTTTCCCTTACTTTGTGGTTATGGGTTTATACCCGTTAACAGTATGCAATATATATAGGTTTATATTTGTTATAATCAGTACGACTCTGTGGAGTCGATTGAATGATTTATATATATATATATATTTGAACCACTGTTCAAGTTAAATATAATTGAATATTGGTATTTGATGTGCCAGCGACTTAAGGGAATAACATGTATTTCGTCCTCTGTTATTTTTGTAAGAAAACCTTCGTATCACAAGGATTTTGTGGTACAGATTCTTTAAGTGTATTTTTTTTTACATCGATATTCTGTGCAAATTTGTGTAAAAATAATTGGCAAGGGTTCAGTCGGATTCCTTGTTTTGAATCAGTAATTAGATTTGCTTTGTCTGATTTTTATTATGCACCGTTGATGGGCTCAGATGGAATCATATGCAATTATTTGTCTGGTTACTGTTGTTCGGAGTCAGTTGAATTCTTGGAAGGTAACCTGTATTTTAGTCTCATATTGAACCTGATTTTTGGGACACTGTCGTTTTGTCACTGTTTGAGTTCCTTGAGTATGGATAATTATCATGTGTCCTGGCTCTGTTGAAGTGAGTCGCAGATACCATACTTTAAACTTGAATGCGCCTAGGTGAGAATAGATATGCTATATTCCTTTCCGTTTATTCCAGTCCGATTGAGACTGAGTATGTTTCGGAAATTTTGTGTGATTGTCTTGGCATAGTCTTAAGGAAACATCAAATTGCTTAATGCAATGAAGTTTGTTGTTGATCGTGATATACTAGAGGTTCTTTGATTTCGAACTTGGGTCGAAAAGCCTTGCTGTGTATAAAAGGGACTAGCATTGGGCTATAGGTTGATATATGGGATTGTAAGCGTGTTTGTCTTCTGTTGCATAACTATCCTGCCTTGAGCTGGACTGATCTAAAAGCCGTCGACTGCACCTCGACTGTGGTGATTTTCATGTTGTTTAACGCTTCTTGTAGATTCTGTTTGGTTGATAGACTTCACTATTGACGTGTTAGCCACTGTACAGGAGTTTTTGCTGTGTTCGATTTTTTTTTAAGACAGTGATTCTTCTTGTGGTTTGTCGGACTTGTTCGTATACATACTGGATGAATGCTTTCCATATGTGGAGACAGTACAGTAGTGAACTTGTGTGAAGGGAAGTGTGAATGATTTGTTTCTTTCTCTTCTATTATTTTAATACTTGTTGGTATCTGTCTAACAGTTGGAATTGTTCTTGTATCTTATTAGTGGAATCACGATTTGCTATGATATTCCATTTCCTGATGAAAGTAACGATCTGTCCAATGTTGCTGATCTTGGATTCAAGATAATTGTTTGGATACTTTCGTTCTTTGATTCTTAATATTTGATGAAATATTTGAGAAATGTTTAGGACTATTCTGTAACGATGATAGAGTTACACGTTTGTAGTCATTTTTGTATTACAAAGGCATAGTCTGATTATGTTTACTTGTTTGGATAATTGATCTCATTTAAACAGGGTGTTTAATGAAAACAATTGACGGATTGCAATTGTTTTAAAAGTTAGTGCTTATCATGCTCAGTTCATCGAACTGACTCATGTTGACTATTTTTGCAGATGGTTGTCGTAAGTGGTAAAGCATGCAGATCTGACAGGATGATCAGATTGTTTAATTTGATTTATAATAAATTTCAGCTTGATTTTTCTAAATGTACTAAATGTGGAAAGATGTTCCTTTTCCATTGAGCATTGTATCAAGTATGCTGAATGTCTAAAATGTACAGATCTGAGAGGAATGGAAATAAGTATTTGTTACTTATGTGTTGTATTCTTAATTCAGTTGACCTTCTTCGGTTTATATATCGGAGTGGCAATGTTATTCTTGTGTAATTTGGATGCTTTTGTGATTGTCAATGAAAGCTTATAAGGAAATGTGATTGAATTCTTATGAGTGATTAGTAGTTCTAATTTGATCTATCGAAGCAAAATTGAAATTTAAATCATTGTCTTTTTAAAAGATAGGGTTAAAATGAACCTAAGCAGAACACTAATCAAGCTGAATTAAATTACTAATCCCTAGTCCTGAGCATGACAGGACAACATTAAATTGGATTCTTAATCATTTATATCTTGATGCTAATAAGTATGATATAAATTCAGTTAAGAGAACTGATATAAATCTAATGGGGTTCAGATGGCAATCTCATGTGAAGGTTATGAGATATTGTCCAATTCTGTTGTTTTAGAATCATGTGTATTCTAATAACTCCTTGATGAGACCTTAGCCTTAATATCTCCACCATGCAATGGGTTTTATTGAGGAAGGTCATCTTAAGACGAAGAATCCAGGGATCGGGAAAGACTAACCCTAGGGGAAAAGTCTTTAAGTAATGTAAACTCAAAGTGTGTAACGCATATTTTTATTAAGTAGATCTTTTCGAGGCGGATTTAAAGGTTGACGACACAAGTCAACTACAGGGTTGTACCTCCGAGAAGATTAGGATCTTCTCAAAGTTACAACAATGTAGGTGACTTATGACGACACCCTTTGCATTGATCGCTAAGATTTACACTTTGATCTCGAACGAGTTACTCAGGGACCGATTAGGAATGTGGTCATGTTATAAGGCTGCCTAGGAGATTCGGGGTATCATGACACACTGGTTTAACTACAGGGTTAAACCAGTATGTCATCGTATCCCTAACCCTCATGGGCATCCATATAACATTATCACCTTGTTAATCTTTCTCCGAGTGATTAAGTTGTGATAGGAAGGACTGATAGAAGTCGGTATAAGACATTCTATATAACATAAGAATGGGGTGAAGGGCGTATTCTAGATTGACGAGTATGCCGTTAAGGAATACGAGACATAAACAGTATGTTTCAAATCTTTGGCCAAAGTATCGCAAGTTGCTGATTGCGTTGTCCTAATTCACCTAGTCTAAGGGATGAGATGCCGATGAATAATGGTAACAATTATTCAGTTAGGTTCCTTGGACAGAGCATTCTGAATTCCCAGAATAGGGAAGAGAACCGCAAGAGTAAAGTGTTAAATAAAAACACCAACTCTTATTACTCATGAATAGATCGGTAGATTACCGAGTCATGGAATGAATAGATCGGAGGTACTCCGAGTCATTACAGCTGCATATGGTTGTCTGTTATATGAATGGTTATTTGATTTGTGAGTTCTAAATTATGTATTTAGAACCAGGATGCAATTATTAAAAAAAAAAATTCACTTGTTCTAAGGTATAAATTGAGGATGTTACACTGAACAACGAGCAGCCAGGACCCTAACAAGCAAAGCACACTCAACCTTTACAAGGCCTTGGTGGATGTCAATAAGGTTTTTAATCACTTCCTCAAATAGTTGTCTTATGTTTCATGTACTCTCTTGTCTCGCTATTGGTTTTTTTCAATTATACAACTGTTGTAGAGTTGTTTTTTAGCTATTGTTGGGCTTCTTATTGAAATTTTTCCCCTGCCTTGTATTTCATTATTCTATCTAGCTCTCTTAGGCTTTTGTTGTTGGGGTGTGGACCCCACATATCAAAAAAACATTATACTTTCATTATTCTCTCTATATTTTGAGCCTTTTGTTCCATGGGATATGGTCCCCTTTAAAATCATTTATCAATAATAAAAAAACTAGCTCATACTTATAGACTTGACTTTGGTTGAGTGAAGCACAATCAAGGCAAGAAATAACACTATAATATCACAATTTAGTGATTTATCCCTTATTCAAAATGGACTCAAAGGGAGGGATAATGAAATGAGACAAAACAAATGACATAAAAAAAAACACACCACATGGAAGAAAAAACCTAAATCACCTATGGTACATGCAGAGGACAACCCATTTTCATTGTAGCTCTTGTTTTGCTTTGGATGTCACCTATGTACGAGTAACACCAAATGATGTTTATCTACAAATCTATTGGTTAGTTCAATGAAGTAAGAATCCTTTCTCAATTTCTTGGGAAACATATGTGATAAAAGAGATCTCCATATTCTCAAGAAAGAGAATGTTTCATGTTTCGTATTAATAAAGTTTGTTTTAATCCTATTGCGAGTGAAGTAAAAATGGATAACTTGTTGTCTTCATTGCTCTAAAATTTCATAGCCATCTTCTAATCCATTTTAAAAATCATTTATGCTTCTGATTTCCCCTTTTTAACTTTATCATTGTCATTGGTTTGATTCTTGATCATACTAGGTTCATGGTGTACCCAGATTTCATCCTAAAATCTGTGACTACCCTATTCGAAAAAAATTCGTACTTTTAAAATAATGGGTCGTTTTGTGTTTTTATTGCCTGAAAGTTCTTGTCTTGCATCAAGATAATCCCAAAGAGCCATAGTAGTCTTTTTCGCCAAATACCCAGATGCCCAAAGTTGTTATATTCTGTCGTCGGGATTTGTCTGTGGGAAATTTGTATTTAATTATTGAGCCCCGCATGAGGCTATTTGTGCTCCGTTTTAACTCTATTATGAGCAAATATGTCATTATTCCTATGTGTCAGAAGGGTTTTAACTTGGAATAAGTTTTGGGCTTTATTTGTAACTTTTGGCAATTTTTCGTGTTTTTGTGGTGTCCCGTTTCGTTTTCTGTGAAATTTCTCTGGAACAATTCCTTTACCGGGTAAGCCCGATTTTTGGCCTGGAGTAGCTGGAAAACATATACGCACATTATTCCCGGAGGAAGTCATCATCGGAGGTCTGGATCACTGGGGAAAAAATGACATCGTGCACAGAAAAGCCTCTGCGGGGATGGGTGCATTTTTGGAAAACAAAGGATTTAAGCTGCAATGGGAAAAATAGAAGCCGCAGGCATGATGGGAATTTTATACCTGCCTAGCAGGGTACTTTTTCCTGTGTTATAAAATTCACTTAAGCTGCAGTGGGAAAAATAGAAGCAGCAGACAGGTGGGAATTTATGCCTGCCTTGCAGGGTACTTTTTCCCGTGATAGAAAATTCACTTAAGCTGTAGTGGGAAAAATAGAAGCAGCAGGCAGGTGGGAATTTATTACCTGCTTAGCAGGGTACTTTTTCTCGTGATATAAAATTCACTTAAGCTGCAGTGGGAAAGTTAGAGGCTGCAGGCAGGCGGGAATTTATTGCCTACCTTGCAGGGTAAAAATTCCCATGGTGAAATAAAAGAAAAGTGACTTAAGTGAAATCATGGGATTTTATTGCTTGCCTTGCAGGGTAAATAATCCCATTGTCAAATTCAAATCACTTAAGTGGATCATGGGATTTCTGGGGCTGCCTTGCAGGGTAAAAAATCTCATTGTCAGAAATTCTTAAAAATAGAATTCTATTATGCAAGAAAGTGCGACCCACCTTGGGTGAATAATAATGCATTAAATAGATATTTGTAAATATTTATTCACCCAATTTTGGCACCCAGGCTTGTGGAAAAGTCAACAAAAGCAAAGGGGAATAAATCAATTGGAAATAGAATTCCAAAATTAAATAAATTTAATTTATTTAATGCATCCCCTTTTGAGAAGGAATTAATACTTTTTAAAGTATTAAATGATTATATTAATTCCTATTTTCAGTGGCTATGGTCAAAGGACACTGTGAAGCTTAAGTGAAGTGAAGTGAAGTGTGGATGATTAAATTGAATTAATTTAATTGATTGGATGGCTGTTCTTAAACATGCTATATTTAAAAGAGAAGAGTTTGATTTTTAATTAATTAATTGCCTTTAATTGTTAGGGCAATTATTAATTATAGAATTGTGAGGGTTATATAAGCAGGGGCAGCCATATGGGTGAATTATTTAATTCACAGGTAAAGAATTGCAGCCAAGAGGAAAAGTGCGCCCCCATTTGAAGAAGAATTTTGCTTAGGCAAGGTGGAAACAAGGCTAAAAGCTTCCAGATTTGGCACATGCTTTGAAGGAGGTTGATCTTTGTCTGCATAATTGTTTGCACAGGTGTTACAGGAGCTCAGGTGTTGATTGAAAGGATTCATGCTCTCTTTATGTGCAAATTAAACACCAATTTTTGGGGCAGCAGGCTTGAAAAGTGCAGATTTTTACAATTTAAATTCACTATTCATGCTCCGGTGGCCATTTTTGTCTGGATAAATTGTAGGAATTCATTACAGGTGCTTTACAAAGGAAAATGAGCTTTTATCAATGTCCAATACATTGCATATATCCTCTGAATCTGAAGAATTGTCCAGATCTGCACCAATATTGAAGAATTTCAGTCAAATAACAAGAAAAAGACATATTCAGACAAAGATAGACAAAGCTATGGCGAAGAAAGATGAAAAAGAAAGCACAACGGAGTCATGCATCACTTCTAAATTTGCAGATATTGGAAACACGGATCTAGGCTCGGAACCTCTTGCTAAATTGATAGACAGATCCAGAGCAGGAAAGACTTCACTCATGCATGCAGATTAAAAGCAGTGGAATTATTCGAGCTGTAGCTTTTCCTTCCACAACCCAGTTGCCAGAATTTGTTATGCAGGTGCATATCCATATCTAGATGTAGATGTTGATGCAAATCCATATGCAGATCCAGATCTAGATCTCATAGTTACAAAAGCTTCTGGCACAAAGGCTTCATCCTCTTGTTTTGAATGCAGCCCATGAAGAAGACAGTGCGTGGAAAATCCCTTCCAAGACCTTGTGCATGTGCTCTTATCTTCCAGTTGAAGCCTTCATTGAATTTTCATTCACCCTAAGTGCTTTCCAGAATTTTTAATTGCTCATATGCAATTAAAAATAAGGATGATGAGTTATCTACGGCCAACCTTGCAATGATGCATGTACAACAGAAGAACTGTAAAAGCTTCAAGGATAAAAGAGAAGACAATGCGAAGGCAAAATTCCAGCTTGCTTCCAATTCCAACTACTTGAAATTCCAGCTTATTTCCAGATCCAGCCACTTCAAAATCCAACTAATTCCAGCTTGTTTCCAGATCCAGTTTGAATCAGCTACATGCAAACATGAAAAAAGACAGTTAGCTTTCCTCTTCCTTCTTCTTTCCTCCGACAAAGTCAGCTTTCCTCTTCCTTCTTCTTTCCTTCGACAAATTAATTAAGTGATCAATTAAATTATAAAACTTAAAGTGATTGGTTTAAAAGCCATTACTTGAATAAGTCAACTACTTGGAGATAGGTGGCAGGCGTGTAAAATAGAAAGTTCTATTTTCAGTTGCAAATCATACATGTCATGAAAAGAGGAATTCTAGGAGGGAGATTGCTAGTTGTTTCTTCTCTGACTTCCACATGTGCCAGTTCAACTAAAGCTTCCAACTTGTAATTGCCCCTCCACATTCTATAAGTAGAGGAAGAACCTTCAGGTTAAAAAATCGAATTTGTAAGAAGTAATCCTGTGTTCTAGACTTTGTGCTGAACCCCTGAGAGCAACTTGGAGCAAAGGAATACAAAGGAGCAGGTTTCTGGAGAACTTTGTGTCACGATGTACTATGTTTCTTGCTTTTAAATCTTAGATCTCTTAAGTAGACTTTGTGTTATTTTAGATCTGGATCTAGAGCTGCCTTTGTTTTATAATTTTGTGTGTTCATATCAATTATGTTTCTTCTATGTGCATGCAATTAGCTCTGCTATCTACTAATTGGGATGCACATCTTCCCCATTTCTTATCTGTATTTCCTTTACTTCCTTCTTCTATAAAGTACTTCCTTTCTTGAACAACTGCTTACTTGCTGCAGAACTTCTTAGTTATGGTTCATGAACTACGTGGTTAAAGTAAAACCCCTGATAGATAATAACACTTTTTGTTTGACAAATCTGACACGGGAGCCTCATCGGTTAAATGAGGGAGATTTATCTCATGACTTCCTAGGTTTGATGCTATGCAGAAAATCTAGCCAACAGTTCACCATGTTCACAAATAGGCTTATTTTCTCCAATTGGAATTTTCTCTCTACTTATCATGCTCTTCATGAAAGTGTTTTCCGTGAAGTGGTTCTTTATATAACTTTTAATATTTTCAACATCATCAAAAACTTCTCTTTGCTTCATGTTTTCCAACTACTCCAAACATTTATCCTTCATGCACTAGTTCATTGTCAATCTATTGCTTACTATGGTATGAATCACATAATGTTTTATCCCCGTGAGAGGAGAATAAACACAAGGTTGGGTCTAAAATAGAGAGATCTTCACTCTCCTTATAACCTTTTTAGGTTGTGATCATGATAGATATATCTTCTTCTGGAGTGAAATCATCTTTAAGGGACTTAAGCACCTTCATATCTCTCCATTTGTCATTTATAATGTCTTCATCTCTAAATGGAAAAGATAAAGATCCATACTCACAATCACATTCATTGGGTAATTCCTTGTGTTGGATCTTGAGACAATAATTGGAAACCTAGGGCTTATATTGCTTAAACTCGTTGGGTATCATTTTTTCCTCATGGTCTGCACTAATTGTCATCTCAGGGTTGCTTTGTGGCAAATTAAGATATGCATGATTATCACCATCACCAAGTAATGAACATGTATATCCATGCTCAATAAGAAGCACATTCTATAATATTTAGGGTCCATCAAATCATCTTTGTGTTTCTCAACTGACCCAAACACATCTATGTACTCCTCTATCAAGATGGCAAGCTCAACATCTTCCTATGAAAATATTAAATAGTTTCCATATATTGAATCTTGGTACTAAATGTATTATATTGGACTAGTTTCTTTTTGAACAATATATCTCATCTTCCTCTTAGGGATAAGTTTCTTCATTTTCTCTCTTGACTGTTATGGTGGCACATGACCATTCCCTCTACTTGAATGGGGCAGCTCCATTTATTTGAAATAAGGAAACATATATACACTACTCTAATTATGGGGGTGGCCTTGCGACTGAGGATCACACAAGAATACTTCCCTATACTTGTGGCAAAGTGCTTGTGTGGAGCACAAGGGAGGAATAGTGAGGGAGATAAAGTGTGAGAAGGGATTTTATATTGCAAATAGAACATGCAAATTTTTCCAACATAAAATCAATAGTAGTTCCATGGATTCAATGAGAAAAAACTTTGGCATGATACAAGGAACAAGATACAACAACCATAAATTTTTCTTGCATTTTATTGCATAATTACAATTGCTCATAGCATGAAGTTGAGATGGAGATAGAAATTTGTAGACAAGGAATATAATAATTTGATTACTTGTTCCTAGAGATAATATGGGAGCTAGTAAACAAGAATAACCATCCTTTAAAATGAAGAGGATCTCCCAATTTATAGCTTTACAAAGTAACTCTTCATATTCCCATGTGACTTTTCAACCTAAAGCGTAATCCTCAACGAAGAAAAATAACTTTAAGTGACTTAAGTCACTTTTTACAACTTTCTTCTCAATGAATAAATAGAATTTTAGAGAGAGAGGGGGGGGTGAGAAACTCCAAGATCAAATGAAGAAGGATGAAGAAGCTCTAATTCTGAAGAAGAACCACTCCTGTGATGAACTAGTGAACTGCTCCAATGTAACGATGAACTCTGGATGAAGAACTATGGTCCTTTGTACTGAAAGAAGCCTCCTCCTAAATCATGAACTCTTTATTCTTGAACTCTTTTGCACCATGAGAAACCTCCTCTTGAATGATCAACCGTTGTAGCCCATTAGGTACACTGACTAAAGAAGTGAGAAGCACTTGATCACTAGTCCATTATAGACAATGAAGGATGTCTTCACAAACTGGAACAAACCATGAAAAACTACCATTCCTTCTTGACCAATCATGCATATGATGAGAACTTGAAATAATTTCTTGTATAATATAACCATGATGATTCTTCCCCAGGGAAACACTTAGACCAAAAATGGGAATCGAGAGGTCTTTCTCACTCCTCCGTAAGCATGAATTTATCATTACCATTCCCTTGAGAAATTTTTTTGATATATCATCAGCACACATTAACAAGTGGAAATTTACATGATACTTCTAAAATTTTTGTTTCCTCTTTAAGACACCTTATGCTCACCACATCCGTGAAGGTGGGGATTTACTTGCAAATTAAAGATTTGACCTCCATGAAAGCTTGAATATGAAAGGAATGAAGAAGAGGAACATATGTGATCATATTGAACTCATTTTTATGATTTACTAATTTTATCATGCTTCACATGTGTACCATTCTTAGCAATTTTTCCAAATTTGTCATTTTTTTCATTCTTGAATGTTTTACACTTTGAAGGAATGTCTTGAAGTACTGGTAACCATATTTTCCTCAGACCTACTATTTTTAGTAAGTTATGTGGTAGGGACTTACTAAAAGTAGAAATTTTTCTTCTGAGTGTCGGATTGGAATGAAACCAATTGCATAAATTTATATATTTCATTTCAAGGCTTTGCTCTAATTTTTGAGAAATTCCAATAGCCAGGTTTTTGTAGATCCGAGAATAGGTGATTTTTTAATGGAAAATTCATGTGGATATAAAAAATAAATTAGGGCACAAATGGGGGCACGCAAATACTCTTCTTAAAGTCATTCTCACACGGAATCCATGGTTAAAATCTGGTGGCAAATGGAGTTCGGGAACATGAGTTATAAGCAAAATGTGATCTTGGAAGCTAGGGCACAAAAGGGGTTTTTTGTGTTTTAATGTTATAAAAAACTTTAAAATATGCGTTAATTTCTTCCAAGGAGGTTTATTTATGTTTTTAATTTGTTTTTTTAAGTTATGAGTGGTGGTGAGCATGGGTGAATGAGTTTATAAGGTGGAAGGTAGAATGGAGGAAACCATGTTGAATTAGGAAGGTGATAAAGTGAGGAAGTGGGCTTTTGAAGGTCCCATGCACCATAAGTAAACTTTTTGGGTGATGATGCACTCCAAAAATGCACCCAAGGTGCATGGTGGAGTTTAAGTTGCACCATGCACTTGGAGATGGGTGAAAAACAACATGAACATGCACTTTTTCAAGTCATTTTTTTTGTTTTTGAGTTGAGTGGCATGTATGTATGTGGGGGGAATGGAAAAATAGGATCATGGTGCACTTTTTGGGTTTGTCAAAACTTAAAAATTATGCTTAAGGTTATTAGGGTGTCAAAAAGTGCGCCTAGGGGAAGATAGGGGGCCCACCACAACTTAAAACACTCACTTAAGTCATAAAGTGCACTTTTTAGCCAATCATGTTATGTTTCTTCATTTGGAAAGCATCCAATGAGAGTGAGGTACACTTTTAGAGTGCATGTTCACCTTAATAGTGTTCCGTAGGTGCATGGGGGTTGAAAAGTGTGCCTAAGCACTCAAATGTTGCATTCAAGCATGGTTTGGACTTGAAACTTGCCTGCCAAAATGTTTCCTACACCTCGAAATGAAAACTTAACGAAAAGTTTCCCACCAGTATGTGAATATTTATGTAAACATGTCAATTAATCCAATGAATCCATTTATAAGTCATGAAAATGAGGTCTTTAGCAAGTTTTACCCATATCTTCACTTTTTCCTCAGGTTGTGTGCCGATGAGAAAATTGACAAGAAAGGTTTTAAACCACTATGGAATTAAACCATACTATGTATCATGAAGAGTATTATTATTACCCTCACTTGAGATTTTTTTAGGCTCCTAAATCCTCCAGGATTGTCTAAAACATTTCGATCAAGTTTCACCTTGTAATAGGATTCTTTACTTGCACTGTTGGACAACTTTTCATATTCTAAATTTCCAAAAATATTTCCTTAATCATTCCACCATGAAGTAGGCTATTCTATCTTTCCAATGAATATTTGATCACCTTCTAATTCATCTTGAGGCTCTTGATATGTTCTGAACAAGAAGACTAGCTTTTTCAAAGATTTCATTTCCTTATGTTGGGAATTAGGACTGTGAAATAGTGATATGATTCAATAACAAACCAAATCATGTAAATATTTATCTATATAATTCCCCAAAATCTAAATTAGTGGAAGTATAAACTAGAATAATCCAAATCAAATTAAAGTACACACACATAACATAACATGTATTGTGATTCACCCAATGCAGGCTATATCCACCAAAGATAGAGATCTCATATATATATATATATATATATATATATATAATAAACAAGAGTACAAATCAACTCTTCCCACAAGAGTAAAATGCATATATCCTAGAATATCTCCTCCTCCAGATCTCTAAATGGATATCCATGGATGCACTACAATTGTGCCTTCAAAACACCATCAGATCTCCCATAACCAGGAACTACTGCATCTCTGAATTGCAACCAAGATCTCTTATGAATCTGTAAACAAGACCTCTCACATGGTTCTACCAATGTGTAATCGTAATTGTGCACTAGGAAGTAAGTCTCTCCTCCATCTCACTACATCAACCTATGCATACAAGAAGACAACCTCCTCTACTATATCTGGATACTATCTGTACCCACAAGCTCTCCAACGAGCTATAGTACTAGATATCCTATGGACCAACAATACAACATGATCTCATGGATCTACAATACAATATCTCACAACAACCTGTGGATCTATAAGAATAAATACTATGTGTTTTGTATATTATGCAAGCCATTACATTGAGAAAAGACAATACAAAGGAAATACAGTGGAAGACATAACACTCTTCTCACCGTTTAGATGTACTTGCTATTTCCTTTTGTCCAACTTCTCTTCATTAAATCTCTATCTTCAGGCAACCTTTTTCTTATTTTTCTTCTTCATCATCTTCAACCAAGGAGAATTAACATTATTCCTCTATCCTTTTGTTCTAACCCTAGTTTTCTAGCTTATATAAGCTTATACAAACTTAGGGCACCTTAGCTATGCATTTACAACCTTTAGATCACTTTTAAATCAAATGTTAGATCTAATTCCCATGAGTTAAATATAAACTTCCACGCACTAGAAACCGATGTCAGTTCCCTAACCAATGGTGGTTCCTCTGTTGACTAACGGCAATTCCTATGCTGACCGACAACGGTTCCTTTGTTGACCGACAGTGGTTCCTCTTCTGACTGACGGCGGTTCCTCTGTTGAACGACACTGGTTATCCAACCGACACTAGTTACTATGTAAACTAGCCACCTGTAATACATGCTCATTATGAAGCAATCTAGCTCCATAACCTAACACCTTACACCAAGCTAAAAATAGCCCAGTATTGCATAAGTTTTTCCTAGTCCTAATTTTCTTCTCAAAAATTTCCTAAACTACCTCGAATGTTTACATAGCTCAACTGCACACTTTTTATATCACCATACATTCCTGGGGGTACTTGTCAGATGACAAACACCTTGAAAATAGGCCTTTTCATGCCTCCAGGAGAATTTCTCTTTAGAGAGTTCTGAATGAAACCATGAATTTATTTCCACCAGCTTGTCAATGCATGAAACACAGTTTTAAAAGCTAGTTAGCACATCCCCCTTGGGCATGATGGGGTTTACATAGTTGGAAATATGTCAAAGGGCAGATTTACATTACCCAGTTCAAGGATTGTTGAGTGTGGGCTTAGTTGTCAAGGAAAAAATTTTCAATTTTGCATGTTAGACATTCTACATGACAACTGTTCGCTCTAGCTTGGGGAATTCCTTTAGATTGAACACGGTGAGAATAAATCAAGTAGGAACCTCATAATCTTAGGAGACAATATAGACCAATGTTTTATACATAGCCTTATCCATTAGGAAAAATGAGTCACCATTCAACTAACATAAGGAACAAAACAAACATGTGACAAAAAGGGAAATAAACAAAGTAGAAGGGAAACACACAACACAACAAGGAAAAACAAAACATATCTAAATCACTTATGGTACATGTTGGGGGAAATCCTCTTTCTATGTAATGCTTCTTCTTGGAATGTGTTACCTAGACATGGGAAACTTCAAATGATGATGTTCTACAAAACCATTCATTGGTTCCATTAAATAGGAACCCCTCCTCAATTGTTTTGGAATCTCTAGTACGGTGAAAACCTCTTCTTTGTTTATCCATGCTGATAATTTTTTATCTTTCATCCAATGATTATCATACATATGGTTATCAATTATATCAACCTCATCACATTTATCATTAGTCTCATTCTTGGGCATCTGATCTTCACATGTCTAGTGTTCCATGGTCATTACCCCTATGAGATGATTCTTGATAAGAATTTTGAAATGTTTCGTATCATTAAAGGCCTCTTGCTGACTTCTTAGTTGATCAATACATTATCCTTCTCATACATTGTCTCATCAAGGCTTTCATGGAATACGATGAGCTCCTCTGTGATATAGACATTACCTTCATACATGACACTATTTATGGGATATTTAAATGTATCATTTTCTTTTAATTCATCTTGTATATAATCTTCTTCTCTGAAAGGGAAGGAGAAAATTGCATCTCCACATTCATGTGCATCAATGGATGTTTCAAGAAGATTTTTGAGTTCATTTTTTTAATCTATATCATCATGAAACATTTGCATATCAACTAATAAACCAGAATTGGCCTCATACATGTCCTACATATCGATGGCTTGAATTTAGAGTTCAAGACTTAGGCGAGGGTCATTTATTACATCTGCAACCTCTAAGATATCTTGCAATGACCTTTTATTTGGCCCTTCCTAAGGTTCATTAAAAACTAGCCTTTCTCCTTCATGATCAACATCCTATGTGAGAGGCCCAGAAACTTTACTATATGTACATTCATCATCAAGGGAATATTATTTTTTAAACATGCAGGAGAAAACTTCTTCTTCATCGTCAAAATGATTTTATGATTTTTAATGCCCAGATTGATTGGTAACATCCTCCTTTCCTGCATAAATTGTCATTTCAGGACTACCTTCTTGTCATTCTAGATGCACATGCTCTTTCTGATCCTCGTCATCATCAAATTGAAAGTCAAATTCTATACCAAATGGAAGCGGTATAAATGGACCAATCAAGAAAGGAACTTCTACATCTTCCTTTGAGGTTACGAAGTAATTCCGGTATTTTGATTTGTTCTATACACTTTATGCTTGAGGGCTACCTTCTCTTTGAATAGTGTATTTCATCCTTCTAATAAAAAGTAACTTTTTCATCACACCTTTGACTGGGATTATAGCATACGACCAATCCAACATCATTACTCCACCTATCTCCCGATAAAAGTTCCTACTAAGTAAGATGTCATATGCAACCGGAATGTCTACCACAAGTATTTTGGAGTTGAATTTCTTGTTTGGAAAGTATACACGGGCCATCTAAGCATTTTTAAATTGACCAACAAGGGGCACTTCCCTAGTATACATATAATAACACCAAACATTGGTAGGTGCAAGACTAGGGCCAAGGGCTTTCGTAACTTTCAAGGGCATGAAATTATACGAATATTTGGAATAAATGATGAAGTTATTCAATCTATAACCATTGATTAGCAAGGAAATATAAAATGGTTCTATCTGTTGACACCTAAATTCCACTTTTGCAATCTTATTGCCAAAACGCATGCAAATCACTTTCATTCTTGCCAAATATGTTATAATTAGTAGTTTTCGCTAATTAACTAACGTTTCTTACCACTTTAGCCAATTAACAACACTTTGTTTATTGTGTAACCCCTTTTGTATTCAAAATGCCCCTTTACGGTGAATTGTAAGTCAAAATCCTCTTCAAAACAAACAATCGGCATTTATTAACTAATTAAGCCTATTTCACCCTTGTTTTGGTCAATATACCCTAGTATTGACTAAAACCCCTCTTCCAACCACTCAAAATCACCCCATTCACCTCTACAACATCTCAGCAAGCTTCAAAAGCTTATCCTAGCCTCCTAGTTGACCATAAGAAATTGATTAAGGCTCCACACCTCTTAATCACTTGGTAATTCACTAATTGTGATTAACAAGGCCTAATCATGATTAGCAATTCTAATCTAATTTGGGGCTTTTAGTCCCATTTGCACCAAAATACAAGTTTCTCTCAAAAGGAAAATTATAAAAAGGGTGCACCTCATTCCTTTATATTGGACACCATGCTTTGATTTGCATCTCATATAATAAATATGATATATAGCCAAGTTCAATCCTTGCTTAAAGACTTCAATGGGGTTAGTAGATGGATATCCAAAATGAACATGTAGTCATTGGTAGAGGCCATTTCACCTTGTTTGGAGTTGCAACCATAACCATTTGATTGCCCTCTTAGGTCTATTTAGGCCCAGGTTAGGTAATTCAAGCATATTAGTAGGCATGTTTAGTTAGATTTTGTATTGTTTTCATACTAGTTAAGCATTCTTTTAAGCTTCTATCTTAATGTTACATTCCTAGACTTAGAACCTTGGCTATATGGATGGCAATGGTGTTAGCTTCCCTTGTTTAGTCATGCAATTTGCATTGTAAAGTTTAGGGTGTCATCATTTACCTATTTTACGCTTGTCTACTATGTTTGAAGTAAATTCACTAACTTCACCTCAAACAGGGGCAAATGTAGACACCTAAATTCTACTTTTGCAATCTTATTGCCAAAATGCATGCAAATCACTCTCATTCTTGCCAAATCCATTATAATTAGTGGTTTTCGCTAATTAACTAACATTTCTTACCACTTTAGCCAATTAACAATGCTTTTTCGATTACGTAACCCTTTTTACATTCAGGATACCACTTTACGGTGAATCGTAAGTAAAATCCTCTTCGAAACAGACAAGTAGCGTTTATTAGCTAATTAAGCCTATTTTTCCTTTTTTTGGTCAATATACCCTAGTATTGACTAAAATCCCTCTTCTAACCACTCAAAATCACCCCATTCACCTCTACAATGTCTCAGCAAGCTTCAAAAGCTTATCCTAACCTCCTAGTTGACCTTAAGCAGTTGATTAAGGCTCCACTCCTCTTAATCACTTGGTAATTCAATAATTATGATTAGTAAGGCATAATCACGATTAGCAATTCTAATCTAATTTGGGGCTTTTAATCCCACATGCACTAAT
This sequence comes from Taxus chinensis, assembly GCA_019776745.2. Taxonomy (NCBI): domain Eukaryota; kingdom Viridiplantae; phylum Streptophyta; class Pinopsida; order Cupressales; family Taxaceae; genus Taxus; species Taxus chinensis. The sequence goes on from CM034149.1 coordinate 223,368,780, forward strand.
ATACAAGTTTCTCCCAAAACGAAAACTATAAAAAGAATGCACCTCATTCCTTTATATTTGACATCATGCTTTGATTTACATGTCATATAATAAATATGATATATAGTCAAGTTCAATCCTTACTTAAAGCCTTCAATGGGGTTAGTAAATGGATATCCAAAATGACCAAGTAGTCATGGGGAGAGGCCATTTCACCTTGTTTGGAGTAGCAACCATAACCATTTGATTGCCCTCTTAGGTCTATTTAGGCCCATGTTAGGTAATTCAAGCATATTAGTAGGCATGTTTAGTTAGATTTTGTATTGTTTTCATACTAGTTAAGAATTCTTTTAAGCTTCTATCTTAATGTTACATTCCTAGACTTAGAACCCTTGGCTAGATGGATGTCAATGGTGTTAGCTTCCCTTGTTTAGTCATGCAATTTACTTTGTAGAGTTTAGGGTGTCATCATTTAGCACACCCGGTGGGACAATATCCCATTGCACATTCAATTTTTAAATATTTTAAACTTAGTTTCAAAGTTTTTCATTTCAAGTTTATAGATTAGTTTCAAGTTTCCTAGATTAATTTCAAGTTTTCTAGTTTACTTTCAAGCTTTCTAATGTACTTTCAAGATTTTTAGATTAATTTCTCAAGCTTTTTAGATTAGTTTCTCAAGCTGTTTAGATTAATCTCAAAGTTTTAGAGTAATTTTCAAAGTTTTATAGCTTAATTACCATATATTAGTTTCAAGTTTCCTAGATTAATTTCAAGTTTTCTAGTTTACTTTCAAGCTTTCTAGAGTACTTTCAAGATTTTTAGATTAGTTTCTCAAGATTTTTAGATTAATTTCAAAGTTTTAGAGTAATTTTATAAGTTTTATAGATTAATTTTCATTTTTGAAAGTTGTTTCAACTAGATTAGTGGTAGAAGTTGTGTTTTCTTGCTTTTTGTAGGATTCAAGGAGGCAAAGCCCTGTAAAAATTGCCAAAAAAACAAATATTTGACCTTTTTCAAGAAAATCTTGTCAAAACTTGAATTTTGGAAACTTTCTGTGAAGGAGCGCACAGGTGTTGAAGCAGGAGCGCACACGTCAGCTTGTATTTTTCAACTGTCTGTCATTTTTACAAAGGGGTGCACATGTCGGTAGGGGAGCGTAGGCGTTGAAGTAGGAGCACATGCGTCAACTTGTATTTTTCAACTATCTCTCATTTTTATGAAGGGGAGCGCACATGTCGGTAGGGGAGAAAAGTCGTCGAAACAGGAGCACACCCACTTGTCTGGAAGTGCACACGTTGGCTTGGATTTTTCAAAATGTCTTTCATTTTTACAAGGGGGAGCACACACATCGGTAGGGGAGCACAAGCGTTGAAACAAGCGTGCACATGTCAATAGGGGCATGCTGGTGTGTCTGTATAAATTTTTCCTGCAAGCTCAAAGCTTCCATTTTTGGTTTTTAGGATTTCTATTACTTTTCAGATGCCATTTTTTGCCAATTTCATAGATTTAGAGTAATTTTTCTCATAAAATCACTTAGGGTTTGAAGGAATTAATCTTGTTTTCATGTTTTTTATGAGTTTGGGGTTAAGGTGTGTATGCTCTTCTCTTACACTTCATGTGATCTAGAGAATCAAAATCACTCTTAAACCTTCTTTTTCTATCATTAGAGTAAGTAGGAAACTTTGTTAATCATATTTTAGTTTAAATGTTTTTTCACTTGCTAAACAACCAAGGCTAGAATTTGTGTATGCTCTTCCCTTGCACCTAGTGTGATCTTGGGAATCAAAAGCAATTTCAGTATTTTCATTAAAAATCCCTTGGATGAATTGGGAATAAACCTTGTTTTTTGCAAAATTTGATGGTATTTAGTTGATTTACAAGCATTTTTCATGATTATTTTCTTATGATATTGTGAATCTATTTTTGAAACTACTAACCTTTTTCTAAAGGACCTAATGCTAGTCAAAGAAAAGAGGACCTAAACAATTTTTCTAACTACACGTGGGATTATAGGTTTCCAAAAGGAGTACGACAAAAACCACATTAAGTCTAAAAGATAAAAAAATACACCACAATCATCACATTGTATTTGCAAGTTTCAGTTAATAGCTACGGCTTGTCCGCTCAACTAGGACATAACCCCTTTCGCATGAGCCTTAAGTTACAACAATGGGGGTGGTCCTAGAAATCCTAAATTAGTTCACGTAAGAGGGAACCTTATGAATAAAATAGGAAAGTGCTCCACACTACCGACTTGTCTACTACGCCTTTGTGAGATTAGCGTCAAAGATATTCGTATCACGACCCCAGTGAAAGTATAACTGAATGCACTTTGGTGCTCATTATACTGAAGGGGGTAAAGTAAAGTTGAGATACTCCCAAATTAGTCAGAGAAATTTTTTGGGTAAATCAATCTCGCTCAAGGATATCTTGTGACACTTAGAGAGAGAACCACCTAGGAAGATTGTTGGCTTGGAGCCATTATTTTTGTCTTAGATAGTATACTTGAGAGCTATCACAAGGTGCTAACTTTGTTAGATTCAACTGTTGTTTTCAAACAAGGGAAAGAATCTCTTAAATTTGAAACTTTGTTGTCCACTCAAAATTCCCCGCTCTGTCAAAAGTAAAAATTTCAAAATTTTGAGTTTAAATGTCTTTTCTGTCGAGCTGGTGGTGTGGAAAAAGTCTTAAAGTCGAAAAAATCTAAGTTCTGGGTCATTTTGTAAGTATTTCGGGCCTGTCGGACATTTTTGTCCCAACTGTCCCAAGTGCAAACGGGTCTTCTGTTCTCCGATCGGCCGAAACCTCCGAATTTGTCCCATTTTCGGGCCCGTCGGAAGTTTTTGTCCCAAGTGTCCCGAACTTATTGTGCGAGTTGTTCCATTTTCGGCCGATTCGCCCGATTTTGTCCCAACTGTCCCGAGTTCCAAATTGCTCTCTGTCCCATTTTCGGCCGAAACCCCCGAGTCACGTACTTCAGAGCTCTTTGTCCCATTTTCAAAAGTGCGCCCTGTTTCAATTTCGCCCGAACCGGCCAAACCGCGTACTCCGGAACTTTTTGTCCCGAATGTCCCAAGTCCAAACGGGCCTTTTGTTCCATTTTCGGCCGATTCGCCCGAACCGCGCTTTCATGTCCCAAATGTCCCAAAGTTAAAAAAGTGCAAGTTGTCCCATTTTCGGCCGAAACTCCCGAGTCGCGCACTTCGCTCTTTTCCATCCCAATTGTCCCAAAATGCATTTGTGCGTCCTCTCCCTGTTTCACCCGAATCGGCCGAGCCGCGTGTTTCACGCATTCGCGTCTCACTTGTCCCAAGCGAACCAACGGTCATCCATACTTAGTTTCCCGCTCTTCCCGAATATGCTGTTTTTCAAAATATGAATTCAAATGCGCATTAATTATCCTTCTCTCTCCTCAACGGCTATGTAACGGGAAAAACTTCCTTTGCAATTCTTACATTGTTTCGAACCCTTGCAATTTGAAAACCCGCGCATGTCCCCTCCCTCTGAAACTCCTTTCCGAGCCTGGTTTGCAGCTCTGTTATTATCAATATGAAGATCAAGATCCTGGAGGAGGCTTGGGAGAACTAAAGAAGCAGTTACGAAGGACGAAACTTTCAAGACGTCGGTTACATCAGTTTCCAAAGATATTCATTGTCATTCTCAAGATAAAAATTCTGGCGTGTCCCTCGTGGCAAGGACATGGCTGAGACGTGGAAGAAACTCAAGCAGCGGTTTCCAAAGACAGTGGGTCCCTCTCAGAACTGGCCACCTGTCTCCTTCCCCTTCCTTCTCTCTTCTCGCCATTCCTTTCGTATTCCATGTAATTAGTTAAGAAATTGCGTTTGGCATTCCTTAACTATTCTCTAGTTAAAAGAAACGGTTACGAAGAGTAACCGAATTGTAAGCTATATAATGGCCTTCTTTGCGCCATTTTGAAAGGAGGAAGAACTTGGCATATTTTCTGAAAGTGTAAATAGATCAAAAAGAAATTAATACAAAAGGGCTTTTCGTTCATCGTCTATCTATCTCTGTTATCTCTGTGTTTTCCATTTAATATTGTGAAGATCATTTTGTCTCTAATTTGTTAGTCTCTCTGATTGCATACTGTCCGGTTTTGCAAATACAGCGATCTTGTATAACCAAGAAGGAACTTTGTGTCCTTGATTAATGAATCTGAAGAAGGTTATTTACAGAACTTTGTGTCTTTAAATTTAATCCTATTCAGCCAATGCAAATGATCTTGTCTTAAATTCCTTGAAACTTCGCATACATAAAGAATTATTCTGCTATCTATAATTCTGAATGTTGCTATTCTGCTCATCCTCTTATTCCCTTTCCTCAGTCCTTTTGTAACTGATGATCCTTGTGGAAAACACTTTCGTAATATCCAAGTTCAACCATAAAATAATATTTTGTACATTTGTAAATAAGTTCGTTTCTGAATAAGGGAACCTCTCCCATTAAAGAGGAGGGACTTCTTGTCCCCTGACTGTTGCTCTTCTAAAATTCCTATTTGAAAACCAACAATTTTTGGCGACTCCGCTGGGGAAAATCACATTCCAGTTCAGTAATTTTTTGATCATCTTTTGATCTGGCGACTCCGCGTTTTACTCGAGGGAGAAGGACCCTTGGTATTGAAGACTCTCAGTTTCAGCTTTTGGAGCAGCAGGGTTTTCCTTTCCCTTCAAATTCAACAAGAAATAGAAGGACTCGTTCGACAAGCACACCACCTGTTCAAGAAAGAAGTCCTGCGGGTGGTATTCCTTCAAAGCCTGCTAGTCCCAATCTACGAGCTTTGATCCTTGCCGGTGTTAAAGTTCCTCTCCAAGCCGTTTTTCCAAGAATGGCGGCACCATTACCATGGGGTCATCGTGTCGGGCCCCTGGCCCTTACTCAGCCTTTACATGAGTTACCCAGAGGTAACCAGAAGAACTTCCCCAAATTCAAAGGCGATGGCAAAGTGCATCCTGATGAACACATCGCAGCCTTCGTTGTTGCATGTGGAGTTCTGGGAGTCGAACATGAAGACGTTTCCGTAAGACTTTTCGTTGAGACGTTACAAGATAATGCTGCTGATTGGTTCAATCACCTTCCTGCCGGTGCTATAACCGACTGGACACCATGAGAACCTCAGTTCGAGAATCGTTTCAAGCCGGCAGAAGATGTGCATGCTTTGCTTGCCCAAATTTCTCAGATAAAGAAAGATTCGCAAGAACCCATGAGAGAGTTTGTGGCTCGATTCAACAGGTTGATAAATAAAATTCCAACAAACTACTCGACCTGTTGATCGGATTCAAAAATGTTTCTTTCTGAATGCCCAATCACCTAAAGTTAGTTATGCACTAAGAAGGGCTAATCTCGGAACGTTAGCTCTGGACCAAGAACTGGCTGTTAGTGTCGAGGATGACTTGATCATGTCAGGGAAGTTGAGAAGAGACACTTCCAAATCTAAGTCTGCTGCTTCTTCCTCTTCCACCCCTGGACCTAACACTGACCCATTAGTTCAGAAGCTTGCAAATGATCTTGTCTTGCTATAAAGAAACAACTGGCTCAGCACGCTCCTTATGCAGACGTTCCGAGGAGAAATTTCCAGCCCAGGAATCATTTGCCTACTTCTCAAACAAGATTAGCACTTGAAGGACCTCCTGTTAGAGTCCCTGTCAATGCGACCTGCGAGGTGGAAGAACCAGATGATGATGAAGATAACGAAGCTTGCGAAGAGTTTGCGAGAGAATTTGATGATGAGGCAGAGGAACTTGAGGGATCTCGAGTGAATTTCTTTACCACCGAGGGCATTGATGATTATGATGAAGTTGTAGCAGACATGAACAGCGAATCTTTTGCTGTCATGACTCGAGAACAGACAAAGCAGAGGGAGAAGGTGACCCAGCCACCTAAGAAATCCAAGGAGCAGTCGGCAACTATCCCTGTAATTGCAAGAAGAGGATCTCCTATCCCTACTTCGTCTACACAGAAGGTGAGTCCTATCAATCCAGTTACCAAAGTTGCTTCTTCTTTTTCTCCTAAAGTTGATAAGCCTAGAATTCCAAATGATGATGGCCCGTCCACTTCTGGATCCTTTGATATTGTTGATCACCTGAAAAAGACCAAGGTACAAATCTCAGAAGCTGAGTACTATCAAACCCATCCCAAAGCCTTTGCCAAAATGATCCACTTTGTTAATTCCAACTCTAAGACCACTTCTAAAGGCCTTTTACCTACTCCTCCTTCTGCACCACAGCCAAGTCTGGTAGCTGCTGTCACCTCCCCTGGTGACAAAATTAAACCATTTTATGTAACACTTCTCATAGCTGGCCATAGGCTCAGTAATTGTGTCATAGATTCAGGAGCCTCGGATAATGTCATGCCAGCTAAAGTAGCTCATGCTTTAGGCTTAACCCTCACTCGTACTTATGGATCTTGCTACTCTATGGAGAGTAAAGAAGTGCCTCTGGTTGGAAGGATTAAAGATGCACAAGTGGCTTTTGCTGCCTTGCCTGAAAAGAAAGTGTTGGCTACCATCCTAGTAGCAGACATTCCTCCTTCTTATGGGATGTTGCTAAGTAGAAACTTCTGCAAAGATGTGGGTGGGGAAATCCAAATGGACTGGTCACATGCACTCATACCTGTCAATGGACAAATGAAGAAGTTGTTGCCTGAGAAAGCAGTCTGAGTATATTGTGCAGAAAACGGATGATCCTAAGAGCACAAATACTCTATGAGGATATGGGTCATGGTAATTACATGATTATGTCCCCTGATGAAATCCAACCCCCCAAAGTGTCACCTAAAGATCCCAATGGTGTTTGGATTTTAGAATTTGATGGAAGTTGTTCCTCAGCTGGTTCTGGAGCTGGTGCACTCCTACTAGTGTCACCTGAAGGATGCCTACATCCTTTTTCATTTAAGTTGCAGTTCGAAAACACTAATAATACAGCAGAGTATGAGGCTCTCATTCTTGGACTGCAAGTGGCCAAAGAACAAGGTGTGAAGAACCTTCTAGCTCGTGGTGATGCAGAGTTGATTGTAAAGCAGGTCAGAAATCTCTTTCAGGTAAAAAATGGGAGACTGAAGCATTACCGGAATCAGGTTTGGGATTCCATTGAATTCCTTGATGCTTTCTCTATTGAGGCAATACCTAGGGAAAAGAACAGCAGGGCTGATTCACTGGCTGTCTCAGGGTCACTACTGATTCCCCATCCTGAATTCTCTCAGGAAAAATTCACCATTGAAATGGTCCATCGGCCGAGTGTACCTGACGACACCAATAACTGGCAAGTTTTCAACGATGATCAGCATTTGCTTTCCTTCCTGGAACTCAAGGGTAATTTCGAACAACTGTATTTTGAGGGAAGTGACAACCTGCCTCGTGAAAGTGTGTCCTTTGGCCAAGCTGTCACCCAAGGAGAAGAAACAGATCAGGAAGGGTGCATTAAGCTCAAAGGAAACAAGATTCCTAAAGGTTTGGTGAGTCTGGAGGAATTGTTTGATAAACATGACAGGTATGTGAAATCTAAAGCTTCTACTGGACCTCAGCAATCAGCCGAGTATGATAAGATTGATATTGGGAGTTCTAATGACCCTAAGCTAGTAAATATTGGAAAATGTTGTACGGCAGATGAGAGGAGAAAAGCAATTGATCTTCTAAGAAGGTATAAGGATGTTCTTGCATATTCTTATGAAGATCTGAAAGCCTTCAAGCCAAAAGATATGCAGCACTCTATCCCTCTCAAACCAGGAATTAAGCCTTTCAAGCAGAAACAAAGGCAGTACAACCCCAAAATAGCTGACACCGTCTTTCAGGAGATTCAGAAGTTGTTGAAGGCTAAAATTATTTTTCCTATTCACCATTCGACATGGATTGCAAATATTGTGCCTGTCAGGAAGAAAAATGGTGAGATCCGCATCTGTGTTGATTTCAGGAACCTGAATCAGGCTTCTCTGAAAGATAACTACCCTTTGCCTATGATGGATCAGATATTGCAAGCAGTAACAGGATCTGAAATGTTATCTATGCTTGATGGATTCTCGGGATACAATCAGGTAGAGGTTGATACTGCAGATCAACACAAGACAGCCTTCACCACTCCTTGGGGTACCTTTGCCTACAAGAGAATGCCTTTTGGGCTTATTAATGCTGGTGCCACTTTCCAGAGAGCTATTGGAATGTCTCCTTTTCAAGTGGTGTATGGAGTAGAAGCTCAGTTACCAGTGACAGTGGAGCTGCCAGCCTTGCACCTAATGAAGGTCATTGAGGATACTAGTTTCAGTGATGCTCTGGATAAGAGAATTATGTACCTGCACAAACTGAACGAGGACAGATTGGAGGTTGCTGATAGGATATCTGTTCACCAGCAGAAGGTAAAGGTCCTGTTTGACAAGAAAGCTAGGTTCAGAGAGTTCCAAGTTGGAGATACCGTGTTGTTATGGGACAAAAGACATGAACCTCGTGGCAGCCATGGAAAGTTTGATTCCCTGTGGCTTGGGCCTTTCAAGATCAGACACTTTGCTGGTAAGAATTCTTTCTATCTTGATTACATGGATGGTTCCCCTCTCCCACTTCCTTATAGTGGGCAGTATCTCAAGTTGTTCAAGTCCTAGGTGACTAGGGAGTCCCTTTGTATATTCTGTACAGTGTTTTCCTTCTGTTGTTTTGGTGTGTTTCCCTTCTGTTGTTTTTGTGTGTTGCCCTCTGTGTTGGTCTGTTTTTGACTCTGTTGCCCAATGGATAAGGCACTGGTCTGCTTCACCGAGTTTGTCTAAGTTCTTGCCTTGTCTCATTCCTTGAATTTATGCCAAGTCATCCCCAGAAGGAGCCAGCTGTTGTCCACTCAAAATTCCCCGCTCTGTCAAAAGTAAAAATTTCAAAATTTTGAGTTTAAATGTCTTTTCTGTCGAGCTGGTGGTGTGGAAAAAGTCTTGAAGTCAAAAAAATCTAAGTTCTGGGTCATTCTGTAAGTATTTCGGGCCTGTCGGACATTTTTGTCCCAACTGTCCCAAGTGCAAACGGGTCTTCTGTTCTCCGATCGGCCGAAACCTCCGAATTTGTCCCATTTTCGGGCCCGTCGGAAGTTTTTGTCCCAAGTGTCCCAAACTTATTGTGCGAGTTGTTCCATTTTCGGCCGATTCGCCCGATTTTGTCCCAACTGTCCCGAGTTCCAAATTGCTCTCTGTCCCATTTTCGGCCAAAACCCCCGAGTCGCGTACTTCAGAGCTCTTTGTCCCATTTTCAAAAGTGCGCCCTGTTTCAATTTCGCCCGAACCGGCCAAACCGCGTACTCCGGAACTTTTTGTCCCGAATGTCCCAAGTCCAAACGGGCCTTTTGTTCCATTTTCGGCCGATTCGCCCGAACTGCGCTTTCATGTCCCAAATGTCCCAAAGTTAAAAAAGTGCAAGTTGTCCCATTTTCGGCCGAAACTCCCGAGTCGCGCACTTCACTCTTTTCCGTCCCAATTGTCCCAAAATGCATTTGTGCGTCCTCTCCCTGTTTCGCCCGAATCGGCCGAGCCGCGTGTTTCACGCATTCGCGTCTCACTTGTCCCAAGCGAACCAACGGTCATCCATACTTAGTTTCCCGCTCTTCCCGAATATGTTGTTTTTCAAAATATGAATTCAAATGCGCATTAATTATCCTTCTCTCTCCTCAACGGCTATGTAACGGGCAAAACTTCCTTTGCAATTCTTACATTGTTTCGAACCCTTGCAATTTGAAAACCCGCGCATGTCCCCTCCCTCTGAAACTCCTTTCCGAGCCTGGTTTGCAGCTCTGTTATTATCAATATGAAGATCAAGATCCTGGAGGAGGCTTGGGAGAACTAAAGAAGCAGTTACGAAGGACGAAACTTTCAAGACGTCGGTTACATCAGTTTCCAAAGATATTCATTGTCATTCTCAAGATAAAAATTCTGGTGTGTCCCTCGTGGCAAGGACATGGCTGAGACGTGGAAGAAACTCAAGCAGCGGTTTCCAAAGACAGTGGGTCCCTCTCAGAACTGGCCACCTGTCTCCTTCCCCTTCCTTCTCTCTTCTCGCCATTCCTTTCGTATTCCATGTAATTAGTTAAGGTAAATTGCGTTTGGCATTCCTTAACTATTCTTTAGTTAAAAGAAACGGTTACGAAGAGTAACCGAATTGTAAGCTATATAATGGCCTTCTTTACGCCATTTTGGAGGAGGAGGAAGAACTTGGCATATTTTCTGAAAGTGTAAATAGATCTTAAAGAAATCAATACAAAAGGGCTTTCTATTCATTGTCTATCTGATCTCTGTTATCTCTGTGTTTTCCATTTAATATTGTGAAGATCATTTTGTCTCTAATTTGTTAGTCTCTCTGATTGCATACTGTCCGGTTTTGCAAATACAGTGATCTTGTATAACCAAGAAGGAACTTTGTGTCCTTGATTAATGAATCTGAAGAAGGTTATTTACAGAACTTTGTGTCTTTAAATTTAATCCTATTCAGCCAATGCAAATGATCTTGTCTTAAATTCCTTGAAACTTCGCATACATAAAGAATTATTCTGCTATCTATAATTCTGAATGTTGCTATTCTGCTCATCCTCTTATTCCCTTTCCTCAGTCCTTTTGTAACTGATGATCCTTGTGGAAAACACTTTCGTAATATCCAAGTTCAACCATAAAATAATATTTTGTACATTTGTAAATAAGTTCGTTTCTGAATAAGGGAACCTCTCCCATTAAAGAGGAGGGACTTCTTGTCCCCTGACTGTTGCTCTTCTAAAAAGTCCTATTTGAAAACCTTCATCATTGTATTCTTTTGAGCTGTTACGCTACCCACATTATAGCCATATAATTGAGATATTTACGTCTTGTTTCCATTTCGAAATTAGACCTAAATCTCTATATTGTAGAGTTACGTTGTTTGCATGCATAACAATTTCTTGTTATACTTAGACATAGTTTTTACATCCTAACTTTGTCTTGAGTTTTGTGAGTGTTGAGAATACATTGTTAGCATCGTGATAACCTAATTTTGACACTAAAAGTCTTGCTTTCCTGAAATCTTGGTTCACGTGTCCAAATGGTGTCATTATGTTGCTCACATTGTTATTGTCCATTTTACGAGACTTGGAATTTGTTAGTGTTTAGAAACTGGTTTTTAGTATATCTTGTTAGAAGATCGCATCAAAATTCTCTTATCATTTAGGCCTTGTTTGTTGCAAACTTGACCTAACTGGTGATGTTGTGTTGTCACTATTTGGTTGTAAACCTATCTAGACGAAATCTTAGAGAATAAACTATTTGGTGTAACTAAATTTTGAGTGTTGTACGTCATTGTATTATTCTAAGGAAAACTTGTGTCATATATTACCTTGCTAGGGTAGCTTGTTCGTTATTCTTTAGTTCGTACATTTGTTTTGACCTATCACTTTTGTGGTTATTCTATAGTCACCTTGTTTTAACAACTTAGGGTCGTTATGCTGCACAAATTTGACTAGGGTCCCTTGTTAATAAACCTTAGTGGAAATATTTCACGTTATAACCTTCGTATTCTATCTCGAGTAATGCCTACTACGAGAATGGGGTCTATCGAAAGTTAGGCAACCAATATATTTGGAGGTGACAACCCTCTTATAGAGGATAATCTCATGGTTGACCATAGTGGTGGAGAGGAAGAGTCTCCTCGTGCAGATGTAGAGCTTCATTATGCCCATTTTGATGACTACATTTTTCATAACAAACATGAAGTTCTTATGCGGTGTTGTGGAACTAGGAGCTAAATTACCTTCCACGAGTAGACCCTTCTCTTATCGCCAAAATGGTTCAGGGAGAAGAAGAAGTAGACCTACCTCATCGCACTCTTAATGAAATTTTAAAGGTCCAGGTCACGCCTCTACTTCTGCACACGTCAAAATAATGAGAAGATACCATTTGAAAATGATGGAGACTATCATTTTCCTCCTATTAAAATTCATTGTGAAGACCATGAAGAACATGTTCATCATGCACAACCTCCTCCTAACGAAGATCGTCATGAAATACCTATTAAAGAGGTTACATTAAAACAATAGGTCCAAGCCCTTACTCGTCAATTAGCAAGTTTGGCATCACATATACAAAAGGAACAACCAAAAGTTGTGAAACAAACTATACCAAAGATCAAAACCTAAAGCTTCGTTTTACGAATTCCCAATAAACACTCCTCGACGGGAGGAACAAAGAGATTCTTATGAAGAGATTCTCGCAACAAATCAGGGTTGGCATACACCTAGGCTTAACCCTTTGTATAGACCTACGCCGCCACCCATGCAAGATCCACTTTTCAATCAAGAGTGGTCAACTATGAAGAATTCCCTTCAAGCGTTACAAGAAGTCCAATCCTGATACCAATAACAAGAAATATTTGTTCAATGAGTTATGTCCCTACCCTTTTGATAAATCCATGCTGCAAGTACCTTTCCCAAGACATTTTGATTTTCTAAAATTTGATAAATATAAGGGGAAAGGTGACCCCTCGTGTTCATATAAAGGACTTTTATATGGCATGTCAAGAGGTGGCATTAAGTGATAATTATCTTATGCTGCTTGTTTCCACAAATTTTAGGGGCAACAGAGCTAGATTGGTTTGTGCATATCCTTAAGGGATCCATATCAACATGGTAAGAACTAGTAGAGAGTTTTGTATGCCACTTCTCTTTCAATATAGAAAATGACGTTACCATGTTAGATCTCTGCAATGCCAAGCAATGAAACAAACCAAAACTTCACTGTATTTTTACAAAGATGGAGAGTGTTAGCTAGTCACTTTCCTTGCTCCCTAACCAAAAATCATTTGATAGGCATATTTGTTCCCAACCTCCATCTAGACATTACATTCCACTTGTAAATGCATTGTGGTAACACGTTCGAAGAGGTAATAGAAAAAGGGAGTCAAATTGAAAAGGCATTGTTAGCTAGGGGGACTCTAAAACCTTTCTCATGCGAACACAATGATTCTAAATCTAACGATAAAACAAAGTTTTTTCCTAATAGAAATAAAAATGTCGTTAGTGATGGGATAGTAGACTCTAAACGGGTGCAAGTTGTGTAGAACCACACACCTTTGAAACTTACAAAGGGTAATCCACCTACCGAGTATAAATGCCGCACTTTTACTCCTCTATCTGAATCCATATCATCTATACTAAAACAGTTGGAGGCTGTTAACATGGTTAAGTACCCTGAAATGCAACCCTACGGGGATGATACACCCAAACCATCATGGTTTAGGGAGAATGAATTCTGCGGGTTCCACCACGTAAAGGGTCACAAAACTGACAAGTGTTTAAGATTAAAACACTATATTCAAGACCTAGTTGACAATGGTGATATTGAAGTAGACTTTGTTGTTGCTACTAAGTCTCCAAATGTAAACTTAGGGATCTTCAAAGATCCTTTTCCCAATCAAGAAGAAAGGAAAAATATGGATTGAGGACAATCATCTCAGAATAAAAATGCTAACTATATGTCAAACAAAGCCCATTTTGATGCCTTGATAGGTTGTGTTGACCCGCTCATTGAGAAAATCGATACAATTAGAATTAAGACAAGAGAGTGCACTTTGGCAACATGACAAGCTTACCTCATTATAAATTTTGAACCTACTCCCCCTCCTCCTCAAGAGAGTCACTATGATGTGTTAGATCAACTAGAAAAAACTACGGCTAAGATTTCCATCTTAGACCTTCTAAATATCTCTAACGTCCATAAGGATATACTTTACAAAACCTTACAAGGATTCAGGAGTATCCATTGATGTTGACCCAACACATTTGTAAGCCATGGTAGCACAACTTGTTCCTTTGGAACACATAACCTTCAGTACTACAGAAGCCTTAGTTGAAGATCCTTCACATAACCTACCATTGCATATTGAGGTTATCATCAAACGTAAGAAGGTTAAGAGAATGCTTGTGGATGGTGGATCGGGTCTTAACATATGTACTCTCAAACTAGTCTCCCAACTAGGCTACACAAAATCTGATCTGGAAACAAAGGTCATCACCATTAAGGCATATGACAATGAAGAACGAAAATCAGCTGGAATGATCACTTTCTTATTAGAAGTGGGTCCCATAACACATGATACGAAGTTCCACATCTTGGACCTAGAACTCCCTTACAATATCTTGCTCAGTCACCCATGGATTCATGCCATGCAGGTCGTGCCATCAATGTATCATCAATGTTTAAAGTTGCAATATGAGGGACAAACACTCACCATACAGGGGGAACCTCAACCTTTTGCTCATTGTAGATCATTGTTCAAGATTTTTCCCTACAATCTATGAGTGTCCATCTATGGAGATCGTTATTCCTATCCAGTCAGAGGCCCTCGCTTCACGAGTGGATCCAAATACCCTGTCTATCAATGAAAATGGTGCTTCCACCTCAGAAACTCCTTTGTCTACATGGGAGATGAAGGTCAAACCAAGTGGTTGTGGAGAGTATGATCTACAACAATCCCTAATGGTTCACAATGGTCTGCTATCAGCCCAAGCACATGGTAGGTCATGTTTCAAAGTTCAAAGATCAAGAGAGGCTTTCCCTTTCAAGAATTTTACTCTTGGGGGCTTGCTAGAAGACGAAAGGTTTCTTATGGACATTGTATTCCATCCTGATGATGATGACATGGCTACATGCTATAAATCACCTAAGTATCCCATTCCTAATTAGATAATGCTTGTCATGGGGTATAAAGGACATGGTTGTGGCCACCAAGAACAAGGCCCATTAGAATCTCTTGCAATACCTCGATGTATAGTAGGTAAATTAGGTATAGGAATCCATTTATATGAGTCTCACTCTTCAGATGATGAGTATGTTTCTTCTGAGAGTGAGGATAGTTTCTCCAGAAATGAAAGCGAAACAGATTCCCGATGTATTCTTTACGAAGACCTTGCCTCTATGAACCTATTCACCAATATGGATATCCTTACTATAACCCCTATTATACCCACCATATCCCCTATAACTCAACCATTAACCCTCACTTACCCATCACTCATGAATTGGGATCAACAACAACATGTACCTATTGACATGTTTCAAAATGATGAGGCCATTGGTGAGTTCCTGGGAATCATAGACAACATTCCAAGAAATGATCACAAGAAGGGGTTCTCCATTCAGCTTAACGCATGTGCATACTTTGGAGAGGAAGTAGAGTTGTGTAGGTATTTAAGTAAAAAAGTGAGCAAGGGAAAAATTTCCAAAGAAAATCCTTGTGGAAATAAAAAGGGGAAGTCCTATAGTGAAAACCTCTTTGAGGCACTTGTGGAAAAACAGGAAGAACAACCTATGGAAAAGATAATGTACCCGCTTCAAGATGAAGAACTTCCTAAGCCACCTTTGATAGAGGAGGATCTCAATATCCCTCCTGATCCTACATGCATGGGGGATGAATCAAAGTTATTAGTGGAAGATACAATAGATGTTAATATCGACACAGAGGAACTACCACAGATAGTTAAGTTGGGAGCTTCCCTCTCAGCCAAAGAACAAAAAACATTCACATGACTCTTAAGAGAGTATGAAGACATCTTCGCTTGGTCTTATGCTGACATGTCAGGACTTGATCCTACACTAGTGGTGCACAATCTTGTGGTACACCCAGATGCCAAGCCCATCAAACAAAATCTCTGAAAGATGCATCCTTGCGTCGCCTTACTGGTAAAGGAAGAGCTAGAAAGGTTACTAGAAGTAGGATTTATCAGGCCTATCAACTACTTAGAGTGGATCTCCAATGTGGTCCCAGTTCAAAAGAATCCAGTTGGTATTAGAGTGTGTACATGGATTTCAGGGATATAAACAAAGCTTGTCCTAAGGACGATTTTCCTCTTCCAAACATTGACATGATTGTCGATTCTACAACAGGCTATGAGATGCTTTCACTCATGGATGGCTTCTCAGGTTACAATTAGATAAAGATTGCAGAAGAAGATCAACACAAGATGGCTTTCACAACCCCATGGGGGACGTTTTGTTACCAAGTCATGCCTTTCGGCCTTAAAAATGTAGGCGCTACATATCAAAGGGCGATGACTGTAATATTTCATGATATGATAAGTGACATCATGGAAGATTACGTAGATGATATACTGGCTAAATCTAGAACCCACGAGGAACACCCAAAAATTTTACAGCGTATCTTTCAGCGTTTAAGGGATTACAAAGTCTGACTTAACCCAAATAAGTGTGTCTTCGGTGTGCTATCTGGGAAATTACTAGGATTCATTATGTCATGGAGAGGAATAGAAGTGGACCCTGCAAAGGTCATGACTATCACATAAATGCCTCCCCCTTAAGAATATCAGACAAGTTGCATAGCTTACAAGGGAAAATTCAGGCCATCAGAAGGTTTATTTCACAGCTAGCAGACAAGTGTCATACATTTACACATCTTCTTAAGAAGGATGTTAATTTCAACTAGGGACCAGAACAACAACAAGCATTTTCTTTGCTAAAATAATACTTGGCCAACCCCCTTGTTCTCATGCCACCCATGGTAGGAGAACCCTTGTTACTTTATATCTCTACTACACATTTTGCAATTGGAGCATTGTTGGCCCAGTATGACAAAGAACAGAGAGAAAAGGTTGTATACTATTTGAGCAGGACATTGGTAGCATATGAGCTAAATTATCCACAAATCGAGAAAGCTTTCCTAGCCATGGTGTTTTCTTTCCAGAAGCTACGTCATTATATGCTTAACAATAAAATAAAGCTAATTTCAAAGGTCGACCCTTTGAAGTATTTATTGTCCAAACCAGCACTAACCGAAAAGATGGCTAATTGGATCATCTTATTAAGTGAGTTTGACATTGAATACGTTCATCAAAAGTAAGTAAAAGGACAGGTGTTAGCAGATCAACTGGCAGAAGCTCCACTACCAGGTACTGAACCCTTGAGTCTAGAACTACCAGATGCATCCATTATGTACCTCGAAGAATCTATAATTTGGAAAATGTACTTCGATGGCTCTTTTACCTTTCATGGTTCAGGTGTCGGAGTTGTGCTAATCACTCCCACAGGAGACTTGATTCCACAGGAATTTCAAATTGGTTTCTCTTGCACGAACAATATAGTAGAATATGAATCTCTCATTACAGGAATGAAGTTGGCCATCAAATGGGATATCAGACAAGTAAAATGCATTGGTGATTCAATGCTTATTATCAAACAGGTCACAAATGAATATAAAGTTAAAGATGAAAAGTTACTTCCATATAAAAGAATGGTCGATTCCTTGAAAGAATTATTTGAGCAGATAACATTTGAGAAAATACCAAGAGCTCATAATAGAGTGGTAGATGCCATGGCTACGGTAGGATCTATGTTGAGCATTCTGCCAGAGAGCAATGATATGCCATTCTTTGTTGAAAATATAAGAACAATGACATACGACATACCAAACTCTTGTTTAGTGTGTGAAGTTGTTGGTCCCTTTTCACCATGGTACGCTGAAATCTTTAATTATCTCCATGATGGAACCTTCCCTATGAACATTTCCCATGCTAAAAAGTGCAACCTCATCCAATGTATAGCTTGCTATACCCTACTTAGGGGCACCCTCTTCCACTGAGGCTATGACGGGAATCTGTTGCGTTGTTTAAATTATGACGAATCTATCCAAACAATCAAGGAGGTGTATGAGGGAATTTGTGGAGCTCATACTAATGGGATTGTCCTTACAAAGAAGATACTCAGAGTAGGCTACTATTGGCCTACCATGGAGCATGACTATTTTCAACATGTAAAGAGGTGTGTGGATTGTCAAAAGTATGGAAATTTGATACATGCGTCGACACAATCCTTGCAACCAATCACAACACCCTGGTCATTCTCAAAGTGGGGTCTTGATCTAATAGGAAAACTTAATCCTATCTCCTTGGATGGCCACAAGTTCATTATAACGGTCACTGAGTACTTTACAAAATGGGTAGAGGCAGTTCCTCTTACTTATATAGAAGGTCCCCAAATTTCAAAGTTTATAATGAATCATATCATCTGCAGATATGGTATCCCTTCTTCCATTATCACTGATAATGGTAAGTCATTCAAAAATAAAAATGTGAAAGCACTCTGCAAATGCTTTCAAATTTCCCTTAAGTTTTCAACCCCTTATTACCCTCAAGGTAATGGGTAGGTTGAAGCTTCCAACAAAACCTTAATTCACATTATGGAGAAAATGGTGAATACCACAGGTTGTAACTGGCATCTGCAAATTCACCCTACCCTCTAGGAATTCATAACTTCTATCCACACCCCTACATGTGCAACTCCATATTCATTTTGTAATCAGTTATCGAAGATGTCTTGCCTTTAGAGATCGAGATCCCTTCTTTGTGTATCGAGCTAAGGGATTACCTGAATGAAGAGGAGGACTATAGAGTAGCCTGACTGGAAGAGTTGGAGATATTGGATGAGAAAAACCTTCACCCTCAATCACCTAAAAGTGTATCATGATCGAGTGTGGAGGAGATACAACAAGAAGGTCATACCTCGTCAGTTCAAGGTAGGAGACATGGTGTTGAAAGAGAATCAGAAGAACACCAATAAAGATCAAGAAAAGAAAGGGAAATTTGAGCCCAACTGGCTAGGACCATACATTGTGGTTGCCAAGTTTGGTTCAGGTGCATATAAGCTGGCCTATTCAGATGGCCAAGAGCTTCAAGAACCCATGAAATGCAATGCATCTTAAGCACTTCTATGCTTAAGTATGGGGTCTCTGCAGAATACCAAGAAAAGTAAAAAAAAAGTATAAAAATAGAAAAAGAAAAAAGAAAAATAAATAGGTACATCCAATAGTGAAAACCACGCAATGGTGGCACTTTGGACAAGTCCTTTGGTGAAAACCAGCTTCCGGCACCAAGGGAGGGTCTGTTGTTCACAAGCAGTCTAGGTTTAAGGAGTACAAAATTGTTTTCCTAAGTTAATCTTTACCTTCGTCTGAGCCCCTTGTGAGCCTATCCTTCTTTGCCCTGATCCGACTAATCTAACCTTCTGAGTGTGGAGAAGTTAACATTGAATGAACCCATCTCACGCTGGGGGAAGCTTTGCAGCATCACTTATGACATATACCATGTGGAATTCTACCCTTGTACATCCCATCTAACACTGGGGGCATCCACGTTTCTTCATTTCCTTGCACGTTTACTTTGGAAAACTGTTGAGAAAACATAAAAAACATTCGTATAACTTTTGAAAATCCCAAAAAAATACAGATATTTCCTTTGGAAAAATCAAAACATTCAAATACGTTTAATAGAAAAATCCAAAATAATAGAAAATTGTCTTAGAAATAAAATCAAAAAAACAACGAAAAACGTCCCAAAATTGTCCCACAAAAACAAAGTAGTGGTTCACTTACTTTTAGTTGTTGGTTTGTATGGTTTTGGTTGCATTAATTTTTCATATTGTATGCTTTAAATTGGATTCACTTGCTTACTTAGATTAAATATCAATTTAGTCTGTAGTGTATTGCATTGATTCCATTTTGTATTGCATACTTGTAAATAAATGTGTTGCTTTGATTAGATTTGTTTAAACTTGTGCTTGTTAATTTTTACTTGTACATTGTGTTATAATTTCATCATCATATCACACATATCCATCACATCTACGCATCATATATCAAAAAAATATGCTAAGTATACATCACGCATGTATACTAAAAGCTAATCATCAAATATTGTATCACCAATGGGGCAAGAGGGGTTGCGCATGATCACAAATCTATCCCCCCCACACCAATATCAAAAATATAAACATGTTGCTCAAAGGTATCTCATCAAACATACAAGTATGATATCAGCTAAAGCTATCTCATAATCTAACAAGGTGATACAAAGCATATAATAGTCAAAATTGTTTAAAAGAAATTAAAAATAAAAAAAATTGATAAAATCATTAAAAATCCAAAAAAAAATGCAAAAATTCAAAAATTGGTAAACAACATATACAACTAAAGCCTGTGTCAATCGCAACATTCTCGAACATTGGAATGTGTCTTACAAAAGTGTCTTTCCATGTTTCTTGATTTTTTTGGTCTCAAACGACTTGTAAATCATCATGATCTACCTCCATTAACAAAGCTTGGCTGCATACTACGTCGGTACTCCCGTGTAACAGTGAGTTGACAGAGACTGTGTCATAGTGCACAAAGGTTTTTCCATGGGACTACTTGTGTCCTCCATTTTTCCCTTGCATGTGTTATTGCTTGGGGCATCATTTTTAACCCTTTTCGTTACAACACGAACATTCGGGAACTGCAGCTTGATAACAAAAACATTGGTGCAACGGTCTTAAATGTTGTTTGTTTGAGTACGTATGATTGTACTAGTTTCTCTGTTAGGTTAGCTGGTTTACTTTCTCGTATTGCATTGCATTTTGTATGTTGCATGGAGCTAAATATCATTTTAATTTCTCATATTACATTGCATAATGTATGTTGCATGGAGTTACATATTTTTAGCAGTAAACAATTGTTAGTAATTTAGATTTTCATGTTATCTTACACTTTTGTTTATTTTAAATAAAGGCTGATGATGTAGACCTAGGGGAAAAATGATATAAACTGGTTGCTTATTGAAAGGTTGGATGCAAAGATTGGGCTTGTCCTATATTTCTCCATTAATCATTTCTTCTCCATTATCATTTATTACCATTACTAATTTTTCTTCCAAATCACCCAGGGAAATAAACAACCATGTTTATCCCTATCATTATTCCTTCTCAATACCTAAGGGTTTCGCGCCTGTTCTAACCCATTTTCTTCTATCCATTTCAAATCATATTTTCAATCGTCGATTGACTTCTTCTATCACCCCATCGACACTCGAGAAGGCATCCTTCATCCTGCTAATTTTTCTTCAAAAATTTACCTGTTTATGCTTTGTCTACTATATTTGAAGTGAAGTCACTAACTTCACCTCAAACAGGGGAAAATGTAGACACCTAAATTCCACTTTTGCAATCTTATTGCCAAAACACACACAAATCACTCTCATTCTTTCCAAATCTATTATAATTAGTGGTTTTCACTAATTAACTAACGTTTCTTACCACTTTAGCCAATTAACAATGCTTTGTTGATTGTGTAACCCCTTTCGCATTCAAGATGCCACTTTATGGTGAATTGTAAGTCAAAATCCTCTTCAAAACAAACAATTAGTGTTTATTAGCTAATTAAGCCTATTTTGCCCTTGTTTTGGTCAATATACCCTAGTATTGACTCAAACCCCTCTTCCAACCACTCAAAATCACCCCATTCACCTCTACAACATCTCAACAAGCTTCAAAAGCTTATCCTAGCCTCCTAGTTGACCCTAAGCAGTTGATTAGGGCTTCACACCTCTTAATCACTTGGTAATTCACTAATTGTGATTAGCAAGGCCTAATCATGATTAGAAATTCTAATCTAATTTGGGGCTTTTAGTCCCACATGCACCAAAATACAAGTTTCTCCCAAAAGGAAAACTATAAAATGGGTGCACCTCATTCCTTTATATTACACCATGCTTTGATTTGCATCTCATATAATAAATATGATATATAGCCAAGTTCAATCCTTGCTTAAAGCCTTCAATGGGGTTAGTAGATGGATATCCAAAATGACCAAGTAGTCATTGGGAGAGGCCATTTCACCTTGTTTGGAGTTGCAACCATAACCATTTGATTTCCCTCTTAGGTCTATTTAGGCCCATGTTAGGTAATTCAAGCATATTAGTAGGCATGTTTAGTTAGATTTTGTATTGTTTTCATACTAGTTAAGCATTCTTTCAAGCTTCTATCTTAATGTTACATTCTTAGAATTGTAACCCTTGGCTAGATGGATGGAAATGGTATTAGCTTCCCTTGTTTGGTTATGCAATTTGCTTTGTAGAGTTTAGGGTGTCATCACTATCTTCTTAGAGGTGGAGGTTGTGGAGGAAAGATAGTTGTGGGATATGGTATTTCGAGGATTGATACTTATAAAAGGTGGTTTAGAACTGTTTTCTTTGAAAAATTGAACAATCTTTTCGAATTACTTAGGATGAGTTCTCAAATATTCATATTCAAAGATCTAGATTTTAGATTTTTTGATACGGTCGATGATATCAAAGTGGGAATCATGGGAAGTGGAATTTGTGGAGGAGGTAGTAGCAATATGAGGTTGAATGCTCTTAGGAATGGCATTATTGGCACTTTTACTAACATTATTAGAAATGGTAGAAACAACATTAGGAATTGACTTGTCATGAGAGCAAGATGGAGACTTACTTGGAAGAGGAGATTTGGATTTGGATGAGGTGAATTCGGGCTTCTCTGTTGATTGTACTAGAGAGGGCAATAGTGATCCTCCTTTTGATGTTTTATTTTGTAGAGGTGCCAATGGAGGTTTCTTTTATTTTTCTTTCTCATTACTAGATAGTCCTTTTTCACTTGATCTTTGGAACGAGTGAACACTACATAGTTGTAACTAGTCACTAAGTCTTCTTCATCAGATGAATATTCAAAGTACCTAATGTTTCCACATCCCACCTCTTTTTGTGTCATCTTCTTCATCATCCCAAGTTGTATAAGATGCTTAGGTAGGTGGAGCTTCCAAGGTAATCCTTTGGGGTGCTTCAGAAATATGATTCATATTATTATTTTGAAGAGGAATATTTTGGACTATTTATTTCTTTATTTCCTTCGATTCATTTTCCAATTTTAGAACAAGAGAGTCAGTGATACCTTCCTTGGAAAATTGACCCCTTTGCTTTCCATTTGGATTCTTCATTTTCCAGAAAAGATTAGATCATCTTCAATCTCAATTGCATCCTCTTGGGAAAGCTCAAGAGTATGAGGATGACCTCTTTGTAATATGAATCTAATTTGTGGAGGTTATACATTGATGAAGAACCTCTTGACATTGTCTTTGGATGGTGAAGTGTCTTCCAGTATTTTGTGGAGTAATCAGTTGAAATAGGCCATGAAGTCTCTCATAGTTTCATTTGATTATTTCTTCATTTTCACCAATTGAATGAGGAGGTATTGGAAATCTTTGGCTGATTTGAATTTTTCTATGAACTTTTCTTAATTTTCTTCCCAACATGTTATGGAGGGGGGGCAAGAGATAGAACCATTCAACTACCTTTTCTTGGAGTGATTCCACAAACATTCTCACAGCAACATCTTTGTGTTCGATTCCAAGAATTCCAAATGATGTGATGAAGGTAGAGATTTTTACTTCGGGAAGTTGTGTGCAGTCACCTTTAAACTTTGGAAAGTTATTACGAGAACTTTTCGGTAGATCATGAAGAAGAGGTGCAAGAGTAAGTGGACCTGTATTCCTTCCCCATGGAACAATTGGTTGGGGTATTTCTCTATCTTCTGTTATTCTTCTTCTTCTATGAATTCTTCCTCTAGTTCTTCTTCACTTGGGAATTTAATGTTCAACAATGGTCAAATGATAGGAGAATCAAGAGGATTTGTAGTAAGAGTATCAGTAGGAGTTTAGATAATATTTCTAAGAGTACTACTTGATGAATTGGATGGAGATGAAGCTTGAGAAAAGTAATATGGATTATCTCTGACTTTTTCTTACTAATTTTTCAAAGCCTTAAAAGTAGTGTTAACAATTCCTCTTACTCTATCCAATCTTGTATATCTTCTTTTAATAGGTTGTGAGAAAACCTTTAAGAAGAATATGAAGGGAAACTATGGAATATGAAGGATTGTTTGCAGAAATCAATAATGGGTTTTTTAGAAATTTTGTATTTTTGGGCTATTTGATTTTTAGGATTTTATGGAATCAATATTGGGTGAAGATGTGCTAAATTTTCCCCATGGTGGATGCCAAAAATTGTTGGTGAAATAATTTGTCGAGTGGGAAAATTATGGGATTTCACAAACAATTTGGGACTAGGCCACTCTTCTTGAATGGGGTAGCTTCATTTATTGAAAATAGGAAAACATATATACACTACTCTAATTGTGGAGGTAGCCTTACAACTTGGGATCACACAGGAATACTTCCCTATACCTGTGGAAAAGTGTTTGTGTGGAACACGAGGGAGGAATTATGAGGAGAGAAACTATGAGAAGGGATTTTATATTGCAAATAACACATGCATAAGTTTTCCAACATAAAATCAAGATTATTTCCATGTATTCAATGAGAAGAAACTATGGCAAGATAAGAGGAACAAGATACAACCAACACAAAGTTTTCTTGCATGATATTGCACAATTACAATTTCTCATAGTATGAATTTGAGATAGAGATAGAAATTTTTAGACAAGGAATAGAATAATTTGATCACTTGTTCCTAGAGAGAATATGGGAGCTAGTAAACAAGAATAACCATCCTTTGAAATGAGGAGGCTCTCCCAATTTATAGCTTTACAATACAACTCTTCATATTCCCATGTGACTTTTCAACTTAAAGTGCAATCCTCAATGAAGAAAAAGAACTTTAAGTGACTTAAGTCACTTTTTACAACTTTCTTCTCAACGAAGAAATAGAATTCTAGAGAGAGAAAGAGAGAAGAAAGAGAGAGGTGAGAAACTCCAAGCTCGAATGAAGAAGGATGAAGAAGCTCCAATTGTGAAGAAGATCCACTCCTGTGATGAACCGGTGAAATACTCTAATGAAATGATGACCTTTAGATGAAAAACTCTAGCCCTCTGTCCTAAAATAATCCTCGACCTAAATGACAAACTCTTGATTCTTGAACTCTTATGCACCATGAGATACTTCCTCTTATGATCAACCATTGTAGCCCATTGGGTACACTAAGTGAAGAAGTGAGAAGCACTTGATCACTAGACAAATATATACATGAAGGTTGTCTTAAAAAACTTTAACAAACCATGAAAAACTACCATTCCTTCTTGACCAATCATGCATATGAATGAGAACTTGAAACAATTACTTGTACAATGCAACCATGTTGATTCTTCCCCCAGATAAAATTGAGACCAAAAATGGGAACTGAGAGGGGTTCCCCACTCCTCCGCAAACATGAATTTATTATTAACATTCCCTTGAGACAAGTTTTTGATATATGATCACCACACATTGATAGGTAGATATTTACATGATACTTCCAAAATTGGCTTTTCCTCTTTGAGACACCTTATGCTCACTACATCCGTGAAGGCGGGGATTTGCTTGCAAATTGAAGATTTGACCTCCATGAAAGCTTGAATCAGAAAGGCATGAAGAATAGGAACATATGTGATCATCTTGAGCTCATTTTTATCATTTAATATTTTTAGCATGCTTCACATGGGTACCATTCTTAGCAATTTTGCCGAATGTGTCAATTTTGCCATTCTTGAATGTTTTTAACTTTGAAGGAATGTCTTGAAGTATTGTAAACCATATTTTCCTCAAACTTAATATTTTGAGTAATCTATGTGGTGGAGACTTACTAAAAATATAAATTGGTCTTTTGGGTTTCGGATCAAAAAGAAACCAATTTAGAAGTTTTTATACTTCATTTCAAAACTTTGCTCCAATCGCCAGGTTTTTGTAGATCTAAGAAAGGTGATTTTTTTCACAAAAATTCATGTGGATATAAAAAATAAATGAGGTCATTAATGGGGGCATGCAAATAATATTCTTAAAAGTGTTCTCACAAGGAATCCATGGTTAAAATTTGGTGGCAAACAGAGTTTGGGAACATGAGTTATGAGCAAAACTTGATCTTGGAAGCTAGGGCACAAAAGGGGGGGTTTTTGTGTTTGAATGTTATAAAAATATTTAAAATATGATTTAATGGATTCCAAGGAGGTTTTTTTATGTTTTTTAATTTGTTTTTTTAAGTTATGAGTGGTGGTGAGCATGAGTGAATGAGTTTATAAGGTGGAAGGTGGAATGGAGAAAACCATTTTGGAATGGGAAGGTGGTAAAGTGAGGAAGTGGGGTTTTGAAGGTCCCATGCATCATAGGAACACTTTTTGCGTGATTATGCACTCTAAAAATCCACCCAAGGAGGTGCATTGTGGAGTTTAAGTTACACCATGCACTTGGGGATGGGTTAAAAACAACATGCACATGCACTTTTTCAAGCCATTTTTTATGTTTTTGAGTTGAGTGACATGTATGTATGTGGGGGAAATGGACCAATAGGATAATATCACACTTTTTGGGTGCATTATCACTTTAAAATTGAACCTAAGGTGCTTTGGGGGTCAAAAATTGCACCTAGGGGAAGATAGGGGGCCCACCACAACTTAAAACACTTGCTTAAGTCATAAAGTGCACTTTTTGGCCAATCATGTTATGTTTCTTTGTTGGGAAAGAATCCTCAAGAGTGAGTCACAATTTTGGAGTGTATGTGCACCTAAATATTATTCCAAAGGTGCATGGGGGGTTGAAAAGTGGGCCTAAGCACTCAAATGTTGCATTTGAGCATGGTTTGGACTTGAAACTTGCCCTTCGGAAAGTTTCCTTTGCCCCAAAGTCAAAAATTAATGAAAATTTTCCAAAAAATATATGAATATTCATGAAAAAATTCCAATTAATCCAGTTATACCATTTATAAGTCATGAAAATGAGTTTTTCAGAATTTTTACCCATACCTTCACTTTTGCTTCAGGTTGTGCTCCGGTGAGCAAAGTGGCAAGAAAGGTTTTCAGCCACCGTGGACTAAACCATACTATGTATCATTAAGAGTATTTAAAATACCCTCACTTGATATTTTTTATCCTCCTAACTCTTCCAGGAATTTCCATAACCTTTTGATCAAGTTTCACCCTGTAATGGGATTCTTTAGCTGCACTGTCGGACAACTTTCCACATTAAAAATTTCCCAAAATATTTCCTTGATCATTCCACAATGAATTAGGTTCTTATATCTTTCACATGAGTATCTTATCACATTATGATTCATCATGAGGCTCTTAATATGTTCCAAACAAGAAGAATAGCTTTTTCAATGCTTTTATTTCCTTACAACAAGCTAAAAATAGCCCGGTATTGCATAGCTTTTTCCTAGTCCTAATTTTCTTCCCAGAACTTTCCTAAACTACCTTGGATGTTTACATATCTCTACTACACACTTTTCATATGCTCTATCTCTTCCCCATACATTCACAGGGGTGCTTACCAGGCGTAAAAACCCTGAAAATAGGCCTTTTCGGGCCTCCAGGAGCATTTCTCTTTAGAGGGTTTCAAATGAAACCATGAATTGCTTTCCACCAACTTACTTGTACATGAAAAGCACTTTTAAAATTTAGTTAGCACATACCCTCATCCATGATGGACTTTACATAGTTAGAAATAGGTCGGAGGGTAGGTTTAGATTACCCGATTTAAGGCTTTTTGAGTGTGGGCTTAGTTTTCAAGGAAAAAAAAATCAATTTTTCATGTTAGAAATTCTACATGACAACACAATCTTAACCTCCTTGTTAGGAAAAGCTACAAATTCTACTTGAGCATATTTGACTCGATCAATGAGGGGTACTTCTTTCATCTCCATAGAATAACAATTTCCAACAACATGTGTGAGAATGAGAGTGAGAATGAGACACATGGAATTTATAACTTTGGTGGGCATGACATTGTTAGGGGCATTATAGTCAATGATACACTTACTTAGCTTATATTAATTGATTAGAAATTAAAGGTAGAAGGGTTCTAATTTCTCAAAATTGGTGGATGTTAAGGCAAGAAGGTTGTGAGATGGATTGGTACTGAGAATAGGAAGTGGTTCTTTGGCAGTGGGATTTATGGAACATAACTTTGAACTACTTTCATTGATAAACTGGACAAGTTTATCAAATTTCTTGGGACAAGTTCTCAAATACTCAATCTCATAAATTTGGACTTTGGACTTCTTAACATGGTCAATGATATCAAAGGATGAAGAGGTGGACACTTCAGGGATAATGACAACTTTTACTTGAGTAGGAGTTACATTCTTAGGAACAAAAAAGCAAAATTGAGACTTGACTTGACAGGGAGAGAAGAAAGAGACTTACTCAATGAAGGAGTTTTTACATTGGCTAAGGTGATCTTGGGCTTCTTCAAGGATGACTTGATGGAATTTGGTAGCAATCATCCTCATTTTGTTTTTCTTTTCTAGAGATTCACCTTCCGAGGATTCAAGTTCTTTTCTTGGGAACCAAAGGAAGAGGCTTCCTTTTATGCTTATACGTGAGTAAACATTGCACAAGAGTAGCTATTCATATTGAAAATGGTCTCTTCAGAATATTCATTAAATATTCAAAATACCCTATGTTTAAATATCCAACTTTGTGTTATCCTTTAGGTTCTAATTCAAAATTTTCATATTCTTCATTTTCTCGGGTTACACATGTTGCATTAACATGCATTGTCTCTAACATAATCATTTTGGGTGCTTCAACAATCTGATTCTAGTTCTAGGTTTAATACAAGGCCTATTGAGCCATTTAATTTTTTAATATAGTAATATCATTGACCAACTTATATAGCAATTAATCAATGCCTTCATTCTAATGATTGTGGAATTTATTTTTTGTTAAATTGTTCTTGATTTTCCTGACATGATAAGTTTTTTTTTCTGAGGTTACCTAGGGATAGGGCCCTAGCTCTTTATGGCATCACCAACCCACATTGTTTGTGGAACCATCTAAGGATGGAAGTTTAATCTCTCAGATATCCCATGGATTAAACCACATTATCATGGTGTCCTATCACCAGGGTATCCAAATTGTTAGTTGTAGGCCACCTTAACACGGAGCCAAGATTTGAACCTTGAACCTCCCAATTACTAAGAGACCCAATAACCATTACACCACTACCTATTGGAATCCTGACATGATGAGTTCATCTTCCACTTCAATAGCAATTTATTGAGCATTATCTAAAGCATTTGGTTGAGTAATTCACAATTTGAACCCAAATTCAAACAACTGAGCATTTATAAAGAGACTCTTTTGATTGTCTACAATAATACATGAACCAGTATGGATATTATCAATCATTTTATTAAATTTCACCACAAATTCTCTCATGGGATTTTATAATTCCTTCTTCATTTGAGCCAATTGAGTAAGAAAGGAATGAACATCTTCTACTGACTTAAACCTTGCTTCAATTTTAGTTTTCATATCTTCTCAATCAATGATTGAGTGAGATGGAAAATAGTAGAGCCATTCTACAAAATCATCTTGTAATGACTCCATGGATAGATGAACAACAACATCTTCATGTCCCACTCCAAGAACACCACTGGTTGTGATAAAGTCTATAACACGCTCATTTAGATATTGTTTTCCATATTCGTAGAACTTGTGAGGAAATTTATTTCTCAATCTTCTGGTTTATTCATGAAGTGGATGAGATAAATCCAACAAACTAGTGTTTTTTCCCCAAGGCACTGGTGTAACCATATCTAGAGGAAGAGTGTTTAGTGGTTGTGGAGAGATAAGAGATGCAACAGGGATTTGATGAGGAATTTCAAGTGGATCTTTTGGAGGAAATTCAACAACTTGTCTTGGAATCCATACATGAGCAAGTATGAAATCATCATTTTGTTGTATCTTGAATGCAAGATCTATAATACCACTAGCTCTATCACTTCTTGTGTATATTCTATCCACCCGTTTGTACATTATACTCTTCTCTTTTGATTGTGTAACCTCTCAACTACTTAGAGTTTTAATTGTAAATAAGTTCTCCCTCTTATTCTTTGTTTAAGACTTGTGAAGAAATATTGAAATGAGTGGTGTATGCATGGTTATTGTTAGGGAAAGATAGTGTTAGTGCTCACATTTTTTGGTGAGCAATAATATGCGTGTTAATTAATAAATAATATAAGTGAGTTGATGATATAACTCGCGTACATATTTAGGAGAGTATTGTTATGAAGGTTGAGAGAATATAGGTGGTTAGAAAAACCATCCTATATTAGTGTTATTTGTTATAAGAGTTATAATCGGATGACATATATATTGTGAATTTGAGTATTGATTATGAAATTGTATCGATTTTATGCTCTTCTAGATATGGGGTAAAACCCACATTTGGTATCAGAGCTGGAACCCTGAGGAACCTCTCTGCAATTTTTCGTCTTGTTTGTCATGAGGGTTTTGGATTGAAGACCACATCCAATTACCTTATCATTGGAAACTCCTTCTTTATTTTTGGTAGTAGTAATGTAGTGCAAACCACTACAGGCTTTGTTATCTTTTAGAAATATTTTTATAAAAAAATTGAAAAAAAATAATACATATATATCCATAAATATATGTATGTTTTTATATTTTTGTTTTATTGTCTGATTTTAATTTCAGATCAAGGGTTACATAACAAATATTTTGAGGGTTGCATACAACTCAGCGCACCACATAGTTCACAGGTCTGTCATTTGTGGTTCTATGTTTCGATTAAGAATCTACAAATCGAGAACCACAAATAAATGTATTCATTTGACTCCACTAGCGCTTGTGGAAAAATAGATCAGATGTTCCTTGAAAGGTATTTACCACATGGCATTCACCCCCAACTCTATCTCACAAGCTTTGTATATAGCTTGGCTCGTTTGCATCTTGATCTACCTTTGTTTGACAATAGTTCTTTTTTTAGATGCACGAGCACCATGCACAATAGGCATGGAACTCACCACCCTTCCTCAACTCATGGTCAAGGATCCAACATCCATTCGATCCATCCACACAACACATCATCTTCAACCAATATATCTCCACATTAATTATTGCATTGATTTTTCACACTTAATCTAGTTTTGTCTGCCTTGAAGACTCCTCTTTATTCCAGGTATGTGTTTAAAAGTGAGCTTTGCCAGCCCACAATTGGTCTAACGGTCACATATGAGATTGATCCAAGCTTCTTTAGCTTGAATCACCCATGTGTACTTCATATCCTTCGTTAACATGGGGCCCCATCTCTACGAGCTCTAGATCTCGACTCGAACAAAGACCTCTATGCTTGGTTCCTTTAAATTTTGGTCAACAAGCTAAGCTCCACGACTTAGCGAGGTGACTGCAACTCCCTCTCAACTCTTGAAATTCATTTCCTTTCGATCCCCCGACACATATAAAGGTGAAGTCAACAAGAGCTACAAAGTGGACAATTATTTCCTTTAAATTATAATTGCATAGTGTAATTATCCAAGATGTAAAGATGAGTGAATTGTAATAGGAAAGAATGTAGTTTGTCTAAAACACCAAGGAAAAATTCAAAATAGAAGGCATCATTAAAACGGTATAATAACGACTAATGAGTACCATTAATCCAGGTTAGAGATTCCAATCTTCATTCCTAGGACACCCTGTGAAGTTGTACTGAAAGCACCGAGCAGAAAGGTCGGAACAAGGGCAAAAAATTAGGAAAATTAAACATACAAACTCTACTCAAACTTTGTGGAGCTCTATAATAGCTTGAAGGAGTGTTTTCAATTTGATTGGTAATCCTCTTGTCGATCTCTTAAAAACCTTGCCTTGAAAATCCCTATTTAATATATTTCCAAGCCCTCAATACTCACTAGAAGAGCAAATATGGGCTCCCTCATAAAACAATAGAGGGTAGTACCCAGAAAGTAGCTCAATAAGGGAAACAAAATTCAAATCACCCTTTCTCACCAATTGAAATTCCAATAAATTAATTTATGTGAAATTATATTTATGTAAATATGTCAATTCAATGTTTATACATTAGAAAAATTAACATGGGTAGAAAAATTATTGTATATGATTGGTTCACAGTAACATCGTTAATTGGAAGACATGAATTGTATATTATCCTGCCTTTGGCAGGAACTAATAATATACTATGTTGTTCTTAAATTAAGAGCAAATATTTGATTTTTTTGTTCCAATAAATTTAAGTGTAAAATTCTTAGGCAAACAATTAGACATAAATAATAACTATTTTATACTTTTATTTTGATATCACCGTGACATATTCAAATATCATTATTATTACTTTTCATTCTCAAACTTCAAACTACTACAAGAGAGCTAATATCCACATAACATGAATCATCTATGTAGGACAATGCATATTTTATTGGTTTCAAGACATATTATCTTCAGATTCTTAAACATACGTTTCTCATTAAATTTTTGTTGTATACCTTTTTTAATCATATTTTGGAGATCCTCTTAGTGTTGTTATGTATTTGTGTTTAACTTCTCTTGGTCGAGTTATATGTAATCTAGGTTGTTTTGTATTGCATTTATGGCATACTTCTAGTATTATGGGTTCCTTTAACTTAATTTTTGATGTTTGCCACTTGTGGCAACGATTTTTACCTCCTTTTATTCTTCCAACATTTTTTAAAGCCACAATTTTTCAAACAACCATTTTTACTCTAACCATTTTGTATTGAACTATTAATATATTGATACATTCCAATAAATCTTATTGGAGATATACTATAAGAACTACTTTTACATTCGTGATTTTTCCCCTTCAATCCCATTGGCCATTACATCTAGATTAAAATGAAATTAAACTTTAGTGGAAGTCGAGAGAGGATGACACTCGGATAATTAGTTTACTCTATGATGACATCCATATGACATCATGAAAACTATGCAATTTATTTCTAATCAAATTATTAATGATTAAAAGTTAACCTGTGAAAAATAAAGTGCAAACTGCCATAAATTTGACATTTGATTGCAACTTGTGCATTGAATTTGTATGAGTTGTGTGGCTTTTGCATTTTGGTCCCATAAACTTATATAATTGTTTATACACCTTTAAAATATATTTTCATTCCATCTCCAAATAGCGTGGACATTGTAGAATATTCCCTAACATTTGGGTGGCTGAAGAGGGTTGCAACTTTTAGACATTGTACATAGCCATTCATTAACAAGTTGACAGGGTTTTGACATTTAATAATGTCCTGGAGAGGCCACAAGGAGACCAGAAAATCAGTAGGTATAACAATAGTAGTAATAGTAACATTATAATCAATTATAATGCAAGCTATCAACAATCAATTAGATGAATTGATAAATTGACAGGGGTTAATAAATGTCAGGCCACTTGGCCATTTACAATTTTTTGGCTTAAAAAAATAGAAAAGTATGTAGCTCAATAAGGGGAAAAATTGTCAAATCACCCTTTCTCACCAATCAAAATTGCAATAAGTTAATTTATGTGAAGTTATATTTATATATATATGTCAGTTTAAAGTTTATAAATTAGAAAACTTCGCATGGGCAGATTTTTTTTTGTATATGATTGGTTCACAATGACATCACTAATTAGAAGACATGAAATGTATATTATTTTTCCTTTGGCAGGAACTAATAAACTCCCTAACTCAAAGTGCAAAACCCTAATCATTTGACCCTACTTTTAATTAAAAAAATTGTTAAGAAATTTTATTAATATGAAAAGTGTTTCAAAAAGGTAAATATTTAAAATGAGAAATTCTTTGAAGGGGGGTAATATTTTTCTTTAATAGAAAATATTTTGGATATATTTGTACAAACAAGAGGAGCATTTTTTTCGAATGGATGTCATTTTTGAAAAGGGAGGAAATCAATTATAAGGGAGATATAAGTGGTTTTCGAAAAATTAAATGTAGCGTAGATAATGTAATTTGATGCATTATCAGTTACAACTGACATCCAAGAGTATTTACATTGAGGGGGTGGTAAATTTAAACTGAAGAGAACATTGAAGACCGACCAATAAGAAATCGAGCATAACCTTGAGATCATTAATGTAAACAAAAGACTAGCAAATGGACCTCGTGTAAAATTTGAAGTTTGATCAACATTATTTTTCTAATAACGTTATTCACCCATGTGACCACTAAGGGGGGGAATGTTAGGGAAACCTAGTGTTAGTGCTCATATTTTTTGTGAGCAACAATATGTGTGTTAATTAATAAATAATATAAATGAGTCGATAATATAACTCATGTAGATATTTAGGAGATAATTGTTAGGAAGGTTAAGAAAATCTATGTGGTTAGAAAAAACATTTTATATTAGTGTTAGTAGTTATAAGAGTTAGAATAATATGACACATATATTTTTGTATTGATTATGAAATTTTATTGAGTTTTTATTCTTCCGGATATGGGGTAAAACCCACAGTTATCCTGAAGGGAACACCTCAAATCAGCAACTATGTCTTCTTGAGTATCTTAGAATAAGAGACCTAGCTCTAATGTTGGGGCATCACCAAATATGCTCACTTGTAAAAAGGAAAATGATATACTCAAGTATAGGCATCAAGGATTTTTTTGGTGATTTTTTAAATTTTTACTTTTAAGATTTTGTGGAAGTATAGGGTGTAGGATAGCAAAATTCACCCCATAGTGGGTGCAAAAAATTGTTCGTGAAATATTTTATCAGCGACAAATATGAGCTTCGTCAATGCTCATGGGGCTAGGTCCCTTTGCTTCAAGATGGGGTGGCTCTCATTTATTGAAAATTAAAAATTATGTACACTAAATCTAACACATGGGGTGGTAAAAAACTAGGGAGTGTGCAGAAACACCATTGTTATAACTGCAACGATAGATAAGAGAGGAAAGAATTTGGATGTGTATTAGGAGAGAAGTGTAGGGAAATAGTGGGAAAGTGAGGAGAGAGTTATGTTAACATGAGTGTTGAGTGTTGTCATTGATATCAAGTTGTTTATGCCAAAGGATGATGTGGAAATTATTGAGTAATGTCATTCATGTCAAGTTGATATGTGCCTTATTGATGTCAAGTTTTTGATGTACCTTATTGATGTCAAAGTGAAGGAGCTCGTAGAAGTAATAGATCAAATTGTTGAATGTTATCATTGATGTCAAGATGATGATGTGTTTTAGGTTGATGAGTCAAGAATCTGAAGGCAACTGTCATTGATGTCATCTTGAGGAGGAAGAGACAAATGCCATAGGCCAGCATGGTGCTTGAGATATTGATGTCAAAGGTTGTTATGGTCAGCTTGCAAAGTGCAAGTCATTCTTGAAGAAAAATTTGTCAAGGTCAAGTGCAGGAAGCCTATTCATGGCATGAAGAGACCTTATGAGAAGGTACAAGCATGGTGGCTTTGTGAGATGAGTGCATTGATAGAGGTGTGAAGGTGTTGAAGCATGAAGACTAAGGTGTAGAGAGAAATGAAGTAAGTTTAGAATTAGTTGTGGAGAACATGGAATATAAATGTGAGTGAAATATTCTGGAGAAGACAACAAACTGCTGAGAGAAATTAGAGAAAGATTTTGAGGAGTTGTATATTAAAGATCAGTGTTTGTGTAATTAACATGGCATAATCAAATTGCTCTGCGAGCTACGAGTACACAGCTAGAATGCAACCAGACTACAACTAGAACACAACCAAAATATAGCTAGAACATTGTCAATGCACAACACGTATGTATGGAATTGAGATGGAATACCAAAGGACACTAGTCAATGATGGATCTTTGAAAGAGTCGAATCATAAGAAGTGAAGAGTCACATAATCAATAATAAAGGTAGATGAAGTTGAAAAGGTAGATATGAGAATAAGAAGAGGTAAGAGTAAGTGAAGTAAGAAGTGAAGAGGAGTGGAACTATGAGATTCATTCATAAAAGTCAAGAGGAGATGGAGAAAATGTAGATTTTGAGGAGGGGAAAATCTAAAAGGGAGAGATGTGCAGCTACATAGTAATAACAAATTGTTGAAGAGGAAGAAAGAGAAAATTGTTGAGAATACTATGAAGATGTTCTATAGAGTAAAAACAACAAAATCAAGATGAATGACATGAAAAAATATTGAAGAGGAAGGAAGAGTGAGTAGTGTAGATTTGTGGCATGCAACAAGAGAAATAAATCACAAGTGTGTGTGGAGCGAGTGGATGAAGGTGTGAATAAAAGAGAAGAAGGGTGGAGAGATGATCATCATTTTTAGATCAAAAACAAAGGGAAGGTGATGAAAATTGAGAGGTAGTTGAGTTGGTGTTGAGTCACTTAGGGATTTGGTGCTTCCTTGCAAGTTGGTGTTTGCTAAAACTTAGGGAGTTGGTGCTTCCTTGCAAGTCAGTGTTTGTTAAAACTTAGTCAAGTGGGTGCTTGGAAATTTGGGGTTAGTGCTCCATGTGGAGTTGGTGCTTCACTAAATCTTTCTTTTTGTTTATAAATGCAAATATCAGTGGGTTATCTTCCCCTTGAGGGTTTCCCACATTTCTATTGTGTTATATCTTGCTTTGTGTTCTTGTGGATAGTTGTTTTATGCATAATAAGCTCACTATGTTTAATGTATGTTGAATGGTTGCTTTGATGGTTCACGCAAGTTAATATAATTAAAATGAGGGTTTTAATGAAACTGATTCACCCCCTCTCGTTAATTATGCTTCTAACAATTGGTATCAGAGCTTGTTCCTTTGGAGCATACCTAACAACTTGAAGGAGATCATAGAAGCACAAGTATTTCTTGTCAATTTCATGAATGTTTCTCAACCAATAAGGTTTTTTAGACACTTAAATTATGCTTTTGCAATCTTATCGCCAAAACACACACAAATCACTCTCATTCTTGCCTAATCCATTATAATTAGTGGTTTTCGCTAATTAACTAATGTTCCTTGCCAAATTAGCCAATTAACACCACGTTGTTGAATGCATAACCCATTTTGCATTTAGGATGCCACTTTACGACAAATTGTAAGTCAAAATCCTCTTAAAAAAAACAATTAGCATTTATAAGCTAATTAAGCCTATTTTTCCCTTGTTTTGGTCAATATACCCTAGTATTGGCTTAAATCCCTCTTCCAACCACTCAAAATCACCCCAATCACCTCCATAATGTCTCAACAAGCTTCAAAAGCTTATCCTAGCCTCCTAGTTGACCATAAGAAATTGATTAAGGCTCCACACCTCTTAATCACTTGGTAATTCACTAATTGTGATTAGCAAGGCCTAATCATAATTATTAATTCTAATCTAATTTTGGGCTTTTAGTCCCGCGTGCACCAAAATACAATTTTCTCCTAAAAGGAAAACTATAAAAAGAGTGCACCTCATTCCTTTATACTTTACACCATGCTTTGATTTACATCTCACATAATAAATATGATATATAGCCAAGTTCAATCCTTTCTTAAAGCCTTCAATGGGGTTAGTGGATGGATATCCAAAATGACTAAGCAGCCATTTGGAGAGGCCATTTCACCTTGTTTGGAGTATCAACCATAACCATTTGATTGCCCTCTTAGGTCTATTTAGGCCCATGTTAGGTAATTCAAGCATATTAGTAGGCATGTTTAGTTAGATTTTTTATTGTTTTCATACTAGTTAATCATTCTTTTAAGCTTCTATCTTAATGTTACATTCCTAGACTTAGAACCTTGCCTAGATGGATGGCAATGGTGTTAGTTTTCCTGGTTTAGTCATCTAATTTGATTTGTTAAGTTTAGGGTGCTTTCAGGTTCCTCTCTTCAATAGGACTAATTATGCATCTTGGAGCATTAGAATGAAGACCTATCTAATGTCATTAAGGTATGTTGTATGGAAATTTATGGTTTTTGGCTACACTATACTTACAACACCTCCAACTGATGTAATAGGAAAGAAAGCTAGTAAAAGCAACTCAAAAGAAGACGACAATACATCTGATAGACATGATAACAGTAAAAACAATGAAATTTTATTCATGGCCAAAGAAATAAGTAGTGATTGTTTGAACAATCTCATGGAAGATTAGGATAAAAAAGAGGTAGATATGGATCTTGAGGCAGAGTTAGTGAGTGTTCTAGATGATTTGAAGATCCAAAGAAGGAAGAATAATAAATTGAATTCGTTGATCAAAGATTATGAAGAACAAATCAACAATAAGGCTAATGAACATGATGAGGTTAAAATATTAAATAAGAATAATCAGAAGTAAAAACAACAGTTTTAGAAATTTGAATAATTTTATGGTGCCTCAAAGACAAAGTTGTCACAAGAACTTAAAGAATATAATAATATTATCAGCAGCCTACAGATTCAATTAAAAGAGGTGAAAAATATGGAAGATGAGGTGAGAACCCAACTAAAGATAAAAGAAGATAGCTATGTTGAGCTAGAATAAGAGGTTTTGAACCTAAACGAGAAATTGGAGAAGACAAATAATAAACTGAAAAGCAGCACCAAGTTTGACAAAAACACCAGAGTCTTGGTTATGAGGAAAAGCAAGAAGTTATTGATAATGATTCAAAATCAGAAGTTACCGAACCTCTGAAGAAAGAAGATAAGACTTGTAAAAATAACAAGGCTCTGTGATAAAATAACAAAGTCAAGAACAAGTGGCATAGTGTTCCCATAAGTAACTACAAGAGATCATCCTTTCCAAAGAAGCATACCAGGTATTATAGCTCATTTTATGGTTATTATTTCTCTTGTAATAATTTTGGTCACAAAGTAGTAGATTGTAAAGGGCACATAAAAATAAGCATGAATGGAACATAAACAAAGTTGCACATGGTTTTTTAGATAAAAGATATGGTTCATCTTCTCTCTCATCAGACGATATTAAATGTTATAATTGCAACAAGTATGTACATAGAGCAAGAGAATGTAGAATACCCTCCAAGAATGAGTATTCATGGGACTATGCAAGGATTCACATTCCACAATCAAGAGGTATGAGTAATGTTGTTTACTATAATTATAATAACATTGGTCATATTGCAAGATTATATTATCATGAATGACCAAGATGAAACAAAAATATTGAAGCTCCTAAAGTTAAGAAGGTGTGGATGCAAAAGACATTCAAACACATAATGAAGTGAGATCTTGTAGATAAGGTGGAGGAGGAACAAAAGAAAGCTAATCCTAGTCTTGATCATCCTACAAGCCAAAGTGGACAATTTACTATGGTAGAGAATAGACCAGATATTGAAGAGTTCCAAGAAAGTGTGATATCAGTTCAAATGAAGGAGAAGAATATTGATGTAAACATTAAGCCAGAAGTTCCAATCAAGAACAAGTGGATCCTAAAGAAATATTATTAGCCTCGTGATTTCAATTTGATTGAGAAAGGAATGGAGATCTAGGAATCTCTTCAATTCATGATGTTCTAGTGCTCTATGAAATAGGTTGTCTCTATTAGGCTTCATAGAGGCATTCATCGCTCAAAGAATCATCTTGAAGATGTGTTGCAGGGATGTTATCATGATATGAAAACCACAAGGGACCGATAGGAGATTTTTTAAGGTCATGATCAAAAATTTAAACAAAAGGTCATAGAAGGCAGGATAACATATTATATTTACCTTGAGAGAGAGATTACAAAGGTCTTAGAGGACTAGATTGTTCCATTGGAATAATATCTATGGTTAAATACTAAATTTGGTCTCCATAAAGTCTTGATAAAGACAAAAGTGCTTGTAATCCTTTATGCGACTCAAAAGAAAAATATGTACATAAGGGGAGCTTATCGCTCTGTGAGTTATAGGATCAAGGTATGTAAAGTTTGTTTGTATTATTGGTGTGATCATATTTAGAATTATTTTATGCATAGGGTCTGAGAACTACACTTGATGAGAACATACTATGAAGACAAAGGAGGAGTCCCTTGTACTACCTCGAGAAGGTATATCTCAGTTGCATCAAGAGAAAGAAAGTGGTGAGATATGCATAAACTAAGGGGGAGATAATCAAATAGTTCGCTAGATCCACGAGCATGTAAGAAGTTCCAAGAATATATGCATAGTCAATAAGACATGTTAACAGAGTTGGAAGTGTTGTTGAGAGGTAAGAAAAAATTATTTCTTATTTCTAGTGATGTTGGTAGTTGAGCTTGATATGTGATGAGAATTGGTATTATTATCAATCATGTGTTGAGAATTATTTGATCAAAGGTTTGAGTTAGATCTATTATGATAAAGACAAGGTGAGTGATCTTGTGTGCCTGAGTTCATTTGAAGAAGGTATCCATGGAGAAAGGAGGAGAAAAAACTTGTTAAGCGAAATAGTTTGGTTGTCATCCAGTGTCTGTGAGGAGAAGCATATGTTCAGGGGGAGCTTTACAACTCTATACTATGAAGTATCAAGATAATGATGAAGAAGTTATTAGAAGCATGGTTTCTTAAAGGTACAGTTCAACTGTCTCATAAGTTATTTACAATAATTGGTATGAGCCTAAGGTGAGTTTTTGTCAGCATTTCATTGTGATATTGAGATCAGATGACATGTTGTGGAAGTCTCTTTTTTATTAATGTCAAAGGGGGAGAATGTTGTTTAATGTTCAGAATGGGAGAAAAATAGAGAAGAGTTTCCATAGTGTTTCTAAGAATGGTTATCATCAATGAAAAAGGGGGAGATTGTTGAGTGTTGTCATTGATGTCAAGTTGTTGAATGTCTTTGTTGATTCCAAAGGATAATGTGGACATTGTTGAGTTTTTCATTGATTTCAAGTTAATGAGTGACTTGTTGATGTCAAGTCATTGATGTACCTTGTTTATGTCAAAGTGAAGGAGCTAGTAGAAGCAAAAGATTAGATTGTTGAATGTTGTCATTGATGTCAATATGATGATGTTTCTTAGGTTGATGAGTCAAAAAATTTAAAGAAATTTTTCATTGATGTCATCTCGAGGAGGAAGAGAAATATCATAGGTCAACATGGTGCTTGAGAATTTATGTCAAAGGTTGTCATGGTTAGCTTGCAAAGTGCAGGCCATTCTTGAAGACACATTGGTCAAGGTCAAGTACAGGAAGCCTAGTCATGGCATGATGAGACCTTTTGAGAGGGTATGAGCATTGTGGCTTGGTGATATGAGTGCATGGATAAAGGTGTGGAGGTGTTGAAGCATGCATACCAAGGTGTAGATAATAATGGAGTAAGTTTAGAGGGAGTTGTGGAGAGCATGGAATATAAGTACGAGTGAACTAGTCTGGAGAAGACAACAAACTAATAAGATCAAGTAGAGAAGGAGGTTGAGGAGATGTATCATAAAGATCAATGTTTGTCTAAATAACATGGAATAATCAAAGTGCTATGCAAGCTGTGAGTACACAGCTAGAACACAATTAGTGTGTAACCAATACCCATCCAGAATGCAGCCAATGTGCAACACGTATGCAACGAATTGAGATGGAATGAAAAAGGACATTATTCAATGACAAATATTTGAAAGATCTGACTCATAAGAAGTGAAGACTCCCATAATTACTAATAAATGTAGATGAAGTTGAAAAGGTAGAGATGGGAATAAGAAGAGATAGGAGCAAGTGAAGTAAGAAGAGAAAAGGAGGAGAACTATGAGATTCATTCATAAAATCCAAGAGCAGATGAAGAAAATGTATATTTTGAGGAGGAGAAAATCTAAAAGATAGAGATGTGCAACTATAGAGTAATAGAAAAATGTTGAAGAGGAAGAAAGAGTCAACTACTAAGAAGATGATGAGGATGTGCTATAGAGGAATAACAACAAATGCAAGATGAATGAGTAGTATATATTTATGGCAGCCAACAAGATAATAAAGCGCAAATGTGTGTGAAGCAAGTGGATGAAGGTGTGAACAATAAAGAAGAAGGGAAGAGAGATAATCATCATTTGTTGATCAACAACAAAGGAAAGGTGATGAACATTGATAGGTGGCTGAGTTGGTGATGAGTTACTTAGGGATTTGGGGTTTCCTTGCAAGTTGGTGCTTATTAAAACCTAGGGAGTTGATGCTTCTTACAAGTCGGTGTTTGCTACAACTTAGTCAAGTGTGTGCTTGGTAATTTAGGTTTGGTTCTCCATGCGGAGTTGGTGCTTCACTAAATCTTGATTTTTGTTTATAAATGCAAAGATTACTGGGTTTTATTCCCCTCGAGGGTTTCCCAAATATATGTTGTGTTCTACCTTGTTTTGTGTTCTTGTGGATGGTTGTTTCATGTGTAATAAGCTCACTATGTTTAATGTGTGTTGAATGGTTGATTTGATGGTTCATGCAAGTTAATATAATTGAAATGAAAGTTTTAAGGACAATGATTCACCCCCTCTTAGTGATTGTACTTTCAACAAGGAGTATTGTAGAAACCATTAACCAATAACTCAAAGAATTATTCCATCCCAATAAGAGGAAACA
Organism: Taxus chinensis; assembly: GCA_019776745.2. NCBI lineage: Eukaryota > Viridiplantae > Streptophyta > Pinopsida > Cupressales > Taxaceae > Taxus > Taxus chinensis. The sequence goes on from CM034149.1 coordinate 223,410,742, forward strand.
TGCAAACACTTACAACTAAACAATGAACATGCAATAATAATTACGATTGACACAAAACTCAACCATTTATTTTAATTTCATTCAAATAGGCACAAAGTAGTAATTTTCCTTACAGAATTGATTTATGTTTTACTAATATTTGTGTAAGAAATAAAAGAACACAATATGCTCTAGAGAGCAAAATTTGATCCATTGGAATGGATAAGCCATCCCAATATATATTCCCATCGAGTGACTCCTCATATCCCTATATGACTTTTCATATTTCATATTTAAAATAAGTTGTTTTCCCTTATTTTAAGAAAACCACTTTTACAATGGAGGAATATAAAGTCACTTAAGTGAAATAATATGAAAATAGAAAAGTGAAACCCTAACAAAGAAATAGAAATCACTTAAGTGAACTAAATCACTTTTACAAAATAAGTGATTTCTTCATGAGAGAGAAAAGAGACTATCATTTAGGTCGGGATCGGAAGACGTAGACCCATGGATACACTGATCTAAAGGAACCTTTACATTTTATACATATAATCGAAAGCATGTGACCACGTCTTGGACTTCATCTTCACATGAATTCATAGTGCTCTCCAACACATCAACCCATTAATATACTACAAAAATTCTCTTGCCTTTTCCAAACAAGTTTGGAAGCTCTTTAGTTGCCTAAAAAATAGTGCAATAAATTCTAGCCATCTTTTTCATTGAGCCCACACAAACATGTTGAAGATGAAATCATTGATTTATGATATTCTTCAAAAACTAGCCATTGATTCTTTTAGTTATTTTGATCTTGGGAATGTTGTCATTAGGTGGTGAACAGCCCATGTCTTCTAAATCTACACTAATATTTGATTTTAACATGTTAATCCTTTGTAAGAGGGGAGAAAGGTCATCCATTTCTTATTTGATAGTCTCAGTTGATAGGATCATAGTGGTTTGAACACGCCAAGACTAAATCCATACACTAAATGGATAGAGGGAAACCTACACCCCAATTCAAGACACTATGGAAGATTTTATCTGCCATTAGAGTCATGTTACCTTTTAGCATCCCCATTCTCAGGTCCCCGAGATCTACTTTATTATCTCCAATATTAGACATTTTAGTGATTAGAACAAAGATAGGCTCATATCCAGAGTACTTGAACTTCATATTTGAAATGACTAGCACAACAAATTTAGCAATGGAAAACTGACACTTGACAAGGCAAAATTTAAGTTTTAAAGGTTTCAATGGGATTTTAATGGGGCTGGTAACTAAAACATGAATTTGATCAATACATGAGAAATAATTACTGAAACCAAGCATGAATGGATTCAAATAAAACGTATTGGGAAGGAGAAGACATGTTCAAAATTTGAGACAATTCCTCCATGATAATCAATGAGAAATGACAAAATGAATTGTGTGAACAACGTGCTTGTTTAAATAGATATTGGGATAAAAATGAGTTTGACCATTACAAATGGAATCCTCTACTTCATCACTCAAGAAAGGACTCAAAATAAGGGCATTCTCAAGCATAATCTATATTCAATATTTTAGAGGATTTGCACCATGGAATCTTTGACAATGAGCAAAAAGGTTTTGAGTAAGCTAGGGAAAAATGGACATCTCCAACAAAAAATTATGATGGAGATAAAAAATAAATTAATTCACCATACTATGCATGATATATCAGCTTGAAGGTGTTTTATAGGAGAGTATCATATCAAGATCTCAAGGTTTTTCATCTACAGAGTCACCGACAATGAACAAAAAAGTGTTCTTAGAAGCTAGGTCATGGAGTTGGTATTAAATGGCTTTCATGGAGCAAGAGGGAGTGAATTTTTTGTTCTAAAATATAGTTGAGAAGCTTGGGAATGAATTTAAGTTATTTCAAACCCACTTTGGGGGGGAATACATGTTTGAAGGTTATGAAGAACTAGAGGTTCCCAGACTTGCACTTTTTGTTGAGAGGATGAACTAAAGGTTCCTAGAAGTGCATTTCTTGATGAGGAAGGAACAAGAGGTTCCCAAAATTTCATTTCTCAATGAGGAAGGAACAATAGGTTCCCAAAAGTGCACTTTTGAGGTTTATAAGGAAATTGAGTGGCAAAAAGTGCAATTCAACATGAAATTAGAACTTAAAAGGCAAAAACTGCAAGTCAACATGAAAGGTAAAAAGTGCATGCCAACATGAAATTAAAACAAGTGAGATTATAAAATAACACTTTTGACTCTCATACAGAACTCAAGGTGCAAAAAGTGCATGTCAACATGAAATTAGAACTTGGAAGTCACTTAAGTTCCCAAAAGTTCACTTTTAAAGTCCATAAGGAACTTGAGGTGTAGAAAGTGTAATTCAACGTGAAATTAGAAAATATAACCCAAACAAGTTTGTAACATCCTTGTTTTAAGACTTCAATACAAGGGAATTTTTTTTAATCAAAATGATTCACTGTTCTAAATTCACATAATTTAGTTTTAACATTATCTTAGTCAATCCATCCTACAAAAGTAAATCATATGAAGTTATTATGAGCCATATTTAAATTGATCCCTCATATCTAATTAATTCAAATGTGTACAAAATGTACACATGTGGTTCCCTTAATTAATTAGGGCCATTCAAGTGTTAATCTATAAAATGCATATATGGGTATCTGTTACGGATAACCCATCAGATATCTTACATCTTTAGTCTTGGTGAAATTAGGAAAATGCAACCAGCATCTTGCATTACTTTGGCCAGATTTTTTAAGACATATTTTCCATGCTTATATTCCTATGGACAACATAATCGTCAAAAGGAATATATCTTTCACCACACTTGAAACTATTGTTCTATATTAAGAACTAATTTGATTTGCACCAATCAATTCCATGGTTTGTGCTAGGTACTAAATACAGATATTATACATAGCCTAGTGTTGATAAGTCAGCTTAGGGTGACTAAGGTAAATTAAGCATATCTAAAATGATTTGCATCACTTTAGATCCACTTCCTTTCCCATAGTCATCATAATATGACATCGGAACTAGGCCATACTCCTATCTCAAATTGGTATTTATCATTTACTTGGATCCAATGTTTTATGACAATTACGTTTAGGGGAGCTTGACAGATTATCATGCCATAATAGCTACTCCATAGTAACTAATTAATGAATTATGTCATTAAGTGGGTATTGTGCAACAATGACTATGCTACGATAGTCCATCAAATTCTGCTAAATGGAACATCGTATCTTAACATGTTTCATTAGATGAATTAAATATAGGCTTTTTAATCTCATCCAAGTTACTCTTGATGATAGGTTCCATACCTAAAGATATACGAGGATTCATAATGACTTCCTTTAAGTTAGGATAATAAACATTATTTGATTAAGTGCAGGTTGCAGATTAAATTCTGCATAATGCTTAATCGTGAGAACATACCTTATTTAGTAATTGAGTTTAAATAGGTAGGTGTCATTTTCATTCCTTTTAGTTGTGTTAATGTAGGACAACAATCATACATTATTATTTATACACGCATGTGCCCTTAGGAATAATCATGATTCCATACATCTATCATTCTTTTGTTATTCTTCATACTTAGGAAGTAAACATATTAATCTTAAGAATTCTACAAATAGATTAATTCCAAGCCATAACATTAACGTATTTACAAACATCAATCAAATTTACTTTTTATATACAAGCAATCATATCTATATAATACATCCCTTTATGTACTTATCTTAATAATGTTCCTTTGGATTAATAATTGGTGTTCCTTATAGAATAATCATCTAGACCATGAAGTTGAACTTATTATGTAATCCTTATATTTTACCAAGTATAATTTATATTCACTTAAGTTATTTACAACATAGTATATATAACTCAACTCTAGTCATAATGTACTTAAATAATAAGCCACACTTTCTTTAGGTTATAAATGATATTCAATCATATACAAACATATTTATCTTTCATTAGTTTAGGCTCTACATCCCATGTAATTGCAGAAACTAATGTAATTTTTCTTTTTATTTCTAAATGATAAAATGAAAAAGTTCGGATAACATCTCAAAGATTTACTTCAAGGAGTACGTAAGATGATGTTTATAAAATAGAACTTTCTTTATTCATTTCCAGAAACTAAATAGCAACACATTCTTATGAAAACTTTAATCAACATATTCACTTTTTCAGAAAAGATACAATAAATGGGCCATTAGCCTTTTTCACTTTCTGAATAACATAAGTACATCAAGTAATGAATAATATAATCAAGTTACACAATTCTTCTATCTTCTATCAATAGAACAAATACAACTTCTAAACTTCATCCTGCTTTCACCTTTCATGAAGTCCATCTACATGATCATTAACATCTGTCAGTTCATGTGAAATAAGCATGAAAAGATATAAATCTTCATAACAACATACCATATGTAATAATTTCATGAAAGGAATATTTCTGTTAACTAAAATGATTTTAAGGATAAAAAAATAACACACAACATAATGAGTACATAGTAACCTAAGTATTTCATTCAAGTAGTATCCATACCAACATTAACTTGTAATACATTCGAGTATAATCTAATCAAATACGGCTTGATCAAACTGTCAATTCCCAACTATGTAGATAATAACTTCATATCACAGTCAAGTAAAACCTAAACACCATGACTTAATGAAACAGTCAAGTATACTCCATACCATAAGTATTATGATGTTACTTTAAGTATAAGATATACACAATAGTTTATTCATCATTTATTATAAGTTATACCCCCAATAACTTATTCAACATTTAATATAAGTTATAAACCCAATAACTTATTCAATCATAACCGTAGGGTCTATATGTTCAATTGGGCTACTCATTAATTAATACCTATAGAGCTCACTAAACCTTATGTAATACTACTTAGCTTTGTTACTTAAAATTAGTAATTATATGATATTAAAGATAAGAATCCATATATCTTATCATTACCATTAATTACAATAACATATAACTAGTTCAAACTATGATCAATCCACAATCAACAGTTCAGGCTCTACAAGAGCTCTAGTATCGATTCATACTAAATCAATAACCCTTTTACGAAAGTCCTTTCTCTTCTAAGATTTAGAAATCTAAGAAATAAACAACTCAATAGTTATTAACATAACTGTAGAAGAAAACTGAGGACGGTCATACAATCCTACTTGTATATAGGTAAGTTTCTTTCCAACATTTTAACCATAAAAAATTCACCCAAAAATTTCCACCATTACTATTTCTTCAAGGTTGATTCAGTGATACTTGATTCAACTTACCGAATGAATAAAAAAACATAATGTTGTTAATAGCTTAAGCCTATCAACTTCTTAAGTCCACGACTTGGTATTTCCTTGAAACTACTTAACAAAGAGGCTAAGAAGAATCACTACTTCAATCTACAGTAAAGAGAAGACAAGTAGAAGTTTAGGTTGGTCATACGACCTTATTAGTTAGACTGAACCATCAACAACAGGTGGATAAGAGAATATAAACATACAACCATATATTTATACATCCATAAATGTGACCATGTCCAAGTCTATTATACAACCTAACCAGTATTAAGAACAAGCCATCAACTAAAGGATTCAATAAAATTTGTAGAAGTTAAAGATCTGGTAAGACAAAGTGGTAGCACTTTTTAGTTACTCATTCACACGTAAAACTTCATATGGAATTACATATAATAGTAAAATAAAATACCCATATCAACCCTCTAGAGTGTGTATATCTGAGAAGCATGTTAAATTAATACCCATTAAGGGTATATTTGTCAAAAAAGAGAAACATATAATAGTATGCAACAACAACAACAACATAAAGTTGGTATAAATCAAATCGACTCAATAATTGTATCCTAAGGCCGACAAGTTCATCAAAAAGATGAACAAAAATTACCCATCACCTTTACAAGGGTTGAAAACCATAAGAACGGAAATAGGTAAATCACAACCTATAATCATATAAGATTATGACATTATTTTATAGTTATACAATATAGTCCATATTGTAAAAGTGAAGAAAAAAACAGAAGATAAACTAGGTTCAAATCATTAAAACAAGACCCAAAACCTTAAAATGAATCTCAACTGGAAGAAGAGTTTCTTTCATGAAAACATTATTTAGAGAAATATATTTTAAATAATTAGAGCCTATCATACCTAGTAGAGCTCCTCTTTTCTCCTTCAAGCTTTCCAAGTTTCCTTCCTATAAGCTTGAATGCAAAAATCTTGCAAAAGTCTAGAAACTGATCAACAAAACCCCAAAACTATTCCATTCCTCCCATTTCCTTCTATTACTAACCAAAGTCAATAATAGCTTCCACTATTTTCTCTCCATGCAATAGAAGATTGAATGCAGATTCAAAATAGATCATGTATAAAAATAGACCATCAACATGCAGAGCTCCAAGAGCTTAATATGAAACAAAAAAATGAAACAAAACTCTTATCTTTTCTCTCAATAACCACCGTTTTCTTCTCCAAGGAATTTTTGGAGTTGATTAATGACATTAAATGTTGGGGAAGTACTTTCAGTTCCCCCTATATTCCTACACACCAACTTTTCCACCGTTCAATTTGAGAAAAAACAACTAGTTTAACAAAACCTTAACTATGACCTTTAGCCAAGGATTTGATTGAGACTAACACTTGACCATATTTTCTACCTAAAAATGGTAGTTTCCATATGATAAAATATAATTAAAATTCCAAGTACGATTTGGTGGAGATCTGAACTCAGCTTACCATGCAACATAACATCCTGCCAAATGCCAACCATAGTAGTGTTTAGGTTAGGTGTTAGGGTTTCGGTAAGCACAATTTAATATTTAATAAATCAACCTTCAACCATCAAACTTTAGGTTAGGTCTTAACAATAATTTGAATGCACATAGTTATATCCTTAGGTCCTTATAAATTTTAAGGCATTCAAACCATTTAGTTAGGATCCCATTTCCCTTTACTTAGGTTAGGATTCTTATAATTAAAACATAACCACTTAACATAGGTTATAGTTTAGGATATCTAAACATAAATGAATATAATCATGCCCCTTAACATTTATCAAAAATGAACCAGGCTTAGTGTAATAAATCACAACCTCAGATAAGGGTATGGGCCAAGGAGGAATACCTGTTGTGATGGTCGGTTCGATGGTTGTTACGCGTGCATTCTGACTTCTTGATCCAATGTTGACTGTGAGAGCTTCCTTTTGGCTAGGAGGAACTACCTGAAATACAAAACAAGACCACAAAAAGAGAGTTAAATAGTATATGACAGTGGACTGCCTAGCGTATGCTAGATCCATGAAGTATGATACTTCCTAGAAGGTTGTCAATCCACTATTTATAAATCAATATAAAACAACTTAAACATGTAAGTAAAAGAATCTAGTGCTAGCGTTCTGATTTGGGTGCCTCATATTACTATCAGCGTTGATCCGATTAAATACTAAAATACTATGCAGGTAGAGGTTTTGGATTGGATTGCGGGTAGTGCAGGTGGTCTGAAGGTCACAGAAAGAGTCTTGGTAAGGTTGGGTGAGGTTTTTGGTTGTTTTGGGTGTGATACTTAGGTTGCTGGTCTGGAACAGTATTATCAGACATAGAGACTGACACCGGTTAGGGTGACCGATGTCAGTTTAGGTAGGACCGATACCGGTTTAGGGTGACTGATATCGGTAACTGTGAAAAGTGGTAGGGAGTCAGGTGGAGGATGTTTGGGCTCTCTTCTGTCTTGGAATAGAGAGTTGGAAAGGTCTCTATGGGGGAGGGTGAGGTGATAGGTCCAAAATAGGTGTGGTAAGGTTTTGAGTGAGGTTTAGGATAGGCTAAGGGTTGAGTTGTTAGGTTGGGTTGACAGTCACAGTGACCGATATCGATTGAGAGACCGATGTCAGTATAAGACAAACCGACCATGGTTAGGGTTAACTAGTGTCGATGAATGTGGAGAACTGGGGAATGTTGTAGAACAATTTTTGGGTCCTCTCTGTGATTGCACAAAGAATTTGGAGGGTGTTTGTGAGGTCTACGTGAGGGAGGTGGTTCAGGATAGGTTTTTGTGAAGTTTAGGTGGGGTGTGATGGGGTGGTTGATAGAGAGAAAGCTGAGGGATAGATCTAAGTAAGAACAGTGAATAGATGAAGGAAAATAAAGAATACAACTGCAAGTAACATAGGAGAAACCAACTTACTTGGAGTTCAGAAGTGTTCTAAATGCCTGTAGTGGTGGAGAAGTGGTTGGAGATACTGGTGATGGTTGATCTGTGGAATGGTGCTCAGTGTTACGACAGTGCTTCTCGGAATGCTATTGTGAATGCAAATACCTTCTGATCAGTCTTGGTGTTGGCTATGGCTGTCTGGACGTGTGAAAGGGCTTTGGTTCTTGCTTGCATGTAGATCTCCTTCATTCAAAACTCGATAATGTGGCCAACCTCTCAAACAAGGTTACCAAAATGACTATAAGATAACCAACAACGGTTTAGGGTGATCGGCGTCCATTTAGGGATGACTGACATCGGTTAAGGTGGGAAATCCTAGGTTTACTAAAAATGCCAGATCTTGGCAATATTTTTGGGCTAGCTCAATCTATCTTCGTGGATCAAAATGGAATGTTACATTTTAATGAATGGGAATATGGTTAGAGGGAGAATAGGCATATGATTTTAGGGTTGCACTAAGTCTTAGTTCATTAAGGTAGGTATGACTAAGTCTTAGTTACTTATGGTGAGTGAATGTTGAGTCCTAGTAAAAGGGAAATATGCTAAAAATAGGTTTGTGGTGAGGTGTCTAGGTGAGGTGGTGGGGTGAGGTGTCTAGGTGAGGTGGAAATTAGTTTAATTAGGGTAATTAAATAATGAATATTGTGAGGATGAGTATCACTTTAATTATAAATAATTAAACTAATATTAATGTTGGGTAAAAGGGTCATGGTTAGGTGAATATGTTTGAGTTGGCTATTCGAAAAGGGACCAAGGGGAGTGTGACCCAATTTTGGTGTCTACATTTTGCCCCTTTTTGTTGCGTAGCTTGTATTGGTAAGCGACGCTGACAAAAATAGGAAGTGATTGCCCCATGTGTGGGTGAAGGTGATCCCCCTCAAACCAGGCACTGATGAGGTGAAATACGGAATCGGTGAGTGGTTTGATAAATGTGTAGGTGGTGAAGATAGGTGGGGAAGGGTTTGAGTATTGATGGGAAAGGGTGATGGTTAACTCAGGTAATAGGTAGTAGGTCTGGGGTCAAAATCAGGTCATGGGTAATGGCAATCAAATGCATGCACACATATAGATTGCAACACGGTACCAGGTTGAAGAGCTTGCAAACTCTACATCGTCCAAGGTCGATAGGTTTATCCAAACAAGGGTGAAGTGAGTCAGGTATCCAAGGTATAGGATATGGTCTAGAAACACAATGTAGGTCAGGTGCAGGAACGTTTAGGTATGTTCTGGTACACCAAAGGTTTGGTTGGGATAAACGACACGACAATAGGCAAGGTATGGTTGGTAGGCTAAAACAACATAGGTAATAACATCGCAAGGTATAACGAGTGCATAAGGTCAATGGTCACACCAAGTAGGTCAGGTTCAGGAAAATAGGTCATGGCACGGGTAAGGCCAAGGTATAGGTAAAATACCGATTCCTAAGATGCAACAAAGGAATTGTAGGGGTAGGTTGAGCTTGTAGGTATGCGTTCAATGGGTGGCCGGAATGATAAAAGGTGTGTTGGAACTAATGGTTGCAGGCAAAAGAAAGCTTAGAAAGGCCAAATAGATACAAGTATGAGGTTGTATTTATCATTACGAGGTTAAACAACATAAGTATCGTCATCATAAGATATAACGAGCGAGTGAATTGGAGTGTCCACATAATCAACGGTTGTGTAGGTAGGTGTGGGGAGGGTAGGTTGTAGGTAAGGCCACGTGAGGGGCATAAACATGCCCCAACTGATGGTGAGGTTGGGTGATAAGTAATAAGGTCATGGGGGTGAGGTGTAAGGTCAGGGTCAACTTTGGGTTAGGTGGGAAAAGGTTTCGGGAAAGTAGATGTGGTGCAATGTGGAGCAAGGGGGTCAAAAAAGGATAACCAACACCGGTTATGGAAAACTGATGCCGGTCTAGAGAAACTGACTGTGGTAGACTAGGGCACATGACCGATGTCGGTCAACTTAAACTGACGTCAGTCAGGTCGGGGGTAGGGTAAAAAAGTAAAAAATTGTATGTTACGGATTCATTTTAACCTATCCACTTTATAGAAAACGACAGAGTGAATTGTTTTTAGCATTTTCCGTGAAGAAAAGGACGAGGTGTTTGTACAATGCTGAGTTGGAGGTATCTGAGTGGTTGGAGGAGGTAGGTGGATGGGGCCATGAGATCATTCAGAGTGATTGGATTGGCTGGAGGACTAGAGATTTTGATTGGAGGCATGGTAGCAGTGGGTGGAGGTGTGGGAGATCCAACAACGGGGAGACCGGACATCCTCAGTGAGGAGGCGCCTGCGTGTAGGGTAGGATTCGATCCATTTGTAGTTTTGGATTAAATTTGTTTAGGGAAAAATGAAAAGAATGGGGGGTTCAAAATTTTTTTGAAAATGTGGATAAAATAAATGGATTTGGGTATGGGGAGAGGCCACATAGGTGATTTAGGTAATAAAAATAATTTTGGGTGGGTTGGTTAGGTGTTGGGGTAGGTTTTAGGGTCTGTTTTCAAATTTTAGAAAAGTTGGGGGCGTGGGGTTTTGGCTGTGGAGCCGAAACAGAGACCGACGTCGGTCAAGGGTGAATGTCGGTTGGACTTGGTCACTCACGGTGAGGTGACCGATGTCATGGCAGATGCGACCAATAGCGTTTAGTAATGACCGATATCGGTCAGCATAAATGGGGTGAGGCTAGATTGGGAGGGTAAAGAGTGGGTGGAAATAGGAATGGGTAGAAATGGGGTATAAGAGGGACCAAAAGAGAGATAGGAGGAAAGGGGTTAGGTAAGTGATGTCCTAGGTAAGGTAATATGGGGTTGGGGTAAGCGGGCGCAGGGTAGATGATAGGTTAGGGAAGTAGGTATGGAATAGATAGGTGTGTGGCATTTTTGACATGGTTGATTTGTATGGGTGCAGGCACGACATCAGCTGACGATGCGGGATAGATTCCCACCGTTGTTGGGGGAGATATGACCTCGTGTCACCGTAGAGGAGTGGGGGCACATTCGCGTGGTTGGCCTAGTTGGCATCAGGTGGTATAGGTGGATCCGATGGGATCATAGCCTCATGGTCGCGCTCATCGATAGATGGGATGCCGCGACCAACACTTTCCATTTACCCACTGGTGAGATGACGATCATGCTGGAGGATGTTTACTAGATATTTTGGTTTCTGATTGTTGGTGAGCTGATGTATATAGTGTTAACTGATGTGGCCTTTGAGGAGATGATCATTGTGTTCAGGGAGATGGCGACGGAGTTGACTGAGCATAGTGCGAGCCTTGTATATGGGGCGATGTACGCAGCACACCTAGAGGAGACGTGGTTGGCAGTATTGATGATGGTGGTGGTAGGGTGCTATGCTCTACCTGATTCAGAGGGTGGTCGGTTTCCCGAAGGTTTGATGGGGGTTTTGTGGGAGATGGTGGAGGATCGGGTCCACTTTGCTTGGGCACCTACCTATTTGGTGCAGTTGTACAGAGAGCTCTAGGGTTACCAGAGGATGTGCCGCTATGGCTTATGTTGTACCTTCTTGTTGCATTGTTGGGCTTATGAGCACATTGTGATAGTGTGGCCACGAGGATTGCCAGTAACAGATTGGCATAGAGGTGGACAGAGAGCAAGGTACAAGAGGTGGGTGGTAGATGGGGATCACCAATGAGGTGAGGAGGTGACCTATGATGTCATGCATTATAGACAGAGGTTAGAGGGCTTGTATGCGTTGGATATCATGTGGCGGCCGTATGTGGGCTACTCAGCATTAAGAGGTATGAGGCGGGAGCTGCGAGGGTTATCACTAGTTGCAGTGGATACAGGGTATACATGTAAGTGAGCACGAGATGATTCAGGTGGATAAAGTCTGGAAATAGTTTGGACTAGTTCAGGATGTGCCCCCGCCTATTGTATAGTATCATCGAGAGGATGTGGAGAGGCCTTTGCCATGACCGCACCCTACAGATCCAGTAGGTCAGGTGGAGATCCCGGTAGATGGCCAGATTGATGATGCATGGGTGACTGATGGGTACAAACAATGGTGGGATACATAGTTACATATGGCACCTCCACGACCAGGGCAGCCGGATTTGGCTATAGTGATAGCAAAGAGAGATGCACTACAGGGATAGGTGACAGCATTGGGAGTGCAGTTGGCCACTGCACAGGCACAAGTAGTTACCTTAACGGGGTAGGTGACTATTTTACAGGGACAACTGGCACAGGTACAGGAAAAGGAGTCAAGACAGGATGGGGCACAGATTACCACTCTGCAGGCACAGGTCACAGGTTTGTAGAGCCAGCTAGTGGCATCACAGGCACAGGTAGCCACCTTATAGGGCCAGGTGACTACATTATAGGGGCAGTTGGCTACTACCCAGGGACAGGTGGTGGTACATGTACCTGCATAGGGTCAGGGACAGGAGTTACAGGCACAGGGACCGAGGCCAGCAACAGTAGGTCTTAGTACATAGGTGGCAGTGAGGCTCATGACACCTCCACAGACAATATCGATGGCGTGATTCAGGGATGCCCTGGGTGAGGTGCGGTACTATCAAGATCACCTAATGGCTGTAGGGATAGATGTCCCATCTTATGTAGAGAAAAGAGCACATCAGGCCTCGAGTGAGAGGACCAAGTCTCGCACTCATAGTGTAGAGAGTACAGGGGGCCGGTGAGCCCAGAGACAGGGTCAGGGTGAGGCCACTAGTTTACGAAGACTAGTACCAGGTGAGGGGCCATCAGAGGTCAGACCGAGGCCTATGGAGGGTGGCGAGATGTTAGCTGGACATTGCATAGGAGCAGAGGAGGTGAAGGAGATGGGTGAGACATGCATGGAGGGTATCTGATGGGGAGGTGATTGATATTTGTCTGTACTTCCCTTTTTGTTTATTTTATATATATATCGGCCTGTGTGCAGAAGAGAGTGAGGATGTATATGAGAGTTTTGAGAGATTTATATTATTTTGTATCAGTGTATATTGGATGGATACATAGATTTTTATGATGATATCGATGATTGTGTATGATCTACTTATGTTGGCAGGATTTAATTGTTATTTGTAGATGGATGGAAACTAGGTGTATTATGCGTGGTGGAGACAGGTTGGCGTAGGCATGATTGAGTCAGGTCGTAGGCATGATGGAGTCAAGTAATAAGCATGATGGAGTCAAGTCGTAGGCATAATGGAGTCAGGTCATAGGCATGATGGAGTTAGGTCATTTAGGCATGTTTGAGTTAGGTCATTTAGGCATGATGGAGGTAGGTCACTTAGGTGTGGTGGAGTCAGGTAGGTTAGGCATGGTGGAGTTAGGTATAGGCATGATGGAGTCTTGTTTTTAATTTTTATTTAATGTCCAAGTTATTGGTAACATGGGAAATAAATGATGAGTTATATGTATGTTATGGATTCGATTTCCAAATTTTTTGATATTATGGAAATGTGAAATGATTGATTGGTTGTTTTGTTTTTATGATGTGAATAATGGTAGATATGTTTGTTTGTATTATTTTCCAAATGTTGTAGAAAATGAAAACTAAGATAGAATATTAAATACAAAAATGAGGGGAAATAGGTTAGGGTAAAGAGTTTCCGAGCTAACATCCAAGGGCCCCATGCCCTAGGAGTGTTGCCTACATATCCCCAGAAGAAGGGGCCTCAGGCCAATCTAGTTCTCCTATAAGCTAGGGAAGAATGTGATGAAGTAGAGGAATGGGTTGGTATATTTTAGGTATAATTAAGTGTAAGTCACAGACATGGTTGGGTTTAGGTCATAGGATGGTTGATTCGTTTAAATGTAGGTGTCAATGGCCTGGTCTTGTATATGATAATCAATAAGTAATGAAGAAGGTGAATGGTAAGAGGTGGTAAAATAGCTGCTTAATTCATAATAACCCCAATGAGTTGACCATACCCAAGATAGAATTATGAACATAAGACTCGAAAGGCTTTGCATAATGGACTATTCTAAGGGTGAAGAAAGTCACGTGATCACGGTTACGGCAAGTCCCTTAAGCAGAGAGAAAATTAGGGTGAAAAGGGCAATGAGGTGAAAGTGGGTGGTTTAGTGTAACTTAGTGTATGATATCATGTTTACCTTGCCAGAAACCCAGGATCAAAAATAGGCAAGTCCATGACAAAAAAATTTATCCTTTTTTCATTTGTACTTGTTTTTAATAGATTGATCGATGCGGGAAGTCTATATGGGATGATTATATTATCTCCTTGAGGTCTTCGTGAAGCTGATCGATGCGGGAAGCTTCTGAAAATTTTATTGTATTTTTGCAATGACTTTATATAGTTGTCCTTTAAGGGATGTCCCTTTTTTAGGGAGTCATATTTTGCTGGAAGTTTAACTCAAGGAGTAATCCCTTTTTGTTTTTGGACGTTTAAGTCGTGGACGAGACTATAGAGGAAGATTAGGTTCTTGTTTAGAAGACAAAACCATAGTACACAAAGGCTAACTATGAAAGAGGTGGTTTTAAGTGATGAACGACCATGGGATTCCATCTTTAAAAAGATGAAAAGTATCCATAAGAATCATGTTGTCAGTAAATCCATGGTACTCATATTGAAGATAAGGCTAAAAGGTGACAGGTAATCACATGATTATTTTTTATTCGTTGATCCTAAAAAATGGGTAATATGGAAGGTGAACAACGCTCAAGGGATGAGCGATCAATTGACAAAAAGTGATATAGGACTATATGTCAACAACAAAATGGTCAAAGATGTAACGCATTGAGGGGCTCAAGTTCGGTTTTACCTTCGAGTGAAGATAAACGATAAGCACTTGATCCATAGGTATGGGTAACGATATAGGGTCCAAGCTAATTAGGAGCAAATTTTCCCCGTTAACTTTTCTCTTCTTTAATTACATGTTGATTTTCCTTCAGGATGAGGTCACCGACTTGAAAGGCTCATTCGTGGACACGTTTGTCATAGGCCCGCTTGATACATTTTTCGTAAATTTGGAGATGGTCAAGAGCATTGAGACTACGTTCATCTAATAACTCCAGTTGCGCTAAACGATCCTGGTGAAATTCATCGTCATGGAGCATGTCTTGTAGTGAGATGCAGAGAGATGGAATCTGGACTTCAAGAGGCAAGATAGCCTCGGTATTGTAGACCAGAGAAAAAGGTGTGGTAATAATTGAAGTGTGAATATTAGTGTGATAAGCCCATAAGGCGAAAGGAATGTGCGAATGCCAATCCTTGCCAATATTGTCAACTACTTTCATAAGAATTTTGTTCAAGGTTTTATATGTTAATTCTGCTTGGCCATTAGTTTATGGGTAATAAGGTGACGAGAAACTGGGTTGAATTCCAAAAGCATCGCACAACTTATGTAGGATTTTGTTTTTGAATTGCTTTCCATTATCAGTGATGAGGTGGTGAGGAACACCAAAGCGATAAATGAATGTGATAGTTGACGAATTCACATATTTTCTCAACTTTTGTAGAAATGAGGGGGATGGATTCTACCCATTTAGTGTAATATTCAGTAGTGGTTATAATCCGTTGATGGTGTTGTGAAGAATGGGGATTGATCTATCCGACAAGATCCAAGCCCTATTGACAGAAAGGCCAAAGGTCTTGTGCAACCTGCAAGGCATGAATAGGTGTGTGATGAATATTAGCATGTTGTTAGCACTTCACACAGTGTTTGACATAGTCACAATAGTCGCAGTTTAGGTTTGGCCAATAATAGCCAAGGTAAAGAATGCGTTTAGCGACAGCTAAACCACTAAAGTGGCCTCCACAAAGTCTGTCGTGAACTTCCTTGATAGTGTAGGGAATTTTAGAACTTGTAAGGCATCATAAGATAATACAGTCGAATATGTGCTTATAAAGGAGACCACCCATGATGACATAACGAGAGACACTTTTAAGAAAGGCACGTTGTCCATTACGAGTGAGATCGGGAGGTAAAATGGAAAGGGAAAGATAGTCTACAAACTACTTATACCAAAGGTCACGTGCGTCCAGTGCAATGGTTCCGATAGAGTGGACCTCATGAGGTAAATAAGAGGGTGGTTGTAACCTTTATATTGTTACAAATATTTTAGATTCCGCAGGTGAAGTGGGTATCTGAGAAGCCAAGAAGGCCATGGTATCTGCAAAATTATTGGTAGAATGGGGGGCGGTTTGAAGTTCGTAACAGTCAAAGGTAGTCAAAAGTATGTCTACGTGATGCTTATCCTTTTGAAGTATTTCATTACGACACTGGTATATACCATTGAATTGATTTACAACCAGCTGAGAATCACCAAAGATATTGATTGTCTTAACATCTAAGGCATAAGCAGCCTGGAGACCCAATACTAGTGCTTTGTATTCGAGGATATTGTTTTTACATTAAAAATATAGTTTGAAAGATAAAGGCATGGGTTCACTACCAAGAGGAATGAGGATAACACCATCGCCACCCCCACGTTGACATTTGGAACCATCAAAGAAGAGGGTCATTTGGTAAGTGGTATCATCCAAGGAGAGGGTAGCAATGGATTCGTCTGGGAAATCAAAGTTAGAGGGTTGATTTCCGGAAAGATGTGCGTCTGCTAGTTGGTCAGCGATGGTTTGGACTTTGATAGAATTTTGATGGATGAATTTGAGGTCAAGGTCAGTAAGAAGCATGGGTCAATGTGCAACACGTTGATGTTGGTATGGTTTGGCGTACATGTAATGTAAGGGATCAATATTGGTGATGACAAAGGTTTTGTGGTTGAGCAGGTAATGACGAAGCTTGGTGGTGACAAAAACTAAGGCTAAGAAGAGTTTTATGGTGTGAGTGTATCTAGTTTCGTATTCCAAAAGGGTACGACTTATGTAATAAACCACTTGCTCTCTATGTTACTCATCGCGATGAGCGGGCATGACGCCTAGAGAATGGTCAATGGCAGAAATGTATAGGTAAAAGGGTTGGTCATCCTTAGGAGGAATGAACACTGGTGGTTAAAGAAGGTATTGTTTTAAGGCGTCAAAGGCTTTATTTCATTCATCATCCCATTTGAATGAAACATCCTTCTCGAGGAGATGATGAAATGGTTGATAGCAGTCAAAAAGCTGCGAGATAAAATGATGAATAGATTGTCACTTACCTTGCCAGCTTCGAAGTTGACGGAGATTAGTAGGTGGGGGCATTTCGAGAATAGACTTCAATTTAGCAAGATCGAATTCTATGCCACACAAAGAAACAATGAAACCAAGGAGTTTTCCTGAAAGTACCCCAAAGACGCACTTATTAGGTTGAAGGTGAACACAATACTTGATGTGGCAGTCAAAGATGACCTTAAGGACTATCAGGTGTTCAGTCTGATGTTTAGATTTGGCCATAAGGTCATCTACGTAATCTTCCAATATATGATGCATGATATTGTGGAAGATATAAGTCATGGCTCGTTGATATGTATCACCAGTGTTTTTAAGGTCAAAAGACATAACTCGATAGTAGAAGGCCTCCCAAGGAGTGATGAAGGTAGTTTTGTGTTGATCTTATGGAGAGAGTAATATTTGATTATAACCCAAGAAACTATTCATGAGTGATAGCATTTCATGGCCGGTTGTGAGATCAACCAGTTGGTCAATGCTTGGTAGGGGAAAATCATCTTTAGGACAGGCTAGGTTGAGATCATGAAAGTTTGTGCAAATGTGGAGTCCCCCTGTTGCTTTTGTGATAGGAATAATGTTAGAAATCCATTGGGGATAGTCAATGGGTAGGATGAAGGAAACTGAGAGAAGGTGTTGAAGTTCTTCTTTGACTAGAAGAGCAATATGAGAATGTATTTTCCGCAGCTTTTGTTTTATGGGTTTGGCATCAGGAATGGTTATGATATTGTGGAACATAATTTTTGGGTCAATGACAGGCATATCAACATAGGACCAAGCAAGAGTGTTGCAATGGTCCTAGAAGAAAGAGGTCAAAGCTTCCTATTCAACCACATCTAAAGACTGGCCTATCTTAAGAATGTGTGGGTTGTATTGAGTATTAATGTTGATTTCGATAGTCGATTCATTCAACATGGTTTATGTTTCAGAGGGTAATGACCGGTGGATATAAGAATCTTTTGCACCAAGGTATGTGAGGATGAACTGATCATCCTGACATTGAACAATGTTAATATAAGGTGTATCATCGTCTATCATGTCAGGATACAAGAAGGGAATAGAATAAGGAGCCTCACCGTCGCATTGATAAGTCAGAGGTCCCAGGGAAATTGTATTTACGAAAAACAAAAGTTAGGAGGGATAGATTTGGGATCTATGGACTCCATGGGTGAAGGTGGTGACATTGGTGAATGGGGTGAAGAAGGTTTGTCTTCCTCAATGAGGTTGACACGGGCCTTCTTGAGGGTGATGCAGAAAAGTCAATGCCACTACAATCATTGTGTTTATGGGTGGTACATGAAATGACAGTATGGTGGCCTTTTTCATAAAAACTGAAGCCAAAACCTTTCCATGCACAACGGTGAAGGAAAGAGTGGGCAAAGCGGCGGTTAGTAAGGGATTGTAGGTTAGATGAAAATAATCGAGTTTGGGATGGAGGTTCAGGTGAATAAGTGGCAATATCAAGTCCCCCATACATTAGATTAGTGTGAAGGTGGGGAGGACCATAAGGAAAAATCTCACCTACGTGGTAGTCATAACTAGAGTGATGGCGCAGGTTCCCATGCTCTTGTGGAGTGAGGAATGTGTCGATATTGTATAGGTGGTACTCCCCTAGAGTGAGGTGTTGAAAAACACCTTCTAAGGGATCAGTAGTCGATATATGGGTAGCGGGGATAAATGACTCGCTAGATGATTGGGAAGCAGACGAAGAGGCTTCGGCGGCAGTAGGAATAACAGGGTTAGATGTGGAAGAGGTGGCAGAAACATTGGAGGGTGGGGTTGTGGGTGAAGGAGAAAAGGGGTGGTAGTGACAAATGCCTTGACTGGTACAAGTACATCGTTGGGTCGATACAACATGTTACAAGCTTTGAATGGTGATAGGTCGGCGGGGATGGTGTAGTTATGTCCTTCATGCTCGAATTTTACATAGCATTATAAAGTTGAAGGTAAACAACCCATGACATGAATCCAGGGTCTACCAAGCAATAGATTATACTAGAACTCTCCTTCTAAGATGTAGAATAGTTCCAAGAAAGTGCGAGGGACTACGCGAACATGAAGGATAATGGTGTCAAGGGTGGAGGTGATGGCGTTGTTGAAGGAGCATAGCATAAATGGGTTATTATGCATATAGTAAGAAGGGATACACATTTGATTATGTGCGTGGGAGGAGATGATGTTAATGCTAGCACCACCATCGATCATGATGTGTCGTACATGTATGTTATCGATATAAACAAAAATGAATAGGGCGGGATCAGGGTCATCTAATTAGAGATGTATAATCTCCTCATCAGAGAAGATGAGGGTGGTGACTTGAGGAGTGGGCATGGGGTAGAAGAAGGAGATGATTTTGTTAGCAAGGCCACTTGGTGAGGGGTAATAATGGAGGCCACTGGTGTGGGGTCATTGGGTAAAACTTCAATGGATTGTAAAACCTAGATAAGGGCTTGTCTATGAGATTCAAAATTTTGAACAAGATCATACAATGACATCTTTGGAGGGGATTGATGTAATTGTTTTATCATTACGCGATGGGTGACCCCGTCAGAGATAGGGTATGTAGGTCCGCAGATGGTGATTTTGGGTGGGGGTGCAGATGGTATATTGGGCACAGGGTTGGTTGATGGGTTGGTCACTTTTTATTTTCCCTTGTCTTTTTTAGTGTGGGTGGCAACATGAACCATGTTAATATGAGGGGAGGAGGTAAATGGAGAAGGTGTAGGATGATTGGTGTAACGACATGATGGGAAAAAACCTACCGGGGGAGAAAAGCCTTGTGAATTGAACTAGGCACAACAACATTTGGGTGGTGATTTGGCTAATTCCCTAATGCAGACCATGTTGATACTCAAATTTTGGAGGTGGATAAAATGGTTGTGGGGGTGGAGATATTGGTCATTGAATCACTAAAGGATGATGATATGTGGTGACAGGTGAAGGTGGAGCATGGTCCTCATCGTCGAAATTTTGTTAAGGAGGAAAAAGTTGGAGAAGAATGGTCTTCAGAGCCTTACAATTTTTGACATCACATCCTGACACATGATGATAGGCACAAATATTGGTTTCATGAAACCCTTTCGGTTTGGGTTTGAGAGGATCGTAACGTCGAAGTGGTGGTAATGTGATGATGAAATTCTCTAATATATTGGTTAAAATGTTGGCGTAGGATCCCACTAACAGATCATAATGGGAAGTGAGTGTGGTTTTGGGTGGAGGTGTGGATGATTGTGAGGGAAGAAGCTTTATAGGAAGGGGAATGGGTTGGTTTATATATTTGATGAGCGGTATTATCTTACGTTTTGATGGCATATTTTCGGGTAAAGGCATGGTAGAAGAGCTGGCGATGGAATGTTTTGTTGGTTTGACTACCTTTTTGGAGGGTAGTGGATTCTTATCTATGGGTTGCACCTTCTTCGATAAAGGTGACATGGGGGTACGGGATGCAAAAGGGAACACAGATGGTGGAAGAGGATGGGTTACCCATAAGGGCAACTGAATTGTGGTGGAGATGGTTGGTAGAGGTTAGGTAGGTGGCATTGGTTGAAGTCGTATAGGCAAGGTTCAGGTTATAGTAACTGGTGGAGGTATAGGTGGCAAGAAGTGTACGGGTGAGGGTGAGGAAGTTTAGTTTTTGGGTGGATAAGGTGTAACAAAGGCTCGTGAGGTAGCAATAGGTTGTTTAGCTTTTGATTGGCCTAGGGGTAGGAGACTATTTGATCAAGGTTGATGGATGAGGCCCTAGGATGGACGGAAGGGGGGAAGGTGATAAAGGTGTGGTAGGCGAGACCCCGGTATGCAACTTAGAAGGTTGGGTTTTTCTTTTAGGTGAAGGGATAATGTTGGTGCGGGTTTGAGATGGTGCTACTAAATCCAATTTAACAGGTGGGTGAGTAAGGCCTGATGTCGGCATGACACCCAAAGTAGTGATGGGTCTAGATACATGTGAGGAGATAGGTGTGGGTAGGTTTGTTGAGGTTTGGGAATGGTTTTAGTTGGTGGGTAGAGGTTTCGATGTAGGTAGGGATGATGAAGAAAAATCTGTTTCAATAGGCATGGCCAATGTTCGATTTGGTTGTTGAAAACTATCTTTGGGTAGATCGTGGAAGTATCTTCAAGCAACACATTTGCATTTGGGTAGAAATGGGGAGCCGAAGACATCTCCAGAGCATGGAATGATCAACGTAATCCAGGTCGATCAGCCAGCTTATGAAAATGGGACATACTGTTGAAGAAGAGGATTGGAGTTTGGTTTGGGTGGCAATCCCTGTGAAATTATGTCTACGAGACAGGGAATTGGCTAGCCTCGAGACTTTGTACGTAAAAGAGCCGAGATCATGTCAATGGGGTTCTGGGGATGCTAAGGGGGAACCTGCCCCCAACATGTAGTGGCATGTCTGACGAGTCTCCCATGGGTAGGAGAGATAATATGTGGGGTGACGTAGACTTAGTCCTTGGTGGAGGAGAAGGCAATGATGATTCCTTCTATGGATGGGAGAATTAAAAGTGTTGACTGCATTCGGTAGGTTGTGAGATAAACAATTAAATGGCATCAGATAGAAGGTGTGGGTTCCTCCATGAGAGCAGAGGGGAGATGAGGGGGACTCCTCTGTGGGTGAAGGAGTAGAAGTGGTATGCTCCTCTATGGGTAGAAGAGCTCATGCCAAAATTTCTTCAATACATGAAGTAGGTAGGTTTTGAGGAATGTTTGGTACGACATAAAAAAACTTTGTCGACTTCACGAGACATTGTTGTCGCTAGATTAAGGCTCACTATTTTGATTAGATGATAGTTTATGATTAGGGAATGACTTTTTAAAGATGTGCAAGTTTTTGATTTTTCAGAAGCATTCAGGTTGTCCATGATAAGGTCTCCAATATCTATACATCTCTTGGACAATGTTCTTAAAAGTTATGCAATTACTGTCACTATGGGCTTTAACACGATGGTAATTATAGTAGTCGTGTCCTCTATACCATGCAGGCATACAACGAGCAGGATTCAAAACCTGTATGAGGTTTTATGGGAGGAAGTGTAATGGCTCCAGCTTTAAGAAGCTTTTCCAAGACTGAAGAAATAGGGCTCTCTAATCGAAGTGTACTTCCGCTGCTCCCACCAAAGTTGAAAGGCTTAGTACGGGAGAAAGATTGGAAGAAGATTGGGCTTGATTAGAAGGATGAGGTGGTCCTGCCTTGAGGACTACCACGTTGGCAGATCCTTTGGGATTTGAATAATTACTTTGGGGTTTTGAAGATGAAGAAGAGTCATTTGATTTGAACATGGGGTGTTCTTGTTTTGTAATTGGATTTTCTTTTCTTTAATGGCACAAATTTCCAGCTTTCGTGCCATGGTGAATGCTTCATTCAAAGGCTCGGAAGGTTTGGACTTGCATAGTTGGTAAGATGTGTCTGGCACAAGCTCTATTGAATAACTCAATAAGTTCAGAATAAGGTAGCTGAAACGTCAATTGGTAAATAAGACTCCACCAAGTGGGCAACGAAATCTGCAATGGATTCATCTTTATACTATGTCGGGTTGAATAGAGATCGGCCATGGTGAATTTCTTGGTAACATTGATTGAAAAATGGTCCGAAGAAAGCTTAGGCTACTTGATTAAAGGAATAAATGGAATGTCAAGGTAGTCCATTATAAACAATCCAAATGTTGGTCCTGTCAAGGACATTAGGAAAGTTCGTAGGAGCAAAGCGTCATCATGCGTGAAATTAGGTTGCACTCCATGTTTGAACGACCACAAGTTACAGAATTTGGGAAGTTAGGTTGCTGCGGGTTTTATTTACTGTTGAAGAGATTGAATTTAGGCATTTCTTAATGTACAAGGGTAGGGACAAATGGGGAATAGATGGATGGATAGGCTCGTTACAAATTTCATCATAAGTTAAAGAATTACGGGAGCTAGAAACAGATGCTTTTAAGGTTTGCATCTTTTCCATCATCATTTTAATGAGGTCGTTAGTAGGTTGGGATGAATGGGTGGCCCCCTGTAGAAAAAGGGGGTTGATGCTGAATGTATAAGGTGGGTGGTATGCTAGTGCATATGGTGGTGCTAAGTATGAGAATTGCGCACGAAGGAATAGATGAAGGTGACATATAGCTAGACATAAATGCAATAGACAAGGTCGGGGGTTTTTGGTAGTATGTGTAAGTGGGTGGGGGTAGTCATAAAAACTCTAGTGGTGATTAGGGGGTAAAGTACTACGGGACAGAAAGGACGAGGTTTTGAAAAGGGGTGTTAAACTGCCGACATCGGAGGTGGTTGCGATGTAATGGGAATATGTGAAGCGTAGTGGGTGCAGATGGGGCTATACTTAAAGCGACTGTTAGAGGAATAATTGATGTCACAGGTGTGATAGATGACATAGATGCATTGCAGTTATAACGGTTGTGGGATCTAGCTGAGACACCACAGAGTGGTAAAGTGGATAACGGTAGCACCGAGCTGAGTGCTAGATGATGCAGAGGTGGGGGTGACAGCAGGAGGGATAAATACGGGCATGTTCGTATATTAACTATCCTTAGGAATCCCGTGTGGAAGAATGAGCAAGGTAGTACTAGAGGGCAGTCGAGATTCTGGTCAAGGAGTCTTGCAAACTCCTTGTCGATGGTAGCAATGGGGATGAATCTGAGTTGGATCCATAGGTGATAAGATGGATGGTGGTGATGGACTAGGTGGAAGTGGCTGATAATTAGACATGAAATACGAGGGCGTTAGTTTGGTTGTGAGTCAACACCATGTGAATCAGTGTGTATTAGGTGAACTGTACTTTGTAAATGACACAATGAACAACATAGAAATGGGACAAAATAGATTCTAAGAGGGAAAGTTGGTAAATATTTTGATTTAAAATCAAAACAAAGTGAACGACGTCGGTCTGCACTAACTGATGACGGTTAAGGGGGTGACCGATGGCAGTCAAGGGTGACAGATGATGGTTACAGGAACCGATACCAGATTACTGTGAGAAAACAATAGTTTCCGCAAATGAGGCAGAAAACTGATGACTGTCAAACAGAGAAAGTTGTATTTGATGACTTTTACTAGAGTACAGAGAATACAATTATACATAGAGACTCTAAAGAGAAGAGAAGATGAGATAAATGTCTTTTGGGTAAACTAACCAAAAGAACAATAGGAACCGACATTGATTAGGTAAACCGAATGACGGTTAGATGTAAACCGATGACGGTCGTTGGACCGATGCCAGTTATTGTAAAATATAAAGAATGAAGGAAAATGGATATTCTTGTGCGGGTCATTGACCTGTTCTCCTAAATAATCAACCTAGTTTTTTTTTAGGGGATGATAAGATGAGGTCCTGACACACTCAGAGAACTATCCCAGAATACTCCAATCCTATGATGGTAGAGTGTGCTAAGATAAAACAAAATTGAAGAATCGTACTCCTCACCACCTGGGGGCAAAACGTATTATCAAGTACAATGAACGCGTAAGACAAGACAGTGGAGTCTTACAAATGCGTGATTTTTTTGTTGGAGGCTAGCTTATGCTACGATTAAGACTGACATGTGAATGCGCAGAACAGAGAGTTTGTTGGTTGCGCGAATAGCAGTGCCTAGGAAGTAAAGGAAATATAGAAAGTTTGTTGACACGCGTTTCAAGGTTATTTTGTTGTCGCGCGGGCAGAGGGTCATTCTCTGAGGTTGATAGACTGCGACGAGAGATAACCAGCTGTCGTGCCCACTCAACAATCCTCATAAACACATGTCAACAATCGTGTTGACGCATTGACAAACAAATCTTCCGGGTTGGATGTTGTTTACAGCCTTTTGTCATACCACTTTCAAATTTGTGCAAAAATTTTGTTGTAAAGAGAGAGAAGAAAGAATGTCACCTTCCCACGAAACCGGTTCCGAGGTTGTGTCAACCATCAGCTGATCATCCACTTCCAGATGTCCATAGAGTTGCCCTCATTTTAAAAGTGAAAGCTATAATGAACAATGAATCAGACACCCGTGATGTAAGTTTTTTAAACCCAAATTGAAATGTGATATTTGATGTAACAAATGATGACGCATGCTGGAGGGATGCTCAATTCACTAATGCAATCTAAAGTAAGGAAGAAGCAATTCATTTTAAGCACCAAATGACAAATGTCGTTTAGACAATTAGATCAACCCATGAATATTACTAGGGATGATAAGATTAAATCCTGACACACTTTCGAGAAAGTTAGAATAAACACAACTGTAGACACCTGGTAGATTATGATCAATGACATTATTATTTATAATGGTGCACTAATCGATATCTTCACACTTTGCAAATTGATGGCACACCACCTGTTAGACCTTTCTAACTCCCTTCTCATGACACCTTTTTGGTCATTTTTCCTCTTATAAACCATTTAGACAAGTCATTATAGCCTCATTCTAACTACATTAGCTTCTTATTCCCTTCTAGCTTGCTTCTATTAGCTCCCTGGAATATCAATCCACTTCGTTGGATTGATTGAGCCCTTCAGAAACCCTTCCAGAACCCTAATTACTCTCTAAGAGAGATTAATTAGTCTAACCTAGGTTAAATACCCTAAACATAGTCAAATCACACTTTGACTTGCTAAAAGTGCTTTTTGGACTTTAGCCTTTGTCCCACATGCACCCAAATCTCCCTTTTTCTTCCAAACCAAAAACTATAAATAGGGCTATACCCTCCCTCATTTCCTAAGAATTCTCTCTTCTTCCTAGCATAGATTATAGCAATTTGTTTAGGCTTTAGATTATATTTCATATTCTTCCATTTGAGTTAAAAGCATTTGATTTTGTATTTCATAGCACTAACATGGAGTAAAAGGGAAGATCCATTGGCCTTGAAGCCATTAATGGGGAGATCTCTTTCTCTTAAACACATAATTGAAGTGTGATATTCGATGTAGAAAGTATTGAATAGGAAGAGGGATGTTCTTTCACTAATGCAATACTAATGAAAGAAAATAAGTATTCTTTTTATAACACCAAAAACATAATTGCTTTTAGACAATAGAAAGAGGGGAAGATTCCAAAGAAGAAAAGTTATGTGGAAGCTTTTCAGAAGGGAAACAAACACACAAACTTCACCTAGGAATGAATAAAATGCAAGGAACCCCAGATGGGTCCCACCGGGCGTGCCAAAATGTTTCACCGTTTTCTTTAAGGATTTAGATGAAACAAATAAGGGTATGGGCCAAAGAGGAATACCTATTGTGATGGTTGGTTTGAGGGTCGTTGCGCGCATTTTGACTTCGTGATCCAATGCTGATTGTGAGAGCTTCTTTTTGGCTAGGATGAACTACCTGAAATACAAAACAAGACCACAAAAAGAGAGTTAAATAGTATATGACAGTGGACTGCCCAACGTATGCTAGATCCGGGAAGTATGATACTTCTTAGAAGGCTGTCAATCCACTATTTATAAATCAATATAAAAAATTTAAACATGTAAGTAAAAGAATCTAGTGTTAGCGTTCTGATTTGGGTGCCTCATATTACTATCAGAATTGATATGATTAACTACTAAAATGCTATGCAGGTAAAGGTTTTGGATTGGGTTGCGGGTAGTGCAGGTGGTCTGCAAGTCACAGACAGAGTCTTGGTAAGGTTGGGTGAGATTTTGGGTTGTTTTAGGTGTGATACTTAGGTTGCTGGTCTGGAACAATATTATTAGACACAAAGATCAACACTGGTCAGGGTGACCATTGTTAGTTTAGGTAGGACCGATATCGGTAACTGTAAAAATTTGTAGGGAGTCAGGTGAAGGATGTTTGGGCTCTCTTCTGTCTTAGAACAGAGTTGGAAAGGTCTCGGTGAGGTGAAAGATCCAAAATAGGTGCGGTAAAGTTTTGACTGAGGTTTAGGATAGGCTAAGGGTTGAGTTGTTAGGTTGGGTTGACAGTCACAATGGCTGATATCGATTGAGGAGACCGATGTCAGTATAAGACAAACCGACCATGGTTAGGGTTAACTGGTGTCAGTGACTGTGGAGAACTGGGGAATGTCATAGGATAAGTTTTGTGTCCTCTATGTGATTGCACAAAGAGTTTGGAGGGTGTTTGTGAGGTCTACGTGAGGGAGATAGTTTCATAGGTTTTTGTGAAGTTTAGGTGGGGTGTGATGGGTTGGTTGATAGAGAGAAAACTGAGGGATAGATCTAAGTAAGAACAGTGAATAGATGAAGGCAAATAAAAAATACACCTGCAAGTAATAGAGGAGAAACCAAATTATTTGGAGTTCAGAAGTGTTCTAAATGCTTGTAGTGGTGGAGAAGTGGTTGGAGATACTGGTGACAATTGATCTGTGGAATGGTGCTTAGTGCTACAGTAATGCTTCCCAGAATGTTGTTGTGAATGCAAATACTTGCTAATAAGTCTTAGTGTTGGTTATGGTTGTCTGGACATGTGAAAAGAAACACAGTAAAGTAGTTTCTGGGTTTTGTTAATTTTATCGAGATCTACGGTGGGTTTTTTGCTGATGTCGTACAACATTTTTGGATTACGTGGGAGAAACGTGCAGACCATTGAAATCCTTAGCCCTTGGTCATACGGTATGGTCATATGAGGGCTTAAATCTTGTGATACCTATTAGTAGGTGCTTAACTCTAGTCCCCTTTCATTTTATTTGTGTGGTGAAGGCAAGGACATTTTATTTTGTTTTAGTGGCATCTAAAATAAATAGTAGAACATAATATTGAAAAGCTTGTATCTTTTGATCGGTAACTTAGTTTTGAGTGTCATTTTTTACAAAAGTGATTTTTTTTTGTGCTCTTTCCATTAAAAATATTTATTTTGAGAATTGCACCATAATTATAAATTTTCATATTATAACACACACTCATTATAAAGTGCCAAATATGGAGTGGAGGAGTGTTGTAATCAATTGTGGACGCAATTTCAGTTGAGCCCGACGTCCTAAAATTTTGGGAGTTGCGTTCTTGTATCTATCATGGATTCTAAGAATGATATGATTTCCTCTGAAGTGTGTGGACTTCAAGAGGATATTGTAAAATTTTTGGAAGAAAATAGATCGCTCAAGAAGCGAAATTCTCTTCTATAATCACTCATTCACGATAAGGATACACTAATACACTCCCTGCAACAAAAAATTGCTAGCCTACAACATCACCATCATATTGTGGACAGCCATATCCATGCTCCTAGTTCACTTGCAGTTGTTGCTCCTGTACCCACTGACATTGATCTACCAGTCTTTGAGCCTGTTACTACTCTTGATGCTCCTAATCCTATGAGGTTTATTACTGCATGCTCTTCCACACCTATGCCTATTACAGTAACACATGTTGTGTATCCTACTTCTGCTCATATACATGACTCTTTTGAGAAGCATACCACTGCATTCAGTTCTTGCATGCTCTGTTCTATGGGTTTCATTGACGGAGGTATTGATAGACATTCACAGGGTATTGTTTCCCCTATTCCACATGTTAAGTGGAATTCTCACCATGACATTGGTTTTTGAGCATATAATTCATTGGGATCACACATTGACAGAGCTCTTATTTTTGTTCGTTCAACTCTTTCTGAGGATCATGAGCAACACATGAGTTCTACACCTTCACTCAAGCTTGAGAAACCTGAGATTTTAGTTATTAGACATAATCAACCTGACACACATTCTGATATTCCTTTGCATGCATCCATTGTGCATTTTGCACCAAGTCATATGCAAGCATCTTCGTCATCCATCCGTGTTGATTTCGGGTGGATATCAAATCAGTTGTGGTGACGACATAGGCATTTGTTGAGAGGACTCTACAGGTGTGGCTCCTCTACCATTCAGCCTCTTGCTCCACTTTCTATACCTTTTTGCATTGTAATGCTTCTTGTTTTGAGCATTTTTCTTTAGCAGGTGTAGTGTATCTCTCTTGTTTGTTGAGAGATTTTGTATCTGTATTTTCGACACTTTTGGCATGGTGACAGTCTCTCTTGTGGGGGAGCTATTCTGGTGAAGCCTAGTGTTATTTTGTCATTGTTCGCGTAGTTGATTTTAGGCAAATCATACAGATATGTGGCGTCACTCCACCCATTCAGTAGTATGGGAGGGTGTGGTGTTGATCCTGATTCTTCAAGTTTTGTGTCCTTGCCTTGTTACCTTGGCTTTTCTTGGATCGTGACACTCTAGATTTTGTGTCCTTGCCTTGTTGCTTTGGTTATTATTCTTAGATTGTGGAACACTTATTTGCAACAGTTGATCGAATTATGTTTGGTGTTTTTTTGCACTTACGACATCACTCCATTGATAGTCTCCTTGTATGGAGCTATTCTGGTGAAGCCCAGTGTCAGTTGTTTTTGAGTTTTGTGATCAAGCAGTGGATTTAGACCACAGTGCATACCAAACTTCTTCAACATTGTACAAGTTTTTTGAGTCGAGCTTCTCGGGATGCCTTGCAGTGGGTTTTTACTCTCTTTACTTTATTGTTAATGGTTTTGGGTACCTTGCGGTGTCCTTTTTTCCAATTATTGTACATGAGTACCTCATCAGGCCTAGTTTCTGGGACTCATACTGTGGACATGCCACTTCTATTTTGGCCCGTAACTTCACTTGAGGGGGGGTGTTAGAGTAGGTATTTATCTTAGCTCATGTTCACCTAGGTACATTATTTACCTTTATTGTATTTATCCTCACCCACTTATGCGTGTGGATATTTCTTTTATTTTATTTAGATATTAGGAGATATTATCTAGTTGTTAGGTATAGTTCTTTCCTTGATCTATAATATTGACTAGTTCTTTCCTTGATCTATGATATTGACTAGATCCTTGATATCTAATTCTCCCCTGAATCTATGGTCTTGACTAGTTCTTTGATGACTAGTTATTTCCTTGATTTATGGCTTGATCTACGACCTTGATTGGTTCTTAGATTGTTATTCCTTTCTTATATAAACAAGGCCCATTCTCATTGTAATTCATTGAGTTCCATAATAATATATGATATTGTTGGTTATTTGTTTGCAAAGGTTTTATGTAAAGTTATTATGAGGAATTTCTTTCATCTTATAGATCGTGGTGTTTGATTAGCATCTGTGTTCTTGGCATGGCATGATCTGGTTATTATTCCTTTTAAGAGGGAGAATATGCATGTGATTTTAGGGTTGCACTAAGTCTTAGTTCATTAAGGTAGGTAGGACTAAGTCTTAGTTAGTTATGGTGAGTGAAAATTGAGTCCTAGTAAAAGGGAAACATGCTAAGAATAGGTTTGTGATGAGGTGTCTAGGTGAGGTGGTGGGGTGAGGTGGAAATTAGTTTAATTAGGGTAATTAAATAATGAATGAAGTGAGGATGAGTATCACTTTAATTATAAATAATTAAACTAATATTAATGTGGGGTAAAAGGGTCATGGTTAGGTGAATATGTTTGAGTTGGCTATTTGAAAAGGGACCAAGGGGAGTGTGACCTAATTTTGGTTTCTATATGGATCACTGAAATTGATCTAGGGTGTTATTCTGAATCCCATATCGATAATATAGTTTAATAGAAGCAATTAAAAAGAAATAACCATACAACTTACCCTTCAATGTTATCACTTCACTATTCCAGAACCCAGATAACACTATCCAAGAGCTGAAATCATTAAGTTCACATCAACAACAAAAGGTAAGTACATCATAATTCTATCAAAACATAAGTACAAATCCTGTCAATAAAGAAGTGCAAGTTTTCCAAATCATCAAGTAAATAATGTTATCTCAGAAAACATTCACATACAGTCCAGCTGTGATCATCAAGCAGAGTACAATCCCATAGTAAATGTATGCCAACCAATCACAGAATCAAAGTACAACTAATAGAACATCAGGGGTATTATAAACTTCCCAAAAAGCACATTTTTTTCTCTCATAAGGAACTAAATGCACTTCTAACTCCAAATTAGAACCAGAGAAGGTGTAAAAGTGTATTTTTTGATGTGAGAAGGAAAAATATGTTCTAAAAGTGCATAAAGAGGTTTGAACAAGAATTGAATAGTACCACTTTCATTCCCAAACCAAAATGGGACTTTTGAGGCCGTACGATACATGATCTTATATGCAAACCACCCAATGCATCTATTCCAACCATTGTCAATAGGTAAAAGTGATTGCATATTTAGTTTTGAGCAAAAACCCCAAAATGACCAAAATAGACATAATGAGGCAAGAAGCGGTTTTTGGCTACGGAGAAAAACTGCAATGACCAAGACCAAAATTAATATTGGGATCATGTGAGGAACTCCATAAGTTGTCATTTGAATGCTAACAGACCCACCCGAAACTCCCACAATATTCTGTACAAGTTGATACTTCATTAGGGCCAAGACATATTAGTTCCTTGAAAGGTTTCCATTCCCAATGTTTCCAAAATATTACTATAAGGATATCAACATGCAGTAGACTCTAAAACCTTTCCAATGATTATGATCTAGTTTCCTGAAACCACCAGAGGCTCCTGAAACCTTCTGCATAAGTTGATACTTATAAACAGACACATTTGACAATTTTGACCAAGTTTCTCGAGAGGTGACAAAAAAATTCACTGGGTTTGTCAAGTAAAATGCCAAGACATTTTACATGCCAACACAATCATATAATGACACTTGTAGCATACAAGACTACCTAGCTAAAGTATTGCATTATACTCGGTGTGCCCCAAAATAAATCATTTTCCTTTTCATTTTGCGGACATAGTTGCCCTATCAGAGTTTTAAAGAAGAACGATTCCAAGAGATTTGAGCGGAATTTCAAAAAGGCAAACAATGATGTTTTGTTTAAGACCTGATGATCACAATCACAAAATTAGATTTTACATCTTCGCTATATACCAAAAACATGTAGTGTACAATTTTGGTTACCAAAAAAGTTGAGTATATGTTTTTGGTGAAGTCCTTATTTGTTGTGAGTTATATAGGTTATCACCATCTTACCTTAAAAACCGTAGTTTTTTGGTTTAACTATGACAAGTATTTATAGATTAAAGCAAAAATTAAATATTCTTTTAAACTCTCTCTTGCTAATTATTACATTAAAAATTTAATTAGTAAGTATATCCAATTTTAATGTTTATATATGATTTTACATGTTTTATGAGTAGATATGAAAATTAGATCCATTTATTCGTACCGTACTATGTAACACGATGACCATGCCACATAATTTTAGAGGTGTAACTATTCATACAATTTAGAAAAAAGGATATTTTGATCTTCGAGGAGTGCATTCTCTCCCCCTGTCACTCACACAAATAAGATATTATCTATGAGTGAGAACCATTTGTAGAAAGGTATCAGTTAAGGCTTGATTCATCTCACTACTCGACGACACTCCTAATCTTTCACTTGAAAACATACTCTCTTCCTCCAAATAAATATATGAAAACATGAAAGGTGAGCGAGGGCCTAAAGACCCACGATCTAGTGACCCTCCTCCGTAACGTCACGATCTAATGACACACCAAATCATCAAAACTAAATATGTGAAAATTCTTAAAGTTAATTTCATAAATTTTTTTGGAAGAGATGCTAACTCAAATTAACTTCTAAAAAATACCACTAAACTCACAAATTTTCATGTAATTAGGAATTTTCACTTGTTTCCTTTTTTTACCACCACCTTCTATGCAGAATTGAATTCATTGGGAAGAGTCGTTTGGTTTTCAAAAGTTTTCTAAACCGCTAGTTAAACGCGACTTTGCGTGACTCAAACGCCCGCTTTTATGTTTTTTTTGTGCATCTGCAGAGGAGATATTTAAAAATTCCCGTTCTCTAATATGGAAGATTCCTCATTCATCTCTATTCCAATTCCAACTCCTCCGAGGAATCATGGCTGCTTTTGTCGTGCCATCTTCCCTGCAAAATTCTACCACATTTACTTCACATTCTGCTACTGCAAAAAATATTACAGGGCTTCACCCACAAAGTCTGCAGTTTAAATCTCGAAAGACCTTTGAAATTAGGGCCAGTTTTGAAGACGCCAATTATTCAACCACCAAAGTCGTGACGATTCCACACTCTGACCTCCTGGTATGCTTATCTCATTTTCCGCAATGCTGTAGCTTATAAACTTCTCCTTGGTCTCGTAAATTCTGTACCTGTAGGTTTTGTTGTAACTTGTTTGTTGGCGTAATTTTGAGGCCTATAATTATAATTAGGACGTAGGACATTTTCATACTTAACTAGTTTTATTTTGAAATTTTAGAATGGTAATCGCTTTGGAAGCGAGGATTTGCCTTCCAATTTGCTTGAATTTTTGATTGACCTCCTTCTCGAGGATTTTCATCATCAGTATACCGCAAACTTGCCGTGGGAATTTAAACCTGGGTCAAGCTGTTAAGAGTGCTCCCATTACCATTGCATCACAACTCCCATCTGTTTTTATTTTCATTTTTTTTAGTGGGCGACACAGGGCACAATGCATATGCAGGCTTTTTAACATGCTCCGATTTCTAACCTAGTCCACTGGGGGGCTCTATCTAGTAAGTGGGTAAGGCTGATTTAGTGGCTAGGGAAAGTAAACTTAAGTCGGACATGGTGGATATATATATTCTTCCTGCCACTAGGTGTAATTCCCGGATCACAGGGATTGCCTTTGATAACCAGTGACTCCCGATGGAGGATTTCTTTGCAGTCAAGCTTTGAACTAAAGCATGGGTTAGCATCTAATTCTTCCAGATTTTATTTTCCTTTTCTGTTAAGTTCTTTGACCCTGCAGTTGTTATTTATAACAGAAGACACGGAGAGGCTTCTCCCTAGAGAGACAAGCCAGTGGCAAGAGCCAGGCGATATATATAGTACTTGGTGGTAATAAACAGGAAAAAGAAATAAAAATGTTATGAACCAAACTGCAAAACTACCATACCTATTGTGGAACTTGTAGAAATATGAAACTAATATTAAACAGAAATCTGAGACTGACTTAATTGTAGTTTCTATGAAATCTGAATTGAGGAGAAGTCTAACCTGAAATATGATACTATACTGCTTTTTAAAATTTTCAATATCGAAATATGAAACTTCTAAAAAAGTATGAAGAATCTGAGGACTTAAATAAGACTATATTGTACTTCAACTAGCATTATTAGATGGCATACAAAACAAACGAAACTTTCCTTAGAAGGTATGGGTGCCATCCCAGGTGTAATCCGAGAGTAGTATGGGGGCTGCACTAGGCCACAAATCCTTATACAGTCTGCTGCTTAATATTTTTGGCGTTATTGTAACTGACCTAAGATTCCTTAAGTTGCGTGTACCGCGAGTTTGTTGTAATTGTCATATATTCCTGATTTTCATAGCTTGACTGACAGTTAACTGACTACATAAATGCTGACATAATTGAAGAGGAACTGACATAGCAAGTGATGCGTAATTGATGACTGCATCACAATGTAACTGAAATATCCTTGCATAACTTTTTTATTCCTCTGCATAACAAATTTTTGCATAATCCATTTATTTCTGGACAACAGATTTATTTATGCATGGCTGATTTATTCCTGCACAACACTAATGCTTAACACAAGGGTGCCTACATCAGGCTTCATAACTGTCCCTTCATTGAATTCCTTTTCCCTCAGTGCAATTGAAGAGCTGGACGTTGACAAATTTACATGACTTTTTAACAACTTTTTGAACTTCTCTTGCTTGCAGCGACTGTTGTCTCTTGGGTGAAATGGTCAAAGGCAATAACACAGTAGATTCTTTAGAAACGAGTTATGATGGAAGCATATCGTGTATAGATCTATGAGAACTTCCAATATTTTCTATCTATGTTCTCTGGTCATGCCAACCAGGGCAGCGTGCCTGCGTATTGACATATCGGGTACTTGTACTTGACCGAAACATTTCCGAAACTCCGAAACAGTCCCCGGTACTGCTCTGCCGTACCTGGGATGTTTCTATAACATTTCAGGCTGTACCTGGGGCGATTTATGTACTGTTTCAGCAGTGCTGTTTTGTAAATGCCAAAAAAAGCAAAAAAAGCCTAGATACTTCAGTTTCAGCATTACTTGAGGAAAATCTAGATGATAGATTCTACAATCTAGATTAAAATCATGTACACATGAAAATTTAAGCATGTTGAATGTTTTGAACTTTCATGAATAAAACGTATGTTAAGTGTTTTATCTGTGTGTATGTTTTTGTTAACATATTGTATGGACATTTCCGTGCCGTTTTGGACCCAAGTTTTTTTTTTGAAAATTGGCATTTATGCGTTTCGAACCCGTACTTGTTTCCTGGCAACCTAGGGTCACTTTTGCTCAAGTACAATTTGATGTATTATTACCTGCATCAACAATAAATCTTTATGCTTCCACAACTGTACTTGCATGGAATACATGCTAAAGTAAACATGATCTAGAAGGAACTTCAATTGCCCTTTCTTGAATAGTTCTGAGGGCCGACTCCCCAAAAAATGTTGCCAATGGCTTCAACTAGTAATAAGTAATATCTTTTAACAAGTACCACCCATATAGGGTGATTTGTAGCTCCATTGCAGCTTTATTTGGAAAGGCAGGTTATGTCAAATGCCTTTACTTTAACCTTACCTCCCAATGTTTTGTAGAAAGAAAAGAAACTAAATGAAGAACAGTTCCACAATAGCGAATTTTCTCATCGAACTCATGACAAGCCAGAATACGATATGCTAATCTAGCTAGAACATCAGCTGTATGTTGTTTTCTGTTAATGGTCTCTTTGCTCAAGACCAGTGTTCCGTGGAGTGTCGGAACGGGAGGGTGGGGGAACGATGGGATGGGTCTTGTAGATGGGGGGACCAAGGGCCTAGGTTTGGGGATGGTGGGGATGGTGGCGAGACGGTGACACAAATATATATAGTACTTGAAAAATTAGTTACTAAAAATATATAAGGAACAACAAATGAAACTTTGAAATACTAAACACATTGCATTGAACAGTGAAAATGCCAAATATCAATATATTAATATTTATATTCAAAATGATGATTGCATTCAAAATTCAAATACAGCTGGCTAGTGGATCAATGCAATGAAGGCTTGACACTTGCTCTAACTCTTGTTGTTACTTGTTGCTAATGCTGTCCCTCTTGCTTGCTAATGTTATTGCTCTCACTCTTGCTTGCTAATATTGAGACCCTGTCATTCTTTCTTGCTAATGCTTTCACTCTTGCTTTGAACTTCTGATTGTGATTTGGAGTGAGGGTTTAACTCTTATTTATAATTTTTTTGGAGTGCTTAGGGGGTTGGTGGGCCCCATTGAGTATTAGGGTTAGGGTTGGGGACCAAAAATTATAAAACAAAATAACTTAAAAAACATAAACTTTTTGATAGTCTTATGCCTCTGAGGATGGTTGGGAGTCTTAGGGATGGGTCGAGAGACTTTTGGAAGTCTCAAGAACATCTCGGGGGCGTTCTTGAGTCCCGAAAATGGGGGACATCTCAGAAATGTCTGCTGTTTGAGGGAAACGTTTTGGGGACGTCCTTGTTTGGTTGATGCGGTGGGGGGACCACGGGGGGATGTTTCCCAACCATCCCCAAGTCTCAAAGATGTCTCGAGTCTTCGAGATGTCACTTTTGGGCCGGGGGGGACGCATCCCCATGAAACATTCCTGAAGACTCTAGTTGGTGGTGGAATCCTATCATTTGCCAAAGCCTTTTCAACAGCCTGTCCCTTGGAAGAAGATTAGTCAAAGTAGTTTTTCCCATCTCTACATCACAAATACTTGGAGACGTTTGGACTTGGGAGATTAATGACATAATTGCATCTCAACAACAACTAGAGGGTGTTGACCATAAGAGTTGTGTAGGCTTTCACCTATGGTTTCATTAACAACCTCATTCTTGTAAGGACTATCACTAAGACCCGGATCTTTTCCATTGCTAACATTTTCATTGAATGGACTATTCCCATCCTTTCTTGTTGCCTCCATCATAGAACCTTCAAGTTCCAAGAGGCGCCTCTTTAGAGCTTCTTCAAAAAGATCAATATATTCTGAAAAAGAAAGATCTGTCAAAGAATCTTTATTATAAGTTTTCATAAGCCTGCACATTGATTAATGGGGACTAATACACTCATTACTTCTTTAAAAAACTGGAATTGTTGGTGCCCGTGCACAAAATGGGCCAGAGTTGATAGAAGTGATCTGAAATCCACTCCTATGAACCAAATCACAAAACTGCCGTAACCATGTGAAGGTTATAAAAATCTGAAGCTAATGTTTAACAGAAAACTGAGACTCGTGTAAGATCTGAAATTATAGTTGATCTAAAATCTGAACTATGAAAGGATAATATGATATTGTTCTTAAAATTTTCAATAATGTAATCCGACGCTTTTAGAAAGACACCCAACAATTTGAGAAAAAAGTGGAACTTTTAGTAAAACATGCAACACTTTGAGAAAGTGGAATTATATCATACTTAACCAGCATTGTAAGACGACATACAAACTAAATTAAACTTTCCTGAGAAGGTATGGGTGCCAACTGAGGCCCAATCCAAGAGCATTTGGCCATGAACAGTCCTCCCACAGACTCTATCTCAATATTTTCCATCCCCCAAACAGTTGTTTACTTAAAGTCCTTTATAATTCCTGCAGGTTGAAAGTCTTAAGTGTAACTGGCCCATAGGGTCTATTGCAACTGACATATTCCTAATTATCTCTGCATAACTGATGAATACTGACTAATAGCTGATGAGTAATTGATACAAAAATTGATGATTGCATCACAACATAACTGACATATCCCTGCATAACTGATTTATTCCTCTGCATAACTTGCATAGCTAATTTATTTCTGCTTAGCTGATTCATATAGAAAGTTTAATGCTTAACATAATGGTGCCTTCTTCAGGTTTTGTGACAATTGATGTGTAACTGATGATTGCATCACAACACAACATACATATCCCTGCATAACTGATTTATTCCTCGGCATAAGATTTTCGCGCATAACTAATTTATTTTGGTGTAAATAATTTAATTCTGCATAGCTTTTTGTTAGAAATATTATTGCTTAACACAAGGGTGCCTCCTTCAGGCTTCATAACAACAATCAGATAATTTGCTTATTCTCAACAACAATCCTAATTTATATCAGGATACACATATTGGCACAATATATTCCGTGTCCATGCCTGTGTCTCTGTGGACAGCAGGTGGTTTTCCATTTACACTTGCACTACTGTTCTACTATAACAAAGGGTCTCTCCTGCCACTGGATAAACTAGGTAAAGATATCTCAAGGGCTGTCCTCATTGCCTTCATTCTGCTATGAAAAATTCAACTGTGGACTGTAATTAATAAGTATAATATTTTGGCAAGTTGGTTGCCACATGGCCCGATTCTGTCTTCAGTGTTGGACAAATATCAAAATCAAATTACAGACCAGTGACAAATTACTGTACAGTGTAAGGAACAGGGCATGGTGTTTTCAACAATTTTTTTAGGTTGACATTCTTCATGGGTGTTATTTCCTTTGTCTACATTGCTCAAACATTATTGTGTGACATAAAAGGTAAGTCTCAAGCATAGACTTGAGGAGCGACACGATAAATAGGAATACTGTTACTAGTATTTGAGGAAATAAAATTGTTTCTTGTGGCAGTGTTATAAGCCCAGTTGGAGCTTGTTACAATTACTGTAAGCCCTAGGATAGAAACCCTATATTGGAAAGAGGAAAATCTAAATCTGAACTGTATAAATAGAAAATCTGAATTTCTGATTTTCAAAGTAATAGTTGTAAACCCTACATTTGAAACCTAAATCTAAACTGAGAAATAAGAGTGGACGTTACTGGAATTGCTGGCAACTCTGAAATCTGAAAACTGCTATTGAACTGCAAAAAATTTAAATCTGGAACTGTTGAAAAATGTGAAACTGATTTTTTTTTTCTTTGGGGATATCAGAAAAGAATAAAACTAAAATATTGCTGAAATAGTCAAGTGCCCGTTGGTCCACAGGTGAAGTTGCTTGGCTCACAGAGTCGACTAAGAATCAATTCTTGCATCGTGCAAAGGCTTGACACCTTGAGAGATGAGGCTGGGTTTGAGGCCCTGGCGAGTTTTGTGGAATGGATATCCCCCAGTCCTTGGCAGAAGAAGGTCGATTTTCTGTGCACCTGGAATGGGATGCTTATCATTCAAGGAAAAAATAACAATATTTCTGGAAATCTATTCAGGACATTGCATAGATGAGGACAGCTTTCTTGGGAAGGTAATGGGCGCTGATTGGGTCCAAAAAGATCATCCAGGAACAGTATGGCCATTGGGACTAAATTGTAGTCTCAGCTCTGTGCTCAAAGAACTGCTTCACTAGAACATTAAACACTTCTAAGGCCTAAGGGTGTAATTAGAGTTACTTTTCCTTAAGAATTGTTCTCTTCGCGCATGTGGGATAGTTTGTTTTACATGAAACTTTGTTAACTAAATGTGCTATTATTCAGACAAAACTTCATTGACTAATAATGAAGTGCAACTAATCAATACAAAACTTCATTAACTAACGAAAATACAAAATACTATCAAATTTTGTGTACTTGTAAGGTGACTTCTGGTCATGGCCTTGTAAATTATGCCAGGATATGCACAATAACGGGATTGGAGACGCCTCTCCCAAAGAGCATCACACTATGATTTGAAGGTATGGAATGGCTACAATAAATAGATTACGAATGTATTCCGTTTTGTTATAGGCTGTCATGAATATAGTTTTTTTGTTAAAGAATGTCCTTCAGCCCCAAAACAAAGGGTTTGATTC
The DNA here is from genome assembly GCA_019776745.2 of Taxus chinensis. Taxonomy (NCBI): domain Eukaryota; kingdom Viridiplantae; phylum Streptophyta; class Pinopsida; order Cupressales; family Taxaceae; genus Taxus; species Taxus chinensis. The sequence goes on from CM034149.1 coordinate 223,450,802, forward strand.
AAAGTCTAACTCAAGTAACATAGCAGAAACAGAGGGCTTCCAAAAGCCAAAGAAATTTTTTACTACAATCCCCATAAGGAAAATGGAGGATCCTGGATAGACAAAGTTAGGTTAGCAAGGAAGGAACGCCTTTGCAGTTCTAGAGGAGGACAAGTTTGGATGTGAAAATCAGCATGAATTAGATAAGTATGCAGACGCTAAGGATACTTTGCTAAAAGTGCATGATCGAGATAAAACAGTTGAGAATGTTTCAGGGCATAAACATGAGGAGGAGATGAAGAAAAATAAGCTCCAATTCAATTCAATGACTTTTAGAAATCCTGAGATGAGAAGGGCAAGGAGAAATATAAGGACCACAATCATGATGCTATATCCATTCTCAAACGCTCTGTGAGTAATGATTTGCTTTGTCATTTGCATGGTGTCACTCCCATCAAGCGAAGTTGGGAAATTTTGAATAATTTGTAACAACAAGAGGGAAACTAGAGCTTTACAGTTGCGTGGTCGTTTTGATTGTGTTAAGGACATCTTGCTCTAATGGAAGATCCAAATTCAGCTTTCTGAGACTGCTGAAAGGGTAGATGATAAGAATATTATTCATTTTATCTTCAATACTTTGCCAATGGCCCAATTGTATACAGCATTTTATTTCCCCTTATGTCTGCCAAAGCTCATAAATATACTCTTGAGGAGTTTACAAGTTTGTTGTTACTGAGGGACCAAAGCTTAAGCATCTTTATGAGATATGGTCTAATGATAATGCCCTTGTTTTTAAATTACGTCATAAGAACAAGAAAGTGCAGCACCATAAAAATTCTGGTTTTCAAAACAAAGCCTCAAGGTCGAATGGTGAAAAGCACAACTAAGCACAACTTGTAGAAGGCCAAAAGAATATGTTTGTATCTTGGCAAGCCTGGCCATCATGTGAAATATTGCTTCAAGAGGAAGCATGATATTGGGGGAGAATACTTCAACCAATTGAGGATGGTCATAAGTCTAAAGGTAACGCTTTTTCCATTTGCTTTAATTGCTGGTGATGCTTCAAAGGACATAGTGATTATCGATTCAGGGTCTGCGCATGAAAAGCTATATTTCACCTGATGACAATGAAAATAGGGAGAGCTTGATTGGGTGAGAATAGTTTCTTGACTGTGAAAGGGTTTAATGACGTGGATGGTGTTTTAAATGACATAAAATGACATTTTTAGCTCATAAAGCTTCAAGTTGAATGTCGCTGCATACTTGAATCTAATATATAATCTACAACATATTGCTGACTCGACTCTAATATAGTAGTTACACCATTTATTAGTCTCTTTTTTCCATTAGACAGTCATAACTACGGCATCTAGGTATTTCATTTCATTATTGACACTCTCTCTCCATCACAGGACTATTTTTGTTGTATTTAGATCATACAGTTTGGGGTTCAACTGCTTTAGGTTAACCCTAAAGTTTTCCTATTGTCACTGTACTTTGAAGTCCGATTGACTGGCTTTGGTCACTTATGGACATTAATATGATTTCTTTCTTTCTATCATTCTTTCTGTACTCGGATTTCAGACACAAATACGTAACCATACATGATGCTTTTGGCAATGACAACATGCATGAGAATACCAGAATTATTTATTATTTATGTGACTAGGATATAATAATTTTTAATGATCTTTAGCTAACATCAACGTTCTAACCACATTTTCATATTCACTCTTTATTAATCCTTTTGTACAGTATAGTCAGGTTATGATGTTCTTTACTGTTTTATACAGGACAGAAGTGCTTATCTTTCTGAAGAACTGGAGGCTGGATTTGGACCAAATGGATTGGGTATCATTGCTATATCTGACGTATGAATTATAACCAGTTGGTAGTACAATTTGATTTGAACTTTACTACTGTTTCAATTGTTTTTTAAACCAGTTATACCTTATATGAAAGAATATTCACTTTAATATTTACTTAAAGTAATATAGAATTAACTGTTTATCCTGCCATGCCATCTATTTTAAAACCTCATGCCGGCTTCAATGAAGATTCAAGCCATCTCTGTCCTTTCTCGGCAATCTTACAAAAAGCTGTTCAGGTCAGAGAATAGGAGATACTGACAACGTATTGAGCTGGGTATACTTTATTAGGATTCTGGAACAATTTACTATGGGATTGGATAATGTATGTACTCTGAAATTTAGTCCATAAATTAAGACTTTTCAAAGCCTAAGTCGAAGGAGTACATAAAACTTTGCTGTAAACTGCCTATTTCAACAAGAAGCTGCAATTGAGGAAATGAGAGGCCACGAATCTGCAACTTGAAACTGTCCAAACTGAAAATACTATGATATGTCTGCTAAGTCACTATGTCCCAGTGTTTGGAGGTGAGTCCAGTGCAGTCTCTCTGTCTGCAGCTTCATTAATTAACACACTCAGACATACTAATCATTCCACGTTTTCCTTGAAATGTTAGTGCGTTGAGTTGTAGAGAAATTCAATTGCATATCTAATGCAATCTTGCCCTCATATGAGGTGGAAAATCTTCAGTTTGATATCTGGTAAGTTATCTGCCATTCTATGCATGCATTGAGTTGTAGAGAATTTCAACTGCATATCTGATGCAATCTTGCCCTCATATGACGGAAAATCTCCAGTTTGATATCTGGTAAGTTAGTTGCCATTCTACACGACTTCTAAATTGAAAGATGTGCTAGGGTATCAACTATCAAGTGATCCATCTAACTGTGCCTAAAAAAGTGTTTGTAGTTATTATAAATAAACTAACAATAAGACCTGTTATGTTTTACTTTTTGCATTAAATGGCAATTATGATTAGAGTATATGGCGTTGTGTTCCGGATAGATGTAATGCACATATGGCTATTAATTTTTTGGGATTAGAATCATGCAGTTTTTTCTTTCAAGCATTAGTGATTAGTTCAATGTTAAAGAGTCTTCTGTTCACCTAATGTAGTTAATGTATTATTGTCTGAATCTGAGTTGTTATTGTACTATAGAGGGTTTTTACATAATCTGCAATGCTGACCAATGTATGTCCTTTTTCCTGACAAGATGTCACTAGCATGGTCATTACAATTATGATGTCTTCATTTTTTAAAGCTCTGGATCACTTTGTATGTGTACTTGATGCTTGCAGGTTCCACGGTATCCTATTCTCCGGAAAGATCTACTACAGCTTTCACACAGGTGTGTGTATGTATGTTAATAAGAGATCAGTTATTCTGTTATCCTTGTAGTATAAGTGCTGCCTCGGAAACAAAATCTGACCAGAAGGAAACATAAAGAGAAACCATTACCCAGTAAATTCAAGGTAAGACTCAAGATAGATACTGAATTTCGCCTCTTTAGATTGGAAGACATGATGATGCTGTCCTGCTTTGTAAAACAGGCTAGCTGCACTTCCAGATGAGGCAAAAAAGAATCTTGAGGATCCTGATAGTAGGTAATATTCAACCTCACTGTTTCACATTACAGCAATAAATAGTTTTGTAATTTATTATACATTTGAATGCAGGAACTCTTGCATTCAAGGCAGCTGCTTATAAGATTTCATTTAGTTGTTTGTATGTTATAGAGTATAAGTGAACAAAGGCTTAACTAGGTTGATCTGTAATGTCATCCATTGTTGCCTGTGTATAAACTTGAAGATTATTCAATGAGAAAGCAAATTCACATTGATGAGAATAACTTATATTTAATTCCTTGTAAATATCTCTGTATTATGAATTCCACCTTGTAAATTTGGCCTAGTATGCTTTAGAACCTTAGTTTACATGTAAAATCCACCAACTTAAGCTTGGCCTCGTATGCTATAGAACCTTAGTATACATGTAGAGTTCACCAACTGCATCTCACTAACTGAATGAGGTGTTCTTGCACATGTACAGTTCACTAATTGAATTACAGTTCGACTGAATGAGGTGTCCTTGCACATGTATGGTTGACAAATGGCATCTCAGTCAGACTGATTAAGGCGTCCTTGCATGCATACAGTTCACTAGGTACACATAAGTTAGACTAATTGAGGTGTCTATGCATGCTCAATTCAAGGGTGGTCTGCATCCCCTCAACGTCACCATTGAAAACCTATTTATTCATATTAATAAATGGTTTGCATCAACAGTTTTGGTGGCTATCACTTTTAACCTCTGCTGTCTTATGTATGTGCATTTTAATTTCCACTGTCTTTTACTTTCTGCACTTTGTGAGTTTATATCAGACATGGATTCTGAAATATCCCTTGTGGGATACCACTTAAAAATGCACAAACTATTGAAAATTTGCAGCCAAATAAAATACTGATTTTTGCAGATTTTTACAGTAAGGGCAGAGAATTAAAGAAAATTAATATCTCCCAAAATATCCACCCGAATTACTTGAAAATTTAAAGAGGGTTTGCTAATATTATAAAGGACATAAGAAAACTGTTTTTGGAATTTTATAGAAATTAAAATGCTGCCAGAAAATTACAGCATGTCCTAGACGGCTAGAAAACTTATAAAATTCGTAACTCTCCAAATACATGAGCAAAAATTATGAGACTTGGGAAATAACATTAACAAATATAAGAAATGATATTTCAACCTTCAGATCTGCAAATGGCCAACTGGAATACCCTCCAAATAAATGCTGCAAGTCGCCTAGCTTGGAAAAGGGTTGGAAATTGATGAAGATGCCTTCAAAGTGATGCTAAGCCCTGCCCAAATGGCTGCCGTAAATCTGATCTGAAAGCCCTCTAGTTATCTTCCCCAAATGCCCCCAAAACCCTCAAAATCCTTCCTCTGAAACCTCTGATAATATTCCTGTAACACAGCCCAGAAAGCGGCTCCAAAATGACAAGCTAGGGTAGATCTCTCACTACTGAAGAATGCCCTGCTAGCTAGGGATGGATCTCTCACCATCGAAGCTAGGGTTCCTGTGGGATTTCACTCCACAAGCTGTAGATTTGCAAACAGTTGCATGTGAAGGAAAATAAAATGTATGCAAAAGTCCTTTTCCTTTCTCCCCCAGCTCCTTATATAGTTCTCCAAGGCAAAAGAGCCCCAATAAATTCTAGACGCATTTATTTCCATGGAGGGGCCAATAAAATAAAAGTAACTAAAGTTACTTTTTCCTTTTTAAGTCGCCATGGTCCAAAAGTGACCTCCAAATGCAAAACTTGAATATTAGTACCATGCGGCCCTTTCCCAATAGCTCCCAACGTCCACAACCCCTTGGGTATGACCACGGCTTGGACTCGACTTGGCCCTTAGGCCTTTGGCGTAGGAAAGGGGACATTATAGATTCCAATTTGATGCAACTACGTAGCCAAAGGTTTTTTAAAGACCAGCTGTTGACCGGCAGTTTTGGGAGCTGTTCTAAGGCTGGTTACCTGTAAGATATGTGTGAGACACATGGTGTGAAAATAACTTAATAGTTCAAGACCAATTAGAGCAAGGCATGTGACAACACAAGTCACAAAGGAGCGTATTATGGGGGATCTTGTGAATGCCCAAAAGAGGAATGTGCGAGCCAGATGGATGTTTTGGAAGGTTCTAGAGAGGAATATTCGCCAGAATATCCCTGAGTAGGCTGGTTGCAATATCCCTGAAAAATACTTTAAATAAATATGAGTATTTCTGTCAAAACCTTAGGACAACAGCGTATAAAATAAACTTTTATGACAGCAGCGATAATCTGATTTTTAAACAAAAAATTGAGCAAACTGCAATGTGCCAAAACAAGCTTTTATTTATCGATTTTGAACCAGTTACACAAAAATACCATAGTGTTTAAAACAAGTATTTTGGAGTTGACTGGATGAACACTTGTACCCTGAATGGCCACTACAATCCCTGAATGGTGTTGCCAAGCTGAGATGCGAGGGATTCTGTTCTCAAACCCGTGTGCAAATGAGGGATTTTGTTCTCTATTGCTGATGTAGAAATAGAAGCTACTTGCAGACAAGGATGTAGTTGATATATTTCCAAGATGAATGTAATAATAAACTCCAAATCTGCCTTTATAACTTCCAAGGACTTCTCCAAAGTTGGCGACCCCTCCTAAAAATAGGAATAAACAATATAAAATTGCTTTACCCTCTCTCCCATGTTGGCACCCCATCCTAAAAATAGGAATAAACGATATAAAATTGCTTTATTCTCTATCCATCCTAAAAATAGGATCTTGATGCTCATGCAACCTATTCTATCTTTGGCACCCCATAATAGAATGATGAAATAAAATTGCTTTATCCTCTCTCCCATGTTGGCACCCCATCCTAAAAATGGGAATAAACAATATAAAATTGCTTTATCCTCTCTCCATCCTAAAAATAGGATCTTGATGCTCATGCAACCCATTCTATCATTGGCACCCCATAATAGAATGCTTTACGTTATCATTATTCTATCTTTAGCGCCCCATAATAAAATGCTTTATTTAATTATTATTCTATTTTTGGCACCCCATAATAGAATGCTTTATTTAATTATTATTCTATCTTTAGCGCCCCATAATAGAAGTTCATCATTCTATTATTATTTTATTTCTATTTTTTTGGATTAAAAATATAATTTAAGTGTCCTTTTTCCAATTAAAATATAAAAATACCCTTAGACCACTTAAATTAATTTAGTTCCTTTTTGATTTCTTCTTAGCCTACGGAAATTTATAATAAGAATAGGTTTTGGGTATTTAGAATTAATTAATTCTGAAAAGGGGACATTACAGTGTGCCCTTCCCAAAATTGCTTGCCCTCAAGCAATTGCAAGTCCATTTTACAAATATCTGGATCCCAAACTCTCATGCTCACACAATTTGGAACTTGTATGAACCGATCTATGTGCCCTTTGCCACTCAAAGTGTTTTTCACTCTATCACCATTTCCATTATGTTGTCCATGATGACCACACATCTGAAATAACTTAGTAGGAAGCAACAAATCCACAACACTTTTATATTTCTGGCTGTCCTCAACTTGTTCACCTTTCTTTTTCGAATGAAGCTGGTTGAGATATCTTCAGCATCCCCAACCTTGTGACTCGGAACTTCTGGGTTAGGATCAACATTCTTCTTCGTCTTGAACTCTTCACATTCAACAAGTGAATCTTGTTGACGAATGCAAACGTTAGAAGTCGATAAAATATATTTATGATTCTTGTTAAAGTCATGAACACAATCAATTTGCTTCCCATAGGTTGTTGTTTACTTTGCGGAATGGGAACCATGTGCGGGCCACCTCTAGGACCGATTTGGGATGCTATTGTTGACACATGTCACCATCTTGGATTGCCTAGATCATGTGCTCTTTAACCTTTATGCTCAACTTTAGCGTCCCACTTTACCAAAAATAATAGTTCGCGTAGCTTCTCTCTTTGCTTCAATATATAATGTGAGCACCTTTACATATATTGTTTACACAGGTTTCTTCTCACCAATGTGGCATAATTCTCACTGTGTATTTTCAAATGGGCACGGGTTTGTACACCATTAGAGACATTGTTTGAAGCTTTTGGGGGCTCCAATCTGACCGTTAGGTTGTGAAACACTTGTCTATGTGGTTGTAAATTTTATTTGGTTTGAGTGACCTCCTTTGGGCTCTTTAAAGCTTGTAAACACATTTAGACGTCACTAGGAGAGCTCTGTAATATGTGAATGTTGTGACCATGTTTTGGGAGCTCTATAACTGTTGAGATTCTGTGACTGCTGAAAGGCATAATTGAAGGCTTAAGGGACCAAGAGACCATGGGAAAGAGAGGAAAAGAAGGCAAGGGCCTGAGGGAAAAATGTGACCAAGAGGATGTGCATTGATGATTTGTGCTTTAGATAACACAAGGTTTACAAAAATGGGTTAGGGGTAAATTTTGTTAATAGTAACATAATCATTAAAAGATTATGAGATGAAAAAGTACTTAACATTGTCAATGAAAATTTAGAGGTTTAAACCCCTAAATGTCACTTTAATAAAATAATCCACATAAATATTGTTTTAAGTCCAAAATCCAAATGTGATGTTTTAAACGACTTTTCAAATAAAATCCGACACACACCTTAGACAACTCAGATCATTTTATGGGACCCAATTAGCCAAAGCACAAGGTAACTATGCATAGTAAGAATAAAGGATTTCAGTATACTTTGCCTATCAAGCTAGGTGTAAAATCTACTATGCATTTCACCATTCTAAGTACTTATCTAAACTTCTAATGTTTGACTATCTCTATGAACTTTAAAATGTCAAAAAATACGGCAAAAACTTGCACATTCAAGCAATTGAGAATTTCCAACAAGATATAGTATAGGGATTGATAATCTTGATCCATGAGGATTGTGGGAAAGATGAAGATCCTCCTTTCTCAAAATCCAATGTTACAATCCATTACCAAAAAGAGAATTGATGACCATTCAACCAAGTTTCAATTTGGATCAAAGTGCATGTCCTCAAAATTCAATTTCACTTACCATCTGCTCATAGAATACTCGAAAATAGATGGAGGAGAAGGGGATGTGGAATGAAAGGAGAGGAGAAGGAAATACAAGAAATGAGGAAGGAAGAATGGGCAAAACCAATGAAGTAACCTTGAGTATCGTAATGCCATGTAAATGACTAAGAAAGTGGATACCACCTATAAACTGTATGGAAATTGGGAGTGGAAGCAATAAATAAGAGCAAAAGCAATTCTTGAGAAAATTGAAATGTGTGAGAATTAAAAAATCATAAAAAGAATGGCAGTGTACAAGAATTTAGAAGATCACAAATAGAATGGAAGACTTGGGATGAAAGACTTAAGATTAGAAGCTTAAAGAGGATTTGTTTAGGCCAAAGATCTATATTTATAGTAGTAGAAGGCGGTTTGCAGTGTTAAGACTAGTTAGAATAGTCAAAGGCAGTTTTAAAATGAACTGGGATCATACAAGTCAAATCGTTAGTACTGCAATCGAAGCGCTACTAATGGAGCCAAAGTGCAGTAGTATAGTGGCTTGTGATTATGTAAAATCTATTTGGTCAGAGGCCAATAGGATACAAGCGCTTTGCGGCCAAAGTGCCACCTATAAGTGGCACTTTTGTCCCAAAGTGCCACTTGCAAGGTGGCACCTTGGGCCAAATTTAGTTGTCCCATGTTGGTAAAATGAGGCAGTGGGGTCACAAGTGAGGTTTCTAGGGGTGTTGGGTAGAGGAAAAGAGTGCAAAGAAAAGTTTCAAGCTTAGTTTCCAAGTCTAGAAATCCGGATCTGCTCAGCAAGGCAAAAAATCCAAAAATCTGGAACTCTTGAAAAGTTTGGAAAATTCGTTGTGGAATATATGCATATTATCTTTGAGCATAATTTATAAATATGAAAACATTGACAAATATAGAGAAAAACATTAATAATATAATTTAAAAGGTTAATATATTTAATTTTAAATAATTTATGAGGGTTTTGGGAGTCTTCTTATTGCAAAAAAACTGTTTTTTTTTGGCGAAAAAACAGGGCCGACCTAGACCAGAATTTTCCAGGCTACTTGAAAAATTTGGATCCTGCTAGATTTTGTGCAGATTAGGCTAGATTTGGTAAATATGGTTTTGAGGTCAAAATGAGTGTCTAGGAGTCAATTGTATGTAAAATGGTTTGTGTAGGTCTAGTATTATTGGATATGGCTTGACATGAGTCATAATGGTGCACAAACGTCGAAACAAACATAAAATTGTCAAAATTGACAAATGCAATAACTTATTTGTAGTCACTCAGAATGACTCAACCAAAAGGGAATGCAAAGAGGATGTTAAAACACACAATGTGGCAAAAAATCAGGAGAAATTGAGAAGAGTAAGACCCAAAACGAAAGAGTACTTAAATGACGACAAAATTGATATCTGAGAAAGAGGGGTTTCTAAATTGGCCAATGACCAAAAATGTGGGAAATGATGGTATCCAACAACATGGAAGTTTTCAAGGGAAATTGGGGTGTTGAAGGCAAAAAAATGACTAAAGAGAAGAAAAGCGACTAATAGTGACAAAGTGACTAGAAAGTCAAAAATCACAAAAGAGAAGGCACATTTAAGAGATGCAAATGGATATTCATTTAGGATGTTTTTATTCTTCAAATGAACAATTTTTGAGGTTTCAATCATCATTGGTCCGTGATTGTGTGGCAATATATAGTGCCTGAAACAAATTGTTTCGGGGTGCATATACAAGTGACCTTTCTTTACGTTGTTATTTTGACACACCATACTAGCATCAGTGTTCAGGTTTGCACTCTCATCATCCTAATGGCCCCCTTTCTTATTAGTAATTTCCTTTCCATGTAGCATGATCCCATAAATTCCTATCAATTTAATACTCAAGTATCCTCTCCTATTTTCCTGAGCTTCACCCCTCTCCACGATGGCAGCCTTAGAGGAATTAAGACATTCACTCTACCTTGTTCACTATACAGTCATAGATCACACATTGTATTTAGAAGACCCTAAAGGACTTTAAGGACCATTGGTTTGCTTGGAGCATCAACTTTCATCCAGATCAAAGCTACCAGTCATGCTAGGAGGACTTTCTTCCATAGGAAAACGTCAGTACCAGATTTCTATGTACACAGCTCATACTTTGCATGGACCATGTGCTGCTAAAAATGAAAGTGTTTACCCTCTGGAAAAGTCCTCAACTACCCTTCGCTTGCTTCAATATATTCTGACACCAATGAAGGGATTACAAGATTGCTAGAAGATATTATTGCTGCTCAGGAAACAAAGGACATTATTGCCTTAACCAAACCATAGTCTTATGCTTCTCATGACCATCAAAACTGTTATCAGTAGAGCTGTTACCCTCCTCCTCAAGTGACATCAAGATCTTTATTATTTCACACCTACAATTTCAGTTTGGGGACTACCATCACTCAAGCACAATCAGTTTTTGGGATTTCTGAAAGATACTATCAAGCTCTGAAAAACATCAAATTGACCAATACTCAAGTGCATCGGTCATCTTCATGAAAAATGATGGCAATGAGGATCTCAATACTTAGAAATCCTCTATAAAAAGGGCCCGGGGACAGTGCAAAGTAATCTACATGTCTTGACATAAATCATCAAAGGTCTACAAGAGGAAGAAGAGTTTTAAAAACTGTCCAGGATGCAGACTTACAATCCAAGTACCTATCAGAAAAATTCTAGAGGAATGTCTCTTGACAAAGAGAAGGTGCCATTCCCATTAATGATGATGAGGTTGCTTTCACTCTCTAGGCCTTTTCATCAGCCTCAATAGCAGCATTTAAGTATTCAAGAAAAATAGCTAAGGTAACCCATTCCTCTCTTTTTAATACTCCTAGCAATAAGTTAAACGTCAAGGCCCCTTTCCCTCCAATTTATCCAAAGTATCAGCTCCCTACCCAGTCTTATTCTGTGACTGAATTGGACGATACGGTCACCTAGGGAAGAGGTCTTAATACTCTCGTGCAAAATCATTTCAACACTCCTCTTGTTAGTCAGTGTTCCTTCTTCCATGTGCAAAACCGTTTTAGTCTTTTGGGGATAGGTCCAAACCAGTCTGTTAGCATCTTTTCTCCTTATTCAGGTTTCTCCAAGTCTGCCCACGGACTCAACCAGTCATGTTGACCAAATACACCATTTCAGTATCAGTTCCAAAATTCTTGGTCTTGCCCCTTTGGGAGGGATAAATAATGACCAATGGGAGAATGGTGAGCACACCAAAAGCCTCGGGTCGCTTACATCCAATTTGCAAGTCCTTTGTGCCTTTGCAACAATGGCTGAACATACCCATGCAATGAATAATAGTATTTTTGAGAAATAGATTCCTAACCCTTGGAAAAATGTAGTCAATCTAGTTCATGTTGCATAGCTACAACAAAGTCACAATGAGGCCCTTTAACGGTGTACATGACCAACAAACTCCAATTCCATCAACAAAAACTAGAAGTAATAGTGAACCTTCTGCTATGAGATAACACCAAGAGGAGGCTTGCTGAGATCTGAATCAGGGGATTGGACAATCTTACACGAAGAGGCAGGCTATGGATGCTGAGAGTTTGGTGGAAGCAACAGTGATAGATGCTACTTGGGCTAACCTTGATTACAGGTCCCAACCTCCTGGCAGCCTTGTCATCAGGAAGAGGGCAAAGCTAAAAAAATCTCTCTCTTCAGGGAAATATATTAAATCTGTGAAATTTGATGTGGAAAAACAATTTTATTTGCCCAATCTTTTGTACATTATGTTCAACACTCAGCCTTTTGATGTCTAATTTCAGAATGGGATGTTGAGATTCGAATATATGTTAATCTTAAGTACTCTTAGCTTCTTAGTAAATTTAGGCCATAGATACCAGTGTTAGTTCCTTTGTTTTGTTGTCTAGGAGCTGGAATTCCTTTAATATTCATAAGCTCCTGCAAAATGCTCTTGCCGTTGATCCAATGCTCTAGGCATCAATGTATCTAATTAGTTGTTTTTTTAACAACTGTGGCCTTTGTATTAACAACTTTTGGGTTCATGTGAATGTTTTCCAAATCCAAATCCAAATCATATCAATCATCTTAAAAAATTGGAGTTTCTCGATGCTTGGAGATTGATATGTCCCTCAAAGAATACACAACATAAACTAAAGAAGGAAAATACACAAACCAAAAATGAAATGAAGGAATAGCTGCCAAAAAACTGATGTGTATAGTCTCTTCATAAAGTAGGCTAAATGATATTACAAGGAGGATAAGTGCTGGTTGAATAAAACCTAGCAAATGGAAACTGCCCTAGAACTGTTAATGCAAATACAACTTAGTGTGATTTGCGTGCAGTTAAGATGGCTTTAGTGAACTAGCCCAAGCATACATGCAAGATATTTACAATGATGTAGTTACATCCAAGAGAGGAAATACTAACTAGAAGGATTCTCTTTGTTTCCTCCATATCGAGAGTAAATTGTCCACAACTTCTACATGAGACGAAAAAACCTCCGTGCAAAAGCAGATGTGGAGAATCACTTAGCTTGTGTCGGAGAAGTGCCTTTGTGTCCAATCAGGTATTTGGTGGTTTGCTTCTTTTGATTTGTGTGAGTCTAAACATTGGGTAAAGTATCCCCGGCCAATGGTTGTTGAACAACTCGAGTTGTATCTTAGGATGAGAAATGGAAACCTCCGCCAACTGAGATGGCTCACATTGACAACATCATGGATGCCATGTTCAGCTGTAGGATCTAGGCCAAAGGAGCAAGGCCCAACTGTTAGGAGAATAGTGTAAGGCCTATATCTGATAGGCTTTAGCTTGTGATGTTTGCTGTGAAACCTTTGCTTATTCAAGTGAAGCTAAACGTGATCATCAACCTAGAAAGAATGAGGTACTTGATGATGATCATGGAGTGGCTTAGATTTGTCTCAAGTATGTTAAGAGAATTTGCTGAATTTTGGTGTGAAGCTTGGCTGAATTCTGCTCGAAAGAAGAAGCTTTGTCTTGATCCTTGTGTTGGTGGGATACATCTGGAGATGTAAGAGCAATCATAATCTCATAAGGTGCCGAAGTTTAGAAGCCACAATAGACTTAATTGAGAATGCCCCATAGTTACCATGTTCGGGCGAACACAGGCGAAATTCGGTTCGGACCGAATTTTCAGGGAAAAGCGAACTTGTTCGCTAGGTTCGGTTCGGTACTAATTTTTTTTTTCCTTTTTTGGCAAAAAAGTTCGGTTTTGGATTTTTTTCACAAGGAAAGAAAACTTTTTGCCATTTTTGGAAAGGGTCCGGGAAGATGTAGCAGCAAAAACTTGCATGTGCCATAACTTTCATTCTATGGCTCAGTTTCTAGTGCCGTTTTCTCCAAAAGTGTATATTTTCTCAAGCTCTACGCATTGATGGCAATATTTTTCTTATTTTCATAAAATCCATTTTTGCACCTTTTTGGACCAAGCAACTTCTTATTATTTAGAGACATTAATAATTTAATAGCAATATGTAGAGATTAATACTTAATAATAGTAATACTTGAATTTATTACCGAATGTTTAAGTTACTTTAGTAACTAGTTACATAAATTTAATTATTTTAGGTTTAACTTTTAGTATATTATTAATAAGTATTTTAGTTTTTATAATTTTTTTGGTAATTATTCATATTTTTTATTTTTTAAAAATTTATAATTTTTTCGAGCCAAACCGTACCGAACCGAATTTTTACAAAATTCCGAACTTCCGAACTCTTTTCCCTATCCGAACAACCCGAACTTTTCGAACATGGTAACTATGAAATGCCCTATTGTTTTTTGGTTAGCCCCATTTTGGTTATGCTGAATGATATGTAAGTAGTGATCCACTGCTTATTAAACTAATGATAGTTGTGGAAGGCATGGACTTAGGTGCAACTATCAACCTTAGTTTGTTCATCAGTTTATGGATGAAATGAATTAAAGAATCACAATTGACAACGAAGAAGCTTCCAAAATGATTGCCAAAAGTGACTTAAGAAGCGTAAGCTGCAGTGTAAAGTGATATTAAGCGGCTTCCCAAAATTGACCCAAACATGTTTATGGAACAAGTTTGGAGCTTGTGGAGCATCAACTATCTTGGTGCATGGCATGATGATCGCCATTTTTGAAAACAACACAACCACAAAGTTGCATTCATGTTGCCACTAAGTGTTTAGAGGACCACTAATGAAGTCAATAGAAATGGATTCCTATGGTTGAGAAGGTATTGGGTATGGCTGATAGACTCCAAGCTTTTGATTGGAAGGCTTGGACATACTACAAGGGGAGTAGCATCAAACCGTGAATAACACAACACAATGAACATAGTGGTGTTGATATCTCAAAGAGGAGGCGGGTCCCTTTGAACTCAAAGCCTCATGAATCTTGAGTACACATTTGTAGCTAACCTATGTTTCTCCGAGATTTCAGTGGGTGGGGGACATGTTATAGAAACAATTGGTTTCTGGATTTAGGGGGTAGTGGGGAAAATTGTCATGTATGAAATAGAGTGCATGTGTGTGTGGGTGTGTGCACACGCATGTGCATGTGTGCAAGTGTGTCTGTTTGTGGGTGTCTATGTGCACATACGTTTGTGCATGCATATGTGTGTGACTGCAAGAGAAATATACAAATCTTCTAGCTTTTAAGTTTTCAACGGAAATTGAAGCTATCAATGACACCTCAGATCAGATGAAATTAGTGAAGATAAGTCCCCACGAGCAGACATCATCCTTGAAGGTACTCATACTGCATAGTCGTAATAATAAAAGGAAATAGAAAGGCTATCACAAACTGCTGGGAGCTGAGTGCAACATCATTTGGTAGACCTAGTACATGACCACCCGAGGTTGGAGGGGGGAAATGGCTAATCACTGCCTCAGGGATTGCTAATTACACCCATTTGTTATCCTTCCTCGCAGTCACTACCACAACTTGGGTGTGATAAAGTTTGTTTGGATGGAAGCACAAAGTTTCAAGGATGCAAACGCTCCTCAGCAAACCCAATGATAAGAATGCCATCCTAAGTCATGCAAGCCCTATTTAGAATATTTCCATACGATCTAAAGTCTCCTAGAAGATAGCATGGTCTGCTAGCAAGGGTTCATTGGGCTTCACAAGGCCACTAACCTGAATGCGCAACTCCTTAATTCATTGTGATCTTTCCTCTTCAATTTTTCTCTTAAGAACTAGCTCAACAATAGGGTGGGCCCTTTTACCTTTGACCGCCTACACCCATGAACTAAACTTATTTTTAAAAAGCTTTCTTGTAAGTTGTGGTTTTGTTTTTCAGGTTCTGATGTTGGATCACAATCTTTGATTGCTTGTTTTAATATCAAAAACTATCTTCTGGAGGTGAACATCCGATGGGGGCGTTTAAGGTTACTCAAGTTTGGTAATCCTCTCTTCCTGAAACTGAACACTGCTTTTGAGTTATGGGTCAATAGTGTACATCTGTAACTGACTCTGAAGCTGTAGCAGTTTGTCACGAAGATCAACTCACAACATCTCTAGATCAGAGATCTGGTGGGAGAGCCTCTTGTGTTTGATCTTGGCGTCTTGAACTTGTGAGGAGAGGGATTTTCATATCCAGGAAGAAAACCCCTTAGGGTCACGATTTCTTAGGGGTTGCAGATATTTAGGAGCAGAGAAACTGTTGCATGGTAGGCCACGGTATAGGTGACATCCAATAAGGTGTTCGGACAACCGAATCAGTATCAAATTCAATAACTGCCCCAGTTAGCTTTCTTTCAATGCCAGAGTTTGCAGTTTTTACTAAACCTCTGAAAATAATCAATACATAGGAAGATCTTGGTAAATAATGGGAGTCAAATGTGTTTTTTATCGTTTTTTGTGTGGTCAAATTGGAACTTAAGGATCAAATTTCAGCTTACACTTAACCATGCATTTTGTGAAGTGAGTTCTGGAAAATTTAAATAAATATTTTAATTGCAAAATTGCTTCAGCATTTGAGTGAGGATTTCCATTGATAGAAAATTTGACAACAGTGGTCTCCAATGGTGATACATTGTCAGCCTTAGGGTTCTAATATCTTCTTTGCAGAAGTCCACATTACTCAGATAATTTTACCATATAAAACTTTGTACTGAACTTGAAGTTTCAATCTGTTTCATTTATAGCAACATCACAGCTCATGCTGCTTTTATCTGAGGCAACCTTGGTGGTAATCAGCTTGTTAGTTCTTTGGAGTTGTAAGGATTGATGTCTGAAAGTGACATTGTTAGGGGCAAAATATTGAGCAGGTTCATAAATATTATCGCTCAATGGCATGATTTGTGTCAATAAAAAAAAAGTATCAATATAACGGAGACATTTTTTTGGTTCATAGTTGTATGCATATCAAATGAAGACTTGATTTGCTTCTCATGTTTGACCCTATTATAGCCAACATTTAAGAATTCTAAAAAATGGGACTAACGAGTGGTGTGACTTGGAGAACTTGCAGACAAATTATGGATCTTGATTAACAAGCCTAAATCTATTGTCTGCAACACCTGTAATTGGATTTTTATTGTTCTTTATTTTGTTAGATCTTTGTTGATGTTATTGTGCTGTGCAAGACAATATTGATACGATAAACTGACTTTTTTGGCATCTAGGTCTACTTTTCAAATAGACACATTGTATTACACCATGTTTTCATTACAAAATTATCTATGTTGCATGAGTCCATTTGATTTCTTTTTTCCTAACATCTCATCTTTTCCTTCTTCAGGTACTCATTTGGCTGGAGTCACGGGAAAGAAAAATTAGAGTCTGGACAACCAGGCAAGGGAAAGCCATAACTAGTCACCAATACTTCATAATATAATATGCAAAAAATGAAGAAGAATTTATCAAGAATGAAGAGCTACATTTTTATAAAATAAAAAAGGCTATGTTGTGAAGTCATGGAATCGTATCGGACGAGGTTTGGATTTGAGTGTGGGTTTGAGTATAATATTAGGAGTTTTAAGTTTGATGGTTTATGTATTGCAGCCCTATAAAACACACTTAATTCTTCAACTAACACACATGATTGAGCTAGTATTTGAAATGAGACATGATAGCATAAAATGGGAAAATATTGTCCATCTTACATTGAAAAGTCCCATAAAAGTTCAATATGCCCACACAAAATTATTTGTTCCCTGAGGAGGTCATATTTTAGTCTAAAATACCCCCAAAGCGAGTCTTTCATAATGACATAAACTTATATACACAACGGAGCTGACCTAGACCTATTTTACCATTAAAAGGGGGCACATTCTCATCATAGATACATGAATAGTGAATGGAAATTGCATCCCAAACTCTGCATTGAATGGTGTATATTTTCAGTCCACTATAAAATAGGTTTCCACAGGTGTTAGGGTAGAAGGGGCAGTTGACTTGTGGTATGCATTACTCATATTTAGATAGGAAAGGGCTCAATGGATATCTTTTGTAATTGGTCAAAATATAAACTTGTGAATCAAGTTATATATGGTTCTCAGTTGACATGTTTCATTGTCAGTCAGAATGGATTAGAGATCACAGATTGCAAATCATTTCTGCTTATAAAAGGTAAGAGTATAATAACAAGTTTGGATCTCACAATGGGAGATATCTTTGAGTGATTCCTACTTAATGAATGATGTATGTTGTAACCCTACCTTAAGGGTATTTCTATTGTTTTTCTGAGTATATTGAAAATTGGGGCAGATTAGACCACCATACATATCCCAGCATAAGATTTATGGTAATATTCTTTATTAATTTTTTAATTTACGTTTGGATCTTATCAAGTGGTACCAGAGCAGCGATTGGGAAAGTGGGAGGAGTTCGTTTTTTTGCAGATTTGGAATTAATTTGTTGATTTCATTAAAAGTCACTCAAACTTGCAGAAGGTGTTTCCCTTAGCACGTCTCAGATTGAGTGAATTCTTACTTCATCAGAAAGTATGCTTCAAGAGCTATTCATAGGATCTAAAGTTTAGATTTGTGGCAGGAAGACTATATAGTGAAGGCACGATTTCTTGAAACCCTAGTTATTATATGAATTGTGATTCATGCAGATACCTAAGTTTTCTGGAAGGGATGATGTTGATGCTAGTGGATGCTGGTATAGATTCAAAGAAAGAAATTGTCAGATGCCTTTTGATTTGAAGTTTATCAGCACTAGCTTAGATGGGAAACTTCTATTTGGTGGTAACACTTCATTAAGTGGAAGGGTATTTTTTTGGGTTGGAATGAAGTGGAAGAAGCATTTTTGCCCGAGTGCTAATATGAGAAACTTCTTATGCTAAAAGGGGATGAAAAAGTCTACAAATTGTTGTTGATAAATAATGATGCAAAAATTTCATCTTTGAAGAATAAAATTCAATCCTTTGATTAGTTGGCGAAGAGTAGAACAAGCACAAGTCTTGAGTTGAATAGAGAAATAAAATTGTAGAGTTAGGGATCGAAGAATTAGGGATCGAAGAATACAATTCAATCCCTTGTTGAGGAATTAAAAATATTAACGTATAAACAAAAATAATAAGCTCAAAATATTAAGTAGGGAAAAGAGAAGGAAACCTTAATATTAAATTAAAAAACCAGGGAATACATTCAAGACATTGGTTTCCACCTAAAGAAGATTCAGCATTACAGGTGCATGGATGAATTTAATAGGAGGCCATTGTCTCCATAAACCCTAGTACTAGGTCTAACTTCATTCATATTGACTTGCCTAAGAGGGTGTAGTTTTAAACAAAGAATATCAAGAAGACAATTTTGAGGCTTGCTATGGACAAAATATATTTTGCACTTAGAATTTTATGTTTTTCTTAGGGATGGTTCTGATATTGTTCTTGGACTTCCTTGGCTAGAGACTTTAGAAAATGTTAATATCAATGTGCTGTAAATGTTCGCAGAGCTTTCGATTTGAAAAAGAAGAAGACATTACATTGTATCGCTTATCATATTAAGGAAGAGCATGAAGAGAATTTAAAGAAGACAATGAAGAATATACAAAAGATCATAAGGAAGATGACTAGTAAGGGTTGATAGAAGAGCATGCGAAAGGATCTAAATAAGACCATGGAGAAGAAGAATGTAAAGAAGGGTACAAGGAAATATGTGAAGAAGAGAACAATAAATGATCTGCAGAAGGGAACAAGAAAGAATACCTAAAAGGGAATAGAGAATATTCTGTAGAAGGGAACAAGGAAATATGTCATTAAGAGAAAAAGTGGTATCTAGAAAGTAGCATGAGGACTTGGGTAATTATGAAGCTCACACCACCCTTCACCCACTCAAGTTAAAGGAGCATGTGGAAGACAAGGTTGAAGAATTGAAGGACAGAAAAAGAAGCTAAGAGGGTTTGGTATATTGACACGCACATTACCACGAGAGCAAAAAATCATGGAGGTAAGGTGTGAAGTATGAAAAGAGCAGTGACTATTGGTATACATGAAATCAAATAAGCAAACATTACGGATATGCTTGGCATCATAAGACAAATGACTTTGGATCTGCATGGAATCAAGTAAGCAACACCTGTAGAGATGTACAGTGTCAGACAAGCAATAACTATGGACAAATGTGAAATTAGGGTAGCATAGAGGAAGCATGGCATCAAGGACCACCACCTATCATGTTGTCATGCGGATGGATGGATGACTGAGCATGTTGTTAAATGTATACAGATTTGTGACAGTCTTATTAGTTTGGCCTCTCCTCATGTTTCAAGGGTAAAATGTGTTAATGGGAGTGGAATGTTAGAATATTAGGGGGAAGGAATGTTATATCCCCAGTGACATAATATTATGATACACGAGGGGTCATGGAGTAGTCGACTTGTAGCGAGTATGATTCATGTTCAGAGAGCATGGGTCCAACAGGTAACTTTGTAAGCGTCAAATGGGTATCTTGTGAAAGACATTGTAGTTAGTTCTCAGTCAGCCTAATGTGTAAAAATTTACCCTTCCCCACTATTATTATATAAGTGGTTATGTATGGGGAGCATCCATCATTATGAATCATGGATTGGGAATCATTTCTATTGAGTGGTAAAGGTAGAGTAGAATAGCAGGTTTGGGTCTTGTACTGGGTCTGAATCATTCCTTAAGGATTGTTGTATTATGTAACTGTAGCTAAGGGTATTTCTTTTTCTATTTCTATTTCCTAGCATATTGAAAACTAGAGCACATTGTCCCACCATACATCTCTTGTGCATATTATTTATGTTAGTATTCTGCATTATTTTTTTATATTGGACATTTGGATATTTAAAAAGAAATTCCATAGAGGCCAATAAGCCCACACACAATCACCAAGTCCTAGAGGAGGCCACACTTAGTCGAAGGATCCACAGAGGGAACATTGGCTCACCTTACATCTCTTGTGCATATGGTTTATGTTAATATTCTGCACTATTTCTGTATATTGGATAGTTGGATATTTTCCAACGAAATCACATAAAAAAGCCAATAAGCCTACACCTAATCCCCGAGTTCTAGAGGAGGCCATGCTTCTGTCAAAATGCCCACAAAAGGTACCATTCACATGATTCATGAAGATATAAACTTAAATGCCCAATGGAGCTGACCTAGACCTCGTATACCGTAAAAAAGGTGCACATTCACATCATAGATACTTAAATAGTGAATGAAAGTTGTGTCCCAAATCCTCCATCATATATATATAGTAATAGTGTGTATATTCTCTCTGCCATTCAGCATATTTTCGAAGTACCCATGATCTCTGATTATGATATCTGAGTCTGGGTCGCTGTAATTTTCTTTGGGAGGCATGTATTAGAAATTGTTGCAGGACTGTATTATATTTTAATAAAGAGAGTTTTTGTTTATAATTGCTGCACTTTAGTTACATGTAATAAAGTCTTTATTAGGTATGACAATCCTGTTTGTTTTCTGATCTTGAGTTATATGTGACATTGTGTACATCCATTATAAATTTATCATTTTTCTCTTTGCAAAAATCTGTTTTTATTCTCTATTGCATTCTGTCTCTTATGATTAATTTCATGTCAAACATCTTTCTAAGTTTTTTTCTTTTTTCTTTTTTTCCATTCTCTTTTCTGCAAGAGGAGCAAAAGCTTTAAGGTTTCAGAAAGACTAGGTCCAACAGTAATGCTTTTGTGTCTAAGTCAAGTCATAAGGCTTAGAGAATCAAATCCATCTAGACAGGACTCTAAGCATCTGAGGACTGGTGGTGTCAATAAAATCCCAAGAGTAAATTGTCACTATCATGGTAAACTTCGAGATTGCTTGAAGAGGAACAGTAACATACAGAACAAGCAATGAAGTCACCATCAAACTGCAGGCCTAGAGATAATGTTCTTTCTGCTGCAATGACAACTAGTTGACCTTATGTTGAGTGAAGTGTTGATTCTATTGCATCCAATCATATGTCCTATAGACTATAATGACGAAAGTGTCAATTCCTGAGAAGATGATAAGCTAAAGAAAAGGTAATACATGAAGAGTATAGTGCTCTTGAAGTGAAGGGAATTAGTGATGTTTCTGTTCATAATGGTACAATTAATCTTGTTCCTGGTCTATAGAAATTGAATGTTCATGAATGACCAAAGTAGTTCAATGGGACTCAAATATATACTTTGGACAACATCCAAGAAGGTCATGTCCCCTTTTCAAATAAAGTATGATAAATTAATAATATAACTTAAGTGTTGAAAAAGTAACTTTATAAAAGACACTTATGTTTTATTATTATAAAAAGTAACTTTTTGATAAAATTTCATTATTATAAAAAGTTACTTTTGAACAAGCAAGTCATAATGAAGGAATAGAAATAGAAAGTTGTTTTTGGAGGCTTTTCCTTGGGAAAAGCGAAAGTAAACTTATAAAAGAGTGTTGAGGGGTCATTTGGACACATCTTTTTACTCTCATCTATTTGGACATTGAAGGTTTGAGCTGTTGCTGCAATTGCATTTGAGGACGAAAACCTCCTTTGCAATCCACATATGAGGACGAAAACCCCTCCGGTGTATTCAGATTTGTGGACGAAAACCCACTAATCTTCTGAGGTTGTTCCAATTAGGAGCTACATTTGGGGTTACAATCAACAAATTTGCAAGATCAGATCAGAATTATCAGAGCTAGGGCACACTTTCTGGGCACATTTTCTACATTTCCCGCTTCAAATCTGCAATTCAAGCGAAGGAATTCGGCCAGTGGAGAGACATCTGCCAAGACTTCAAGCAGGGACAGCTAGGGCACGATTTGCAGCCATATCTAGGGTTATCTACACCCTTTGGGGTTTTAGACCGGCATTTTGGGCATCATCCTTGGGCAGAATTCTTCGATTCCGGGTTGCATATTCATCATTTGGCATCGTCATGCCACATGGAGTGTCATTTATCATAGAATTGCTTTAATCATACATGGGTATTTTCTTGGTTTTTGGGTGTGAAAAATAAATAAGATAAATTCAGAACATTGTTGGATTTTTTTTTTTTTTTTTTTCATGATTATGTTCCTAGAGGCTTTTGGGATGTATTAAGCCTTTTGGGTATTCTAGATTACAAATATTTTGATCAGTAAATAGAAATTTCAGAAGTCTGCGTTTTTTGGTATCAAGGGTTTGAAATAAAAATAAGGTCATTATCTTATTCTTGGCATTAACAGCTGATTGCTGTCATAAATTTCACTCTGTTATACTTTTGCAAAAGGGTTTGTGGGTGTTTCCAGATTTCTCTTATTTGTGCCCTAAGGGGCCATTACACCTGGTCTAAAGAAATTGAATGTTCTTGAATGACCAAAGTAGTTCAACGGGACTCAAATATATAGTTAGGACAACATCCAAGAAGAGTTTGTGGAAAGCTCATCAAACAAATAAAAGAGAAACTAGATATAATGTTTGTCCAATCCATTATGGTTTAAATGAGCAAGTAAATAGCTATATTTAGAGGAATTGCTTAAAATTTTGTCCGTGTAGCTGTCTAACAGTAAGTTGAGGTGCTTGCCTTTATGATGATCCAGGTTTAAGCATGCGGGCATGCTCTCCACATTAGTATGAGGTGTTGTCCTTGATATCCTAGTGTAATTTAGTGCGTGTTCATGCACATGTGTGCGCAGGTACACTTTCCTTTGTGGATGTGTGTGCGTGAGCACATGTGTCCATGTTATGTACTCCACCCGGTGTTCAAAAGGGGTTTTTCAAAGCGAAATAATTAAAAAAACATCTAGATAGAAGACTAATCGTACTCATCACTGGTGGAAAAAGTTGTACTATTGACACCAAGTGCCTTTTGAAGAATGTCTTCTTGAGAATGGCTTGGATTGATACGGTTCTGCAATGTATTCCATGATGATATCAAAGTATTTCCACAGAAGGGAACTGGAAAGAAAGCACATCTAGGTTTCAAGTCCAAAGAATCCTTACTCTGTGAAAAACCCTGTTTATGTCTCTACCCTGTTGACTTGTAAGGAGATCATTAACAGGTGAATTGACCCCTCCTTTATGCTGTAGCCCCGGTCTAAGTGTGCAACTTTGTATTTGAGTTAAAGAGAAATGAATGATAGATCAACGACTGCTAGGAATTACCACTAACTGCAGGTTGCATGGCATTGCTTGTGCTTGAAATGGCATAAAAGAAAGACGTAATTGGTAGAATTGTATCGAGAGAGTAAAGCGATCTGCATCTGAAAGTAAAGCATATCCCCAAAAAATAAAAGTGAAAAATCTCTTTTCTCTTACTGGACTCTTTACAATGAAGGAGATATCTAAAGATTCATTCAAGTCTAACAAAAGAAAACAGTATATTCTAATGATCTTGTACTCGACACTTGAAAATGAAATGCTCAGATATTTCTCTATAATTCCCAAGTAAAATGCTTGTAAATCTGCTCTTCCTGCAAGAAGCGATGGTACTTTTCAGTCCTTAATTGCTGAGAACACCATTGCGCTTCAAGGTCCAAAGTCCTTTGGATTAAACATCTTCTCTGATCCTTTTCTTTTTCAAGTACCGAGTGATGATGTTAGTTTGAACAGATGAAACATCAAGATGCCCCTTTTTTTTCTTCTAGAGTTTCTGATTTCACTTTGTTCCATTCCACCGTAATAAATCTGCAATTTGGAGTAAATTCTAAACTTTAAGGCTAGCAGAACTAGAAGCATGGCGAATCCCTTTCTTTGAGTTGACCAGTCTGTAGCAAAGACAAACTGATCTGTGCTATCCTCTGAAATTTTCTCTTATCAGAAGAGGCTAGAATCTCACAAGCATGTTTTTGTATGGGGAAAGATGTTATATATGATAATCACTTCTCTAACATCAGTTTTAGCTTTGGTTTGGCATGGACATCTGTGTGAGGCTGTATAGGAGGGCTGTTGGAGGGCTGTTGCTGAAGCTATGGAGAGGAGCCGAGTTGAGCCCTGCAGGGGTCGAGTGAGCTGAGCCGCCAACCAAGTATACCCTTTTTATTTTTTTTTTATGTTATGTTTTTAATTTCTTAGGTTAGTTTTTATTAACTATTATTTTCTAGACTGCACGGATACGGGTATACGTATGGATATAGGTACGGTTTTGGTATGCTGAAACGGCAAATTTTTAAAAATCTCGGGTACGGTATGCTTTTGGGTATGTTTTATATATATATATATATATATATATGCATATAAAATTATAAATTTAAAGAAACATTTGCATACTTAATGAAATTTAATACTCATACAACTTAAAATCATTCATAGAACATGAAAACAAATTTGAAATTTCCAATACTTTGAGAATTGAGACTTGAGTTTGTATTGATTCATAATGTTCAAAACATAATAGTTAATAACATAGACTGTATTATAGATTTGATAATTCATTATTAATGCCTTAAGCTTGAGTTAGACGTATCATTGGACATTAAAAAAACATTTAAAAGTCATGAAATATTTTAATTCCTTTCTCAAACCAAAGGAGGACAGAGCAGCCGCTTGTCAAGGCAAGGATCTTGTCATTATATTTCAGATTCGATGAAATCGATTTGTAGGCTTGGCACCTACTATCAAAGGCAGAGAAGATAGGCTGCCTAACCACCAAGTGCTTCACTTGTTCCCCATGCCTTCCAAATTGACTGAAGAATAAAGGACCCACGAGGAGCAACAAGAAAGCCCCCAAATAGTAAGTCAACCAAATGAAGTCCTTTTCATCTCTCTTGACCCTTCGGAGCCTATTGGCAATATTGAATCTCACACGAACTTTCCAAGGTTCAATTCCAGTCAAAGCCCTCAAGTTTTATATATTTTTTTGCACTTAAAAAAAACCGTGTGGGTACGCTGTGGGTACGTACCCACAGGCATACCCGGGTAAGGACGTACCCACAGCGTACCCGAACTATACCCGTACCCACAGGCCCAGTACGTACATATCAGGCCTGGTACGGGGGGATACTTGGCATTTCCGAATAGTACACAGGTTAAATATAGGAGGAAAGACACGCTCAACGGGTGTGTGGTCTATCGGCAAGTATTCCTGCGAGGTGATTGAGCTTGTATAAACATTTCATAGAGACCTTGGTTCAAACCCAATGTGGGCAAAAATGTATATAAATCTTGTATATATATGAAACATCTTTCAATATATCATGTGTGTGTGTGTGTGTGTGTGTATTTAGGAAAGTGTATTATTAAATGATAAGATTCAATGTTGTCATGTGTCAGCAATATTCTAATTGATGCAGGAGCATTCTGATGGTTCACGCACCATCCCGCATCAACCAAATATATTTTAGATGTTTTCTAAATAAATTTTACTTGTTTTTCTATTATTCGACACTTGCAATGGCAATTGTTTTTTGCTGAACTTTATTCATTGTGCAACTTATACGCAAAGGCCTATCAATCCTCGTCGAACTTGAACTTGAACATGAACTCGAACCTATCATTGTGCCAACTGCTAAAAGAATGCCATAAAACTATTTCAATGGGACACAATTCCCATATTATGAACACGTATGCAGGCTTTCCAACAATATGATATTGCTTGAGTTTACAAACAGCTGACCCCATCGAGAATATTTGTTAAATTGATATATTTTAGTTTCCTGTGTTGCTCAATTTTCGATTTGTGCCTGATCATTTCTTGCTCGTTAGTCACATAAATACATGCTCTTTGTCATACGGAACTCTTTCTTTCACCAGTAAAGTTTGTGGAAGCCTTTGCTATCACATAGAAGTCTTATTTACTCGCAGAAGTTAGTTCAAATTCCGCAACGATTGGTCTTACACATACCGTAAAGCCTCTCTTGATAAAACAGATAGCTTTGAAAGCATTCATTTTATGCTAATCCAATTGTAACATAACCTCTAGCCGATGCTTGAACATATTATAAATCTTGTAAGTCTTACAACTTCGTCTATCACCATACAATATTTAGGAAAACGTGATGGGCCTTGATGACCTTATCGTCTAACGATGAACCGAATCAACCTAGTAAATGATAATGGAGATGATTTCATGGAAGGATTTCCTATTTTCCGATTTATGAGTTATTCAACAGTTAGTTATGGGGTGTATCGAGGAATCTTTGCAAGGGTATCTTACACTGCATGAAATCTTTTATTCTCCTAGGTGATGCTAGTCAAATTCTATAAATTTAGAAGGGTGTGGAGCATCTTAAGTATCCATTGATATCATTCTAGCTCTATCTGGAGGTAATCTGTTATTAGTCTGTTGCCCTTGAACCTAAGTAGTGTTGTAGAGCTCCATGCACTTCAATGGATATGGTTTTGGTTCATGAAGCTTAAAGAGTCCAATTTTGAATGCCTTACGAAAGGTCGTAACCAATTGAAACCTTAGCATTATAAAATTTCTAACCAAAATCTTGTCTAAGACTATAATGAAAATGTCATTCCGAATAGCCAAAGTTTTCCTCATATTAATGAAGAAGCTATTTGTTGTTTCTATTAGGTTTCGACTGCTAAGATGTTGTTTCAATGAGTTCTCACTCCTTTGATAATTGTGGACTATATGGTCTAAGGCATCCATTCATTGTATCCCTCCACCAACCACTTTCATCAATAACAATTTGTACCTTGAGGTTGATTGGTTATAGGATCAAGCTGTCGTAAGGGGCAGGTGAAATGCCTTGTTAAAGCAGCCAATGAGTTCCTTTGTAAGATTACGATTACATAATGCAACCTACTACCTTTACGAGGTAAAAGATAGTTGCATTCATTTTATGTCTTAATATATGCATGATGAAAAACAGTGATCACAAAAGCATACTTGAAGTCTCATGCAATCTTGTCATCAACAATTGGAAACAAAGTGTATCTTGTAGATGCATTTGGGGACGTCTCTAGAGATCAGGGACTTCATTGTCACCTTTCCAATAAGGTTTGCCCGCATCAAATATGAACAAGTGGGTCCCTTGAAACATCCCCAAAGGAAAACACCTTATTAAAGTTTCTAAGCAAGAAGCTTCAGTCATCTATAATCAGTTTGGTGATCCTTTCACTAGCATGATGGTGAAAAATCGGAACGTAAAAAACCATACTTTGAAACCACGAATCTAAATCATTGGAGGTTTCCTTGCCACCGGAAAATGTATTCATCTGTTAATAGCCCAAAGTTGATCCAAATTGAAAGAAAAAACTGGTAAAATTGCATAAGATGTTACGTATTGAAGCGGTTTATGAAACCTCTGATTGCCAAATGTCAATAGTGGTTTTGCAACTCCTTGATTGTACACAATGGAAATTACACTCTCGATAGGCTATGTACGCAAAGTAACAGCCCAAAATTTAAGAATTGTGGGTCTCCAATGTATCCCTCGGCCAAGAATTTTGTTGTCTTGGAGCACTACGATTGTCAGAAGATGTTGAAAAGATTCAAAAGATGCAATTGGATGTAGTCCCTCCAGTTGCCACCAGCCAACAGTTGGAACGTTTCAATCCAAGACAGGCGAGTGGTTTCCGACAAGCTTTAGCTAGGAATTTGCAGGGGAGGTTCTGTCCAAGTCTAGGCCCATGTTAAACCATTGAGGGATTAGGGTTGTAGTGGTGTCATTTCATATAAGGTGTTTTTAAAATAAAATAAATTAAACACCCTTAGCTGCGGGGGACTTCTGGGATTCTCCAAGACGTCCCAGAGATTTCCAAAAGTCCCCTCTAGCTAACGCTGCTTAAGTTTGAGTATGTGTGTTCAATTTTAAAAACATTTTTTGAAGCGTCTAAGTTACACCCCAACCCTAACCCTAATCAGTTAATGCACCCTCACCCAGTTGCACCCCTAAGTACTCCAAAAAAAACTATAAGCTTGTTGACACCCTCACTCTAGTGGGTTCACAATGAAAAAAATCAAACAATGCAAGAGTGAAAGCATTGAAGAACAAGAGTGAGCAGCAATAGGAGTTCCCCTTGGAAGCAAGAAGGAAGGGCAAGCAAGAATGAGAGCATTAGCAGGCAAGAGGAAGAGAAAGCAAGAATGAGAGCATTAGCAAGCAAGAGTTGTTTACATTAGCAAGGAAGAGGTGAAGAAGCAACAACTCAAGTGCCAGAGATATGTCATTGATCAACCGTTCATGTATTTTCAACACGTTCATTCAAGCCTTCAAGGTAAGCCAATGACCCGTAGTTACCACAGGAAGTTTTTTTAATTTTTAATGTCAATTTAGAAGCATAAATTATTCAATAAATTAATTAAAATGCTGAATTAGATGGAGGATCCCAAAATTGATGCTTTCTTGCATAAATTTATTAGGGCCGTGCTATTACTCATGGTGGGATTTCATAATACATTGGAACTAGAGTTTCATCTGTTGTGTACATAATCAAATTTGTTTGATAAGATATGGAGTAGCAAATTTGAAGATTCTTTAGCCCTTTGATTATTAGATGTGTTTGCTCAAGATAATTGTAGAACTTTATTTAAAGGGAATGGGTTAAACTATTTTTAATTTTATAATACTAGTATAATTAGAATTTCATCTTTTGTGTATTTGCTTCTACGCTTCGTGTGATTTGAAGTAAGAAAAGCAAAAGTGAAATTTTTCATGTCTTGACTCTTGAGCCATTGCAAAATTAATAATAATAATTATTAAAATAATAAAATTATTTTTTAACTAATAAGTTTTATTTCTTGCAGTGTCACCATGAGTTCTACTTCTCACAACATGAGTGATGAAGACGGAGAGCAAGAGCCTATGGAGGTTGAGGTATGAAACTCCAAAAATACAACATGTGATGGGGGTTGAAGGAAGTAGTTCTATTGGGAGTTGCAGCTGGACAATTTAGTTGCCCTTCCAAGAGGATTGAGAACCTTTTGCCAAGGGTCCCTTTGCGAAGAGGATTCATGGGTAATGTCAATTTGTAATGAAAAAGTTGGACTTGGGGCATTAGGTGCCCACTAGGACATGGAAGTGTCTTTTTTGTCAAGCTTGAATTTCAAGCAAATTAGAAGTGTTAATGCATCACCTCCTTCACATCTAAGGCAGAACATGTGGGCTCTCATGATGACAAGTTGTCACTAAAACTAAGGGCTGTAAATTAATAAATTGTGAACATTGCAATACAGAAGGTAAACCTGTTTTTACTACTTAGGCAATCTGGAGAAAGTGCTGCACTGTCTAGTTGTTGTAGCAACTTTCCAATTTGGTGCTACAGATCTTCTAGTTATGCATCTGGGTTCAACTTCAGCGACCCAATAGAACCTAAAGAAATGCAGAATGATAGGTAGCAACGATGTTCAAATCACAATGGCATGATTATTCAATTTTCAAATTGAAGTCATGCAAATGAGCCATTTGCAAAATGTTTTTTGCTTGTGACATTATGTTCCATAGATGGCTTAATCATTATTAATGATAAGGACGCTTGGCAAATTTGATAACTAGTGCTATGCGTGTGACAGTAGGGCCAATACTTATACTTTTGGTGACATGGTAGGAACGTCATGAACATTATCGCCCACTTGAAGGACTTAAAGGAGAAGTCCCCAATTTTTTTAAATCTCTCAAAAATAGTTTCTAAGAGAGGTACTTTTAGGAGAAAGCTTGTCCTACTTGTGTTACCCAAACCAAATTGCAATCTTGGTACCTCAAATACATTAAGTACAGTTGAAATCCCTAAATGTCAGGTGAAAAAACTTAAAATATGGGAAATATAACTTTTATGTATTATTTTAAAAGGTGAATGTGGGGATAGAAATCTATTGAATTGAAATAAGGCGATACAACATGCAGTTGAAAATCAATGACACTCAGCTGGAAAATTCCAAAAATGTAGTTAGAGACAGAGAAATAGCTGTTAGTGTAGGATATTAATTTTCCTTGTATTAGTTTATTTACTTGGAGCTTTCCTACACTCATGGGATATGCTTGCTTAGGTGTACTAGTTGTGTTGAGTTAGTTTACTAGTTGTGTGGAGTCAACTCTACTTCCAATATTAGTTAGTGAGAGTTATTCACCATTGATCTAGGTGGTAGTTGCATTTTCCTCCTCTTATACATGTACATCACTTGTATCATTCCATGATATGGAGCATTTGAGTTGATTTGGAGCGATTCTTGCCTTGCGAGTTCTTGATCATATTGTTAGTTATTTCGATTTCTGCAATTGCTCGTGCATTTGTTTTTCATCAGAGATCCGGAAGCTCTAATATGGTATTAGAGCCACATTGGTATTGAGCTTGTCTGGTTCTATTCTTGCATATTTATTTCAATTGAGGTGGTTATTTGCAAGTTGTAGATTGGTTTTATTTGCTGGTTTGGGTTAGTTTTTGGTTCAGGTGGATCTCTGGTTTAATTGCAGACTTCCACAAAGACCTTCAGCTTGGTGACCATCGCCCAACAATACTTCCCACAGCTCGAGCAAGTCCCTGGTGGAGTTTTTGCAGTCCCAGAAGTAATGTTGCAGATCTGAAAAGCATTCTAATACATCCCACATTGGGTGTTTCAGAACTCTACATGATTCATACGCCCCTTGGAACACCACTCTCAGCCTTGTTGAGCGCCATTCCTTGCCGTTCTTTGCTGATTTGCAGATTTGGGTGCCATTCTTTTGGCTGGGATGACATCTTTTTGCTAAAATTAAACCCAGGGCGTCCTCTTTTTCACTATCTGGATCTGCATTTGGAGGGTCATTTTTGCTATGTGAAGGGCGTTTTTGCTGTTTGGAGCCACGTTTTTGCAGTCTAGAGGGGCATTTCTGCTGTTCAGGGGCATTTTCTGTTGTTTTAGGAGCTCTACAAACCATTGGAGAGGTGTTTTCCCTCGCCTCAAAGTGTAAACATTTAGTTTTGACCTATTTTCTACCCTTTGCCTGATAAAAACGACCCTTGGTAAGATGTCTTGAGACTCCAACCTACCTAAGTTAATATGGTATTTTAGTTTATTGCAATTATCTCCAATTTTGACTCCAAAGTTATTTCAAAACCTAGTATTATTTGTTTTTTTGAAAAAGAAAGTCATTTGAAAAAAAATATCATTAGAAGGAATTAAGTGTTTAATTAAGCTTGTATCTTTGCTTGACGAAGAAGAAGGGTGAGGCCCGGGTTCGCAGGAGGCCAATTCCTCACAAATTAAACCACTCTCTTCTGCATTCTGTGCCGATTCGAACGAGTGGTTGGAAGGCTAGGTTTATCCTCGTTTAGTGCATTTTTTTAATGCTTAAGTGTAATTTTATTTAAAATAGGCCTTATTTATTTAAAATCATTATTGTTATAACTTTTGATTGGTAGCTCAAAATTGAGCGCTGTCTTTTGTAAAAGTTCATATTTTTAAATTTCCCACGCATTGGTCCTATTTATATTGTAAAACACACTAAGTTATAAAGTGCCACATTTTGGGAAAATTTTTGCAATGGATGATGAAGAAGACAATCATCACTTGGTTCATTTTCCAAATTTTTTTTTTGAAGATTGGAGGGTGGGGCCCAATTTGGTAGCAGACCAAACCCCCCATAATGACTTGTTTGTTTCATTTCTTGTTTCTGCAATAAGCACATTTAGTGCATGTGTCTCTCTTGAGAAGAATTTTGTACATGCATTGTAAATGGGTATCTAAAAAGACGCCTATTGTTGGAAACCATATTGAGGATAATTGCATCTTAATTGTAGCAGTTGTGGATTCTCATAGTGCTCTTTGAGCATGGCATGTTCACACAACTTCTCCATTCCTCTGTAGTGCCAACTTTGTCCTCTATTTTTTGTGCCCACTTGGCCAACCGAATGGCTTTTTAAACAATATTGGACATATTTGTTCGTGCAATTCTTCTTATTGGAGGGTGATCTTTGGAGCAAGTTCTACTTGTTGGAGATTTTTTATTAGTGCCTCATCCAATTTTGGATTCTTATCGGGTTGTCTTATTTCTTCCCATGTCATCTTTTTATGTACTTGGGTACCTAACATGGCCTTGTTTCCGGGACCCAATTCTTCTATCCACATCATCAACTTCATCATCTTCGGGAGGGCGACTTATAGCATTCTTTTGTTTAAATTAATTTGTCTCTATTTTGGGGGGAGTTTTTTTTTTTCTCCTTTTATTCTATCTTGTGAGAGATTTTCATTATACATGGGTACCTTATCACTAATTTGCCGAAACCCACTTTCTTTTTTCATTGCCTACCTAAGTTGTGCTTATTACAAAGGGGTGTTAGTGTAGGATATTCATAAAGTTCCTTGTATTTGTTTGTTTACTTGGAATTTTCCTACACTCATGGGATATGCTTACTTAGGTGTACCAGTTATGTCAAGTTAACTTACCATCTTGTGTTGTCAGTTCCATTACTAGTTGTGTGGAGTCAATGTCTACTTCCAGTATCAGTTAGTGAGAGTATTCATTTTCACTGATCTAGGTGGTAGTTGCACTTTCCTCCTTTTATACATGTACATCATTTACATCATTCTATGATATGGAGCATAGATTTGATTTGGAGTCATTCTTGTCTTTTCGCATTTTATCTCATTGTTCTTCATAACTTGCAGATTTGTATGTGTGTGCTTAGTCTTGCCTTTGTGCAATTCACGTCTCACATTTCTCACCAATGCACTCTTCGATTCAGCGGATTCCTAGCGTTCCCAATATCAGTGAACTGATCTTGAAGAAGGTCATGACCAGGGGCAAGATTTGACATTTTACCTTGCCTGTCAATGAAAGTTTTTCTTGAAATGAAAAACATCTAGAGTAAAAATATCTTCTTTCAATTATTAGAAGAAACAAGGATTTAGTTACAATCTATGGGCAATTTATAATCAATCATGCGAATTTTTATTTTACATGAATATTCAGATGAAAAAACGCAACTTATGTGGAACGTGTGCATCTCCAATGCAAAATACATTATTAAAACAGTGTTGTATTTCTATTATATTATTTGAAAATCATGTTGATAATTTTCAAAATCTTTATACAAATTAAAAATAATCTATTTAATTTTGAATATTAATAAAATTGACTTCTAAAAATGAGCTCACTTCATCCTTGATGGGTTAATATTTTTGCAGTCAGTAAAATATTTGTGAAATCCTTAAAAATGCCCGGGATAGGCATCAAACCTCTCAGCCCTGATCATGACTCTTGAGATGGATTTGGAAAACATTGAAGAACTTGCAATTTGAATGGAAGTGTTAGGCAGTTGTGTTGGAAAAGCAAGAGGTGAAAGTGGAGGATGAAGCCAAGACATGCAAGAAAGATGCATAAGGGGAAATTAGATTATTTATGAGTGCTGATGGGAAGACAAAGATGAAAGTCAGCCTTTCATCTTTGTCATCACCCTCGACTGCTTCTCTTTAGACAGCTTCCTATACCCAAAGAGCACCGAATGATAATACCAACATCATTGACAACATCATTGTTGACAATACCTTTTTCGGCAACATCTTTGCTATCAGTTTGGTGTCACTCAGATTTCACCCCGAAATCTGTGACTACCCAATTCGAAAAAATTTCGTACTTTTAAAATAGTGGGTCATTTGTTGTTTTTATTGCCTGAAAGTTCCTGTATTGCGCCAAGATAATCCTAAAGAGCCATATTAGCCCTTTTCGCCAAATACCCAGATGCCCAAAATTGTTTTATTCTGTCGTCGGGATTTGTCTGCGGGAAATTTGTATTTAATTATTTTGAGCCCCGTATGAGGCTATTTGCGCTCCGTTTTAACTCCGTTATGAGCGAATATGTTATTATTCCTATATACCAGAAGGATTTTAACTTATTTTAAGTTTTGGGCTTTATTTGTAACTTTTGGCAATTTTTCGTGTTTTTGTGGTGTCCCGTTCTGTTTTCTGTGAAATTTCTCTGGAACAACTCCTTCGCCGGGTAAGCCCGATTTTTGGCCTGGAGCAGCTGGAAAACATACACGCACATTTTGCCCGGAGGAAGTCATCATCGGAGGTCTGGATCACTGGGAAAAAGCGAAGTCGTGCACAGGAAAGCCCCTGCGGGGATGGGCGCATTTTTGGAAAACAAAGGATTTAAGCTGCGATGGGAAAAATATAAGCCGCAGGCAGGATGGGAATTGTATACCTACCTGGCAGGGTACTTTTTCCCGTGTTATAAAAGTCACTTAAGCTGCAGTGGGAAAAATAGAGGCTGTAGGCAGGTGGGAATTTATTGCCTGCCTTGCAGGGTGAAAATTCCCATGATATAATAAAAGGAAAGTGACTTAAGTGAAATCATGGGATTTTAGTGCCTACCTTGCAGGGTAAAGAATCCCATTGCAAAAGTCAAATCACTTAAGTGGATCATGGGATTGTGGTGCCTACCTTGCAGGGTAAAGAATCCCATTATGGTGAAAATTCTTAAAAATAGAATTACATGTGCAAAAAAGTGCGCCCCCTTTGGTGATGGATAAAAATAATTAAATTGATTATTTTTAATAAATTCTATCCTTGGAAAAAGTGCGCCCAAGCTTGAGGAGGTTGAAAAGTCAAAGGAGGATTAAAATAGAGCAATTAAATTAATTAAATTTAATTTATTTAGTGGCTGCCCCTCTCCTTGGAAAAAGTGCGCCCCATTTGGGCATTATTTAATGATTTTTAAGGCATTAAATCATTGAATTAATTTCTATTTTCAGTGGCTATGGTCAAAGCACACTGTGAGGCTAAAGTTAAGTGCTGTGTGGAGGATTAAATTGGATTAATTTAATTTATTGGATGGCTGTCCTTAAACATGCTAATTTTAAAAGAGGAAAAAGCATGATTTTTAATTAATTAATTGCCTTTAATTGTTAGGGCAATTATTAATTATAGAATTGTGAAGGTTATATAAGCATGGGCAGCCATATGGATTTATTATTCAACACACAGGTAAAGAATTGCAGCAAGGAGAAAAAGTGCGCCCCCTTTAAAGGAAGAATTTTGCACAGACAAATTGCTAACAAAGGCTAAAAGCTTCCAGATTTGGCGCATGCTTTGGAAAAGGTTCATCTTCGTCTGCACAATTGTTTTCACAGGTGTTAAAGGAGCTCAGGTGTTGATTGAAAGGATTCATGCTCTCTTTATGTGCAAATTAAACACCAATTTTTGGGGCAGCAGGCTTGAAAAGTGCAGATTTTTATAATTTAAATTCACTATTCATGCTCCGGTGGCCATTTTTGTCTGAATAAATTGCAGGAACTCATTACAGGTGCTTTATAAAAGAAAAGGAGTATTTATCAATGTCCAATACATTGCAAATATCCTCCGAATCTGAAGAATTGTCCAGATCTGCACCAGTATTGAAGAAAGCAGGCCAAATTAGAAGAAAAAGAATTATTCAGACAAAGATTGATAAAGCTATGGCAAAAGGAGATGAAAAAGAGAGCACGATGGATTCATGCATTGCTTCTAAACTTTCAGACATAGGAGACACGGATCTAGGCCCAGAACCTCTTTCTGATTTGATTGATAGATCCAGAGCTGGAAAGACTTCACTCATGCGTGCGGTCAAAAGTAGCGGAATTATTCGAGCTGCAGCTTTCCCATGTACAGCCCAATTGCCAGAGTTTGTGATGGAGTGTGCTAGATCCTATCATCCTTCATCTAGATCAGTGCGTGATGTTGCGGGAAAGACAATAATTCGTTTGGATGCAGAATTCTTCGATTATTGTTTGAAGATTCCAGTACGAAAGGTGGTGACTTCTATTAGCATTCAGGATGCTGACAGTAGGTGGGAAAAGCATAGAGCTGACTGTGTGAGCATCATGAATAGCCGGTTCATGAAGAAGCCTAGATCCCCTTCCAGGTTCCCGAGAACTCTTCCACGATCCAATTTGGTGCAGGAGGCGGATGATATTGTCAAATTGCTATGCAGGTTGAATGGTGAAGCGAATGCCTACACTTTCCGGACATGGATGTATGCTTTCATCAGGACCATTGAAATCAACAAGGTTGATTCTATAATCAGTTGGTCAGAAATTATTAGCAGCAACATCGGTGAGCAACTGCGGAACGTAAAGCGTACCTTCAGCTTCAAGATGACTTCATACTTGGTATATGCTGCAGCTTCACAGGGTGTCTTTTCCAAGCTGGATAGATGTGGTATTCTTTCCAAGGATCCCATTTTCGAGTGCTACCCACAGCTTACTGCACCTGCGTGCGAGAAGGACTTCAAAGTGATCAACGATGGTTTCTTCTACGATTTCATCTGCAGGTTAGACAAAGACTTGAAGACTCACAGGGTAAGCAAGGAAGCATGGGAAGCAGTGTCCAAGATTGGCAGTGTATTCATCCAGTTTGCTGATTTCACATACCTCAGGGTTACGAGCTTTTCAGGTGAACCAACAAAGATGCCAAGGTACCCAAGTGACAGATTGATTGCCATGGAGCTAAGCAGGCAACTTGTGGAGTTACACGACCTTCAGTCGAAGCGGCACAAGTCTACGGGCTACTTCCCACTCACTGTGGGATATTACAGTTGCATCAGCATTCACAGAGCTCGAGGAATGGAAGCACAAATGTTGTCCGAGTATGAGCAAGAGTTCTTCCCTGCACGGCTTAATTTCGATCCATTTGGAATAGCCAGGAAGACAATCTCCCAGGAGTACGCACATGTGCCTTCGTTAGAAGATTTCTGGATGAAGTGCAGAAGTGAGTACGAGGTCAGAAAGAAAGATTTCAGCAGGCTGTCGGCAAAGCAAGTATTTGACTTTGGACTAGCGCGGATACCTGCGGATCTTAAAGATGATGGGAACGTGGTACTTGACACTTACCATCAAATGGGAGGAGATAAAGCTCTACTACAGGATAGCAATGGCGGCTGCAGCACAATAGAAGAAAGATCTGGAGCTGTGTTGGTGAGTACTTCGAGCTGGCTGCTAACGAGGGGATACTGCCTTGATGAAGTATTGATGAATCAAATCACGGGCAACTTCGGCGCAGAAGATTCCCTCAAGCAAAAGCATGAAGGAGAAAGCAGCAGAAGGCCCGAGAAGATGAAAGTACACAGAAGATCTCAAGAGAAAGAGAAGATCACTTCCACGGCCATAGCTTTGACTCCGACTTCTCCAGTACCTAGTGGATCACCAACTATTGCACCACAGCAGCAGGATGTTTCCATGCCTTCATTAAAACCAACAACGTTCATCTTCTCTCCGCAGCCACTTCGTTCAGCACCCGTTCCAGAGGAGATGTTGAAGCTGCAGATGACGGAGTTCGAAAGAGCTTTGTCCTTGGATGTTTCAGAGGATGGCAGCCATGATACTGTGGCACTTTCTGATGGAGAGGATGCAGAGCGGGAAATAGTAGCGCACTCAGCAACTTCTCATTCTCCGAGAAGTAATTTCTCGGAATGGTTAGCTTTGCAGTTGGTTCCGGAAGCAAGAATAGAGATGAACTTAGAGGAACATGACTTGCAGCTACTTCAGGATCTGAGCAGAAGAGACAGAAGGCCTAAAGTTGCTAAAGCAACTTCTAGGTTGATCATCGAGGATTCGGGAGAGAAGTTTGCTGAGATATCGATCCCGGCGGAAGGAAAGGTAGAAGAGGAACTCACGGCAGAAGATGTGACAGTGACCAAAAATACCACTCGGTCAAGCTACCACTGAAGGATTGAAGCAGGACACGCAGACATTGCTGGATGCTTTGTTCCTTAGGCTTGACAATGAAAAGGCGGAGAAAGAAGAGCTACAGAAGCAAATATCTCAATTATGTGAGATCATAGCCAAGGTTGCTAAATCTTCCGTTCAGCCCATTTCAGAGCAGGTGAGTGATCATCTTATGCAGGAAATGGAAGATGCGAGCAATCAAGTAAAGGCTATTGACGAATGGAAGGATCTGATTATTCGTCAAGCTTCTGTGCAACTTGGGGAAGTGCCAGCCCGCCTAAAGGTTATGAACGATGCAGAAAATCAACTAAAGCAACTGATAGAAAGCATAAAAGGAATAATTACAGTTGCAGAGAGTAACCTGAGTGTTTTGGCCGAGATCAACAAGCTACCGGGAGATGTATTGGTTGCAGAGCAAATTGTGGCCGGATGGATCAGTCGAGAAGGGGAAGCAGTTAGAGTTTGCAGTATCTTTCCGTTTGGAGATCTGCAGAGTTTTGCTGAAGAGGATGCAGGCGCTTGAGAGTAGAACATCAGATTTGCCGGACAGTATTATTTCTTTCACTGAGGAAAGAGTGGATGGAGGTATTACTTCATACGTGCGGATTGTTTCTAACGAGGTGCATGATTCTCTGGAGGGTTCTCTTCTGATGGTGCAAAAGAGGATTGATAAAGCCACCAAGCCTTTCACGATGAACTCTATCAGTAGGCTGGTGACACTGCAGGCAGACATTGCGAGATTTGGGCCAAGTTTGGAAGAAGTGGAAGCATGCAGCAAAGTGTTGAATGAGGGATTGCTGCAATTCAGGACAGAAAAGGAAGCAGTAGCTAAAACAGATGGAAAGATGCTGAACTATGTGTTCGACAAGTATATCAGATATCAGAACAAGAAGAAGATGTAGATGTTACAGCTGGCATGACTTCTTCTATTTCTTTCTTCTTCTACTTTCTATGTTCCCGGATGAAATTGTAAACTTCTAAGTTATTGGTTTTGCAACCATTACTTGAAGTCATGTGGAACCTTTCTATTAGTTAAGTGATACATGTGTCACTTAAGAAGAAGTTAGTTGAGGATGATTGCCAAATGTCATCTTTACTTGTTGTTCATACTTTAGTTCAGTTTGAGTCTTCTATTTGTACTTTCCCTCCTACATTCTATAAGTAGGAGAAGAACCTACGGGTTAATCATCGATCAGAATTTGTAAGAAGCAATCTTGTGTTCTAGACTTTGTGCTGAACCCCTGAGAGCCACTTGTTGCAGAGGAATACAAAGAAGCAGGTTTCCGGAGAACTTTGTGTCACGGTGTATTTTGTTTCTTGCTTCTAAATCTTAGATCTCTTAATAGACTTTGTGTTATTTTAGATCTGGATCTAGAACTACCTTTGTTTTTAGAATTCTGTGTGTTCAAATCTATTTGAGTTTCTTCTATGTGCATGTGATTAGCTCTGCAATCTACTAATTAGGATGCACATCTTCCTTACTTCTTCTCTGTAATACCTTGAATTTCTTCTTCTTTCATTCTTCCTTTCTTAAACAGCTGCTTACTTGCTGCAAAACTTCTTAGTTATGGTTCATGAACTAAGTTGTTAAAGTAAAACCCCTGATAGATAGAAAACACATTTTATTGACAAATCTGACACGGGAGCCTCACCGGTTAAATGAGGGAGATTTATCTCATGACTGCCTAGGTTTGATGCTATGCAGAAAATCTAGCCAACAGTTTTTGGCGACTCCGCTGGGGAACAACTATCTTTGAAGATCAAAGCTTTTCTGTTGAAGATCAGAGTGTTTTCCATACAAATCTCAACCTGGCTGAACGTCCGTTCACCAGATCCGTGAAGGCGCAAGGAAGGACGGATCATTTCTTCCGACTGCAGGAGCAATTCAATTTCAATCATCCTCCTCAAGTTAGAAGCCGCAGATCTAGTCTTTCACCAGGAAGGAGAGTGCACACCCATCCAGATCCGGATCGTATTCAGCATAATCCGTCGGCTGGAATTATCCAACAAGTCTATCAAGTCTACACAAGGAGGAGACGTGCTCAAGCTAACATGGCGCACCAAATTGTACCTGTTCCATGGGGGGCGGCTTTTGGACCTCTCAACTTGGCTCCACCTATGCACGATCTGCCAAAGGGATCCAGAAAGAATTTTCCGAAATTCTTTGGAGATGGAAAGCAAAACCCGGATGATCATTTGGCAGCCTTCTTCATATCTTGTGGTGTGCTTGCAGTAGAGCATGAAGATGTCTCAGTCAGGCTATTCATTGAGACTCTACACGACTTGGCTGGAGAATGGTTCTATCGGCTGGCTCCTGGCACCATAACCAGTTGGGCGACTATGCGTGAACAATTTATCAAAAGATTCAAGCCTGCAGAGGACACGAGCACGATGATCACCCAACTGACGCAGTTGAAGAAAGAGCCAAACGAGAACATGCGGGACTTTATTGCAAAGTTCCAAAGGATTTTGTATAAAATCCCCACTTCTGCTGCATTGAGCGATGAAAATCAAAAGACGTTTTTTATAAACGCTCTATTGCCTGAAGTTGGATATCAGCTAAGAAGGGCAAGACCTGCAAATTTGCTGGATGCACAAAATGCTGCCGTGGAGGTTGAGGACGACTTGATCATGGCTGGAAAACTCAAACAACTATCTCACAAAGGTGATGGTGCTTCTTCTAGTACTTCTGATCCTTTGTTGCAGAGATTGGCTAATGATATGCTGCAGATCAAGAAGCAGATCTCTCAAACGGGGAATGCACCCTCCTCAAGAATAGCTCCT
Source organism: Taxus chinensis (assembly GCA_019776745.2). Classification (NCBI taxonomy): domain Eukaryota; kingdom Viridiplantae; phylum Streptophyta; class Pinopsida; order Cupressales; family Taxaceae; genus Taxus; species Taxus chinensis. The sequence goes on from CM034149.1 coordinate 223,491,982, forward strand.
ATCCGGACCTTCAATGGTCAAAATCAAAATCAAAATCGAAACAGACTTGCTGCTGCACCACAGCGTTTGGCAATAGAAGCTGCTCCAAGGAATAACTTGGAAACTAATGAAGAGGATCTCGACATTGATGAATCATTTGATGATGAAGACTTTATAGATCCCGCTGGCGACTCCAATATTGGTTACCTGGACTACGAATCTGATGAGGGCTATTATGAATCTTTTGAAGATTCTGATGGTCACACTTTTGCGGTGTTTACAAGGTCTCAGACACGCCGAAATGCCGAAGCATCCACAAGCAGCCGGAAAGAGAGAGAAGATCCTGGCCCGGATGTTACTATCTTGAAAAGAGGTAGCATTCTTCCTTCTTCGTTAGCACCCAAGGAGAAATATTCAAATTCTTTCAATTCGCAGCAAAGAACCAATGCACATCCTGCTGAAGCAAGTCAAGCTTTTGACATAATTGATCACATCAAGAGAAATAAGGTTCAAATGTCAGAAGCTGAATATTTGAGGGCATTTCCTGATCAGTTGAATAGATTGGTCAAATATGTGCAAAGTAATGGTCCTAGCCCAACGAACAATAACCCACGGGGTATCTTGTCAAGTCCAAAGATTACCTTACCATCTAATAATGCTGCTGCAAGTTTTGCTTCTTCCACCCCTTCTCCTGCTACGTCAGAAAGGATTGAGCCATTCTATGTGTCTTTGCTCATCAACGGACATAAGCTAAGTAATTGCATCCTGGATTCTGGAGCTTCCGACAACGTCATGCCTGCAAAAGTTGCTGATGCCTTGGGCCTTACATTGACTAAAACGATCGGAAGATGTTATTCCATGGAAAGGCAAGTCCCTCTTGTGGGGCAAATCAAAGATGCGCAGGCAAGTACTTGCTTCCTTCCCAGACAAAAGACTGAAAATGACTATCCTTGTAGCAGACATTCCAGTCTCCTATGGCATGCTATTGAGTAGAAATTTTTGCAAGGAGCTGGGTGGAGAAGTCAAGATGGATTGGTCTTGTGCGCACATACCAATCAAAGGAGTAAATCAGAAGCTGGAACCTGAGAAGAAATCTAAGTACACAGTGTCAAAATCTGAGGATCCTAGATCTCAGATCTTGTTTCAGGAATCGGATCACGGAGTCTATTACCTAGAAATGGATAAAGAAGAAATTCAACCGGTGATTCGAGAATCACATCAAATTGATAACAAGATTTGGACTCTGGAATTTGATGGTAGCTGCTGTTCATTTGGATCCGGTGCAGGCGTTGTTCTTATCTCTCCTGAAGGGAAGGTGCATGCGCACTCTTTCAAATTGATGTTTGAAAATACTAACAATACGGCTGAGTATGAAGCATTGTTGTTAGGCATGGAGCAGGTGAGAACAATGGGAATCAAATTATTACACGCAAGAGGAGATGCTGAGCTGATTGTGAAGCAGATAAGGGGCCTCTACCAAGTCAAAAAAGACAAACTGCGGCACTACAGAGATCGGGTCTACTCTGCTATCCTGGATTTTTCAGCTTTCTCAGTATCTTACATTCCGAGAGAACAAAATTCAAGAGCTGATTCGCTTGCGGTTACTGCAGCCTTGTTGAATCCGGACCAGCCCCCTGCATTCTTTAGACAGGGAGACTACAAGGTGGAAATGGTTTTTCGCCCAAAGGTTCCTGACAACGTCCAGCAATGGCAGGTTTTTAATGATGACACGCAGATTGCTGCGTTTCTCCAACAGAAAGATAACTTTGAAGAAATCTACTATGAGGGAAGCAATTCACCTCCTAGGCAGACTACTGTCGGAGAAATGGATGCTGACGTCTCAGGAGGTCAGGAGATTATCCAACTAAAGGGAAATAAAATTCCCAAAGGCTTGGTATCTCTTGAGGAAATGTTTGATAAGCATGATCAGATGCTTAAGAAAAATGAAGAAAATGAGGAAGGCTCTTCCTCCGACACACAATTACTAAATTTGGGAGCTAGCAATGATCCCAAATTAGTAAATCTGGGTAAGCGTTGTTCTGAAGCTGAAAAGGAAGCTTTCACTAAGCTTCTTAAGAAGTATATGGATGTTTTTGCCTGGTCTTATCAGGATTTAAAAACATATCAGCCTGCGGAAGTTCAACACTACATCCCACTTAAATCAGAACAAAAGCCTTTCAAGCAGAAGCTGCGGCGGCACAATCCTACCATTTCAGGAACCATCTTTGCAGAAATCCAGAAGTTGTTAGATGCAAAGATTATCTATCCCATACATCATTCGGAGTGGTTGGCCAACATAGTTCCTGTTAGAAAGAAGAGTGGCGAGATTAGGCTGTGCGTGGATTTCCGCAACCTTAATCAAGCTTCATTGAAGGATAACTACCCTATCCCCATCATGGATCACACTTTGCAGGTGGTCACTGGATCTGAGATGCTTTCCATGCTTGATGGCTTCTCAGCATACAATCAAGTTAAGGTGGCTGAGGAAGATCAATACAAGACGGCGTTCATCACACCTTGGGGAACCTTCGCATACCAGAAGATGCCGTTCGGCCTGATTAATGCTGGTGCTACATTTCAAAGAGCTATGGATCTAGCCTTTGCTCATCTCAAAGATATAAGCATAGTTGTGTACCTGGATGATTTGACAGTCTTCTCTAAAGATAGAAGCACACATATTTCAAACTTAGAAGAGGTCTTCATACAATGCCGCAAGCATGGTATTTCTTTGAATCCTAAGAAATCTATCTTTGCTGTAACTGAAGGAACGCTGCTTGGGCACATTGTTTCCAAAGAGGGAACAAAAATAGATCCAGAGCGTGTCAAATCCATTCAGACATTACCTTTGCCCACATCCAAAAAAGGAGTTCACTCTTTCTTTGGAAAAGTGAATTTTCTCAGAAGATTCATTCCTGACTTTGCTGAGCTAACCCGTCACATTTCAAATATGATGAAGAAGACACAAGATTTTAAATGGAGCAGCGAAGGGAAGGAAGCTTTCGAAAAAATCAAAGAGGCCCTGTCTAAAGCTCCAGTCTTGGTTTCACCTGACTTCAGTAGAGAATTTATTCTTTATTGTTATTCTTCTGAACATACCATGTCAGCAATTCTTATGCAGAAGAATCAAGAAGATGCTGAAGCTCCTATTGCTTTCATGAGCACGCCCCTTAAAGCCTATGAGTTGAAATACACTCCAATGGAAAAGCACGCATATGCAGTAGTGAAGGCATGCAAGGCATTCAGGTATTATATTCTTTCCTCGCACACTGTGGTTTTGGTTCCAGATACTGCAGTTAAATCTATCCTTACCCAGCAAGAGTTAGGATTATTGAGAGGCACATGGGTGACAAAAGTTCAAGAATATGACCTGGACATTAAACCAACAAAGCTAGTCCGAGGGAGAGGTTTGTGTGAACTAATGACAGAAATAAAAGCATCAGCACCTGAAGCAGATCAAGATGGGATAGATGAAGATTTACCTGCAGTACTTTTTATAGATCTGGTAGAGGAATGGTACAGTAACATTGCTTACTTTCTAACGTATGGAGAATGCCCAGATCAACTTTCCAGAAAAGAGAAACGAACAATCAAGCTTAAATCCAAAGATTTTGTGCTTTGGGATAATGGTTTGTACAAAAGGGGAATTGATGGTGTATTTCTCAGATGCGTGGATAAAGCTCAACAGGATCAACTACTACAACAGTTTCATGACATGGCTTGCGGTGGTCATTTCTCAGCCCGAGTCACTGCACACAAGATTCTTAGAGCAAGGTATTACTGGCCCACCCTTTTTCAAGATACTACAGAATGGGTAGCTAAGTGTCAAGCATGCCAACATTTTGTTGGGCGTGTGAAATTGCCTGCATTACCCCTAAAACCCATTGTGATTGAAGAACCTTTCCAACAGTGGGGGTATGGATTTTATTGGAGTGCTTAACCCGGCTTCCAGCGCCGGTCATCATTACATTCTAACAGCTACTGATTATTTCAGTAAGTGGGTAGAAGCTATTCCTGTGAAGAATGCCACTTCCGCCGAAGTGTGTAATTTTATAAAAGAAAATATTATTGTCAGGTTTGGCGTACCCAGCAAAATTGTAGCAGACAACGCTCCGAATCTTTCTTCTGAGGAGTTGGTGGAATTCTGCTACACGTATGGGATTCAACTTGTTCATTCCTCAAACTACTATCCACAAGGGAATGGTCAAGCTGAATCTAGTAATAAGAACTTGGTAACTATCGTGCGCAAGCTTGTAACAGAAAATCAAAGGACTTGGCATAAGAAGTTGTTTGATGCATTATGGGCCGATAGAATCACACCAAAGAGGGCGATAGGCATGTCCCCATTTCAGCTGCTATATGGAAGAGACACAGAGCTGCCTCTCACCTTGGAATTGCCTGCCCTACGACTTTCTAAAGCCCTGGAGGATTCCACATTCACGGATGCTATAGATAAAAGAATCATGTACCTGACTGAACTGAGGGAAGTACAAACTCAAGTTGCAGATAGGTTGACAGAGCATCAGAGGAAGGTGAAAGTCATCTTTGATAAAAGAGCCAGGGAAAGAAAGTTTGAAGTTAACGACTGGGTCCTCTTATGGGACAAAAGAAGAGAAACAAAAGGCATGCATGGAAAGTTCGATTCACTATGGAAAGGGCCTTTTGTGATCAAAAAGATCGCCGGAGCAGATAGCTTCATTCTTGCTCATCAGGATGGAGTTGAATTGCCGTTGCCTTTCAATGGGCAACACTTGAAGCTGTTCCGAACATGAGAAGCAGGGTAAAACCTGTATGTACATAAATAAACCCTTTGTTTGTTTTTCCTTGTTTTGTCTTGTTTTGGTGTTGTGTTGTGTTGTGTTTGTCTGCCTGACCCCGTGCCCAAAAGACAAGATACGAAACCAGAGATGCTGGGATCTCATCTTTTCCCTTTGTCATTCTGACAGAGAAAAAGATGTCCACAGACGGAGCCAACTGGTGTCACTCAGATTTCACCCCGAAATCTGTGACTACCCAATTCGAAAAAATTTCGTACTTTTAAAATAGTGGGTCATTTGTTGTTTTTATTGCCTAAAAGTTCCTGTATTGCGTCAAGATAATCCTAAAGAGCCATATTAGCCCTTTTCGCCAAATACCCAGATGCCCAAAATTGTTTTATTCTGTCGTCGGGATTTGTCTGCGGGAAATTTGTATTTAATTATTTTGAGCCCCGTATGAGGCTATTTGCGCTCCGTTTTAACTCCGTTATGAGCGAATATGTTATTATTCCTATATACCAGAAGGATTTTAACTTATTTTAAGTTTTGGGCTTTATTTGTAACTTTTGGCAATTTTTCGTGTTTTTGTGGTGTCCCGTTCTGTTTTCTGTGAAATTTCTCTGGAACAACTCCTTCGCCGGGTAAGCCCGATTTTTGGCCTGGAGCAGCTGGAAAACATACACGCACATTTTGCCCGGAGGAAGTCATCATCGGAGGTCTGGATCACTGGGAAAAAGCGAAGTCGTGCACAGAAAAGCCCCTGCGGGGATGGGCGCATTTTTGGAAAACAAAGGATTTAAGCTGCGATGGGAAAAATATAAGCCGCAGGCAGGATGGGAATTGTATACCTACCTGGCAGGGTACTTTTTCCCGTGTTATAAAAGTCACTTAAGCTGCAGTGGGAAAAATAGAGGCTGTAGGCAGGTGGGAATTTATTGCCTACCTTGCAGGGTGAAAATTCCCATGATATAATAAAAGGAAAGTGACTTAAGTGAAATCATGGGATTTTAGTGCCTACCTTGCAGGGTAAAGAATCCCATTGCAAAAGTCAAATCACTTAAGTGGATCATGGGATTGTGGTGCCTACCTTGCAGGGTAAAGAATCCCATTATGGTGAAAATTCTTAAAAATAGAATTACATGTGCAAAAAAGTGCGCCCCCTTTGGTGATGGATAAAAATAATTAAATTGATTATTTTTAATAAATTCTATCCTTGGAAAAAGTGCGCCCAAGCTTGAGGAGGTTGAAAAGTCAAAGGAGGATTAAAATAGAGCAATTAAATTAATTAAATTTAATTTATTTAGTGGCTGCCCCTCTCCTTTGAAAAAGTGCGCCCCATTTGGGCATTATTTAATGATTTTTAAGGCATTAAATCATTGAATTAATTTCTATTTTCAGTGGCTATGGTCAAAGCACACTGTGAGGCTAAAGTTAAGTGCTGTGTGGAGGATTAAATTGGATTAATTTAATTTATTGGATGGCTGTCCTTAAACATGCTAATTTTAAAAGAGGAAAGCATGATTTTTAATTAATTAATTGCCTTTAATTGTTAGGGCAATTATTAATTATAGAATTGTGAAGGTTATATAAGCATGGGCAGCCATATGGATTTATTATTCAACACACAGGTAAAGAATTGCAGCAAGGAGAAAAAGTGCGCCCCCTTTAAAGGAAGAATTTTGCACAGACAAATTGCTAACAAAGGCTAAAAGCTTCCAGATTTGGCGCATGCTTTGGAAAAGGTTCATCTTCGTCTGCACAATTGTTTTCACAGGTGTTAAAGGAGCTCAGGTGTTGATTGAAAGGATTCATGCTCTCTTTATGTGCAAATTAAACACCAATTTTTGGGGGCAGCAGGCTTGAAAAGTGCAGATTTTTATAATTTAAATTCACTATTCATGCTCCGGTGGCCATTTTTGTCTGAATAAATTGCAGGAACTCATTACAGGTGCTTTATAAAAGAAAAGGAGTATTTATCAATGTCCAATACATTGCAAATATCCTCCGAATCTGAAGAATTGTCCAGATCTGCACCAGTATTGAAGAAAGCAGGCCAAATTAGAAGAAAAAGAATTATTCAGACAAAGATTGATAAAGCTATGGCAAAAGGAGATGAAAAAGAGAGCACGATGGATTCATGCATTGCTTCTAAACTTTCAGACATAGGAGACACGGATCTAGGCCCAGAACCTCTTTCTGATTTGATTGATAGATCCAGAGCTGGAAAGACTTCACTCATGCGTGCGGTCAAAAGTAGCGGAATTATTCGAGCTGCAGCTTTCCCATGTACAGCCCAATTGCCAGAGTTTGTGATGGAGTGTGCTAGATCCTATCATCCTTCATCTAGATCAGTGCGTGATGTTGCGGGGAAAGACAATAATTCGTTTGGATGCAGAATTCTTCGATTATTGTTTGAAGATTCCAGTACGAAAGGTGGGTGACTTCTATTAGCATTCAGGATGCTGACAGTAGGTGGGAAAAGCATAGAGCTGACTGTGTGAGCATCATGAATAGCCGGTTCATGAAGAAGCCTAGATCCCCTTCCAGGTTCCCGAGAACTCTTCCACGATCCAATTTGGTGCAGGAGGCGGATGATATTGTCAAATTGCTATGCAGGTTGAATGGTGAAGCGAATGCCTACACTTTCCGGACATGGATGTATGCTTTCATCAGGACCATTGAAATCAACAAGGTTGATTCTATAATCAGTTGGTCAGAAATTATTAGCAGCAACATCGGTGAGCAACTGTGGAACGTAAAGCGTACCTTCAGCTTCAAGATGACTTCATACTTGGTATATGCTGCAGCTTCACAGGGTGTCTTTTCCAAGCTGGATAGATGTGGTATTCTGTCCAAGGATCCCATTTTCGAGTGCTACCCACAGCTTACTGCACCTGCGTGCGAGAAGGACTTCAAAGTGATCAACGATGGTTTCTTCTACGATTTCATCTGCAGGTTAGACAGAGACTTGAAGACCCGCAGGGTAAGCAAGGAAGCATGGGAAGCAGTGTCCAAGATTGGCAATGTGTTCATGCAGTTTGCAGATTTCACATACCTCAGGGTTACGAGCTTTTCTGGCGAACCAATGAAGATGCCCAGGTACCCAAGTGACAGATTGATCGCCATGGAGCTAAGCAGGCAACTTGTGGAGTTACACGACCTTCAGTCGAAGCGGCACAAGCCTACGGGCTTCTTCCCACTTACTGTTGGATATTACAGTTGCATCAGCATTCACAGAGCTCGAGGGATGGAAGCACAGATGTTGTCCAAGTATGAGCAAGAGTTCTTCCCTGCACGGCTTAATTTCGATCCATTCGGAATAGCCAGGAAGACAATCTCCCAGGAGTACGCACATGTGCCTTCGTTAGAAGATTTTTGGATGAAGTGCAGAAGTGAGTACGAGATCAGAAAGAAAGATTTCAGCAGGCTATCGGCAAAGCAAGTGTTTGACTTTGGACTAGCGCGGATACCTGCGGATCTTAAAGATGATGGGAACGTGGTACTTGACACTTACCATCAAATGGGAGGAGATAAAGCTCTACTACAGGATAGCAATGGCGGCTGCAGCACAATAGAAGAAAGATCCGGAGCTGTGTTGGTAAATACTTCGAACTGGTTGCTGACGAAGGGGATATTGCCTTGATGAAGCGTTGATGAATCAAATCACAGGCAACTTCGGCACAGGAGATTCCCTCAAGCGAAAGCATGAAGGAGAAAGCAGCAGAAGGCCCGAGAAGATGAAAGTACACAGAAGATCTCAAGAGAAAGAGAAGATCACTTCCACGGCTATAGCTTTGACTCCGACTTCTCCAGTACGTAGTGGATCACCAACCATTGCACCACAGCAGCAGGATGTTTTCCATGCCTTCATTAAAACCAGCAACGTTCATCTTCTCTCCGCAGCCACTTCGTTCAGCACCCGTTCCAGAAGAGATGTTGAAGCTGCAGATGATGGAGTTCGAAAGAGCTTTGTCCTTGGATGTTTCAGAAGATGACAGCCATGACACTGTTGCACTTTCTGACGGAGAGGATGCAGAGCGAGAGATGGTAGTGCATTCAGCAACTTCACACTCTCCGAGAAGTAATTTCTCGGAATGGTTAGCTTTGCAGTTGGTTCCAGAAACAAGAGTAGAGATGAACTTAGAGGAACATGACTTGCAGCGACTTCAGGATCTGAGCAGAAGAGACAGAAGGCCTAAAGTTGCTAAAGCAACTTCTAGGTTGATCATCAAAGATTCGGGAGAAAAGTTTGCTGAAATATCAATTCCAGCGGAAGGAAAGGTAGAAGAGGAGCTCACGGCAGAAGATGTGACGGTGACCAAAATACCACTCGGGTCAAGCTACCACTGAAGGATTTGAAGCAGGACACGCAGACATTGCTGGATGCTTTGTTCCTTAGGCTTGACAGATGAGAAGGCGGAGAAAGAAGAACTGCAGAAGCAAGTGTCTCAGTTATGTGAGATCATAGCCAAGGTTGCTAAACCTTCCATTCAGCCCATTTCAGAGCAGGTGAGTGATCATCTTATGCAGGAAATGGAAGATGCAAGCAATCAAGTAAAGGCTATTGACGAATGGAAAGATCTAATTATTCGTCAAGCTTCTGTGCAACTTGGGGAAGTGCCGGCCCGCCTGCAGGTTATGAACGATGCAGCAAATCAACTAAAGCAACTGATAGAAAGCATAAAAGGAATGAATTACAGTTGCAGAGAGTAACCTGAGTATTTTGGTTGAGATCAACAAGCTGCCGAGAGATGTGTTGGTTGCAGAACAAATTGTACCGGATGGATCAGTCGAGAAGGGGAAGCAGTTAGAGTTTGCAGTGTCTTTCCGTTTGGAGATCTGCAGAGTTTTGCTGAAGAGGATGCAGGCGCTTGAGAGTAGAACATCAGATTTGCCGGATAGTATTATTTCTTTCACTGAGGAAAGAGTGGATGGAGGTATTACTTCATACGTGCGAATTGTTTCTAACGAGGTGCACGATTCTCTGGAGGGTTCTCTTCTGATGGTGCAAAAGAGGATTGATAAAGCCACCAAGCCTTTCACGATGAACTCTATCAGTAGGCTGGTGACACTGCAGGCAGACATTGCGAGATTTGGGCCAAGTTTGGAAGAAGTGGAAGCATGCAGCAAAGTGTTGAATGAAGGATTGCTGCAATTCAGGACAGAAAAGGAAGCAGTAGCTAAAACAGATGGAAGGGTGCTGAACTATGTGTTCGACAAGTATATCAGATATCAGAACAAGAAGAAGATATAGATACTACAGCTGGCACGACTTCTTCTATTTCTTTCTTCTTCTACTATCTATATTCCCGGATGAAATTGTAAACTTCTAAGTTATTAGTTTTGCAACCATTACTTGAAGTCATGTGGAACCTTTCTATTAGTTAAGTGATACATGTGTCACTTAAGAAGAAGTTAGTTGAGGATGATTGCCAAATGTCATCTTTACTTGTTGATCATACTTTAGTTCAGTTTGAGTCTTCTATTTGTACTTTCCCTCCTACATTCTATAAGTAGGAGAAGAACCTACGGGTTAATGATCGATCAGAATTTGTAAGAAGCAATCTTGTGTTCTAGACTTTGTGCTGAACCCCTGAGAGCCACTTGTTGCAGAGGAATACAAAGAAGCAGGTTTCCGGAGAACTTTGTGTCACGGTGTATTTTGTTTCTTGCTTCTAAATCTTAGATCTCTTAATAGACTTTGTGTTATTTTAGATCTGGATCTAGAACTACCTTTGTTTTTAGAATTCTGTGTGTTCAAATCTATTTGAGTTTCTTCTATGTGCATGCAATTAGCTCTGCAATCTACTAATTGGGATGCACATCTTCCTCATTTCTTCTCTGTAATTCCTTTACTTCCTTCTTCTATAATTTTCCTTTCTTAAACAGCTGCTTACTTGCTGCAGAACTTCTTAGTTATGGTTCATGAACTAAGTTGTTAAAGTAAAACCCCTGATAGATAAAAACACATTTATATTGACAAATCTGACACGGGAGCCTCACCGGTTAAATGAGGGAGATTTATCTCATGACTGCCTAGGTTTGATGCTATGCAGAAAATCTAGCCAACACAGTTTTTACTTCCATTCCCACTATGACAGTGCCATTTGATACAGTTTCAGCTCCACTATCTATTCCTTAGCCTTCCACTATCCAGAGTCGTTAGGGGTGACAACAAACTTCGAATAGAGGATAGATGTAGCGTGTATTTCCATTTCCCTTGTGTATGCCACAATAAAAAGAAGTCGTGAATAACAGAATATCATGACTCCTATGATATGATATACACTTGGTTATCAATTAATTCAATTGCTGGTTTTGTGGAGGGGGGGCGGGTAGTTTATAGGATGTTTGGGCTTATCAATCACACCTACTACTCATTCTTCCTTTTTTAATGAGTTGTTGACAGTGGGTTGGGTTTCTCCCCCCCTTTCTATTTCCACATCATAGTGTGTGATTTGTGCTTGATTGGTTTCTACATCAGATTGCGATAGTATGAAAAGATTCAATTTCTATATTTTCTCAGTTCTGTGTTCTCCTATACTATGATGATGATGATGTTCATGACTGACTATAAATAGAAAATAGTCATTCTGTGTGTGTATTGCCATTCAATTTATTTTGCATTCCATCTGGTTATGCAGTTGATACGTACAGGGCATCTAGTTTAGAAATTCAGACATGGCAACGTATATTGTCACTTCTATATCATGTTTTTTTATGAAGCTTGCTAGACTAGAATATCATTATTTTACTCTTATTTCCATCATTTCAGGTTTAGCTTAGAGACCCCTCTTTAGGATTTTCAATCGTTTGAAAGGTATATAGGATTGCATTGTTTTTTACATATATACCAATTACAAGTATGTTCCTGTAATATTGGATGCCATGTTGGCCATTTTTAGTAATAATTTATCTTATTCATTTTTATAGTTCACCCTATTGTGGTTAGGGCAATAGTGTTTGGTATTGACTCTCCATGTCTGACTCAAGCTCCAACCATCATCCTTGTTGATATTATTCTTATGCTGTTCAATTATATCCTTTTTCTTAGTTTAAACCATTACATTCAATATTAAAAACTAACATGGTTTGGTTTTCTTAAATTGAAGATTTTTTGGTGTCTAGCATTTATTATTTTCTTTTTGAATTTTGTCTTCATCTTGTTCTCTTTGTAGTTATCTCAATTATCATTTCCTTTTGGATGATTTCTAGACCTACCTGCATAGCAGGTTAACTGTAATCCTTTTAGAAAATTTTTATTGGTAATATAACCTATATTAAGATTGGCGTTCTGAAGTAAATTCTCTATGAATATATGGCTACAGTCTTATGAAAAGTTCTACATGTTTATGAGCTGTTTATTATCGTTTGATGTGATGGAAGCCTACCGTTAGTTTCTGATGCAGGTATCCGTCATATTGCCGAAAAAATTTATGGCCAGAGAGCACACTGCCTGAGCTTGAACCTGGTAAACAAACATTTTTTTGTTGTCAGCTCCTGGATATAATTCCTCTTAGATTGCCCAATTCTGTGGGAGTAACGGTTTTGATTTACGTAATGTGTTTAAGGCAAGGCTTTGTCTTCTATGAAGTGCCTTGAATTGTAATATTGAGTTCTTTGTTCAAACTCCCTTTTGAATTAGGGAGATAATTTTTGGGAATACTTAATTTCTATTTCATTGTTGCGTATACTCCATAATTGCAGCATTCAAGGATCTGGGAAGATTGATATTTAATGTGGGATTGCTTTTGGCATATCATTGTGATAAATATGGTATGCACATGACAGAGCCATTCTTTTGTTCTTTTTTCTGTAATTGCCACTTAATAATTAGAATAATAGAGTAATTTTAACAGTTTAATTTGATAATTGAAGGTTTTGACACCATATTGAGACAAGCATGGTACACTATCAACTTTTCTTACACAAACAATTGTGCTTTTATTTTTTAACGCGATACTCAATAAGGGATCACATGATCTCTTGATAAACACATTATTTTGGTCTATCATATGGTCCTTCATGATATTTTGTTTGGTGGCATATTCCCTCATGTAGAACTTTTATATTACAAAAGAAAAAGTGGATTGAATATACTGAACTTGAGCATTATATTATTAAAATCCAATATAGAGATCTCTATTTGTGGATTATTTTTTTCCATACCGAAAGAAAACTAACATATAAAGGTAAAGACAAAGTTAAAGATAGTTTTTAGGTCACTGCCAAGTAAGGCGCCAAGTTGGTGTATTGGGGCCCCATTATGATAGCTCACAAAGGGATTGTTTTCCATTTATCTTATGAATTGCTCAATGAGATGTACATACTCTACTCCCTCTCTATGGAGAACATAAACCTTCGCCTTCAGTTCCACTCAGGCTATACCTGTTAAGTCTTTTCTTTTTCACAGGATTTTGTGCGGGTATATCGAGAGCTAAGTTGCATGGATACAGATACATGTACTGATATGGATACAATATCTGATACATGCACAATAAAATTTTAGGAAACCTTGAATTAGGATATTGCAGTGATAAGTCATCTATAACAATGCATGGATGCATGTGCACGCACAAAGTACAAAAAAACTTCAAATTATTGAAATTCTCAAAGAGAAGTATTGCTGCAAAAACAAAAACCTTTCAAAAATGCAAAAGATGAGTGGTATGTGTGAAAAGGGGTTTTTCCCCTCTCTCTATAATGGGAACTGTTTTTACTTCTTTGTTCACATTTCAGTGTGTTTATTTTGACTTTCTTATTTAAAATTCTTGTATGATTAAGTTCAGATTTTGTCTGCCATAGCTGTTGTGCCTCCAAGCCATACTTAAGGTTGTGTCCAGATTCAGATATGTATCTGGGCTGAATCCAAGGCATATCCAATGAATATCATACTAGTATCCATGTCTGTTACAGGGATGCATGTATCTGGCAGGGGGAACAGTTAATATGGTAACATAGATTGAGAAGAATCCTTGGAATGCTGTGGTTGAAATTGATCATAAATTGCATTTAAATGTCAATGCTGAAACTGGATTAGCATATATTATTAGGAGATGTGGCATCCGATCCTTGGTATGCATACACGTCTCCATCACTAGAGACGTGATACTAGATGTCTGGGCCTGTTACCTGATGTTCACATTTTGATGACTCTTACGGGTACCCACTCAAAAAAGGGCTCTTTTCTTTCAACTTTTTTATATTTTAGAAGTGTTTTAAATGAAGACCAAATGCTTGAAATGATGAAAATATTTTGTTCCTTAAAAAAGCACAAAGTAAAAATCTCCGTGACTCAATTTAATTGTGTTTAGCCCATGCTTCTCACTCTTGGTATTGTAAGAAGGCATCCATGCAAATTATTTTCTGCTTGAGACCGAATTTTCACAACTAATTTTCTTTTTTCTATTTGAGTGTGGTTTTGTTCTTCTCTAATAATTTTCTGCTAGAGGTGTGGTTCTTGAATGCAATCTAAAGTTTTAAATTTAACATTCAAGAGTACGAGAATATAAGACTTATTTATAAGGTGCCTAACTACAAGTTGGTTGTAACCGGTTGTAACTACATCAACCATTTTGTAACTATTTCATTTATAATAAATAGACGGACACACAGTCTCAAAGGTGTGCAATCCGCCTTCTCTTCATTTCTTCCTTGTATACGTCTTCTAACAGTGGTATCAGAGCAAGGGCAAGCGAGGAAAGAGAGTGGGTAGAAAACCCGCCACATTAGGGCACAAAATATGAAGCATAAGGAGAAAAACAAACACATTTTCGTTTTTTAGGGCATCTCGAAGGCACAATTGAGGCTGAATCGAAGTGAAGGAAACCGACAGTACAATCGCATTTTTTTCAAAGAAGCGTCACATTTTAAAGAGGAAATCGACAACACAGTCGTGGAAGGATCATGTCTATAGAGGGCACTATACAATCGCCATTAATATACAGACTGCAAATCACAATTTCAGGAAGTCGTGAAAGATACATAACAAAAATACCACACTCAGAGGAGAATTTCAAAGGGTTTCAAATTGTTTTATACAGACAAAAATACAGTTGCAGTCACGAAAATAAAAATACAGTCCGCAACACACAGTTCGTGAATCAATACAAAGACTCCATTTTCGTCCATTCAATCTGCAGTTCAGACGCTTGAGAAGGGAAGAATACTGTAGCGCAAGGGCATAAACCCAGAAGAATATAAAATCAAAGGAAAGATAATCATTTTCGAATCAGAATTCAAAAATCACGAACTAGGGCACATGTTTAGTTTAGACAGTTGGCAAAAAAAGGACACTCTTGGAAACTGGTATTTTATTCTTTTTTTTATTCATCTCCAAAATACACAGTTATATTTATTCTATTTTATTACAATGGAAATGCCCATAGAAAAATATTCTGGTCTAAATTTTCATACATGGAGAGTAAAAATACAAATGCAACTTATGAATAAAAATTTGTGGGGCATTGTAAATAGGAAAGAGAAAGCACCTACCGATGCATTGAAATTATTAGAATGGCAAAGCATAGATGATAGAGCGAAAGCTATATTGGCCTTGCTCTCTCCGACTCCGAACTTCATCATGTAGACCTAAACAAATCATCGAAGGAAATTTGGGATACTCTAGGAGGTTTGGTGATCTCTCCGATGAGCAGGACAGGTATCCATATCTCGCATATTGTTCCTTTGTGAGTATTGCCTAGGCTGTGGGCCGTTGTTGGTTTGTTGAGACTTCTGCCTTTTTGGACTCAGTTGGTATCCATATTGATCATCTCTCCCCTTATAGTATTCTCTGAATGCTCCCAGTCATCTCTTGCCCACCAAACAAGTGTTGAACAGGTCCATCCGGGAGGATATCTACAGGAGCTTCATTCAGACTACCTGGGTGAACCCCCTGGGGGTTTGCGCCCTAAGATGTCTTTTTATGCAGAGCACTTTCTTGAAATCAGATATGGACTCATCATCCGCCCTCAGTACACCTCTCGTCATTGGGTGCATGCCCTCTATATACCTTTGGGTCAGTTTCGAGTCGGTTCCCACAGATTTCGGTGCGAGATTGATCACCACATTGATTGGGAGGATAGACTTTGTAGGCTCTGTAGCCTTCATGAGGTGGAGACAGACTCATTTCATCTTCCGCTGCCCCATATACTATGAGATCAGAGGACGTTTTCACTATCTCTTCAGAGGGATTCAGACTCTCCCTGTCTTCTTCAAATATATCGACCAGCGGTGTCTTGCCCTCTACATCTGTGAGTCTTTGCTGTTACGTGACCAGATTCTTCATCCCCCTCCGATAGTCGTCCCCATGAGACAAATTATAGCCTTCTTTCCGATTCTACCCATTGGTGGAGGAACTAAACGACAGAGCCTTTCTGACCCAGATAGAGTGCATTAGATCTGTTCGTCCCATCGGTTGGAGGTGACCTTCACACTTCCCTCGATCACCGCCAGTAGAATCGGATGCACACACGTACCAAAGGGCAGTCCAGCTCCATTTGTCCCCCTGGCCGTCGTGTCAGTGTCAGATCTCAGTAGGGAAGGAGGCTTTCACCCCCCTCTTCGGGTTGCTAGTCCATCAGGATCTTCTTTTCGTCGGCCTCTAATGTTAGGAGGGGTGTGGCTACCATTCATGATTAGACCATTGGTCCTCGTTTGCCCCCCCTTCATTCCTTTCTTTGCTTCCCTTGTTTTTCTCCCACGCTTGCTCCATTGCCCCCGCTTGTGGGGGTTTTGGCTTCGGGTGTCCTCTCTGCTGTCTTCTCTTCTTTTTTGTTTTTGGGAACTCGTTTTGAGTTGTCCCCGCTCGCACTTTGTATATTGTTTGGGCTGCAGTCCCATTGACCTACTTTTGTGGTCATTCATTGGACATTAATATATTTATCTTATCTTATCTAAATAAATTATTTGGAGCGAAAGCAGTCAATGCCGAGTTTTCCCTTAAACTTCAGTTATATAGGTTCAAAATGGATGAAGGAGTCCCTATGTCAAGCCACATCAATAATCTGAGGTCCCTGATTAAACAACTAACATAAGTCAAAGCTGTGATTGAGGATGAGGATGCCAAAGCTATCCTATTAAATAGTCTGTCTTCAAAATACAACAATGTAGTTTTTACCCTCAGTCGAATTCAATCTCAATCTTTGGATGATATGATAACAACTCTTCTAGCTGAGGAAAAAGATTTATAGAGGATGTTGAAGGTCATTCCCAGCAAGAAAGTGCGTTCTATTCTAGAACCAGAAAATATCGTAGAAGATTAGATAAAGTTAAGTCGGAGATTGAATGTCATTATTGTAAGAAAAGAGGTCACACAACATGGGATTGTCATGTTCGAGTCAATGATGTGCTCAAGGGTGAAGTCATATCAAACACAACCAATATAGCCATGGTTGAAGACCCACTAGATGCAGAAGTTAGTGAGGATAGTGACGAATACGCAATATAAAGATGCTCTAAACTTTAAAGGCAAGAAAGGATACAGAGTAGATGAAGCTCGGTATGGATGGTTGCTCAGATAGTTCGGGAGACTGTGGTTCTTGGGAATTATACCCTCACGAGGGTCATGAGACAACTTGATAGAGCTTGTGGATAGCTCAGTATGGATGGTTGTCCAATAATTCGGGAGATCTGTGATTTGGGAGTTCGGGGAGGTGGAATCTGGGAACTTGGGAATTCAACTTGGGAGCTACACCTTTACGAAGGTCACGAAGCAACTTGATGGAGCCCTACCTTATCAGAGCATTGCTTTCAAAGTGAAAGTGTTTGAAGATTGCGTAGTTCTGTTTTGTTCTAGTCTTGTTAGATTGTTTATTTTTTTTTGCTTTATGTAGAATAAGTCTTAAGAGGGGGTATGAAAATATAAGACTTATTTATAAGGTGCCTAACTACAAGTTGGTTGTAACCGATTGTAACTACATCAACCGTTTTGTAACTATTTATTTTATAATAAATAGACGGAAACACAATCTCAAAGGTGTGCAATCCGCCTTCTCTTCATTTCTTCCTTGTATACGTCTTCTAACAAAGAGCCTATTCAAAGCATTTAAGCATAAGGGTTGGCCTATGAGGTTTTTGATGTCAAGACTTAGCGCGATGCAAGTTTCTTCAATCAATACCCTATCGATTATATCTGTCTCGATTCTCTGTTATCGTGTGTAATACTTGAGCCTAAACTTATTGGTTTTTTCCCTTATCTCTATCCCTAGGGATCAAGATTGGGTTCGTGGAGGTTTAGTGTTTGATTCTGACCCTTTCCCGTATCTCTTTCTCGGCTTTTTTTTTGGGACTGTTGCCCTTCGTGATTGTCTGTAAAATTGTGTGTGTTCATCTTGCCCTTTGTGACTGTCGGTAAATATCGTGGGTGTTAATCCTACCCTTCGTGATTGTCTGTAAAAATCAAAGATGTTAATTCTGCCCTTCGGGATTGTCTATAATTTTCATGGCTGTTTTCTTGGCCCTTCGTGGCATATACTGTGCTATTTTCTCCTGCTATTATGGTTTGTGTAGCTACGTATTCTCTCTATCCCTGTTTTCTGTTAAATATTTTGGGTTTTGAAATTCCTTTGGGACCTTGAATTTCTCTTTTGGCCCTAGTGGTCAAAGGAACAAATTTCTCCGAATGGAGCCCTCTACAACTTGCATTTTTGAGAAAGGGGAATCATCTTGCATGTCGTTTTGAGATGCAATACGTGGTTCCTGTGATCAGCCATTTACCTCCAACGCTGGTATGATTCGTCAGTTCCGCATAGTCAAAGAAGACTCTAGAAAAACTCCAACAAGCTGCATGAAAGCTGCGGATGGTACTCCGGTAATAAAAATTGCAGTGTCTGATGTTAATGCTAACATTTGAGAACTAGAAGATAGGGCTCTCATTGTTCGTTTTCTGGTGTTTAAACCATCACTATCTGCGTTCAAGGAATGGGTCAGGAAATCATGGAACACCCTAGGTGAGTACATTGTTTCTGTATGCCCTAATAGTTACTTTTTGGTTGTGTTTGCAAATAGTGCTGAAAAGGAATACATCTTCCAAGGGGGCCCATGGTTTTATGGTAGAGTAGGTTTGTTCATGAAACTGTGGACTGGCAACTTCTATTCAAAGTTGAAGAACTCCCACTTGTAGTTCTAGTTTGTATCCATTTATTCGGATTACCTACAAAATTTTGAAATCTAGTGGTTTTCCAGGATATAGGTAACTCTATTGGCAAATTTGTAAGGGCAGTGGATTCTACAATGTGGATGGAACAAATGGTATATGCACGGATGTGTGTGTATATGGATATGAATCAACCCCTGCCTGCAAAAATCCTATTGGAGGTTGGGGAAGAACAATGGGAACAATAGATTGACTATGAGAATATTCCTTTCAGATGCTGTCTTTGCCACGAATATGGTCACCTTATTAAAGATTGTTTGTTGCAGAGCAAGGACCCAATCAAGGAGACACCTAATTCTGATGAATTTGTGACACTGCTAAAAAGAAAGATAATAAAAGAGAAAAACATCGGTAAGGTTCAGCATAATAATACCAATAGATTTGCAGCCCTCCAACTGGAAGAAGCAGAGGAAGACATGGAAGAAGTATTGGAAACCCAAGTCCCAAAAACTCAAATTGTCCAACCTCACCAACAGGCTCAGGAGAATATTCAACTTCAATTAGATTCTAAAGCATTGGTGGTGCGCCAAGGAATTATGGGAGAAATAAAAAGTTACCAAAGGAAACATAAGTTGGTAGAGGAGCAACGGAAGGACGACGGGGAAAATGTTCAGAGTCATATCTTACTGTTACCACCTCCTTCCACATTATCACCCCCTCTGGAGAATAACCCCTCAGGAGTGCAACAAGAACAACAGAAAAAACTACGGATGGACTCTACTTTGCGAGCAGGGAGGAAAACTAATCAACTCTGTCTTAAAAAAGCGGGGCAACTACTAACGGGAAATGGTAAAGTTGGGGATTTGGCCTCAATCTTTGAACACACCCCACAATGAAGCTGATTACTTGGAATGTTCAGGGCTTAAAGGCAGCCCTTCTAAAGTTATGATGTTAAGCGTATATTGCAACAACATCGCCCTCATGTTATTTCTTTAGGAAACTAAAGCTTCTATAAAATTCATGGCAACATTGGTCCCAAATATTCACAAAAAATTCCAAGTTGTCTCTTTGATCGCACGGGGAACATCTGGAGACTTGGCATGCATATGGGACCCTCAACAAGTTCACTATTTAGATAGTCGAGGAAACTAGGGTGTTCTATATATGGTGGTTCGATATGTTCCTTAAAACCAACCTACTCTGATATTGAACATATATGCTCCGCTATAGGTGGAGGCAAAAAAAGCACAGTGGAAGATTATTCAAAATATTGTAGGAGCACATTGTGGCATCCCTGTCATTATAGGGGGAGACTTCATTATAGGGAGGCAAAACAAGGGGTGAACCCTACTCTGGATGCTTTTGCTGTTAATATGTTGGACTCTATACATAGGATGAACTAGGTTGATATTCAAACTCAAAATGGACTAATGACATGGTCCAATAGAAGACTAGGGGAGAGATGTATAATGGAACGACTGGATAGATTTATGATATCTGAAGATTAGTTTAAATGCAACATTATACCCATTACCAATGTTCTCGAGAACTCAGGATCTGATCATTGGCTGGCGCTATTGGAATTGGGCAAGTCACCACTATTCAGAGCTCCTTTCAGATTCCAATTGATGTGGCTATGAGACGAACATCTTCCTCCCTTAATCGAGAAATGGTGGAAGGAAGGGCAGCCTCAACATGGTACGAAAATGTTTTGTTTTGCTAAAAGAATGTAGCTGTTAGGAAATAAGGGATAAACTATGCGGAATAATCCCTCACAGAATCACAACAGTAGAAACTAATATGCAGAAAATATTACAGATCTCAAATAAAAGTGCAGAATAAAATAACATAACACAAAGAGACAGTATTTAACGTGGTTCACCCAATTTGGGCTACGTCCACCAATAATCACTTGCTCAGATTTTATTACAAGCCACCGCTCTCTCAATACAATACCCAGATCTGTTTGGAGCTATGCTCAACAAACTCTACAGAATTCACACCCGAATTCAAAACACATCTGCAATGTTACTATGTTACTACCATATGGATAAAACCATATAAGTAGACAACTGCTTAAGCAATTTTACAAAACCGTGGGTATCAAAACCATGGGCAAAAATCGTCCCATAAACCTATGGGACAAAATCCCGCCCATATGAGAAAAACACGTTTCCCGGTATATAGGGCATGTTTTAAAGTGTACAGAGCCCCGACGAGGATACATGAAAAGTGTACAGTACTCTTAGTGTACAGTCTTCAACACTTTCACACATGAAAACAGGCTCCACAATCTAACAATCTCCCACTTGGAGGTTTTCCTCTGAGCAAGCTTCTCAACCCTTCACTAGTTTCTTTGAAGACCAACCAAAGCTGAACACAGTTTCAGTTTTTCCATTGTGACCACCTTAGTCATCATGTCTGCAGGATTCTGACTGGTATGAATCTTCTTCAGCTTCAACTTCTCTTCCTCCAAAACTGTCCTGATGAAATGGTACCTTAACTGTATATGCTTCGTCCTAGAGTGGAAAGCAGAGTTCTTAGTTAGGTGTATAGCACTCTGACTATCACTTTGCAACTTTCCTTCCTCCTGCTTATGCCCCAACTCCTCAAGTAATTGCTGTAACCAAATCATTTCCTTGCTTGCCTCTGTGGCAGCAACATACTCATCCTCCATGGTTGACAAAGCCACCAACTTCTGTAGTCGTGAAATCTAGCTTACTGCTATTCCACCTACAGTGTAAACATAACCTGTTGTGTTCCTCCTACTGTCTACATCTCCAGCCATATTTGAATCTACATAACCATGCAAAGTGGTGTTTGATCCACTGTAGCACAAAACTGTTCCCATGGTCCCTCTCAAATACCGAAGGATCCACTTTACTGCCTGCCAGTGATCTCTACTTGGATCACTCATAAATCTACTCACCGCTCCCACTGCATGGGCAATATTAGGCCTAGTGCACACCATGGCATACATCAAACTGCCAACCGCTGATGAGTAAGGTACCTTGGACATCTGGTTTCTCTCTTGCTCTGTCTTAGGACACTGTTCCTTTGATAACTTGAAATGGCCTGCCAAAGGAGTCCCAACCGGTTTAGCATCCTGCATATTAAACCTCTTCAAGACCTTCTTAATGTACTCTTCCTGAGATAAAGTCAGCTTCCATTCCTTCCTATCCCGAGATATCCTCATACCAAGGATTTGTTTGACTGCGAGGATACAAGAAAAGTGTACAATACTCTTAGTGTACAGTCTTCAACACTTTCACACATGAAAACAAGCTCCACAACCTAACAGTAGCATCTCACTAAACAACTCAAGAAATGGAATGCTTCAAACTTTGGAAATGTCCATGGGAAAAAACAGGAGGTCCTCAAAGCCGTACACGAGGTGTGTCAGCAAATAAGGCAGCAAGGGTATTCGAAGGAATTGCAAACTAAGGAAATGCTCCTCAAGCAAACATTAACCGAGTGGAAATTAAGGGAGGAATTATTCTGGAAACAGAAATCCATAATTAAGTGGCTAAAAGAGGGAGATAAAAATACATCTTTCTTTGATAAATCTATTCTAGCTCACTGTTCATACAATCACATTGCTTACCTTGATAAAGAGGATGGTACCCGGGCAAATACACACGAAGAAATCCAGCACGTTGCCATACAATACTTTTCTGAGTTATTTAAGGCAACTAATCTGGATAGGGATGCCCAACAACAATTGTTTAACATTGTTCCTTCTCTAGTTAGTAAGGCAGACAATATGATACTTTTACAGCCGGTTTTTGAAAAGGAACTTCAAACTGTTGTATGGGCAATGAAAAAGGGAAAAACACCAGGACTTGATGGATTTCCGATTGAATTTTATCAAGAGTTTTGGGACATTATTAAAAAAGATCTGCTAGAAGTGGTGGAAGAATGTAGACAAGCAAAGACTGTTCTTAGGGTCATCAACTACACCTATATTGCTTTGGTCCCTAAGAAACAAGAGGCTTCTACCATTACAAAATATCGGCCCATAGCTCTATGTAATGTGCTGTACAAAATAATTACAAAATTTATAGTTGAACGACTGAAATCCATCATTGACAAAGTAATATCTCCAGATCAAGGTGGGTTTGTGCTCCATAGACAAATCTTTGATGACATTGTGATGGCTCAGGAAGCTCTCCACTCCATGGATATTCAAAAGAAACCAACTATGTTTTTAAGGCTTGACTTATCAAAAGCTTATGACATCTTTCTCTGTTTTGGGTTTTCTCCTCTTTGGGTTTAGTGGATACAAGCCTGTATTTCATCGGTTTCTTATTCACGTTTGCTTAATGGCACTCCTACAACTAGTTTTTCTGCATCTAGAGTTATACGACAGGGAGATCCTTTATCTCCATTCTTGTTCATCATAGTTGCAGAATCTTTTGGTAGACTCTTTGCTATGACAAAAGTCCAGCGAAAGTTGAGGGGTAATAAATTGGCCACACAGGTGGATCCACTATCCCACTTACAGTTTGTGGATGATTCTTCTATCATGGGGGAAGCGTCTTTGAAAGAAGCTACTCAAATCCATAAAAATTTGGAGCTTTTTTCAAGGCCATTGGATAGGATATTAACATGCATAAGTCAAATTATTTTCTTTCACTACTCTCCAAGGTTGTAATAGGACATACAAACGAAACTTGGATTTCGGAAGACCACATTGCGTCTTAAATACCTAGGTATTCCATTGGATTCTAAAATACTCTCTGACTGGGGCTGGCTACCTGCTAAGATCCAACAGAAATTTAGTACGTGGACCAATAGATGGCTATCCTCGGGGGGAAGAATAACCTTGATTAAAGCTGTCTTGCAAGCTATTCCTATATATTTCGCTTCTCTCCTGAACATTCCAACAATAGTTCTACACCATTTAGACTCTATTAGTCAAAATTTTTATGGTCACACACTCAACAAGTTTGGAATTGGCATCTCGTGAAATGGAAAACCTTGTGTTTGCCAAAGAAAGAGGGAGGATTGGGCTTCAGAGCTAGTCTGCCAAATAACAAAGCCTTGACAGCCAAGCTATATTGGAGACTACTGTAAAATCCGGACCAGTTACAGAGTATTAATATTAGAGCAAAATATACACAGGGTATGAGGCCCCATGAAATAGTCCGATGCTCTTTACCTTCTCAAGGATCCCCCATTCTCTCAGTTCTCAGAACATGAGAAGAAAGCATCAAGCAACACTTATTTTGGAAAATTGGTACAGGTGATTAGGCAAATTTCTAGTCTGATTCGTGGGATGGTCATCCAACTTTGATCAAACAATATCCGGATCTGAGAAATATTATGGATACTCTTCATGGACAAGGAAAGCAAAAGGTAAGTCACTATATAAAGCCAACACACCCAGGGAGTGAATGGTTTTATCCATCTTTATGACAGATTAACTTGACTCATGCACAAGTTCAATTCTTTCAAACTCTTTTGCAAAGCAGGATCCTTTCTACGAGTTCGACACCAGATACCCTAGGATGGGGAACAAATCAAGATGGAAAGTATTCAGTAGTTGAGGGCTATAGAGTGTTGGTGGCCCCTTAGCCACATCCATGGAAAGATATCTTTGTGGATCTCTAGCAACCTGATCTATGTCCTAAGGTCAGATTCTTTGTTTGGATTCTAATCTATCATAGGGTTCTTACAGGAGATAATTTGACGAAAAGAGGAATGGTTGGACCCTTTTGGTGTCCTTTATGCACAAATGCAAGAGAGACCCTGACTCATATCTTTTTTCAACCCCCCTTCACTTCGGCCCTATGGTGTACACTAGCTGATTGTCTTTCTGTTACTTGGCATTTTACTATGAATCTAGTGGATACTATTAGAGGTTGGAAACATTCAGTTAGGGATACCCAGGACTTTACCAAAGTAATCTGGCTTGCTGTATCTCTTCTGCTATGGAATGTTTGGAAGGAAAGAAATAGACGTATTTTCATGTCAGAAAGCAGAGACATGTGGTATGTCATGGACTTGACTAGAAATAATATCGTAGAAACTATAGTGCACAATCTGAAAATTCCTTCCCCAACGCCTGCGAAGTGGAAAGTTCTATTACAGAAACTAAATCGGGGCAATAGGCAATTGCAGATAAAACAATCTACTAAATAGAGGGTGCCTTCTAATCTCAAAATATGGAAGCCTCCCCCATTCGGATTTGTTAAAATAAACACTGATGGAGCAGCTAGAGGTAATCCGCGTCCAGGCAGTATGGGAGGGATAGCTCATGACTCTTTGGGAACTCTACTCTCTTCTTTGCTTATCAATTGGGACATTACACCAACAATGTGGCTGAAATCATGGCTATATAGTGTGCTCTTATGGAGGCAACTAAACTGGGGTGTCCTAGTATCATTGTGGAATCAGACTCCTAGGTTATTGTTAACCTTCTACGAGCCCCTGAGCAACATCCGTCTAATAATTGGCTTATTGCCTCAATCCAGGAAAATATCAAAGTCATTGCCAGATAATTTCAAACAATCACATATTCTTATTTGCCTAGAGGTCAGAACAAGATGGTTGATGCTTTGGCCAATTGGGCTTTAGATCATTCTATTTTGATTAACTTTGGTTCTCTATCTGTCACCTAGTCCCCGGAGAAACGACAACAAATTGAGCGGATTCTTTCTTTGAAGTCACATGATGGATAAATCACAGATATGCTATCTCTTTTCCCTTAATTGTTCTCAGAAATCAAAGGATATCTCCTCGAGTATGAGCATAACTGCTTGGCATTGTAATTTGTACTTTGTATTTTTATTAATATAAATATGTTGGTTTTTTCTTTTAAAAAAAAACATTTAAGCATATTAAGCTGATTTTAAATTTGACATTGAAGAGCCTATTCAATGCATATTAAGTTATCTATTATTTAACATTTAAGAATCTATTCAAAGCACATTAAGCTATCTATTATCTTAGGGCTGCTTCAAAGAAGTCACTTGTGAAATCTTGACAGCAGATGTACAATATTTCAATTTATATTTTAGCTAAATGTAGCTTGATTTGACTTAACAAAATTTGCATAACACAATTGAATTTCAAAGAGTAGTTATTTAAAATCCTATCTTAAATTAACGAGTGCTGACAAATGGATCTTGTTACAGCAACTTGGTGTAAAGCTGAGTGCAAATGGGTTGATAAAACAGATTATATATGAATGTCTTGTGTGGAAGGCCTTATTTGTAGAAAACCAAATACAAAAATATAAAAAATTAGCACAAAGAACATTGGAATACTAGCTAGATGCTTATTAAAAATCGACAATGCTTGATAGTAACAATATAAAACCTCAAAATTGGTTTCTTTATTTAAATTGTACTGCTATAAGTTAAATTGGATTTGTGTATATTGAGCAGTTGCAAAACAGAAATGTGACGCTCCAAGTTTGGAAGATATACTTGGTCGGTCTGTGTGCCACAAGGGTCGTCTACTTCATTATTTTCCAGTCACGCTAAGGTTGGAAAACATTATTCAATTGGATAATTTTTTACCTGTAAATTTTTATTGGTATTATCTGAAATATCCTTTATTTTTTTAATTTGCAACTAATGAGTGAATGTTTTGATTTTCCTGTCCTTCAAATATCTTGCTTGTTCAATCAGTTCATTTAATTTGAGGCATGGGATTTTGAAATCATAAAGAGACAATATGTGTAGATGTTCTTTATTTTTTTTACTTCACTTGTAGAGCACACACATTTAATTTCTTGAGTTGAAGATGTTTACATGAAGATCTTAGTTGATAATCTCTTCTATATTCCATGTAACTAGAAAAGTTTTAGTGTGGTGTAAATATATGTTCTCTAGTTTTCATTTTTTATTGAGGATCATAATTAGCAGAGTATTTTTTTTCCAAATAAATTTGAGACACCATTGAAGTCAGCCTTGTGAAACTGGATATGAACAAGAGGACTGTTAGCATAGAAAACCTTCCTCCTACTTTGAAATGTAACCTTCAAATTGTTTTTTGGCCCATATTTATGTAACTATCAATTTGTATTTTGACATGAAAAGTTGTCCTAATTATCTTTGCTTAGATTTTATGAGGCTCATGATATACTTGTTCAAATCAAATTAGTAAATTTAAAAAATAAGAGGAAATGGTGTTTTATAAGTTATTAATAACAACATGCAACTACTTTCAATGCTGTATGCAATTTGGAAAAACTCAAACATCGAGGTTTTTTAAACAAGCTTCCATGAACTAGAATTCCACTAGTCGATAAAATATACCACATTTTAAAGGGAAGTCAATTGTCAATCTTGAAAATGGCATGGGCGGAGAAGTGGAAGATGAATAATATGTCAGATCAAGTTGCCAGATCTAATTTAATTCGTTAAAACTACAACTGTATCACTTCTCACAAAAAAATTAGAATCACTATTCACAATTGTTTTTGTATAACTGTCATGGCTAGCATACCATATTGTCTAGGGAATCTATTTTTTATTATTTTGAATGCAGAATGAAAAAATATTTTACAGTTTATTTTGACATACAGTAGTTTGACTGAGTTCTAGTCCTAATATCCAGGGGAAAACTAAATATTGTGATTCTCGGTACAACATAGAAAAGCATAAAGATGATTTCAGAAGATAAGTGAAAAAAGAAATTTACTGATGAAGATCATATTCTAAGAGCTGTGTGATAAATGAAATAAGCTACAGCACGAGATCAGAATTTGTAAAGAACAATAGGAATTATCAAGTATGGAAGGAGTTTTCCTTATGCCAAACAACATTCCAAAACAGATTCATAAGGTGTGTAAGTGTGAGTGAATGCATAAAATGTATATGATGTTGGTAATGCAATCATCATCAATTTTAGAATGAGTTTTATGGGGGAGGAGCATCTAGCTGTTAAAATTCAGATTGATTCTGTCTGGCAGCTTTCATTGGAGACTCATTATTGATTCAAAGTGTTGCCAACCATCTTTCTTGTATTTGCACACACAAAAACACACAAAATACAATAAGGACATGATAGGTAATCTCGTAACTGAAAAAACATAGAGAAAAGGTGTGGTGGGAGACCATCCCCAAACAATGTTTGTGGATGGGTGTCCCTAGATATTCTTTGCCAATATCTTTAGGATCCATATCCCAAGAATACTGTATGGAGCCACAGTCTAAATTGCAGGATTCAAGGGGTTATAGTAGAAAGCAATGAAAAAATCAGAAAAAAGAATAAGACACGAGAACTAGGCATGATTAGAAACCATTGCGATTTAAAAAAAGGTTAAATTAATTCATTGCTTAAACTATAACTCCAAATGAACAACCAGTTTTTAATTGATACAATGATTTGATCAACTACTGAATTGAAAATTTAATAATTATCAGTAAATTTATTTAGTTAAATGATTACTTAAATAAAACGAATAATTACAACAAGAATAAATAAGTAATTAACTAATTCAACTGGATAATTTAACTAATTGCACAAGATTAATTCACAACCAATGTAATAATTAGTTTAGAAATAATGATTAACTGATTATATGTAAGGTTTAGATTTTTTTTAAAATTTAATTTTCTCTTGACTAAAAAGTTTAAAAAATAGGTCTTGTTTAATTAAAATTAAGACTTGATTTTACAATTGATCTTGTTAGATAAATCATTTAATACATTAATTAATTTTAGTTTTTGGAACTTTTAATTAAATATATTATAACAAATTAAATTAGTAGAAATAGATAATAGAACGAGAATACTAACTTGGATCACAGAAAACCCAATTGGGGTAGCTTGGGAATGGGGGGTTTGCAGGGGTGGTTGAGTTTGAAATCATTATCCCTATAAAGATTCCGAGGTCAAAACTCAATCTTAATTGCTTTTCTTATTCTCATGTCTTTTCCATTGTGCCTCAAAGGCTAAAATTTTAACATCACCAATAAGCATGGCACATTTGGTCTTGCACTCATGTTTTGCCAATGCTGATCTTTTAATGTTACCACGTTGTAGATCTTGGGCATGTTCTTTGAACCAAGTATGAAACAATTTTCCCTTCTTCCCAATGTTGGGCATGCCATATAGCATGGAATTTCATATATGCCTTTCTTAAGCTTAGGTTCTTGACAATATTTCACACTCCTTAGACAATTTCCAATCATCTTGTGTAATGTCCCCCTTTTAATTAAAAATTAAAAGGAAGAGAAAATCGATTTGCACATGTAAAATTAAAAATAAGATATATTTTTATGTGCAAATCAAAGATAAAAGGGGAAGTTCAACTTCACCTTGAGATAATAAATACATTTTTTAAAAGGTAAATCAAGTGACTAGGCAAGTCGCATTTTCTTGGAAGCATTTAATAATTAATATTTAAGACAAAATGATTATTCCTAAGCATGGGTCGACTCATATAGGCATCTTTTTAAAATCCCTATGCATTTAATATTTGTTGGTGACTTTCAGGCACATTTTTAAATAAGATTCCCTCCTAGATGATGGTGCCAAAGATGGAGAAGAACTTTGGAGGATGTGCAAGCAAAAGCTATAAAAGAAGATGTGGTTACTCCTTTTTTGGCATGTTGACGGTTTATTAAACTTATCTTCATGCTGGAAGAAGGGATGTATGTCCACTAATGATAAAAAACAAAAGGTGTTTATTAACACCACCATTTGTGAAGTGTGTGTGCCCATATGAGCTTGAAGTAATAAGTTTTTGCAATCATTTCTTTATATATGTATAAGGCGCCATTTTTGGGAGAAGATATAAACTTGCTTTGAGGGTTTGGAGTGTGATTTATGTTGAATATCTTTTATTATATTCTGCTGGTTTTTACTCAACGAAGTCGACTTGTGTGGGCATGTGCTAAGAGTGTTTGGAAGGGATTTTGAAGTAATTATAAATCTGTTGTTTTAGATTTATTAATTGCAGATCTGGAACTACATTTATTGACTCTTAAAGTAAAGAAAAAAGTGCTAGAATGATGTTGTAGATTTTACCCTAACCCTAGCGACTGGGTTTAGGATTTTGGTGGTTGTTTCGAGGGGTTTTTAGTGCATGATAAGATCTAATATTTATTGTGAATAGAAGCTCATAATTTTCTCTTTCTACTGCATTTGGTTTCAATTCAAAAGAGTTAGTATTTTGGAAGTTATGGATTTTCAAAGTTTTAGTTAATTTTCAGCAGTATTATTTATTATTTTATTTTTGCAAAGTACATTGGATAGAGGAGTATAAATACCGACTGGATTGCCCATCTATCACCTTGGCTCACTCCAACCCTATTTGGGTTGTATTGACGCGGACACTAGGGTTAGTTGAGGTAAACCTAAGAGGGTTTATCTTCTAAGTTGTTTGTTTTACAAGTAATTAATAATAAATCATTAATATCCCACAACGGGATATTGCATCTTGACAATATTGAAATGTTTTGATGTTATTCCTTTGAAGAATTTTTGCTAGTTCTTCTGTTGTAATTTGTAGATATGGTAAGGAGGCTTTTTTAGTTCCACCAAATTCATTATGTTTGGGGCGATCTTGGTATCTTTTGGCCTTCTTGAATGCTTTCTTGATTTGCCAATTCCCACTCTATCTCATGTTCTTGTGGAGGTGTCTTCCTTCAAAAGTTGTTTTGGATCCAAGATCCACAAGGCCTCAAGTAAGGTATAATGTCTTCAACACTACCATCGTTTTGGGATGGATGGTGTTGGAACTGTGCTTTTATATAAATTCTTGCATGATTTCTTCGTATGCACGTGACGAAAGAGGGAATATCATGTCTTCGAGTGATAAGGACATCTAGGAATGGGAGAGAACAATTTTCTTTGCTTTCCATTGTAAACTTAAGTTGTTCCAATTGTGAATTGAGATGAGGATAAAATTTGTGTAGTGTGTCCAAACCATACAACGAACTTACAGTGGTGTCATCCGTAAATCAATACAACTTTTTAGGTTTCAGGTTGGAATTTTGGACAACTTTCTTCGCAAAGTTCTCCATGAGTATATCCAGAACTTGGGAGAGGGAGGAACCCATTGCCACCCCTTCGTTCATAAATTTCATCATGAAAACTAAAATCGACGAAGACACTAATCTACTTGTTTCATTTGTTACTGTTATATCAAAATTAGGTGTAATCTAGGTAAGGCAAATTACTTAATTTAAATGCTATGATCTAGACTTAGAAATATAGTAAATACACACATCAAAGATCTTGCAATGATTTAAGTACGAAAATATACAAGCTCTTGAAAACTAGATAAGGAAAGTTAAGGTTAGGGTTGGAAAGGCTGAACATGATTTGGAAGTGAAACAAAGGACTAAAACTGTATAAATGAGTAGTGTAGAGTGTCGTCGAGTTGCTTGCATAATCTGAAGAGATGGAATTGAGTGCAGGGCAAAATTACCTAATATGGGCAAAAACGTTTGACGGTTTTCCCCTCTACGGCTCATACCAACTTTAGGTGATCTGAGTTGAATCTCGATTCTGGCACTTGAATTGTTTGTCTCTGGGTTTAAGATTTGTGATCAGAATTTTCTGATTGTTCTTCTGTGACTATAAATAACTTCTCCTTCTAGGAAAACCCTAACTCTCTTGAAGACCTGAAAAGGGGTTAATTTAATTGGGTTGATCTAATCTCACCCCACCCTCAGTGTTGTGATGATTGTTATTGTATCCACCAATACTTCGAAGAGAGATCAAGCCACACATAGGTCTCCCTCTCAATTCATGTGTAATAAAGAATGGTTTGACAAGACCCTAATAAGGCCTTAGACAACTTGGCACTGATCTTTGATGTATCATGTGATAGTGATCTAGGGCAACAATATGAGATGTCGGACTTGATAACCTACTCATGTTCTTTAAGGAGAGATAGCGCAATGGTAGTCCTTAGAGTGCTTGAGTGTGAGAGCCCCTAGATGGCCAAAGATTCAAGATGCGTCCCTAATAAGCAAGGTGTATTTTTATTTGACCTGTGTAAATGATTTGTTGCTCAATCGACCCTAAGCCGACTAGGGTAACTTGTGCATTTGAAAAATTGACCATTCGAAGCGTTTGGGGCAAAAATGTGGGCCAAGGTCAAAACCGTCAACCAATTCTACTCTTGATGGAATTTTTTTTCCCCTGCTTAGCTTAGGACCTAATATGAAAGTGAAGATTAGTGGGCAGGAGTCCGAAGATGTGTTAAGTATATATTGCATCGGTTCCTAATGAGCTAAATTGAGTGACAAGTACTGACTTAGTGGTTGACTCGTTGGAGTATGGAATTGAACGAGATTTGTGTAAGAATAAGGCAATTAATTATATAAATGGGAAAGTGTTGGGATAAATGCCAAATGATTATTACCAAGTGCACTTGGTCTAAATATAGGGTGCTAGATTTGACCGCATTTTAATCTAGTAATTGAAAATTGTTGTATTAACATAAATGAAATGTAAACACAAACCTCCCAATGGATATGGTATGCATGAGACTGGAATGTTTGTTTTCCCTCTCGTTGTGCCATACTGTTGAGCACAAGATAATACTGAGAGGGGGGGTGAATCAGTATTATGAAATTATTTCAAACTTTAATACTTGAACTTAGATCTATAATCACGAGCAATGTGAATATATCAAATCAATCAAAGAACACAAAGCTTAATGCAAGTAGACACAGATATGCGTGGAAACCCTTTCGGGAGAAAACCATGGAGAAACTTCTTTCTTTATATATATTTCTCAAAAATTTGTAGGCACCAACCTACTGGAGACACCAATCCCCAAATTACAGTTTTGTAGGCACCAACCTACAAGAGCACCCACCCCTTTTGCTAAGCACGAACTTAGCAAGAGACACCGATCTCTTCGAATATTAAGGCACCAACCTTCCTTACAAAATTTGCTTTCCACTTTTGAACTTGTTGCTTCCTCAACGAATAATAGAAAATTCTTCTCCTTACTTTCAGATTTGTTGTTCTAAAATTCTGCCCTTACGCTTCCTCTTCTTCTTCTTTTTCTTTAAGATATTCAACTTGAATCCATGCTTAACAAGTCTCATATGAATCTTCTTATATAGCCTTTCGTACCTTTTCGAAAGGGCATTACACCTTAAACCATCACACCCTTTCATTAACATTAGTTGGCCTTTATTTATTAATTTATTCTCGCTGCCCCCTTTGAATGAATTAATGCACACATAAAGACTGCCCCAAATAATTTAATTATCACCTAAACATTCAATGCAGCCCCTTAAGACATGAGTGCTGCTCTCTAAGCAAGTCGTGGGCCCTCTTTTGTGCAAATCGTGGGCCTCCAAGGATAAATCACGGTCTTCATGAAAAAGTGCTGTTTTCTTCTCATCATGGTTGTCAAGATCTTCCTCTTTCTTGAATGTTGTTCGCTTTACACAGATACTGCTGTATTTCTCCTATAAAGGCAACCTTTTTCACATATATAAATATCTGATTTCTGCTCTTTTTGCTACTCAATATGTTGCTGGTTATTTCTGTTGACATACTCACAATTCCGTTAATAATTCCGTTACTTTCTGATAGATTTCCGTTTACCAGTTCAACACCTCTTTTGACATCAATGACAATATTTCCAACACATACGTGTGAACTTACGAGTCAAATGCAAAAACTTTTAATAATGTTCTCTAAAGATGCTTGAATCAACAAATAACAAGAAATAAAATCAAAGCTTGAAACGACTACACCTATATGCCCTTGGTGTCTTATGTAAGGGATGTGTGTATTGTATGTGAGAAGTTTGGTGTTTGAGCTTGCCACGAGCCATTGTAGCACTTGAGCTTGCCATGAAGCCAATATAGCACTTGAGATTGCTATGGAACCAATGTAGCACTTGAAATTACTAGTGAGCCAAAAAAAGCACTTGAGCTTGTTATAGGGCCAATTTGTTTCTGATCTAGATGCTGTATAAGACAATGCGGTGTATGTGTTACAAGTGTCAAAATATTTGCAATGTGTTTTGAATAATTGTGTTGTTCGGAACAATTGTGGGGATGTCATCATATAGTTTAAACTGAGGCCTATAGCTGTAATTTGCATGAATTTATTAAAATAATCCTGCACTATGCCTCTCTTTTGAGATGGGGAATGCTACAAAGGATCACTTAGCTCAAAA
Source organism: Taxus chinensis (assembly GCA_019776745.2). Taxonomy (NCBI): domain Eukaryota; kingdom Viridiplantae; phylum Streptophyta; class Pinopsida; order Cupressales; family Taxaceae; genus Taxus; species Taxus chinensis. The sequence goes on from CM034149.1 coordinate 223,525,924, forward strand.
GAGAAAATGTTAGTTGTATAAAGCACATAAGCATATTATCATTGATGTTAACCATATCTAGTATATCAACTAACATGGTAAAAGGAGTAATGTGCATTAAATATATGCATTTCGAAATCAAGTGGCACTTATCATCAAAGTGTGAAGTATATCATGAGAATGTCCAATAGTTCAGCAAATAGCATAGTAGTGATAGGGAGAGTAGTATGACAACAACACATGACTCAATGGTTAATGGATCCATACTGACCTATGATGTGACATGACATAAAATGACATGTTAGGCCCATCAAAAACATACATACCTGAGAAGACACAACAACTTGACTGGTGTTGGTGGTTGCTAGCTTGTGTGTGCAAAAGCAAGTATGTGTCCAAACATTGTGCCTAGAGCAAGAATTGTAACAATCAATTTGTTAAAGCAAGTGTGTAGTAAGCAATGTTTTGTTAACAAGCTATAAATCGTAATATGTATCAACCATCGTGCCTAGAGCAAGATATAACAAACAATGAGATAATCATAATTGTGTTTCAAGTTTCAACCATTGGGCCTAAAGCGAGACATGCAACAAACAACGTGTACTGGCGAGTATGTCAGTAATCCATGTGTTATAAGCATTGTGTGTCACAAGTAATGGGTATCTAATGACAATATCTCAAGAAACATAAGCAATATGTCATACATGATTTGTTTTGATCTAAAGATGTAGCAAGTAATGTGCCAATGAAATAGGATGAGTGATAGGCACCTGATGTGTGTGAACATAGAACCAACAATCAATGAAAGATCACACATAAAGCAACAATAACAAATGAGCGAACAAAACATAGATCATACAAGTGCAAAGATCAATTAGAGTGTAGAGCTTACAAAATTGCAGAGCATACAAGATTGTACAGAGCAACAAATAACACAAATGCCTAGAGAAGTCAAATAACATACAAGTGCCTAAAACATTTAGAGAAGACAAGATCATGTGGCAATCAAAACATACAACACACAAGTGCGTAGAGTAGTTAGAGCAGACAAGATTCACACAACTGTCAAAGCATACAACAAACACGTTCTTAGAGTAGTCAGAGTACCCAAAATTCATTCAACAATCAAAGTATACAACACACAAGTTCTTAGAGTAGTTAGAGAAAACAAGATTGCATGGCAGTCAATATACAAGTGCCCAGAGGAGTCAAAGCAGACAAGATTCACAAAGCATACAAAGCATACAACACATAAATGCCTAGAGTAGTCAAAGAAGACAAGATTGCATAACATTCAAAGCATACAACACACAAGTGCGTAGAGTAGTAAAATAAAACAAGCTTGTAAAATATACAACATATAAGTGCCTAGAGCAGTCAAGTCACACAATACACAGAAGTATAGAAGAGATAGAAGCAAACATGTATATAGCTAATAATGTCAAATAGCCACAATAGGATCCCAAGGCCAATAGTAGTCAACTAGTATGGCAGCAGGAAACAAAGAAAACATGAACAAGAAGTGATAAATGTGAGCATGGGCCATGGTCAAATCAATGGGTTGAGATAAGTAATGTGATCATCGGATAAAGCACAATAACACGTGTCGTAAGGAATAAAGTAGTGTGAGATAAACAATGGTAGCGTAATGTCCTGCAATGGACTAGTATATAAGGAATATGATTGTTATAAGCTTAGTTGGTTAGATGTTAGTGGGTTAGGTATGCCCCCAATGTGGTAGGCGTCCACCGTGTAGAGGACGATAAGAAGCTGCACTATGCTAAAGATACAATCTAATTAAGCACAACGTGGAAAAATTTCCCCCGATGTAGTCATGTCTCTAGGGCACTAGGTTGTCAAAGCCATAAGATGTGTGATGTCCATGGGTTAAGGTATCTATATCCGCTTGATTTATACTACAAAAGCCGAGTGCTAAAGGATATAATAGATGTAGAGTGGCAAATCCAAATGATGATAAGGCTAAATCTATGCAAAGATTGGACATGTCAAATGCGAGTCCTAGTTTTTAATTTTTGTAATGTTATATAGTTTTTGTATGTTTGTAATATTTCATTATTTTTGTCATATAAGACATATAAGGTGTAATATCCCCTTTCCAATTGAAGATCTTTGGCCTATTTTGTCAACCCGACGGCCAAAAGAAAAATATAAGGGTGACTTAAGTCACAATAAATTATTATAAAGTGCTATTAAAAAATAAAATAAAATTATTAAAGCACTTATATTAATCCCTATGGTAAATACGATTTGCCTTGAGGGGCAAATATCATTGTAAAGGGATTTATTATATTTTATTCTTCCTAGAAAGGATAATGGCAACTTGGGCCAAAGGAGAGTAATGACATTTAGGAAGGATAAAAATATTAATTAATTATGTATTCCTCCTAAAGGAATGCGACTTGGCCTAGGGGTTTGCAAGAAAGATGATTGGTTATTTTGGAGGTCATTTTGGGACCTTTTTTCCTTTATAAGGAAAGGTCGACCTGCCCTTTGGTATCTGAAAATTTTATGTGATATTTTGTCTTGCATTGAGCTCTCAGCTTTTGCAAAAATTCCAAGGACGAAACCCCTTAGGAATTCTATCTCCTGTGGACGAAAACCCCAAGAGTTGTGAGGGTTTTTCACTCAGAAATTCCTATTGAATGTAATCAGATTTTCAGTCATTCCCAGCAGTGTGTTTTGAATAAAAATTGCAGCAATGTTATTACGAATTCTTCTAGTAGAGCGACCCAGTCTTTTTGCATATTTGGCACTGTTTTTGAGGTATTTTGATCTGATTTTTATTGTCAAATCATCTACTTATTTTTGGGAAGCAAAGCAAAGAAGTTTCATAATTTTTAAGAGGGTTTTTCAGTGGTATTTCAGCCAGTTTAATGTTCAGATTTCAGATCTGATTTTTGATCATTTGTGGCTTCTATAAATTCTGATTTTAATATATTTGGGCTTCTAAAAATATGGCAATTAGTTTGTGAAAAGGATATAATTTTTTGAGAGTGATTTGCATTGGTTTCTCATCCAAACCCTAGTTGCATTTCTTCTATTCAATACAGTTTTGCCCTAGTTTATTTGCCATAGCTTTCAAAAATTATGTCTTACTATTTGTGAGTGGGAAAAAATCATTTTGGGCAAAGAGATCCATTTGGGGATCTTTCATAATGAGAAACACTGCTAACTAGTGGCTCTGGGGCATAGGCTATAAATGCTAGAAGAGAAAAGGCGGGGTCTTGGGTAAGGTGCATCAGACATGTAAAATGTGTTGTATCATTGGGTAACTACGTAGTCTAAAACTAGGGGAGAAAATATCAAATAATTGATAGCCATGCTAAAAGAGTGTGCGTGTAAGGAATTGTGTACAAGTGTGGAAAGTCATAAAAGGCTAACCAATGATTGTGTCAAGGCAATATCCTATGTCAGGATGTAGAGAATATAACTTAGTTGTGCTTGTGAATGCGTAATGACCTCTTGAGTCTAAGATATAGTAGTGCGTAATGTGATACTATGTGCTATTTTTCTTAACCATGAATCTACTTTGTGGATCGCAAGTAGTCATAGTAACCATAGGATTTCAGTGTAAATGAGAGTCTATCAGTGTCCCAAGGCAAGTTATAAAAGCAAGTCGCCATGCAAGTAAAGGGCTTCTTTTAACATCTTATAGTTTCTTCTATTTGGTCTAAAGCTTGCATGCTTTCCATTTTCACTCCAAAGGACGAAAACCCTTTGTAGTTATGCTTGAGAGGACGAAATCCCTCTTTAAGTTAGGAAGAACGAAAACTCTTCTCCCTTTTTGAGAGGAAGCTCTACTTAGGGGTTTCCATTGATTTCCAAGGTTCTACTTCAGAATTCCAGCACTATTTGAGGGGCAAATTGCAGATTTACTTGTTTCCAACGAGGGTTTGAAGGCAAAAGAGTGTTGCTGATTTTTACCTTACATTTCCAGCTTGTTTCTATTGGAGCAATCCACTCCCAAGTGCGTTCTGAACACTCTAGGGCATATTGGGGTCAGATCTGATTTGTGGCTTAATTATTATATTTTTAAAGACTGAATTCAGCTGGTTGGCGTAATTTTTGGGCTTGGGAAACTCCATTTTCAGCTATAAGTCTGAACCTATATGTCTGCAGATTTTATAATTAAATTCCAGCCCTTTATTTGATCAAAGTTTGGTATTTTTCTGATGTTCTCACCTAAATAAAAATTGTTGAATTGTTTGGGAAAATATTTCATTGATTTTACTTCAGTTTTGAGTGACTTCCATCTCCTAGGCAAGTCATACTTTCCTTAAATAATTCAGATCTGCATCAATTCTTTTAATTAGATCGTCTGGACATTGCTGTTTTAGTTTAGATTTACAGCTGTTCCGTTTGGGGGCTTAATTTGCCCCTTTGGGGACATTTCACCCGCATGGATGTTGTCGATCTGTTGCGTGTCGCTCATGGCCAAATGACATTATTAGAAGATGTGAACAAAGAAATGAAGAGAAAGCAAAATGCACACATTGTAGATTGTGAGCCCATCATTTTATTATGCAAGAGATAGTTACAAAATGGTTGAGGTGGTTACAACCATACATTGGTTAATACATAACTAAGAGTGATGTGATAATACATAATAAGCATTATATTTTAATAAGCCCTCTTAAGGTTTACACTACAGAAAACAAAAAGAAACATATGGATAGAGGATTAAATAGCAGAATAAATCAGGGCCATAGACTCTTTAGAAGCTTTCTCTTTAAAAATAATTCTTTGACCAGGTAGAGCTCAATCAAGTTGCCTCATAAACTTTGGAAAGGTGTTGTTCTGTAATGTCCCTTTCTAGGGCTGAAACTGAAATTATGGGTTTTGGCTCACACCTAAATGACAACTTCTGATTTTTGTTACAACCATTGGTCAATCACTTTAACCTTAGAGGAACAAACTGAAAATGACATTAGCAACAAAGAGATATCTGAATATTTATGATAGCAAAGGAATTCATATGGAAGCCAACAATATCACCACTTAGTCCTAGCGATGAACCTGATTTTCTATTTCCTAGGGCAGCGAACTGTAGGGGCTTTTCAAGACAATATTCTCATGTAATATAGACTGAAAATAATTATAGAAATATTTCAAACACTTCATAAGTCCAGCAAGATAAAATTTAGAGCAAATATATATTTTATAATTTTAATTCAGGTGCAAACACAATTGAAAGTTCGGAAATTCATAACTCCATCAATACTTGGAATTTCAACACAAACAAACTAAGTTGCCGAAACGTTTTGGATACGGGAGCGGGAGCGGGGTATCTGAAACGCGGAAACAACAAATTTTTTTTTGACCCCGGATATGGTGTAGGATATGGTGGTACAAAAACTATATAAAAATTAAAAAATATATAAATTTCAGTCTTCTAAATAGGAATTTAATTATTAACCACATATTATGCATATGAAAGACAAGATAAAAGACAAGTTATAAGCTAAATAAGTGAATAACCACAACAAATAAGCTAGGATACCGATAAAACTTAGAAACTTAAAGCTTAAAAGTTAAATTAAAATTTAAAATACTTAAATCGAACACAATGTGAATGTTATGAATCTCATGATATATTAAATTCAATCATAGATCAATATTCAAAGTTCAAACTATCTTTCATTGTCAATATTCGTCATATTCCTCTTCATCAAGAGGATCAAGACCAACTACATCATCATCATTATGTGGTTCATTAGAGCCACATGGGCTCGAACCACTCACACTAGGGCCACTCCAGTTGCACCCCCTTGTGCATGTAGGTCTCGTGGTGCCAGTGCCACAAAACTCCCCTCATCATCATATGCTCCATGGTGGGAAATAGAAGCATTCAAGTCAACTATCTCTGGATCAATGTGCCAATGTCTTGTTGACCCTTCCTTGTACTCTGACTGCTCGTGGGATAAAAGGCGCAAGTTGGAATGTATGTATACCAAATCTTTAGCCCTTTTAGCCCTCAACCTGTTGCGTTTCTGTGAGTGCATGAAACTATATGTACTTCAGTTGCGCTCAGAGGAAGATGAACTTGCAAGCTGTGAAGGCAACCCAAACTTCAAACTCAATGCAAAGTTCAACTTCAAACTTAAACACTCAAACTTAAATTTAAAAAAAACTAAAAGAAAAGAGAATAAAAAAATTTAAAAGTTACCTGTGCCAAGACCTTGATTGCAAGAGGTTGCAAGTAAACTGATGAAGTACCATGGAGGTACCGCCACATATGAGCATCCATCTTGTATTTGTTCCTAAGAGTGAGAAGGCGATGACCCGTTTCTGCTATGAAATTGCCAAAATCTACCATAACCAATGCCTTACGATCAGGGAAAAGCCTAATCAATGCCGCCATAAATCCCTCACTGACTTCCGCATCCCTGTATGGTGCTACCCTCCCTGGCAAGGAAAGGATCTCTGTGCTATAAAATTTAGGAGTCAATGCAGAAGTCAGTAGATGTAATGGGGTGGTCATTTTGTTCCACCGCTCAATGAGGATTGACTTCACTTGTTTGAAAAATATTTCCTCGGGATCTTGTTCTTTTGCATTTATGACGGCTTTTATCTTCTCAATCATTGAGTTGATGTCGTCATATATCTCTCCTAGACATGGCTGATCCGTGTCAGTAAACCGAATCATGCTCATAATGGGCTCTGTAAAACTCAACAGATAATCCACTCTATCCCACCAAGGGTCCTCGAAGATCAGGGACTTCACTTTTTGAGCCCGTTGAGTGTTTGATTGCCTCCATATAGACCAAAGATTGGATGTTACCATCCTCATGAGTGCCTCTCGCACCTTCACTAGTCGTCTCAAGACGATTATGTGTGATGCAAACCGAGTCTCAGCAACCTAATAAGAATGAGGAACAAAAATTAAAATTAAAATTGAAAGCTAAGAGAATACTAAAAAACTTATATTTAAATTTTAAATTAAAAAGAAAGAAAGAAAGTTTTTCCTTACCTTCAGTAGCTCCAACTGCGAGAATGATCTAAAAATTCCATGTGACATGTGGTGGTTGGTGACAAACATTTGGATCTCTTCAGCTTCTGCATACACTTGTTGGATCCACTCTATTTTGTTTGCCATTTTCTTTAGCATTAAATTCAATGAATGCACGGCACATGGTGTCCAAAAAATATGCCCATACCATGCCTCAACTAGCATCCCCGAAGCTTTGCAATTTTTGGCGTTGTTCGTTATGACTTAAACAACATTTCCAGGCCCCACTGGCTCAATAGACTCAAAGAGAATGTTGGCTATAAATTGGGCATCCTTCACTTGCCCCTCACAATCAACCGCTTTCAAAAACATTGCCCCCTTAGGGCATACTGCAATCACATTGATTAAAGGGCATTTTCTTGCATCTTTCCATCAATCAGAAACAATGGGCACACCTGTTTTGGTCCATGAGTCCCTAATTGGTTGCCGGGAGGTTTCCACATTTTTTTGGTTTATCCAAAAGGGTGGTGCGGATCTTCTCACATCCTGGTGATTTATACCCTTTTGATGCCTCATTGATGGCTTTCACCATTTCATGCCAATAAGGTGATCTCACAACATTAAAAGAAAACCCATTAGCATATACACACCTTGCAATGTGTTCATCTGCAATTTCCCTGCTCTCATTCTGAAAGACCTTTTCCAATGGCCCTTTTGTCTTGCTTTTCTTTCGTGCAAGGGAAACATCCTTGTCCCTGGAGATAGGAGCCACAAATGGATGTGCCATGGCCACAATTGGGGATCCACTAGGTGATGGAGCAACTGAAGGCCTCACTGAACGAGATGAACCTCCTCTTTTGGCCAATGGATGAGCCTCTCTCATAGCCACATTTGCCTCTGCATCTTCCTGCTCTTTGATATATGCCAAAACTTTTGCTTTTGGCACTCCAACATTATTCTTCCCCTTGCATACTCTTATACCATTACCCATTATGGTACACAAGTGGCTTTTCACCCTACTGTAAGAGCCTTTGAATAGTCCATCACAATCATTGCATTTCCATTCAAGACAACCACCACCTGCAATTTGTTGAAGTATTGTTGCCTGCCTCAATAACGGTGAATTTGGGTCAAAGTCCTTGGCCAAAGATTGCCTAAAAGAAGCAGAACTTGTTGCCATTGTAGAAATACCTACAAGGTTCAAAAAAAAAAAAACAAAGAAAACAATGGCATGCAATTGCATTGTGATTGAACAATGAAAATTAAAAAAGTTAAATAGAAAGAGCAAAAAAGATGAACATAAGCAAAAAAATCAAAATGTAATGTGTGCAAGATTAAATAACAAAAAAAAAAAGAAACCAGGTTAGACATTATAAAAAAACTTACCTTCACTTAGTAAACCACAAATCCTTCACAAATCTTCCTCCTTTATAGCTCCTCACACTCCTACAAGCTTAGCAATAGCTCCCCAAACCTTAGACAAACAAAATGTAATTTTGGAGAGCCAAAGGTAAGTTTCTTTGCTTTATGTTTTGTTTTTGAGTTCTTTTGTTTTATTGCTTAGAGTTATGTTTTAGGGTGTAAATTAGATTAATATTTAATTTTTTTAAGTAGTGGTGCTTTTAAAACATGGAAATAATTAAAAAAAATTTAAAAACTCGTTTTTTTTTAAGTGGGAGCGGGCAGGGAGCGGCGACAAGCCTGCGAAAATGGCTGGGTACGGCACAGGCCGTAACCGGCCGTTTCCATAGACTTGCTGCCGCTCCCTGCCCACTCCCGTGCCACTCCCGTCGTAGCTCCCGCTCCCTGCCTCTCTCGCTCTCGCTCCCTACCGCTCTCGCTCTCGCTCCCACAACTCCACACAGCCGTATCGGCTACTTAGTAAACAAATGCTCAAAATGATCTCGGATAGACCGACTATCAAATAAAAGTGAAATCACAATTTTCCAACCATCGAAACCCCTCCAAAAGTGATCCAAAACTTCTCAAATGAGTAGATCAAGTGGAGGAAGGGTGCCAACACCCTTGAGAAGTGCCCTAGTTGGAGTAGAAGTGTTGAAAATCTGTCAATGAAGTCCACTTGTGACTCTCGAATGAAGCCACCAATGCACACAAGAGGGTTTCTGTCCCCAAGTGTGATCCTATTGAAGGTTTTCGTCCTTAATAGGTAACCAAGGAAGGGGTTTCGTTCTTCAATGGCAAGAAGAGAAGCTACAATAGCTCCAAATCCAAGCAAATGTCGAATGATGAATGAATATGATCCCCCTCCTCCATTCAAACCTTCTTAAGCACCCTTCTTTGGTGCCAAACATGAATTAAAAGGTCAATCTTCATGACCGACCTCTTAATGGAGGGGGAAGTGCACTTTTAATTGTAATGTCCCCATTTCCGAGCAGGTGGCCTTGGAGGCCTTTCATCCGTCCTAGCCTTGGTTATGCCCAAGGGGCTAGTGACGTTGATGGTTATTGGGTATAGTTTGCACCTTCATTTCCCTTATATATTATGTTTTGACATTGGACACGTACTTTGAGGTGACTTAAGTGAAATAAGGTTGTGTGATGCTCCCCTAAGGTACTTTATGTTATATTTTGTCGATGACTTAAGTGATGGGTGAATATATGGTACTTTATTTTCTATTTCTTCGTTGGGTGTAACTTAAGTGTACATTTGACATAGTGGTGATAAAGTAATTTAAGTTATTTTATTATTATGTGGATTTTCCCCAAAGAGTTTGATTAGGGTTCTTTTGGGCCGTTTGTTACAATGAAAAGTTATTAAAGAAAGCTCTTGAGGGATAAAAGGGCATTCATTCATACACTCACTCTTTTATGATATTGAAGCCATTGCTGGTTGCATGCATTTTGCTTGTGGAGTAAGATCCCATATGAACCCTAGCTTTGGTGGTGAGAGACAGAATCCTAGCTAGTAGAGCACTCTTCGGTGGTGAGAGATCCTCCCTAGTTTGCTAATTTGGAGCTTCATTCAAATAAGATTTTTAGATCAAAATTATCAAAGAATTTCAAGGGTTACTCAGTGCCAGAGAGAGATTATTTGGTCCATACTTAAGCCATCTATAAATCAGATTATTCCCAACATTTGAGGCAAGCTTGGCAAATTCCCAGGAGTTTGATTTAGTTTGGGCTTTATTTATTTTCAGATCTACTTACTTAGGCTTTTGCAACAATGTTTTCTAGGGTTTTTGGTTGGAGTTCTTCAGTTTTCCAGGTTGGATTTGATTCCTTATAATTTAAATATATTGTTGTCCGAATTTCAAAATTTATAAAGATCATTTCAGCTCTTTGTGAATTTTTGAATTTTTTAGGCAATTTCAGTAGTTAAAATAAATAAATAAAATCAGATCTGAGAGATGAAAATTATCTCTCTTGTTTATTGTTCTACATATTTTTCTAAGGTATTTAAAGCTTCTGGGTAGTGTTATAAATTATTATTCTTGAAAATACAATTTTTTCCTTGTTTCTGCATATTGCTGTCCTAAAAATCAGAATTTCCATTCGCTGTTATTTATATATATTTTGTGAATTTCAAGTGATATCCCACATAGGATATTTCATTAATTTTCACTTAAGAAAACTGATCTCATAAATAGGGAAAGAGTATTTCTTTATCTCCGTTGTAGCTCTCAAGAAGACCGACCTTAATGAAGGAGAAGATATAAGTTTCTTTTTTCTTTGTCATTGACCTATCACCTAATCGAATCACTCCAAGCCATAATTAGTAATTAAATAAATAAGGAAAATACAATCACTTACAATTATGGCAATGTGCAACTCCCTTGCTTTCCTTCGTCTTCGTTGAAGCTCACGGATGGTGGCATGGGCCCAAGGCCTTCATAGTGACTAGCGTGGAAAAGGGGACTTTACATGTTCCCGATTTGAATTCTCGAGTTCCTGGATTTAATATCCCCAAACTCTTGAATTATGAACCTCTTGAGATATTGAACAACCATCTATATTGAGCTACATCCAAAGTGATTGATCAAGTTGTCTCATGACCCTTGCAAGATTATAATCGCCAAGATCCACAAACTCTTGAATTAACTAGGCAACCATCCATGTTGAGCTTTAACTAGACTAAATCCTTTCCCATCTTCAAGGCGTGTGCTTATTTAAAATACACATTCTTCATCAATGAATTTTTCACCATTTTTAACATTTGACAGATCTTTCACAATGGCTATATTAACTATTTGGTATGCTATTGAGCTTTCCCTTGAGATCATCGTTTGCTCGAATGTTACAATTTCATGTTGTTGTAGGTGGTTTCTCAGTCCCATTTATTTTTCCCCATAAATGTTTGTTCTTCAGTTGCATTTGGTTTTTTTACTTTTTAGGTGTGAAAGTTGAGGCTAAAATATTTGTTGAATAGAATTTCCATCTAGAAACTTGTCTTCTTGTCTTGTTTGTTGGATTGTGCCCTTTGAATATGAGATCGTCTTCTATTCGTGATTTATAATGACTGAAAAATGGCATTTGTGCATTTGTGAAAAACTTTTGTTCACGTTTTATCCTCGCACGCCCTTGCTCGAACCCCAGAAACAAAGTTTTGTGACTATCTTTTTGCATTTTTTGGCAGGGTCTTTTTGTGCTTCTATTCTCGCAATTGTACTTCACATTTTTAACAGATTTGTGTGTTTTTTAATGGTGGAAATGCTAGTTTAATGGTGAAAATACAAACTTTTGTTGTTCCATAAGAATGCCCTAATTGCGTTTTTTCCTGCTATTTTCAATTGCCGAAATACAAATTGTATATTGCGCCATGTGAATGCCCTAATCATGTTTTTGTGGGCTTTTGTTCCGTTCCCTAAGTGGGTGCTTTTAATGAATAAATTTGCGATTTACAAAGGTTTTTTCTTATGTCGTTCATGTGGAAATGCTTTGCTAATGAAACTTGCAATTTATAGTCTTCATCTTTTCTCGTTTCGAAACATCTGCATATCTCTTCCTCGCTTGTATGGTTCTGATACCAATGTTAGATGATGTGGAAAGATGAGGAATGAAGAGAAACCAAAATGCATACATTATAGATTGTGTGCCCGTCATTTAAAAAAGAGAGGATATGTATTATTCAATAGTAGATGATAGAGTTACATTGTTTGATTTCCAAACATACACAGTACAATCCCAGTATTGAGCCTGAGAGGTGTAGTGTTGAATTCTAGCATTCCAGATACAACTAAGTAGGAAATGCATCACTTTCCACATATACACATACTTCAAGCAATTATGGATTCCAAACCTCGGTATCACCTAAAGAAAGAAGAGAGTAGATAGCATCCCTGGTCTGTGATGACCACCAACGTGAGGGGAACCCATGACAAACTATATTGGATTTTTCTAGTGCCCAATTTGCCAAAACATCAACCACCCTATTATGATGCCTTGGGATAGATCGGAAGTAGCGTTTCTGATTTTTTTTTTGAATTTTTTCAATTGTATCCAACACTCTTCCCAATCTCTGATCCCCCTGGCCGCTATGGGTCTCATGTTGTAGATACTTAATCCAAATATGAGAATTTGACTCCATTATGAGATGATGACAGCCTATCTTTAGAGCCTCCCAAGGTCCTCTCAAAATCACATATTCTTCTGCCATATTATTGGAGAGAAACCCTAAATTTTTTGCTAACAAGAAAACTGGATCACTATCATGTGACCTCCCTACTCCTCCCATATTGGCTTTACCAAGATTACCTCTAGAGGCCCTATTAGTATTTATTATACATACCCCAATAGGAGGAGACCACAACAAGAGTTGTTATATCGTATACAATGTATTCAGGCTTACTGTTATAATCAACTTGGATATGATATCCCAGTGGTCATAGAATGAATGTAACCTGTTGACGCAGTGAAATATGTTTTTGCCTTGGTTGTTGTAGTTGGCAGCTCTATTTCGTGTTTGGCGGCCATGATAAATCAAAAGGGGTATCTTATTATATCAACTTGGTATGAGAAGGGGCTCATGTACTCTTTGTATATGCTTTGGGAAGAGTAAAGAAGAATATAGTATGACCAACTCCCATTGCATTTAGTTTCTCTCCATTATAATTTATCTTAATCCTTAGAGTTTCATATGATTGGATTACCACAATGATAATAGTTATAATCCAAAAATTCACTCATTGTAGGGATGAGAGATGTTGCATTATTGTCACATTGTGTATGTGTGGTTGGCTTTGTAATAGAAACCAGTAGTTGCAGACGAGGAGGGTAGAATTGAATGCAATTGAGGATATACAATGAATTAGTACAATCTTATCACCTTGTTTCCTTTCGTGGTCGATTCCTACCTCTTCTTTATTGTGTGTAGTATTGATAGATTTAATTGCACATTGAAGTTGGTGATATTCTTCCCCATCTTATGAAGTGTATCATATGATCTTTTCCTAGGTGGCTCCTAGTAATGCTCATGGCTGAATCATTCTAAAGATTACTGCAGATTAATCATGTTTCTAAATTAAAAAAAAGAGAAGTAAATCATTTGTGTTTTGGTATAAAAGATAACTTGATGTATGCACGTGAAGAAACTAAACACAAAAGCAATCACTCTGTGAACTTACAACACTGGATTAATTATAATAGCTCATGTGTAGGGCACACCTCAATCTTCATGAAACCCTGTGGAGTGGGTCACAGTTATGTGACTTTCTTTTAGTGTCTGTACCGGTGAGGACTTCAAGCTCGAGTTTCATCCCTCAAAGATTTCATGCTAATCACGCCTGAACCCAATGTGAATAGTATTTCATGCCATTTGACCTAGTCGTGTTTTCTATCACTGTCTGGACCAATGAGGACCTCTAGCTCAGGTGTTGTCCCTTAAAGGTTTCTTGTTAAGCATACTTGAACCCAATGTGAATAGTAGGTAATGCGATTTGACCTAGAAGTGTAACTTCCTCCTAGCTATGTATAGAAGTTAATTCGAAGGCCAATATGTGACCTTAAGACCGTATCTTGACCAATATGTTTATTGCAGGGGTAATGCTCTACCCCTTGTGCATGCTGCATAAGTCCCTTTTTGCCTTGATAGTGTGATTATCCTCTTTTAAAATTTTGACTTATGTGGTCAGTGTTTTGATTATTTGTGTAATGACGTGGAAGCAAACCACGTGTTATGTGCGAAGTGTTATTATTTATTTTCCCCTACCTTTATTGTAGTTTTGGTTCTGTAAGAGATAGTTACAAAACGATTGAGGTGGTTATAACCATACATTGGTTAATACATAGTTGAAAGTGACTTAATAATAAACGATAAGCCTTATATTGTAATAGCCACATGGTACATTTGAGGAGAAGCAAGAGTCACATCGTGCTCATGTTGATGTTGTATCAGTGGGTATTGTGAAATAGGTCTAGGGATATGATTGATATTCAATAATAGTCTGCAAGGATTGTATCTCAGTCTGAGATAGTGTGTGGAGTAGAAACTAAAACAGGTGTTGGATAGGTCTAATAGGGTAGCCATACAGTATACTAGGAACAGTCACCACCTTGTTGTTGTGTACATACTTTAAGCATCTATGTAATGTGGATGGAACAATGCACATCTCACGGATCCAAGGGCATCTGTTTAGCATATTTAAATTTTTGTTAGAATGTACTACAAGGAACCACGTGGCCATCCTCTTAGGTCCAAGTTGTATTAATAAATCTAGGTCATGAAGATGGTTTTGTCTTTGGCTATCAAAACCCTGAACTGTTTTTTGTGGTTTTGTCATGTCAATAAGAGTAGGCAAGGGTAGCTGAATTAGATTAAGCTTAAGGATTTTTCATAAAATGATGCGAGAAGGTTGCGGAAAATAGCTATATCATTGTGTGGGAGTTGTTGTAAGAGTTACTATGGGTCTGGATTGTGTGGTATTAACAATTTCAATTTGCTTGCTATCAGTTGGGTTGCCTTTGTATGAGGGTTTTGCTTAGAGTTTATTGCTATTAAATGAAAGTGTGTTGTCATATTTCAACATGTTGGCTGCTATAAGCTTAGTCTCATAGACTTTCATTGTTTGACATAGGTCCTCGAAGGAAATAAAGTTAAGAAACATGGATTTTTCTTCTAGCTTTAAGATGCGGCTAGCAACAAATACTTCAGTCAACTCTTTCTCATATATTATGTACTTGCTTCAGCTATAGAGGCTGTATACTATATAGGTGTAGTAGCTTGGGAAATCCTACTTGATGCCCCCGTAGTTGATACATTATGTGTGGGTGGAGTCTAATTAAATGCTTGGCACCCAATATCTAAAGGGGGAGGAGATCCACTAGAAGGTGGATTTGTATTGATGAGGGCTCAACTTGAATTTCCCTTATCTTAGCTTTATCAAGGATTACCTTTTTTTGGGTAGCATATATCAAATGAGGTACCTGGTCAAGATTTTCCATTATGCATTGTTCTAATTTTCTTATCATTACTTTATTATGAGCATTATCACTAGGAAAATCTAAGGAAGTGGATGCATTCATATCAATTATTGTAGTGATGTGAAAGGTCAAAAACAAATTAGGGTTATTTAGAAAAATTCAAAAGAGCTAATGTCATTATTGATCAAATTTAGAATTTTGAAACCCTAGAGGCGAGGCATGAAGTCCTAGGTTGTGTGTAAAATTAAATAAGTGGGTTAACCAAAATGTAATTTTAAAATTAGGGTTGATCTCATTTAGATAAATTATTAAATGTAATTGCTATGATCAAGAATTAGATTCGCAATAAACACAATAAAAAGGGAATCCTAAGTTATGCACCTGAGAGCTAGATAAAGTTTTAGGCTAGAAAAATTGTATGGTTGCACATGATTTAGAAATGAAATAAAGGACTAACATTGTAGATATGAGTAGTGTAGTGTTGTTTGGCCGCATGCAAAATTTGGGGAACTAATGTTGTGTGTAGGGAAAAATCCACCTGCTCTGGGCAGAAACATTGGACGATTTTTCCATTTGTGGCCAATTCTAACCTCTTGTGCTATAAGCCGAATTTGGATTTAGGCACTTGAATTGTTTGTCTTTGGGTTTAGGATCTATGGTCAGAATTTTGCGATTGTATATAGATTCTCTTTTTGTGAAAAACTAGCTCTCTTTAAGGCCTTAAAAAGGGGTTAGTTCGACTGGGTTGGATTGACCTCACCCCATCTCCAATGGTGTGATGAGCATTGTACTATGTACCAATACTTCAGAGAGGGATCAGGCGACACATAGTTCTTCCTCCTGGTGAATGTGCACGAATGTTCAATAATCAGTGATTTGGCAAGACCCTAATAAGGCTTCCATTAACTTGGCAATGTTATTTGGTGTGAGTTGTAGCATGTGATAGCGATCTAGGGCAAAAACATGAGATGTATTCATACTGGATAACCTACTGATGTGCTTCGAGGAGTAAAAGTGGGATGATAGTGCGTCTTATTGTGCTTGAGTGTGAGCCCCTAGATAGGCAAAGATTCAAGAGTTGTCCATAATGAGTAGGGTGTATGTGCATTTATATATGACTTGTGTGGATGATCTCCTAGTCAATCGACCCTAGGCCAACTGTGGTAATTTGTGCATTTGAAAAATTGATAGTTGAAAGGGCTTAGGACAAAAACATTGGGACAAAAGCATTGGTAGGGGTTAGAATTGTTGGCTGATCAGCCCCTTCTTAGCTTGGACCTGATCTAAAAGTAGAGGTGAGTGGCAAAGAGTCCAAAGATCTATTTTGTATATAGTGCATATGTTCTTGATGAGCTAAACCGAGTGACACGTATTGACTTAGCGACTTTGGAGTATGGAAGTGAGATGTGTTTAGGATTAAGTCAACTAATTTCATAATTGGGAAAGGGATGAGATAAATGCCAAAGAATTATTGCGAAGTGCCTTTGGTCCAAATTTAGGGTACTACATTTTTTTCTTTGACAACTTCTACAACTTCATAAAAAGGGAGACTACATCAAAACTATCTAGAATGACTTTGCAATCAAGTTTAGTGTTAAATATGTGATTAACTAAAATGTAGTATTTGGAGTAGTTAATCTAACTAGGAACAACAATAAATAACAATACTAAAATGATATAAATAACAATTAAATAAATATAAAAAGTGACCCAAGCAACTACGCTAATTAAAATAGAAACCCTAATAAGCAAAGAAGGGTTGGAAGGAGCTTAGCTGATTCGTAGGTTGATTTGGATTGTGTCATAAAATAGACTTAATATTTTTGAAGTAGGAACGAACATGCAGAGGTCCTGAAAAGGAGAGATTTGAGCTGTGTAACTGGACTGGGGTGCCTGGGAGAGGATCAAGGTGCCTGTGGGTGCCCTAGTTTGAATTCTGGGCACTCTGGTCTGTGCAGGAGGTCCAAAACCAGCTTTGGAGGGTCGGATGATGATCTGAATCCTTCACTGTGTCACATATAGTTCGCTCCTCTGTGCGGAATGTCGCGAATGATCAATGATAAAAGAAAGACCTGCAAGACCCCAAAACAAGCATCAAACCCTAAAAAAGAAAAATTCAAATAAAGGGGTCAGACTGTCCTAAACGGCCACAATGGTGGACTTACTAACTGAGTGCTGCACTACATCTCAGACCCGGTGTAGTTCTATGTGTGTGTGTGTGATCACGCCCTAGGTTGCTCATGTGCCAGTCGCACGTTGTGAAAGTAGCGAGCAATATCTGTGTAGAAAATTTAATAGAATGGTGGATGGAATAGAATAAACTTCCCTCCTATGCATTGTGATGCAGATGAACCAACCTTGTGCCTTTATGATGGAGCTAAATGGATGCAAATGAGCTCTAGATGGATGTAACCTTAGATGATGATAGTAGTGGCTAGTGCTTGGTCCATCATTATGGTCTCATAACTTTATATTTATATGGTTCTCTTGTTCTAATTTCGTAATTAACCCCGACACAAGCATTGCTTAGAGGTGCTTGTGTGTTTTGTGGGTATTCTTTCTTTGTGATTATTACCTATGTATATGAGAGAAGAGCTATAAAATAATGACTACCCATGGTTAGCTAAGAGATCACTAAATACTTATAAAATTCCAGGAAAATAAAAATTCTGAATGTGTTTTTTACCAGAACATGTATTTACATGTTTGTACAATCCCTATTTAAGGAGATTGTAATGTCCCCTTTTTGAAGACCCTTAGCCTATCCTTCCCTGTGGGCTTTTGGGATGTTGTAAGGGGAAAACTATGCTAGTAATTGAATGATATTGCTTGGAGAGTGATTTTTATCATTTGACATTACAAAACAATATTCATTTAATTGATTAGCTCTCATTTAATTATGGATGCCAAGTGGTTTTTTCCACCACCTTGTAATATTGCTCACAAAAGAATATTTATTGAACAATTAATGTAATTTATTATTTAATTTAATTCCGAAAAATACAAAATAAAAAGGGAATTAATTAAATAATAATAAAACGGCTTTTAATGCCAAAAGACCCTTAGAAAGGGGACGCCACACATAGAGGGGGAAAATAAAATAAAAAGGGAAATTATAAGGCATCCCTTATAATTTCAAATTATGGTTTTCCCTCCAAAAGGGAGTCGCTCCACCTAGGGAGAAAACTATAAATATATGTTTTGGCATTGAGGGAAGAGTTATGTTGATGAATCTATTTGATTTCATTCCATGCTACATAGTTACCTGAGACGGGGGGATAGGGGGATGGGGGGACGAGGTTTCCAGGACGGCAAAAAATTTCTAAATTTTGGAGGCAACGGGGGGATGGCAGGGGGACAACTAATTAAAAAATATATAAATATTTAAAATATAAAGATATAGTGACTAAATTATATAAATAAGCCGAAATATAACCATTTGAGATTTAAATAAGGTTGAAACTTGAACCCATAAACATCAAATACATTCCTTAATACTATAATATCAATATGTTAATGTCATAAATTGAAAATTCATAATACATATTTGAATTTTGAATTTGAGACGAGCTGAAATTTCAAATATATTATAAAATATAAAAGTAAAACCATTCTAAATTACGATTGATCAAGTGACAAAAGCTGATATTCATATCATTAATCTCAGCCAAATACACCAACAATTGTCTATTGTCAATATTACAAAAAAAGAGGACAACTACAAGTATTAGCCTAAAAATCATAATCAACATTTGAAGCAATATCCATGAACTCCTCATTGGTACTAGCATCCTCGTCCTCAAAGGTAAAGCCCAATCAATCCCTGCTGCACAATATTGTCCTCTTCAACCTGTTTCGGCTAAAAAAATCCCCTAATTAATGCAAATATAAGATAAATTTTAAAATAGAAATAAAAATGTAATTTAAAAAAAAACGTAACCATTTACAACCAAACCCTATGCAATATGCATTTTTTAAAATCCTACAAACTACATGCATGATTACATTGTGAATGCAGATGCAAATGCTAAAAAACAACCCCTAAAAAATGCAAATATAAATTATAATCTAAATTTAAAAAAAAAAAACTTTTACAGGTATTGTAAGCAAATAAAATTATAAATATAAATACTTCTTGCTTGCTCTTGCTCTTGCTCTCCCTCTTGCTCTTGCTCTTGCTCTCACTCTTGCTCTTCCTGTTGCTCTTGCCCTCACTCTTGTTCTCGCTCTTGCTCTCACTCTTGCTCTTGCTCTTGTTTGGTGTGAATATGAAATGAGCCCATAATGTAAATTTATAACATAAAATTGCACTTTTTGGGTTAGGGTTAGGTTAGTAATGCTATTTTTTTATTATTAGTGATTTACAATTTAAAAAAAAGGTTAAAGTGTTGTTTTTTTATGTTTTTATGTTTGGAAATGCGGCTGACCACGTGGGGGATTTCTAGACGTCCACCCTACGTCCCCCACGTCCCCCCACTTCCCCCCCCCACATTTCCCCATCCCCCAGGCATTTCCCATCATTACTAGACGCCCCCAGGACGTTTCCCAACCAAAAAAAAAAGGGAAACGTGGGGAAAACGTTTCCCCCATGTCCCCACGTCCCTAGGATGTCTGGGACCTCCTAAACGTGTCAGTTTTGTGGGGGACGCGTCCCTGCGTAACTATGTCATGCTATGAGTAATGGGATGTATGCCCTAGCTCTCTCTCTTTCATTGTAAGCTTCATTGGAGGCCATTGTTGAAGATATTGAAGACTCTTGTTCTATTTATGGTGTTCTATTGTGTTGAAGTATCTTTTATTCATGATTCATGCTTGTTAACATTGGCGACTTGTTTAGATGTGTGGCACATTTGTTTGTGAAGGATATTTGAATGATTAGTGGTGATTATTGAGTGTTTTATGATCTGTATTATTGCTGCAATTATGCCAGCTATAACAATTTGCAAGGGTGGTCATTTTTGGCATAGTTGGGTGCCCATTGAAGTAGTTTAAAAATCTGATCTGTATTAGAGTTTTGTGACTCCACTCTAAGTGATTTTGGAGGGATTTCATAGGGTTTAGGAGCTGCTGGTTATTGTTGGTTTTATTCTAAGTATGGCGACTTGATTTGAGTATGGTTTTGGCATGTTTTAATGGTGAACAAGCTATATTTGAAATCTGATTTGAGTTGAATTATTTTTCTGAGTTTGGGCATCTATTTTGGGGTGTTTTTGAAGGACTTTAAGAGCTGGAAATAATTTACATGTTTTATGCTAACCCTAGCGAATGGGTTTCAGATTTTGAGGACTGTTTTGGGAGGGGTTACAGTGTTCAAAAATTGAGATTGACAGCTCTTGATTTAAAGAAAATTCTACAATTTATTTGAGAACAAAATATGAAATATTGAGCAAGTTATGAATTTTCCAAGTTTCAACTGTATGTGAGCAATATTTAATTATTATGTGCCAGGGTTTTATCTACACAATTTCAAATTTCGTGGGTTGATTTGCATGCCTTTTCTTATCAAAAAATTATGTTCTATAGCTTGTTGGAAAGCTGAAAATATGAAGAATCCTTTGGCATTGGTTTGATAGAAAAATATTGAGTTGTGAAGAAGTTATTAATTTTTAAAGTTCAGCTGTTCTGGGGGAATTTTATTACTTTAGTAACTGCTGCAATAAATTTAAGATTTGAAGAGATTAATTTCCTAATTGGTTCTCCCATCTAATTGACCACCTTGGCTCACTCCAACCTCATTTGGGTTGTATTGAAGCTAACATTGGATTATTTGAGCTCGAACGAGGAGGGTTTAATCCTTTTAGAGTCGATTTAATAAGTCAAATTGTAGATTTGAATAATATCCCAAAAGGGGATATTACAGAGATGATGTGGACATTGTTTTTTATTGTTATTGCTTTAAGAGTAATCTTTTTCGAATATTTGAATAATTTACATTAGTCTAAATGTTGATAATTTTAAGAAAGAAAGAAAGAAATTATACTATGTCCATGACTAACCAAAATAGGTCAATTGACTTCAAAAGTACAATAAGCTATGACATAGAAATACTAGGGTAAAAATACTATAGGTTATGAAAAGTAACCAAACTCAAAGTACAAGGGAAAGATGAATAAAGTAAGAGGGATAAACCCAAAGTTGTTAAACCCCGAATAATAAGTTAGAGTACGAGTATAAATAGTCTTGTGGGTGAAGGGGCCCTTTAAGAAAACATGAAAGTATTGAAGATCAAGTGGGAGACCACGAGAGGAGATAAACACTGTCACATGTTTGCATTAAAAATCAGATCGAAAGAACCATTAACATCATTGTCTATCTCTGGAATATGGCTGATGTCGGATTTGTGAATGCTAATAGGGGAATGCCCATGGCTAAAGGGGAAAAGATGGACAATCGAAGGAAGGCAAGAATTCCCTTTAGAGCCCCTTCTAACATTTGAGGCTGTTGATGTCAAATAAAAACTAGTAATGTGCATCAGCCTTTGTTACCTGAGCTGTGGGTAAGGGGAAGTTCCTTGACATCAAAACAAACCAGATCTGCTCCTTCTGGAATGAGATTGAGGGGATTGGGGCACTCTACCAGTAATACATAAAGAGGATCCCTGGCTGACTGATCTCGCTTCCTCTAGGAAAGAATTGAATGTATCGAGGGGTTGCATTGCACCTCCAATGACTGTAGTGGCCTGAAAAAAGGATGTATCAATTCAATAGCTCTAAGGGTCCCGTGTAAGGGTTTGCATCCAAGAATAATTTCCCATTGAAGAAAAAGAGCCAAGAACCTTTGATCAGGTTATTGATTGAAGGTGGATGACAAGCAGCTTGAGTCACCACATAGATAGTGGTATTTCCTCCTAATCTCATAGTATACATGACACTTAAAAATGTATTACTCCTTAGTGTCAACCTCCTAGAGAGGGAAGAGACGATAAATTTTATTACCCCACAAGATACAATAGTGGACTCAATGCATAACTGTTGGGAGTGCATGCTTGTTTGGCTAAGTGGAATCCTCAAGGAATGTGACCATTGGTGGAGATAGTCGGGCTGAATGGTGATGACATCCATAATCTGCAAGAAATGCTTGGCATGGGGCGGGCTGAGTGGCTGTGGAGAAGTCCACATGACTTGAATGTATGTCCGGTAAATAACCTCTCTAACAACTCTATTGATGACCTCCTTCGAGGGAAGGAAATAATCAATAACACTTGGTGGTAACTTTTCTTTGGAATTGTAAGAAGTTTTTTCATATGTGGGAAAGAGTGTATATGCCTTCCCTAGGAACAAAGGTTGTTGAGTACGATTTTTCTTGTAAATTTGAAACTCTCTAATTAAGTCACCATCTGCTTCATTTTGGAAGGTTTGTATTGAGTCTATGACGGTCGTATGAGGTGGTGGAAATCTTGTGATTTATTATAAAAATATTGAATAAGTTTAAGTTATCATCTTATTGAGGCATTATTGTGGTTTTAGTTTTTCTGTAGTTGTATCATTTGTAGGTTTTATTCTAATAGTTATATAATTTGTCAATGAGGAAGGCAGGGCATAAGTCCCGCATGAGGGTGTCACACATGTTTTGTGAGAACCTGTTTGAGTATTGCCAGCCAATGGTTTCATGTTTGGTGTGTTGAGGCAAGATAATTTATATTTTATGGTTTTTCTTACAAGTTTCTATTTTGAGGTTTTCTTTATTAGGTTATACTGTCACAATAAATGGTTGTAGGCTCTAGATGTTTCCCACATAGTTCTGAAATTAGCTTTCTAAGCCAGATTGCCTCACAACATACAGCTGAAGCTGTTATGCACATTACCTTTGCTGAGCTTATAGCTATCAAAATTTGTTTCATGCTAAACCGTGATATAACAACTGATCCCAAAGCAAAGCAACTACCATATTTAGATTTTTAAGAAGCAATGTCCTCAACCCATTTATAATTGTGTTGTGTACAAATCTGTTCAAACAGAAAGTATCACCTTTTCGACGTTTAAATCTTGATGGATCTTGTGCTTAAGGTACCAAATGACATGCTTGGCTGCCTTCCTGCGATTCTTCTATGGAGCAACCATAAATTGACTTACTGTGTGCACATAGCACAAATCAGGCCATGTGTTAACCAAATACGTGGGAGAAAGAATCAGCTGGATGTACAGGGTGGCATCCACTATCCAATGCATTGAATCTTTCCAAAATTTTAAATGCATACTTTCCTTTTGACAAGAAACAATCACTAGCTCCTGCTGCACTTCCAAGCCTAAACGAAAATGTAGCAATCCCAGGTCTTTCGTGTCAAATTCACCACTCTGCTTTCTCTTGATTCGTGCAATTATTTTATCGGAAGTGCTATGATCAGATAATCTACTTAAAGCATCACCACAATCACATCCATTTTATCAAGTATGAAACACAAGCTCGAATCTGTTGATGTCTTAGTAAATCTATCTGAGAAATATATTTGTCTGCTCGGGCATGCTGAGCTAGAGGAGCCTGCTTAAGGCTGTGCAAAACCTTCTTCAATCAGAAAAAATGGTCTTCTTTGCCCCGGATTTCAAATTTCTTAGGTTCATCATGTAAACTCTGTTAATGTTCCCTCTAAGGAATTTTGTCTACATGTGATGGCAAGATCGCGTTTATTATTGACCCTTGCTTATGGGATCAAAACCTGAGGAATTCAAAATGTGAACCATAAAAATAAGGTAATTTAAAAAATCCTCTTGTTCTCACAAGGGGTATCTCATATGTGCAGGAGGCATGCTAACTAGGATATGGCCGAAGCAATGACATTTAGTAGATTCTTTACAAGTTAATGTCCACACTTGAAAGATGTAATCATACCATAGCAATAGGGGCCTTAAAAATAATCTTCAATGTCAGTATAAACTTTTAGTTTATGATTTTCTTAAACACTTAAGAATTAGCATAAATTTTGTTCTTGAGAATAATAGTTTGTATCCAATGCGTGTTTTGATCCCATGTTTTTCTAATTAGTTAGCTAATACCTAGGCATATGTCATATTTGGTTTTTACCTATGTCTTGTTTCTCTCAAGTATTCTCTGTTCTTGTTAAAATTGTTTTCTCGTATTCAAATATATTGGCCATCAGACTTCAACCAGTGAAAGAAAGGGTCAATTCGAGGAGGGGGATCTGTAAGAACAATTAACCATATCAATATTGATATTTTGCAGTTACAATGATCCGGCCACTAGTAGCACACCCTGGTGTGGATGGCATACAGACCATGGTTCTTTGACAGGTACTATTTATTTTTATGTAATCTAATTTACTGTCATTTTAAAGGTTATACAAACAATTACTTGCAGATGAAAAACTTTTTTATAAATACTGAAAATCACATTCTAGTATGTGTTGTATAAGACCATAAAGCGAGGGGCTTGTGTAGTCAATTGATGCAGTTCTTTAAGTTTGGACCACCAAAATTCATGAAGCCACGGGAATCAAATTGACTACTACTTAAACTTATGCATGTAAAAAAGATTTTGAAACGTTGCACTGATTAGGTCTTCCATGTGTTATAAACTCTGTCTTAAGTTTCTAAAATATGTATTTTCACATCATGATTGAGTAGCACTCTTCAGGGGCAGGTTAGTGTTACTAAATCTTGAATGCCCTTCTACAGGCGAAATTTGGGTCTCAAGAGGGAGCAGTTATTTCAATTTTGACTACTCAAATGGACCAATCTCCCCACAGCTAGAAGAGCTAAAATATAATGTGGAAGAGGTGATTTGATACCGGCCTATCGCAAAACAGTCGTACTTTGCTGAGAAGGTTATGGCAGAATGGATGATGTTAAACTATATGTTACAAATGTAACTAAATATTTATGGGTCCAGAATTTTTAAGGAAACTTAAGATGCCCTGCACAAGTTGATATGAGTACAAAACTATTGTATAGATACACCAGTTTTTCACAGTCCATAAAATTAGTGAAAAGGCTATTGAAAACAATTGTGTAAAAGCTTTTTTCAATCAACATTTTGGATCACACTGCGCAATACATCATAAGGATTGAGAAGAAAATGTTTGGTTGCAGACTTGTAATCTCTCATATAGATAACTTTAGTAAGAATATGGATGCCATGTTAATGGGATATTTACGAGAATGTGAAATGAGTTCGACATTTATTGAATAATTGTTCTCTATGAACATTTTTTGAATTTAATAGAGGAAGCACATGTTTTCCTATGGATCACTTTTCTTATATTCATGCTTTTATAGGCTCCTTGTTTTGGTGGATGTTATTGAAATCTCCCATCAATTCTTTAAAAGAGAGGTCATAAGTTCAAATCATGTAGGGGTAGGGTATGTTCGCCTCATATTTGAAGCACACTCAAGTACGTGTGACATCGTGAGATTAGAGGATAATCATATTTACAATAAACCAATTGTAAACTCAAAACAATTGTATTAACATACGTCAAAGTGTGTCAGGTCGCTGAGCCACAAAAGACTGCTATATTGTGGGACATTTTGAACAATAAAAGGACTGGACAAAGTGAAGATGGAGGGGAATTGTAGAAAATAATATTTCAAGACCGAATGTTGGTTGGAGGTAATCTTAGAGAAAAAGGTGTGCGTATTGCGTAAGGTCGTCATGGTTTCCTTGCATGAAGGAAGTTGGGCGGTGTTAAAAAGTATAGTTGAAAGTGTCGAAGTATCTGGGCCCCGCTACATTTAGCCCCAAATGTAATGTAGTGCCTGCATCTTCCTCTTCCTCGGTACAGAAGAGTATCGGCTTTTGGCTAAGGTTTTCACATCATCGGAGTTGTTCTGTATGTTTGTAGCCATGGTACCCACTTTCTTAGCGGGGTTTACTTTGTTCATAGCACCTTTATGCTTGCTCCAACGGAAACTGCCAAGTTTGTGCTCTCTTTGGTAAAGTCCTTTGTTCTTCTTCTTGTGGGTATCTGAGTCTCACACTGTTGTTTTCTTCTTCTGGGTATGTAGTGCTCTAATGCAGGGGACTGTGGATCTGGTCTCTATTGTGCTTCCTGCCCTGCTGTTGGGCAGTACCAACCAATTTGTATTCGAGGACAAGCTACACCACTCACTTCTATAGTAAGTACATCCTCATCCGATTACAAATCTAGATACTTTTCTAATACAAATCTGGATACTT
This sequence comes from Taxus chinensis, assembly GCA_019776745.2. Classification (NCBI taxonomy): domain Eukaryota; kingdom Viridiplantae; phylum Streptophyta; class Pinopsida; order Cupressales; family Taxaceae; genus Taxus; species Taxus chinensis. Next base: position 223,552,378 of record CM034149.1, read on the forward strand.
TTCTCATCGTTTCACTTCTTTTTCTTGCAAAGGTTAATGGCTTGCCATACAATAGATATTCATGGTTAACAACCCACAATGCCTTTTCAATACTTAACGAGCAGTCCTTTACTGGAACTCCAAGAGTTACATTCTACAACCAGGAAGATACTGTCACCAATCAGCAAACTGCTCCTTTAGACAAATAGCTGAAAAAATTATACAAGTTGGCTGATTTGATTTCTAAAAATCAGACTTACGAACAATAGTGTAAATCAGCTCCAAAAAACTTCAACGAATCAAAAACAAATTAGGAATGGAATTCTTGCGCATCAGAAGTATAATATCTTTCACTCGAATTTACTGGTAATAGTTAACATTTTGGGGAATGTAGTCAATTTAGGTTCATTTTATATGAAAAATTGGTTCTTTCTTTGGAGTATAAACTTTTACCCTAGGGCTAATCTAAGTTTTGAAAAAATGTTCCAAGATTACCCTGTTGGAAGACTCTGAAGTTTTCTAGACATCCTCTCTTCTCTGATGCTTTGCTCGTCGGTATCTTGATGATCGCCTTGTTAATTTTGATCTGGTTTCTGTGTAGAATGGTGTCAGGGGATTCATGCTGGACATGTATGATTTTCTGGAAGATGTTTGGCTTTGCCATTCATTTGGAGGGCAATGCTACAACTTCACTGCATTTGTAAGACATTCTCTGCCTCAGCCAACCACAAGCACCAATCACATGCTTTTATCTGCGTTTAATTCTTTTTTGGTCTTGTACTATCCCCAACATGAGTCGCATTTTTCCCCTAGGCGAAATAAAAACATAAAGTGACCTGGATTCCTTTAAGTCTATATTGCTAATTTCACTGTAGTACTTTTCTACTTGTCCTTGTATTGTAGTCTTTAGAGGCACAGGAATGCTGTACAGAAGACTTTTCTCCCTTTTTTGTGCTAGTTTGATGAACATTCCTTGCATTTTGGTAGGAACCCGCAGTCAACACATTGAGGGAAATAGAAGCATTTTTATCCTCCAATCCAACAGAAATTGTTACCATCTTTATTGAGGACTATGTACATGCCTCCAAAGGTCTTACTAAGGTGTTTAATGAAGCGGGGCTATCAAAATACTGGTTCCCAGTGTCTAAAATGCCCAAGAATGGTGAAGATTGGCCGACTGTGACAGACATGGCAGCCAACAACCTGCGGTTGCTTGTTTTCTCTTCCATGTCCTCAAAGGAGGCAACTGAAGGCATTGCATATCAATGGAGATATGTTGTTGAAAATGAGCGTAAGTAACATGACTCAACAGTCATTTTCCTAGACATCTGTATAATGTCATAGAAGGCCTGGAACATACTTCAATCTCTATTTGCAATGTGCATTCATCACAGATTAAATTTTGTTGGTGATATAGTTCTGCAGCGGGCGCGAGTTAGGTCTTGTTCTATGTGGCGGTGATTCATTGTCTTGTATTTGCTTCTGTTTTAAACCATGCATTTTTTAAAGCTGTTGGGAGGGCAGTCAATGAATCTATTTCATCCAGAAAATAGATTTTTGGCAGTAAATATCTAACACATTGGAGGAATCTGCAGCTGGTGATAGTGGGATTAGGCTAGGATCCTGTTCAAACCGAAAAGAATCAGCGCCCTTGAATTCAAATGCTGCTTCATTGTTTCTACAGAATTACTTTCCTACAATTCCTGATGAAAGTGGAACCTGCAAGGATCATTCTGCTACACTTATTCAGATACTCAATGCCTGTTATCAAGCGGCGGGGAAAGTACCCAACTACCTTGCAGTCAATTTCTACATGGTATGTTAGTATTCTGGCCATTGACTCATTGCCCAGAATCCTACTTTTTATGAAAGTTGTAGATTTGCTTGCTGATGTTCTGTGCTAGATCTCAAGTTGAGGAAGCTTCTCTTCAATTTTACTTTATATTAAAGGTCCAGAAACTTTCAGTAATCATGACCAAATTGCATTTTCCTACATTTGAATTTCCATACATATTGTGCAGAGGAGTGATGGAGGGGGAGTTTTTGATGCCGTAGACAGGCTTAATGGTAGATCTTTATGTGGATGCAATACTGTTGCTGCTTGCCAGGTTTCTAACTCTCAACATTTGCTTCCTTTGGTATCTAATACTACTAATAGTGAACTTTTAAGAAATGTTAAAATTTTTAGTAAATTGCCGGTCTCCTTCCTCTCTAAGATTTTGCAAGAAAATAAAAAATAAAAAAATGCCTCTAGAATTTGATCAACTTTATGTTTTCTCTATTATGATATCATTGTAACTCTCTGCAGTTGGTATAAAGTTAAAACACATGGGAATAAGGTGTGTAAGTCTTAAAAGAGTCTTGAATTTTGCAGGCAGGGGCAGCAAATGGAGTCTGTAAGAATGTACCAGTTCCTTCATTATCATCTCCCATAGCACGTGGTTCCTCAACCTCTACCCAACCTCTGCAGGCTTCACAGGTCTCTCTCTCCCAATTCTACAGTTCGTGGGCCATGTACACATGTACTGCAATATCATCATTAGTGGTGCACAGATTTTTCTAACGTATGTAGAAACAATGTTTCTTTTCCTCTTCCCACAGAGCAGCAGAATGGATGATTTATAGCCCCCTTTTGTTTACATGTAGTTGTCTTTTAGTCACCAAAGAGATCATTGATGCTTGCTGGCATACCAATCTTCTCTGCCAAAGCCTGTCATAGATGAAGACCAAGATAATTCTGGTCCTTGTTATCAAAAGGAAAGTGGGACCTTTGCACTAAAAGTTTAGTGGAGTAATTATTTGTGGAAGAAGGCTGTATATGCCAATTCTTTTGGTGCAGCGGTCAGAATACTAGTACACACCAAAATGAGTCCCAAGTTTACCCACGGATGTCTTGGTGTTCATTTTGTATTAACCAAAGAAACAAGTAAACAGATTGTATTTTCAGCCGGGAATCGATGAAATGAGACATGTTACAGTTTTGAAATCCCACAATTGGAAGCCAAGCATCTACATTCTTTAAGCAGGCTTTTACTGGCACAAGTTTAAAGTTATTTTTGACCCCTCTCTACCTCTCTTGATAAAGGATACCACAAACCCAGTTACAAGTTACCAAATGACTATTACTGAATGACATTTAGCATACTAAATGCTGCAAATATAACATAATTTTAAGTCTATAAAAACATTTCATACAAGATCTCCATAGTTACTAGGCATTGAATATGTGTACAATATACTTTTATCATCTTTGTACAATTATCAGAGGCAATAGCATCGAGAGTGTCAAGTATAGCATTGTTAATTATATTTTGATTAGCCCCCAACATGTGGTGGAATCCTGTGGAATTTGGGTGGGGTTGCAAACAATGCCCACCATTTAACTGCATAAGTATAATGTCCCCAATTTGACATATTTCACCTTCAAATGGATTTTCGGCAAATCCCAATCCAATGCAGCAGATTATAAAAGATAGACAAAAATCTTTTAATGCAGATCTGAATTTATATTAGAAAATGCGACTTGGGTAGAGAATGTAACTCACCCAAAACTGAAGTAAAATCAATAGATTTCTATCAAAAACATACTAGCTGTTATTATTATTGCAAAAACACAAAAAGTTACCAGATTTAATCTCAAATGAAGGTTGAATTATTTTATTAAAATCTGTAGGATGCTCCTTCAAACACAACGGAAAACACCAGTTCTTCGACTTAAAATTACACAAATTGGCTGATTTGATTTCTAAAAATCAGCAGATGAGACAACAATATAAATCAGCTCCAAAACAAAACCAAAACACCACGAATCAACTTCTTCTATGGGATCGCTCCACCAAGAACACTGCTGGAAATAAAGGGGAATCACAGTGACAATATTCTCCTTCAAACCCTTATTCAGATTTTCCTAGTTTTCTTGAACTAGAAGAGTTCCTTGCTCAGGCCGGTCAGGGGCAAGCGCAGTCTTCGGGAATCACCCCTCGATTCTAAATTCTACAAGTCTCATAATGCACTAAATAGTGGAACTTTGTCTATTTTACTCCTCCCCACAAAAGATACCAAGCAACACATACCACTTGCTGATTCAGATCTGCAACATTCAGCCCTCAAACACTGTTGATCTTCAACTAAATCCTTGTACTGTAATGGAAACACTTGAAGCGAGAATCCTCTCAAATAGAAGAGTTTTCATTCTCCTTCTAGACCTCAAGAAGGTTTTCGTCCTCTAGAGATAACTTCAATGGGTTTTCGTCATTGAAGTAATTTAAAAGTTTCAAGCTTAGACAAAATCATAATATTTTGTAAAACAAAAGAGATGTTTTACAAAGCCAATTCGACTTGCTTTTATAAGCAATCTTGGCTTAGTAGCCACACATAACCATCAATTACCTACTTTGACCTGCACTTAATTCTTTTTTGGCCTTGTCTCATCCCCAACATGGGTCACATTTTCTCCTAGGAAGAAATATCAATTATAAAGTGGTTTCCCTTTTTGTCTAATTTTACTCTTATCTTTTATTTCATTTTCTCTTTTATTTTTATTAAGTCATTAATAAATTAATATAAGTGCTTTTTATAAAGTTTCTTTTTGTGCACTTCATAATAATTCATTAAGACTATAGTTCCCCTTTTTATCACCCCTTAGCCATTGGGAAACAAAATTGGGCTAAGGGTCTTTGAATGATTGTTTTAGGAAGTGAGACATTTCAGTTAGGAAGTTAGTTGCAAACTTTGTGACTCTTGCTCACACAAGTTCTTTCCCTTTGGTGTGATCTTATATGAAACTGAGAACTCAATGGTGATTATAAATGTATCTTGTGATATTTTTTGCATCTTCTACAATTGGTTGCGCCCAATCAATTTTGCCTATGCCTTCCAAAAGAAGGTCAAGGAAATGATCCGCACAAGAGGTGCAAAAGAGTGATAGATGCCTCTTCTAAAACTATGTTGCCGCATTCGGTGAACTTAAAGGAAAAAAATTGAAATTCACCGAATTTTAACAGTGCGTTGGAAATCACGATTTAATTCGCGTTTTTTTTCCTTTTTTGGCAATTTTTTCCTTTTTTGGATTTTTGGTGAAAAAAACACAAATTTTTTTTTGCCATTTTTGGGAAGGGTCCGAGAAGATGTAGTAGCAAAAACTTGCATGTGCCATAACTTTCATTCTGTGGCTCCGTTTCAGGTGTCGTTTTCTCTAAAAGTGCATATTTTCTCGAGCTCTACGCATTGATGGCAATATTTTTCTTATTTTCATAAAATCCATTTTTGCACCTTTTTCGACCAAGCAACTTCTTGCATGCAATCTTCTGAAATAATCATGAGCTTTGATCGCCTGTAGATAGATTAGTAATGAAATCAATGAAATGTGATATTATCTCTCTTTTGAAATGTGAATTTATCTTTTGTTTTTATATATTTAATAAAAATGTATATTTCTCATAGTCGAATTTAATCACGAATTTAATCGCTGATTTTTTTATCAGCAAATTTTTCACGAATTTAATCATCGGCGAATTTGAACATGAATTCGAATGCGGCAACTTAGTTCTAAAATAGTCTCCTAGCTGGTACATATATTATTGGATTGTCAACCACAAGTTGCACAACATTTTCGATGCCCACCTTTAAGACATCCTCCTCCATCAGCCTCAAAGTTCATGCATTCTTTACTTTGTTAGAGGTATCAATTGATTTCTACAAAATCATCATACCATTTGAAGTCATTAATTTTTTTTATGAGGGTACGGTTACTTCCATTCGTCCATCCATCTCAAAGAATGGGGCATTCGAACTTTCCAAAATTAACTTTGCATCTACAACAACATATCGGAGTAACCTCCTACTTAAATCTTTTGGAGAGGGTCCCCTATACCTTTTCTTTGCAACTATCAATGATGTCACTAAATAATCCCAGTATGGGCTCTTCGCTAGGTTGAAGGGAAGGTAGTTGTAATATCAAAAATTTGCACTTGCCTTACTTCTTGGTAAATGTCTTAGTTTAACCCTAAACTATGCAATGAATGTTGTGCTTCAAGTATTCTAAGTACAGAAAAACCCTTTACCTAGGCTTTACATGAACTGGATGAAGTGTATGTGCCTTGTATGCGTGGACCATGACTAGAGCCATAATCTTTTCCATATCTACCTCCATTTCTGTTGTTGAGTTGGGATCAATGGCTGCTTCTATGGATGCTTGTGCCCTTTTCCTTTCTAGTTTCTTCACAACCAACAATGTAAGCACTGCGTACATCTTTCGTTTTGCATCTTTTTTGGTGTTGGGACATGAATTGACCTCGTGACAAGGAATGCATTTGATATAATACTTGAGGCGATTAACTCCTTGGAAAACCTTCTTTAAGGGGAACATGCAAATCACACTCCACTGAGATGGTCCAAGTATGGCATACTTCCAAATGACGTCATGGATTCTAGTGGGATGGCTTTCACTTATTGATGCTTAGCCTGATGTGGAGCTAGATGCCATTGCATGCTATCCTGCAACATGTTCGACTTCAAATACAAAAAAGCATTTATAAAATACTAAAACTGTAAATCATCTATTCAAGAAAATGAACCCAACAATTTCATTCCTAAATTATGAAAAACTAGTGTAAATCACTAATAAAAATTATGGGACTTAAATGGAATGTTTGTAAAATTGTAAATAATGTTTAGAAACCTAATATTAACATTTTAGAAAGTATTTACATGTGTATACAACATAAGGAAAATGAATAAAGAACTTACTTGGAAAACGACAATTCTTTAAATTTGTTATACAAATCTAGCATAAACTCCCTCCAATTTTGCTCAAGGGATGCTCAAATGTTGAGTGATGAAAATGTGTGAGGCTTAAAAAAAAATGCAGTGTTTTTCAGCGTAAAATACACGTGCAAACTGCGTTCGATAAGTTTTGACATCGATCTTGTGGACTCGCAAGTTTTCCATTGAAACTCATAAAACTTTTTCTAGGCAAGCCTGATGAGATAAAACTGTAAAAACTTGCCCAACAAAAAAATTGAGTACTTGGCAACTCGTTGAATATTGGAGTAGAAAATGTGTGAGGCTTAAAAAATAGAAAATGCAGTGTTTTTTCAGTGTAAAATACACGTGCAAACTGCGTCCGACGAGTTTCGACATCGAACTTGTGGAGCACTTGCAAGTTTGGCACTGAAACTCACCAAAATTCGTCTAGGCAAGACTCATGAGTTAAAAGTGTAAAAAATCCCCCAACAAAAAATTCTAAGTACTCGGCAACTCGTTGATTATTAGACAAGTAGTTCCATTGCTTGACTGCTTGTATAATAACGTAAAACTCTTTTTCGTAAGTGGACTACCTTTGGATTGTGTTGTTGAACATTTGAGTGATATGTGATCGGCTGTCTAAGCTACATGTATACCTTGTTGAGTGCATAATCAGATGCATCGACATGAAGTTCAAAGAAGTGTCCAATGTTAGGCATTGCAAGAACAAGCATTGCGCATAGGTGTTGTTTGAGAACCGCAAAAGTGATGTTCTACAAATGTCCAAGTTGAAGGTTGTTTTGGCCTGCATGATATAATTGAGAGGTCATACAATGTGAAAGAATTTGACAACAAACTTGTGGTAGAAGTTGGAAAGAGAAGAAAACTCCTTTATTCCGTGAGATAACATGGAGTAGCTCAATCTTGGATCACCTTGATCTTCTCAGGGTCTACATGAATACCATTGTGGTCGATGGGGTATCTCAGATAATGGACTCTTGCGATGCCAAATAAACACTTGGCTAAGTTGGCTTGCAATTGTGCTTGTGCGAGTGTCTAGGACATGCACGACATGCACGTGGTGTTCCTCCGATGTCTTGTTGTAGATGTGGATGTTGTCCAAGTAGACAATGGTGAAGGAGTTGAGAAACAACCAAAGTATAGTATCCATCAGGTAAATGAATGTAGCTCATGCATTGATCAAGTCGAAAGGTGTAACTAGTTTGAGAAGTTGTAGCTATGTGCTTCTAACACTATGATGAGCATGTGTATCAGCAATTGAGTAAGGCAATCTTTGATCTTATTATACTTGTGCATTTTCACGAGATGACACTGCTGCATGTAAGTCATCGACCTCATGTAGTGCACAGTCTCCAGGTTATGTTTGGTTTGTGGAAATTGAAGTGGCTTATGATCAAAATCAATATCTCCTTACCCAATATGTAGTGGTGCCATTGCTTGATTGGTTGTTGCTTGCGAAATATCGTAAAACTCCTTTTTATAGGTGGAGTACATTTGGACGTCTCTGCGTTGTATGTGACTAGATGTCTATGCTGCATGAGTATTGTGTCGAATGCATGGTTAAATGCATTAGCATGAAGTTCAATAAAGTGTAAAATGTCGGGCATTGTAAAAACATGCATTGCATAGAGGTGTTGTTTAAGAACCTCAAAAGCTGTTGTGTTGGTGTCCAAGTTGAAGTTTGCTTTGGCCCACATGTTGAATGAGAGGTTATGCGATGTGAAATAACTTGTAAACAAACTTGCAGTAGAACTTGCCTAGTCCAATAAAATTCTTTGACTATGAGAGATTGCACAAAGTAGGCCAATCTTGGACCACCTTTGTCTTCAGAGGATCTACATGAATACCGTTGTGGTCAATGATGTAACCTAGGTACTGGATTCTTGCTGTGCCGATTGAACACTTGGCTAAGTTGGATTGCAATTTTACTTGCAAAGTGTCTAGGACATGCATGACATGCTCTAGGGGCATCTTCCAAGTCTTCTTGTTGATGAGGAAGTTGTCCAAGTAGACGATGGTGAAGGAATTTAGAATTGACCAAAGTATGTCATCTATCGGGCACATAAATGTAGTTGGTGCTTTGGTCAATCTGAAAGGTATAACCAATCATTCATACAATCCCTCCCATTTCTTGAAAGTTTCTTTCAAGATGTACCAGAACATGGTGGTGACTTAACTTTAGGTTGATCTTGTTGAAGTATTGAGTGCCTTAGAGCTGGTCCAAGAGGTTGTTAATGCATTGCAGTGGATATTGATTCTTCACTGTGAGGTTTTGTTGAATGCATGCGAGCCTATACAAAGGTGTCAAGTACCTTCTTTCTTGGGAGTGAGGACTATCAGAATCTCGCATAGCGAAGAATTATGTTTGATCTTACATTGGTCTAGGAGCTCTTGTATTTGGTGTTGGAATTCATTTTTCTCCAAAATTTATTCACCGTAGAGTGAATTGTTTCGAAGAGTGGATCTAGGAAGCAAATCTACGTGGCACTTTATTGCATAGCGCGTTGGAAGGCCTTTCGGTTTTGCAAAGATTTCACTATGCTGCTCTAGTAACTTGTCGAGCTGCTATTGTTGTGGCAATGTTTGGGTAGTGAACATTGCCAATGCTTTCCTACTTTCTTGTGTAGGTGGCTTAGGGTGAATCGTGACTAGAACAAAGTTATGCATATGTGTGATGAGTTTGAGGCATTATTTGGCAAAGACCAAAATGACTTTGGTTGTTGGAGAGGACTCAAATAGGTTAAAAACCCAAACTTTGACATGAACAATCCATCTCTGCGGCTTGGCCCAATATGTAGCACTGTAGTTATACAAGTATTGTGTTACTAGCGGTATGTCACAAACCTCCAAACATGTGATGTCGCAATTGACATTATGTAATATCCCCTTCTTCGGGATCAATGGGAAATAATGCAAACAACCAACTCTTCAATGCATCAATCAACTGAACATAGCAAAATATTTATACCGGTTGAGTGAATGACTCAATAAACCCGAAGGCAAGGGTTTAATGGCCTTAACTCATTAGTTCACACACAATGTTCTTCTCAGCTGAAACTAGGAATGCTTCAATGATCAAAGAGTTCTAGCTTTCATGTGGAAATCATCATCATACCAAAAACAACTAGATCAAGTATTAAATGGGAGGGCTGATGTTACTAGAGAACAGCTGTGTATTTTGAATCCAAAAATCAGGCCAACACACCCAAAGTGATCGCTGTAGCTATTAGGATAATGTTTGTCAATTGTTTAGGGCAAAATAGGGTCCTAAACTTGCATCAAACAGCCAATATTTACTCCAAATGAAGTCGCTGTTCAGGAAGGAAGAACAGTAGCTCAAACCAGCCCCAACAATATCCAAAACAAGTCGTTAATACTCAGAGAAGGATAGCAGATTTAGTAAATCAAAAACCAGACCTGATTTAAAAGATTTTCCTTTACCAAAACAAATTACTGTCAAAGGAAATAATATCATGCAATTAACTGGATCGATCCATACTAAATGGAGTATGCAAAACAGTCCTCAATCTCCATGGAAGAAATTGCTGCAACACAGGAGCTATTAAATATCACAATATTATGCATAAGCCCAAGTCGTATCACTCCAAATAATATCCCAGATCAGTCCACATACTAATAAGAGAAGTCGCTGTCATATAGAATATGCAAACACATGCTAAATCTGATCGCTTTTTACCGAAAAGCTGTATGCAAACAGACCATAAACACCATTAAAGAGATTCACCGAAATCAACAGAGATCACACCACTAAATCGATTTGCAAAGCACATAGAAAATACTTCAAATTGATATCAAAATCCAGCTGCTACAGTGACGACGCCACAGTGATTCGGTACAGTAGAAAAAGGCAGATTTTCGCTTGCAAGTTTAACCAAAATGTGTGCCAAAGCCACAAACATAGATCTCACAAATAAATACTTCAGTTGTATCTCAAAACCAGCTCAATACCACCTCCCACGCAAGAGAGAGAACATCAATGGGCATGCATCCCAACTCCAAGCATGGAGCATCAAAATAACTTCATCATAACATGAAAATAATAATGATCCTAGCACTCCTTTTATAAGCAAGGAGGCACAAAATACGAAATCCCTAGGAGAGGGAAATTATTAAATGAAAGTAGTGCTCATCCAACCTTATTAAATGAAATTATTAAATTATTAAATGAATGCAACACCATGTAGTGCTCATCCAACCTTATCAGGAATAGAAATGTGACCATCTGTGCAGTAGGAGTTAGAACTAACTCCGCAATAGTAGGAGAAACAAACATCTCCGTCTCAGCAGTGGGAGAAATAACCATTTCTGTAGTAGGAGTGAGAAGTGACTCCTCAGTATCATTGATTTGCTCTTTTATCCCTCTCTGTTGGGAAAAGTCTTTCACAACACAATGAGCAAACTGTTCAAGCTCTACTGTCCTTCGAGCAAGTACCTCTCACCATGCACCATTAGTGCATATGGAATAGTGGAGGCTTCATCCACAAAAAGCTGTTCTTTAGAATGAGGAAATCCATTCTCTCAAGGCATGTCGGCCTCTCGTAGATCATGTATGGTGGAGTTGTTCTCCACACGTGCATTCATGTTGATCGTAGCAAGATCAACGAGACGATAGTGGCCACCTTGTCCAATACCAAGGGGAATCATTCGTCTCTGTTGCACATCAGAGAGAACACACTTCTTCCAACATAAATCCACTAAAATATTGGAATTTTTAGTTAATTAACAAATAGATAGAAGATTCTTTTGTAAAGAAGGTACATATCTAACATTCTGTACCAAGAGTTTATGAGCATTATTCAATACAATGCATGTCTCCTATCCCTTCTACTCCAAGTGATTCTACATCAGCGAGTACTACTGATTCAAAACATATATTTGCAGTTAATGAAACATACCAGTCCCTGCGACATGAAAAGTGTGCCGATGCTCCGGAGTTGAGGATCAAGCAACTAGTACCACTGTCATGCAAGCATGATGTCGTAAGACAATAAAGAGCACGTCTGTCATCCGAATCCTGTTCTTTTGTAACTGGTGCCACATGTTCCTTATCACATGGCTTTTTGTTCTGTTGTGAAAGAACATACTTTCGCTTCTGACATTCCTTCACTTTCCTTTTGAGTGAGTGACAAGAGCACTCTCTTATTGGTCACACCTAGATTGTGCCTGAATTTGTCTCCGCTCCTTTTGCAATAAGTAGGAACTCACCTTGTCAAATGTGAGAGTTTGAATTTCGACCATTAAATGGAGTGACTCCACAAATGATTCATACGAAGAAGATAAGTTGTTCAGAACCAGAGCCACCACATCATCGTCGTCCACCTTTTTGTTGATGGAAGATAATTGGTCTCGGAGGTCTTTCATCCGAAGTAGGTGCTCAGACAGTGACCTGCCTTGTAATTTTACGGAAAAAAGTATATTTATCAGGTATAAAACCTGACTCTTTTATGAGGTTTGATATTTATCCCTCAGAATAGTCCACACCGTGCTTGCTGAAATGGCGTTCCGCACTTCTGGTATTATATCATCCGACACCAAAAACTTGAGAATTAATAGAGCCTCCTTATGACGTTTATCATAATCTGCGAAGTTCGTCGTTGGTCGACCTTCACTACCCGTGATTATCTTATCACAATCATGAAATTTTACAAGCGTCAAAATCTTATGGCTCCATACATTGAAGCTTGTGCGCATTAATTTTTGCAAGTTTGACAGGATTTGGTTTGAAATATTTGCCATTTTATTATTCCAAAGTAACGAAAATAATAAAATAATATGTTGCCCGCACCAATAAAATAATATGAAATTGATTATTCCAATTGATTAAACGACTTTCTTTCAAAAGGAAGAAGTTGAACTTCTGCCCTCGAATTGCTCTCGAAGAACTTGAACTTTTGCTTTCCTCATGAAGGGAGAAAGAAAACAATCTTTTGTCCTCATTTTTGGAGGAGAGGATGCCTTTGTTTTTGTCGTTTTTGCCCTTGCCATACCCAAGCGACTTCTGGAATGGAGCTTTTTTCACAACTTGTGGTGATTGTTGCGACCCTTTTCGTGCCCTAGTGACTTTTGGAATGGATCTTTAAAACACAAACGTGTCTCATCTACTTCTCACGACTTTATGAAGCAGGAAAATGAAATAGGAAGCCGCAGCAGTATATGCGACTGTAACCCTTCACCAATGCACACGACTTCTGCAAATCATGATTGGTGTTCTGCCCTTCACTATTGGATATCCTTCGACTTTGCCCACAGATTTTGCCCTATGTTGACCTTACCGTCGACCTCACATAAACCTTTATGCAAATGCTTCCTCTTATGGTGACATGACTAAGGCTTTGATACCAATGTTAGTAGAAGGAGAAGCAAAGAGAAAAACGAGAGGGCAAAACTGCACAACTGAAATGTAACGGGTAGAGTTTTATTTATATGTAGGAATGATGGCTACATAGTTACAAAACAATTATCAGTTATAACTCCTTAATAGCTGCCTAGAATTGCATGGTTCATTATATATTCAACATAGTGGTGGTTCCTTTGGGCACGTATCAAGTCATACTTTTTGAAATTTCCAAATTTGTATCAGATTTTTTTGTTAGTTTCTCCACGGGTTTGTCCATGTGGTTACCCATTTAGTATAGGGGTTTCACTTTTGGAATCATTTGCTTCAACTCAAAAGTATTTTGGTTTATAATTGGAGAAATAGAGAAAAGCATTGAAATGTCCGGTAAAAGAATTTCCCACTTGAAATGACTTGATGGCATTACGCTTTGGTGGTAAACAATGGGATACAGGGTTGTGCTTGTTTACTGACATCATAGACATGTATGAACTGCAAATTTGGATCTATGCTTGTTGACGTGATAGGTGTCTACACTATACAATTGCTAGAGCTGTGACGTTAGGATGACAGTATAAGGCCGCAATCAATGTTTTTCTCAAATCTGACAATCTGATGGCATTGCAGACAATGTAGTTGACAAAAATGGTATAAATTACTTCAAAATGCACGTAAAGAAATCTCAAATAATTAAGTCCTCAAACATTTTGTGATATTAGGATCGTAGGTTTTAATATCCTAATGATGTTAGCCTTTAGGTTTAGATTTTTTTCTTAAGGTTCTTCACTTATTGTCTACCTTGCAAAACATTTTCCTTGGATGGTCCAAAAGTTCTTAGTGGCTATGACGCCCCCAAACTAGAGAAAAAAGAAACCCATTTGTGATAGTCCAAGATGTAGAATGCTTGTATTTTTTGCTTAAAATGATGTACATACAACCTTAGACAACTTGTATATGCTACTAGAAAAGTTAAGAGGGTTTGGTCATAGGGTCAAATGGCCCGATTCGAGAGAACCATTCTAGAAATGATCTAGATCAAGGTGTAGATTACTTTATACATGATTGTTGATGAAATGGTGGTTCCCAGTTGCCTGAGGAGACCAAAATTAAAAATTGACGGCGATGCAAGGTCGAGACAACCCCGCGCTGTTTGCAGAGTTCACAAGACAGAATGGAAACACAAAGGTTTCCTCTATTCACTCAATGGCCTTAACAATATCTACATGCAACTGCTCTTTATGGAGCTTACAAACTCCCTCATGGAGATTTTACAGACTCTGGTGTATCATCCTAAGGACCTAACCTAGATTGGTTTTCTTCTCAACTCGGTTCTAATGGCCTACAATGACTTAGCCACTCTCAGCTGGCTTCTTGTGCCTCAAATGCACATTCAACAAATTTTGGCCACCTCCTTAGCAACTCAGCTGCTCGGACCGTCCTCTAAGCATGGAATGGTGAACTCATCCTCCTTTTGTAACTGTGTGGTCTTGCTTCTCTCTCCTTGTTTGAATTCTCCTTTAGGCGGGCTAGTCCCTTCTATATGCCTCCAGATTTTCCCACTCATTCAAATTTGAATTGAGCCATTAATGCTTTGAGCTATCTCCATTTATATGTTATATTCTTGTGCCACGCCGATTTGGTCATTGGGATCATCTGACCGTTGATCCTAGTTGGCCTCCTTGTCTATTACCTTCTTGTCTTATCTGCCAACTACCAACTTTGCTACACATTCCTTGCTGTCAATCCTTTGCCACTCCTCTTCTCGGTTCTGTCGTGCACTACTCGCTTTGAGTTACACCTTTCTGTTCTTCCGCATGCTGTCTCTGGGCTTTTGGGCCTTCTCCAGACTTCGCTGTGCCTTCTTCACAATCCAAGCTATTGCGCAATCCCTTCTGTTATCCTCTTGCACTTTCTGCGCACTCTTTGCCATTGTGCACAACTCCAGAATCCTTGCACGCCTCGAGTCTCTTAGGTTAGGCCAAAAGTCCTACCACACTACCAAAATTCCTATGCGCACCACTGCACATTATTCCTCATGCCTCGCTTCCTTCTCTACAAAACCTCCATGCATTTTTGCACACCCTCCTCAACTGTGCACTGCACTCCTCACTGCTAGCCATTGGGCAAAGTACTTTCGCACTTCTGCACAATCGCCACTTGTCTTTATTGGTAGACAAAATAACACTTACAGATTTGGAATTTTTCATCTACTTCTGGAATGCTCCTTCTGGAATCGTGGGTTCCTCCTGTTGAAATCGCGATTCGTGGCTCGACTCACCTAGGGTAGTCGTGAAATCGTGGTTTCCCTCTGCTATTTTCGTGGACTCTTTTGCTGTCTGAATCATGGTTTTTGTTTCCAATCGTAGCTTCTCTGACTCGTAGCTCAAAAGAAAAAACAGGTTTCGTATGCTCCTTTTGGAATCGTGGGCTCCTCCTGTTGAAATCGTGATTTGTGGCTCACGTAAACTCACCTAGGGTAGTCGCAAAATAGGGGTTCGTGACTGCTTGTTCGAGCCCGTTCTATCCTCCATGTTCGTGGCTCTCTGTGCTTGAATCGTGGCTCTTTGGGTTTGTGAATATCTGTGTAGGTTCGTGGCTCCATGAGAGTACCTTCCTTTGTTGCTCGAAACCCTGAATCGTGGCTCGAAATTTCTCTCTACACAGTTGTGAATGGTCGACACAATCGCGAATGGTGCATACACAGTTTGGTTTTGTAGCTCGTGATTCAGCTTTTTCCTGATTGCGTTTTCTTGGCTCGAGCTCTTGTAATCCCTATCGTGCCATTTTCGTGGGTTTCTATCATACATTTTCATGGCTCCTATCTCTGTAACCTCGTGGCTCTCCTCCTACATTTTCGTAGCCTCTGCTCCTACAATTTCATGGCTCTTCTCCTGCAATTCGTGGTTCTCTTCCTGTAATCTCTTGGCTCCTTCACAATCTACTGCTATCATTTCTGGTTTCCTTTTCTTGTTCGCTGCTTGTGTTTTCTATATGTGGTTCGATTTCTATGTATAGGACCACTTAGTTTGGGGGATTCGGAGACTCACCTCTTATCATCTCACCATTTCAAACAGTCTACCCCCCCACAATGTCTCTCTCCACCTCCACAACACCGTTGGTTTCTAACCTCGGATTGAACAAACAGGGTCAACAGGACAATGGCATCCCAAACATTTTGGCTGAGTTGATCAACAAGATTGAGAGATTGGAATCCTCCAACAGAACCCTTCGAATTGAGGTTTTTGAATTAATCTCTCGAGTTGAAAAGATTGAAGCGGACAACCTTTCTCTTCACAGGCAACTTATAGATATCACGACCCAGGCCACCCCTACAGGTACTAATGATCAATTACAGGCTGAAATTTCAGATCTGAAGCACAAACAGGAAGAGTTTCAAACCCAACATGAAAACCTTAGGAAACAATTTGATTCATGGGCACATATTGTGAAAGGTAAGGGCCATAACAACTCTCCTATTGCAGTTGTGGAAGAATTTGTACAAGCCAAACTTGTATAAGAAAGAAACAGACGGACAAGAGAGCTCAATCTCAGAGTTAGAGGTCTTCCCACACCTCTTCCTTCTTCTGATCCTCTAGCCATTGCTTCTGAATTCATCACAAACAAGTTGGGGCTGTCGGAGGTACACATTGACAGAGCATGGCTTGGTCTGGACTCTACCCTATTCCTTCGCTTCAAATCAGCTGAAGACAGACTTCGGGATCTTAGGGCTAAACAAAGACTTTTCTCACTTCTGGATAAGATTTTCCTTGACAAAGATCTCACTAGAGCACATGTGGCAAAATTCAAATAGTCCCGAGAGATGGTCATGGTAGCCAGGAAGGCAGGAAAATGGGCAGTGATTCGGAACCTTAGACCGGTGATTTGAGACACTTTTCCTCCTGGTTGGGCTTCCGGGTCCAAATGATGGTCCCGCCGGGTGAGGCAGCATAACAGGGGCATTGCCATTTCATGTTGGAATGGTAATGGGTCATACTAGTCTTCACCAGGTCTCCTACTGGATGCATTGGGTCACTTTGATCTCCTTTTTCTTACGGAAACAAATGAGAGCCCCGTTCGTTCTCTCCCGGACCTTAGGGGGTACTATTGGCTCTCTGTTTGCAGGCAAGAGACTAGGAGTTCCGGTGGAGTTAGGGGTTCTGGCGGTGTTGCTTGTTTGGTTAGGGACAGTCTTCGGGGTAGGATCTTTGTGGCAACCGAAGATGAGTTTGCAAGTTTTCTATGGATCAAGGTTAGGCGGACCCCACACCTTACCCGAGACATTTATATTGTAGTTTGTTACTTCCCCCTACCTCTTCTCCTTTTGCCATTGAGAATGGCTTGGTTGGGGATCCCTACTTTCACCCTTTATGCTGGCATTTCTCAATTCTCAGCAGTTGGTGATGTCATCCTTTTGGGTGATTTCAATGCTCAAACCAAAAACATCCAAGTTTCATGTCATGACAAGACCTGTTGATGCTCTTTGTACTTCGGAGGTAGACCCGGTTTCTCTTGGTGTTCACAGGGAGTTAGATGATGTGGCAGGGCCCGTGACAACATACGACCGACACCTTTTACAGTTGGGGGAAGCTCATGACCTATTGATCCTTAATGGCATATCATGTTTCCCATATTCCCAATTCTTCACTTGCAAACCTCACGGTGGCGCCGCCAGTGTTATTGATTACGTCATGACTACCCCCGACCGTCTTCCCTTTATTCACCACCTTTCCATCTCCCCCATTCCCCTCGCCGATCATGTAGCCCTTTCTTTCTCCTTGGAAACTACTCCCCCCTTGACCCCTAGCGCTTCTCACTGCCCTCCACACACCACTCTGAGACTTGCTGAGGGTGACCCCATAATCTTCTCATTTCATCTTCGCCAGCTTCTCCCCTCTTGCCCCAATTCACTGTGTACACCATTGATACGATGTACAACCTTCTTGCCACTGCTATCTATGAGGCTACCTTGTTTTCTTACCCCCATTCTACTTCCAAGCCCCGTAGTACACGGACATGCCCCATGAACCAATGGTATGATGACGACTGCAAAAACCTCCACTGTCAGCTCCGCATGGCCTTTACCCACGACCTCCCATCCTCCCCCCCCTTAAAATTGCCTATCGTAATCTTCTCCGCCACAAGAAATGCACCTTTATTGCCCATAAAAGAAGGGATCTCCGCACCTCACTTTCACATTCCTCCAAACGCTTTTGGTGTACCATCATTCCCCGACGCTCTCCCTTACCTCTAGACCTTGACCCCCATACTATGTTCACTCACACATCCACCCTTTTTGACATCCCCGGTCATCCCGAGATCCAAGTTATATCCCCACCCCCCACCTGCCACATTTTCACTGACTCAAATGTCAAGAAGGCCATATCGGTGATGAATTGCAGCAGATGAGGAAGGCTTCCAGGTAGAATTTTTCAAGCATGGGATTGACACCATCATTAGTTATTTGGTAGACCTCTTCAATCAGGTGGTGTGTACTGGCTTCCCGCAATCTTGGTCCCACCACATTATTCACCCTATTCACAAATCCGACCCTACTTTTGATCCTAATAATTACAGGACAATTATGGTGGGTCACACCTTCTCTAAGTTGTACGCCATTGTTCTTCATTTGCAGCTTTCGACATTTCTTGAGCAGTACCAGTGCAGAGCGAGAGGACAAGCTGGCTTCAGGACAGGATACCAGAGTACTGATCACATTCTTACCCTCCGTGCTATCATCGAGGAAGCATGTCACCGTTCGTGCAAGGTCTTCTGTTGCTTTGTGGACTTTTGGAAAGCCTTTGACTCTGTTCTGTGGGAAGCCCTTTTCTGTAGACTTAGAGACATTGGTATTTCCGAATCCCTTCTTGTTGCCATTACCCGGTTGTATGAGGAGGTTTTGGGTCGCCTTCGCACTGTTGCTGGGCTTTCCGATTTCATTAGGATCACCATCGGGGTCACACAAATCTGCCCTCTCTCTCCTACTTTGTTTGGTATCTATATTGATGAGCTGGAGGATTTTCTTACAGACCACATACATGACGGGGACGACTGTCTTCTCCACCATGTTCTGATCTACGTTCTTCTCTTCGCAGATGATGTGGTCCTTTTGGCTTCTTCGGTGGAGGGGTTACAAAGACAACTTGATGCTTTAGCCCTCTTCTGCGATCATAGGCAGCTTACAATCAACATTGGTAAAACCAAGGTTAAGGTCTTCAATGTGTTGAAGACCTTTGATTTCCATTTCTTCTACAGGGGGAGGAGTTGGAGATCACCAACTCCTACACCTATTTGGGGTTCTCTTCTTTGGACCTCGGTTCAGTTTACGTCTGGCTATTCAACCCCGCATCAACACATGGGTATGGTTCCCTCGCAATCTTGGAGAGACAATGCTTCTGCCATCACTTTCCGGATACGTTGTCCAAGATGTCTCTCTCAGACTTTCTTGTGAGACCGACTGTTCTTTATGGTTATGAGGTTTGGGGCCCCTCCCTGCTCGAGTCGGATTGGGCCTCTATTGAGCGGCTTCAGATCCTTTTTCTTAGATAGATCATCAGATGCAAAGAGACTGTTTCTCATCATATCATCCTTGCTGAGTTTAGGGCTCTCCCTTTCAGACTAGAGGTCATCTTTGGTCTTATCTCACTCTTGCACCGCATCTAGGGACTTTCGGACTCCTCCACTGGCAGGGATAGATACATCTACCTTGCTTACTGTTTTTCTGAGGCCATTACTCTCTCCGACTATAGTGGTTGTGTTCGGTGCTGGTATGCTGAGACCTCTTGTCTTCTTAGATCTCTTCGGATCAACATGGACCGTCTCCCCCCTTTTAGGTACTCCATGGATCCTCCTGCTCACCTCCTTCTGAGCATGCAGAATTTGCACAGAATTATCAGAGATGACATATACATACTATTCACCCAGGTTACTTGGACCGACTCCCGAGAGGAGCTACGCTCGAAAATGGCCTTCTACGCCAATCACTTCCTAGAAGTCAGTAATGGACTCATCATTCGGCCCACCTATATCTCCCGTCATTGGATGCATGCTCTTCGCATATCTTTGGGCCAGTTTAGAGTCGGATCCCACAGGCTGCGGATCGAGAGTGATCACCATTTGGTTCGTTCTGAGAGGATCTGCCAGCTTTGCTCCCTCCAGGAGATTGAGACAAAGGAACGTTTCATCTTCCGATGCTCCATCTATTATGAGATCAGAGGGAGGTTTCATTGTCTCTTCCGTGAACATCCTACGTTCACGACCTTCTTCAGGTATTATGATTAGAGGTGTCTCGCTCTCTATTTACAGGAAGCCATTAAGCTCTGTGACAGGGCCCTCCATCCTCCTTTAGGGAGGCTAGTACTCGACAGATCACACATTTCTTTGATTTGCTCCCTGGTGTGAGGGGCACTAAGCGGGGACATGACCCTAGTGGAGATCTCCTGGCTAGATCTGTCAAGATTAGAGGAGCTTCTTCCTTGACCAAAGATTTCCGGATTCGTGCATAGCCAAGAGCCCCCTCTTTTAGACGACAAACCACTAGGTCCACTCAGAGAGCTCGACATTCCACGAAACATGGGCGTCTCCAACAGTTTCTAGTCCCTGACACCAGACAACAACACATCACCAATTTCTTTTCAGTTGACCTTGGGCGACAGTCGTAAGGGTTGGTGTCGAGGCCTTTCCCTCCACCTTCCTCTCATCCCTTGTGCTCTCTTCTTCTTCTTCTTCTTCTTCTGTTGTTTTCGGAGACCCTCTTGGGTTTTCCCTGTTGTTTCTGCTTTGCTTTGTATTGTACAATCCCATTGACCTATCTTTGTGGTCACTTGTTGGACATTTAATATAATTATCTTATCTTATCTATCTTATCTTATCTCTTCATTCCACGCGCTTTCGAACCTCGTGCGTACCCACACAGAGCAAAATTGTGTAAGATTGCTCTGGACTTTTGATGTTCTTGCATAAAAAATTAGTGTATTTCTTTGGAAAATTTTTAAATTGACTATAACTCGTTTTGTAGAATGTTGTCTACAACAATGGAGTACAATGGTTTCTTCCTCAAATATTTGTTTTGTTTGTTTTCTCAAGATGTGGGGATATTTGTCATTCTTTCTTCTTAGATGGATTTTGACACCTTGAGATGATCTAATTTTTGAAAAAACAAACAGAATTTTTGAAAATTCATTTAAAAAATGAGCCGAAACCCAAATGGAAAATATATTCTTTGTTTTGGCTTCCTTTTAAATATCTTATTTTAATTTTTTTATACCTTTTTATCCATTTTGAACCACAATTGGATTTTTCTTTTATAACCTCATTCAGTGACTTGGTTTTTGACGAGGGTCGAGGCAAAATGTTCAAAGTGTATCTTCAATTGCTAAAAAGGAAGGCTCTGTTTCATGTTGGAGTCATTTGCATTGTCTTGAGCCACTGGTGAATCAAGGGTATTTACTTTTGATGAGAGGATGGTTGTTTACATTGTTTACCTCTAGGGATTTCTCAAATTTATAATTCTCAGATAAGGTCTATTGATTGTGTCTTTGCACTGGGTGATATAGATTTGACGAATATCCCCTCAATTATTCCACATTTCAAGAACCTTGAGTGGATCCAACCGAAGCATCTTGAACTTGGTTGGCTCTATTTATATCTTTTAATATCATACCTTAATAATAGTATTCTTAGCATAGTTTTCTTCCACAAAAGGTGTTGTCATGCCAAAGCTTTCCTTCTTTTTTGGTCACCTCTTTTATCCATTATGCAACTAGACATATTTTGTCTAATAATTGAGTTTCATAGGTTATTGTTGCAATTTTCTTAATGCTCGTGTTATTCTTAGCACCATTTTATAGTCTATGAGCAAATACTTCATGGGTATAAGTAACTCCCCATACATGAGTATGAAAGGTGCATGACTAGTTGAGATCCTAAAAGTTATGAGGTAAGCCCATATGACGGAGGAAAACCTTTTGTTCCTAGTCACTACTCTCAATTCCACAAGATTTTTAATAATTGAGACCAACACTTTGTTTGTGATGTTTGCCTGACCATTGGCATGATGACATTAGGAACTTGAAAGTGAGTGCAATCTCTTTGGTCAACTAATGTAAAATTCATCAGCACAAAGAACATGTCACTTTAGAGATGTAGCTTAATACCAAACCTTGTAATGAATGTGCTTTTTACATAATTGTTTGGCACGGGTGTAGCCTCTTTCCATTGTGTCAGATTGTTGGGCACTTGATAGACACAATGATGTACTTTCATCATCATATTCAGTTGCTTGAATAGACAAAAATCATTAGGCATAACCGTTCAAATAGTTCCTATGGTGGTAGGGTAGACTATTGCTTAAAAATTCGTCTTCAACGGTTTTTTGTTTGTGGGCATTTATCTCATGTAAGGACCAAATTCTAACTGTCTCAAAGCAATGTGGGAAATTTGAGCACTACAAAGAGAACATATCTAGTACTGGCATTTATACCCATATGCCCTTCTGTGAGTCCCTTACATGTCTCCTGGAAAAAGATTTTGTTCTCGTCTTTTAATGACACATCCACAAATGATTTAATCACATCCCATATTGTATGATAAACCACCTTTTAATTGAAAGGTCCTTCATTTATCTTGTGATAATGTGAAGGAAAACTTGTATCTCAAAGATTTCCATTGTATTCAGGTGATAGGGCAAGGTGAAAGTATGAATAGGTAGATCTCGAGAAAGTCATTTGGGAAACCTTCAAGTGGATTGCTTTATTCAATTTAAGCTAATTGATTGACAAAAATATAATGCTTATCTTGACTCTTGCCTGAGAAACAACCACTTGTTGACTTAAACTTGGATATTGAGTTTTCCGACCAAATACGATAATGCTTGATGCTGGACTTAGAAAACAAAGGGATTAGCCAACAGGTAGTGTTGTAACTTCTACATAATGTAGACCATCCTTAGAACTTTCTGTTCTATTGTGTAAAAGTTAACCTCTACTCTAGGTAGCATCCTACTATCAATTTAAATAGGGTAGTTGACCTTGTGATTGCCTTGTGCAAAAGTTCACCATTAGATTACATGGAGGTACCAAGATGACCATGGAATTCATTCAAATTTGAATGTTCTGATATTGGTGTCTTTAGCTCCTCCGGGGCATTTTTTCGCTCATCAAATCATACAAGTGAGATGCCCTTAACCTGCAATTAATCTGATGTACAAGGGACAATTAATTGAGGGGTGTCTTCTTGTACCTACTTTGGCATGCTATTTTCTGGGCCAACCTTTAGCTTTGTTCCTGAAGCAGAAGCAGGACTCAACAAAGAATAAGCAACATTGACATCCTTAGTACGGAAATCTTTTCAGCTTCAATTTCAAGACTTTCGAGACAAGATTCTTCTCTTCTATGTATACTGACATGAAGTTTGGAGCCCATGCTTTAGACAAGCTGTTCAAAATTGCGGTGAGAGAAGTCTCATTTATATGTTATCATGGTACATTCTGCTAATGGAAAACAATTTAATGTGATACTTTTTTGTAGAGCTTGGGGCTTGTTAAGTTTCCATGTTGTATAGGATTCTTTGTACGATAGATTCCCATTCAATGTGCAACAGATACCTCAATTTACCCTTCGAGTCTTCTATATAACTAGGTAGACAAGGATGCAAATTTATATGGTATGCTAGGGTTACTGCTCTTCTGCAACAGTTGGATACTGACATGAAGGGACTCACTCTTGAGCTTTCTATTGATGCTCCTCAACTAACAAAACCTGAAACTAGTGGAGGTTTTCTTGAAGAGATATATGAAGCTTACCTAAACGTAACATGGAAGAATCGGAGAGGCTTTGACACCAAAGTTTCTTCATTATTTCCAGTTTTTTTTGTGCCTCCAAGATTGAGTGGATTCATGTTCAAGGTTCTCCAAGTAGAGACTTTATTGTTTCCCAAGAGTTGTTTAGCACAATTTCAGGCGTCTTCCAATCAGTTCTCTTGGATCACCACCTTTCATGAGAGGAAGCGAAGACTCTGTCTCCATGAGCTTGTGTGTGGATCATTTTGTTTTTAGATGCCCTATCTACAGCATGTTCCACAGGAGATACTATTGCCTGTTTAGAGATCCTCACGGTTGCACGAGAACCTTCATTCAGTATAAGGACTGCAGCTGTTTGGCTCTGTTCATTTGCAAGATGTTCCAATTTGTACAGAAAACTCAGCTTGAGGTGTTCCTACATTGCTAGGTCTAGATCTATCACTTCTTACATTTGGATTGTGGGTGACCCAGGCTGCAAGAGATCCTGTAATCAAACGATAGGTATGAGATCCGTGAGACAACATCCTTTTCAGCAGCATCGAAACAAATAACAATACAATCACAGTCATTGAAGACTTTTTGACTTTGAGAGTGTATTCTTGACATAGTTTTGGGGTTTCAGGCATTTCATGATTTTTTTGTCTTCAGAGTTTTTCTCTGCTTCTTGATCTTGTTCTACTTCATGTTTGTCTCACTACATTGGAGATAAATTAGGCCCCCACCTTGTTTTTTTTCCAGATATGTACTTCTCGGCATTCCCATTTGTCATTCTTTGCCACTTGTTTACACCAATAGATAAAATAAAATTATTAACCATAGGCTATATTTCAAATCAAGATTCATAATTATACCAATGCCTCATGATTTAAATATTAATGTAAATGTGTAAGTACTTTGGTCTGGTCAAAGTTAGTTGTTTTATTGTTAATCTAGCTAACTACTATATGTTTTTGTCAATTTCTAGGTCTTACTTCTGCGATGTATATGAAAGGCAACTCAGAGGTAGCTTGTCCTGATAATACTGCTGGTCTGTATATCAAAACCCGAACGGATGCAATTGTCAAAGTAAGAACTATTCAGCTCTAGAATTTTTTTAAGCTTGAATCCCGTCATATATATATATATGTATGTTTGATATACATACATATGTATATATGTATTTATCGATATATATGATTATTTTATTCTATTGCATATAAATTTGTATTTGGTACGTGCAGTGGAGCTTAAGTGCTGTTAGATGATTGTGTTGGTTTATTTGGATGGCTTAGTTGTCTTAGGACTGCACAACTATTTATTCCTCTTATCATTATTGGGCCATGGGATGTTGGCAAAGAATAACACAAAATAGAGACCCTAAATACTCTCAAGGTTGTGTTGGGTAACTTTTATTGGTGTAATTGCTTTTAAAATATCAAATAATTGTTACAAGTATAGAAAAACAAACTGTTCCAAAGGATAGTGCAAACCTCCCTCTTTCTCTTGTTAGGGTAAAATTTGCGGAGCCTACGTTGGGTGCACACCAAACATTGATGCTATTAATTGGAGAGTGTTCACGATGGTATCTACACCTTGCCAGGTTGTGTGCTCTCCCATTTGTCAGCAGTAAGAGTAACTCTGCCATGTCCTAATTTCATACTTGGATATGTGTTTGCATTTCTGCAGGATTTATGTTCTCAATCTACATTGACATTAAGGCTCAATAGTTTCTTTGAAATTGTAATAAAAAGCTGTTTAATGTTATTAAGTCTTGGATGGTTCGTACTTAAACTCAGTTTTCACTTAAGACTCAAAATTTAGTTTGGACTGACATAGAATATTGGGTCATATGCTGTCACTAGATAGTCATTCAAAAATAATTGTCGCAGGAATGATATGGCTTCCAAATGATGTGCATAACTGCTTGTAAGAGATTAACTTACTAGTCACACTAACTCAATGGAACATCAACAAAAGATATGCAATCTTCACAAACATTCTGCTAGATCCCATACAATCTCAAGCCATGGAGTATTCCTGCACAAGTACTTTTCCACAGGGCCCATGAGAGTCCCAAGTTGCACGAAAAGGCTATATATAAGGGATCAAAATATTGTAAATCCCATTGTTTGGTGCAGGAAATCAAAGAGTTGATGGTATATAGTAGAAAACACAATAGTACTAGAATGGCTCTAATGCCCAACAATAATTTGTTAGAAAAAACTTTAGAAAGGAAGTGTCTATTTGATAATTCATTAAGATGTGAAGGATTATTTCCAGAATGAGATTAGCTAATTTAATTCAAGCCCTCTCTCTATTTTCTTTGGAAGATCTCAATTCTGTCCTTCCCACCCCACTTTCCACCCCGAATCCCACTCTAAGGTCTCCTTCATCTTATATATTGTTCCCTCTTTACCACCTTTTACCACCACTATTCCCTCTTTCACTATCTCCCCTTCACCCATGGGCTCCTATTATAGTGTTCGCATTCCACGTGCCTTTGGAATTGATACCTCAAGAATCCGTCTGCAACTAAAGGCCATAACAATCTAGGTATGGTGTATCTAGAGGCTTCACTTCCACTAACCACATAAATTAGAAATACTAAAGAATTTGCCAATGATGCTGTCAATTCTAGGCCTTCTGATCTTGATTTTGATCTCAACAAAATATATGCAACTCTTATTTAAGTCATCCAAAAACTTGATAGCATAGCTACGTGGGGTTGTGTTCCCCTTTTTTTCCCTCGCCCGAGACATTTTTTGGGATAGAGAGACGGGGAGGCAACATCCTCCTTTTGTCCTAGATCGCAGATGAAAAATGGGGGATGTTGTAATGCCCCCTCAACCTCCAATTGGTATGCCAAAATGTCCCTAAAAAACAGATTGTATTTAGATGTTGAAATATACATTAATTACTTTCTATGCAACTTAACCGTGCATAAACATAAGCTTGACAACGATCTACAGAACTTAATTACTTATAATGCATTTATAGCTTGAAATACTCAAAAAGCCTCGTTCTGCTCCAACTGTCTTACTAGAATTGTGCGGATACATCATGTTTTCTTACTTAAACTTGTGCAGATTAGTCCTCTAGACGTCCAAGGATTTCTTTTGGAAAGAATTGTAGTGTATGCTAAAGTGATCCTATTCAATCTTCAAGGAGTATTAACTATTAACTGATGTGTATATTTCTGGAAGGTTTATAACTCTATATTGATGATGATTATAAATGCCACTATCACTTTGCAGATGGCTGTCTTCTCTCGATTCAAGTGACTCAAGACTCACTTGCAGGAGCTAGGGATTGCTTGGATTAATTTTGCATAGCTTTTGGGGCTATTGTAGTAATCATAAAATTGAATATTTGCTTATTGGTTGGGATAATCCACCTCATTGGATTCTTATTGAGTGGTCTTTTGTCCACCTAGGTGTTGCTGTGAGACTTGGCATTCCTATTGGGTTGGATCTCTCCCCGTCTGTCATGTGGGACTGGGTTCTTCAATGTGTTCAGAGAAAATTTCTTCTCTAGCAGAGTAAAGATCTTTCATTTGTAGAGAAATTGACAATGTTTAAGTTGAATTCAGTAAGGGAAATTTAGAACCTTATTCCTCAAGAGGACCTGTTTAAGTTTAATTTGGATATGAAAGGCCCCATTTTGTGAGATTGGAGAGAAGCCATCCCCTGTCTCAATATGATACCTGATGTTTTTATTGCACTTTGCATCAGAAAGTGTGCTCTTTCCTGTGTTCTTAATGCTATATGAATTGCCTTTTATCCAGAAGCCTTGTGGGTTCACCAATTGCATGGTGTGTGGTCACTGAAGATTTCCTACAAGCTTCATGTTTTTGCGTGGCTGGTGATCTGTCAGCAGCTTCCCTTCAAAGCTTGTTTGTCCAAGAGTGGTCTTTTGGATGGCTTGTGTCCCTTTTGTTCTAATCTGGAAACAATTAAACATCTCCTTTGGGACTGCTTTTTTGTGAGATCCTGGTGGAAATTCGTTCAATCCAAGCTTGCAACCATTCTTTAGGGGAGTCTGCACTGGCAGGCAGCTCTCTTTGGCAACTCCAATACTCTTATTGGAGGTCCTTTTAGGAGTATTTGGAATTGTGTATGAGTATCTACCTTATTTATCCTATGGAAACTTAGATGTAAGAATGTTTTTCAGGAATGAGGCTTGAACCTGGGGACTATTCTGACTTCATCTTTTTCCTTGTTGCTTGAAGGAAGAGATTGTAATCTTCATTGTATATACTGCTATACAGTTCTCTATTCTTTTGTGCAACTTTTTGGTTGTAAATATTTTTTTTGCTAATATTTTTGTATCTATTCAAAAGAAAAAAAAATGTCATTTCTTCATGGTTTTACTGAGGAATCTGCAATTGCTTAGTTCCATATATATTTACAAACCCTAATACCATAACATTTACACACACACACACACACATGCACACACACGCACACACGCGCACACACACACAAATATATATATATATATATATATATATATATATATATATGTTATTTGATACGCAAATATCATTTTTATACATTATCTTAATAGATGTTTTCCAGCCATATCCATGACTTCCCCAAAATACTGATATGTTTTTGTGGTTCTTGAAATCCCCCCCCCTGTCCCCTAGATGCAAGTACGGAGCTTACTAGCTAGATGGAGATGGGAGATAAGATAATTATATTAATTTCCAACGAATGACCACAAAAGTAGGGTCAAAGGGACTGCACAATACAATGCCAAAAGAACTAGCAGGGAGACCCGAAAGGGTCACCCGAACAACAAGAGAGGAGAGAAGAGAAAGGAAAGAAGGAGAAGGGCCACAATGGCCACAAGAGTGCAGAAGGATGGGGCTGAAGAAGAGGGGGGGTGGAAAAGCTCCATCTCTGACACTATCACCTAGCATCTGAGGCCAACTGGAAGTAGCTGGCAATATGCCTGTGTCCTATAGTTGAAATTGTGGACAGTCTGGAATGTCAGTGTTTGGGAGAAGGACGAGTAAGACGAGCCCTTTCTATCCTCCTGGCTGACTGCGATCCATGGGGGAGTGCCCTTAAACGAGTATGATCATGAAAGCCTTTGGACTGGGAGGTGGCATCCCGGGTCCTGACAGATTTGGTCTGGGAATCCATGCTGGTGTCAAGATGCCGCATGGTGCCCCTCTTCAGTGGGAGCACCATAAAGAAAGATGTGATTTGTCGAGTAGCAGTTTGTCTAGGAGGAGACTGAAGGGTCTCATTTCGAAGCCTGAGAGCCTTTTGTAGTTAGAGAGCAAGACACCGTTAATCATAATACCTGAAGAAAACTGCAAATCATGGATGCTCCAGGAATAGGAAATGTAATCTCTGTCTGATCTCATAGTAGATGGGGCACCTGAAAATGAAGCGTTCCTCCGTTTCAACCTCCTATGGAGAACAAAGCTGACAAATCCTTTCCGAGCGGTCCAGCTAGTGGTCCTCCACACAAAGTTTATGAGAGCCCACTTTGAACTGGCCTAGGGATATACAGAGTGCCTGCAAGCAGTATCGGGAGATATACGTAGGCCGACTAATAAGCCCATCATTGACCTTGAGGAAATGTGCAACATAGAAAGCCGTCTTAGGACGTAATCCCCCTGGAGGGCTGATCCAAGTGTGTTGGATGAATTGCCTATAAATGTCGTCTCTGATTATCTTGTGCAGATCCTGCTTACTCGGTAGGAGATGGGCAGGAGCGTCCAGGGAGTAACTGTATGGTGGGAGGTGGTCCATTTGAATCCCGAAAGAGCCAAGAAGACGAGAGACTACAACGTACTAGCAGCGGGAACGACCACCGTGGTCCGAAAGAGCAATAACCTCAGAGGAACAGTAAGTGAGGAAGAGATACCTGTCCTTGCCTACAGAAGAATCTGAAAGTCCCCGGATGCGATGCAAAAGGGAAACAAGGCCAAATATAGTCTTCAGTCTAACATGGCAAGCTCCGAACTCAACCAAGAGGATATTGTGTTGAACTGTCTCTTTGCACCTAATAATTCGCTCGACAGCTGCCCAATTAGAATCGAGCAGGGATGGCCCCCAAACCTCGGAGCCATAGAGGGTTGTGGGCCTCACAAGAGAATCTGAGAGACACATCTTCGACAGGATGTCCTGGAAGAGGTGGCAGACGCATTGTCTCTCCAAGATTGCCAAAGAGCCATACCCCTTGTTGATGCGGGGCTGAAGAGCAGGTCAAAGACTGAAACAAGGCCCAATAAATAAAACTTCCAGATAGGTGTAGGAGCTGTTGATCTCAATCTCATCCCCTCTATAGAAGTAATGGAACTTAGAAGTCTTCAGCCCATTGAAGATCATGACGTTGGTTTTACTGAGGTTAATTGTCAGGTTTTTGTGGTCGCAAAAGAGGGCTAAGGCGTCCAACGGTCTCTAAAGTCCCTCCGCAGAAGAGGCAAGGAGGACTACATCCGCGAAAAGGAGAATGTAGATCAACACTTGGTGATGAAGGCAACCATCCCCCTCCTGGATATGATCCTTGAGGAAATCCTCCAATCATCAATATAAATACCAAATAAGGTAGGCGAGAGGGGGAAGCCTTGTTTAACCCTGATGGTGGTCCTGATGAAATTAGACAAACCGGCAGTAGTGTGAAGGTGACTCGAAAGCTCCTCGTACAGGTGCATAATGGCGGCAAGAAGATTTTTAGAAATACCGATGTCTCTAAGTCTACGGAAAAGAGCTTCCCGTGGCACTGAGTCAAAGGCTTTCCGAAATCCACGAAGCAACAAAAAACCTTGGAGGAGGTGGCACGCCTCCTCAATAATGGCTCGAAGGGTGAGGATGTGGTTGACAGTCTGGTAAGCAGGTCGGAACCCCGCCCGCCCCCTGGCTTTGTAATGGTACAACTTCAAATACTTAGAAAGATGCATGTGGAGGACAGTGGCAAAAAGCTTGGAGAATGTGTGGCCCATCATGACGTCGTGTAGTTGTTCAGGTCGGAAGTGGGACCCGACTTGTGGATGGAATGAATGAAATGGTGGGACCACGGCTTCGGAAAACCTGTACAAACCTCCTGATTGAAGAGGTCCATAAGATAGCTGTTTGGAGTGTTCAAATCATGCTTGAAGAATTCCACTTGGAAGCCCTCCTCATTTGCAACCCTATTGCTATTCATGGGTGAAATGGCTTTCTTCACATTCGTGTAAGTAAAAATATGACAGGTAGACGGACGGGACACAACCTGGATTTGGGGTGGTCCAGAATGTCGTAAAAGTTGGAAGTATGAGTAAACATGGAGGTAGGACGTAAGTCTCGGGTAATGAGGAATGATGGGGAAGAATGGTATGACATAAATGTTTAGGGGAGTGTATAAGGGATGTACAGAGCTTAAAGTGGCGGCGAGAGATAAAGGTGCGCTTCTTGTGGCGAAGGAGTCGATGGCAATCGGACTTGAGAGGTGGGAAGGAGGGGAGAACATGTGTGAAAGCAAAGCGAAGTTGACAGTGAAAGGCTTTGCAGTCTTCATTGTACCACTAATTCATGGGGCAGGTCCTCTTATAAGGAAGGGTGGGAGTGAAGTGGGGGAAAGAACACAGAGAAACATCATGAATGGTGGAGGAAAGGGTATCAAACATCAAATCAGAGGAGAGTGAGGAAAATTGGGGTACAGGGGGAAAAAGTTGGCGAAGGTGAAAAGAAAAGTCTTCAGGATCACCCTCATCAAACTTCCAGATGGTATGGGAAGGGGCGTGGGATGGGGTCAGGGTTTGGGGGGGTAACCTGTAATGAGAAGGAAAGGGTCGCATGGTCAGCAAGGGGAATAGGGGAGATACACAAATGGTGAATATAGGGAACCAAATTGGAAGTAGTCATGATGTAGTCCACCATGCTAGCTCCCCCATGAGCCTGCATGTGAAGAAGCGAGAGTCAGGTAAACACATAATGCCATCCAGGATCAACAGATCACGAGATTCCCCCATCTGAAAGAGGTTCCGTCCGTATGACATCAAAAGTCTTGCCATATCCTCTGAATCCCGCTAAAAGCCAACTTAATTAGGGTCCACCTCGGACGTACACGTCACGTCATCAATCCTATCGTGTAGGGGGACCTGGAGGTTTTTGGTACGTGCATTAAAGTATCCCAAAATGAGGTTTCTGGTACTTGCATTAAAGTCTCGCAAAACAATGACCTCCCCACTCGCTGAATACTGAGAAAAGTCTGTGTAGAGGTCGAAGAAGGGGTCCCCGTCTGGGCCCTTATGAATGGAAAAAGAATAGGATGCTGGAGGAAAATAACAGACTGTAATGAAGATATCTCTAAGGTGAGACGAAGTCCACTTGATCATAATCTAGAGAAAGCGGGCAAATTTGTCCTTTGCGGCCATGGAAATCCTGCTCTGGAGTGTATCCCTGACAAGACAAGCAACCTCGCCAAATACTCTAACCCCTCCAGAACTCGGAGTCTCCTGTTTGCAAACCAAGAACCAATAGTATCTGCTGATGTCTAGGAGAGGGATAATAGGGCTCACATGAGTTTCAGTGACAAAGGGGAGGTCTAAAAGATCTAGAGCATCATATAGAATACCTGGAGATGACCAATAGGACCCATTCCCATTCCAACATGTAATGGAGATGCCCTTGTTCCGATGTCTCTCCCAACGGGCCCGTCATTTGAGACTAGAACTGGGGGCGCAGCCCGGTGGAAAAGAATCTCGTATGACAGGTCTGAGGTTGCGAATTACTGCCCATTTCCCTGATTTCCTGACTGCCATAACAATTTTGCGGGATTTCTTGAGTTCGACCACCTGTTCTTCGGTGAGGTTTTCATCGAGGAAGACCTTATTGGGGAGAGAGAGTATCTTTCCCTGGCTCTGAGTGCCCTAAGTCTGTCTTCCGCTGATTTGAAGTGGAGAAAAAGGGTGGGCTTTTGACCGAGCCAAGCTCTATCATGCTGCACATCAGGCAGCCCTAGACTCCCTGTGATAAAATCTGATGCAATGGCCAAGGGGTCCGAAGAAGGAGGTGTGGGCAGCCCTCGCACCTTGAGATTGAGCTCCCAGGCCCGTCTGGTTCTCTCCTTAACCAGTTTAGCTTGCACAATTTCTTCCACCGCTGCCAGGGGGTGTTTTTGTCTTTACCCTTCACAACTTTAACCCATGTGTCCACTTGTTTTTTGAGATTTACATGCTGAGTCGAGATTTCTTCTTGTTTGTGTTTGAAGTCTGCAATTTCAGCTAGTAGTTGATCATTGACCGCAGTAGGTTTGGCATGTGCATTGGTGTTTGAAGTTGTCTCTGCAAAGAGATGTTATCTTGCTCAACCTTCTCCATCCTTGACGTAAGCTTGAAAACCTCAGTTCAGAGAGCTCTGTTAGAAGACTCCAAGGTTTCCAATCTGTTAATCAACTTTGTAATAATGTTGGGCATACCGTTCCTCCTGTTTTCGTTGTTCCCTTTTGCCGACGATGAGTTATCTGTGCTGCAGAGGTGGAGGGAGAAAATGTGGAAGGAAAGGTGTGCGGAAAGACTGTCTATAATGGTGTCAAGGAAAGGACTGATGGGAGTCTCCCGCAAAACCCCCAATCGAGCAGTATGGTCATGGGAATGCTTATGCATAAAGGACAATTGAGGTTCGTGTGCACAGGAGAGTAGGAACGATTTGCAGTAGAAGACCGACCATTGCAGGTAGACCAACCGTCAAGGGGCTCGGTAGGTGCTCGCAGGAGAGAGCTCGTGACAGAAAAGGACCAGCAGGGATAACCGTCGCATGCTTGGGGGCAATGTTTGTGTTCGTAGGGGAGCTCGTTGGTGAGTTTGAAGTCGTAGGGGCAAGTAAATCCCGCAGGTACGGGGTTATAGAACCATAGAGATCGAGATAGGAAGAATAAACTGTAGCAGGAGCACAATGTGAAGGGAAGGGCAAGCTTGACTTGTCGCAGGAGGAAAACGACTCGATGCGGAAGGGGAGCCCGACTCGTCACCACGACGTAGAGCTCGAAAGGGGGGAGCTCGACACAAGGACTCAATGTAGGTGAAGGGCTCGACGCAAGTGGTGAAGGTCTTGACGCAGGTGGGGAGAGAATCATCGACATAGGTGGGTAGAAAATTATTAAAGAAGAATGCAATGCTCACGAAGAATTTAGTACAATTTGAGAACTAAATGGGAATTCAGAAGCTCTATTGCTTCTTCGTGGTGATTGAATCTTGAAGCTCATTAATATTAAAGGGAAAAAGAAATAGACATGAAATTTGAAATAATTTTTTGACTTATTAACCTACCTTTTGCAAACCATAGAGAAATTGTTTCTCTATGTCCATATTGCCACTTTTCTTGAAAATAATACAAAAGCTGGTTCTATTTGGATGCATGGTACAAATTGTAAAACTTATCAAATGGGTTGGATTACCACCACACGAGCTCAAGCAATTTGAGTGGTATGTCCCAATTTTCAACGCTGAAATTTGCATTAATCTAAGCCAAAAATTGGTCCTCTCAAAGACTATGCAGATAATAATGGAGGATGCTGGACAACTGTTGTACGTCGGAGGAGCTTCTCACTGATTCTCTCTTGTTGATTTGGATGGGAAATATTGTAAACTCATCTAGATGTCCATTCTTTGAAATATCACTTATGGGGACACCACAAAATACTGCACTAAATATAGAAATTGCAGCCAAATAAAATACTGATTTTGGCAGATTTTTAACAGCTAGGGCAACAAACTGAATAAAATCAATAATTCACAGGATACTTGTCCAAATCACTTAAAATTTTAAGGAGAGCTTGCTAATATTATAAATAACACAACAAAATTATTTTTGGAGAATAATATAATGCTGCCAGAAAATTACAGAATGCCCTAAACAACTGTGAATTTTAAAAAATTCATAACTTCTCTAATAAGCAAGATAAAATTATGAAATTGTGAAAATTACATATACTAATATGGAGAATGAAAACCCAACCTCCAAATCTGAAAATGTCAATCCGGAAACCCTCCAAAAAGGTGCTGCAATCTCTAAAGTAAGTCGCCCCCCTTGGAAAATGATCAAAACCCTCTAAAAAGTGTCTAGAAATGATGCGAAAACCTGTTCTTATTGCTGCCGTTAATCTGATCTGAAAACACTTTACCTTTCTCCACCAAATACCTCCAAAACCCTCAAAACCCTTCCTCTGAAACCTCTGAAAATATGTCTGTAAAACAGCCCTAAAAACAACTCCAAAATGACAAGCTAGGGTGGATCTTTCACCATCAAAGAATGCCTTACTAGCTAGAGATGGATCTCTCACCACCGAAGCTAGGGTCCTTGTGGGATCTTGCTCTACAAGCTGAAATTTTTCTAACAGTTGCACGTAGAGAAAATATGAGTGTATGCAAGAATGCCCTCTAACACTCCCCAAATCTCCTTATATTATTTTTCCATGCAACAAGAGACCCAAAAAAGCCTCCACAATATCCAATCAACAACACTTGCCTCATTTATTGTTTTCCACTTGCCTTATTTTTTACTTTTCCTTGCCTTCATTTAATATTTTCCGTATTAAATGCTTTTCCCAACAACTTTTCCCCTCGTAATGCAAGTCACTTTTTTCTAGGGGAAATACATAGTAAAATGGGCATTTATCCTTTCTATGTTCCCATTCCCCCTTCAAGTCGCCATAGGGACATAAGTGACCCCCAACGAAGAATTATAACATTAAAGTGTTATGAGGTTCCCCTTAACGACAAAACAGAACATCTGACCCCACCAAGCCACTTAAAATTCATGTCAATGCAAAATTATAACAAATAAGCAAGGTGGTAGCAAATATCCATACCCAATAGCCTATAGTGTCGTTAGCCCCTCGGGCATGACTAAGGCTAAGATGAATGAAAAACCTCATAGGCCAATTGTTCGGAAATGGGGACATCACATTCTTGTTTGAAAACCACAATGGTAGATAACACGGATTAATTAATTGTATAATCATAGGGTTCCTTATTTCTCTTATATTCAGCTGTAGTCTTAGTGTTGTTTGTTTAGTCTAGCTTTCCTATAGTTTGTTTGGAAATCTGTTTCCTGACCTCCATGCTGGAGAGTGCTGATTGATCGTTCTTGCATGAGACTGTTTGTCTCTTAGTCTTAATGGAGTTCATGTACTCTTTTCAAAATATTAATATATACTTTAAATTTTTTTATATATATATTGCTGCTCAAAATCTCAGAAGCACGGAAATGCCCCAGGGGGTCACATTTTGTGGCAGAAATGTTTCCGAAACGGGAAACAGAAACGAAACGTGGTGGAAATGTGCCAGACATTTCCACCGCTTTTTTAAAGTTTAAAACATCAAAACTTATAGAAAAATATAAAAAAGTTGCATTTAATACCTGATTTAGAAAATTTGGATGATATATTCTAGAATCTAGATTATTATCATGTATATGTGATCATTGAAATTGTAACCATGTTGAATGATGAGTCACGACTCTTTAGAAGTTCAAATTTCGATGAATACAAAATATTTTGAGTGCTTTATCAATTATCTCTTATGGTCTACAATTATAAAATGAGTATTATGCATATATATATATATTAATAATATATTGTACGGACGTTTCCAGTAACGTTTCATATCCAAGGTTTTTTGAAAATTGCCGTTTCCGTGTTTCATATTCGTTTCCGTTTATGTTTCCGTGCAACGTAACTCAAAATTCTATTCACCTGCTAAGACTTAAAGACTTGCTAGCACGCCATGTTATTAGGTCATCCATTGCTTGTGCTAACTTTAGACATTAACGTAAATTCTCATGAGGGAGACAGAGGGGTGCTATTTGAAAGATCCCCAATAATTTTCTTTCCCACAAATCAGAATTTTTATGAATTGCAAATGACAAATTAGGGCTTTTGAAACCCCTGGAGATTGATCTAAGGAAAACTGATTTTTATCCCAGCCAAAGCGACTAGGGTTTTGAATAAAACTCAATGCAGATAACACCAAAAATGTATATTTTCTTTCCCAATCAATTTCTAATATTTTTAGAGGCCAAAATGTGATAGAAATCAGATTTATTTGCATACAAAGAACTCAGAATTGCAGATTTGATTTCTGAATGTAAACTGGCTGGAAAACCCTCTAAAAATGCCCAGAAAATTATAAAATTGCAGCTCCTTTATTTATAAAAATATAGGGATGATTGACAACAGTTTTTAGAAGTAAATACCTCTAGAAAACAGGTCCAAACAGCCCCAAACTGGGTCGATCCAACTGTTGCGAATAAATTACCAAAAGGACACCAAAAACTGCTGGAACTTGACTGAAAAATCTGATTTAGCTCGCTGGAAATTTCTGAGTGAAATCCCCTCTCAATCCCTTGGGGTTTTCGTCTGCAAGAGATAAATCTACAAGGGTTTTCGTCCGCAAGAGAAAAATCCACAAGGGTTTCCGTCCTTGGAATTTCTTATAAAGTTGGAAGTTCTTGCAATGGAAAATATGATAGTAAAAATCTGGATATCCCTCAAGCAAGTCGACTTGCTCATATAAAGGAAAAGCAACCCAAATGAACTTCCAAAATCAGCCAATGACATTGCTTGATCCTCCCTAAGCTGGTCGCATTTTTCCTTATGGGCCAATTGTCACACTTCTCTATTTTTTGCCCCCACAAGCAAGTCGCATTTTCTCCCTAAATACAATTAAAATTAATTGTATTTTTACATTGAGGTTATATTTTATTAATAAGTTCTATTATTTATTATATGTGCAACTTATAATATTATTTTTAAATATTTGCACAATATAATAAAATAATAAAAATCAGTCACCCTTGACATTTCCTTTGGCCGTCGGGTAGACAAAAAGGGTCAAAGGTCTTCGTCGTAGCTTATTCGGAAAGAGGGGACATTACACTATTTGTGCCGTTGCCTCCTGGCTTGCAGCTCATGGTTTAGATAAGTGTGAATTTTCATGGCTGATGCTGATGGATAACAATAGTACTAGCTGGTAGGGTATGAGGTTCACCCAATGATCTTGTTGGTAGAATTCAGCTTTGCAGTGGATTGCTGAAAAACTGCCTTACCCTGAGCAAGTTTTTGGCTGAGACTTTAATATGGTTTAGTGGGATGGTGACATAATTGGAGGGCCCAAAATGACCCTTCAATATGAAGGCTTAGAATGACTGCAAAATGTATGACTGATGTAATGTGGGGCCAAAGAACCTGGCTTCTGCAGAGTGGTGCACAGTCCAATAAACAAGTAAAATGAAATCGGATCCAGGGTAGGTTTGACAAAGTTTCTGGAAATTCACTTGCTGTCACCTTTTCCTCCAATAGAAATAGGTTTTTTTATGTGGATTTGAATACCACTAGATTGGTTCACATTTCTATCTACACTATGTGATAATTGGTTCTGATTACTAGTATGACTTACTCCTAGTTGAATGTAATTCTTCTCAACTCAGAAGACTGTAAGCAAGATACTGCAAGAGTGCCGGGATTGTGGTGGGATTTTGTAGTAGGAGGAATTCATACAACAAACAAAAAACTTTTGTAGATGATGGGATAAGATGATTGCTACAACAAGAAAAGGAAAAAAAAAACAGGGTCACCTTCAAATTTAGAAAACTAGACAAAAGGTTCATTATATTTATAATGATTGCTACAGTTGGAGATCCTGTAAGATTATATTGAATCGACCAGTTGGAGTAATTTTGGATTGGGGCAGATCTAAGCAACTGAAAAGTTATTTTATTAGTATACTAGTGGTGTCCAAGAGTAATCTGTACAATTTGATTATCATGTGTGCAATTAGTTACTCTTGTGAGAGATCCCTTATAAATCACAACATCCTTGATTTTGTGAAGGTCATAGTTCCAAATAGGTCACACACTTGGCCAAACACATTCATTGTACATATGCTGATCATGATCTGAAACGCTTAATGTTTTAATCTTGCGTAAATATTTTTAATTGCTATGGAAAACTCATGAATTGCAGCAGTTTATTAGCATTTGCAAGAAAATACTATTCAACATAAATGTGCAGGGATTTTTATTGGGCTATTTTGTGGATGGTTTTTGCTATGCTTGCTCTATTTGTTGGTCATGTCATGCCAAATTTTGTTGACAAATATCTACTTGAGGGAAATTGATTTTTTGATTGTGGGCAATGATTTTGTTGGTCTTTTATGTGTGCCAGTTTGCCATTCATTGGTAAAATATTTGAGGACAAGGCAATTTTTGTTTATGATATAGGAAAGCATGGGTTAGATCCAATAAACACCACAAGAATCACCAAGAACAACTGCTGAGTCATGCACGATGTGGTAATCACTTGATGCAAAGAACATTCAACTTGTATAAAACAGGGAATCAGTAAATTTATTCTTCTACTTAGACAAGAGAACATTAGACTGATCAATAAGCTATCAACTGTGGAACCAAAATGACAGGAAGCTGCAAAGCAAAGGTGGTGATTAAAAACTGTGAAAACCAGCAATAGACATTTTAGAGGCAGCACACGGGGTAAAAGGAAAATGCCAATATAGTAGATAACATTAAACAAGGAGGTCAAATAGTTTGGAAATGGTTATAAACAAGGTTTCTAGTAAACGGGTATGTGTATGGGTTTGAAATGAGGAAACGCAAACTTCCAAAAAACCTTTGGGTGTGAAACAACATGGAAACATTTGTACAATATATATAGTAAAAAATGCATAAAACTCTTTTTAGTCCATAAAAAATAAAACACCTAAAATACTTTGTATTCATGAAAGTTCAGAACATTCAACATGCTTAATTTGTTTATGAATAGCTCGTCTTGTGAACCATTATGGAAAACCCTAAAGATTTTGTCCTTATCCCACCTCTTCCCAAGCCTGCTACGACTCCCAAGTGATCAAATCCAAGGGTGTTTGTTGATCCTCCTCTATCTGATGGGCAACTCAAAGCCTCCTCATTCGTGGCTGAAACGACCAAACTCGACAACAAACATGTTTTGAATGGCTCTAACTGTTTCATTGGCTGTGATCTAGGAAGGTTTCCCTTAGGGTGACAGGTGATGGTTTGAGATCTGCATCATTTGCGAAAGTAGTTACTGTACCTGTTCTAGTAGGTAAAGTTTTGTTGTTCTCCAGTCCAATTTGTTTGGTGATAGGGTTTGGTTTGGGGTTTGCGGTTGATCTTGGGCTCATGGGCATGTTTGTTGCAGCAGAAGCTCTAGTAGAAACACCTGCCAAGCTAATGGTCATGCCTCTATTCTACGCTAAGACCCCTCCCTTTGTAATCTTTAGGGAGGTGGTGATTGAAAATGAAATCTATTTCGTGGAAAGAGGTGTGATCTATTGTTTCAACCAGTTTTGTCCAGGTCTCTTTGCATTCCACTTGTAGATTTCAGATTCATGGTGTTGCCAATGGTAGAAAATTTATCCCTATGCTAGGGGGTTCTTCATTGTGGTTTTTGATTCTATCTGAGATAGGGATGCTATGATTTGTGAGGGTTCTTCATTGTCCATGTCGAAAGATACTTTATTGCTTTTCAAATCAGCTTGCACACCAAAAACTTCATGAAGGGTTTTTGTCCTTCACAAGTTTCCCAACCAAGGGTTTTTCCTCCTTGGATGAGGTCCTCAACCCAAGGGGTTTTGTCCTTGAGAGAGAAAGTAAAAGGATTACTATGTGGCTGAATTTCAAATACTTTCCATGATGGTGTTGGATGTATCTGAAAAGAGGCTTGTGGTTTTGTTTGGTTTGTTGGACCCCCTCAAAGGGTTGGTAAGGGTTTTCAACCCTCTTTCACTCCAAGAAGCAATCAAAAAATCCCTTGATTTAGAAAATTCAGCTCCAAGGATGGCGATGATTAGTGGGCAGCCAAGGGCAACATTGAGGTTTGGACAGCCAAGGACAACAACAGCAAATGAGCAATAAAGGGGACCTTTTGGGCAGTCCAAAACAACACCTTTGGGGCAGCGAAAGAAACCATTACAACAAGTACCAAGCATGAAAAAGGAGCTGCCTAAAACAAGCAATGCATGGGATACAAGGAATGATTTGAGGAGAAAAGGTTTGTGCTTCAATTGCAAGGATCCTTGGTCACTGGATCACCGTTGCTTAGGTAAGGGGCATGTGCATTATATTGAAGTATTTTCAGTTTGTGAGGAGGAAGAAGGAGCTGAAAGTGAAGAGGTGATGCCAAAACATGAACCGGATGAAAACATTGACTCTATGGACAACACTCTTGCCATTTTATCTAGTGCCCCTAGATACTATACTTTTCGTGTGAAAGGTGTGTTGAGGGTCAAAAGGTAATGGTTTTGGTTGATAGTGGAGCTACACATAATTTCATTGATGAGGGTTTGGTTGCTAGGATGGGGCCTGAAGCAGAAGACTTCAAAGATTTCAAAGTGACCGTGGCTGATGGGTTTTTTATTCCATGCACCAAGAGGATTCCAAAGCTCAATATAACCCTTGGAAGGCATGAGGTATGCAATGATTTCTCTATAATTGGTATAGGTGATACAGATCTTGTTCTTGGGCTCCAGTTGTTGCACTCTTTAGGGGAATTCACCCTCAACTACCAAAGCATGGAGTTAAAGTTCAAAAATATTAAAAAGGAGGTTGTTTTACAAGGTATGATCAATGGAGCTGCTCAAATAAACTCTTTGGTAGAAGATACCTTGCCAAATAAGGTACAATTTTTCTCTGTCTAAAATAACAACAGATTGGAAGGCCTTAGTTACAGTTGAGTATGCTAAGAATAAGTTTGCTAATACTGTTTTTGAAGTTAAAATTGTTGAGGAAAGGTACAAGGTTGTGGATGGGCTCATTCTATACAAGGATAGGGTTTATTTGCTGTTGGAATCTAAGATAAAACAAAATATATTAAGGGTTGTTCATGACACTCCATTGGCTGGTCATCCGAGATACTTCAAGACATACAAACAAGTTAGGGAAATCTTCTTTTGGAAAGGACTCAAGAGTGAGGTGCTTCACTACATACATGAGTGTTTGGTATGCCAACAAAAGAAAATGGTGCATGAATTTCCAGCTGGTGTTGTGCAGCTCGTTCCCATTCCCACTCAAAAATAGGAGAATATTTCTATGGACTTCATCACGGGGTTGCCCATGGTTCAAGGTAAGAGTTGTTTGTATGTTGCAGCGGATAGACTCACTAAATATGCTCATTTTTTATCCACATCCAGTGAAGTATAATGCTCCTATAGTCGCTGATCTCTTTTTCAAGGAAGTGTTCAAACTTTGTGGGCTGCCTAAAAACATTGTAAGTGATACAAACAATAGGTTCATGAGTTTGTTTTGACAAGAACTCTTCCATTTGATAGGTATGGAGCTCGGTCCTAGCACTAGCTATCACCCACAAACCGATGGGCTAACAGAAATTGTGAACAAGATGGGGCAACAGTCATCTTGGGTGAAATGGTTACATATGGCCGAACATTGTTATAATACCTCCTTCCATATGTCCATTGGTATCTCTCCTTTTAGAGCACTATATGGTTATGATCTAAGTCACAAGGTTCGAGTTCGACGAGGATAAAATTCAGTTGATGTTTGTCATTAGATAAAGTTTGATTTTTTCTTTGCCATTAAGTTTGACAAATAAATTAAATAAAAAATTAAAATAATTATAGATATTTAAATAAATATAAATGAAATAAAGATTAAAAGCAAATAAATTAAATATAAAAAAATAATAAAATATTAATACATATTAGAAAAGATCTATAAAATAAATGAAATAAAAACTAAACTTTAAAAAGATCGTAATAAACTTCTAAAATAAAGTTAGAATGATGAATGAATAAAAAAAAAATTAAAAACAAAGTACAATAAACCCTTAGTGATGAAAAACTCCTTCGCGATGTTGAAGTATGAACTCTTGATTTGCATTGTAGGGATGATCCCGGTTGCAGTCCCTGAGCTCGTTCGAGTCCGATGGGCTATGGGATGATGTTGGTTGTAGTCTCCTGTGTGCTCGTGATGACTGGACATTCATAAAAAAGAAACCTTGCCTTGGAATGCAAAGTGTGAACAAAGACCTCCACACAGCTCCTCAAGCTGGGCCACATGCTGTCACAATGTCACCCATGACTACCTCCATGTTATACAACCCGCCCATTTGCAGAAACCTTCAACAAACTGCAACGATTGCTGAATTTTAATCACCAAAATTTGAAATTTTAGGTATAAATTCGGCGAACCTTGTGACATACGTTATGATGCACTTTCTTTTGTTGATTTGGTCTTGATGGATAATAGAGCACTGCGAGCTAAAGATTTGGTGCAGCAAAGCAAAGATATCATGAGGGTACTCAAGGATAACCTTCAACATGCTCAAAATCAACAAAAAACGTATGCGGACCAGCACCAAATGGAAATGATATTTGAGGTGGGAGACATGGTGTTTTTGAGGCTGCAACCCTATAGGCAATCTTACCTCAAACAAAGTGGCGCTAAAAAGCTAAATCCACATTTCTATGGGCCCTACAAATTGAAGCGGAGAGTTGGAGAAGTTGCATATGAGGTTGAGCTACTAGAGCACAGTCTAATAAATAATGTTTTTCATGTTTCATGCCTCAAAAAGGCACTACAACAACACATTACTCCTCTTTAGCTGTCACCCTTGGATGAGGAGGGTAAGTTAATTCTAGTTTCAGAAACTATAATAGATGTTCGTGAAAGGAAGCTAAGGAACCAGAGCATCAGGGAATATTTGGTTCGTTGGAAGTACTTGCCACTTGAGGATGCCACATGGGAAGGTGCAGCGATTTTGGAGGATCCAACTTTGTAATTGCTTGTGGGAAAACAATTTTGGGAAGGGAAGACTGTAATGTCCTCTTTTCCAAGCTAGTTCGATTTGGAGACCTTAGTCCCATTTCTACTTCTAGTGGGCTTTAAGGGAGAAAATAAGGGAAGTATATTTGTGTTATAATTGTAATTTGCTATTTTCTACTTGGTAATATTTTTGTAAAAAGGCAAATTGTCAGTTATAGCACTAGAAATAGTAGGTTGGTGGCTAAAGTGCAAGCGCCAACTTCAAAATAGAAAAATAATGTTTAAAAAGGGGGGTCGTCCCTCTTTAAGTTGGAAAAGTGAATGTTAAAATAGAAATAAAGTATTTCTATTATCCCACATGGAGCGCACCACAAGGAAAAGAAAGAAAAAGGTGATAAAGGCAAATGTTGGGGCTTATTATAAGGGTCTTGTATGAACCTTGATATTTCTCTATTGGAAAATGGAGCATTGAGCTCACATTTCCAGCCTTTGAGGACGAAAACCCTCATTGGATCTATTGAGGACAAAACCCCTCAATAGTCAAAACACTTGGGGATGAAAACCCTCATTTGTTGCTTTGGTGGCTTCATCCGGGGGTCACAAGTTAGCTTCATATTCAGAATTTCAGAATAAGTGTTTCTATCTATGCTAGGGCGCAAATTCCAGCTTGGGCATGCTTTTTGGTGCTGCCATACTCATTTTCATCTTGGGCGACCCCTTTGGGG
Source organism: Taxus chinensis (assembly GCA_019776745.2). Classification (NCBI taxonomy): domain Eukaryota; kingdom Viridiplantae; phylum Streptophyta; class Pinopsida; order Cupressales; family Taxaceae; genus Taxus; species Taxus chinensis. Next base: position 223,596,730 of record CM034149.1, read on the forward strand.
ATTTCGGGACAACATTTCAGTGGGTTTCTATGGTTGGAAAAATCTGAACTTGATTTTGTTTGATAGTTGCTATTTTTGTGGTCATTTTGAGCTATCATTTGCATTATAACTCCAACTATTTTAGAAGATATGAATTTTTGAAGTTTCATCTGTTTGTGGCCGATAATTAATTCCAGAATTTTGTATTTTGATGTTGAAGCACATATTTTGTATTATTCGTCAAGGGTTTAAAATTGTTGATATGTTTCTAAAAAATTATCTGTGAAAACTACTAAAATCTGAATTTTACCTAGGTTGCCTAGAGTTTTTGGGACCCAAAATAGGTCGCTAACTCTCTTTGGCTCTAATTTCTATGTGGCTGTCATAAATTTCAGGTTTATACATGTGGCTGTCATAAATTCCAGCAATGTTCCATTAGGGTTTTGGGGGAAATCCAACTTCTGCAAATTTGAGCCTGCAAAGGACATTGCATACTTATAGGTTTTCCATCAAGTTTCCATCTCCTTAGTTGAGGTAGAGTGTAGAATATTGATAAGTGCAATGGATTTTCCTAGACAACTTTCCATGTTAAGTAACTTTCTTAGCTTCCTAGTTTGAAGACCAACTTGATCTTGGCAAATCAAAATAAATAGGTCTACTTCCATTTTCATAGTTTTTGACATTAACATTTTCTTCTCATTAAATGCAAATGGTATTTGGGAGGCTTAATAATAAGTGATCTCGCTATCTAGGGGTTTATATATCCAAGTAAAAAGATGCTCTTCATTTTGAATAGGCCTTGCGTGTACAAGATCCTAAAATAAGACTCCAACAAGCTTCTTTAACAACTTTACTTTTCAACAAAGATCTGAATATATGATTCCATTATCAATGATCATAGTCCTAATCCTTGTTGAATGCTCAACAATCTTCGTCTTTCTACCTTTTCTAATTAATTTGTTAATTCAATAAGAAGATGTTCCACCCACAAGGTTTTCACATCCTTAATCCCGAATGATTTTGTGTATAGATCCTTTGATGTCAAAATTTCATTAACATTAGGTACATGGCAACCAACATAAAAGCATGGACACAATTCATAAGTTAGTGGGTTACTATTTTTTATCGTTTTTGGACGATTCTTGAATTCATCTCTATGGGCATTGGAGTTTAGTGTCAATCATCATTTTCTTATTAGAATAAAGAAAGATGTTATTTGAGTGTCCACAATGACGAAAGTAGGTCAACAAGACTTGAATGTACAATTAAAATAGAAAAGTACCGTGGGAAAAAGAACCCTAGGAACTAAAAAGGTTACTAAAAAGTCACACTAGAAGAATGCAAAGAAAATTACAATAGGGTAAACTCATCATGGCTAAATCGTAACTATGTTATTGGAGTACAAATACAAATAGCCATGTCAAGGTAGGAGTCCTAGAGGAAAATAAGGAGCCGATGAAGTCTAATGATGGAGGCTAAGGCTGGAAATGGCCATTATCGCACGTTTGTATCATCATTCACCGCAATAGGGCAGTTACAATATCTCATAATATTCATAAGAGAATGGCCAAGGCCAAGGGGCCATGCTAGACAATCCTAGGAGGAAGTAAGGCTGCTTGTTTGCAAACCTCCAGATGTAGAGGAAAACTTGGGATATGCCTTGTCCACATGGCTTGAGTTATGGGTTAAGAGAACTAGATGTCTTTTGGTGTTGATTAGAACTAGATCAATTATGACTGGCATATGAGAGAGAGAACCGGGATATCCGAGTAGTCAATACCAACATGCATAGAACATCGTTGACTCATTGACTTGTCATCATTTGTGTATGGAGAGACCGCATTCAAAGGGTGCTTAATCATGTTTGAGATAGGCTGAAAGGAGGTAAATCAGCTTGGTAGTCGTACAGGTCCCTTGCAATGTTATGTGTTAAAAAGTGAGAAGCCAAGCACCTCTTGTTAGGATAAAATAAGAAACTTGATAGGGAACCTCTTAATTCTCTGTACAAAGAATAATACTTCCCTTGGATCTCCTAGTAGATATACAAAAGATTGAAACAACTATTTTTATAATTAAAATATTTTCAACTAATAAGAAAAGATTTTTTAATCGAAAAGGGCAGTGATCGTATATACTAGAGGACAATATGTGAGAAAAACTGACCCAACAGGTAATTTCTAATTTACTGTATTAAAGTTCAAAAATGCAGCCAATGCATCTTCTAGTGAATGGGAAAGAAACAGAAGAGGGAAAACAAGTTTTTTGTTTACAAAACTTCAATGTGATTTGTTTGCCATTTCTATTAGTTGTTAGTGTTATTTGGACCAAATTTGTATGCTACAAATTTAATGGAGATTTTGAACAAATTATTATGTTTCATTTTCGAGTTTGTCAAATTTTGAATTAATCTAGTCAAATTCAGTGAACTTAATATTTGAATTCAGCGAATTTTGAAGTTTTCCAGTGAAATTGAGTGAACTTAGCGACTGAGGTTATTGATAATTTGATAATATGTCATCAAGACACATTTTCTAACCATCACTTTGAGTTCAGTCTATAAGGTATACGAGGTGCATTCAGCGGCAATAAATATCAACTACTCATTGTTAGAGACATAACATGCCATAATCTCACATACTGTAGAAACATTACTAATAATACTCTTTAAGTGCATTTCAAAAGGTTGAGTGTCCAGAAAGAAACTAACGACCTTCTTGATCACAATTTATCTTCCTCAAACTATATGTCTGCATTCCTAAAGTTTGCTCCAGTTGAAAGGTCTTAACATTTTAGCTGTTGGTCAGCCGAGTCTTATTTGTCTTTTATTTTTTATTGCATTTGTCCTTACTTTTGAGAAGAATTGGGTATGTTGTGATTGGTCAAAAATTGTGGAAAAAAAATAGTTTGAATATCAGAACATAACGAGTTATCTTTCTTTAATTTCAGGAAATAGTCAATCTGTCACAGATGATGATCAAATGTTAAGTTTTTTAAGTTCTCTGTACATGTGTATACATCATGTATTAGATAATATGATTTTATGCTTGTTTGGCATTCTTCCTTATTTTCTCCTTGTGGGTTTGCATCTTATGATATGGTTCATAAAGTAGTGCACTTGTCCAACATGATTAACCAAACTGAACACAGGCTTTGTGGTTCTGAGAGTATACCCTGTTTTGAATTCAATGCCTCTGCAATGTCCATAGTTTCTTTTACTTAGCGTCCTTGATTGTCAAGGGATTCCTGGGTAATAGTATCACAAAATTGCTTTTGAATAGGGCATGTGTATGTATATTTTTAAACGGGGGGCCTTGAACATTGGTTGTGTCTCTTTCATATTTTCCTCCACAACTTCACAATGTTTACCTTCTGCATGTTTAATCCTAATTAAAAGAACGATATGGAATATCTTCGATGTTTTATGCAAACTATGAAAATGATTTTGCTATTTTATATTGAGGTCTAGGAGTCAACTCAATGTATTGGGCATTCGGATCTTTAGAATTTGATTAATAGGTTCTATGTTTTATGAATAGTACAAAGCATAAACTTAGCTCTTCATTTAGCTTACTATTGTTATAAAGATGTTTCTGTGGTTTATTTTTATCTAGAGTCAATTTTTATTTATTCCTTATTCAAGGGTTTTCTTTTTAATCTGTAATGAAGCTAGTTAGAACAGGTTATATTACTGGAAACAATATGAACATAATCATGTATCTTGTTTGCATTATCGGTTTGTCTATTTAGTAGTTGATTTCAAATTTTAAACTTTCCAAATTCCCGTACTAAAGCTCAATGACATTTGAAATACAACATAGTAAAATGTTTCTTTTGATGGAATTAGTGGCTACTAAGTTATGTTTTTAAATTTTAAACTTTCCAAATTCCCATACTAAAAAGCTCAATGACATTTGAAATACAACATAATAAAATGTTTCTTTTGATGGAATTAGTGGCTACTAAGTTATGTTTTTAAATTTTTGACTTCTTAAAGTTTTCTCTTTCAGGTAACATATGGAGAGAATAACATAGCCTACCAAGTTGGGGAAGCAATGGAGATACTCTCCAAGGGATTGTTTCATGCAACACCTCATTGTGTCAAGGTGTTGTATGAAAAATAAATGTTGCTAAACTCGTCACAAGATAAATTTTAGTACAAAGAAAAACCACATAATCTACATATACGGAATGAAATTATGATATGAATGATTTTTAGTTGACATGTACAATTTCCTTTCAGTAACCAACTTTTGAATGTTTGGGAAAATCATGTTTCCATTTCCACATGCAAGTTGTTTTAAGTTAAAGCCATTTCTCACAACCTTTGTAATTGAGTGAGGGGCAAAGCACATTCCTTAAGAGGTTAGATGCTTTTGATGGGAAAAATTTACCTATCTTGGAGATATTCTGGTCAATAACAAGTTTCGTTGTCTGTTCAAACTTAGTATTACATTGATTGCTGAAGAGAGTGATAATGACTTGATGATATTCTGGTTCATGACAATCATATCAAGACTTCTAACAAGGTTTAGGTAGGTTTCTTAAATGTCGATAAGCAAATTCCTGTCATGTTAGTTTCATGTGAGTGTTAGATTTTTTTATTTCTCTTAGATAGATGACAGGCGATGATGTTAGGCTGAGTGTTGATAACCTCCTTAATAAAAATATATTAGTTAACACCTAATGAACTATTAGTTATCTATTAACTAGTGTTTGGTTATAAACTTCCCCAACTACAATGTAACTTCTTCTAGCAGAATAAAATGATGAACATGTACATATCCAAGTATGCATTGTGCCTTCTAGTTTCTCTTCATTCTTTTTGTGTTCACTTTTTTAATATTGGTATTGTAGCTATTGGTGCTTGAGGTGTTTGGAGTTCAAGGAAGCCGTGAAAGAGGGTATGGATCATAGGAAAGAAGATTGAAGAGGTTTGAATTCATTTTGACACATTGAAGATTATGGACTTCATAATTGGGACATGTGCAAAAACACAAAGATTAAAATTGCGATTTGGAGATTGAAGTCCAGTCCAGTCACATGTTTTGAACTAAGATGTTTCAAGGAGAAGATTAGAACACTTTGACATGGAAGGAAAATAACAAAAATTGTGAATTGTTGAAGATAAATGCTATTTCAGGAAGAAAATGTATGTTGGAGGAAACTCATGAGTTACAAACATATGCAATGTTTTTACGACGACAATGAAGAGGATAAGCCCCAAATCATGAGTTGTTGAGGATTTTGAGGGCATGTTCATTGTGTAGGGGTTTTTGCTGTGAAAAGACTGAAAATGTGAACAAACTAGTCCTGAAAAGTAAACATTGCATATTGTTAACGCTAGGGCATGACAACTCAACAAATTCGTGTTTTTTTGACATGTAGAGTCCAAAACGGTGGCAAAGATCACATTTGCAGAGATCTATTTTTGGTTTTTGTCACTTTTAAAGGGCAACAATTGTTAGTGAGGAAACTCACTAATATTTCAACCTATTACAATGATGTTTTGAGGAAGAACAATCATGCCAGGATGAAGACAATGTTGCAGTAACTTGTGCATTGTTGTGAGGTGATTTCGATTATGTGCTTTATAAAGAAAAAAACCTGCGTTTTTTGAGTGTTTTTGGCATGTAGAGTCCAAAACTTTATTTGTCCAATTCAACATTTTTGAGGACTTCAAAAGGATCTAGCTATTTGTCTGTAATGTCCCTTTCTAGGGCAAAAACTAAAAATAAGGGTTTGGCCACAAACCCCAAGAATCAGATATGAAAACACACCAACACCAAAAGTGAAAATAATCTGATATTTATAACAACAGCTGAAATAACCTTCCAAATCCTAGGGCGAACTGTATAAGATCGTAGAATTCACCAAATAATCATGCACAACAATTGATAAATACTTCTAAATAATTATTTCAATTATGGCAACCAATATCCATCCCATTTTCAACAAAAAATGGAGAAAATCAGCGAAGACACACTGCTGTAATTAAATAAATGACAATAGCAGCACAACCACAAACAAGGGCTGAAAATGATAGATAAACACCACCGAAAATCATAAAATATAGATTCCGACCTTATAAAATATGCTAAATCAGAATATAAAATCAGATTTGTACTTTGTGCCCTAGAAGGCACTCAAATACCCCTAAACCCTAGTTGCTCCAGCGAGGAAGAGCTCAACAATGCAAGCAAACCCTTGTAGATGTTTTCTTTGATCTTCTAATGTCCAAATCTGCAAGTAGGTCTTCAAGTTGTCTTCACTTCACCCAAGGATGGAGGGTTGTCGTCCTCGAACCAGCTACAAGGAAGGTTTTCGTCTTCCTTGGAAAAGCCACACAATTGGATTTTCGCCCAAAAGTGGAATGACAATTAGCAATCAGCCCAAAGATCAATTGTAGAATAAATTCCCAAAAATAGATGGGTGCAAATGAAGGTTTTGATCTTCTTTTATATCCCTCATTTGGCTCCAAAAGCTAAATTAGGACCGACCTCATAAAGCTTCCTTTTACCTTTTATTTTGCTTTTAAAATTTCCTCCAAGCCAGCCGACCTGCTTTATCAAAGAAAACACTAAAGAAAACATTAAAAATTTGTAATAGAAAGATGAAATGGAATGCAATTCCTTCTCTTGCATTTTCATGCTTCATTTCCATGGAAAGGGGATGACAAGAAGTCCATTTTTAGGCTCTCATGTCTAAAAAGGGGACATTACATTGTCAATTGTTTACTAGTTCCAAAACACAACTTTATGCTTTTCATTAGGAGACAAAACTTCAGAGCTTTCTAGAGGAGGTAAGTTAGGAATAATATCTACAGACTTGGAACTCTGCATATTGAACTTTTTCGACTTACTCTGCTTATTAGCTATGGCAAGTGTTTCTTCAACAACAAAAAAATAAGAAGTATTAGATCTAGAAATTCTAGACAGGTTGTCATGTCGAAAAGATAGAGTAACATTATTCGGGATTCATTTACTGCAGTAGCATTCTTAAGCTTGAGCTGGTCTTTGTCAAGAATTTTCATTGAGAGAGTCCATCCATGAGGTACTTTTATTTATGACCATGAAATCAGTCAGGTTTAATTTTATTGGACTCAAGGCTTACATGACTCACCACACTTCTGCCTTTAGTTAAACCATGCTTGATTGCAGGGTACATGGTATCAACTAATCTGTAGATGACTTTGCAGTGAACAACGAGGGGACAAGCGCCAGGCTTAATGTTGATACCGATGGTGGCAATATGAAGACGAAGGACTTATTTTAAGAGGTTTTCCTTATGGATGATTTAATACAAATTGAATTAAATCTTATTTTAGAGTAACTAACAATGTACAATATGATAAAATACAATAAAATATAAATGCTAAGAAATCAAGCAATGCAAAACTATAAGCAAATGGAAGAGATAGATGACTTAGCTAATTTTTGTGCAATCTGTAGATAGTCGGGACCGTGTATGTGCTGGATTTGGCAGGAAATGATGTCATAGGAGCTCACTAAGAGTTTTGGGGCTCTAAATTGTGTTGGTTAAAGGTGCCCGCAGGAGGACAAATGCGCCTGGGTGCTAGTGTCTGATTCTGAACGATGGTGATTGTGTGAATCTTCAAGATTTGCTTCATTTCTGGGTCTGAAGGCCTTCGCTCTAATATTTGTTGTCTCTCTAAATTTGCCATTAGGGTTTCGACAATACTTGTACCTGCAAAACAAAACCTTAGCTACCTGCACGATCTCACAAAAACATTAAATTTGAATAAAATATGCAATATGTGAAGTTGGACTGACCCTGGCGGTCACTTGATGAGTGAACTTAATACCGAGTGCTACACTACATTCCAGACTCTATGTAGTTCTTTGTGCTTGTGTGTGAAATAGTGTCCTTAGGTTGCCTTCGCGCTAATAATGCCAAAATAGTGGGCTATAGCTAGCTTTGATGCAAATGTGTGGTATGGAATTCAACAGTTCCCCTTCTTATGCAGTGTATGCAGCCCAAAAATGCAGTACCTTTGATAGTAGTGATAGTATGTAGATGTGATAGCCCCATAGAATTGCAAGCCAAAATAATAGTGTGTATGTTGTGTATATATATGAATCTTCTGTTTGAATTTCGACACTAGTGACACAAAAGGCCAACTATGAACGACTACAAATGTTAAAATATTTAAAAAGAATAAGTAGGGCAGAAGTGCCCAAAACGGACACAGGTGCCTGGGCGCCAATGTCTAGAATGGGCGCTAGTGTCTTGGGATAAATGACAACAAATGTGAAAGGACAGACAAACATGGATCCCTGTGACTTGACTAGAAGTGGTTACAAAAATGACAGATGTAGGAGAGAATCACAATAGAAATCAATCAAAGAGTATAGATGGACAAAGGACCGTGTCACCAGGGAGTACTTTTCGTACTTAAGATTCATGCATATAGCAAGATACTGACGGCATAGTAAAAATACTAATATGTCCGTGATTTTGTGTCTATAATGGATACCAATAGGGTAGTTTGGATAAGCTTGAAAAGAAACATTGCTATTATGAAGACCAATATAAATAACAACAAAAAGAGAATCCTTAAAACTTTCATGAAGCTAATCTAACAAACAACATAATACAGAGGCATTTAACCCTCCTCTGAAAATAGGAGTTATCCCAATTTGAACACAACCTATATGTGCAAATTTATAAAGCTTTTGTTTTTTTAAGAAATTGGACATCCTTAGGATCAACTAACATTTAATGGAATGTCATATTCATGCTTATCAGTATGAGGATCTTGAATTACAGATTCGTGGTTCTTTAAGGTAATAACGAAAGCTAAATGAAATGTAGAAAACTTAATCAAAGTAAATTCCTTTGGTTTGATGCGTTAAACTCTTCCAACTAATTTAAGTAGATGTTTTCTATCAACTTGTTGAATTCTATATCCTTGATCAATTGTTACCCCCATAACTACATGATTGTCAAGAGGGTTAGAGTTTGCAAGATCCACAACCTTGTATCATCTTCTTCTTGGTTAATTGATGAAGGTTTAAACAAAGGCTACCTTTTATATGACATTGCTCACAGCAACTTCCAATATTAAATGTTTATGGAAAAAGATTAAACTTTGCCAAACTTTATTCACTTCGAACATGAACTCGAACTTTCATTGGTTTCACACAGGAAATTTTTGACGTGATTTTGCATTATTTTGTAAGTCTTCCACTAAGTATGTATATGTGCACTTCATTCCTCAAACTAGAAGGGTACATGATGCATTGAAAAGTATTCGCATGTGCATGTGGAGAACTCTTTTGTGATATGCTAACATATGCAATGCATAAAAGGGGCTTGTGCACTTGGGATAAAACCATCTAGGATAACTGAATGTGTATGTTTATAAACCCCTGTAAGATATAATGTCTATGGAAGGACTTATATTTTTTAAAGATAAAATATTTGAAAAGGTATTGATGGAAGGATACTCGTTGCTTATTATTAGTGAATTAGTCAAGGGATAAACTTCTTGCTGGAAATGGGCACTTTACTTTTGACCTTTAAAGGGCAGTTTCATGGAAGAATAAGAGAGAGTCTTTAACTCGCAGTGATAAAGGGATAACAATTAATAATCAGTATGGAATGGAATAAGGAAACTACCTTCCCAAAAGCTTAATCATCTTACACACACACGTACGTACGTATGTACATACGTACGTACATACATACATACATGTGCGTGCATGCAGGCGTGCGTGCGTGCATGTGTGTGTGTGTGTGTGTGTGTGTGTGTGTGAAAATGAAGTATGCCCAAACACACTCCTACCACTTTATTGTGGTTTAAATATTCAAATGGATCTATGCAAGTTATATGCGTGCAAGTTTATGTTTTCTTCACAAGATGAATGAGACAACTTTGTATGGGATATGATAATTACAACTTGCCAAAGGCATGGGTTTCACCAAAAATTTGTTGGATCGCCAAATCTTAGAGCCAAAGTATATTACCCATGTAACATTTTTGCTGAATATTGGCTGGCTTGGGAAATCCAAGGCTACATGAAAGTATGCTTGGAAGCCTATGTGATCAGACCCTATAGCGTGCTTAAACTGTGGTGGTCACCATGAACTTAGAACATATTTAGTTCATCATATCTAAACTTTGTAGTAGCATCATTGATTTTCTATGCTCCACGGGGACGCGTCCCCTGCCCTTTTAGGCTCGTTCCCGTACCGGGGATGTTTCGGAAACTCAGGGATGGGTAGGAAACATCCCTTACCCGTCCCCAATTTGTCAAAAAATCGGGGACGTTCTGGAAACTTCTAATTTTGAGGAGGGGATGGCAGGGGATGCCTAGAAGACCCCGGTACGTCCATGGGACTTCTACAAGTCCCCTGGACGTGTACCGTGGACTTTTGGGCGTCCCCTATGTCCCAACAAAGGTAAAGTAATTTAAAAAAAAAACACAAAGTTACTTGAAAAAAAGGAATATTGGGGCCCACAAGGATCCCCACACTCATTTCTAACTAACCTAAACCTAAAATAACCTCTCTTACAACTAAAACAAAAAAGAAGCTCATTTTTGTCATTTCCCATCTTGTGAAGGAGAAGAAAAAGAAAGAAAACAACATAGAGAAGAAAAGAGAACATTAGTGAGAAGAAGGCAAGAGAGCAATAATCTATAATGAATTCATTTAATAGTTTTGTATTGCTCATGCAACGTGTCTATGAATAGAGAACATAGAGTAATATGTTTTGGTGATAAACAAATTGTGGTATTATGTTGAATGGTTTGTTGTGCAACAAAGGGTGTATAAACAGAGCATTGAGTAATATGCTTTCATGAAAAACATAGGTATTTTCCCAATTCTTTGAACTATGTGTATGAATACATAATGTAGAGTAATATGTTTTGGTGAAAAACATTGTGGTATCAGTTCAATGTTGTGCTGTGCAGCATAGGGTGTACGAACAGAGCACATAATAATATGTTTTCCAAAAAAGACTGTTTTTGACTCAATGTTGTAAAAGGTGTGTGTGACTACAAAACACAGTAAAATGTTTTGGTGAAAAAAGTGTGTTATTCAGTTGAATGCTGTGTTGTGCAAAAAAGTTGTATGAATAAAGCATAAAGTAATATGTTTTGCTGGAAACTACAACGAGTTTTTTACTCAAATCTAAAAAATCCTATTATCATGACCGCTCCACTATGCCTGCTCAAAAGTGCGATAATGCATTTGCTAATTGTATGCTTGATGATGCATATGATTGCATTTGAATTGTTAGACTTTTGTGCAACTGTTGTGTATTATATACTTTTTCTATGTTTTAGACATTTTGTTGTTGTCTAGTTGAAACTTGCAGCTCTTGGGAATTTCATTGTAATTATTATTGTAATTGAAACTTCAACCTTATGTGAAATTTCAATTCAGCTCCAATTTTATGTATTAAGGTTCTATAATGTGTGTGATGAATGCTTTATCAATGTTATCATATGAATATTTGAAATTTCCTATATTTTTATATTTTCCCTTATTTTTTAATAGTCGTCCCTTGCCATACCCTAAAAAAAGGCCTCCAAAAATCTCTGTCCCGGAAACACATCCCCTTGTCCCCTGCCGTCCCCGTCCCGGAAACTTGTTGGAACATAGTTGATTTTAAATGCTCATGTGATTTAGAAAACTGTAAGGGTGGGTAAAAGGCTGTATATTTGTTTGCCCAAAAAAGTTGCAACACCAAAGTGGTTTCACAAGAACAAATTGTACCAAGCATTTTCCTATGGATGCACCATGGTAAATACATTTGTATAAATTTATAAGCCATCGAACTTATTTTTTGATGTATATGGTGAGGAACATATTTCATCAGAACATGCTCCAAATCTGTGGTCTCAAAAAAAATATCATTCACAAAATCCTTCGAGAGAGTCCAAATCAAAGTTAAGAAATTGTGTCAGCTCACCAACCTTCTGATAATGAAAGAACTCCACCTTTCAGATCAAGATCCTCTTGAATAATTGGGAATCACAATGTCGCCATCACCCATATTATTACTACATTCGGGAAATACACGAAAATGACCAAGTGTGTAAAGTTTGGTTTCCTATTCGCAGAACTGTTTTCGGAAATTTATTCTGAGCAAAATGTAATGAATGTGTACAAATTACGAACTGGGTTTTTGGATCCATCTACAGAGATAGTCTTTACAAAGTTTTTGATTTTTTCTCATGGTTTCCACGTAGCACATGGACAAGTTTGAATGTTCTAAACAGTTTACACAAGAAAAATTAGTCGCTATCCAAAATTTAAAATCTCCAATTTCATACATCAATTAAAGGAAAACAAAGAAGGTTGGGAAGAATCAACCAAATGTTAGGAAATTTTTAGTTTAGTACTCACATGGTTAGTGATAATTTATGGTGTGGTAATTTCATAGTTACGTAAGTCTTGGGGACTGGGGGACAGGGAGATGGAGGGACGGGGTTTCCGGCATGGGAAAAATTCCCAAATTTTGTGGACGGCAAGGGGACGACTATTAAAATAATATATAAAATATTAATATTTGAATATTTTAACTTTATTCAATGAAATTTAGGGATTTAAACTCTATTCAGGTGCTTTCAAGATTACAATTTAATGTTCTTTGTAAAACTAACAACTTTTTAAAAGTAAAAACATTAGAAGTTTTTTGAAAGATTTAAAAAAAATAGGGGATGTCCCCTCCAAGTCTTTGAAACATTCGGGACGTCACCAAAATTTGGGGGACACATCCCCGCATAACACTGGGTAAATTATTGTTATATGCAAATGAGTTGGTTGATAATGAACTCATAATATTATTAGTGGTTGAAACCACTCACGCATAATAAGTATGGGAAGAATATTGTGGTTAGGTAGTTTCCCAGATTATAGGAAACTAAAGCCTATATGTATGGAGAATTGTCTACTGTATAATTGATCCGTATGAATCAAAACAAAGCATCATTATTGTGTAATCTTGTTGAAATTCTGACCAAACTTATTATTTGGTATCAGGGCAGGATTTCTTGTGAAAGCCATGGAGAGGCGCCTCAAATATGAAGTAGATTCAAGGAAACAAAAGAAGCAAAATGCCTATCAATAAAGACAAAAGGCCATTATACTATAGTGTAGGTATTTAATAGTGTTGGGTCGTTTTTTGGGCATTATATCTATCAAAAATAGTTTGAAAAAATATGCCAAAATCAGCCCAAAGAATAGAACACAGTTCTGTTTTTATGATCTGGGTTGCTTTGAAATTTAATGGGTTAGTAGGCAGATGTATTAACTAAAAACTGTAGAAATTACAGAAAAACCTAGATCATGTTTTAGGAGAAAAGTCGAATACAAAACAACATTATGAGTAATTATGAAAAAAATAGTGTTTGAAATTCTATATATCTGCCAAAGACAAACTGCTCAACTCGTGCATCAATTATCCTTGTTTGAACGTCAACTTACTTTTTTGGACGTGCATCAGTCAAGGTGTATTCTGCCATTTTTTACAGTGAATAAATGAGCCCGAAGACATTATAATATGCAAAGGTATTTGTTATAAGAGTCAAAATCCACAGTATTTGAAGTGAATGAGTCCGATTTTGCTTGAGCCCATGTGCCTGATCTGCGTTGTGCATCTCTGTGCCCATTCTGCTTCATGTCGTGCATTCTCTCTCCACCGTCGACTTGTTTGTGATTCTGTTAGAGCTCTGTGCAAAACTTTTATATAAGTTTGTTTTGTTTAACAAGCTTAAAAAAAAAAAAAGACCGTGTCATATCAAAAGCCATATCTTTTCCGTGTCAAAAATCATATGAATTTAAGCTATTTAGGTTTGTTTAGTTTTTTGTTTTAGGTGCCTTCTAATTTAAAGTTGTTTTTAATGATCTTATTAAAAAAATTGGTGTTTTGTGGTTTGAAGTTAATGATATATTGTTAATTTTTCTTTTTTAAAAGATCATTGGAGGTCTTTATAGGATAGTTGAGTCTTATTATAAAATAAAAAATAAAAAGTCCATTACTTTATTTCATATATGTCATTTATTTTCATTTTCAGGGTTATTTTTGTCTGAGTCATTGATAAAGTCTAATGTAAATTGTAGTTTTTATCATCTTGTCAATGTCAGTAGTTAGTTGTCAAAAGTCTCTTTTTTTTTGCCTCACAGACGCATTTTCAGTGGAACCCGACATCCGAATTGGTGGGGGGGGCATTCTACTCATGAGCCTCAAAGTCAAATTTGCTAAGTGGCAAACCTACTGTAGGATGGAGGCAACAAAGGAAGGAGGACAATCAGTATCCTCTCGTCAGTAACCAACGACGGGGCTGCACGAAGTTGTGGTGACATTTTTGGTGTGCATTTTGCTTTCAGTTGTAGTGTATTGCAATTTCAAAGTTTTTGTTTTTTGTGTGAATTGAATAAGTGGAAATTTCACATTGTGGGGGTGAATATGATACCAATATTCCATTTCCATTCTGCACCAAATCGGCCAAAGCTAACAATAACTTTCAATGGTAGTGGCAGTTTCCTATGTTGTTCGAGATCGAGTGGCAATGGTCAACAACAATGGCTACAATTGAGAACATTTTGTTCTCATGTGATGTAATGTGATTTTTTTCCGGTGTGAGCTATTCCTATATAACCTCTTGATGTAAAAATGTTGTAGAGAGCAAAAGCACTAGTGATGCATATCATGGATCTTGAGAAGGTTCGTGGATATCCATAAAACCACATGAGGTGAATAGTTGATGGGTCCTGTTCATGTCCAGGTTTGTGGTAAACCTTCTAAAAACCATAGAAGGATATGCCTTTCTTTTGTATCAAGACAATAAGCCACAAGATTGGGCATGCCACCAAAGTTGGGCATATTGCAGTTGCGAGTGTGAATGTTTTCCTACCATGTTCGCACTAAGGGGGGAATGTTAGGAAATAGTTAGTTTAGTACTCACATGGTTAGTGATAATTTACTGTGTGGTAAATTATTGCTATATGTAAATGAGTTGGTTGATAAAGAACCCATAATATTATCTGTGGTTGAAACCACTCACGTAGAATAAGTATGAGCAGAATATTGTGGTTAGGTAGTTTCCTATATTATAGGCAAACTAAAGCCTATATGTATGGAGAATTGTCTACTGTATAATTGATCCGTATGAATCAGAACAAAACATCATTATTGTGTAATCTTGTGCAAAGTGTGACCAAACTTATCACCAAATGAGTGTTTAGATCTACCTATATGTATCATCTTTGCGAAGTTTTGGACTTTTCCTCTTTACGGTTTTCACTTAGTACGTGGAAAAAATTCATTGTTCTAAACAATTTACAAAAGAAAACAAGTCACGTTCCAAATTTGAAAATCTCCAATTTCAAATGTTGCTTAAAGGCATATGAATTGCATACACTACAGAAATGAACCTGCTCTGATACCATTGATTTGTATCCCAAGAAATATCTGGTTCAAAACACTATTTTCTTTGAATTTCGATGGTATTCAGGTATGTTATTTATAAATAAGAAATAATAAACAGTAAATAGAAATAACACTCGTTTATAAATCCTTCTACGAACCTTGTGGAAATTTTTAGAATTTGGAAATGTTCAGTCTTTGACACGCATGATTTTAACAAAGGAATTTGGATTGCTATTTCTCTTATGTTGTGGAATGTGTGGAAGGAGCGAAATAGGCGTATCTTCAAATATGAAAATAGAGATATTTGGTATGTCAAGAAATTAACTCAAAGCAATATAGTGGAAATTATTGAGCATAATGTGAAAATTCCTTCTTCCTTACCTAACAAATGGAAAAGCATGATACACAAGCTAAATTTGGAGGAAAGTAAATTGAAGTCTGTTTCTAGTACTAGATTATCGATGCCCTCAGCTAGCTCTAAGAAAATGGCAGCATCCTCCATTTGATTTTGTCAAACTTAATACTGATGGAGTAGTAAGAGGTAATCCGGGCCTTGCTTGTATTGGAGGGATAGCTCACAATTCTATGGGAACTCCCCCTTTTTTCTTTGCTCATCATTTGGGTGACTTCACTAATAATGTTGCTGAAATCTTGGCATTTCAGCGAGCTCTCTAGGAAGTAACCAAATTGGGATGTCTTAGAATTATGGTGGAATCTGTCTCTAAGGTAATTATCCATCTTCTATCAGCTCAAGAGCAACACAAATCCAAAAATTGGCTAATTACTAGGATTCAGGATAATATTCAGGTTATTGCTAGACAATTTCAGACCATCTTATATCATGTTCCTAGAGATCAGAACAAGGTGCTAGATGCTCTGGCAAATTTGGCCTTGGATCATCATAATTTGATCAACTTTGGCCTTTTGCCTTTGACATGGTCTCCAGAGAAGTGGAATCAGATTGAAAAGATCCATCAGTTGCAATCATCGAATGGTGTAAGATGATGCTATGCTCTTTTTTTTCTTTTTTATGTTGTTGGAAGTCTAAGGATAGATCCTGGAGTATGAGTACCATGGCATGACATTTTATTTTTAATAACTTATTTCTAGTAATATAATTTTGGTTTTTTTTAAAAAATAAGTCACGAAAAAAACACTCGTTTATAAATCACACACACACATACAAAGAACTAGAAAAGAAATATATTAGTTTGAATGTTCTGAACAATATTTTCTCTCTAAGGAGATGAATGATTGTCTATCCTCTCGGTAAAACGGTGATACAAAATGCTAGGGAACTGTTGTGGATGTTGAAGGGCACTAAACGAGTGCCCTTCCACATGTGACCCTTAGTCTTTTGTTGGTTATGGGTGAGCTGCATCATGAAGCAATGGTCAGTCTTGTTTCTTGTACCACAAGAGGAGGTACTTGAGTCGTATGGGGAGATTCCGCCGCACAAGGTAAGAGAACAAAAATGAGTTTGAGGAGATCTAGCATTTGCATCATTGTGTGCTCAAAACGTTGTGCTGAAATAGAAGAGTGCATAGGTCCCACCTACGAAGTAGATTATAATTGGTGTTGAAGTCAGCCGTAGGTTTAGGCTGGCATGTGGATAAATAATGGTGATAATTTGAGTTCAAAATAGTTTTAATTCTCATGGAGGCTAATTGGCTCAAGGAAAAGTTCAATCAAGAGTCAAGAGTATCACCGACAACTTTCATTAGAATTGCTCATTCCAAAACATTAAAAGATAATATATATCTAGAAGAGGAATGTCATGATCACATTTGATTTTGGTAGTACCCATAAATGTATGGACACATCATCAACTGGAATGCTTGGTTGGTTTTTTCATCTTGTAAATAAATTTGATATCATTTTTGTTGATAGCGCCATCAAAACTTGTCAAGATGTCATGTACTTGGGGATATAATGTTATGGTATATTTGGTAGTAATAAATAATATATTGGGGTATATATCCTTTGTAAGTTGATGTTTATCCCGCATGTAGGTAAGTGGTAGTGGTAGGTAGTTGAGTGGTATATAATAAAGACATAATTTTTTTTAAACCTATAAAATATTATTTCATGAGAAAAATATTTGTACAATTTCAACTATGCCAGGCTTGGAGACTATTAATCCAATCCTGAGCATTATGTAACAAAATAAACTTAATGAAAAATTATCAAATGTCATAATAGCTTGCTTATTGTTTTGATCACGTTGAGGCCACCACAGAGGGGGATCTCCATAGCATCCAATGTCATGATTATCCAAAGCTCAGTTTGCTAGAGCATTAGCCACCTGATTTTTCTGTCTAGGAATATGACTGATTTGTAGCGACTGAAAATTAGCCAAGTGTTTGATTTTCTTTTTTTCGCGTTTAATCTGCCGATTTGAACTCCCTAGATTTTATGAAGAAGTGAGAATCCTAACAATAATCTTGGAATCTAATTCTTCTTGCACTTGAGTCCAACCACACTTAATAGCCTCTTGTAAACCTCTATAGATAGCTATGATCTTAGCAACATTGTTGGTAGTAATTCCCATATTTTCAGCAAAGAAGAAAGCATCTCTCCCATCATACATTCTTCCAATACCCCCATTGCTGCCTTCCCCGTTTTTCCCCTAGACGCACCATCCTTATTCAATTTACCTACCTGCATAAGAGGAGGAACCCATTTTTGTTGTTTATCTTCTCTTTTTTTATCGTAAAAGCAGGAGGGCGGGAACTAGAAGGTTGAAAAGATAGCAAATTACATATGTTACTCCATTTTGGAGTAAGAGAAGAGGGAGGGGATACTTTCTACTTGATGGTTTCTTCCATATTAAGTATTGTCTTCTGCCAAACGTACCCCTGTTTTGTGATCTCTTGCTTAAAAATTCTGTTGTTCCATTCTTTCCATATATTCCCGATTAACAAAGAGACACATCCATAAGGTAGGAAGTAAGTTTTGTCCTTTTGGGATACCTTCTTGCCATTCCTTCATCAATTGTTCAAGAGAATGAAGTCCTTGGTAATGTATACCAAATATATTCACAAGAGATTGCCATAAGGTAATAACCCACGGGCATAGGAAGAAGAGGTGATGTCTAGTTTTCTCGTTTTTCCAACATAGTGTACATCTGAAAGGCCCATAAAAACCTCTCTTCATAAGCCTATCTTCTTTGAAAACTCCGCCATGTGCCAAAAGCCAAAGAAAAAAACTAATCTTGGGCCATGGTGTCCCTAGATTTCACCATGAAATCTGGGACTACCCATTTAAAAAAATAAATTCGTTCTTTTTAAAATAACAGGTCTCTTTGTGTTTTTATTGCCAGAAGATGTTTGTATTATGTTAGGATATTCCCAGTGAATCATATGAGCCAATTTAGACAAATACCCTGATGCCCAAACTCATTTTATCCCTCCGCCAAGTTTTGTCTGCGGGAAATTTTTATTTAATTATTTATTGAATAAATAATGCCCCGTTTGAAGTAAATTGTGCTCCAGTTGAATCCTGTTGAAGTTTTGCATGTCAGTATTCACTCATCTCAAGAGGGTTTTCACCAGGAATGAATTCAGGGCATTGTCTGCAACTTCTGGCAACGTTTTTCGCTTTTATTTATTTCTTTTGACTTTTTCTCCGATTTTCTCCGCAGTTTCTCTGTGAAATTCCCTTTGGTCCGTTCTTTGTCCTGTATAGTCTGTTTAATTACCTGGAACATCTGGAGATCATTTATGGCCGCTGCACCAGAAGGAATCAACCTCAGAAAGCAAACTTCTGATCAAAAAAGATGAAGTCAAGCACAAAAAGCCTCTCCTAGGCAAGTCGCACTTTTTGGAATAAATAGATCTAAGCTGCAATGAGAATTATGGTAGTGGCAGACAAGGGGGAATTTCTTACCTGCTTTGTAGAGTACTTTTTCCCATGAAGTCAAAGTCACTTAAGCTGCAATGGGAACATTAGAGGTGGCAGGAAGGCGGGAATTTCTTACCTGCTTTGAAGGGTAAAAATTCCCATTATAAAAGAAAAATCACTTAAAGCACCGATGAGAATTTCTTGCCTGCCTTGCAGGGTAAAAATTCCCATGATGAAAGTCAAATCACTTAAGTGAAAGGGGATTTTTGGAGCTGCAATGCAGGGTAGAAATTCCCATTAAAGGTGACTTCCTATTTTTGGAAATTACCCTTGCTAAAAAATACAACCCACCTTGGGTGAATAACAATGCATTTAATAATATTTATTAATGGTTTATTCACCCAATTTTGGCGCCATAAATAGAAGGAAAGTCAATGCAAGTGGAAGAGCTAAGGAGAAGTCAAGGATGCATGTTAAAAATAAATAAAATAAATTTATTTAAAAGCAACAAACAACATGCATAATTCGGCGCCCAATTTGGGTGAATAAACATGATTATTAATTAAATTGCCAGAAATAGGAAGGACAATTATTAAAAATAGTATGCTGAGGATTATATAAGCATGGGATGCCATAAGGGAGAGACGGTTAATTCTTTTTGATGAGGATTGCAGCCCAGACAGGTTATGACGCCAAAAGGAGGATTTTGCATTAAAGTTTATTTTCCACTGCCGGGAAGCTTCCCGTTTTGGCGCCTAGGGTTAGAATAGCCTAATTTTGGTCATTCTGAGCATCTGCATGTTGGTATATGTGCCCAGGTGAATTAAATAATATTTTTGCTTGCTTTGCATGCAAGCAAAACCTCAAATTTTAGGGCAATAGACTTTATATGCAGATTTTGTTGATAAAAATCAAGTATTCGTGCCATGGACTCCATCTTTGTCTGAATAAAATTGCAGGTATTCATCACAAGTGCTCAAATCAATGTCAGGTACATTGAATATATCTTCCGAATCTAAAGAAGTTGCCAGATCTGCACAAATGGATCCAATTGCAAGGGATTCCGGTATAATTAAAAGAAAAAGAGCTCAGACAAAAGATTGTTCCAACCATGTTGGAGCATGATGAAAGAGAAAGATCAGCCGAGTCATGCATAGCTTCTAGATTTGCTTCCAAATTTGTTGAAGTCAATGATACAGATAGAGGCCCTGAACCTATCACCGATTTAATTGACAGATCCAGATCTCATAATTGTAAAGTCTTCTAGCAAAAATTCATCCTCTTGTTTTTAATGCAGCCCATGTAGAAGTTAGTGCATGGAAAATTCCTTCCAGGATCTTGTGCATGTGCTCTCAATCTTCCAGTTGAAGCCTTCATTGAATTTACTTGTATTTGCATTCATCCAGAGTGCTTTCCAGAATTTAAAATTGCTCATATGCAATTAAAAATAAATTGATGAGTTTTGTTTGAATTATTTATGGCAAACATTGCACTGGTGCATGTACTGAAGAAGAATTTCAAAAGCTTCAAGGATAAAAGGGAAGACAAGTCAAAGGCAATACCCGCAAGCAAATCACAATCATGCATAGCTTCCAGATCCAGTTTGGTGAGAATCAAAGGCAAAAGAGTCAACCACATGCAAAATATGGAAGAAGAACAAGACTGGGAGGGTTGCAGATTTCTTCTTATTTCTTTTTCTCTTTCTTTTATTTTCTCTGACAAAGTATTTGAGCAATCAATTAAATTATAAAACTTAAGTGATTGGTTTAAAAGCCGTTACTTGAAGAAGTCAATTACTTGGAAATAGGTGGTAGACATGCAAAATAGAAGGTTCTATTTTTCAGTTATAAATCATGCATGTCATGCAAAGAGGAATTCCAGGAGGAAGATTGCTAATTGTTTCCCTTTTCATAGCTTCCGCATGCGGGAATTCATTTAAAGCTTCCTATTTGTAATTGACCTTTATACACTATAAATAGAGGAAGAACCTACGGGTTAAAGGATCAGAATTTGTAATCAACATTCTTGTGTTCCAAACTTTGAGCTGAAACCCTTGATAACTTTCTGCAAGCAGAGGAATAGAGAAGAGGCAGATTTCCGGATAACTTTGTGTCAACGGTGCATTCGTTTCTCGTTTCTTTTTAGATCTCTGCACAAACTTTGTGTTGTCTTAGATCTAGATCTGAAACTTTCCTTTGCTTCAAATTTTGCATTTTAAGATTCGTCTATGTGCATGTGATCAACTCTGTCAACTATTGGTTAGGTTGCACATCTCCTTTCCTTCTTGTATTTAATTATTTCCTTTTCCTGCACACTAAGTTGCCGCATTCGGCAAACTACAAGGAAAAAAATCGAAATTCACCGGATTTTAATAGTGCATTGAAAATCGCGATTTAATTCGTGTTTTCTTTCCTTTTTTGGCATTTCTTTCCTTTTTTGGATTTTCGGTGAAGAAAACACGAGAAAAAAATTGCCATTTTTGGAAAGGGTCCGGGAAGATGTAGCAACAAAAACTTGCATGTGCCATAACTTTCATTCTGTGGCTTTGTTTCAGGTGTTGTTTTCTCTAAAAGTGCATATTTTCTCGAGCTCTACGCATTGATGGCAATATTTTTCTTATTTTCATAAAATCCATTTTTGCACCTTTTTGGACCAAGCAACTTCTTGCAATCTTCTGAAAGAATCATGAGCTTTGATCGCCTGTAGACAGATTAGTAATTAAAAATGCTGGATAGCTTTCCAAAACTCGGCGAGTATTCTCCCGTGATCGGACTAATCATCCCACTTGCTAGCTTGGTCGCAACCTGCAAGCACGTGTTTTTTGAAGTTTTTGTTTTCAATCACATTATTGTAATAGCTACTTATGAAATCAATGAAATGTGATATTCTCTTTTGAAATGTGAATGTATCTTTTGTTTTTATATATTTAATAAAAATGTATATTTCTCATAGTCGAATTTAATCACGAATTTAATCGCTGATTTTTTTACCAACGAATTTTTCATGAATTTAATCATCGGCGAATTTGAACACGAATTCGAATGTGGCAACTTAGCGGCTGCACATATTGCTTACTTGCTGCAAAATTGCCTAGTTATGGTCCATGAGCTACGCAATTAAAGTAACACCAACAGATAGATACTAGGAAATATAATTGACAAAATCTTACACGGGAGCCTCACCGGTAAATGAGGGAGATTTATCTCATGACTGCCTAGGTTTTCAGCTGTGCAAAAAATCTAGCCAACAGGCCATATAGCAGGCTGCTATATTTGTTTAAACATAGCTTGGAGTGGATGAGAATTACCTCTAGTTAGCTCTTCATATCCAAAATGTAGTGTATATTATCCTCCTAATGAGTTCCCCTATCCTATTTGATCAGGTTCATTAGAAAAAGAGATTGAATATCTTTTTAGAATTTGGTTGATCAAAACTTGTTTTGGCTATTGTAAAAAAATGGGCCATTCATGAGGAGATATCCAACATCTACCCAATTCTGAATGTTGAGACATTTGTTTGGTGTAATGCATAACTCTTGGCTATCCTTTTTGATGCATTTCTTCCATCACATTACTTAGATGAGGAAATTGATGGATTAAAGGAGGTTGGGCATCCCATGAATCTAGCCAAAAATATGCATGATTCCCCTTATTTACTATCCAAAATAACTTTGTTTTTATCATACTTTCTCCCATTTTTAGAACTGCTAGAATCAAAGATCCTTTTGTTGGAAGGTAGCATCTAATAATATGATTCGGTGGCCGATTTTCCAGGGATTTGCCTTGGAAGGTAGCTAGGGCTTGTGCTTGTTTAGCAACAGATCTTAAACGAAATCCACCTTCCTTTCTGGAGCGACAAAGAGTTTCCCATTTTACTAATGACCATTTTTTCTGATTTTGGGTCCCACTCAACAAAAAGACCTGACAAATAGAATCAATATTTTCAAAATTGGTTTAGGAATATTGAGGATAGATGAAGCATAAACTGGAACTGCCTGAAGAACAGCCTTGACCACAATCATCCTTCCTTCTGTAGATAACCATTTATTGGTCCATTTTTGTATCTTACCATTTATCTTCGCTGTTAACCACTCTCAATCTTTACTTTGCTTCGAGTAAAGCGGAACTCCCAAATACTTGATAACAAGAGAGTCTTTCTTGAAATGGAAAATCTCGAGATTTTTCTCTTCTTGTCGAAAGGAACAATGGAATAAAATAATATTAGATTTGGCTTCATTGATCAATTGGCCAGTGGCAGAAGAAAAGACTTAACGAATTTTAGCCAACTGATTAGCTTCCACGATGGTAGCTTTCCTTGCCAAGGTAGAGTCGTCAACAAACTGAAGGTGAGAAAGAGAGTTAACAGAAGTAGCAAGTTGCACACCTTGTATTCTCTTATCTCGACAAGCTTTGTTCACTAATCTTCCCAAACATTCAGCCAAAATAATAAATAGAAAAGGGGAAAGCAGATCACCCTGTCTAATACCCCTAGCCGCTCCTAAAATGTTGGTAGGTTCTCCGTTAAGTAACACAGAGAAAGAGACTGAGGTTAAACAAGCCTCTATCCATTTAATCCATTCCTTAGAAAAGCCAAATTTAGCTAGAACCTGGCTAAAAAACTTCCAATCAACTCTATCATATGCTTTAGATAAATCAACTCTAATAAACATTACCGGTGATTTCTGGAGTTCCATAGAATGCAAGAGTTCCTAGGCCAAAACAATTTCATCCTGAATCTGACGACCCGAAACAAAGCCACCTTGTTCAGGGAAGATAATCTTAAGCAAAAGAGGTTTAAGCCTTTCTGCCATAACTTTAGTAATAATTTTATACAAAACCTTGCATAATGTTATAGGCCTGAATCCTGAAATTTCTGTGATATCCTCAGATTTCGGAATGAGAGAGATAAATGTTTTGTTTATTTCCTTGAGCATAGATTTTGAAAGTCTTGCTTCTTCCACAGCACCGACTAAATCCTGTTTTATTGTATCCTAGAAAGTCTGATAAAATTCAATCGGGAAACCATCTAGCCCCGGATTTTTTCCTTTTCCCATAGTAAAAACAACATTATATAACTCCTGCTCAGTAAATGGCTGAATAAGCTTTTCATTTTCCTCTTGGGAAATCAGCCAAGGCAACACCTCTAACACTTTTTGCTGATTCTGTAGATTGAGAGGTTGAGCTGTAAACAAGACAGTAAAAAACAAAACAGCCTCTTGTTTCATTCCTTCAAGGGAATAAAGACATTATTCATAAGAGATATGTGAAGAGTATTGTATGTGTTGGATCTCATATCGAGATATAGTGCGGAGTGGCTTCCTTCCATTAAGGAGCATTGTATGGGTTTGATCAATATTCTTAATATATTTCATATTTGTATTATTGAGTTGTGAGATCTCTTCTATTATCTGAAGTATTTTTATTATTATAAGCATGTTCATAACATCTGGTATCAGAGCTCTTTTCGCAGGTAAAGAAGTGGGATAATTTTTGTTTTCGCAGATTTATTTTCAAAAAATGGCTCATAGTTTGCAGAAGACCGTTATCCTCACATATGCATCTGTTTCAGATTATTTTTTCACGGCTAGAGAAAGGACATTGAGAGCTTTTTGAAAAGAGATCACGCTAAGGATTTTGAGTAGTATAAAGGGAAATATGGCGACTGGAAGTTGTCCTAGAGAAACTGAATTTTGACAAATTGTTTTAGGCGCAACTTTGGAAAAAATTCATATCTTTTTGTTTCAGGTGAGCAAATCAGATGTCCTTTTTACAATTGAAAAAAATTCAGATATTTTTCTACATGATTTTATATTCAGATTTGTGGTAAAAAGGGTGTAAAAAATTTGCAACCCTTTTTTTATGAATTGTTGATAATTGGGTTTCAACTTTTCTCTGGAGATGATGATATTAATGCTTCAGAATGGTGGCTGCAATTTAAGGAGATATATTATAATTCAGAATCATGGCAATTGTGGTTGGCCATTAGTCTTGACTCTTAAGTGTCTTGCATAAAGTTGGTTTGTTGGAGTGTGGAAAGAATGGAATGTTTTTCCATGGGAAGAACTGGAAAACGTTTTCCTAGATCAGGGGGACCTTCAGGAAGATAATAATAATAAGGATGATGAGGAAAAATGGAGGATGAGAAACAAGGAGGAGGAAATAAGAATTTGGGTAGTAATGATGAGCAAAATGAAGAAAGAGAGGAAGGAGAGATGGAGCTTAAGGGTTCACATAATTTAGCTTCAAAGAATGAAGCTTCAACATTTCTCTTCCATGGATGCATTCAACAAAATGAGGTTACCGTATCAGTAAACCCATGCAATAGGTATGACTTGATCAGCATTGACTTAGCCAAGAAACTACACGTTCAAACAAAGAAAATCAACAACACTAAACTAGAGGGCAAGTTTGTTCAGATTTGAAGCTTACTATAGATAAATACGTATTGCACTCAAATTTTTTATGCTTTGGATATTGTTCTTGAATATCCATGGTTAGAAACTTTGGTATGGTAAACATGAATGTGTAGAAGTTCCTAAAGCTTTGGTATACAAGGAAAAAAATTACATTGTAGGATATTACACATCTTGGAGGTCAAAGACAAGTCAGGTAGAGCATATGTATGAAGATAGTGAAAAAGAGCACAAAATTCAAATGAAGAAAAGTATGAAGAAATTGTACAAGAAGAAAAAACACTTCATGCACTAACGAGCCAAAGGTGCTAGAAGTGGAAAAGTTTGACATGGTCCAAGTATCAGAAAGACATATTAAGGTTACACCATATAGACATCCGCATCATCATGAGAGGAAAAAGTGATGGAGGCATGGTTCTATAGTGAGCCAGATAAATAGTTATTATGGCTACACATCGAATCATACGAGTAATCATTATGGCTATGCATGGAAGTCAAAAAATAACAATTATGTCTATGGATGGAATAAAAAAAGTGGAGCAGCATTGTGAACCAAGATCAAAGTGTTGTCACCCACAAAGATCACATTGGGTGTTTGGATGATTGAACATTACATCATGTGTGCAATGGTTTGAAGTGCACTCGCTATTTGACTTCTATTTTGAGGGCGAAACATGCTAAGGTGGGTGGGATGTCATGCCTAGGGATATAATGCTATAGTTTATTTGGTAGTCATAGATAATGTAATGGGATGTATATTTATCCCACATGTGTGGGTAAGTGGTGGTAATTAGTGGAGTAGTATATAATAAAGACATTATACTCATAAGAGATATGGAAAGAGTATTGTATGTGTTGGATCTCATATTAAGCTATAGTTTGGAGTGGCTTCCTTCCATTAAGGAGCATTGTATGATGTTGCCCTATTCTCAAGGGTTTGATCGATATTCTTAATATATTTCATATCTGTATTATTGAGTTGTGAGATCTCTTCTATTATTTGAAGTATTTTTATTATTATTAGTGGATTCATAACACAAGGAAGCTTTTATACTATCAAATTGACTATGCAAAATCATGCACTTAAGGAAACCTTCTTTGTCTTGCCTTGGAAGGAGTGGATATTACTGTGAGTGTTGATTAGTTACAAGCCTTCATTGAACTACTAGGTGATTTCGTTAGTGTTAATTCGGAAGGTCAGCAACACAAGGGATTTATATCCTTATAGCCTCACAAACTAAGCTGGTATCATACCACATAATGTAGAAAATATATCAGAAAGGGGGTCTAGCACTTGGAGCCAGATGTTATGCTATTTAAGCATTTGTAGAGAAGAAATTATAGAATATCTAATAAAGTAGCAGAATCTACCAAGAGAAGAATCTTTTGGGGAAAATCAAACTTTTATGGATACGCATCCTTCTCTCCCTATTCTTTGAGGGAAAGCATCTCTAGTTGTGGGGACTTGTTGTAAACTTAACCTAGACTGCATAGAGACACCCTAGACCCCCTCCTATCAGGCTTGGTATGTACCGGGTATGGGTACGTCCCGGGTATGTTGTGGGTATGTACCCACAGGCCTTTGGTATGTCCCGGGTACGGAAATCCGTACCTGGGAAGTACCCATGGCCTGTGGGTACGTACCCACAGAGTACCCACAGTTTTTTATTTTTTTTGAAGTGCAAAAAAATAAATAAAACATGAGGGCTTTGATTGGAATTGAACTTTGGAAAGTTTGTGTGAGATTCAATATTGCCAATAGGCTCCGAAGGGTCAAGAGAGATGAAAAGGACTTGATTTGGTTGACTTACTATTTGGGGGCTTTCTTATTACTCCTCATGGGTCCTTTATTCTTCAGTCAATTTGGAAGGCATGGGAACAAGTGAAGCACTTGGTGGTTGGGCAGCCTATCTTCTCTTCGTTTGACATTAGGTGTCAAGCCCACAAATCGATTTCGTCGAATCAGAAATATAATGACAAGATCCTTGCCTTGACAAGAGGCTGTTCTGCCCTCTTTGGTTTGAGAAAGGAATTAAAATATTTCATGACGTGTACAGATTTTGGAAGTGGATGGAATGGACAGACCTTAAAGCTTTCTATAAGCTTCCTCAATCTCAGTTCAGAATGTATAAAATGCTCAGAAATTCTTTCACAGCTCCCTCTACTGAACTAATTATAGAGGATGAGATGTCTAACTCAAGCTTAAGGCGTTAATAATGAATTATCAAATCTATAATACAGTCTATGTTATTAACTATTATGTTTTGAACAGTATGAATCAATACAAAGTCAAGCCTTCATTCTCAAAGTATCGGAAATTTGTTTTCATGTTCTATGAATAATTTTAAGTTGTATGAGTATTAAATTTCGATATGTATGCAATGTATGAGTATTAAATTTCAATAAGTATGCAAATGCTTCTTTAAATTTATAATTTTACATACATACATACATACATATAAAACATACCCAAAAGCGTACTGTACCCGAGGTATTTAAAAATTTACTGTTTCAGCGTACCGAACCCATACCCGTATCCATACTCGTACTGAAACGTCTAGAACTTAACCATAATATCAGCTAAATTTTGTATTGACGTGTCCCTTGACACATACCCCTACAACATCTATACATGCCACCCCTTATATTCTGATGATCATGTCTAGTCAATCTTGTTATTCAATACGGTAAATACATTTCAACGCATTTTCTACTCTTCTCTATCCTAAGGATATTTGATTAATGGGACAATGGACACTGTAAATTGCAAGTCCAATTTATGGTGGGAACATAAAAGTCTGACATCAAATATGATGCCAATTAACCCAAGTTCAGACCCCAAACAAATGTTGAGAAAGGGGGATCCTATTGTGTGTCAGGTGAAAGAAGTACATCTTACTCGTCTTCTTGTTTTTGTCTAAGGATTTTTATTTTTAAAGACAAGTATAATCTGTAGTTATGAATTTTGTGACCAATGTAAAGTGTTGCAAAATAATATTGATAAAAAGTTTAAAGCCTAGCGGTCAATGCAAATTAGCCAGAATTTTTTAACTGTTTCTGGTAGAAGGAGTTTCTTTTTCCTTTCAGTTTATCTTTCACATTTTTCTTATTATCTTGATAAGATTTTTAATATGGATCCAGACAGCCAAAGGAGATAAAGCAAGTGGCATAGAGCGGAATACATTTGCATTGTTTATGCAGCCTAATTGGTATATATATTCTTCCTGTATTATATATTAA
Source organism: Taxus chinensis (assembly GCA_019776745.2). Classification (NCBI taxonomy): domain Eukaryota; kingdom Viridiplantae; phylum Streptophyta; class Pinopsida; order Cupressales; family Taxaceae; genus Taxus; species Taxus chinensis. The sequence goes on from CM034149.1 coordinate 223,625,607, forward strand.
TATAAATTATTCTTCCAAATTCCTGTTCCTTGTTCTTGATTAAGCATCAATGCAGGTTTATCACTCTTTCTGCATAAAGATATCTAAAATTGCCATACCATTCTGGTTTTTTTCTCAGTAATAAATTTCTTTATTTTAACTACCCTTGTATTCCAAATGCATTTTCGATTGTGACTCAAGCAATTTTATATTAATGCCTTGTATAACTATTTTTAGATAGTGTGAATCATCTTGAAAAATTCCAACTATGGCTTTAATAACATTTCTCACAGCTAGCTTACTTTGTACTGAATATCTGATAATTCAATATATGACATTCTGTTGTCTGTGATTGCCATCTTTGAAATTTTAATACAAATATGCTAATTGTTCATAAGGCAACTGGGAACTAGGAGATGTGCGTATAAAGAACATTGTGTAATTACAAATGGATGGCTTTGTATTGCAATGCAGAGTTTGGTGACTTCAATTGGAAAAATTTATTTCGTAGATCGTTTCCTACTTCTACAAGTGATTGTTGCATCATATTGTTTTGTTTTAGAGACCAGATCCATTTAAATTCTGTGTTTTTCTGAGTGGATCTTGTTATTGATTTAAGACTTTGCATTGGAGAATGAACTCTTTTGAATTTTTTTTGCTTACATTGTTCGAGGTTTGAGTCCAAAGTGTTTATGATCTCTTCCTTTGTTGCTGGTTGTATCATCTTGGCGTTGTCTGTTTCATTGACTATTAAAATATAAGACACATAATTTAGTAGCTGGCTAATAGTAGTGAAGTATTAACTAATAAACAGTTGTAACCATGTCAACCATTTTCTAACCATTTCTCTCAAAATAAAATGACAGGACACACAATGATAATGTTTGCGTTCCACTTTCTCTTCATTTCTTCATTGTGCACATTTTCAAACATTGGTATCGGAACCAAACAAGTGAGGAGAAAGGAAAGGGAGAAATTCAGTCCCGTTAAGTTGCGAAATACCGGAAAATTGCGGGCACAGTTTGAGTTCATAGTTTCCAAGAGAAACTCCGTCAATCAGGCATATATACAATCTCGAAACTGGGGATATAGGGGTTTTGCATGTGCATATATAATCGTGAAAGAAAAAAAACGACCACCATTATTATACACAGGTTGTGGAAGTTGGAAAAGACCCTCGTAAAAACAAAAAAATGCGAGTTCAGTTGCAATATACAACAACATTGGTGCTGTATTTTACGAGTTTCAAAGAGGTGAAAATCACGCTTTTTGCCAGTCTGCAAGCTGCCTTGGGCACAAAATAAAGATTTCAGATAGCTTTGAAAGGGCATACTTACAGCAGTTGCGGAAGGGTTTCATTGTCTCAACCATTTTAATACATTGTAGTAGCCAGATTGAAGGACATTTTTCGGGTATTCATACTTATTTGTTATTCACTTATTTTTTCCATCTAAATAAATATTTCAGAATGGAAACCGCAATGGAGAACTATTTTGGCTTTAACTTTCACACATGGAAAGTTAAAATACAAATGTAATTAATAAACACAAACTTGTGGGGAATTGTTAATGGAAAAGAAGCACAACTCATTGATGCGGCCAAATTGTTAGAGTGGGAAAGCCACAATGATAAAACAAAAGCTATAATCGGGCTTGCTCTTTCTGATTCTAAACTCTATCATATAGATCTAGACAAAATATCCAAGCATATATGGGATACCTTGAATAGGTTGTTCCGGGCAAAAGTAGTGAACATCAAATTTTGTTTTAAGCTTCAACTCTTTCGATTTAAGACTGTTGATGATGCTACTATGTCCAGTCATATAAATAATTTGAGGTCTCTTTTTAGATAGTTAGTAGAGGTTAAAGCTCTAGTAGACAACGAAGATTCTAAAGCCATTATGTTAAATAGTTTACCTTCTTCGTATAACAATGTAATATTTACTCTCAGTAAGAAGCCTTCACAAATCTTGGAAGAAATGATTTCAATTCTCTTGGCTGAAGAAAAGAGAACTGAGATGGTGCAAAAGGTAATTCTTCACATGCACGTGCACTATACTTCCATGTGAGAAATAATTAGAGAAAATCAGATAAAAACCCTAGACAAGTTGAATGTTATTATTGTAAGAAAAGAGGTCATACAACTTGGAATTGTCGCATTTGCGATAATGATGTTTTCAAAGGAAAAGTCAAAGATAATTTGGAAGAAGTAAAATGTGGCCTTTATTGACAATCCACCAGATGTTGAAGATTTCGTTGATGAAGAAGAATACTTACCCTAAAGAAGTCATTAGTTTGATAACGGGAAGGGATCTAATGTAGGTAAAACTTGACATGAATGGCTGTCCAAATATTTTGATAGTCTATGGATATGAGACAACATGATGGAGCACTTTGGGAGTAGCTCAACTTGGAAGGTTGTCCAACAATTCGGGAGATTCTATAATCGGTTGTTCGAGGAAATGGAATCCAGGATCTCTAGCATTCAGCTCTGGAACTACACCTTTATTAGGGTTAGGGAGGCATCTTGATGGAGTTCTACTTGGTCCAAGAATTTGTCAAAACAATTTTTTTTGAAGATTGTAATTCTATCTTCTCTTTATAGTGTAAATGTTAAGAGGGGGTATTATAATATAAGACTTAGGATTTTGTAGTATGTTTTTTTTTGTTAAAAGAGGGTTGAAGGGACCCTAACCCTTTACAATACCGAGATATATCAATAATATTGACAACATACTAGCCAAGTATACAATGTTGTTAAGACAACATAACCAAGGAAAGGAAAAAAGACTTGGAAACCAGTCGAAAATAAAAGGACAAAAGATAAACTAGAGAACTAAGAATATTGGAAAAGCTAAAAGAGTTGTTATGCCACCTCATCCATGGAGTCCGAGTCTATTTCGATGACATTCTCACCCAGGCCCAAAAACCCTCCATCCGCAGAGCATCCCGACTCTCGTTGATAAGCAGTCGATTCCAATAGCAAGAGAGAGGAGAGGCCCGTGTTCCATATTTTCTTCATTCTTGGAGGAAAATGCCCGAGAGGTGTTAAAAGGGCGTCTAAATTCAGTATTGAAATATGGAGAGAACTCGCATCCTTAGAGCTGTAATAGCCAAGAATTTTGTCTGCAAAACCCAGTTTGTCCCGAAAACGTTCTTCAAACTCTAAGAAAACCCCTCGATCCACTAGCCGAAACATGGCAGAGTCGAAGAAGATAGGAAGGGTGGACATGAACACTCTTTCAACTGCTTCTTCCATGCCAATTCTATGAACTGGACGAATGAAGAATTGTCCAATTCTCAGGTCCACCTCTTTATCAAGGTGAATAATCAACAAATGTCCCACAAAAGTGACAACCACTTCTGCATTAACACTTTCCCTCCCCATTAACCCCAAATACTCCTCCAAAATTGATTTGATGAATTCCAACACTGTAGGCGAATATATGCGGAAAATACTTTGAATTCTTTTATGAGAAATAGCTGTGTAGAAGGCCATCTCCCACTTAGCACCTACAAACTGAAGCAAGGGATAACAGGGGTCAACCATAATCGAGGAAGCCAAGGCGGAAAGAGACAAGACAAAAGAAGAATCCTTGATTTGCAAATTAAATGGAGGCCACACGTGTAAAGCTATAAAACAAGCATGTGGGGCATGTGAATTACTTAGCCAAGTCTTTGGATAATAATTCCTTAACTGTGGCCATTCCTTCCCACTTTCGCTAATGATTTCCTTAAAATTTTGTTCTACCCCACTCTTGGTTGACAAATCCCCGCAAACATTCCCCTCTCTATAAATATGATCAATTCCCCAATCCACGAATTGGTCTAACCAAACGAGAACTTTTTTGAGAAACAATTTGAATTTCTAGGAGAGTGATTGGCTATTATGAATAACGTTTACCACAATCTATGAGTTGCCTTCAAATCTGCAACTTTCTAATGTCTTTTTTCGTGCCATATTCAAAGTCAGAGCCAAAGCTTGAATTTGCGTAAGATTATAGGTTCCTATCAAAAGATGGTAGGATCCAAGTGACAATAATTCCCCTTTACCATTCCGAATGATACACCCCGCCCCTGAAATACTGGGTTCCCCTTGGAGGCCCCATCGAAATTCAATTTGCAGTAACCAGGGAGGATTTTGTAGTATGTTAATATTAGTTAAGTATTAACTAATAAACGATTATAACCATGTTAACCATTTTGTAACCATCTGAAATGTCCCTTTCTCTAAAATATCAGGTCGAAGACCCTTAGCCCAATTCTGTTTCCCGATGGCTAAGGGAGGAATAAAAGGGAAACTTAGCCATAATGAATTAATCATAAAGTGCATTTTAAAATATTATTAGATAAAGAAAGGGTCACTTTGTTTTATTTACCCCTAAGGAAAAATGGGACCCATGTGGAGGAGAAAAAAGGTAAAGAAAAATATTAAATGCGGGGGAAGAAACTTGATTGGTGGTTGTGGGTGGCTAAAAGGCAAAAATTTGTTATAAAAGCAAGTCGAATTGAAAGGGAAGGATATCTTTTTGCATTTTGATAAATTTTGATTTTTGGTAGAACTTGTATGCTTTCCATAAAAATTGTAAAGGACGAAAACCCTTTGAAGTTAGCTTTAGAGGACGAAAACCCTTTGAAGTTAGCTTTAGATGACGAAAACCCTCTTTAAGATTAGAAAGAAGAACAAAAACTCTTCTTTCTTTTTGAGAGGGAGTTGTATCTAGGAGTTCCCATTGATTTTCAGAGGTCTACTTCAGTTTTCCAGCAGTGTTGAAGGCTGATTTGCAGATTTGGCGTTGATTTGAGCTAGGGTTTGAAGAGAGAACATTGTTGCTGAGTTCTACCTTCAATTTCTTGCACTTCTACATTGGAGCGACCCATATTTTGTGAGGTTTTGCGTGATTTGGAGCTCATTTTGATCAGATCTGATTGGCTGTCCATTAATCGGATTTTTGGAGATAAGTTCAGCTATTTGGCATAATTTTTGGGCTAAAGAAATTGTATTTTCAGCTGTGTCTGAGGGCTGTCATCTGCAGATTTTATAAATAAATTCCCGCCAATTATTGATCCAAAAATCTGGTATTTTTCTAGTGTTTTTGTCTTTATAAAAATTGCTGATCTGTTTGGGATAAGAATTGAGTTGTTTTACTCCAAATTTGGTGGGTTTTCATTCCTAGAGCAAGTTGCACTTTCCAGTAATAATTCAGATCTGCGTTATAAAATTTTTGTATATCTACTTCAACTTGCTATTTTGGTTGGGTTTAGAAATTTGTCCATTGGGGACACTACACCATCTCTCTCATAATAAAATGACAGACAATGATAATGTGTGCGTTCCACTTTCTCTTCATTTCTTCCCTGTGCACATTTTCTAACATTGACCACTCTTTTGATGTTTTTAATGATTGTGTTTTTCACTTTTGTTGTTCTTGGTATCGGTATGCTCTTTTTGAAGGCAGTCTTGGAAGACACTTTAGGCATTTTCGACGATCTCTTTTTCTTCCTCATTATAGTTCCAATTTGCTATTTTGATTTTCTGGACTACACATAAGTAATGCATTGTGGAAGCATTTGGTGTTTGCATCCCCTTGTTTAATCCATGTATCATTTGATTGCTGCACTTCCAAAAACATTCTTCTCTGTGCTGAATTTATGAATTAGCATCTTTTCTTGGGTTGCCATTTCTTTCATCAAACCTATTTCTATTATTTGTTTCTATAATGAGCTTAGCTGTTAGTTATGCTTGCTGATTTGTTGAAGATATTATCAAATTTGTCTATTCCATTCTTTTATTTTTCTTTTGAGATAATTTAGCTTTCCCGAAAAATTGTAAAATCCACGCCTTGTGATTTGTTCAGCTTCCTTCCAATATTTTCTGCACTTTTGTTTAACTACATGTTTCATGTACATGTTTTAAAACATGAAGGGAGGTTTTCAAAGTCTAGGATTGCCTTTAACTTTCTCAAGTTGCATTGGCAAATGATTCGAGAGTGTAGAATCGTGGAATTTCGCTATGACTTGCCTGTATTTGGCGAGCCAAATGCCTGAGAATAGAATCTGAACAAGCTTTTTAACTATAGATTGTTTCTCTTTCCTTCTATTGCTCCATGCGAACCTTCCTTTATGTGTATCACATGTCTATTAAAGAGTTTCTGGACATTAGTTGTATCAAATATTTTTTCAGGAAGTTAAATCCTTTTCCCTCTTTCTTTCCTTCGGTGTTTTATTCGGATTGAAGGCCGACTAGTATTGTCATTTGCAATTGATTTTCCCAAGTCTGGTAGGATAGCTGGTCTAAATATGTGGTCCTAGGTGTTGCTTAGGGGTGTATATATTTACAATGCAACAATTTTCTTGGAACTCATGGGAGTAACATACAAGCACCAAACACCAAAGGGGAGGGTTGATGACATATTAGTACATACTTTGTGGGATTCCACTGGATCATGGTTTTGTTTTGTTGACAGATCGTGGAATTCTTGCTTCCCCCGATGCCTACAGATTTTACGTACTTCTTGAAGTTTGCTCAAGAGGTTTCTTGTGATTCTACAATGTGTATTGTTATTATTTCAACCTTTCTTGTAAGGAAATGTCATTTTTTGGGTATGCTTAAACTTTTTATACTCCATTATAGGATCTACATTAAGTTGATTGGGTGATGTCAGACATCCCTATATTTTGATTTGCACCATTTTTCTGGTCCATTATTTTCCAGGTTTGAGTTGGTTGTGCTTTGTATTTTTCTTGGTTGTCAAGTGGTTCCTTACTAGGAGCTGCAATTTGTGATCTTATTTCTTTAAGTGAATTCTCTTTGTAGAATCATTTGGGGTGATGTTTGGTTGTGATTTGAGCCTTCATTCTCTGTTTTTTTCTCTGCCAATAGATTTGGATGTGTCACCCACCGAGGTCAAACAATTATATAAGCATTATTTAATAGAAGGCTTTAATTAAGCTCTACTCTTCTGTCATCTAATCATTCATTCCATTGCTTAAACACATTGGGTGGTTTAAAACATCATTTCAAAATACTTTGTTCACAATTCATCCAGAAGTTTATCTCTTAAGAACACTGCTCGACAGTCAACGAGACCGCATCAAATCTTCAGCTTTAGCAGAACATGCACATAAGCCCTTGCGGTACATTTTTTTGAACTAAACAGAGATTGTGGTCAAGGAGGAACACTATATGGAAAGGAAAATAAGAGAAGCTATTGAGATTTGCAAATATCCAAATAATTTCAACCGAGATGAAAGTCTAGAGCTCAGTTACTCATGGAGATCTATCATAGACATGCTTAGAAAGAAACTATATTTGTAATTAATGCTCAATACTCATTTTTTGTTTTGCTTATTAATTTTTAGCACAGATTATAGATGAATGAGCTATTGGGAGGCATTAATCAATTACTATGAAACTAATAGATGTTTTGTATACAAGTATTACTTAAGTAGAAGGAATTAATTAATCTCTAATCTTCATTGTGATTGGGGTTGGCTTTATGAGGGTCCCTCTTTTGTCATCTAATCATTCATCCTGATCATGAACCACGTCTTGTGGCTCAAAACATCGATTGCAATTTATCTGGGAGCTTATCTCTTAAATTCTGGATTATGGAAGGTCGAAGTCTCTAAATAAGTTTTTTGTTTCCCAATTTTTTATAGCTGCTTTCTCTGTGATGTTTTAGGAACTTGGTTGTTCCCTTGATGCAATAGCTCTTTTCCCTATGCTTTAGCTTGGATGCCTTTCATGTCAGTGAATTTGTATTAGGCTAAAGCCTTAAAAAGTATGGACATGCTGATCTGATTTTTTGATCGATTAATTTTTCCTTTGCATGGATAGGCTATTTGGAATTTATCATCTCTTGTTGTGTATTGCTAGTGCTTGGGTCTTTAGATGGGCCTCCCGAGTGTCCTGCAATAAGACTTTCTCTTCTAGATTTTGTCCTCTTTTTGTCCCATAGGCAAGCTATCTGGTTTGTGATTTTCCTTGCGTACCTGATTTTAATCTTATTGGGTAGGACATACCCTGGGTAGATGAGTATTTTCATCGAAACTCCGACAGCAAAGGGTATTTTTTCATAGTCGATGGATTGCTTCCATTTGATCACTCCCATTACAAGGAGCTTTCTGTTAAAGCAGTGTTACGCGGGGACGCGTCCCCCCTGTATTTGACACGTTCGAGACGTCACGGATGTCCTGGGGACATGGGGGAAACGTTTCGCCCACGTTTCCTTCTATGCAGAAGAGGCAGGAAACGCCTTGGGGACGGCTGGAGGTAGAAGGAACGTCCCGGGGACGTGGGGGACGTGTGGGGGATGGCGGGGACGCCTGGACATCCCCGCCGTCCCCCACACATTTAAAAAAAAAAAACATACTTTTACTCTCTAAAAACAATTTTTTTTTAATTGCATGACGCTTAAAGCATAAAAGTAACATTCCTAAGCTAACCCTAACCCTAAAAGTGCTATTTTATGGTATAAATTTACATTATGGGTTCATTTCATATTCACACCAAGCAAGAGCAAGAGCAAGAACAAGAGGGAGCATTAGCAAGAGGTATTTATAATTTTATAATTTTATTTGCTTACAATACTTGTTAAAGTTTTTTTTTTTTTTTTAATTTAGATTATATTTGCATTTGTTAGGGGCTGTTTTTTAGCATTTGCATCTACATTCACAATGTAATCACACATATAGTTTGTAGGATTTAAAAAAATGCATATTGCATAGGGTTTGGTTGTACAAACTACAATGTAAATGGTTATATATTTTTTTTTAATTACATTTTTATTTCTAGTTTAAAATTTATATTATATTTGAATTTTTTAGGGGTTGTTTTTTAGCATTTGCATCTACATTCATAATGCAATCATGCATATAGTTTGTGGGATTTAAAAAAATGCATCTTGCATAGGGTTTGGTTGTAAAATTTAAAATTTAAATGGTTACGTTTTTTTTAATTACATTTTATTTCTAAATTCTAGTTTAAAATTTATAGTATATTTTGCATTTTTTAGGGGTTTTACTTTTTTAACATTTTTTAGGGGTTGTTTTTTAGCATTTGCATCTACATTCACAATATAATCACGCATATAGTTTGTACGATTTAAAAAATGCATATTGGCTATGTTTTTAAAAAAAATTAATTCATGAATCATTACATAATCAAATTTCAATCAATCATATAGTTATGGTTGTTTTTAATTCATTGCAACAATCATCACCATGAGTTATTCTTCTGAGATTGAGTATGAATATGAATCAGAGCAAGAGAGGGTTGAACGGGAAGTTGAGATAGGTGGCCATGGAAGAGTTGGTGATGCCACAATGGGGGAGAGTGAAGAAGGGACACAAAATGGAGTGGCAGCGGCAACTGGTAGTTCAGTTGGTAGTGCTACCAATTGCCCCTCTCAAATGTTGTCCAAATTTGTCATTGGACCATTTGATAAGAAGAAGCCATTGCAACAATTTTCCCAAATAATTGATAACCCCAAGTATGGAGGGGGGAGCAAAGTATGGAAGTGCAACATATGTGCACTGACTTGGCATGGCAGTATCACCAGGACCAATGCACACTTGTTGCATCTTACAAGAAGGGGGTTGGCACTTGTAAGGGCCTTTCACTAGAGCAGAGAGCTGAGATGGTGAGAATATTCAATGGAAATACCACAGAAAAGGTGCCAGAAGTTTGTGGTTCTACGGCTAATACTCCATTGAGCACTCATAGGACTAACAAACATGGCAATACTATGGCTGGTTCTAGTTTTGGAGTGTCAGAAGTGGAAAGTAGAGGGAAGAGAAAGGCCGTGGGGGCAGCCCCAAATTCAGTTGTTGACATGTTTGATTCAAAGGCAAGGGAAGAGGCAGATGATGCTATTGGAATTTTTTTCTATGTTGTTGGGATTCTATTTAATGCCGCTCGCTCTCCTTATTACAAGGAAGCTATGGCTAAGGTTGCAAAAGCAGGTACAAGTTATGTGCCTCCTGGAGACACAAAACTCAGGACAACAATCTTGGATAGAAATTATTCCAAGGTTAATCTATTGATGGAGGAGATGAAGGTGACATGGGTGTCACATGGATGTTGCATTATCATGGATGGGTGGACGGATATTAGACACCGTCCTCTCATCAATATCATTGTCTCTTGCAAAGATGTACTGTACTTCTTGAGAGCAATTGATTGTTCTGGGAAGCGGAAAGATGCTGAGTTTCAGTATCAGATTTTGAAGGATGCCATTGAGGAGGTTGGACCTTCAAACGTTGTACAAGTTGTCACAGATGCAGCTTATGTGTGCAGAGCAACAGGCAAGTTAGTGGAGCGGGAATATAGGCATATTTATTGGACTCCATGTTGTGTGCGTGCCATGAACAATGCACTGAAAGACATAGGGAAGATTTAGTGGGTTATTTAGATAGTGACTGAGGCTAGAGATGTGCAGAAGTTCATATGTAATCACCACACATCATTGGCACTTTTTCGAAATTTTTCGAAGAAGGAATTTTTGAAACTAGCTAACACTCGCTTTGCATCCTATTTTATTTTGTTGGAGAGGATGTCTGAGTTGTAGGAGCCCCTGCAAATTATGATTATGACACAGGATTGGACTAGGTGGCGTGAGTCCAAGACAGATCAAGGGAAAAAAGTGAAGGAAGTGGTGTTGCGGGAAACATTTTGGGTTGATATGAAATACATCATCTCAATCATAGCTCCAATTTTTAGTGTCATCAAATGTGGGGATTCTAACAACCCCAATCTTGTGAGATCTACGAGTGCATTGACAACATGCTTGGAAAAATGAAGGCAGCTATTCGGGTGAGGGATCCCACTTTGGAGTTCTATAATGAACATATACAACCCATTATTTAGCGGAGATGGGAGAAGTTAAACACTCCTCTTCATATGGCTGCGTATGCACTGAATCCCAAATGGTATGTGAAGAAGCCAGGCAGAGTTATCCCATTGGATGATAATGAGGTGAAGAGGGGCCTTATGAAGGCCTTTAAAAAAATGTACACTCCACAAGAGGCTTCACAAGTCAGAATGGAGTGGCTCGACTTCACTGAACTTGATGGGTACAAAACATCGGCAAAGGCAAACAGGGTAACAATAGCACATGAGAAGCCAGTGAGTTGGTGAAGACTGTATGGGCTTCCAGGACTGCTGCGACCACTTGCCATTTGCCTCCTTTCCTAGGTTTCTAGCTCCTCTGCCTCTGAGAGGAATTGGTCTACGTATGGTTGGATACACTTTGTTAAGAGGAATAGGCTTACCTCTGCGAGAGCGGAGAAGCTTGTAGCTGTACATAGTGCTTTGCGTCTTATAGATCGCAAGACCCCTGAGTACAAACAGACTCCAACATTACAGTGGGATGTAGATCCTGAGGAGCCAAGGCAGGTTGAAGAGGACAATACTGTGCAACGGGGATTGATTGGGCTTACCTTTGAGGACGAGGATGCTAGTACCAACGAGGATGAGTTCATGGATATTGCTTCAGATGCTGATTCTGTCTTTTAGTTTGATACTTGTAGTTGTCCTCTTTTTTTGTAATATTGACAATAGACAATTGTTGGTGTATTTGGCTATGAGATTAATGATATGAATATCAGCTATTGTCACTTGATCAATCGTAATTTAGAATGGTTTTACTTTTCTATTTTATAATATACTTGAAGTTGATATTATAGTATTAAGGAATGTATTTGATCATGATGTTTATGAGTTCAAGTTTCACCTTATTTAAAATTTAAATCTCAAATGGTTTTATTTCAGCTTATTTATATAATTTAGTCACTATATCTTTTTATTTTAAATATTTATATATTTTTTAATCAGCCGTCCCCAAAATCTAGAATTTTTTTATCGTCCCGCCGTCCCGCCATCCCAGGTAACTATGTGTTAAAGGTTTTTCAAGGTCTATGCGCTATGTTGCCAGGATACAGGTACATGTTCGATACGGGGATACGTCAATTTTTGAAAACCCTCGGGTACGATACGTCTTGGATACATCCGTACGTATATATTAAAAAATATTATATATATATATATATATTATTCATATACTCATTTAACTCATTTTTTAGTCCAGAAGAAATACAAAACTTGAAAAATATAGTACTATCAATGTTCAAAACATTCAATATACTTAAGATTTTACATTCTCTATGATATATGAATAGTATATTCCGTTGTGTTTCATCCATTTCCTTTGAGATTAATTTGTGTTGCGATGGTGGCCATAAAAGATGTATATAGGGAGCTCCTGAAGGACCTATTTAATTAGGTTGACTTTAACCTGCCAATGATAACTAAAGAGGCCAATCCAATGGTTGGTTCTTGCATTCATACAATACAAAATCGCCTTCTAATCCTCCTTAAGGATGTGGGAAGGAGTCAATGCTGTGCCTTAATAGTTTCTAGGAAAGGATGCTCTTTGAAATTTTAAGCTATGCAATTTGCGGTTCCAAATTTTCCTATTAGTATTGAAGATCACCTAAGATTTGATCTCTTAAATAACTTGTACGGAGGCTCAAATATATGTCCAAACTTCTATGAATAGCTTCTTTCATTTGCCGATTGCGATGACCCCAAATAATTACCTTAAACGTTCTTGATATTCTTTGAATATTTTCTCTTCAATAAACTAGAGGGATTTTAAACAATCTCCAGGTTTCCATGGGGTACAAGAGGGTGGGGGGCGAACCCTGGTAACATAGTCTATGTGTTCATAATTCTTGCATAGTTTAGCATGCGAAGCTGGCTGGTGAGTTCTGAGGCAATTCTCCCGTCACATTGCCAATTTTTAGCAGGGTAGAATCTTGCCAATACTCACTTGGAGGGAGAAATAATTTGAGCCAAATTAGCAATGTGTTGGGAGAATCCATAGTTGGATTGATGGCTAGAGACCAATGTTTCGTAACAAGCCCTGATTTCTTCATAAACAAAGGACCTCCTTGAAAGGTTTGATTCTTTTCCTACTTTGATAAGAAAATTGCCATGATGTATCCTTTTGGCATCATCAGTATGCAAATGAAACTCAATGGCCTTGAATTTTGATTCAACAACAATCACAAAATTTTTCAACCTGGCTATTCTCCCATGAATCTGCAAATCAGCACTTTTTTCTTGAGCAGCCACACCTTTTGCTCGATCTATGGAGATCTGCAGCCTTGGTGGATTCTCCTTTTTTGAGATAACATCCATTTTCATTTTACATTGGGAAATTGCATTTGGTTGTTTTCTGGGCATGATGCTGATTGTATTTCAGTAGGGTGTCCTTAACAGATCAGTAATTTCTTGTCACACAGCAGTTCTAAAATTTAGAGCCCAGGGGTAAGGTTGGTTTTTCAACTCAGTCCTAGTTTGTGCAGGATGAAAATATAGTTATGGGGTGAGGAGCGTTCAGGTATGGAGAGAGCGGGTGCACTAGTATAAAATCATCAGTGGTAGGAGGAAACAAGAAACCTTTCAATCTTGCAAGTTGAAAGATTGTGGGAAATGATTAAAGTTTTTGATATTCGTGTAATTCAAGCATGTACTTTATGTTGAATAATTTAAGTAATATAATCAATTGATTGCATTATGGAACACCATGAATTGTTTTTAGTTTTTACAAATGCTCAACTTGTTAAAATTGGAGCTGCTATTTACAACCATAAATTTATGGTGATAGAAAAAGACTAATGACAATTGATATCAAGCTAAAGATGCAGAAAACGTTCTATGAATTTCATATGCAGTGGATGGAAAAATGCAACAATATTAAGAGCAACTGTTAGCATGGAGTAAATACCAAATGTAACGAAAGAAGCATCAATTTTATGCTGACAATGCAAGAATATATACAAATTGATAGGCAATTTTAGCTTTTAATCTTCCAACCTCCTGGTTGTCCAAGCCTTTGTAACTTAGTTTGCTGATTTTCATTCGATAATTTTGAAATTCAGCAAATTCAATCTAAAAAAATAAATTCATTCAAAATTGTCATGAAATTCATCCTGTATGAATTCAAACAAAGTTAGTGAAAGAAAAATTGTTAAAAATTGCCGAATAGAATCGGGCTGACTTTTTGTAAACCAAAAGCCACCTAGGGGCTTTTTACATTTCAGTATTTTCCATATCATTCCCTTTTTTTATTTCTTTTGTTTATATTATTCACTATTCTTTTAGTTTCTCTTCCATATTGTTCTCTGTTTTTTTGTTTCAATCCTGTTCACTAGTTAATGCATTTTTTGAGATTGTGACCAAGTGATGATTTGACCATTTGTGAGTTGTGTGACAATAAGTGATCACTTTGTCTTTTTGTTGATTTCTTGGGATGTCAAACATAGACGAGTGATGATTTGGCATTTTTTTGAATGCTGCTTTGAGCATTCCATCTTTCCATCGCCATAACGTTATTGTGAGAAGGGTAATCATCATTCTTTTGTTTGTAGGTCTGAGTGTCAAAATTTGGTGTCTTCTTCTGGGATTAGTGCCGAGAAAAGGTTTTTATTTCCCTTGGATTATAGGAGGAGAAATATTATTATTTATCAATTAATTAATCCTCCCACTATTCACATTTTTTTGTTTTTAAGATTTTAATTTAACATTAAAATTATCAATATTTGGTAAAACTAGTACAAATATCTTAGCCTACGTTTAGTTGTGTAGGGCAATCCCTCACAATAGTTATCATTGGGCAAGCGACTAGTAGAGATGCTCATGCCACTTGGCCCATGATTGTTTCCAAAAGGTGGGGTAGTGGAGTCTAGGGTGAAAGCGACTTCTGGGGGAGTTTGTTGTCCATAGCTAAGCGGAGCTTAACAACCTTCTCTAGGTGAGATCCTTGGAGATTGTACTCCTTGGAAATAATTCCGGTTGGATTGGGCCAGTATCGCTAGGGCCTAGACAAGAGGTAACTCCCATTGAATCAAGGTGTTTCTATTGGGCACGATCTGGGGATTGAATGGAGACTCAAAGATTGTGCTAGCCCTTGATCCATCCTATATAAATACTAGGACTCTACTTGATCAGGAAAAAATATCTAAAATACATCCATCTAAAAGATGCTAGACAAATATCATGGATGCCAAATTCATAGTTGTCAATTGATTGTTTATTGATGGATAATACAACTCCCAACCACCCCCCGTCTACCATTGCAAGATGCCTATCGATGGAATACTAATAATTAGTTTTTTATATTCTGATATAAAGAGCTTTATGATTATTAATAGATAATAACTATATAGTTTATGTAATAAATATGTGTATATAATTCTGAATTTAGAAATATAATTACATAAAATATTTATAGTTTTATTATTTTTTGTTTATTTTTTATTTTTTTGGACAAAATGAACTTTAGTATTTTAAACTTGGGTCATTTATTTATTTATAAACTATGCAATAATTTTGATCTATTTTGACATTCATTTTTTTTTGAAAATATGTTTTTTTAAAAATATTTATTTCGATAATTTTTTTGAAAATAAAAAATGATATAAAAATCTAAATTTATATTGATTTTTTTCTTCCAATTTTTATTCATTGGTGAATTCATTTTAAAATTTATCCTATTTGAACACGAACCTTTTGACTTAAGTGGAAGCACATACCACTTAAAATGCACCCCACAAGAAGAATAGCCATACACAACAATCAAGCAATGCAACAATGTAACTACTTCCAGACATTTGATGTGCTGCTGTATTTTCAACACAAGTTATCCAAGCTTTAGCTCAAACAAAATAAACTTGAGGCTTTAATTGTACTCTTAATGCATTCTAGTAATTTAACTCTATCTATGAATTTTTTGCTGCTATTATTGTTTCTGCCTTAAATAGGGAATATTAAATCTTCCAATGAAAATTACTCCATATACCAGATGCGGTGATCATGACAAAATTATCTGTTAGGTAGTATGCTAGTGATTTAACTCTATCTATGCAATTTTTGCTGCCATTATTGTTTCTTCCTTAAATAATGAATCTTAAAGGTTCCAATGAAAATTACTGCATATACCAGTTGCAGTGGTCATTACAAAATGGTCTGTCAAGTAGTATGCTAGTAATTTACTCTATCTATGCAAATTTTTTCTGCCATTATTGTTTCTATCTAACATAGTGAATATTAAAGGTTCCAATGAAAATTACTTTATGCACAAGATGCAATAGTCATGACAAAATTCTCTGTTAAGTAACCTTAATATGATGGAACAGTCTAAGCGTTGTAAGAAGTCTTTCATAGTTTTTGAAATGATACATGAAAAATTATTATGGGTGCCACAACTTGCATAAGAACAGCTTCATATCTCTACGACTGTTAGTTCAGGTTTTCTTTTAAGAGATGGGGGTCACTATGTTCATAAAAGCACTTTCAAATGGGTAGGATGCCCAGGGTATTAAGACTCATTATAATTTTTGGCTAGGCATTAAATGTTAATTAATGTGTTGTCATTATTTTGCTCCAAGAACAAAACTTTGTCTGTTTCTCAATTTTACTTTTCTGTAGGGATGAACCCATGTACAACCTTGATTCTGTTGCTTATCTGCATAAAGAGGTATGTGATTTTACCTACTAAAATATACCTTTATTTAGCAATTTACACCATGTTTGTAAGTTAATTTTCTATCAAATAGTGATTAATTTTTTTATCGATTTTTACAAATGATTGTATTACTACAACTTTTGTTGAGTTTGCAGTTGATGAAATCAAATGGAAGTATGATGTTCGGAGATTATTCTGAACAACTTTTGAACAAATACTATGGGTTGCAGTCTTAACAATATGGTTTAAAAAATGCGTAAAGTTTCTTACAATGTAAGCAGCTTTTTTGCTTATATACTCTTGTTCATTGGCCCTTAAATATATTGTAACTTTACAGCCTTGCAAATGTTGTACGACAACTTGCTATGTATTCTAGCATGGATGAATTACACTACACGCCTTTCCATGGAAACAATTTACTGAGCATGATGGGAAAAGTCTTGTTATGATTTGTGACTAGTTCTTTTAATGAAGTGAAATTCCAATAATAGGATCAATGAGTGCTTTTGTGTAGGTTGATCCCCGTTAACTTTATGGTAAGGAATTTAATTATCTTACCTTATTAGTACATAGCTAATGCAAAATTATTAATGTTCTCTTTTAGGTTTCTTGGAGTTGCACTCCCTATTCTTTAATTTGCATTATATTTAAATATCTTCCAAATTAATTCCATGTTATTCTTTACCATACATATGTATCTTCCAAATCAATTCCTGATAGTGGGATTGATCGACTAAAAAATAGCAGTTAAATGTCACCCCTGTCACTTGGGTATATCAAACTAAATTTTGTCAGGGCATCAAAATGGAACCCATGACTTGTGGTAGAAAGATGCGTCTTCAAAAATGAGAGGGGTCAGCCAGAGATTGTATCCTCATTAGATTTTGTGGTCAATACCAATAACCAAGCTGAAGCTCTTGCTCTATTCAAATGGCCACAAATGACAATGGTGTAAGGATGGAAGAGGCTCATTGTGGAAGGGGATTCAGAGATCCTAATCAAGGTAATGAAGATGGGAAAAATTCTTCATGGCGTCTCAAAGTTCACAAATCCTAATAAATACAATTGTGCATGTGAAAATATACTCATGGTGTCTCAAAGAAATAATAGACGAAGCCAAATGGCTCTCAAGTAAGTTGGAATTGATGAGCTTCCAACATAGAAATAGAGAAGTAAACAAGGTTGCACCAAAAAATGACTTTGGGTGAGGGTCTCGTAAGTTATAATGGAATTCCAAATCAAATTTGGATCAAACATTACCCTAATGAATTGTAGAAACTTCTAGTAGAGAATGCTAAGAGGGTGCCCCTCATTGCCTCAACAAGCCCTTAATTGTTACTTAAGAATATCTATATTAGGGGTTCTGAAGAAAATTCAAATTGCACAAAATTATTGATCAAAAGTCGAATTCCCATTTACCTTGTATGAGATTTGGTCAACGTCATGGCAATCATGTATTACATTTGTCTGAGTAATTTTTAGTGAGGGTGGTGGATAATCAAACAATGTGGAAACATGTGTAGTTATTCTTCACAAGGCATTATTATGAGTGTAGTGTTCCTTGCTTAGGGCTAATGTCGATAGAAGACCCTTAGCCCATCCAGTTATTTCTTGGAGGCTAAAGTGATGCAAGAGCATCAACTCTAGGGCATGTATGTTAGGAAAATCCTATTTAGTGCTCACATTATGGATTAGCATAATATAATTTGTGAGTGAGTATACGGGTGAGTTGTTTAAAATATTGTTGTATTGTTATACCCGTGAATAGTATTCCGGGTTATTTGTAACACCTCCCTATTTATTAAGAGGTGATTTGGCTATGTTTTTGGCTATATAATAGCCCTTGTATTGTGCAGAATAATATACAAAGATTATTAGTGTTTAATCTCTGCAACTCTGTCCATATTCCATGATTTGGTAGCAGAGCGAGATGATCTAATTTCTAAGGGGCATTCAGCTTACTTGATTGCTCCTGTAAATGAAAGTCTGGGATTGTCCTTACAAGATGAGTTTAGACTTGTTTAGCATAGGTTTTATTTACTATTGTTAAGGTAACGTCGTTAGATTTGGATGGAGATATCAAGTCTTTCGTCACAAACACATATCTGTTGTGCAATCAAAGACGCACTCTCTATTGTAGGAACGCGTCGTATCTAATTTTCTTTTTGGCCTATTGCTGGAGGAATAACACCAGGGATTATTTTTTCTGTTGATGTCGAGGCCTTGAAATCTGGATAGGATTCTATTATTGAGTATGGTCATCACCTACTATTCAGCCTAAGTACCTGGAACATGTTTCATTCTGTGGTGCGTCTTGCCATTTTCCTTTCAAACAACTTTCAAGTGTTTTGGTGGGTGCAGTCGAGTTTTTTTTGTCTATTCCCGTCTTCTTACTTCTCTCGCCATCACATCTACCAGCATGCATTGAATCCCAATAACCATTCGTATGGAGTTTAGTTGCAAAAATATTCCAGTTGTTCATTGTTGTGTGGGTCTCTGCTGAGTAATGTATTCGAACTCATCTCGGGAATTGTATTTTGCATCTGGATTCACTTCTCTTTCTTCAAATATCAGGAATTGTGGTTCTCTTTCTTCATATCTCCGTTGGTTTCCAACTTTATATCATTTGCAAGCAGTGTGATCCAAGCTAAAGAAATTATCAAGCACACTGTTATTATCTGGTGATCCCTAGCCCTCACACATTACATGCATTGCTCTATATCCAGGCACATTTCACATTGATGTTTCTCTAGCTCCTAGCAACTAGTGATGAGCCGAAACAATTTGCATATAATTATAATTATCTTATGTCAGCGACATGAGAAGTCGACCATCAACCATGTCATGCCATTCAACAACTCGTACATGTGGGTATTGCTTTGCTCCATCGATCCATTAATGTCCTCGTCAATCTTTGGCGAATTCCGCAATGTGAAGTTTAACAAAATCAGACATCATTAAGTCACCTCTCTTTTGATTTAGGGTGTTAAGTTTTAGTTGTCAATTATGTTGCTTTATTTATTGTAAATTCTTTTGTCAACGTCTTAGCATAGGTAGCCTCATTATCTTTTGTCATTTAAAAACAAAAATAGTGAGTCATTTTTTTATATGGTGTCTTGGGTGTTAAATTCATTTGTTATTTATATGACTTTATTCTTATTATTGAATTTTTAATGTCAAAGTCGGTTATCTATCTTATGTTGTAAAGTGTCAATGTCGAACTCATTTCGTCAATAAAATCAATTTGTATGTCATATGTTATTTTTCCCTATAGTCAAAAGTGTCAAATTCAGGTATTGAGTAATTAAATATTCTTGCCATTGTCTAGTCAATAAATCCTAAGTTGTTATTTTTTACGTTAAGAGTCATTGTTAAAATTGTCAATTCATATAGTATTGTCATTGTCAAATAGTCAAGTTGTCAAAATTTGTAAAAATACAAAAAAAATTGCCTTACGGATGCATATTCAGTGTTATCTGATGTCCGACAAAATAAAGTGTTTCACATTGCGGGAGGGAAGAAAATAATAAGCTCAATGTAAAAACAAAGGTGCCTCATGTTCGCATCCCGCTGAGTTAGCAACACATATACTGGAGGATAGAGGCATCGAAGGATGGAGGTCGATCAACAACCTCTCGTCAGTCACCAATGACGGGGCCGCACGAAGCTATGGTAACAATTTGGTATTCAGTGAGCAACATTTCCTATATAATTCCCTGAAGGAAAAACATGATGGACGTACGAAAACACAAGGGAAGCAACATCATGATATTTGGGTTGTCGGTTGTCCTGTAAAACCATCCTTTGTTGAGGTTGTTGGTTGTCTTGTAAAACTATCCTTGTTGAGGTTGTTGGCTGTCTTGTAAAACCATCGATCTTGAGGTTGTTGGCTGTCCTGAAAAACCATCCAGATCAATGAGTACGCACGGGCGACACGTTTCGAAAGAAGTGTGATTGTTTTTCTCCCATATTTACACTAAGGGGGGGAATGTTAGGAAAATCCTATTTAGTGCTCACATTATGGGTTAGCATAATATAATTTGTGAGCTAGTATATGGGTGAGGAGTTTAAAATATTGTTGTATTGTTATACCCGTGAATAGTATTTCGGGTTATTTGTAACACCTCCCTATTTATTAGGAGGTGATTTGGCTATGCTTTTGGCTATATAATAGCCCTTGTACTGTGCGGAATAATATATGAAGATTATTAGTGTTTAATCTCTGCAATTTTGTCCATATTCCATGATTTAAAGATGGAAACATCCAAATTTTTGATTGAAGTTATGATAGTGCAGTCTAGAGGTCATTTTGTGTTGCTTAGGCCTGACAATGGGCTTCTAGGCCTTTCAAAAATTCAAATTTCTCATTTTCCCTTCAAGAGTGCAAGTAGAGTCTTAAAGGCCTATTTTGGTTTGGTTGAATAAGTTAGCATATTCTAGTGTTGTATGATGGTGTTAAGACACCTCTTTATGTTTGTATTAGTTTTCTAAAAGAGTCAATAGGTGGTAGGAGCTTTAAGCTCATGGTCTTATGTTATTTTGTAAAGGGGAAGCGAGAATAAGTTCTAAATGACTAAATGAGAAGGTAAAAGTCGCAACTTGAGTGTAACTGCCCTATAAGTGTATAAATATCAGTGAGTAATTGAATTCAAACTATTCCTATTCGAACGAGAATCACATGAAGTTTCATAAGAATTGTATTTTGGTGTTTTCTTTTATGTTATCTACTCTTGTAATTGTTAAGCCTATTCTTATGCATGATCATTGAATCTAATTGCATTAGTAATAGAAGACAATACTGGGTAAAGGTTTTGAGATAAGTACCCTTATTGCATTTGGTAAAATAGTGATTTCTATGTGCTTTAGTGTTCTTGACTGAACCAGGCTGACAGGGTGCTTGAAGACTTGATGTAATTAAGCTTTTAGAGGTTGAATGTTGAAGTCATGTGCATACAAAAATGAAGGAGGTTGTGACTGAACTATGAGGAACATTCCTTGTAAGTTGTGCAATTTCATTGTTTGTTAGATAGTGCATGATAAGGTAACTGTGAAATTTTGCTAACAATGGTGTGAGTCTCAATAGTTGAATAAATCTGGGTTGAAAAAGCAATCAATGACCTTGTCAGAGGATTATGAATGGAACATATATGTTTGATTTTGTGTCCTTATTAGAAGAAACACTTCTTGAGTGTTCTAAGGCAGAGCTCTGTTGCATGATCAAGGAAGGAACATTGATGTATAGTCAAGGTAACAAGACTAAGAGTGAGTGAAGACATTTTCAAGGTTGAGAGGGTTTGACATCAAGCTAAATGTATGCATGTAATTCTATGGATAGTTTGTAGACTTGCTAATATCTATTTCGTGTTGTTATGAAGTATACAACTCTTAAATTGAATGAATACCTTGTTCTAGCTATGTATGCAATAATTGAACAAGGAAGAATGGGATCATACTGAGAGGTAGAGCATTATTCATGACTTGATAGATGTTTTTGTTAGTTTACTAGGACTATTAAAACCCTTTTGAAGCTTGCAGGGGAGTTGGAGTTAACATATTAAGGAAGATATCATTGGTTTTTCCCTCTTGGGTTGTTACATTAGAAGAAACCCTGAAATTAGGGTTAGCACACAAGAAACTCCATTTTCTTAGGATTTGACAGATAAAATCCCTTGACACTCTGAAGGAATTTGTGTAAAGGTGTTTTCTAAAAGCAGGGAAAGAAATTGGAGTGAATGGTTTATTCATTTTCGAGATCTTTTTGACAATTATTGGGTACAGTGTGGGCAGAACAAAAAAGACTTAAGTTTGACAATGATTTGATATTTGGTGGAACTAGTGAAGTGACCTAGGTGAATAGTTAATTTCTAATGATCTCCATAGACCTCCCAAGATTATTCTCAAAGGAATTTGTGTTGAATTCAACTCAAATCCTAAATTAACAAGACAATGTCCCATGAAGTGGGCTGTGTTATATTGAGAACTAAGGTTGTAAGAGATACAAAATTGAAGTATTTGTTGTTAAATGATGTCAACAAGGCATGCGACTTTCAATTTGCTATGACTATATTTTGAGATGACATGAAAGAAGAATATTATGGTTGTGAAGCCTTCTTCATACATAACCTCAAATATGCTTTGGTAGGACAACTATAGTGCAAGCAGATGGTAAGGAGACTTATTTTGAGTACTTAAGACAATGTTGTCATGAAATATATTTTGTAAGCGTGCTATCTTGAGGAATCTAGGCTCATGCTAATAGGGAGACAAAGTAATTAGGTGCACAATCCATTAAGAAATTAATTGTGACAGTTAGTGTGATATGATAGCGGGAAAAGGAATTGCAAGAGTTAGTGACAAGAATATTTTGGGTAACCTATTAGAGGGTTATGGAGACTTAGAAGTTGTGTAGTTAGTCTAGTAGAGTCGCCAAAGAAGAAATTTGTTGTTGGGAGAAGCACCCAGAAATCCAAAGCACAAATTAAGCTTGGTTCGAAACATTACAACTAGCATGTATGAAACAAACATAGGGGTTGTGATGGATCAAAACTTAGAAGGGGTGGTTTTTGAATAGAAGGCCAACTTTTAGAGGTGAAGAATAGCCTACAAGAAGAGTATGATCCAGAGTATGAGGATAATGGTTGGAAATTGGGCATGAGAAGAGTCAATTGAAGCCCTAGAGAAGATTAAAGTGAAGCTCTAGAGACTAGTTACCAAGAGCAAGTACAAGACAATCTTCAAAACAAGGTAAGTATACTTACATCTCCTAGATTTGATGACCACCTTAATTGATATCCTAGCATAGCATTGAGTCAGCTAAACAAAGGTAATTGACTGCAAAATGGAGTACAAGATGGAAGGACCTAGTTATTAAATGCCAAGTTTTTAGTAATGAGGAGACTTAGATGCTTTTGAGGCAGAGGTAGAGGTGCTTCAAAGGACTATATACATGCATTCGAATAATTGAAGGGACTGCATCATAAAGGGGTGGAAAACACAAGGAAATAAACTAATAATATAACTAAGTGGCCAAAAAGTATTATCATAAAAGCAACTTATGTTATTATTATTACAATAAAATGGGACTTTTTATTAGAAGTGACTTAATGCTAAAATAGAAAATAAGAAAGTATAAAGATAAAAAGTGTAAAAGAAGGTTCATTTGTGAGCATCTTATGCAATAAGTAAAATAATCTCATGGATAAGACTGATTCCTACCTCCTACTCGATTTTGACGATATATATGACTTTGATCCTAGCTACTCTTGTGATGACTATAAACACCTTCATGAGGATTTGCACAATCTTGAGCCTATTAATGAATAAGAGGAAACTATTTCACCAGAAGCTTTACATATTTACCAATGTCTAGTTGTAGAGCATAAAGTCGTAGAAATGGTAAAATATAACACTGTAATGAATCCACCTCCTCGGCCTCTTGATAATTACTTAAAGTAGAGCCCATGTGTCACTATTCTACATTGAAATAGTTATGCATGCAATATTACATTCTCACTCATGACATGCTAATGTTATGTGGGCATCCCAAGTTTAAGTATATATTTGATCTTCGTTCACATGCACCATTGTATGATACCTTCTCTGATGCCTGTGGCATATCTAAATATCCCTTCCTTAGTTTCCAAGAATAGGTTTCCTTGCATGCTCCTGCATGCTTTGGTAAGTGTCGCATTTCCAATATGTTTGCCACTCTCATTATGTCATAACTCTTTTATCACAATCACGACAAAACATTCTACTCACAAGTCTCAGTTCAAAGTCTTTTACTACACGCCCTATTCCTAGAGACACTTCACCTAATGAATTTCTCAGATCTTCTTTGGCACATTTGGGGACTAAGCTTCAATCTAACCTACACTAGCTACTTTACCTCTTCAGGAAGTTCTCATTGGATAGATTTCATGGTATCCCCATTATTGTACATAGCTATGAACTAGAAAATACAAATACTTTGATATAATCACAAAAATAAAACAATTCAAATATTTTAAAAAAATACAAAACTCAAATCCTGTTTATCTAGCATACATTGTTGAAGCTTTATACGATACATGTTGTTTATTCTTCTCATTTATAGATAGCATTTTTCTTTTTAACACACATGTTCATGGATTATATTGAGCATGATGTAAGACATACATATTGATACATGATTATGGGAGCTATCATGGTTCGTTACATACTTCTTTTGGGGGCATACCTCTGCATGATCCAACTATTATTTCATACTCTTCTATATATCTTGCTATGACATTTCGTCACATTATGATACTCTTGTTTTCATACATGTTTTCTAGTTGTGTGTGTAGTCACTTGTTAACTACTTTGATTGTGTCCTAAGGGCCTTGTTTGTCTTACGAAACCGTGGCTTTCCCATGTGGTATCATGCCTTATTGTATGCCATTAATTGCTTGCAGGCTTAAGGGCCTTGATTGTCTTGCGAAAATGTGTGTGTCCCATGTTTGCATGCACTAAGTGATGCGGAGAGTTTTAGATTAGACTGACACACACACGTTTGCAATTCCAAGAACCCCAATTTCGCTTCTTGGTGCAAGTAGTTTCTAGTTCAATCCTTGACTTAGTACTAAATTCATCTATTTAGGCACAAACATAAGTTTATACTCCTCCTTACAGTCTCCATGAGGTGTTAACAACCATTCAAATGAATCCAAGATCTACCCAATTCTTCAAGATATGCCGAATTGCTCAAATTCAACTTGCCTTGAGTCTAATAGCCTTGAGTTCAATTCTGTCAGGCTTAATCTTCAATTGAGACTCCTTCAAAACCAATCAAGAGGGTTTTTCACTACCCATTATCCTTATTAGTATATACAAGAAGTTTCAAGACTCCACTGTGGATAAAAAACACACTTCCTTCTTTACCTATTCTATTTTATTAGGTCTCCTAATTGTCTAGGAAAAATTGTCATGAAGATTGAGAGGGAGACAAATTGGGTTGGTCTAATTCTTGGAAAATCTCGAAGATTACACCATGACAGATCTTTCTTAATAGTTTGAAGGATTTTTGATGGTTCGTTCTCGAGATAATTAAGTTTCCTCTATCGAAACCCTAGTTGCAGGGTTTGTAGTTTTGGGTGAGCCTAAGAGGCAAAATTACAATTTTATTGAGAAAGTTTCTTACTTCCTTAGATGCTATAGGCACCAATAGGTTTGTGACAAACCGTTGAACCTCTTCCAACCGCTAAATCTTCTCGAATGACCTCACCAACACTTTGTAGCACGGGTTTGTTGATAAACAATGCTTTCTCATCCTGATCTGACCATAGAGTGCCTTTTCTTCAATAACTTCTCAACTTAGATCGACTACACAAGATAATTAAGACTTGGATAAACCTTACTTGTCTTGAGCAATGTTACACCTTTGTGCTTCGAAAATCCAAATTACTCAGGATTCCCTGTCACTAGATTGAGAAGTTTGCTCTGCAACATATCATCTAAGCTATTGTCACAAGGAAAAACACACCTATTCACCTCAAAATGTAACAAAACTATATGATATCATTAAGGCATTGGATTAACTCCCATTAAAGAACAAGAATCTTTGTCTTTCTTGCTCATAAAATATCACATGCAACACAATTTCACTGTTACAACTGCTTCCTTTTCAAAATCAGTATCTCCTAGGTTTCTTGGAGCTTTTTCTTGACTTCTTCAAATTGGAATGATCCAAAACCTTTATCAAGAGCCAAAAATATAATGCCAAGACAATTTTTGCTCAAACAAAAAACTCCTAGACTCTTGTACCATACACAATTGGTTTAAATTACATTAAGTTTGAAGAGCCTTTCCAAGGCTAAACCCAAATAGTGACTTCAAGGTCAAAGCTATGTCTTTCAGTCCTTAGTAGGACCCTCACCACATTATTACATGAAAAATTCACTTAAAAAATACACAAGAAATTGCAAGAAATTGCTAAGAAGCAAGCCAAAAGTGCCTCCAAATTCAAATTCCACTCTTGGAGGGAAAAGTGATATTTCAAATTTTTAAAAGGTATGAACTAGACTAACAACACCTAATAAGAACTATGACCTACCAAACATTTATAATCTCTCCTAACCTATTTGGAAACCAAAATTGAGAAGAGAAACCAAAATTGTCAATATGGAGAAGATGCTCCTGCATCACTAAGCTTTTTGTGTGACATTGTTTTCTCTGCTATCTTTACGCTTGTTTCTACTTCCATATTCACTAGTCTTGATGTTGCTACTAGTTCTCTTGTTGACATTGTTGATATTATTCTTGTTATTATTTCTCTTGATTGTGTGTCATGGTCTCCACCATGCACATCCCCTTTGCAGGTACATATTCTTCTCGATGGTCATGACAACGGCCGTTCACACATTTTCTACTCAAATTATTAGACTTATCAGACATGGTTATACGTCTATTAGTTTGAGCGGCACACTCAAACTGTTTATCACACTTGCCTTAAAAGAGGGGGCATTCAATGAGTATATTCTACATATACAGTAGACACAAATAGAATACTATGCTCATACACAAGAAATAATATAAAAAAATACTCAGAAACAACATCAGATAGAAAAAATTAAAAAGGAAAGCTTAGGTTCAAAAACATACAATACTGTCACAACCGTATAAACGTTCCTAACCCATTTCTATAGTTTTTCCCTAGGGGAAATTACAATAATTTTTTCATAAGTTTCAAATTCTCACCTATAGGCATAGGTTTTTGGCATAGTTTCAGACTCAAATCACTCATTTTAGATCATTTTCAGGAGAAATGAAAGGTTTCATTCCTTCTTCTCCATAACACTCAGCTTCAATTGTAGGGATATTAGGGGCATGTGTATCCTTTCTCCAGCTACATTTTAGTTCTATTCAATTTCTAATTAGTTGTGCGGTATATGGGGAGAGTATGGGGGCAATTCATTCTCTTAAATATTATGTGTCCTAATTTGTAAAATTGGGCTTGGATCCATCTGTAACGGTATGGTCTGTGGGGTTATGGAAGGTAGCGAAGTGGCCAAGTTATTTATAGGCAGTTTTTCCTCTCCTCTTACACCTAAAGGGGAAGATGTCAAAGTTGTTGAATGAATTTTATACATTGTCTTCTTCCTTTACGGGGTGCTTCAACTCCTCATTCTTCTTTTACCTTTTTAGCATTCATTTTTTGGGTTCCATACACCCAATACTCTGGCATCTCCTTGGAAAAAATAGGGACTAATCAACCCCAATCCTTCAGAAAACAGTCAACAATCTAAAACTCCAAGTACAAACTAAGAATAGGAAACTCTTCCATCCACAAAACAAATAATTTTACTCCTTGTTTTTTATCTCTTTATTTATTTCTTTCAATTTCAAATTTTCATTACATTACCTCTTTACATTTGACTTAAAGTTCAATTCTTTACATTGGACATTGACCACACTATCTGTTGTAGGTTTCATCATGGAGTGTGCCACTACCAATACAATAGAATATTACAAAACAAACTTCGAGAAAAGACAAAGTATACCTACACACTCATGTATTGTTTCCTTTACGCATGTAATATCATTTCGTACTGAAAGGGGGGGAAATGTAGACACTCAAATTTGGTCATTCTACTCTCTGACATTGTTTTTCTTGAAATTGTTCTCTTGCTCAAACAAAAGCACTTTACCCATTCTTATCTAGTACAACCCTTTGTATCTTGTCTACCTTGTTTGTTCTTACACACTCGTTTGTCAACAATTTCTAAGAGTTGAATGTATGAAACACAGTAAGAAACTCCACTTGTCAGCTTCCAAACTTCACATTGTAGATTATCACTCTTAGGTCAAAAATGTACAATAGGGACAAAAATGTGCGTACAGTCTTGACCCTAGTGTACAATTATGACTTCACTAACTTTGGTCGAAAACTTTCTATTACACATTATTTTTTGGGTCACTGACTCCTCTTAAGTGTAACTTAAATCACCTTTAGAAGAATATATAAGCAAGTGAAACTCACCTCATTTAGAACTCGACACTCTTATGGACTCTTTTGGAAACTCTAGCACAAAAGGTGCCCAAAAATCCCTACAGTATAAAAATACCTTTGTACATTCATTAGAGCGGCACTATCTACATGTTTTAAGCTTCCCACTAGGTCTAGGGGACTAATTTTTACATTTGCAAGCACTCAAAATCACTCACTCAAGTAGATTTACAAGAGAGAAAATTAATTCAATGATTGGTAAAGGAAGGATGTTAAATATGATTGCACTACAACTAGATATCACATGCTATGTGAAGCATGACGTGTGGTTTGATGCCTCTTTGGAGTAGTGCTGATGTTGGTCGTGTATGGGGGGGTGCCCATAACCCTACTAATGTTTGTTTTGAAAAAATAATCCATGGTTAGGGATTTGAAAGGTTGAGAAAAGCATTTAGAGACCCTCGCAGTGTGATCAACAATGATTGACAAAGAGTGTCAAAGAGAATAAGATAAGCAACAAACCCAAAAAAGTTACAAACCATAGTTCTGAGATGGTGTAAAATTGTATAAAGAGGTCAAGACCATACAGACACTTCTGCCTCTACTATACGGTCCTACCTAGGGAGTTTCTCAAGTCATAGTTTTAATTATGAAGCATTCGCAGGTCTAGATACCCCTGTTTTAGCATCTAGATCACCCAAGTTTTCTCATCACCTGTAATCAACTAAGTGCACTCAATCCCATGTATTTTCAAGTTTGTATTTCATCATGTACATTATTTGTAAGCATTTACGCGTTATTTTGATATTGAATGGTTAATGTTGGAAATTAATTAGTCAGAATAATCCCATGTAGCTCCTATTTCTTTCCTTGTTTGATTATAGTGTGGAAACCACAATTAAACTTTAAAAGGGTGAAAACTATAGGTCATGGAACTCATCTATAATACAAAATCAAAACCCCTTGAAATTCCGTTGTTTGTTGTTGTTGAATTCAAAAATATTGTAGGTCCCTTAGGGACATCCTCCACCGAATGTGTTTTCCCCCGTCTCTCATCACTTGAATAATTCAACAACAAATCCTTCTCAAAAATGTCGTGGGGATTGGCCATCTACAAGGCTCAAGGAATGAAACTTGATATGGAAACAATAGACATCAAAAACATTGACTAGGAGGGACTTAAATTCACTATAATATCTTGAGTATGCTTGTTAGTAGACCTGTACATCTCACATGCTTTTACATTCGATTGTTACACAAGAATGATGTACGCAAAAATGTAAAGGCATGAAAAGAAGAGGATGAACAACTGAGTTGTAAAGAACTTCCTCCTTAATTACATCATTGATATAACACATGTTTAATTTCCAAAGAATTTTCCAAGGTACTTGTTAAGTAATATATTAGATTGCATTGTTGAACTACATGTAGACACAAAATCTATGCACTTGGTTACATTTCTAGGCCCTAAAGCATATTGATGTATAAATGATTCCTAAGCAAGAAAACTAGTGGTTGACAACTCCTTTTAGATTTTTAGTTACTTTTATCTCTTGCACTTTACTATTTTTGAGCTTGACTGAGCATCCTTTTGGCTTTGCACATCTTACAGTTCTTTTAACACTTGACTGATTTACCTTTTGATGGCCTCAGACACTAGCACCCAGTTAGGACAGAAGCGCTCAGGCGCTCCTATCCCTCTTGCGTGCTCCTGCCCCTCTCTTTCTTCTTCTTACTCTTTTGGGTCCTTTTTGCTTCATGGTCACCTTTTAATACTTTGGGCCGCCCTTTCAATTGTCAATTATAAAACTAAAATAAGGGAATCATATACATAATTAGTTACTTCTTTCAAATAAGGGGTCAATCACTCTAAGCATTATCTATCACCACCTAAGTTTACACAAAAGGCACAAAAGCACTAAAAAGTACATATCTAGCACATCTATACAATGGTCTAGAGCTACATTGGTTTGCATAAACTACATATGAGGGGTATTCATTCTATTCCTTTGCACACCTTTTGCATATTCAGGAAAATATAAATCTATCTCACTATCATCATGCAACTTGCATAAGGGAAACCTAGGGCACATAACACAGATACACATATGCACGGAGAACTACATGTAGTCTTAGATGTAGTGCAATGCTCTATCATAAGTTCAATCTTCGGGTGACTGTCAAGGTCAGTATGACTCCCCATTCTGCATTTTATTAGATTTGATGTGGTTTGTGGGCATGTGTAGGTAGTCATTTGTTTTGTAGGTTACATGTGCAATCAAGGATCTAATAGTGAAACCAGAGCGATAAAGAACGAGTAACAATGAAGGTATTCCAATCTAGAAAAGACCAGGTTTTGAGTAGTTGAGCAAACACAGGCACCCATATCAATCGTTAGCGCTTGGGGCACTCTTGCTCTTCTTGGGCACTTTTTTCCCTATACATTCCTAGGGTTCCAAACCCTCAACTAGCATTTTTGACACTGTTTCCATCCAAATCCAGTACACAGACTACTGCAATCACTCCCATGTTGCATGGAATCAACTAAGTCATCCTCCCCCTCTCATTTGTTTAGGTTTTTACGTTGTTGAATGCTAATTTATTGCATATTTCTATATGTAATCATTTGAATATCATCTAGTAGAGTAAGTTACTACGAAATAAGATTTAATACAAATTAGATTAAATCATTTGGTGAACCCCAACTCGTGATTGACCACTCAGATCCTTATTTTTCCTATTCTATTGGATTTGTCTTTCCCTAACCCCAAACCCTAGTTGCATCAGGGTTCATATTTCCATCTATTGTCTATCATACATCTGATCTGCATAGTTCTTCCTAGGGTTTCATCCTTGGTCCTATCCTCTGGGTCACTTTCTAGGGCTCTTATTTCTTAAATTACCTTTTCTTTCATATCATGGCCCCTAAAGTTCCTCAAGTCTCCTTGTATCAATTAATTCAAAAGCACCTAGTTTGCAAAGATGCTCTCACAAAAGCCGTACACACAATGTACCTCCCTCGTGATACGCCACCTTCACAAGTAAGTGTTATTTTCAATCATATCTCTGACCCCCTATTAGTCTTGATAACACAACCAATCAATCCATCTTTGAGTCAATTCAAGATTTACACATTTTTTTTCAAGATAAATTTCAAGCTATGGAAACCATGATTACATCCCTCACAACTGAAATCCAACATCTCAAGGATGCTTCTCATGCCCATGCTAGTTCTTCTTCTACACCTCATCTTGATCCCATGTCTACTACATGTGCTCATACAAGTGAGGTCAAGGTCTTACCACAACAAACACCTCTCAAGTTTGATCAAAATGCTAGGCAACACGATATTCTCTCTGAGCTCCTCAATCACCAGTTAATCACCTTGCCACCTACTCATTACTACCCTCCTTATCGGCTTACAAAATACAAAGGTCACCCATTTTGTAATTATCATAGAATTAATGGACATCGTGACAATGATTGTTATGCTTTAGAATGAAGAATTGGGAAATTTGAGCATCAAGGCTTTATTTCATTTGTTACACAACATTCTTCTACATGCTCATCTCTAATTACCAAACCCCAATGGGTTCCCAAATATGATCCCTTTATGTTTAGTGATCATCATGCAACAATCACTCCTATTCCTTCGCCAGTAATGCAAGAGTCACCACAAGACCCATCTAAGGCAAAACCATCAAAGGAAGAATAACCAATTCCCTTGCCACAAGCTAATATCCCTCACCAACCTCCTAAAATTAAACTTATAATTCCTCCTTTCGATCTAGATAATGCTTATGATGATGACTAGGACCTGGACGAAGCTTACAATGTCAATGAACCATTTGATATGTCAGATGAGCATTTGCACACATTAGATTTCAATCCTATCAATGTTGTTGACTCTGATTTTGATGTTGGTCATACCCTTAATTATACCTACCATTGTGACGACCATAAATTTTCTCATGACACATCTCAACATCTACCACCATGACATGGTCTCTCTCTCAACATCAGATAGATCTTCATCACTCGCACACTTGGGGGCATCAAACTTTACCCCCCATAGTCACACATTCTAATCAGCAGTTTCCTATCCATACTACTCACATACATACCTATACCTTACTTTTCTTGCACACTTCAAGTCAATCTTTCTAGCAACACTTTCTCTTATCTACACTATGAGCACACCTTGTTACATCTATCTATGGTTATGGCTTCCCTTTCTACTCCTATGCCACTCCATACCCACATTGTTCCTCATGCTTACTTATGGATCCTTCTACTCATGATACACATACTACTATATATATGGTATACATCCTTTCATTCATATACATATACATACGTTTGTTCACTATACATACTCTAGATATTGTTACTCACAATGATCACATCTATTTTCCAGCAACTCCTGATATACACACTTGGGCGGAATCAGACTTCCCCCCTCCTCACTTTCTTCTTATACCATTACTTCTTCTTATCTATACAACACAATGTTGCTACTACATACTCTACCTCATTACCTGATGACACACTCTTGTTCTATGGTTCATACTTGACTATTGAGGGCACAATTCCTAAATGAACCTCATGTCACACACATCTGCTGGGGGGAAACATGGCTCCCCTCATCTACATATCTTGCATATCGCAACACACCATCACATTCACATGACATCTACATATCTTGGTTTTATTTACTCTTGTTAGCTTATACTACTTACATGCTACACTTTTTTCCTATACTAGTTGGATACTTATGTATGTCATTATCTATTTTTATATACACATGTGTTTTCACGTGGTATCTTGAGGTAAATGCAAGACCTTTACAAATTCTTACACGATGCATGATGTTTGACACCGCTCTTTACCAGTCCCACCGAGGCTCCTTGGGGCATCTACATTTGCTACTCTCCTACTCCACAAATCACAAGTTCATATTGTTACAATATTTACTACTTCTTATCACTATCATTTACTTTTTGTTGATCTATACATGCTTTGACATACTCTTTATCTTTCTAACATACTAACGAGTGCTTCATGTGTAGCATTTTCCTTGCAGGATACTATACAACCATGGTTATTTGTTATTTCTTGTTTTCTATTGTTTGCCATTGTTTGCGGGCTATGTCCTATGTTTTGTTTGATCATTGTTTGCTTATGTCCTCTTTGGCCCTGATTGTCTTGTGACATTGTGAGCGATGTCCCATGTATGTAACCCACTTTTCGGTACCTCTTGTCTTCATAGTTTCTTGCTACATTATATTCTATTGCATCCTAGCTCTTTTACACTAACACTTGTTTGCTAGTCTATCTTGTTTGCATGTGCCTTGGTTTCTACCATGCACATCCCCTACCCCCTGTAAGTATCCAATATACAATATGCATATCAATTTTAGGTCCTCTCATTTGGGCCGCATCCTCCTACGTTCAGTCACATGCACCCCAAACGAGGGGGGCAACTATTGGGTGAAAAAATCATCCTTCCAGCGGTAAAAAACTCCATAGCATAACAAAATAGTACAAAATTGGTAAAATCACACAGTTATAGATTGGTCCTAAATTAGACTTGGACCAAAAACACAGAGCAGACACTAGTGCCCAGTATCAGAAAGGAACGGTATGTGTACTTGTGCCCACCTGAGCACTTATGTCCTGGGGAAAAAAAAAGATAATTTTTCAGTTCACCACAATTTCTAGCAAGTTATAGTACGAATCTATAGTATCATACACTTGTCTTCAGTTACAAATTTCATTTAATTTAGTTACAATTCAACTACAATTCAGTTACAAATCGAGACGTGCCAATTTGTAGTGGCACTTATCATTTGAGAAGCATCATGGAAGGAGAAAAAAACATACCTCTCTCCCCAATACTCTTCTCTTGGTGTGAGATCGCCCAAAAAACTCATCCTTGGCATGAGATCACCCAAAAAACTCATCCTTGGCGTGAGATTGCCAAAAACCTCACTCTTGGCGTGAGATCGCCCAAAAACCTCATCCTTGGTGGAAGGACACTCAAATTTCCATGGCTTGATGCTTTCTTGGTTGGGAATTGATCAGTCCCAACCACATCTAAGCAACATCTCCAAGTAAAAATAAGACAATTTTCTATCCTATATGCTCTCATACATCAGGTGCACTCTTTCCTTAGCTATTACTTTCTACACGCTTTTACTTATACATACATTACTCTGGTTTTTCACATACGGGATTTTGACTACGCTCTTTCTCTTCTTTTAAAGGTCCGTCCATACAAGCAACAAGAAGCAACTCACATCAACAAGCACAAGCTCCTACAACATGCTACTATGCATACGATTCACCCCTAGGATCTACCTTTATATCCTAGTTGCCACACTTCACATTGCGATCACATCACGCTTCATATGACTTTTTGTCCACTCGGCACACTATTGGCTACACTCCTCTTCAATTTACAAGGTACACATTATCTATCTACTTTATGCTATTGGGTATTCACTCAACAATATAAAGTGGGAAAAATCTAGACAAAAAATCTATGCACTTGGGTACATTTCTAGGTCCTAAAACATACTAATGTATACATGATTCCTAAGCAAGAAAACTAATGGTTGACAACTCCTTTTGGCCTTTTGGTTACTTTTATCTCTTGCACTTTACTGTTTCTAAGCTTGACTGAGCATGCTTTTGAATTTACACATCTTATAATTGTAATGACACTTGAATGATTTACCTTTTGATGGCCTCAGACACTAGTGCCTTGTTAGGATATAAGTTTCCATGCGCTCCTTTCCCTTCTAGGTGCTCATGTCCCTGTATTTCTTCTTCTTACTCTTTTGGGTCCCTTTCACTTCTTGGCCACCTTTTAATACTTTGGATCAACTTTTCAGCTGTCAATTACGAAATTCAAACAATGGAATCATATATACTTAGTTACTTCTTTCATATAAGGGGCCAAACACTATAAGCGTTATCTATCACCACCTAAGCTGGCACAAAAGGCACAAGAGCACTAAAACGTACATATCTAGCACATCCATACAAGGGTCAAGGGATGCATTGGTCTATATACACTACATAGGAGGGGAGTTCATTCTATTCTATCACACACATTTTACATATTCAAGACAATCTAGATCTAGCCCTCTATCATTGTGCAACTTACATAATGGCAACCTAGGGCACGAGACATAGATACACATACACACAAATAACTACATGGAATCTGAGATGTAGAGTAGCACTTTGTCATAAGTTCACTCTTCAGGTAACTGCTAAGGTCAATTTAACTCCCCATTCTACATCTTTTTTTAGATTTGATGTGGTTTGTGGGCATGTGCAAGTAGTCATTTGTTTTGCAGGTTACAGGTGCGATCGAGGATCTAACAATAAAACTGGAGCGACAAAGAGCGAGTAACAACAAAGGTGTTTTGACCTAAAAAAGACCATGTTCCAAGTATCTGAGAAAACACAAGTGCCCAAATCAATTGTCAGCTCCTGGGGCGCTCCTTCCCTTCTGCAGGAACTTATTTCCTGTACATTCATGGGGTTCTGAAACCTCAACAAGCCATTTCAATAGTGTTTCTAGCCAGATCTAGTTCACAGACTGTCGTGATCACTCTCAGGTTGCACATAATCAACTATGTCATCCTCCCTTTCTCATTTGCTTAGGGTTTTATATTGTTGAATGTTGATTGCTTGCATATTGTTGTATGTAATCATCTGATTATCATTTAGTACAATAAGCTACTCTAAAATAAGATTTAATACAAATTAGATTAAATCATTACATTGTCTCTAAATGTGTACATTACATTGTATATGCATAGTACACATCCTCAAAATTAATGCAGAAATGTTAACATGTGGCCATATCTATACCGAACTCATACAAAATTAGTACATCAAACTACATTTACATAATAAATGGCCTCCAAATTATTATATTGGAACGTACCATTCTAATGCAATGTCTCAATGTTGGGACATTACAATTCATTGTTTTAATATATTTCCTCACAATTGCTACATAAATGGTAACTGTTGTCCAAAATAGCACCCATGCTATTTTGACAACTTCATTCAAGCTAAAGACTTAGACACTTTTTGTTTGAAGAGTTGTGGAACAAAGAAGCTCAGTGTTCCATGGGTTTTTAAAGCGGCAGAACAAAGGAAAATAGTTGTGGGGAAATATGCTACGGGACAAAAGAAAAAGGCTATGTGGCATTGCAACAAGTGAGAAAAATGTGGAGATGATAAAATTTAAGCATAGAGTACAAGCCACACAAGGTTTAGAAATCCATGCAAGAAATAAAAGTCACATATCATTGAAAACCTTGTTGCATAGGAGAAAAACTATGGAATAGGTAAATTCAAATAGTCTAAGATTCAGAAAGACAAGGCTGCATGTGAAGGGATGAGTTGAGGAGTCAGTGGTTGATCATGGATCAAGGCGCAGATCATAAACAAATTTTCGGGTCACAAAAGTTTTCCAAATAAGATAAAAAGCCGCAAAATACATGATCATGGTGGAAAAACATCAGAAGTCTGCAAAGTACAAGTAAAGCCATGCCTAGCTCAAACCAAGAACTCAACCACTCCACCAACCAAAATTAAATGCTAAATAATGTCATCCTATTGCACTAATGGTCTGATGGCATGTGATGGGAGAAATGTCAGGTGCCCATACTTGGCCTTTGAAATCAATGGTGATTGGTCCTTGGTGGTGGTGGGTGGTTGAATTCACTCATTGATGGTTGCAATATGTTCCTTCTCCTCTTCTCTCTAATTTCTATAAATGTAAGTGCCAAAGCACATAAAACAATTCCCATTTTGTGCTAAGTTTGAGAGCTCTGCCCATCTAATCTCAAAGCTTTTACTCACAGACCTCTATGATGTGCTTGTGAAGATTTCACGTGCCTTGATTATGTTATACTATGAATAATAAGTTCTTGATGTTCAATGTAAGTGTGCTTTCTTTCCTTTGAACGCTTGGGTGTTTAATGTGAACATTTCTATCCTCTTTTTGGTCTTCAGTCTTCTTTAGTTTATTTTTGCCAAGTTATGTGTGCATTTTCTTCGATCTATGTATACGTTTTCATAACTGTGTCCATGGAGCCAAAATCAAACCCTATTATAGTTTGGTGCATCACCTCTCTTTATTTTTAACATTTCCCTCTTTCAACCTTGGTCCCTTGGAACTTTTAAGATAGGATTAGTTAACGATTGTGTAGTGCTGGTTTGTCGTAATGAGCTAAAATAGAAGGAAGCTAGAATTCTTCGGAGATTGACCTCAAAAGGTTCCATTGTCCCACACTTAGGAGGTCTTTCCATGTTTCTTTGAGGCATCGGAACCTAGTTTCATTGAGGGTGCAACTTCAAGTGACAACAATTTTTGACACGCCTGGTGGGACAATTTGAGTCACTTAGAGCTCAAAATTGGTGTTCTTTCCCTAATATTGGTGTGTGTCTTAGTGGATTTCAACCTCTGAAGGCATCTTTCTACACATCTTGTGACTCCCAATTTTAGATCTACTATTTTCAAGAAATCCAATACCCTGTTTCATGAAAAAGATACAAACAAGATAGCGCGTAAAAATAAGAGAATATTTTGATTATCTGTATCTTTCACCTAGAAGAAGAAGAGAAAGATCAACTCATATGTCTCCTTCACCTCCTATCAGAAGTATTTCCACTCCTCCTCCAAGTAGATACTTCTCTTTCTCCATAAGAAATTTAAGACCTATTCCCTTCATAGCACATAAAACATACTTACCTTTTGGAACCTTTAATGGAGGTAATCCTTTGGCCCTAACAACTCATAATGATATCATAGTAGCTTCTCTAAAAAATATTTCACATTTTACTGGAAAAAATCATACTACTCCCATAGAACATATTCAAGACGTTACAAATGTATGTTTAGTTCATGTTGTAACTGAGAATAATGTAGTTTTTAGAATTTTAGCTTCTTCTCTAAAAGGAAAAGCTTTGTAATGGTATAAAAGTCTATGACCTACTTCAATCCATTCATAGATGATCCTGGAGATGTAATTTGTAGACAATTTGAAGAAAAGGTAGAAAATATTCTCTATTATAACAAATTAAAGAAATTAAAAGGTCCCCTAATGAGCTCACGACACATTTCAACTTCACATTTTAGAAAATATGGGACAAAATTCCAGTTTTTCTGAGACTAACCCTTCAAGGTTTTTTCTTACATTTTTTAAGAGCTATAAATTATGATATTATTGTAATGATGCAATCTATAGGTGCTATAACATTTACTGGTGCATATATAATAGATATTAGGGATGAAAATTATTTAATTCAAGATGGAAAAATAGCCCCTAGATTGTCTATACCTCTATTTATTGAACTACCTCAAAACATTCAACCCTTATCTTATTCCTATCCCTGAGCCAAATGCATCATCATATACCTCCACATCTTATTCCTATCATAAGAAAGATGATAGTGATGACCGTAGAGCTTGAAAAAAGAATCTAACTAATGAAATTGTTCCCTCAAGAAGCATCAAGCTCAGATACTTAGGAATTACCCAAGTTTTAATCAAGGGAAATCTTATGGTCAAATTTTTAATCAAGTTTATCAACAACAAAGAGTTCAAAATCCAAATCAAATAGATGACCAAAATAATTAGACAAATAGAATCCAGGGATATAGTCCAAATTTACCTTTTGAAATGGTTATTCCAACACAACCGCTTCATACTATAGGAACTAGGAAAGATCTTGTACCAATGCAAAAACAATGTATTATGAGAGGCTAAATGGTGTTTTTCATGCAATCAAATGCATAATCAGAATAATTGTGCAAATGGTATACAAATACAGACCCTCATGGTACATAACTCTTTAAGTCAGTAGGTACCTTTGATGGAAGTTATGATTTCCAATGAGGAAACAATGCAACAAGATTTTGAGGGATCCAACTTTATGTTTTGTATTGTTGAATAATTTTGTGTAGTTAATTAAGCTACATACAACTTAAACAAACTACAACTTCATGTCATGGATAATACAAGAAAAAAAGAGACGGATAGTTATGTCTACTCCATCCCCTTTGGTTTAAAGTCTACCTATCAAATAAAAGCAATCTGTGGAATTAAGCGGAAGCACATCGATGCCTTCTCTAATGGGAGCGCCTTTATGGAATAAAATATGTGGTCGATAGAAAACCCAT
The DNA here is from genome assembly GCA_019776745.2 of Taxus chinensis. NCBI lineage: Eukaryota > Viridiplantae > Streptophyta > Pinopsida > Cupressales > Taxaceae > Taxus > Taxus chinensis. The sequence continues at coordinate 223,665,293 of CM034149.1, forward strand.
AAAACAAAGAAACTAATCCATCCAAAGTGATATTTATGTCGATTGAGTGGATAAGAAGAGATGCCTCAACACCATTTATACATAGACCCACAATTATTCCTCTTAACATTTTTGAGGAAATAAAGAAGAAAAATCTGAATGTGACTATGTGGGATGCCTTATCTATCCCATCTCAAAGGGATCTCCTACAAGAAGCTTTGAAGAAGCTACCACAATTTGAGTCAGTTCTACAAAAGCCAAACTCCATGGTCAACTTGTGTTAACCAAAGGATGAACAAGTAAGTAAGGCTAAGAATCCTCTACCCTTTTACATGTCTCTAATTGTGGGAAAGAACCTAGTGCATAATTGTATGATAGATTCAGGTGCTAGTACTTTTGTAATACCCAAGAAAATAACAAACATTTTAGGAATTGAGTACAACCCAAATTTTAAAGGGTTCCTACAACTTGATGGCTCAAGTGTCAAAATATTAATGGTTATAAAAGATCTTGAGTTAACCCTTTATGCCTGTCTAAGATTAACCATAACTCAAGATATCTCAATTATTGACTTACCTCCTTTCTTTTCCATATGCCTATCAAGAGATTTCACAGCCAAAGTGGGTGGATATTTGTCTTCTAACTAGTCTCACACGCTCTTGAGAACTAGATATGGTACTAGATTTAGCATTAGAGTCGAGCCAATTTTCTTCTTATCATGTTGAATCCTATGACCTTACTCTCACTCAACTCTAATTGCATGATCCAAGAAGAAGAAGAAGAAAATGAATCAGTGTTAGTAAAACATTCTACTCCTCCTAGATTCACTACCCAATATTTTATTAGATGAATGGGCCAAGGAGCATTATGAATTTATATATATATATATATATATATATATATATATATATATATATATATATATATATATATATATATGATATATATAATATAGTTGTACTAGGTTTGGGCATTTATTACATTCATGAAGAAGAATTCACAACGCTTATGTCACATGAATAGAGGAAATGATGGTTTGGTCTACGGTAAAATGATTATTAGATGGCTCTAAAATTAGAAATGGAGATGGGGTAGGTGTAGTTGTTTTTTCTCTCGAGGACATAAGTTCTTCTTTTCCCATAGGTTGTAGTTTGCATGTTCCAACAATGTAACAGAATATGATGCTTTGATTCATTGCTTGCTATTAGTAGAGAGAAGGCATATTAAGGCCTTACAAGTGTTTATAGATACTGAGCTTTTCATTGATCAAGTCAGAAGATTACCAAGGTTAAGTGTTCTTAAAGCTTATATAGAGTGTGGGATCTCACGGATAACTTTGATGCTCATCAAATTGCAATTAGTGAAGAATAAGTTAATTTATTTAATAAAAACTTCAGTTTTATGGACAAATGGTTTTAGATGAATCAATTCTCTCCATGGTTGAGGTGCTTATCAAGGTGAAAAAACAACATGTTAAGATGGTAAATTAACCTGACGAGGTCAATTTTAGATGTAATGAATTCATCTGGTAGATTTTTGGCATTTATGAGAAGCACCAATTCATCTAGAATGGAGGCATAGTATTATCAGGACTTGCAACCTGTATTTGTAAATAGAATCTTACCCTATATGGTGAGTAGGTTATCCAGCTAAGGTTTTCAAGCATTAAATGCCTATAGGTATTGTGTCCCACTTTAATACATATTCATTGTTTAAATGATATTTATTTAAGGGGAAATAGTAAGAACATGGGATCTGACAAATGGAAATAGATTTCTCAGACCAGTCACCATTCATCAAGTCATAGACATAGTTAGTTGGAAAAGGTATGTCATAAGGAGAAATTAAAGCCATTTCATTTCCAAGTTGTGACAAGAAAGTTAAATGCAGAAGAAAACCATATGGCGACTATTGGGTCACAATTCTCTCCATCTGAGGACCTTATCCAATATAAAAAACAACATGTCAAGATGGTAGTAAGGCCATCAATTCCAGATAATGAATTCATCTGGTATATTTTCGAGAGTAATGAGAAAAATTTCCAATTCATCTAGAATGAAGGTAGATTTTTCATCAAACTTGCAACCTAAATTGCAAGAAAGCTATGGTGATCAGATACATCCAGCTGAGGACAAAAAAATTACCTAAAGGATTGGTTACACTTGATGATATCTTCATCCCTTACATGATGAATTCAAAGGGGAAAGGAAGAATATAACAAGCAAAGAATGAAGACTACCTAGCTAGTCACCATCTCACAAGACAAAGAGTTATTATTGGGAAAGGTATGTAATGAGGCTGAAATAAAAGGATTTTTTTTCCTTGTGTCAAATATTTAATGACGTATTCTCTTAGATTTATGAAGATATCAAAGGATTTGATCCAAATATTTCCCAACATACTATAGATCTTGACATCAATGTCAAACCGATCAGACAAAGGATGTAAATGGCATGTCAATCCCAAAATAGATACCCCTCATGAGAAAAGAATTGTCCAAACTCATAGAGGCTAAAATCATAATCCCCATCAAGTATTCCTCTTGGGTTGCTAATTTAGTTCTTGTTAGGAAGAAAAATGGAGAAAGCAGACTATGTGTAGATTTCAGGGATTTAAACAGAGCCTTTTTGAAGGATCATTATCCTTTACCCTCCATGGATTATATTTTATTAACAATGGTGGGAGCTAAAAGGTTCTCTCTTTTGGATGGTTATTCATATTTCAACCAAATCAGAGTCAAGAGGAGGACTCAACATAAGACAACTTTCACAACCAAATGGGGAACATATTCCTATGAAAATATGTCATTTGGTCTAACTAATGCAGGTGTTACTTTCTAAAGATCCATGGATATTGCATTCAAGGGTTATATAAACAAGTTTATCCTTATTTACTTGGATAATATCACAGTTTTTTCAAGATCAAGTGAAAATCATATGAAACATCTTGAAAAAGTGTTTGAAAGATGTAGAGAGTTTGGAGTATCCCTCAACCCAAAGAAATGCATCTTTGTGATTCCACAGGGAAGACTCTATGGGTCATGTTGTCTCAAAATAAGGTATTGCTATCGACCAAAAAGGATTTCAACCATTCTTCTCTCTCTCATTTCCAACTCACAAGAAATCACTACAATATTTCCTTGGCAAGATTAATTTTGTTAGGAGGTTCATTCCTAAATTTGCAGGACTTGTCAAGCCCATCACCTTGATGCTCAAGAAGGATGTAGCTTTTAAATGGACCAAGGAAGGAAAGAAAATATTTTCCAATATCAAGGAGGCAATCACTCAAGCGCCTACTCTCATCAACCTAGATTATTCAAAGGAATTCATCCTATATGCCTATGGAGATGAAACTAGTATTGTTGCAGTTTTGACACAACAGATTGATAAAGGTTCAAAATAACCAATGGCCTTCTTTAGTCAGATAGTGAAGGATTATGAATTGAAATACAATCATATGGAAAAGTAAGTTTTTTCCATCATGAGAGCTCTCAAAAAATTCAAGTGTATATCACAACAAACCACTGCATTAAGGTATTAGTCTCCCATACTAGTGTGAGAAACTTCATTATGGGAGTCGAGATTAGTGAAAAGAGAGTTGGATGGGTGACAAAAATCATGAAATATGATGTGACTATCAAGGCTACCAAGTTGGTTAGAGAAATAACATTGTGTGAGCATAATTGGATTTAGATGTTGAAAATGATCAAGAAACTTCCTATCTCATGGAAGGAAGAGAAAGAAAAATGTTGCTAGCCTGCCTAAGTGACAATATTGGATAAATAACATGGCCAGATTCTTATCTACTGGACCAATACCCTTATGGTTTGATAAAAGGATAAGAGGTGGCATTTCAGATTGCAATCCATTCCTTATGTATTAATTATTAGAGTTATTTTTAGAAATAACTCATATGGAGTATTGCTAAGGTGCATTGAAGTAGAGAAAGTGAACAAGACCTTGATGAAATTCCATAATGGCTTCTCTGGCGAACATTTCTCAACAAAGGCCATAACATTGAAAATCTTAAAAGCAGGATATTTTTGGCCCATGTTGTTTGTGGATGCTCATCAATGGGTCATAAAATGCAAGGAGTGTGCTCTTTTCAGTGGTAAGAAGAAGATGGTGGCCCTCCCACTTCATCCAATTCAGGCGGATGAACCCTTCTCTCAATGGGGACTTGACTTTATTGGCATGATCAATCTAGTGTCAAGTGTGGGTCACAAATGGGTCCTAACAGAGATTGCTTACTTTACCAAGTGAACAAAAGTTGTGGCACTCAAAGAAGCAACTAAATCAGCTATCCTTGATTTCCTAGAAGATATTGTAACAAGGATTTGGGATTCCCCAAACTATTATTTCTGACAATGCTAAAGCCTTCTTAGGCTATAAAATTTTGATTGGGATCTCAAGCATGGTATCTACCTAAAGACTTATTCTAATTATTACCCTCAAAGTAATGGCTTAGCTGAGTCTACCAACAAAAACCTGATCAAAATAATGAAAAGGACAATGGAGATGAATGAGATAATGGCATACAAAGATAAAAAATTCTTTTTGGGCTAACACGATCACACCAAAAAGATAAATTGACAACTCTCCTTTCCCCCTTGTATATGGTAGAGAAGTTAGGATCCCATTATCTCATGAGTTTAATTCTTTGGAACCAGTGCATTAGATGGAATTGGAGGGTAAAGATGAAATGAATAATAAGAATGGAGGAGTTGGTTGAACTTGAGAAATTGAGGCAATCCACCATGATCAAATTAGATGAACATCAAAGTTCAACCAAACAATGATTTGACAAGAAATCCAAAGCATGAGATTTCAAAACAGGAGATCTGGTTCTAAAATGGGACGTGGACAGAGCTAAACCAAGGCGGAACTCTAAGTTTGATGCACTTTGGAGTGGACCATATATCATTACTGCCTGTAAGCAAGCTAAATATTTTGAATTATCGAATCTTGATGGGGAGGCAATTCAAATCCTAGTTAATGGGATATATCTTAAACCTTTCCATTAGGTTTGTTTTGTTGCATCATGTACATAGTTGTTGTTTCTTTCCTTTTCATTCTTGTTGTTGGAGAGTCCCTCCTTTTGTTGTGTGGTGATCACTGATTGAGTGCCTTTTCCTCAATCCTTGTGGTGATCATTTGAATAAGTGCTTTGTTGCACAAGTGTTGGTTCCATTTGCATTCTTCAAGTTGGAGGCTGTGAAGAAAAGTGAAACTTGACCACGTTATACTATGATGTATTCTGCATGGAATGAAGTGGCAAGTAAATTTAAAATACCGCAGATGCGGATAAAGGAACAACTTGATCTCACAATTCAAATTTCTAAGTTGCTATGCTAACTCATGCCCAATGGATATGTCAGGCTACTGATCAATCATCTAGCAGGAAGATGTCCCCTAAAAGTCATTCCACCATAACTATTGTTTCCAAAATAACACCCATTCTATTTTGACAACTTCATTTAAGTTAAAGAATTAGGCGCTTTTTATTTGAAGAGTTGTGGAACAAAGAAACTTAGTGTTCCACAGAAATATGGAATGTAGTGTTCCATGGGTTTTTTAAAGCCATGAAACAAAGGAACATAGTCACGGGGAAACATGCCACATGATAGAGGAAAAAGAATTTGTGGCATTGCAAAAAGTGAGTAAGAGTGCAAAGATAATAAAATTAAAGTGCGGGGTAAAGCCCATGGTGAACTCAAGGTTTATAAAGCCACACAAGAAAAAAATCCAAATATACATATGAAAATAATGGAACAAAAATAAAGTAAAATGTCACAAAACAAAAAATTCATGGAATGCAGTATAGTCCATTCAAGACAAAACGAAAAGGCCACAGGACAGTGAAAAGACTTGCAGGAGTTAGCAGGTTGCATCGATGGATCAAGGTAGAAGATCATGAAAATGGAGCCACAGGTCACCAAAAGTTTTCCAAATCAAGATAGAAATCCACCGAAGATGGGATCAAGGTGGCGAAACATTATAAGTGTAAAAATCACAAGTACATTCATGCCTAGCTCAAACCAGGTGCTCAACCACTCCACCAGCTAGAATTAAATGTTGAATGATGTCATCATGTTGCACTGGCGATCAGATGGCGTGTGACGGGAGAAATGTTAGGTGCCCATGCCTGGCTTGTGAAATCAATGGTGATTTCTCCTTGGTTGTGGCAGGTGGTTGAATTCACTTATTGATGGTTGTGATTCATTCTTTCTCCCCTTCTCTCTAATTTTTATAAATGTAAGTGTGAAAGCACATGTAAAGGGTTCACATTTCTGCTAAGTTTGAGAGATCTTTCCTTTAAGCTTTTGCTTGCAGACCTCTATGACACGCTTGTGAAGATTTCACACACCTCAACTCTGCTAGACTGTAAATGGATAAGTTCTTGATGTTGATTGCAAGTTTGATTTCCTTTTTTAAAAAGTTTTGGTGTTTAATGTGGACATTTCTATCCTCTTGTTGGTATGTAGTCTTATTCTATTTATTTCTGCCAAGTTCTATGTGCATTGTCTTGGGTTTTTGCATACATTTTCATATATGTGTCCGTGTAGCCAAAATCAAACCCCATTCTAGTTTTGTGCATCACTTTTTTTATTATCAACATTTCCCTCTTTGAACCATGGCTCCTTGAATTTCTTAGGATATGCTTAATTAGCAATAGTGTAGTGTTTGTTTGTTATTCGAGGTGAGCTAGAATATAAGGAAGTCAACCTTCTATGGAGATTGACCTCAAAAGGCACCATTTCCCCACACTTTGGAGGTCTTTCCATGTTTCCCTGAGGTGTTGGAACCTAGATTCAGTGAGGGTGCAACTTCAACTAACGACACTAACCTTAATTTATTAGTATATCATAATGCATCATTTTAATACAATGCCTCAATATTGAGTCATTATAGTTCATTGCCTTCTTATGTCACCCTTGAATTGCTATACAGATGATAAGCTCAATTTTTTGGTGATTCACATAAAAATGTTAACATCATCACAAATCTTTACTTTTCAAAAAATCTCGAAACATTTCTTAAATACTTTATCCGATTTTATTGTCATACTACATTATCTCCATTATGGTACATGTTCAAAAAACTCTTTCCACATAAATGATTCTCACATTATAAAAATCCAAACAAAAAATATAGACTGTCCACCCAAAACACTATCCCTACAACAAATACATATACCATACACTTCACCACACATTAAAAATACCAATAACCTTAAGTGTTACCTTCTTTGGAATTGTTTACAACACGTACAATTGCTAATTTATATGAAGCTTTGTCCAAAAACATATTTCCCATATTTAAACTTTAGAAATCCATGTATTCCTTTAAGCATTCCTTTATTAAAGTACATTTTAAAAAGAAAATATGAAAATATTGTGGTAAAGGTAAGTAGGAGGTTGAAAGCAAAAATTTACTTCACATTTTTTTTCTTTATTTGTGGAAATGTGCGGAATGTTTATTTTTGAGGAAAGTTTTAAATTAAAAGAATAAAAAGAATTAAGAATATAGTTAATTCTCAATAGTTATTTATATCAATTATTATTTGAAGAATTAAAATGTTTATTTTTTAATTTTAAAATTAAGACTAATTTGCATCCTATATTTTGTAGTATAATTTTTTATCAAAACATGAGAAAAATGATTTGAAAACTTAAATTATTGTTAAAATAATCATACTTTATATTTATATTTATGTCACTTTATTATTTATATTATATTATATATAAAATTATTTATTAAAAAGAGTGTATATTTATAATTTATGAATTGTAATAAGGGATGAGGTGGGGATCTTGCCCGGGGTGAATTTGACAGAATGGATACCCCTCAGTCCTTGACTGCTTAGCCTAAAAAATCTGTCCACTTCACCATGGGGGAAGGCGGTCTACAAACTTGCCAGATTTCAGTCAATTTGTTTTTAAAAAAAAAACATATATTTCAACATAATATATTAATTTTTTTTCATTAAATCTCTATTCAAAAATATGTTTTATATTTACACTTCAGAAATCTATATGGTCATTTTAAAATTTCGTTTATAAAATATATTTCAAAGAAAATAAGAGAATATAAAGTATGAGAAATCCACATAAAGTGCAAAGCTTAAAAAATTGTATACAATACTTTTATACGAAGGAAAAAAATATATTCATAGTTTTATTCCTGTTAAGTGCTTCTTTACAAGCCACAACTCTTCTTAAACTCATTTATGCAGCCGTTCCAAGGGTTCTTTAAAAAAATAAATTAGCCTTTATTATTTAAAAAATATATATTTCAATTTATATATTTGTAATATTTTACTTGGGTCATTGGATATATAAAAAATGATATTTTAGTATGCAACCTATTAAAAAGTTAGAGCTGTACTTTATATTTTAATGAGTGGATTCACACTCATAAATTTATAATTATTGAAATTTACATCTCAATATTTATATTGATATATTTAGGTGTAAGTTTAATGTTATAAATGGTTTTATTGGGGATTATATTGTAAGTTTTAATGAAAATTAACGTTACATTAAAATTGCTCTCCTAAAATATTTAATAGTGAGGATTACACATGAAATTGAATGTATGTATAATTGATATTTGTATTTGTTGAATGTTACTAGTCCACTTAAAGTGTATATGTTGAGTTCAAGTTAAAAGATTTTTTTTAGAATATGTTTTATTGGATCATGTTATGTATTATACTAATATTATCATAATGGAATGCTACAAGTGTATTCTTTTGGTTTTCTAGAAATCATAAATATATTTTAAAATGTTTAATAAATTTTAATATTTTCTTAAAAAATATACAAATACCATCTCTTCAAATATAAAATATATATTAGATGTATTTAATTTAATTTTAGATAGGTAAAATCTATTTGTTGTGTGGGAATGTTATAATCCAAGGCACTTGAGTACAAAAAAAAGTGGCACAAATTATTATGTTTTCACCATTTTTCAATTGTTTACTAAAATTGTTACAATTACATATTCTCTTAAATATCTAACATTATAAAACGTTGTTTTACTCATTTCCCTTTGCATAATGTAATGATATGTGTTTAATAATGTTATAGAGTAGCCAACTTGTTGCACATGTAATTCATGCTTATATAAGATGGAATTGATTGGTAGCTTTGATAAGTAAGTTATCTTTGGTTATTAATTGGAGCAATGTTGTTTGGTCGTGAAATTGATTGTCTGAGACATGCATGAAGGCCAAAGGATGTGTGCAAGGGTGTGTGAGGAAGCATGAATAAAGTATTTACAAGGGTTGATACAAGTGTGCAAAGGTGCATGCGGGAGAAATGAAATAGCATGTGTGAAGGGTTATGCATAAAAGCATGCAAGGTAAACAGTCAGTCAGATTTCCAAGGCATGCTAAACATAGGAAAAAGCACAAGTTGATGTGATTGATAAGGAAAAGCTAAGAATAGAAAAAGGCATCGATAAAGTGCATGCAGGGCTAATAATATACTTGAAGCATGCATGACGGAGACATATCTATTTATAGCACATGTGGCGGAGGCTAATTATAACACACAAGATAAAGATGGAACTTCCAGTTATAGCCCAGGCCGTTTAAAGAGAACCACAAGAAAGACATCTAATTATAGAAAGTGCAAGTTGGGAGCACATGTAAGATAGGTATTAGGAGTGGTCTAAGTTTAGATTAAAGTGTGCAAGCGGTGAAGGAAATGTTCCCACCCTGTGTGTGTGTGTGTGTGTGTGTGTGTGTGTGTGTGTGTGTGTGTGTGTGTGTGTGTGAGTTGGGAGCACATGTAAGATAGGTATTAGGAGTGGTCTAAGTTTAGATTAAAGTGTGCAAGCGGTGAAGGAAATGTTCCCACCCTGTGTGTGTGTGTGTGTGTGTGTGTGTGTGTGTGTGTGTGTGTGTGTGTGTGTGTGTGTGTGTGTGTGTGTGTGTGTGTGTGTGTGTGTGTGTGTGTGTGGGTGTGTGTGTGTGTGTGTGCGCGCGCGTGCGTGCGTGCGTGCGTGTGCGTGCGTGTGCGTGCGTGTGTGTGTGGGCCAAGCCTATCATATTGTAACACATCATGAGTATACTAAATACAAGAAATTTTGGTTGATGATCAAGTGTTTTTGCACATATTGCAGTAGGTAATAATCTTCACATTGTATATATTTACATGTTATGTTAACAATGTTTGCAGGAACCATATCTTGATTTCTGCCCTAGAAGGAACTCAGAGGAGTTGTGTGCTCTTCAGGTGAGAAATAAAACCTATGTCTGAGTGAGGTGCTAGTGCGTCTGACTATGTTGTGCTGATTTACTAGAATGCAATGTGACATTTTGGTTCTGTTGCCAGGACTTTCTTTCATTCAAGATCTCAAGATGTTACGAGCTTATGGTGTTTCATGTATCATTAGAGAACATTAAAAGGTGGATACACGATGGATAAGACAAGTTTGCGCATAGATACAACATTGGTGATAAGTTTAATCCACATAAATGGGTTGAAGACAACTTGTATGATGAGATTTATAAGACATGTTTTCAACTCTTTCCACGGGAATTGTATGGGTGGTTAACAACTTATGCCCATAACAAAGGAAGTAGGATTGAATGAAAGTAGACCTGGAGTCAAAGTAAGTACTAGGTGTTGGCTGACTTGGATGCACCATGGACACACATAATAAATCGTTGATGGGAAGGTGTCTTGAGGAATTTCACTTTAGAATATGTGATCTCTATGTATTCGTTCTTGGAGGAAGCTAAGTTTAGGTTTCTTGGTGATCCTAGAGGATCGTACTTACACACACTTCCACTTGCTATCAAGATCTTGATGATTAAATGGGACTTGAGAACTTACGAATGGCTAGCTAAACACCTGCCACACGCAAGGACAAGGAAAGGGGTTGGAAAGGATGACATTGAACCAAATGGAAGTAGAGAAAGGAAAGAATGCGCGGGTGCAGTGATGCATGAGAAAGGGCGGTTGAAGAGGTGTTGAGATAGAGAGGAATAGGTTCGAGCGGAAGTGTTGAGAACCGTGAGGAGAGCAAGGGTGCGCATGACTATGTCCCTTTGATATTGGGAAAGTACATGAGGGCCCCTCGGAATCAAGAGGAAGCGAGTCTAGTGAAGATTTGGGAGCCATTAGCACACATCTGGACTATCTTGGAACCTCAGCCCTTGTGCACGGTACTCAAGATTAGGAAGTTAATATAGAGGATCATCATAGTGACGGAGAACAAAAAGGTAATCATGGATCTCCACGTTGGGATAGAGATATAGGCAGATATAAACTAGTATCAACTCAAGAGGCTCAACAGATAAAAATAAAACACATGGCAATGAATTCTATTGTTGTATAGGCTTTGTTGAATGGTCAACAAGATTTGTTTGGAAATAGTATTGTAGGCACAAAATAAAGAGGGATCATTGGCACAGTACTTTCTTGAAGCAGTAGTATCAACGCAACACCAAGAAAAAGTGTTGGCATGCAGGTCAATTCTTCCCCAAGCATGCATATGAGGGTGTTAGTGACAACAAGCTAAGGAAGCTCTAGGCCTCCTTTGAGTGGAGGTAATCCTGGTGGAGGTTTAGGGTCGGGATCTGGTCCTCCCCCAAGCAGGAGAGATCTAGGACAAGGAAGTAACCCACCACCACAATACCTCCTCATATTTTTTTAAAACAACACTCCATTTTTCTGAGTATAGAGGAGTAAAGGATGTCACATAACATGTACACAAATGTGATCTCTTGTGGAGAGCAAAGTGAGTCATCGTGTTAGATAAAAAGGCCAGTCAGTTAAAGACTACACTATAAGGCTGCGCACACAATTGGTATAAGAAGTATGATCCACATCATATAACAATGGAATATGATGTGTTACACACCACCTTCCTCGCCAAGTTCCACATACACAAGTTTGAGTAGTAGCGCATTAGTGTGCTCAAGGAAATTAAACAAGGAATTTATGAAAGTGTTCGTGAATATGATGTGCGGTCAAGACTCTATTGTCAAAGCTCTCGTATGACATCCATCAAAGTCAACATGCACAATGGTTTGTAGGTAGATTGCTGACACCATTTAGAAGGGCGCTATCGCATAAAACATTTACAAACCTGCATGAGACTCTAGAGGAAGCACTACACGCAAAGGTGGTTGGAAGACGAGATACTAGAGTTAGCCCATTCCTTGAAGCACATATTGCAACGATGGACACATAGTTGGAAAATTTATCTGCTAGTTTGGCTCATGAAACTCGAAGTGGCATCTGGTGCACAAATTGCGAAGTAGAGTGACATAAAAATAATAGCTGTCCGCGTAGGAATGTGCACACTCTACTGCTATCCTATGAGATTTTCCATAAGTACCGTGAAGTTAAAGACTGTCCACTTATCCAACGCTCTACTCAAAATAATGTATCGCTCCACTGCAAGATTTTTGATGTGCATACGCATGACAAAACTCATTACCTATTGATTGATCACATCTACGAAGATTGTGAGACATGGTTGTGTCAGGATAACACATAGAGTAGTTCACAGGAATGCGAAGGGTAAAATAATGGAGTTAGACATAACGAAAATGGAGGATGCTGAGGAGGCTATCGCGATAGAGGTCGTTTCAGCAGAGGAACCTGCTATACTTGTGGCTCGCAAGACCATTATCAATGTGAGTGCAACATGCGCGAGAAATTAACTCATGCCCAACATGTGAGAGAAATTCATGCGTGCTATGGAGGATCATTTGCGCGATGATGGTGAAAGGAGAAATCTGCTGTAATATTCACTCAGGGGAATGAGAACACGATGGTGGGCTGCGCACAGAGATAGCTTGCTAAGATGATGCGAGATAAGGGTTGCCTTCTTAACTCGGTTTGTTAAGAGTAACCTTCTTTCAAAGATAGCAAGTAATGATGGGACATGTTCTCCACTAGCTCACATCCAAAGTTGTTAAAAGAATTGGCTTGTGGGATCTGATGCATTACCACCATCCTTGTGGGTACATAAGTTATATTTCACATTGTGCGGGTGTACACGCGCATGGTTCATACATGTTGAGTTTAAATAGGAGACCATAAACTAGAAGACAATGAATTCAAGTATGATACATATTTTAAATTATTCTTCTACTAAACCTTCTGTACATACAACTTTGCATTTAATGAAGTGCATCACTCTGGGAGATAACACAAAGGCAGAGGAGCTTGTAACTCAGTTACAAGGTGAGACTCTTTTGAATGAGCGTACCAACGCTTGCAACTAGATGGATTTTTATGAGTGCTTGCTGGAGTGCTCCTAGAAGGAAAATGATAAAGGTAAGCTAGTGTAAATGATTGATGATGAAGAGGTCGAGGATCTAGATATTGAGCACACTGAGGGAGAGCGCAAAGTCTTGGTTACAATAAATGAGAAAATGCGCTCATATCACCTACCTTTGAAAATAAATAAAGTTAACATTGTGATAGATGATGCACCTAATGAGGCAACTATTGGAGATTACTGGTCAGAATCAAAAGTTACAAATATTATAGAACTATTGCGCGAATTCCATGATTTATTTCCTAGAATTTACCACGAATTGAAGGGATTTCATTCTTCACTCGGGGAAATGAAGATCAAGCTATGAGAGGGTGCAAGACCAGTACGAAAGAGGCCTTACAGGATGAATCCAAAATTGCACATCAAAGTAAAATATGAGATAAACAAGATGCTTAAAGCAGGTATCATTGAGCCAACAGAAGAATCAGAGTGGATCCATCCAATGGTATGAGCATAAAAAGGATGATAGAATAAAGATTTGTGTGGACTATATAGTATTAAATACCTTTTATGTTATTGATCCTTTCCCTACACCATTTACTGAAGAGATTCTTGAAGGTGTAGCAATGTACGAGATTGAATATTTCACAGATGGGTTCTTCAAACACTATCAAGTACATATAGCGTGTGAACATCAAGCTAAGACAACTTTTACACAAGATTAGGGTTGTTATGCCTATATAGTTATTCCTTTTGGGATTAAAAATGTGCTAACAATATTCTCATGCATTGTTGTCCAGACATTTGAATAATTTATCCATAAGTTCTTGCGGGTGTATCTTGATGATTGGACCATGTATGGTCTAATTAAATACCATTGTGATAGTTTGAGACTGATATTTGAAAGATGTAGGAAACTTAGCATATCATTTAATAACAAGAAGTGCATCCTTGCAACACTATTTGACACACTTATGGGGTATATTATTTGCAAAGAGGGTCTTTTGGTTGATCATGCGAATGTAGCAGTGATATTGGGATTAATAGAGCCAACTAATCAGAGTGAAGTGTGTGGTTTCCTTGGCCATACAGTTTATTACATGAAGTTTATTAAGGGTTATGCCAAGATTTTTGTACCATTGTAGGAATTACTAAATGCTAAAGGGAAATTTTATTGGAGGGATGCGCAACATAATACTTTTGAGTAATTGAAGGAAAGATTAACTATTGTGCCCATGCTTCAGCTTCCTTCATGGAGTCTACCTTTTCATGTACCTGTGGATGCTTCAGGTACAACAATTGGAGTTGTGTTAGCACAACCTAATGAAGGCAAAATAGATATCCCATATATTTTGTAAGTAGGAAGTTAACACCTGCAGAGCATAACTATACCATGACTGAGTGCGAGGCGTTGCCAATGGTGTATGCACTACAAAAATTTAGACAATATCTTTTGGTGAAATTGTTTGTCTTTTACACTGAACACATGGCATTAAAATAATTGGTCAAAAAATGAGTGTTATAAGGTCATATATGTAGCTGAATTTTGTTGTTCTAGGAATTCAAATTTACAGTGATAGTCAAGCCTAACAAGAGCAATTTGGGGCTAGACCAAATTTCATGCATCAATTCTGGGGAAGAGGCACATAGTATTGAGGACACTTTGCTTGATGTAAAATTATTTAGGTTGCACCATGTGCCTATAGATTTGGAGGATATAGCAGTATTATTACACACAGGTATTGTGCCACAAGGTATGAAGACAATGGAGAAGAAGAAAGTGGCCATACACATTTCACCCTATCAGTTGGTAAAAGGAGACCTCTATAAGATGAGCCGGAACGTGATATTGCACATATGTGTCCTAGAACATGAAAGAGAAGAAATAATGGAAGTGGCACATAGTAGAATTATGGGAGACCATTATGCTGGAGAATCCACTGTGTGCAAGATACTCCTCGTCGGACTATGGTGGGAGACACTTTAAAAAGATACAAAGGAGTTTTTCAAGGCTTGTAGGCAAAGGATAGGGAAAATTGAACAATGGGATGAAATGCCATTACACCCTATAACATCTGCCAAGCAATTTGAAAAATGGGTTATTGAATTTTTTGGACCAATTTCTCTAGCAACACGATGAACAAGCGCACATTGCATAATTGCTTGCACATATTACTTGACAAGGTGGATAGAAACTACACTTACCAAGGATTGCACCTCTACCATAGATACACCTTTCTTATGGGAGAACATTTTTAGTAGGTATGGCTAGCCATTGAGCCTTACAAGTGATAGGAAAAATCATTTCCTTAATGAAACAATCAGAATATTGGTGGAAGAGTTCATGGTAGATCATCACAAGACAACTCCCTATCACCCATAGGCCAATGACACGACATAAGCATTCAATAAAGGGCTAGAACTTGACCAAGATTTGTGATATTAGAAGAAATGATTGGGGTGATAATGTATCATCTATACTTTGGGTGTATATAACCACCTACAAGATGTTGAAAAAAGCCATACCCTTTTAGTTGGTGTTTGGTACATAATCGACATTTCTCGTTGAGTTATTGTTACCATCGCCACGTATTGTGCATGCATGAGGACTTACAGATGAACAAGTAGTATAAGAGCGCATTGACAAGTTATATTAATTGGAAGAATGACACACAATTGCATGATGGAGCCGGAAGAAATAAAATGAAAAAAAGGCTTGGTATGACAGGCACATCAGGAACAAGTCTTTTGTAGTTGGAGGATTGGTTCTCCTCTATGATTCAAAGTTTGCGGGCCATCCACAAAAGTTGAGAGTACATTGGTTGGGACCATTTAGAGTGATGAAGATTGTAGAAACTAGCGCATATCAATTATAGGTGCTTGATTGAACCATGTATCATGGTTACTTCAATGGGATTAGGCTGAAGCCCTACTATAAATAAGCTTTTTTCATTCTATTTGTAATAAGGAAATATTTCCATTTAGATTAGATTTCCCTTTTTAGTTTTGTCTTGTTGTTTTGTAATAAGGGTGTATGTGAGTAGGAGATAATATTTGTTGAAGCATGATGCGTAGAGGACCACACATACTTTAGTGTGGGGTAGGAGGTAAATCACACAAAGTAAAACACACGAGTGCACACAACGACAATTTTTTTTAGTCATTTGGTGTATTGAATTGTCTTTCTCAACGGTGTATGAGGATACTTTGTAGAAATGATAATAAATGGAATAACAGGTA
Source organism: Taxus chinensis (assembly GCA_019776745.2). Taxonomy (NCBI): domain Eukaryota; kingdom Viridiplantae; phylum Streptophyta; class Pinopsida; order Cupressales; family Taxaceae; genus Taxus; species Taxus chinensis. Next base: position 223,681,762 of record CM034149.1, read on the forward strand.
GGATAACATGATGTAGAAAATACAGGAAAGAAAAACTACCTAGTGTGTACCGTAGAGAAGGGAAAGATGTGGTGCGGGAAGGTGTTGCAAGGACGATATCCTAGGAAAGAAGTTGCGCAGGCATATGAAGGCGCACACAAGAGGTTTTGCAGCTAGGGAAGTAGTTGTGTGCCAAAAGGTTAATCATGCTGCACCTAGAAGGAAAATTTAGAAGGTCCAAAATTGGTAGAAAAGAGCGAGAAACAAAGAAAAGAGAGGGAAAAAGACTACCTACCACACCTACCACATTAAATGCTCGAAAAAATAAAAACCTATAAATAAAGGTGAGATATAGTTATATTCACCTAGTGAAATGAGAAATTTAATGATTTGAGAGCTCTTGTGAACCAATGCAATCAAAGGTGACGAAGAAAGTAGCCAACAATCGGTGTCAAGAACTAGAGCTTCTTGTATTTGGAAGAAGCGACACCCAAATAGTAGTGAAAGTTGTAGAAGGGTTTGGAGAAGTGAAGTGTGAAGGAATCAAAGGTTAGGGTTTTAGGGTCAGCTGTTGAAAGAAGTTGCAGAGATAGGGCACAACAGATAGTGTGAGAATTCTAAGAAAGAATTAAAATTCCAGTGATTTGAGTAATTGAAACCAGGTAGACACCAAGCAAGATGTTGGAGAAGACAATGATTTGGTTTGATTTAGGGCACAAAGGTTTCAGACTTGAAGATTGTGATTTGCAACACGTTAGTTCAAATTAAGAAATGGTGTCATCAAATAAGGCACCTAAGGGAAAGAAAAACATGGAGGACACACCAAATGAGTGGTTCTCCTAAATGCAATACCCGCAGGAGGTGATCGTTGGGAAACCTTGGGCATCACAGTTATAGAAATGCAAGATAAGTGAATACAATTACCGCGTGCTAGGGAATGATATTGACATAAAGAATGATACATTGAGGAAGACATGCTAATGAATTGAATTAGGGTAGTTTGTGTTGGATGAAAAAGTGTGCAAAACCCTATCTAGGGTGCCAAAGTTTTGTAAATTTCTGAATTGCGATATTTCGGCAAGCCCGTACGTTTGTTCCAATAGTTGATGTTGTGCGTCCATGAGGACTATTTTAATTTGCAAGCAGAAGGATGTGCATCACCACAAAAACTATTGGAAAGGTAATAGGATTAAGGTATAGAGGTGAAGAGATTGCGCTGGATATGCACAACGAGGTGATAGTGGAAGAAACAACCACCAAGTTACACTACCAGGGAGGGAGCCACACTTTCAATGTATCTCATATAATTGAACCTGGTGGCTTCTCTTGGTGAGTTGCAAGCTTGGATCCTCAAAAAGATGGACTAAGGTAAAAAAAAGTTATTTCATATTTCACACAAGATGGCGCAAAGAACTAAGTACAACATTGTTTTGTACATTGTGGAAAGCATCGCCGAAGAGGCGAAGACCCAACATGAGAGGGGTGAAAAATAACATGGGGTTCTATATTGTTGGTGATTATGCTTTGGGATATCGGCATTCCAGATGGTCCGTATGGAAAAGAATGGGATCACCCCATTGAGAAGTGATCTCTAAAAAAGAGATTCACCAAGTATGCCTATGACGACACGATAACAAAAGCATACAAGGTGTGCCTAGAGGTATGGTATAAAAGGATGCGTCATACATTCAAAATGAATGGAACATACCTAGGGAGCTACCCACAGAGCTGCATGGCCAAACATACTTTATTGTTATGAAAATTTTTTGCCTTGCGAAGTTTCTATTGATTAATGGAGAGATGGGGCCTTGGTGCAAACTACCATTTACATTTAGAACCAAATATTTCAGAAGAGAAGTGAATCGAATCAAGGACATGTAACCCTTGAATTTCAATGCTAATAAGGTAGACGTAGAGTACCATACTTCGAAAGACCTATGGCTACGTTACAAGGCAAACCTATGAAGAAATAATGGAATATGATGGGATGAACTTAAATCCCATTGTGACTTTAGCAGTTGGCAAGGAGGCATGCCATGTATACCTCTACTTGCAACCAAAGCTAAAGGATGGTAAGGTGGTCGAAGTGCGCGACACAACTCTCACACCACCACCATAAGGGAAAATGGTTACAAGGATGCCAACAAAGAAATACAAGTCGGAGCCCGTCTAACAAAAACACCAATAAGAGTAAGAAGAAGAAGAGAAGGAAGACATTCAACTGGACCACAACTTTAGGAAAAGGAGGCAACTGGAACATGAAGAAGCTTCGGCACACACCCATCCAAGAACACCTATAACAAGCCTAACTGAAACCATGCATGCCCCTAGTCTGGAAGAGGAAGGGAAAAATGAAGAAACCATAAGTTCAGAAGAGGATTTAAAGGAAGAAGAGAATATTCAAGTTATTCATATTATAGAGGAATAAGAGATCGCACATTCTGAGCATGAACAAGAAGAATCTAAGTGCGAAGAACATGAGAAGGAAAAGAAGCATGAGTGAGAGGAAAGTGATCAAGGCACAAGAGAGGACACCAGTCCTAAGCAATTTGATGTTGCGTAGGAAACACCTTAAGAGCGGGCATCGGGACCAAGTCCTGGAAATTCATCAAGAAGAACAAAGAGACACTTACCTTCTCACCCTTGCATGGTGTATAGAAATGAAAAATTCAAAGTCATCAGGGCCATATTTCAAAGCTCTATAGAGGTCGTTGAACTATCTTTTGGGGACATGTTGGACAAGTCCAAATCTCATGTTAGGAAGCACAAGTTGTTTTCCTTTGCAATACAAAATCGCATTGAGAATCCTAAATTTGAGTTAAACGAAGAGGCTATGGATGAGTTTTAAGGGAAGAAGGACCCATCAAAGACCCTTCCAATTTTTGTCTTTACACAACTTTTGGATGCATAGGAAAGTAATGCCTTGATAAATATGGCCAATGAGGTCGCACGTTGAAATATCAATAAAGGATCCACATTGCGTAATGCAAAGGTCAATTTTGAGGATGTAATCCGAAAGAATAAAAATTTGGCCTCAAAATTAAATTAGGCCAAAAAGAGGGAAACCGATGTAAATGTCAAAAAAAGTGAAATTATGAATACCATCATGTACCCATGTCTTGAAGTAATTGTGGAGGCCAATCTTGATGGAAACATGATGATTGAAAACTTGGGAGAGTTGGTCAATCTGCTAGTAATAAGGGCAAACAGAGCACGAGAACAAATCGCGAAGGAGTTGGCGATGGAAAACCAAGGAAATATTGATCAAAGAATAAGAGACTATGAAGAGCTTGACGCGGAAGTAAGGGAGACCGTGCAAAAGGAAAACATATCCTTATCAAGTTTAATGATACCTCTATTATAGATGTGCGTCTTGCAGAAGAGGAAGTAAAAATAAGTCTACACCAGGCCTCATTATATACACGGGATAAGGCAACGTGTGCTAAATTTTTGCAAGAGGAAAATGAAATGAAGAATATTATCAAGAGTAATCATGAGAAGTTTGAGGAAAGGTTAGGAGAGCTTCATGATATGGTAATGAGCAGGGGAGATGTCCTGGAAGAACTAACTTCTGAATGGAACAACATTTTGAAGGAATTATAGGAGAAGGCCGGAGGACTAGTCATGGGTAACATACCTAACATTTTGGTATTATTTCCAACAAGGTCAGATAAGGCGCTTGAGGAATGGAAGAGGTTGGAAGCAACCATCAACACATAACTCCTAAAACTCCTGTAGATACCCCGAGTCAAAATTTTTTAGTTGCGTGCGGGCATACATTATTTTTACAAATTATTTTTTCATACATTCTTCATTCAAAATTCTTTTGGATATTACCCACATTATTTAAGACAAGATTCCTTATTCTTTATTCATTCATTCATTCATGTATTTTTGAAGACGAACAATATACCTATTGCGGGGTAATGTTGGGCCATAAAATTGACTAAGTCTGATAAATGCACGAAGGCCTAAGGATGAGTGCAAGGGTTCGCATGGAATCATGAGTAAAGTATTTACAAGGTTTGATACAAGTGCACAAAGGTTTGCACGGGAGAAATGAAGTAACACACACAAAGGGTTGTGCACATAAGCAATTAATATAAATAGTTAGTCGGATTTCTAAGGTAGGCTAAAAATAGGAAAAAGCACGAGTTGATGTGATTGACAAGGAAAAGATAAGAATAGAGAAAAGTGTGGATAAAGCATGTGCAATGCCAATAATAGACTTGAACCATGCATGAAGGAGGTAGGTATATTTATAGCACATGTGGTGGAGGCTAGTTATAACACATAGGATAAAGATGGAATTTGCAGTTATAAAGCATGTCATTTAAAGAAAACCACATGCAATACATCTAAATATATAAAGTGCGAGTTAGAAGTTTACACAAGATAGGTATCGAGAGTAATCTAAGTTTAGATTAAAACATGTAAGTGGTGAAGGGCAAGTTCTCACCCTATATATATTTGTGATTATCCATGTATTGAGTCAGTCCAAATAGAGTTCGAGTCTATGTACGAGTCTTACTTTGCGCATGAATATGTGAATGGAGGTTAGACGAGCCTATCATAATGTAACACATCATGAGTATAATGAATACAAGATATTTTGGTTGATGATCAATTGTCTTTGCACATATTGTAGTAGGTCATAATATTCACATGGTATATATTTGCATGTTATGTTAACCATGTTTGCAGGAACCATATCTTGATTTCCGCCCTACAAAGAACTCAGAGGATTTGTGTGAACTTCAGGTGAGCGCTTAGACCTATGTCTGAGTGAGGTGCTAGCGTAATCGAATATGTTGTGTTGATTTACAAGACTGCAACACGAAAAATATGTTAATGGTTTACTCTTATAGAGTGTTGTTTGATAAAAAAATATATAAAGACATATATCATTATATATGGAATTGGGAATTATGGATAATTTATATTGATTTGTAATGGTAGAAGGCTTGGATTTGCTAAAAAATATTTTGGAAGTTAATTCATTCCTTAAATAATAATTTATAGGTTAACCTTACTTCAAAGTACTTTATTGCTAGATATATTAAAGAATAAGAAAAATTGACCCATTATACATCTCTAGTGTATGGATTTATGCTAATATTATATAATATTCCTATAGTTTGGATAGTTAGGTTGAAAATGTTATTATACATTTGAAGAAGTGGGTTATAAAATTGGTAACCCTCATAACACTATATATTCTTTTGTAAGATTTTCTAGGCACACATAATCTCCATAACTATCTCAAAGGCTATACACATCAACATTATTACGTGTGGCCCTATCCGATAATGTTTCCATGAGCTCTTTTACGAGGACTCAAATAACCAAATTTTAAATGAGGTTGAGAGAAATTATTATCAATATATGGATGGTTTAGGAAATGATTAACTTATAATTATATGAAGAAATGACATAAATTACTTTTTTCCCCATTATATTTGTCTATGTCTATAGTCATATGCAATTAGTTGTAGATGCTTGTAGTAATCATAGCTTTCACATTGATATTTGTTTTTGGTAAATTGATATCAAAGTAACTTATATGTGAGATTTTGTGTGACACATAGAGAGAAATTTGTCAACCTATAGGTGAAATAAGAGAGATGAACCTTTAATATTTCAAAAATATATCCAAGAAAGCATTAATGTGAAAGTTGGAAATGCCCAATTTATCAAAGATAACTTTAATATGAATGTTTTGGATACCCAATTTATCTTAAACATGTAGTCAACAATGATGGTTTTCATGGTACAAATTGGAATAACTTGTATAGTTGGTATACGAACTCGTTCAATGGTTAAAGACCTTGCATATATTTGAAAATTTTTAGTGTTATTGTATGCTAATTCAAAGACAACCCATAAGAATATGTAATTTTATTCCTCAATGCAACTACTATTATTACTGAGAACATTGGAAAGATCCTTCTATGAGAATGTTTTCTAGAGGAAGTATAGTCCAAGTTTCACCGCCCCCACCACATCTATAAGCCGAGACATCTCTTAACCAGCGATTTTATTTTCCTCCCCTATAAGTTCGAATAGGGACTTCAAATCCCTTATTAAATTTGTTGGAAATCCCTTACGAATGAAGATTTCCCTCGATCCCATATAAGATATATAAATGTGGGGGGGGGGGGGGTAAAATTGGTTGGAGAGAACGGCTATAGTGGAACTAATTTATGACTGTGTCCCCTTTCCCCAACAATTAATAGTGTGAGAATGTATAAAATATGCTAACAACTTCCTTCTTATGTGATCACCCCACAATCTTGTATTTGTGATGAATTTTGATGGCCGAATGCTTAGATGTCACTTTTGAGAGATTTATCATAAAATTGTTAGAAACCATAATCCCAATAACCACATTGAATGTTGTCCTTGTTTTTTTTTTTTGAATTTTTAAATGTGAATGGTCCAGTTTTTTGGTGCCCAACTTTGAACTATTTGATTATGTTGTTTGGTGGTTGGTAATATGGACATGACAAAAATAGGAGGCAATGCTTTGGCTTCCACTTTTTAAGTTTTGAAGCCACAATTTTTTGGAAAGTTTTATTTCCAACATGTGCTAAAAAACAATAAAGGGGAGAGAAGAAGAATAACATGTTGCAGAATTCATAGAACAAAACATCATTTCAAAATAACATGTTGCAAAATAATAGTACGTTTTACAAGTAACTTGTCCGAGAACATAACAACTCAAAAATATGGTATATTAAACCAAATAGGCTCCAAACTTGCTTAGTACTAGAAAAAAGAAGGGGACACAAAAATACATAGCAATAACATTTGGGAAGAAAAATAGAGCAACAAAGATAGGAGGAATACAACAATAACAGTAACTTATTTGTAATCATTTGAATGTTTTTGTTTATATATAATCTTCGTGATGTGAAATTGTTTGTTGTGCAATAAATTTTTTTGTGTATGAATATTTAACTCATTTTGGTGCTCTCCTATTTTTAGAAGATTTGTGCATTTTTTAAATTTCATTTTCCCCAAAATTTAGTATCACAGCTTGGTCTATTGATTTAAGAAGGTTATATACTACTTTGTTTAGTGGTTGTAAGTGATAGTAAAACTTGGTAGTACCTTCCAAATTTTGATGGTAGAAACTATGATGTATGGTCAAATAAAATGAAGACCATTATGATTGCTAATGATTTGCAGGATTTTGTTTTGAGCGGGTTTACAGATGTGACAAAATAAGCAACATATGCAACACTGTCATATGCTTAAAAATCTCAATTGAAGGATTCTAGTGTAGATACCAGTTTTTGGTATAGCGCCTCTCCGTCATCTCACGTTAATGCAATTTCCACTCTCACTTTTATTTTTCTTAAATTTAAATAAAATCCCATCCATTTGCTCACCTTATTTAATTAATTATCAAATGGGCTCCATGTGGACCCATTTGATAATTCAGATTTTGGCATTATCCCCCATCTCTCACAAATTATTCATAACATGGGCAATAATGCACCCATCTGACATCCCACTCTAAAAATTCAAAAAGAGAATACATTATTTCACCTAAAATCCCCACCTCTTATCACATCCTATATTTTTCTTTACTTTAAGTCAAATTGTGAGCCCCACGTGATCACATCACTTCTTTTAATCAAGGTTACTTTACTCAACCCTGAGTATCTTTTAACCTGCAGTCTAACCTCACCATTAAGCTATAAATATGGGTTTTCCCCCATATTTTAAGGACCTGGATTGACTAGACCGGAGGAAATAAGTTAGAAAATCTAGGAAAATGTTGTTTTGAACTCTTATCTTCTTTTTTATTATTTTTATCCTTATGATGTCCTCGTAATGACACTATAATCCCCACGATACTCTGCCCATGATTCATTAGTTCACGTAGCATGGTTCCTATTGCACATTATGTTCGGATTAGATTGATAGCACCATCTACACATCCACGACATCAGGTTCTTTTGTTTATCAGCTTGCATTTTATCGATTTATCTTGTATTTTATCATTATTCTATATCATGTGGGGGTTGACATCCTCCAAGGGAGTTAAAATCCTCTTGGAACCGAGACTGTCTAGGAAACCCCTGCATATTGTTATCTAATCTTATCTGTTTCAATCTTGCATATCTAACTTCTTTTATCAAACATCTATCTTCTTTCCACCCGTAAATCCACATTTACATCTGAGGTCCTAAACCCTCCATCCTTCGAAGTTGCTGGTGGCTTGCTGTATCGGCCTTCACCCCGCTCGAGAATGAAGTTTCATGTATAACAACTAGAAGGAAAAATACAAAGGCTATGAGTCTATTGAATATATAACATAAACATGTATGGTTCCAAGCAGTTGTTGTGATAACCAAAAAATAGTTGTAACTAAATGTAATTGCTCCTCTTCTCAATAAAATGAGTCTACCTAGGTCATTCAAATCAATGCATTTTTTCCTTCTCTACTTCTTTCTTCTCTTTGCATATACTAACATTGGTATTAGAGCCTCAAAGGTTGCAGTTTGAGGAAGCATTCAAGAGGTACAAACAAAAAATTTGAGGAAGCCCTAATAGGGCACACATTTGGAAAAATGTGAAGGTATTTGAGAAAAATACTAGACACAAGGGAAAACTGAGGGCACAAAAATCATGCAAGTCATTTATCAGTCACGAGGGGCATAAAAAAGTCGTGGTTTGAGTGTCTAATTTGTGGATCTGTTCACGAGGGTAGAAAAGAGGAAAACATGGGAAGGAAAATAAAAAATGTGTATTTGTCAAAGGCATGGGTTCATAAACCCAATGTGAACACAAATGTTCCCTAGTTGTGTAAAGTGACCAGAGTCGTTAAAACCCAATTTGCTGTTGAAAGAAATACATTGAACAAACATTGTGGCAGAGGTAATTCGAAGACAATACAGTCAATTGAAGAACATACATTACACGAGTTCGTGGATAGGGAAATTGTGGAAGAAAAAGTCTTGTGGGAGGAAAGAATGGAGTCGTGTGAGTAGAGGTAAAGTCTGGGAGAATAAGATTTATTAAAATAATTTTCTATAATTTTTCTCCTCTTGCCATGTATAGGCTGTTTGATACTTTCCACGTATTTGCATAAAGTGGTTTTGATTTATTTTATGGGAAAAATAATTTATTTCCATTTTTATTATTTTCATAATAAAATGGTGAATATTTCGAATCTTATTCTACCTGACTCACAAAAGTTAACAGGCATTAATTTCAATGTTTGGAGTCATAAGATTTTAATGGTTACAGAGTTTCATGATTGTGATAAAATAATCATGGGTGATGAAAGTCGACCAACAAAAAACTTCACGGATTATGAAAAATGTCATAAAGAAGCGTTATTACTCCTCAAGTTATCGGTGTCAGATGATTTGATACCAGAAGTGCGGAATTCTACTATAACAAGCATGTTGTGGACCAGTTTGAAGGATAAATATCAAACATCAGAAAAGAGTCAGGTTTTATACCAGAAAAATATGCTCTTTTTCGTAAAATTACAAGAAGGTGGATCACTATCTGAGCACCTACTTCAGATGAAAGATCTCCAAGGCCAGTTGTCTTCCATAAATAAAAAGGTGGATGATGATGATATGGTGGATTTGGTTCTAAATATCTTTCCTTCTTCGTATGAGTCATTTGTGGAGGCACTTCATTTAATGGCAGAGAGTCAGACTCTTACGTTTGACAAGGTGAGTTCCTACTTGTTACAAAAGGAATGAAGATAGACACATGCTCAAGAGTCCACTTCTGGACAATCTGAGAGTGCTTTTGCTACTTAGTCTAAAGGAAAGTGTAAACGGCAAGATGAGACATCCTTTTCCTCTCCTAAATATCAAGTAAAATGTTTTTATCGTCACAAACTTGGTCATGTGAAGAAGGACTATTGGAAACGACTCAATGCCCTGAAGAAGCAAAAGGGGCAGACACATGTGGCTATAGTTGAACATGAGTCCAAAGAACAATATGTTGTCATGGCATCTTGCATGGGTAATGAAAACCCTACTTGATGTTGGTTCTTTGATTTTGGAGCATCATGACATTTCACATGTCAAAAATATTGGTATGTCAATTTCAATTCTTGTTCTTTTGATTCAGTTACTTTAGGATATGTAAGATCACATGTTGTAGAGGGTATTGGGGATGTTCGTATTATGCTAAATAATAATACCAGATTGCTTGTAAAAAAAGTTAGATATGTGCCTAACATGAATAAGAACTTGTTATCTATCAGTCAACTAACTGATAATCCCAATATCCCTATAAAATTTTCTGGTAAACAATGTATTGTGTCTGACATCAAGCAAAATAAGGTTGTTACCCTGGGAATTGGGCATGATGGTCTATATAGACTTGTTGATCATGCCACAGTCAACTTGCATGCCTTAGTTGTGGAAGGCAATACCAATGTTTTATGACACGAAAGATATGGCCATCTCAACCTTCAATATTTATCCCGCTTTCATAGATCCAACATGGTTGTTGGTTTGCCTCATATTAAGGAGAAACAAGATATGTGTGCTTGTTGTTTTGTAGGAAAAAAAAATCAGAAGCCTTTTCCCTTTGAAGGTGCTTGGCGTGCAAAGGGGATCTTGGATCTTGTACATGTAGATCTATGTGAGCCATCGTGGAAGCCTTACAGAGTCCTTGGTGCACGTTATTTTCTCTTGTTGGTGGATGATTATTCTCAGAAGATGTGGGTCTATTTTTTGAAGAAGAAGTCTGATTGTTTTGCTTCTTTTGTCAAGTTCAATGCCTTGGTGGAGAATCAAACCAGCTGACGGATCAAGACTTTGAGATCTGATAATTGGGGTGAGTTTACTTATAAAATATTTGCATATTTTTGCAGTAAAGAAGAGATTCAACGCTAGTTGACAACCCCTTATACCCCGCAGTAGAATGGGGTGGTAGAACGGAGGAACAAAGCCATCATGGAGATGGCTCGATGCATGATGCACAATTGAGGAGTTCCCTATAAATATTGGGGAGAAGCTGTTAACAAAACTATTTATATACTCAATTGGAGTTGCAAAGCTTTGCAGGACATCACATTGGAGGAAGTTTGGTCCACCATCAAACCGAATGTATCAACATTTCATGTTTTTGGTTCAGTTGCTTATACTTCGGTTCCTAATAATAAGAGAAGTAAATTAGATATTAAATGTTCTAGATATTTTTTTGCTGGTTATAGTGATCAATCTAAAGCCTATAGGTTGATTGATACTTCCACTAATAATATCATTATTAGTCAAGATGTTGTTGTAAAAGAAACAAAATATTTCTTTGGTTGTAATCAGCAAGGGGACCGGCTGAGGGGTAGTGATCAATAAGGGGTCATAACAAAGTTTGGTACTCTTTCCTTACCTGATCATGAATCCAGTTCTTCTCATACTCCTCCACAGACTCCAGGACAGTTTGTCCAATCTCCCACTGAGTTTTTTGAGTCTCCAGGAAATCAACTTGCATTGGTTTATCCTCTAGAAGCACCACAACTAGCCACCACATATTTAGTTCAGTGGAGGCCTAAGTGGTTTTACTCCACTATTCATGGTTTGAGGAAGGAAGAATTGTCTTCTCTCTTAGATGGAAAGTCTTGCCGGATTGGTAAGAAAATTGATTATTCTAAGCACACTTAATTTTCTCTTACTTTTGATCTTCTTCATATTCACGAGCCATATAAATACTCTGAAGCACCATGAATACTGGAATGGGAAACTACCATGCAACTAGAGTATGATGCCTTGATTAAAAACAATACCTGGAAGTTTGTGCCATTACCTCTAGGGGAACACACTATTGGCTGTAAATGGGTGTATAAAATCAAGTGCAAAGCAAATGTTACTTTGGATAAGTACAAAGCTCGACTAGTTGCAAAAGGATTTTCGCAATAGGAGGGGATAGATTATGAAGAAACATTTTCTCCTACTGTAAAGATGGTCACTTTTCGACTTCTTTCTTTTGTAGCTCAGTTTAGTTGGAAAGTATAGCAAATGGATGTCAAAAGTGCTTTCTTGAATGGGTATTTGGAGGAAGAAGTGTATATGACACAACCTGAGGGTTTTCAAGCTTGTGGTAATGAGAATCTGGTATGCAGATTGATTAAGTCCTTGTATGGACTTAAGCAGGCTCCTCGAGCATGGTTCATAAAAATAGATAAACATCTCAGAGATTCAGGCTTCACATGGAGTCATTTTGATCTGAATCTCTATGTCAAAAGAAATGATGATGACATTGTGATTCTTATTGTGTATGTTGATGACCTTGCCATCACCGGCAGTGGAGATGCTGCGATTCATAAGGTAAAATCAGATTTATGTGTTTCTTTTGACATGACTGATTTAGGCCTCCTTCACTATTTTCTTGGTGTAGAATTCTAGCAACTTGATCACTTGATTTTCATTTCTCAAGTTAAGTATGCCACTAACCTGCTACAAAAATTTCAAATGTATGATTGTAATTCTTCTTCTACACAAAGGAGGTAGGGTTGAAACTCTCAGCTCATGATGGTTCACCATCAGTTGATGAATCATTATACAGACAATTGGTGGGTAGTTTGATCTATCTAACAACTACATGACCATATCTATGCTTTGCTGTCAGCTATCTCTCTTGGTTTTTATCTAAATCGAAACTCATTCACTAGGGAGAAAAAAAATGAGTTCTACGATATGTCAAAGGAACTCTTGACTTTGGCATTCTATATCAGAGAATTATAGATTTCAGGTTGATTGGCTATACTGACTTTGATTGGGGAGGATTTGTAGATACTCGACGAGCTACCACATGATATATCTTCTCTTTTGGTTTAAGAGTTGTTTCTTGGAAAAGTAAACTTCAGCCTACTATTTCCATCTCTTCTACGGAAGCAGAATACAAGGCTATTGTTAGTGCCAGTTGCGAAGCAATATGGCTTTGTGTAGAGCCATAATTTTTTTTCAAATGCAAGCACACTAAATTTTTAGATTTTATACGTAATGCACAACTAAATATTTCAAGTGTATATTTCATAACTATATATTATGCAGATTTCTAAACAAAACAACACCTTCCAACAAGAGACATTGGAGTAAAAATTTCATGGTTTCATTTCGATCTCAAATGATAATATTACAAGATTTTAGCAACAATAAAAATAAAAACTTTCTTAGTAAAGACCAAAGTTTACAAGAAGCAATAAGTACAATAATGGTTATTTACAAGAGTGTATAGACTTGACAAGCCACATTTATTTACAAAGTGAAGGCAATGTCCTCCAAAGATGAAGAAGATCAAGATGGAAAGATGCTCCACTATCTCCAACTTGAGCTCCAAACTCCAATACTCCTACAAGAATCCAACTCCAAGAGAACATGGCTTGTTTACCACCCAACCAATAGGCATCATCACATGCCTTTCCATGGTTGGAAGTCATGCTAGCCTCCCCCAAGCCCAAGGGAGAGAGGAACTAGCTTCCACAATGTGCACAAGTATAATGGGGATTTACATACCACAAAAAAAACATAAGACCATTTAACCACTTACTACACATGAAAACAACAACATGAGGATAACAAGGTCAACCTCACAAGGGGGAAGAGAAGAAGTAGGATGCCCAAATCAAAGGTTTCCAACCATAGGAGCACCAACAAAACATGTTTACACAACTCCTTATACCTCCTAATCATTCACCCTCCTTATTCCTCCTTTATGCCATAGTAATCCTTCTTGGGAGGATTTTCAAACCCAAAAGGGTTTCCTCACCAAGAACGGGGAAAGGTTCAAGCCATATGGACCTTTCTCCCACCTCAAACCATATGAGGGGATGAGAAGGGACCTTCATGGCTTGACCAACAACCATGAGGTTTGAGAGGGAAATCCCTCTTTCTTCCCCTACATTCTCCAAAAACCATCAATCCAAATGATGGTGGAGAGAAAACAAACGAAACAACAAGAACAAGAAATAACTACATTCACCATACACTTCACAATACATCATTTCACACACTATTATATTGATCAAGCATAGTTTACAAGATAAACAAAACTAAGAAGGAAAAAGGTTAAGAATCCTACCTCTATAATGCTTTCCAAGACTCTAAGCTTTTCCCTTTGTCCAAGCTCACCTCCAAGCTCCCCAAAATTTTCCAAGTGCTCCAAAAAATGAACCAAGAAGACCCCTTCCTTCCACATGAGGAAGAATAAAAAGAGGAACCCAAAAGTTTCCTCACCAATGGGAAGGTGACAAGTGTCACCCACTCTCCTCTCAAGAGTCAACGATTCCAAATACCAAATAAGTAAGAGTAAACTCACCTTTAATCCCTTATCACCCAAAATACTAAAAACTAAAATAAAACAAAGTGGAGCAACTTTTAACAATTTCACACAACCCAACCATCTTATATGGATGGTGATTAAAGAGGGAAAAATGGGAGGGAAACTCCCTCCAAACCTTGGGAATAAGCCCCCTACGTATTAGGTAGGGTCCAAGGGCCCATTTTCATGCTAAGGGAACTCCCAAACTCAAAAGGGGTCTCTAAAAATGCCCAAAATAACCCAATTTCGGGTTTGGCATGCTTGGGCACAAGGGTAGAGGGTGTGGGTTCCACCCAAGGTTCACATGTGGTCCCCAATCCCTTCTACCAACACACACACACTTTCCCAAAACCAACACTTAAACTAAGATGAGCTCATTAAACCTCTAAGCTAGTTTAATTAATAAAACACACCCTAAACCTAATTAATTTCACAAAACATAATTACATTACAATTGAGGGGTTCACCTATGGTGCCCAAATAAAAAATCTATTCTAAGGCCTCAAACATTTAGCATGGTTAGGAATCAGCCCGTGGGCTGCTTGTGCACAATTGCGTAGCTGCCCTGAAACCCATGCTTTCCTATACCTGTCACCTGCACACTCATTGCACACATTAACTACATCTGTCCAATATAATAAACATCATCTACACATCACAAATTCAATCTAACTTATAATGTCCTAACATTATTAAACAATTGATAGTGCAATGCATACAATTATTCACATAGTTTGCCATGAATCACCACCAAATAAAATTACAACGACATACACTTAGGTTAGCATGAAAATTACCATCATTAAATCCAGAACACTATATCATTGATCAAATAAACCACAAGAGACTAACAACTAACCAATAAATCTATCATATAACCTTGTTAGTGCCATCAACATCATAAGAAATATATCAATATATGAATCTAGTCTAATTGGCGCTATGCGCCCAAAATGCCATAATGTCCATGATGATAAAATATCATAGTGAAATGTCCAAAGTCTATCAGAGTCTCAATCAAAACATGTCTAGGAATAAAGGAACCAACAGATAACTGGAGCTATAAAAATGTGGGCACTACATCCCCCTCTCATAGAATTAGATTTCCTTCTAGAAGTCATTGGAAGAGATTGGGATATCTAGCCCTCAATGGTGTAGCATCCTCCCAGGTAGCTGATGACTCGTCATATCGGTCCTACTGCACTCTAACCTGGTCCAATTCTCGAACTCGAAGGGCCAACCTCCAGTGCTCTAGTATGCGTACGGGTCCAATCTCCACTGCCCTCCGTCCTCTACCTGTAATGCCGACCAATCCAAAACTTGAGAAACATCTGGTACATATCTACGTAGTACAGAAACATGAAAAACATCATGGGCCCGTGTAAGATGTGGTGGCAAAGCTAGGCGATAGGCAATTGGACCGATGACCTCAAGAATATCAAAAGGCCCCACAAAACGAGGTGATAGCTTAGAACCCTTTCCATAACGGATCAGACTCTTATGAGAACGAACTCTCAAGAAGACTTTGTCATCCACTGAGAAGTGACGATCGATCCTCTTGGTGTCTACATACGCCTTCTGGCGTGCTCTAGCCTGCTCAAGACGCTACCAAATTAGAACAACCTGCTGCTCTAAATCCTGAAGATAAGCTAGCCCCAAAATAATCCTGTCATCTAGTCTATCTCAGCTCAAAGATGTCCTGCAAGGTCGTCCATACAAAGCCTGATAGGGAGCCATGCCAATGGAGCTATGATAATTGTTATTGTAGGAAAACTCAACTAAATGAAAATAATCTTCCCACTTCTTCTACTGGTCCATCACATACATCCTCAACATGTCCTCAAGAACCTGATTAACTCTCTCTATCTGCCCATCTATCTCTAGATGATATGCCGAACTGAAATTAATCTGTGTGCCCAAGGCTTCCTGAAAAGAAGTATCCAGAAAACTGATGTGTAGATGGTGTCTCTGTCATTGATGATCATCTTTGGAATCCCATGCAATCTAACAATGTCCTCCATGAACACTTTGGCAATGGCCTGTGCATTATAGGTAACCTTGTTTGGCGAGAAATGCGCAACCTTGGTCAACTTATCCACAGTGACCATAATGGCATCATGACGATAAGAGGACATAGGAAGTTCCTACTATGAAATCCATGGAGATCACATCCCATTTCCACTCGAGAATATTGTGAGGGTATAAGAGTCCTACGGGATGAGAATGCTCTGCTTTGACTCTCTGACACTCAAGACAATGTGCTACAAAATATGCTATGTCCCGATGAAGACCTGACCAATAATATAACTCTCTCAAATTGGCATGCATCTTCTTCACTCCTGGATGTGCTGGGTATGGGGCTCGATGAGCCTCAGTAAGGATGAAAATACGCAGATCATCCTGCCTTAGGCACGTAAATGTGCCTATGGAACTGAAGCAAACCATCTGACTCTAACATGCATCCTGAATATCTGCCCTCAAAAGAACCCTGAGAATTTGACATCTGCTTAGCACCCTCATAAAACCTATCCTCTGGAAAGATACTCAAGTATTCTACCTCTCAAATCTGACTGCAAGTGTCAAAGAAGTCAAGCACATGTCATCATCTACTCAGTGCATCTGCCACAACATTTTCCTTTCCTTTGATATACATGTACCTCCATGTCATACTCACATATGAACTCCATACTTCGTCCATTGACGAGCATTGAGGTTCAGCTGAGAGAAGATATGATGTAAGCTAGAATGATTCGTCCTCAAGATGAAAGGTCTGCCCAAAAGGAAATGCCGCCATACGCACAAGTGCGATGAACAACTGCTGCAAGCTCTAAGTCATGAGTAGGATAGTTAAGCTCGTAGTCCTTGAGCTTACGAGACTCAAAAGCAATTAACCCAATGATCCTACATAAGAACTGGTCCCAAACCCTCTAGTGATGCATCAGTGCAAACAACAAAATCCTCTGTTGGGTCTAGAACTGCCTAAGATGGGAGCACTGTGGTTAGCCTTTCCTTAAGCAACTAAAAGGCCTGCTCACATTTTTCTGACCAATCAAACTTCTATCCCTTTCCTCTGAAGAGAATTAATAGGGTGAGCAATCCTAGAAAAGTCCTTCACAAACCTGTGGTAATACCTTGATCTAAACCCATGAAGCTGCTCACCTCAGTGATTGATGTGGATGCTAGCCAATCCAAGATAGGTTGAATCTTAGAGGGATCTATGGAGATACCCTCACCTGATATGATATGACCCAAGTACTGAATATCTGTCTGAAAGAAGATACATTTTTCCAAGTTCCCATACAACTTCTACTCTCTCAAACCCTGAAGTGTCTGCCTCAAATTCTCCTCATGTTCCTTCTCGGAATGAGAATAAATGAATATGTCATCAAGGAACAATAATACAAAGTGATCTAGAAATTTCCTGAATACTCCATTCATGAGGCTCATGAAGATAGCTGGGGCATTGGTCATACCAAATGGGACCACTGTGAACTCATAAAGGCCCCTAACGTGTTGTGAAATGCTATCTTATGAATGTCTGCATCTGAATATGCGCAACTGATAGATACCCTGATTTGAGATCGATTTTGGAGAACACTCTAGCTCCCCACATCTGATCAAAACAATGTCATCAATCCTAGGGAGCAGATAACTGGTTCTTTATGGTGACCTTTATTGAGCTGTATGAAGTCTACACAAATCTTGAGAGAACCATCCTTCTTCTTCACAAAACTAACTAGCGCCCCCATGGAGACACACTAAGGTGACTAAGACCCTTCTCTAACAACTCCTCTAATTGAATTCTTGAGCTCATGAAGCTCTGAAGTTGTCATCCAATAGGGTGCCCTAGAAACTGCTGCAGATCCAAGCACTAAGTCAATGGTGAAATCCACCTCCCTACTAGGTGGTAAACCTGGAAGCTCTCCTGGAAACACATCTGCATATTCCCTCAAAACTGTGTGATCATCAAGGGGTGAATGCTCTGGATTACTGTCCGAACGATCACTGATAGTGATAGAAAATAACTGGAAACCCTTACACATGCTCCGCTTGAGTTGCTTAGCTGAGATCATACGCAAGGAAATGGTTCTTTGCATCCCTAAAATCACAACTGCACTACCCAAATCATCCTGACACTCAATGACCTTATTTTCTGTAATCCACCTTGGCTTCGATGAGTCTCGAGCCAGTCCATACCCAAACACTACCTGATAGGATCCTAAAGGAATAACTCGGAGGTCAAGTGTAGTGGAGAAGACTCCCAAATCGAGTACACAACTCTCCACATATGATTCCACAGACGAATTTAGCCCCAGAGGCCAAGCTCAACCTACCAACTATCTAGATTACCTAGCCACCACTAGCCCACACTGGTCTACAATAGAAGGAGATATATAAAGAATCAGAAGCACTCTGAATCAAAAAAGTACTGAGATAGAAATACCCCTGATAGTACCTATCAACTCAATGACTGTGGCCTGATGCTCAACCTGGCGGTTGTCAACCGCTGCATATACACGATGGGCATGGGTCCCACATCACCCACCATCTGCTCAGATCTAGGAGCTCTCTGCATATCCATAGTAGTGGGCTTGTGCGAACACATACACACATAATGGTCTGGAGCCCCAAAAATAAAACATCCTCCTATACCCCTCTGAGATGGGGTCACTCCTATACTCTGGCAAACTGAACCTACCGGTCTAACCCTAGCAGACTACTGCGAATGAGCTGGCTGTGAGTGATGAGTACCCGGACCTCCTGTCTTTAGACCCACCAAAACCACCTCTAGACCCACCTCGCTGAAAACTATGAGTCTGTCTACCCATTTGATGCTGGTGTCCCTAATGCTGTGTCTGCTATGATGGGTGTGGAGGAGCTCTCGATGTTGCTGGAGAGGACTAGAATCCTCCTCTAGGGGGTGGTACTACTCCCTGTGCTCTCTGACTCTGGAATGCCTAAACATGTCCTGTAACTTGCTCCTATTTCTTTCTCTGTGCTCCTGAGCCTTGGTCCTATTCTCCTTAGCCAAGTAGGCCTTCTCAACGGCCTTCTCAAGTGTGGGAGGAGATAACATCCTGACAGCTCCTGCTATATCTACATTCAAGCCACGAATGAACCTGTTTACCTATGCAACTTCTTATCTTGCAGGTAGTCTACATACTGCAAGAGATCCAAGAACCTACTCTCATACTGTGCCACTGAGCCAGAAACCCTGTCGTAAGTTGTGAGAACTCATCGATCCTCTTCTGTACAAAATGCTCTGACATATACCAGGGCCTTGAATCACTCCTCGAACAACTCCCAGGTCATTGTATCTCGAGTCAAATGGAGATTTCACTCCTCATTCCTCCACCAAATGCTTGTTGCATCTCAGAGGAGATGTATGGCGAACCTGGCTTTGACATGTTGCTCTCTATGAGAGTGCAAGCCAAAGTAGTTATCCAAGCTAAGGAGCCAGGACTCTGCCCCAAAGCCGTCTGTCAAACCAGTAAATGTAGGTGGTATGAAGGTGAAGAAGGTTCTCAAATCACACTGCCTGTGTCTCGATTCCTGGTGATGTGGTCTAACAGGTGAAAGAGGTCGCCTATCTCCAAATGTTCCCTCGAAGTTATGTGACTAGCTGTGACGAAACAAGGCCACCCTCTCGCCAAGGCATGGAAGGGTCTGCGTGACCTCTTTCATCTCGGAATGTCGTGCTCAGGTGGTTTTGGATGTGTGTCCTCGCCAACCAACTCCTCGTCTCCCAACTAAATGTCCTCCTCTATCGGCACCTTGTGGTGGTGGAAGGCGCTCTAGTACGACACCTATCAGCTGCTGCAGGGTCTCCAATATTTGAGGCCCAAAATCGGGGGCCGGTGGCTCCCGTGTAGGTTGCACTACGTCTTGAACCTCGAGCCGATCGTCCCCTCTTGGGTGCCATCCTGCACCCGAGGTAAATAAATAAAAAATTGAAAAAATGGTTCATAATGTGTGTATATATATATATATATATATATTTGGTTATTTATATTTTATTATTTATTTATTTATTTATTTTTTAAAATTACGGAAAGCGTTAATTATTTATTATCATTATTATTTATTTATTTATTATTATTATTATTTTTTTGAAGTGTTCAATATTTATTAAGGCTTTGCTTAAGCCTCTCATGTTAATAATTAATTTATATTAATCAGTAATTTACCCAAAAACAAGTAAACATTAACAGAATAATAACTTAATCTGTTTTTACCCTATCAAACTTCCTAAGGTCATGATTAAAATAATACACTCCTAGCAAGTAAATAGTCTTCCTCCCTCTTAAAATTTTCCTTACACACTCTTTAAATTTAATTTTATTTTCCCCCTTTTTAATTTAATCTACCCACACTCCCCTCTTTTATTTATTTATTTATTTTCATTCCCATCAAATTTCCCATAGCTTTAAGTTGTGCAGGATTTAAGGTGCACCCTAGGATCAAACTAATATTGGCCCTTGATTTTAAGATGCTCTAGAAAAACCCTAATCCATCTTTAACTTATCTTTTTCTTTCTTTTCCATTTGGTTTCATTTTTATTTTTATTTTTATTTTATTTTCTTTTGTGTTTTCATTTCATTTTCTCTTGCAGGTGGAGGAGCCATGGAGGAGGAGCTATGGAAACTTGTTTAATTCTTATGTATTTTTTTTTTTTGTGAATCCCTAAATCCAATCTCCCCCCCCCCCCTTTTTTAATACATAATTTATTTTTATTTTTGTTGCAGAGGGGTGAGGAGTCGGCTGCACACAAGGGGGGAGGGGTTGCACGGGTGAGGAGGCGCGGACAAGGTGTGCAGCGTCGTGAGGGTGGGGGCAGGGATGCGGACAGGGCACAGGGTAGGGCTCGCGGGGGTGGGGGTGCGGAAAATGTGTGGGGGGCAGGGGTGGGGGTCTGGGGTAGGGCACGTGGTATAGGGTTTGGAGGGTTCGTGGTGGGGCAGGTCCGGGCGGGGGACAAGGGTGGGGGGCTTGCAGGGTTGGTGGGGGTCTGTTTTGGGGCTCTGGGGTACAAGCGGTTCTGGGAAGGGTGGGCCAGGCCTACCCACCCCCCCTCGAGGGGGTTTATAGTCCCCTACCCCCCCCCAATAGTTTTTTTTATATATTTATTTATATATGCCATAATATATATAATAGTAATATATATACACACACATTTTATATAAATATATAAAATAACAATATATATATATATATACTAATATTAATTATGAAATAAGAATATATGTTAAATATATAGATATATATATATTTACATATATTCTTATTTCATAATTAATATTATATATATATTCTTAGAAAAATATATCATTATTTATTATATATATAATGTGTAAAACATACATTGTCATTGTAATACCCTCAAAATTTATATATATATATATATATATATATATATATATGTAAATTTTGAGGGTATTACAATGAAAATGTATGTTTTAAAATTATATATATAATAAATAATAAATATTTTTGTAAGAATATATATATATATATATATATATATTAAACATATTTCCAATGTATTAATATCACATATAAAGAGAAGAAAAAAAAAGTTACTAGTTATAAAACAATGGATTAAAAATCTCTCTTTTGTTTTTTTTTTTTAAGTCTTATGAGGATGCCACTACCTAGTTTTCAATAAAGCAGATTTTTAACTTTCTTACTCTCTTGCCTAAATAAAAGAGGAGGTAACTTTATATATTATTTTAGAAGGGAGGGCTTGGAAGCTAATTTTAAAACTTCGTAAGGAGATATGATCCCATATGGTTCACTAATGTTTACATCTTGTTTTTATTAAAAAAAAAATGTTTACATCTTGTTAAGTTAGCAAGGAAAGAGAGTAAAATTAATTTTATTCTATTCACTAAATTCCAAAGATTACAAGAATAGATATACTTCAAGAATGGTATTTTATTTCCAATTCAATAATGTTAAACGGTTTGACAAAGAGGAGATCAATCACAATGATAACAATATTTCCAATAAATCAACTTTCTTTCGAAATGAAAAGACTAGTATTCCTAATTTTTGTAATATTTATCATTATTATTATTATTATTATGTTTAAACCACACAAGAAAAAAAAATAACATAACACCGAAATTACCCAAAAAGTCCGTGTGTTTGAACCATGGCTCTGATACCAAAATGTAGTGCCATGATTTTAATTTTTATTTTCAAATGCAAGCACACTAAATTTTCAGATTTTATATGTCGTGCACAACTAAATATTTCAAGTTTTCAAGTGTATATTTCATAACTATATATTTTACAGATTTCTAAACAAAACAACACCTTCCAACAAGAGACATTGGAGTAAAAAGTTCATGGTTTCATTTTGATCTCAATAATATTACAAGATTTTAGCAACAATAAAAATAAAAACTTTCTTAGTAAAGACCAAAGTTTACAAAAAGCAATAAGTACAATAATGGTTATTTACAAGAGTGTATAGACTTGACAAACCACATTTATTTACAAAGTGAAGGCAATGTCCTCCAAAGATGAGGAAGATCAAGATGGCAAGAGGCTCCACTATCTCCAACTTGAGCTCCAAACTCCAATACTCCTACAAGAATCCAACTCCAAGAGAACATGGCTTGTTTACCACCCAACCAATAGGCATCATCACATGTTTTTCCATGGTTGGAAGTCATGATAGCCTCCCCCAAGCTCATGGGAGAGAGGAATTAGCTTCCACAATGTGCACAAGTATAATGGGGATTTACATACCACAAGAAAAACATAAGACCATTTAACCACTTACTACACATGAAAACAACAACATGAGGATAACAAGGTCAACCTCACAAGGGGGAAGAGAAGAAGTAGGATGCCCAAATCAAAGGTGTCCAACCATAGGAGCACCAACAAAACATGTTTACACAACTCCTTATACCTCCTTTATGCCATAGTAATCCTTCTTGGGAGGATTTTCAAACCCAAAAGGGTTTCCTCACCAAGAATGTGGAAATGTTCAAGCCATATGGACCTTTCTCCCACCTCAAACCATATGAGGAGATGAGAAGGGACCTTCATGGCTTGACCAACAACCATGAGGTTTGAGAGGGAAATCCCTCTCTCTTCCCCTACATTCTCTAGAAACCATCAATCCAAATGATGGTGGAGAGAAAACAAAAGAAACAACAAGAACAAGAAACAACTACATTTACCATACACTTCACAATACATCATTTCACACACTATTTTATTGATCAAGCATAGTTTACAAGATAAACAAAACTAAGAAGGAAAAAGGTTAAGAATCCTACCTCTATAATACTTTCTAAGACTCTAAGCTTTTCCCTTTGTCCAAGCTCACCTCCAAGCTCCCCAAAATTCTCCAAGTGCTCCAAAAAAATGAACCAAGAAGACCCCTTCCTTCCACATGAGGAAGAATAAAAAGAGGAACCCAAAAGTTTCCTCACTAATGGGAAGGTGACAAGTGTCACCCCCTCTCCTCTCAAGAGTCAAAGATTCCAAAAACCAAATAAGTAAGAGTAAACTCACCTTTTATCCCTCATCACCCAAAATACTAAAAACTAAAATAAAACAAAGTGGAGCAACTTTTAACAATTTCACACAACCCAACCATCTTACATGGATGGTGACTAAAGAGGGAAAAATGGGAGGGAAACTCCCTCCAAACATTGGAAATAAGTCCCCCTACCTATTAGGTAGGGTCCAAGGGCCCATTTTCATGCTAAGGGAACTTCTAAACTCAAAAGGGGTCCTTAAAAATGCCCAAAATAACCCAATTTCGGGTTTGGCATGCTTGGGCACAAGGGTAGAGGGTGTGGGGTCCACCCAAGGTTCACATGTGGTCCCCAATCCCTTCTACCAACACACACACACTTTCCCAAAACCAACACTTAAACTAAGATGAGATCATTAAACCCCTAAGCTAGTTTACTTAATAAAACACACCCTAAACCTAATTAATTTCACAAAACATAATTACATTACAATTGAGGGGTTCACCCATGGTGCCCAAATAAATACATCTATTCTAAGGCCTCAAACATTTAGCTATGGTTAGGACTTAGCCCGCGGGCCGCTCGTGCACAATTGCGTAGCTGCCCTGAAACTCATGCTCTCCTATACCTTTCACCTGCACACTCGTTGCATACATTAACCGCATCTGTCCAATATAATAAACATCATCTACACATCACAAATTCAATCTAACTTATAATGTCCTAACATTATTAAACAATTGATAGTGCAATGCATACAATTATTCACATAGTTTGCCATGAATCACTACCAAATAAAATTGTAATGACATACACTTAGGTTAGCATGAAAATTACCATCATTAAATCCATAACACTGTATCATTGATCAAATCAACCACAAGAGACTAACAACTAACCAATAAATCTATCATATAACTTTGTTAGTGTCATCAACATCATAAGAAATATATTAGTATACGAATCTAGTCCAATTGACACTATGCGCCCAAAATGCCATAATGTCCATGAGGATAAAATATCATAGTGAAATGTCCAAAGTCTATCAGAGTCTCAATCAAAACATGTCTAGGAATAAAGGAACCAACATATAACTGGAGCTATAAAAATGTGGGCACTACACTTCGTCAGATTCTAACTGATTTTCAGTTTCCCCAGGCTGCTACAACACCTCTTTCACTCTTTTGTGATAATCAAGGTGTTTTGAAAATGGTGAAGAATCCTATATATGATGCTATCACTAAACATATTGAGATTCATCATCATTATATTCACCAGTTGGTTGATTCTGGTGAAATCTCTCTACATTTTTGTCCTTCTGCAGATCAGCCTGCTGATGTAATGACTAAACCTCTTGGTCCTTTGTTATTTGTCAAGTTCAGAGATAAACTTGGTGTTGTTTCGAGGTTAGTAATTAAAGGGGGTTGTTGAATATATAACATAAACATGTACGGTTCCAAGAAGTTGTGATAACCGACAAATAGTTGTAACTAAATTTAACTGCTCCTCTTCTCAATAAAATGAGTCTACCTGGGTCATTCGAATCAGTGCAGTTTTTCCTTCTCTACGTATTTCTTCTCTTTGCATATGCTAACAAAGTCTTATTGAAGCTAAAATGCCATAAATCATATTCCCTATGATAGTAGAAATAGAAAATAACTACTCAAAGGAAACTTAGAAAATTCTTTAAAAATCATATATAGGAACTAATAAGGTAAAATTAGTAACTCCAAGTGCGTAGGAGAGAGTTTGAAATTCTTCAAATGAAGGAAGTTGAGTATAGTATTGATTGTCATATTAGCATTTTTGGGTTAGTAAATCAACTAAAAATTAATGGAGAGGCTATTGAATATCCAAGGATTGTTGAGAAAATCTTTAGGAGTCTGCCAATTAAATATGACCCAATTATTGTAATAATTAAGAGTCCAAGGAATTGTCTCAAATGAAAGCCGGTCATTTAATGAGTTCACTTGAATATCATAAGTAGAGGATGAGAAGATCAAACACTCCTCATGAACATGCCTTTAGAGCTCATACCAATGTAAGAGGAAGGGGGAGAGGAAGAGAAGGTATATGAATAAATCCTAGAGATAGAAGGAGAGAAAGAAACTATTATGTAAGATGTAGCTTAAACAACCAATAAAAAGGAAACAAATCACTGTTAGACTCGCAAGACAAGCAAATGAGCAATATATCAATCCAAAGGTATGAAAAGAGCAATGTCTAGTGCTATTATTTTCATAAATATAGTTACTTTGCAAGTGAATGTAGAAATTTAGGCAATGTGACTAGTCAAAATAGAGTGCAAATGTAACAAATGAAAATGTAACTGAATTTGATCAAATGCCAAATTTATTTATTGTACAATATTATGAGGAGAGTAGCACTGATGTTTTACATTTGGACATCAATTGTAGCAACCACGTGAGTGGTAATGAAAACCTGTTTTCCTTTATTGATAAGTACATTTAGTTTAAAATTAAGATGGGGAACAATGAAAAATTTGTAGTTGTGGGTCAAGGAAGAATCACTATTCTTACCAATCATGGTGAAAAAGGAACAATTTAGGATGTTTATTATACCCATACATAAACCATAGTATATTGAGCAATGGATAACTAGTTCAAAAAAGATATAGAGTCCTAATGGAGAATGGAGATTGTACATTTTTTAGATAAAGGTGGGAGTAAAAATAATATTACTTATGTGAATCTGAAAAAATCCTAGATATTTCCTCTTAAGATGCAATCTGATTCTTTTTTAGAAACACATTCCATGCTTATGCATCATTATGTCTCCACATCCCAAAAATATGATTCTTCTGTAGTGACACATCTCATGCACATGCATCATTCCTTAACCACTCTCCAACATGTAACATTCAAGGATTTCATCAAGGATCCATCTAGACTTTTACATTTAAGGTATGGAGATTAATTTTATCTAGATCAAGTCTTTTGTCAAAAAAATATATGGTTAAGGGGATAAATAACACTATAGAGCGTGATAAAAATGCAAGGCCTACATTTAGGGATAATAGCATTTACAAGTGTTTCAATTAGGGAAGTCTATAAAGGAAAAACACCATTAGAGTTGGTGCATTCAAATTAATGTGGCCTAATGCAAGCCCCCACTAAAGCCAAAATTTTATACTTTATGACCTTTATAGATGAATACAACATAAAGAGTTATGCCTACTTATTGAAGCACAAGTTAGAAGCCTTTGTGAATGTCAAGAAGTTTAAGGCCCTCAGAACAAATAGAGGGGGAGAGTATGTATCCAAAGAGTTACCTAATTTTCACAAGTATGAAGGCATTAATTTCTTTTTGCATTTGTATATACACCACAACAAAATCATGTAGCTAAGAGAAATAATATAATCGGTCAAGAGATGGTGAGAAGCATGTTGAAGACCAAGGAGGTTTCAATGAATATTGGGGTGTAGTTTTTTGCAACAACAATATATTTTCTAAATATATGTCCCACAGTCGTGTGTTACAAGATTCCACAAGAAGTGTAAATAAAAAGACAATACAATGTTGAGCATTTGGGAATATTTGGGTGTTTAGAATATGAATTTGTGCCAAAAGAGAAAAGATAGAAAGTAGATGATGGAGGAGCAAAGTGCATCTTCGTTGGCTACAACGAAGAGTCTAAAGCATACATATTGTACAACCGTGTTACCAAGTTGATTGTGATTAGTAGATACAATGATTAAATTGAGAATGAACAAGGATAATTTTAGTGGCGAATTTTCGTAAACTTGCGAATATTAGGGATTTTGGAAATTGGAAATGACTAATTTTCAACGGTCGACTCCCATCCAATTCGCCTAAAATTTCCACCAATAAGTCATTTATATGGGTGAATTCGCCTAGTATTTATATGTTAAAGTAACTTATGCATGTATTTCACCTATGTTTCTTATCATTGTACCTCATCCAAGAAAATTGCACCCTATCAAATCATCTTTACCACAAAACATTTTTCAGAAATTTGCCATCGATTTGAAAGTCGATTTTGGAGATTTTCCACCCATTCTAAACTAATTTTTCGGAGGGTGGGTCTTAAAATGAACCCTGAGAATGAATCATGGGATGCCATGGTTAACACCTCCTTGGGTATCTCAACAACGATAAGTACTACAACTAATGTAGGTGGTGGAAATGAAGGAGGAGTTTCCATCAATGAAGTTTAACTTATCATATGATAACGAGGTGAAAATTCAGCAACACTTCCTTTTGCATCATTGTTTGAAAATGGTCCGCAATCAAGTAGCTTCAGTAGTACAAGATATCCGTCTAAAGAGAGTTCACATCTAATGCCAACCTCTCTAATGTGAAGGAAGGCAAATAACTTGAGGGAAATTTATGAAAATTCAAGGTGTTTTGATTTTGATAAAAATATGAATTTTTCTTTATTTTTTCATGGTGATCTACACATTTTTAAGTAGTAAAGGAAGAGAAATGGTGAAAGGACATGGATGAGAAGATAGATGCAATAGAACAAAACAAAACATGGGAGCTAGCTGATTTACCCATGAGTAAATGAGTAATTGGAGTTAAGTGGGTCAATAATACTAAGAGTATAGTAGAAGGTAAAATAGAAAGACATAAAACAATGTTAGTTGTTAAAGGATATAAACAATAGCCCAGAGGATATTATGATGAAATATATGCACCTATTGTATGAATGGAAACCATGTGAGTTGTCTTACTAATATCAACCTAACACAAGTGGAAATTATTCCAAATGGACTTGTCTTTTTGAATGGAGTGCTCAAGGAAGAAGTTTACATTGAACAACCACTTGGGTATCAGATTCCATGACAAGAAGACAAAGTGTATAGGCTAAAGAAAGCACTCTATAAGATCAAACAAGCACAAAGGGAACAATACAACCCCATATACTCATATATTCCAAGCAATGGATTCAACATAAGAAACAACAAACCAACACTCTACATTAAGTAAAATCATGGTAATATTTTAATTGTTGTTTTTTATGTAGATGACTTGATAATTACATGCAAAAATGACCCATTGATTGCTAAATTTAAAGATGCAATGAGAAGTGAGTTTGAGATGACAAACTTAGGTATGTTAATTTATTTGGTATTGAGGTTAGACAAATGAATCATGACATATTAACTTCTCAAACCAAGTATGCTATAGAAGTGTTAAAGAGGTTCAAAATGTTGAATAACAATGATGCGCCAAAATTAGCAGGAACTTAACAAGGTCATAACTTGAGCTCCAGGTGTTTGTTTGAGTCCCTTTTTTTAAGCCACATGTTTCGATGAGATGAATGCACCAGATTCCCGGCCTTACCAGTTGGAGCACGTTTCGGCACATTTTCGGGCCCTAAATCTGCCATCTTGAGGCTTAGGATTTAAGTTGTAGTTCAGTTTTTTCCTATTTTTGGGCATTAGTTAATTTTAGTCTATTAGTTGCATTATGAGTTAGAAAGTTGGTGATTCCTCTAATTTAGGAATGTAGAAGATGCGTGGCATATTCTGTGCTCGTACGAATAAGCATGCGAACTTACTAAGAATAACAGGTTCTAGTAAACTGCTAAAAATAGTAATTTTCGTTACCTAGAGTAGATTTAGTCAAAGTTAGTTAGAGTTTACATGGCAACTCGAGTTGGGAGTTGTTTTCCTCTTTTAGGAAACATTGTAATTCATTATTAAAGAATGAAGAAGGAGATCTATTTTCTTTTGGAGTTCATATTATTTGAAGTATATCAAGTTTGTTTAGAATTTGGCTACATTAAACAAGCATGCACCAACACCAATAACTATAAATATGAAATTAAGCAAGGAAAAGTGCAGTAATGAGGTAAATCCAACCTTTTACATAAAAATGGTTGGAAGAATAATGTATTTGATAACACCTAGGCTTGATATAATGCATGTAGTAAGCTTGATTTCTACATTTATGGAAACACCTAAGAAGACACATTGGCTAAAAGAGAAGAGAATAATGAGATATGGCAATGGCATGAAAGGCCATGAAATTTTGTATATTGCAACAAGTAATTTTGAGTTGGTTGGTTATATTGATAGTGATTAGGTAGGTAGTGTGGATAATAGGAAGATCACATCTAGATACGTGTTCCACATTGGGTCCAGAGCCATTTCATGGGCATCTAAGAAGCAACCCATATCTTCTCTCTCCATAACAGAGACTTAGTATATAGTTGCAAATACAACTTTGTGTTAGACTATTTGGCTTAGAAGAATCCTAGAAGATTTGAATGAGGAACAAGAAGATGCCACAACCATATTTTGTGACCATATATATTCAACAACCTTGATGAAGATTCTAGCATTCCATTGTCGAAGCATGCACATTAAAATCCGCTATCATTTTATTGGGGCATTGGTATAATATGGAGAGGTTGAGCTTCAATTTTATAGATTTGAGCATTAACTTATATATTTTTTTACCAAATCATTACCAAAAGAAAGTTATGAATGCCTAAGAGATAATTTGGGTGTCGTAGATATTGCAACAACAAGTGCTAGACTATTTTTTAACACTTGATTTTTTTTTCATGATAGTAGTTGTGATTAAGAGGGAGTGTTAGAAACCACAATCCCAACATACCACAATTAATGTTGCTTCCATAACTTTTAACTTTTTGAATCTCTCACATATTTTGTGAACGATCCAATTTTTTGGCGCCCGTTGTGTGGTAGTTGGTAATAGGGATAAGAGAAAAATATGGATAAGAAGAATAACATTTCGCAGAAGTCAGAATAAGAGTATGTTGCAGAAGTAACTTGTCGGAGCACTGAACAGTAGTTCAAAAACAGTAGTCAAACCAAAAGGGCTCCAAACTTGCTGAACAGTAGCGAAAAGGAGGAGATGCCCAGGAATACAAATCAACAACATTTGTGATGAAAATAACGCAACAAAGATTAGAAACATTTGCAACAACTTATAAAATTGCATCGTCCTTGTATTGTATGGGAGAGAGAAGGGTGTTTTGTTTTGATTAAAAAACTCTACATTATGATCAAAACCATTTAAAGACTAGAATCTGAAAGGGAAGAAGGAATTAGAGCTGAAATGTTAACACCCCATTTAAATCTCAAACATTAAAATTGTGCAGTTTGTTATATAAAGATTATCCTAAAAGCATTTTTTCTATAATATTTCATTTTTGTTTCCCACATATTTCATTTTCAACGTACCATGACGTATATTAAAGCTTGTACTATGACAGAAAGACTCCATACTGATGCGGCCAAGTATATTACTATAGAATTTCATGCAATCCAAGGACATAAAATGTCCTTGGGCTAAACTGAACAGAATTTCAACCCAATTTATGTCCACAGAAAAGAACTTCCTGTATCCAAACATTTTATTAGTAGTGGGTAACAACATATTTTTCCAAAGAACCGATTACAACGTCATAGATTTTGTGTTTTCAGAGTCTATAAGAAGTCATTTTTCTAATTATTATACCCAATTTATTACAGAAAGAATATAAATGTTAAGAGAAATGAAAGGGCATATTCAATTTATTCATCTTGCAACGGATCAAGTATTATGTTAGGAAGAAGGTCATTCTTTTATTACACTGAGAAACGTTCTACAATGACAGGCAATATTGTAATAGAGTGCGCTGTTCACTTTTATTCTTGACATTAAATTTGACGTTCATTTGACCGTCATGTGACAGTTTATTCATAAATTAGTGTTATTATTCCAAGTTATACTCAATTGAAAGATTAAATTTAACATTTTGGAATTCAAAAAAATTGCACCGTGTTGAGTACTCTAGTGACACCTCTTTCTACTTTTTAACACATCGTAATGTGACTCGCCAATTGACCTTGTCTTGTCTAATAGTTGACGAAACTTTGACCATCCACAACTTTGACAAATTTCTATTGGACTATCACTTAACTAATTTTGTTTCTTTTTTTTTGGGAGAAGTCAATAAAAAAATAGTAATATCTTGGCCA
Organism: Taxus chinensis; assembly: GCA_019776745.2. Lineage (NCBI taxonomy): Eukaryota > Viridiplantae > Streptophyta > Pinopsida > Cupressales > Taxaceae > Taxus > Taxus chinensis. The sequence goes on from CM034149.1 coordinate 223,713,524, forward strand.
TATAATAATGTTTGTGTCTTTTTTCCTTGAATAAATATTTTTGAGACTAATCGCATAGCTAAATGATTCTATTTGCCACAAATCAATGAGAAATTAATAGAAAATTTAATGAAGTTGTTGATTAAAGAAGTATGTAAAAAATCAAACCTTAGAATTTTAAAATTGATATTGATGTATTTCATATAAGTACATTTATTAGAATATACTTATTATATTTATTTTTAATTTTTATCTATTGATGTATTTCATAAAGATACATTTATTATAATATATTTATTATATTATATTTATTTTTAATTGTCACTTTTTTGGTATACTTATACTACACTTGCATAGTTAGATATGTGTTTCGTGATTGATATCTCTTGTCATATTTTAGATATATTTAAGATATTTATACTAGTATAGTATCACTCCTATTGACATAAGGATCATATGATATATGAGGATTCATATATTACTATAGAACAGGGCAACCAACTAATATAGGATTAATTTTTTGATTACATAAGATTTTTTAAAATTGTAGAAGTAATTCCAAAATATACTAAGAAAACGTATATATTAATATGTTAATGATTTTTTGTAGTTTTGTCTCTGTTTTGTCTCCTTCGTCCTTTGTGTAGTTTGCGTTGGACTACAACTGGGCTTTATTGTATTATCTTGATTTTGATCAGTTTTTGATGCTTTCACTGGATTATTTGGCTTTTGAGCCTTTATGTAACAGGGCATAGTCCTTTCAAAACTATTTGCCAATAATAAAAAAATATGTTAATGATTTATTTATGTTTGAAATCCATACATATTTATATGTAATATTTATTGATTAACTAATCTATAAATTCTATAAAAGTATGTAATTATTATACTATTACCTGATTTAACTAATAAGTATTGCAAAGACGAATAAACATCAATTTAAGTGTAAGTTATAAACTTTAAAGCACAAACTAAGAATATAATGTTTAAACATAAAATTCAATATTACTTCAGATTCAAGGAAACTTATATAATTTAATGACAAATTTTCCTCATATATTAACCTATATAATTTCGTGTGATTATCCTTTATATATTTCTAGTAATAATAGGGTACTATAAATATTTATTAGTGGGGACAAAAAATGGTGAATATAATTCACCAATTAGAACTTCTCACCCTCTTAAACTTCTTTTCTTATTGGTAAAGTTTTTGGTGAGTGTACTAACTAATAAATCAACATATATTACAATTATTCCCAATATAAAATTAACCTAATTACTATCCAATCACATATTTTATATTAAATTAGTGATTTTCACAAACAATCTAATCCCATACAAATTTTTGTTTACATATATGTAAGTGAGATTTGTACTACTATAATTTTAATCATTAATCAAATAATTTCCATGAATAATTATTACTCTAATGACATTTCTCTTCATAACATAAAATACGAAAATGTTATTGACAAAGAAACACAAAAGTACATGTAAGCTACAAACTCATAATACACTAAATTTACGAAGAGGGAGGTACATTCCTCTACATATTTGTATGTTGAAAAGTAGCACATGAGTCACTTTACTGAAACAGTTGTAGAATTTGACTTTGTTCTCCTTATTTTAGTGAGCACATGCTGCGCCTTGTTTACGTAACTTTCATACACATCCATCATTGACACCACCAACCTATTTTTCCGCATCTTTACACAACTTTTTATCAGTTTTTACATGGCTTTATGAATTATTGTAACTAGATGACAAATGGATTCAGTCAAAATTGCCTCAATAATTGCAATTGCATGTAAGATATTCACTTTATATTTAAAGAAACATTAATCATTATGAGAATAATGAAATATGTGATTTGAGAATCCTGCTTGAAATATTATTCTTACTTTTTCTATGGGTGAATTGGAGGTCATGTCAGCTATAATGACTGACTCTTGATTGTCTTTCATCTCGGACTCACTTAGTCTATATATATATATGAGTGAAAATAATGTCTAGAAAATTACAAATTATTCGCATGAGTTAGAAAGTGATATACTCTCAAGATTTGTTGGAAAAAAAATCGTAAATTTTGTATACACTTTTGAGAGTATTAGATGGTAAATAAGTTTCAAATTGTTAGTAGATTGAAGAAGAGTGGATCCCACTGGATTTGTGAGTGCTAGATACGGTCCTCGTTAATGATAAAGAAATAAAGGTAATGTTAATAAAGTGATATGTGGGCCTTATAAAAAGAAGTAAAATAAGATCTTTTTATAGTCTACAATATTAGGCGACCTATATTTAATAACGTAAATTTTTACTAGGGATTTTTTTTCTTTCCATAAGATTCTAGCCTTATCTTTTCTACCCTAAAATTTAATATCATAACAAATATATTGAATTATATGAATTTTTGTATATTTTAAAGAATTTTATTGTAAATTTTTGGGATATCTTTATGGCGATAAGGATTCTACAAGCGGTGACACCTAATGGTGTGACACTATAAAATTTTATTCTCTACGTTAAATTTGACATTGTCACTTAATAAGATTTTTTCAACTTTAAGAAGTCAATCACAAATTACTATATGGTTTGTGGACTTTTTTTTTTTTTAATTTTAAAAATACTCTTTCATCATTAACAAATGAAAAATATGAAAAGAATGTCATAAAATTATTAATTAATATAATATAATATAATATTTTAAAGATATATATATACTAATTTATCTTTCGCATAAAATTTCAAATAAACTGATTTCTTTGTTAATATATTTAATTGTATTAAATTTATTATTTCAATATATATTAGATAAATTATTCTTAATCATATTAAACTAAGATTTATAATTATTTTGGATTATTAATTTCTTTGAAGAAGCCACCTTATTTATACATTTAGTATTTTATCTGATATCTTTTTCTCACCAAGTAAATTTCAGATAATGTTAGGATATGAGAGTGAGCATGATTCAACAATTGTTTTAATTTAAATGCCCAAGGTTTCTATTGTTACATTTTAATTGTGGAAGCGTATTTCATATTTAAAATTACAAAATTTTAAGTGTCAATAATTTCTAACACGTGTGGTGGGGTATTAAAAGATTTTAAAATATTTTTAGTTACAAAGATTAAGTCACATGACACTAATATTTTGATTATTTTGAGCTTCAAACAAGGATTTGGTCTCAAATCATAAATCCCGCTCTTAAAAAGATTTAATTACGTAGATATTATCTGAGAGAATTATATTTGATTCATTTGGTGACTTTGATGGATACCAAACTTAATGGCATATGAAAAGGATTTAGACAAGGTTTAGAGATGAGAATAAATGGAAATTTCTATTAATATGTTATAGTTATCTCTATCTATAATATATAAATTTGTATTCATATCTTCAATTCCAATGCTTAGAATATGCTCTTTTCCTAAAAGAAAATGATTTCAGATTGTAATAGTCATGTTTTCAAATTTTAATGGTCATGATAGTTCAACATAGAGTAGAACCTTTCTCTTCTTAAAACTCATCAAACTTGGAGTAGTGGAATATCTATGTATCATCACTCATACAAATCACATAGAGATGTGGTTAACTATTGAGGAGTACAATATTATATCATAAACTTTAATCTCACTTAAAAATTTATTTGTAATATCATTCAATGTTAAGTCCATGGATTGGTGCATAAGTTTGACACATGCATAAATTTTTGATTAGGAGGATCTTAACAATTTTTTATATAAAATATTTAAGTAAAAGAAAATCCATATCTTTTTAGGTGAGTAACTCACAACTACGAAGAGGGACTCTATAGATGTTATACTGAAGTTTATAATCAAATAAAATTAGTCAAGATAAAAAATATTTATAGAGGGAGTTTGCATCCACCATAGGAACATTGATTGAAGAATTTATTTGTGAAATTACTTTGTTTATCTCACAGGTCATTGAATTTCCATTGAAATGTGTTGTACAATTGAGTTTTGGGCTCAAGATCTTGTTGAACCCCCAAAAATATAATTTCAATGTCTCATAATCCTCCTTTAATTTCTCGTCCTTTTCCTTAAGGTAAGTTTTATTGGTGTAGTTCCTGAAACTCTACCGTATGGAACTTAGCAATAATCATTTGGCATTTACCTCAACATTAGCTCTTTGACACTATAAGAAGGAGTTTTGGGATCGAATAATTGAAACATCAACTCCTTATAACATACTTTAGTAAGTTACGAGTATGAATGCATTATCATTTCTTCCCTAGATCAATCTCATCTGCCAAAAAGTCGAGCCAAAGTTCATTTCTAGGTGATGAAGGCCTTATTGAGGATTAACAATCACATTGGTTATGCACATTCACCAAGAGGGAGAACTACTTGGGTGTAAGGCATATTATAATTATTTCTTTGTAGACATTGTTGTGGGTGCTTGAATAAAATCCGTAATAATATCTTTTTAGTTCACAAGAGGGGAGTGAGGGTTGGAGGACAAGAAGAAGATGTTTGTAACGATAGGAGGATGCAATCACTAATCAATTGATTTTTGAACTTATCTTCGGGTACCTAATATTTATAAGCATATTTATGACACTTTGCACAACCCATTATCATAGTTTCATATCAAAATTATATCCCTCAACCTTATAGAATGGTGTACAATATTTTCAAACCATGACCCTAGTCTCTATATTATAATATTAGAATTTGTGTTGATCAAATATGTATCCTTACATAGTTTAGGATAGTTGTGTTTACTTCATTTTCTATATTTATTGTTCTAATATAAACATTGAAGTAATACTATTAATTAGAAAAACATGGCATTTTGTATTGTATTTTGGTGAACCCAATTTATTTTATTGATCACGTTAATGTATAGATTCATTTCTTGCTGCTAAAGTTTCATATTTCTAAATATAAATTATTTTAGTTTTATAGTAATTTTTCGGCCTCAACTCCATCACCATAATGAAAGCTGCACTTTTAGTGTCAAAGGCCAAATTAAGAACCAAAATTTTAAGGCTCATTTCTTATTGACCCCGATAATGTGTTGCATGAATATACTCTACATATAATGGATGTACTTAAATTTCCATAAATCTTTCCATGAATATGCCAACCTCACCCAAACCTATACTAGAACTTGTAGCTCAACCTATTGCACCCAAAACACCTAATCCAAAATGAAGATGAAATACATTACTAGAGTCTCCTACCTCAATACTTGGTAAACTACTTGAAAACAACATTATTGTATTACCATCCCCCATTACAATTTACATTTATCAAGCACAAAAACAACATTAAATAGCTATCACTTTTTCCAATATCATATGTGTTTAGGAAACTCAATCAATGAATGCTTCTCACTACAATGAAATATTAAGGAAATTCTTGATGATAAAATCATCTCATATGTAAACAAATAATATGATCAAGATACACATCTATAAACCTCATAGTCTAGTCCCACTAGTACATTCCCTATCATTGACATCCCTACTAGGGAGCCCACAACCCTACTTAATGAAATCCCCTACAACATGGCGCAAGTGACATCTTACTCGATATGTCAATAGTTATACCTCACATCACAAATATCCATACATCACATGGGCATACCCATACACCACCCACACATCCCACTTTTATAGAATATAATACACCACTGATTGTGGAGACTTCACATATGCCCAAAGAAGATATTATATCACAAGATATTTTCTTGTAAACACTTTCGAATTCTCCTAGTGTTTGCAAGCGACTCACTACTGTACAAAATGATATATCAATTTCCATAAACATCATATACCCATTTCATATTATTGTCACTAGAATATACATTTCACTTGATATTAAACCTCTAATAGGGAACATCCCTTGGTTGCAGGATCCATGGTCTAAACGATCCTTGTATAAACGAGTACAAAAACATATGTTATTTTTACTATTTATTAATTTGGTGCCAATTGATTTCATTAGACTTATACACCGATATGGTACATATAGATTTTATAATTATCCATGTAAAGGCCTAAAATACATTAGTAGTTGCATGTGTAAGTGCATGGAAATGAGAGACCAAAAGGGGATCAAAAGTGGCCAATGTTTTCCTAAAATTAACAAAAATTGAACTTCAACTACTAATTTGGCATGCCTAAGATCAAAATTTGATAATTTAATAAGAACAAAGATCATAATGCTTAGAATCTAGTTTCTAAACTATATTTTTTTTAAAACGTTGAAGATTAAGAGGGTCAAATGTGGTGTGCACACAAAGTGTTCTTGTTTTTTGTCATAAAAAATATAACATAGTATCGTGTGTGCGCCCCCCCCTCCTCAGTCCACCCCCTTTTTTCGAGTTCCATAAAATATTTTTCAAATCCATTTAATAGACAAGTTAGCTTATAGCTCATGTATTAGGAACGGTGCTATTTTTTTGCATTTTTCCAATGAATATATTATTTTTAAACTAATTTTCAAAGTGGACACATCCTGAAAAACGAAATAACTGTGTGTCCACACTCTAAATTTGAGAAAAATAATAGAAAAACAATTTATTGTATTTTTGAATGTGTGTAGAATGGAGCATAGATCGTGTCGATGTAATTGTTTTTAGAAATTTGGAGGAGTGGATCAGAAAATTACATAGAAAAAACTAATACATGTGTTTTGGCGAAAAATGAAGACACTACTAAAATAAATTAAGGATCAAAACCTTCAACTATTCAGATTTTAGAAAGAAATAAATTTACAAAAATTTAAGATAAAATTTGACATTGTAGTCATTTTTGTTTGGAATATTGTCTTATGACATGTGAGAAATTGAGGCATACACTCGAGATTTTATGTTTTTTACAAAACACGGATTCAGTCACGGAATAGAAAGTTTAACCATGGACTTAGATATCCTAGCGAAATCCAAGCCTAAGGGTTGGCAATTCCCAACCCTAATCGGACACAATGCGAGCACGTTATTGTGCGCTCATGTTATATCCTCTTTGAAAAAATCTTAAACACACAAGAATAAATCACTCGTGATTTCTTTCTCACAATACATGTGAATTTCACTGTTTTATGCACATTCTTGCAATGATTTATTCTTTTGAGACATTTCATATGATAATAGAGTACTTTTTATGTTTGTTACATTGATAAAACATTCATCTTGTATATTTTGTCTTATTTTCAATCATTGTTTTGATAAATTTGTTATCATTGTTTGAGATTTGAATTTTGTTCATTGTTTATTATATTCCTAACATTAAGAAAGCATTCCTTTTGTGTCAATTATCATATGTTGATATTTTTAAGAGTTATGGGGAGTAGGCAGTGGAGGCAAATACTTAAGAAGTTGGAGAAACAAAGGGAACAAATTAAAAAAAGGACATGAAAAAAAGAAATTAAAAACATCCTTGCCAAATAAATTAGATGTTGAAAAAGAATGTCTATTATCCACTATAGACAAGAAAGAAAAATAAAAAAATAAACAAGGGAACAAGTGCAAAAAATTCTTGAAAGAAAAAACTCAATGTATGGAGGCAAAGGTATGTCATCGAGCTTCCAAATGAAATTGGTAGTGATACATATCCTCAAACACCAATTGAATCAATAAATAATGAATGTTCAATAAATGATGATGCAATTCCAAATTTAAAATTAGATGTTACACCAAATAACCAAACTATTCAAAGCACAAAAAATTTACCAAATTATGAAGACGAACAACATATAGGAGATGAACAATGTTTACTTGATCTTCACCGAAATTTACCATTGAGATCACCGATTATTTTTTGTGTGTAAAAAACCTTGATTTTTACATGAAATTGATGAATATATTTAAAAACCAATGAGTGATAACATTGGTACATGCATTTGAAGAATAAAAGTGAATGTAAACACTGAATCACACACTTGGGTTTATCTAGTCCTAATTACACACTACTATTCATATGATTCCTAAGTAAGAAAAGTACTAATCAACCCATGTATTTGGCCATCTTTCTTTTATTTCTGCTACTACTTTTTTTCTTGCATACGTACTTGCTCAGTCTGCATTTTTACTTTTTGGAATTTATCATCTTGGATGCCAACTCCCAACCAGGACACCAGTGCTAGGTGCTCTCGTCCCCTTTGGTTGCCCCTGTCCCCTTTGTACTTTACTAAAAAATTTGGGGTCATTTATAGCCGTTTGAGCATCTTATCTTTTTTGTAGTAAACCTTTTTGAGGTTAATTACTAAATTCAAACAAAGGAATCATAAAAATATAAAGTTACGTGATCATACTAAGGGGCCAAGAACTAAGGATTAGCTATCACCACCTAAGGTTATATCCATCAAACATATAAGAGCTCAATTACATCCATCTAACACCATCCAAGGGACACAAGGGCTGGTTATTATACATACACTTCATAGGAGGGAAGTTCATTCTATTCCATGCACATATCTATTACTTTTCTTTACATCTAGCTACTTTGCTCGCTATCAAGTATGAAACACACAAGAGCCACCTAAGCCACGATTCCGCACATACACACAAAACTACATTGGGTCTGAGATGTAGTGCATCACTCAGTCGTAACTTCACCATTGTGACAGATGAGGAAAATTTGACCCCTCATTTTGCATCTTTCTTTTTTGGGATTTGATGTCTATTTGATTGTTTTACAGGTTCATATTTCATTGCAGGTTTACAATGACCTTGGAAATCTTGGTGCAACCTCAGAGTGACCAAAGGAGACTAAAGGCGAACACCTCGTGAAACCTTAGAGGAGGTTTTATGAGCTATTACGCAGACCTAGGCACCCATAAATATGCCTAGGGCACCCGCGGGTGCCCCTGTCTCTCTCTAGACGCCCAATCCAATCTACCTCTCTAGATATGCATCTTTCTAAGTTCTTGTGTGACGCTCCTACCATTCTATTCACCTATTCATCACTTCGGTAGAATTCATAATTAATTGTGAATCAATTAAGTACCTTCCTCTCCTACTTGCAAATAGGGTTTCATAATTTATTACTTAGTTTGCTTGTGTACTATTGTTGTACTTAATTGTTCATTTATTTACTGCTGCAATAACAAACAGATTAGACTTACATTTTGCATTCTATCTTAATCATTTTCATGAATCCAAACTCGAACTACACATTTCTAATACATTTATTTCTCATCTTTCTAAGTTCTTATCATCATGAGTATCTCAATTAATGAATTGTTTCTTATGAATCCTGGATTAAGAGATGAGGTCAAAACTCTCCTTACTACCACTTGCATTTCTGTTAATATGCATTGAGATTTAGTATATCAAACTTTTGTCGATGCATTTTCTCAGCATATTTCTTTCCCGTCGAATCCTCATGTTGATCTTACTATTTTTGACAATAATCCACCCTTGCATATCATGATTTGCATTTACAATTTGGGTGTCAAGCATACTTTAATTGATAATGGGTCTGAACTCAATCTTTGTCCTATGTCATTCCTTGAAAAGAGTGGTCTTTTGGCTGCTAATATTAGTCCATCATGTCTTTCTCTTCATGCATGTGATGGCTCTGTTCGTCCATGCTTAGGTCACATTACTCTACCTATTACAATTGGACCTAAAAATCTTAACACAGTTTTCTTTTTCATTGACTTCCCCATTTCATACAATTGTTTACTTGGTAGGTCATGGCTTCATGCCATGAAATCGGTTCCGTCTACCATACATCACTGTGTTAAATTCATACATGAGTACATCAATTATACCATTCCTTGTGATCCTCATCTATACAAATATTGCGACCATGATCCAAATACTACACTTCTTACTCTAAGAACTGATAGTACTGATGAACCACAACCCATAGATACTACAAATCATCTGCCACTAATTGAAGGCGCTATTTACATATTAGATATTGTCTCATCTACGCCACTGCCTCTACTTGCTGCTACTACTGCTATGATGTTTTATCAGGGGATTGTCCAATCCATGGATGTCGATCCATCCCTTGCACCTTCACATAAGCAATCTTTAATAGCATGCCCTCCATTTACATGCACAATTTTCATGAATGACTCTTATTGTGAACATTTTCTATTTGATCCTACTATATTTGAATCTATATGCAAACATGATAGATTGGCTCAACTAGGCTTCATAGTTGATGACATTTCACCTACACCTCATGATCCTCATCTATATCATGGATTTATCACTATCGCTGTTTCCTCTGGTTCATGTGTCTTTCATCTCACAATATTTATTGCGCGATCCCCTTTCTCTTCTCCACTTACGTTAGGGAAATCTTGGCTTAATTACATTGGGGGCACATTAGACCCTGATCATATTGATATATCATTCTCCATGTCCTTTGGTCACGAATTCATTTGCAATGACTCATTTCTTGGCTATTCCCCAAATCTCACTCATTGGTATGGATATGGATTCCCATTACCTCCTTTCACTGATAAAGAATATGCTATGGACATGTATAATTTACACCTCAATGAATCCTTACTTGATTAACCTGACACTATCACTTATCAAGTTTCAGATGCTACATCATTCAGTTTTTATCATGACAATAACAACCTCTTAGATAACATTACTTGAACACATTCATCACCACATAATTTGGGGGCATTGAACTTATCTATTCCCCCTAACATCAACAATCATTTTATTTTCTCATCTAGACTTCCAAATATGACACACACATATTGAAACCCTCTAGTATTGTCATTACCCTATGACACAATCTTGTGCTATGGTTCACACTTGACTATTGAGGGCATCCTATATACATGAACCCCACACACTATACACATATTTACCATCACCTTCTTATATACACTATGCATCATACACACTTTGCTCTTTCCACACTCACATAATCTATACATCTTGCGTTGCACATTATACATCATCACACTCGACACATTCAACACACATATTTCTAGCATTTCCACACTACACATTACACACAACATACTGTATACACATATGACATCTTCCACTCACCACTTCTATCACACACTAATTACATTACTCACTATACACATTCACACTACATCTTTCTTATAGTTACTTTTGCGTGCTGAGCTCATTACCTGACGACACACTCTAGTCTCATGGTTCATACTTGACTTCTGAGGGTTCAAATCAAAATTGAACCTCACCTCCTCACACTAACGTCATTCTACAATTTTATCTTCCCAATCAATCAATCAATATTTTTATCATACCATGCGATATTCCTATCTAGTAATTTATCCCCACATACTGTGATATATGATTTATGCTAAATCATCACTCCTTCTTGCTTCTTGTTCACTCATTTCATGATATATGATTTATGATAAATCATCACGATTTCTGGAATCTTATTCACACATCTCGTGATATACACTTTAGGATTAATTATCACACATTCTAGCACCTCATTATATAACTTCAAGATCAATCATCCCTATGTCACATTTAATATCATCTACACATCAACATTCTATAATCAATACTCTGCACTCAATTCAACAACTCTGTCTACACACGACACATCATTCAGACCATTTCTTGATGACACAATCTTGTTTACAGTTCATTCTTGACTCCCAAGGGGAGATGAATAAATGAACCTCATTGCCTACATACTCATTCCATTTGGGGGAGAACGCTGCTCCTATCATTCACACTGCATTCCATTCTATCTCATCCACAACATATTGCACTTTTTTGGTTACACTTACTCTTTCTTACTTATGATTTTACATGCTCACATTTTTAACACATGTTAGATAAATATATTGGATGTCATTATATTTATCATACACACATGCGCGTTCACTTTCCTTTCTAGTTGTGATCGCATATTATACATATCTATTACACATAACATGCACCAGTCCGACAGAGGCTCTTGGGGGCATCCACTTTCATACATTACAGGTGCTACTATTTCATTTTGTTTCATACCATACTAAATTATCAGATTATACATGCTTTGACATACTTTTTATCTTTATAACATGATAACGAGTGCTTCATGTGCAACATTTGTTATGCAGAGCTGTTTACTTCCATAATTGTATATCACATTGCTTACCATTATTTTCTATTGTCTGCGGGATTTTACCTTTGTCTTGTGTGCACACTTTTTTTCTTTTGGCCACTACAGACTTGTTTGTCTTGCGACATCATGAGTGATGTTCCATTTTTACAGCTCAATTTTTGCGGTCTACATTCTCTTCTTGTGTTTTTACTTGTGTCTTAGCTTACATATTGTCTACATAGATTACACTTGTATTTTAAATGCATGTTTGATTTCACTGACACTTGTATCCTAGCCACTTTGTTTTTGTGTGCCTTAGTTTCTACTAAGCACATTCCCTTCCCCATGTAGGGAAGAATTTTAACACAACGGTTGGTCCTCTTTTGGGCCACATACTCCTTCAGCGACGTCGCATGAAACCCAAATGAGGGGGGAATTATTTGGGTGAATCAATCACCCCATACAACATCATACACATCACAACACAATACCAGTACAACATAATTGTCATTTTTAAACATGGATCAAAATTAGACTTGGGCCCTGCTGGTTGTCAAACTTGCACCTGTGTCTCGGACCTGAAAGAACCAAGTTGTTTGAGACAACAATGGAACCATCTCCAAGTTGTGGGACCTTGTGAACTTGAGATGGATCTTCAGAGTAGGCTGGTTCCTCTATCTATTTCTACTACTACTACAAATCCTAATGATGAAAGGGAAAAATCAGCTAACAATGCCAAGGGACTAGTGATAGAAGGATAATAGAATGGAAAAAAATCTAAGGAAGGCTATCACACTAGAAAAAGAGGGATGAAAACTATTTGTTCTAAGTGAAAATGAAGAGAAAGGTGTCAAGGGAGGTAAGGCACGTGTAGTAAAACTAAAATACATTTACCATATCAGTTTCATGGAACACAACTAAAAATGGAGCTGCAAGGGACGTATAGTGACACAACATACACACAATGTAAAATAAATGTAAGAAGAAAGAATAAAAACATGTTTAGGAAAAAGAATAGTCACAAAACGATGCTTCCATTATTTCCAGAAATGCAAAGAACTATTAGAATGGTGAAATAGGTTGATAACCACATGCACAAGCTAGATATAGAGCATGATAAAGAAATATGAAGTCCTTAGCCAAGTGCGTAATGATCCAAAGTATCCAACATTGACAATGAGCCCAAATATTACATTTATAGATGAATCCATGGAAGAAAAAGGAGGGAAAACTTGATTTTGAAATACAACCACCAACAAGAAGCATTCCATGCCTACAAATCCACCTGCAAATCTTTCACATAAATTTCCCCAAGTCTTTTTGGTTTGTTGGAGAAGGAAATAAGGCAGATATGATCAAATTGGGTGGTTGGAGTAATCATATCTGCTCATGAATTCCCAGAAAGGTGTTTTCCCATTTCTCACCTACCAGATCTGCTAAGAATTTGAATTTGATTATCTAACATTGTATCCTACATCAACAATTGTCGATTGAGACTAGGCGCGCACCGATTAGAGCTATGTAGGAAAAATATGGCTATAAGAAGATTATTGTATGTAAGACACGTGGCAAGCTCTGATTGACTGAAAAATGGTTTATTGCGAAAAAGTGTGTTGTCATTTTTGCCATGTGTCACTTACTTGTTTGCCACAAGGATTTGGCACCCTATTCGTGCTCTCTGACTGGTAAGAGTAGAACAAAGAGGAAAAGGAAAATGGAAAGGGGAGAAGGGGAAGTGTACAAGGGCGCACAAGGAAATAGTGTCCAAGTGAATGTGTCAAGGAGACAACTGAGGTGCACGCCACTTGTAATGAAGATACTTGAGCCAAAATATTTATTTAAGTTGTCAAAAAAACTAGGAGAGTTATTTGGATAACAATTTTGGTAACTTTCGGGGCCATCTTCCTGCTAGATGAAGGAGATCAGTAACCTAGAGCATCCATTGGGCATGGAGTCTACTATGTAATCATGAAATTCTGATCTTCAGCTGTGAAGAATTGCTTCCAAAGTCACTTAAAGGACCATTGCTTGACTCTATTCCGAATCCTGCAAACTGCTGAAAGAAGATTGACACCCTGGAAGCAAAAGAAGAGCGTGCGCAAGAAGCACGTGAGAAGAAATACCTATGTATAAACAAACAATGTGCACACAATGCACTTCGAGGAATTGAAACTATTCTAATATATAAAATGATGCAACAAACTTAATGGAAGGGTTTGAGATAGATCCCATTTACTGGGATTTACAACGTGCATCCATCAAGATGAGTTAGCTTGAAAGAGTTAGCCCCTTGCATGAACTATTGATGTATGAGCCACTCTAAAGTGCATCAAAATTTAAATGATGTCCTATTTTACCTCCCATTTCAAGACCAAGTACCCAAATTTGAAAGCTTGAGGCCTAGCCTTTCTGTCAAACCATTTCATTGTTGCTTGTTAATGTTGTTCTAGCTTGATCATGACAGAGTTCCTTGATTCTTCAAGATTAACTAGATCTATCCTTCTGATTTCTCTCTGGTCTACGCCTTAGAACTCCAACTGCTGGTAAAGCACCAATGAGTTCAACTCCAATGTCAAAGGGTAGCCTCCTTACCATAGACAAGCTTGTAAGGTGAAGTTCCCATTATTTTTTTAACTATGATTCTATCTACCCAGAGCACATGCGTGACCTTTGTATGCCACTATCTTTGGCTGATGTTCATTGTGTTCTTCATGATACTGATCAAGTTCTTGTTTGTTGACTCTGCTAGACCATTTCCTTGAGGGTAATAGTTGGAAGAAGTCTTCATATAGATGCCCAAATTTAGAGCCCAATCAATGATTTTAGTGCCAAGGAAGGCTTTTGCATTATCAGAGATAATGGTTTGAGGAATGCCAAACCTTGTGACTATACCTTTGAGAAATTCAAGGATGACTGACTTGGTTGATTCCTTAAGTGCAACGGTTAGTGTCCATCTAGTAAAGTAGTCTGTATCTATGAGAACCCATCTATGTCGAGTGCTTGAAGGTGGATTAATCATGCCTATGAAGTCGAGACGCCATTGCACAAAAGGATGATCCACTTAGATTTGTCGGAGGGGAAGTGCTTCCAATTTCTTCTTTCCTACAAAGAAAGTGCATTCTTTTCATTTTGTGACCCACTTGTGTGCATCTTCAAATAGAGTAGGCCAAAAGATACCTGCCATTATGATTTTCATTACTGTAGTTTTGGTAGAGAAGTGTCCACCAGAGAATCCATTGTGAAATTATGCTAACACTTTTTTAGTCTACATGCCATTGATACACCTTAATAGCACACCATCAAGGTTATTCTGAAAGAGAAGTACATCAATCAAAACATAAGGGATAGATTGTAACCTCGGATGTCTTCTCTTTGCATTGTTTAAGCCAGGAGGGTATGCACCCTCAGAAAGGAATGTAATCATGTCCTTCATCTAGTTGCATGCACCAGGATTTGTATTCTACTCAAGTTCTGTGTGCGGGAGAGCTTCATCAAGGAATAATGAAGTCTTAGATCCATTGTGTGCATCCTTGGCAAGTTGTCTGCAGAGCGCACTACCTCTTGTTAGCTTGATGGATTTGATTGTCACATCACACTCCATGATTTTGGTCACCCATATTTCTCTCTTCTTATTGATTTCTGATCTCATGATGAAGTCTCTAACACAAGAGTGAGAAACTAACACCTTGATGTGATTTTTGGTGAGCACACTCTTGAATTTATTGAGCACGTGCATGTTGGTGAAGACCTAATTCTTTGTGTGACTGTATTTTAATCCATAGTCCTTCAATGTTTGGTTGATGAAATCCACTGGTTGTTCCATCCCTTGTTCATTTTCTTGTGTTACAACAACAACAACACTCGTGTTAGCACCATAAGCATAAAGGATAAAATCCTTTGAGTAATTCAGGTTGATGAGTATTGGCATGCAAGTAATCTCTTACTTAATTTTTTTGAAGCTTTCCTTTCCTTCTGCTACCCATTTGAAAGTTGTCTTTCTTGAGCATGAGAGTGAATGGTCTTAGTAGTCCTAAAAAGTTAGGAATAAAGCACCTAACAAAGTTGATTTTTCCAAGGACTGCAAGGATTTATTTTGCACCAAAAAGGAAAGATCTAGGATGGCTAAAACATACTCATGATCAATTGTGATGCCATCCTTTGAAACCACATGGCCACAGAGATTGCCCTATGTCACTACAAAATTACACTTCTTGGGGTTAAGAGATACCCCATACCTTCTGCATATCTCATAAAAATTCTCCAGATGTGCCATGTGATCTGTGCTTTTCTTTGAGAAGACCATAATATCATCAAGGTAAACCAAGATGGACTCATTGATGTAACCTTTGAAGGCAATGTCCATGATGCACTGAAACATTACACCCACATTTGACAGACCAAAGGGCATCTTCTGATACACATATGTTCCGCACTTGGCTGTAAACACTGTTTTGAATTAATCCTCTTCCTTGACTAGGATCTAGTTGAAGCCAAAGTATCCATCTAGCATTTAGAATCTTTGTGCGCCAGCCAGAATCTGCAGAATCTGCTCCATAGAAGGAAAAGGTTAATTGTCTTTTAGAGATGCCTTGTTAAATCTCTTAAATCAACATAAAGTCTGATTTCACCAATCTTCTTGTGCAACAGAACTAGATTTGTGATCCAGGTGGAGTAATTGATGGGAAAAATAATCTTCACCTCAATGGGTTTGGATAACTCCTATCTCATGAGGGGCTCTATCTTTGGATTGACTAGTCGTTTCTTTTATTTGACGGGCTTGATACTAGGATCAAGGTCAATGGAGTGCTGAGAAACACTTGGATCAAAACCTTTGAGGTATTCATACTCCCATGAGAATATATCACTGTATTTTTGACAGAGAGAGATGAAGGCCTCCTTTTCATCATGTGCACAAGCTTTATTGAGCAACAACTCCTTTCCGCGTGCAATAGTGAATGGGGGTACAATCTTCTTACACGGTGCACATATAATTTTCTTCACCCTTGAATTCATCATCAGGGCTAAAATTTTTCTCTAAGGTGACCATCCCTTTAGGAAACTTATTTGTCTTCAACTATATTACTTGGTCACCATAGCTATCATGCAAATCAGCTTGCATACTTGATGAGAACTCAACTTCATTCTGGATGAAATGGATGATCTATGCATCACTGTCAAACACTTTCCAGCTGATGTTGTTATCTAGAATGGATGGTCTAATCACCATCTTAATGTGCCATTTGTTTCCTTTCAAAAATTCCTCAGCAAAAGAGAATTGTGACCAAAGTGTGACCATTTGATCAGCTTCCTTATTCATGTTACATGGCACCACCTGCATATTTAGGGCATCTAATCTCTCAAGGAGGTCCCAAAATCCATGTCTATAATATTTGAGAAGATTGTTATTTGTCATGAAATTGTTGATGACTTGGTGGATAACCAATTCCGTGTCCCTAAAGATCTGCAATGCCTTAATCTTCTTCTTTTCAGCAATAAGCATACCATGTACCAACGTATCATATTCTGTTACATCGTTAGAACATGTAAACTACAACCTCTATGAGAAGAAGAATTTATCATCCTAAGGGGAAATGAGAACAACTCCTGCTCCTGCTCTGTTTCTACTTCTGGATCCATCAAAGTATAACTTCCATAGACTAGGTTTCTCTTCACTTTGTTTGAGCACGCGTGGCAACAAAACTTCTTCTTCAAGAATGTAGTAAGTACTAAGCCTAGTTTCATAAGCTTCTAGCTCTTTAGCATATGGGTCAAATTTATGGTACCTCTCCACCCACTCATCAAATACTAGATCAGGAATAGAAGGTGGAAGAGGCTGCTCTTCAGAAACTGAAGCTTGTTCTTCTTGGATCAAATAGTTGGCTTGGAGAGGGGATGAGACATATGAATCTACATGATAGGAAAATATTGGCTCACCTTGTATGGTAAACTAGGTACCATACCTTATCTTGAGTAACATATGGGTCCAATCAGAAGACAAGTAACCACCCACTTTAGCAGTAAAATCTCTTGACAAACATAAGGTGAACAAAGGGGATAGATGAATTATTGACACATCTTGACTTATTGTTAGAATTAGAAATTCATGGAGGGTTAATTCAAGATCCTTGATGATTCCTAGGGTAGTGAAATTTGAACCATCAAGTTGCAGGACTCCTTTTGTCAAAGGGCCATACTTAAGACCTAAGACATCAATAATTTTCTTATGCATGACATAAGTACTAGCACCTGAGTCAATCATGTAGTTATGGACAAGATGTTTGCCTATGATCAAAGACATATAGAAGGGTGGAGTTTTAACAATTTTAATTACTTGCTTCTCCTCTTCTTGGCAGATGTTGACAAAATTACACAGTTTGTGAGTAGATGGATCAACGCGCGGAAGTTTATCTAAAGCTTCATGTAACAAGTCACGCTAAGATGGAATGGTCAGGGCATCCCACATTGTAACATTTATGTTTGTATTCTTCATCTAGTCAACAATGCTAAATGGAAAACCCACTAAATTGCACATTTGAGGAACAACAACCTTTCTTAGTTGCTCAGGTATAAAATCCGGAACCTTCACTGGTGCATAGGCTTGACCTAACAAAGGATGGACGTGCACCACTACTAGACGAGCTTTGCACAGAGCTTAATGTGATGACACTTGGTAAATATTACTACTGGATGTCTTAATTGCTTCCTTTTTCTTTTGATGGTCTACTTGTGTTACCGGAATTGTAACCTGCGCGCTAGGCTTGAACATTCTCTTCTTGTTTTTTTTATTGTTTGTAACTTGGATGCATGTTATGTTAACATCATCTGAAGTTTGGTTGATTGTACAAAACTTCTTCTTCAAGGATACTAGATAAGTGCCAAGCCCAGTTTCAAAAGCTTCTAGCTCAGAGATCAACAGCGCATGGGTCTAAATTTATGGTAAAATGCCTCTCTGCCCACTGGTGATCAAGTACTAGAAGGTGGAATAGGTTGATCTTCAGAAACCTTAAATCTAAAATGTTGGACTTCTTGGATTAAACAATTAGTTTGGAGAGAGGGATGAGACATATGACTCTACATGATAGGAAACAATTGGCTCAATCTTGTATGGTAAATTGAGTACCATATCTTGTCTTGAGTAACATATGAGACCAATCAGAAGACAAGTAACCACCCACTTTATTAGTAAAATATCTTGATAAGCATAAGGAAAACAAAGGGGTCACCATGAAACCTATCATGATCAAATATCTTGAGTTACTTGATGAGAACTCAACATGCATTCTGAAGATGAACTCAAGATGATGCGCTCACTGTCAAACACTTGTCAGCTAGTGTTGTTAATTGAAATAGTTGGTCTAATCACCATCTTAATGTGCTGAGTGTTTCCTTTGACAAAGTCCTCAGCAAGAGAGAACTACAAACCAAGTGCGACCATTTTATTAGCTTCCTTATTTATTTTACGTGGCACCGCCTACATATTTAGAGCATCAAAGCTATCAAAGAGGTCCCAAAATCTATGTTTATAAGCGTTGAGGAGCTTATTATTTGTTATGCACTTGTTGGTGACTTGGTGGATAACCAATTATGTGTCCCCAAAGATCTGTAGCGCCTTAATCTTCTTCTTTTTAGCAATAAGCAGACCATGCACTAGTGCCTCATACTCTGCCACATTTGCCTCATACTCTGCCACATTGTTAGAACATGTAAACTACAACCTATGTGCGAGTAAGAATTTCTTATCCTTAGGTGAAATGAGAACAACTCTTACTCCCGCACCATTTCTGCTTCTGGATCCATCAAAGTATAACTTCCATAGACAAGGTTTTTCTTGGTGTTTCTTTAGCGTGCGCGACATCACAACTTCTTCATCAAGGATATAGTAAGTGCCAAGCCCAGTTTCAAAAGCTTCTATCTCTTTAGCATATGGGTTAAATTTAATGGTGCCTCTCTGCTCACTCGTCAAGTACTAGATCAGGAATAGAAGGTGGAAGAGGTTGCTCTTCAGAAACTAAATCTTGTTCTTCTTGGATTAAACAGTTAGTTTGGAGAAGGGATGAGACATATGACTCTACATGATAGGAAACAATTGGCTCAGCTTGTATGGTAAATTGAGTACCGTATCTTGTCTTGAGTAACATATGAGACCAATCAGAAGACAAGTAACCACCCACTTTAGTAGTAAAATCTCTTGACAAACATAAGGAAAACAAAGGGGGTAGATCAATGATTGACACATCTTGAGTTATTGTTAGATTTAGACATGCATGGAGAGTTAACTTAAGATCCTGGATTATGCCTAGGGTAGTGAGAGTTGAACCATCAAGTTGGAGGACTCCTTTTGTCAGGGGGATATACTTAAGACCTAAGACATCAACTATTTTCTTGGGTATAACAAAAGTACTAGCGCCCGAGCCTATTATGAAATTATGCACCAAGTGTTTGCATATGATCAAGGACATATAAAAAGGTGGGTTTTTAGCAACATTAATTACTTGTTTCTCCTCTTCCTGACATATATTAATAGAAGCATGCAGTTTGTGAATAGCTGTATCAACACACATAAGTTGGGCCAGAGCTTCATGTAATAAGTCACGTTGGGATGGAATAGTCAAGGCATCCTACATTGTGACATTTATGTTTGTCTTCTTCATCTGATCCACAATGCTGAAAGGAATACCCATTGAATTATGCATTTGAGGAATAACAACATATTTTCTTGATTCTTCAGGCATGGAGGTAGGGGCCTTATCTTAAATGAATGCTTGACCTACCAAAGGAGGGGTGCGTGCTACTTACGGAGGAGCTCTGTGTGGAGCCTCACTTGTAGGAACTTGGAGCGCTTTTACCATTGGATGCCTTGGCTACATCTTTATGCTTCTAGGGGTTGACTTGTGTTACTAGAATTGTGACCTACGTGCCAGGCTCTAACATTCACCTCTTGTATCTTGTGTTGTCTACAACTTGGGTGTGCGGTCTATTTGCATTATTTGCAGCTTGGTTAATTGCACAAAAGTCATTAACACCAAAGACCATCAAATTTTCCTCTAGACGAGCTTATGGCCTTTCTTGGTTATCTACTTCAGGCTTGCTTGTTAAAGGCTCATAGTTGGAAGAATTCTGGATCATATATGGTTGTGTGTACAGATCATTGATGCAATGATATTGAATATGCAACATATTGCAAGGAAATCACCATTCAAACTCCTGCGCCATGTTGTTATGAACTGGAACAAGTGTCTGGCTTATGCTAGGCGCTGGAAGGGGTGTTGCAAGAGGAATAACTTACAAATGCAGGTGTGCATTAACATGCCATATATCATTCTATTAGTTCTTTTCATATCTCTAATTTACATATTGATTGTACCAAGGTTGATTGCTCTGGCTTTACGCCTGATTGGAACTACCTCTGTAGGCTTGCACCTGCTACTTTTCCAACGATATGACCTTGTTGGATAAGTTTCTAATCAGGGCCTTCATTTCTTCATCTTCTTCCTACTGGGTTGGGGAGTAAGATATAAATGCAAATGGTTGTGAGCTCTGCACTGGAACTGGAGCAATAGAAGGATGGAGCGCTGGAGACATCTCTAGGAACAAGGGTGCAAGAGGCCTATGCACCAACTTGCTAGCCTGAATGAGACCACTTTCTACCCTTATTGCAATGTTGTATCCAACAGGTAAGGTTCTATATCCCATGGATTGAATCATGACTAAAATGTCACTATTCAAAGCCTTCAGATAGCACAAGAAAGCATGTTGGGCTATAGGCCTTACCACTTGAGGAATTTTATCTCAAGTCTTCTGGAATTTGATGTTGAAATCAATCATCTACTCGTTGGGTGCATGCTTTGCTGTAGTCAGTTGTTCCACCAGTGATAGATGATCTAATTTATCTTCAAAGTAATTACATAGAGTTGTTCCAAGCTCATCCCGGGTAGTAATAGATGCAGGTCTCAGGCCATGGTACCATTGGAGTGTTTTACCCTTGAAAGAGGCTACAAGCTACCTGACAACAACATCATCATGTGTAATCAGATAGACAGAGCATACATTGGCCACATCTTGAATGTGCTCAACAGGGGTGACTTGATTTTCTCCCATGAAGTATGGAATACTTTTGAGTGTGGCTGTTGGCATATCATGTTGGGCATTGAGATTGAGGGGGCTTTTGCGAGTGAAACTGCAAAAGTTCCTTAGAGGAGGATGAGGTTGAAGTGCCATGATAGGGTGCACTTGTTTTTTTTGAGGAGTAGAGTATGTAAGACGCGTTGGAGATGGGGATGTATGCGTGGAAGGTTTGCTGTGTGTGCTTCTTGGTGAAAGATGGAGGTATTCAAAGGATCCTTCAGCTAAAACACTCTGTTTGGTATGCACTCTTCTCATAAAAGGCACTCGGGACTGCAAAATAGAAGCTCTGGAAATGTTTGAAATTGCCAGATGTGTTGAAATAAGCCTCAAAATGCGGGAAATACTAAGTTCACACATCAAAACTTAGCAATATGAAATTTAAGCTTTCAGTACTGGTCCCACTGGGTGTGCCAGAAATTGTTGGTCATTCAAACTTGCACCAATGTCTTGGATCTACAAGAACTGATTCGTTTGAGACAACAATGGAACCTTCTCCAAGTTGTGGGACCTTGCGTGCTTTAGACAAATCTCTAAAGAAGATCGGATTCCTCTATCTATTTCTACTGCTACTACTGCCTTAATGTTGAAAGGGGAAAACTAAGGGCTAACAATGCCAAGGGACTAGGGATAGAAGGATAACAAAATGGAAAACTAATCTAAGGAAGGTGATAACACCAAAAAGAAGAGGGATGAACACCATCTGTTCTGAGTGAAAATGAAAGGAGAAGGTGTCAAGGGAGGCTAGACATGCGTAAAAAAGGAAAACACATTTACCAGATTAGTTTCATGGAACATAACTAAAATTGGAGATGTGAGGGATGTAGAGTGACAGAACATGCACGTAATGTAAAAGAAAGGTAAGAAGAAAGAATACAAACACACTTAGGGTAAAGAATAGTCACAAACCGATGCTTCCATTACTTCCAAAAATGCACAGAACTATTACAATGGTGAAAGAGGGTGATATTCACATGAATGAGCCAGATATAGAGGCCTGCGACTCAGAATACAAAAATATGAAGTCCTTAGCAAAATACGTAGGATCCAAAGTGTCCAACATTAACAATGAGCCCAACTCTTACATTTATAGATGAATCGATGGAAGAGGAAGAGAAGGAGGGAAAAATCTGAATTTTGAAAATACAAACACCAACAAGAAGCATCTAATTCCTGTAAATACACTTACAAATATGTCAAATACATTTCTCCAAGTCTGTTTGGTGTGTTGGAGAAGAGGGCAGATCAGATCAAATCAGGTGGTTAGAGTAATTAGATCTGCTCATTAATGCCTAGAAAAATGTTTTCCCATTTCTTACCTATTAGATCCTCCAAGAATTTGAATTTGAATATCTAGCACTATATCCTACATCAACATCTATCGATTGAGACTAGGCGCGCATTGATCGGAGCTCTGTAGCAAACAATATGGCTGTTAGAAGATTATAAGAGTTGTCTGTGCACGCAAGACACGTGGCACATGTGAATTGGTTGAAAGGATTTGACTCAACTGTACAAAAAATCTTCTTGTCGTTTCTGCCACGTGTCACTCGTTGATTTGTTGTAAGGATTCAACGCCCTGTTGGCATGCTTTGATTGGTTACATGTGGCACACTCAAGCATGTTAGAGAATGAAATGGCATAGAAAGGCATAGAGGAGGGCACAAAGTTATGCACGTGGAATAATGAAGCGTGGGAAGAAGGCAGAAGGAAGGCACATGTAATTGTAATGCGTGTAATGGAAATGGGGAAAAATGGTGAGCAGAAAATGTATGGTCAAGGGACAACTATTACAAGGTAATGTGCGGGGTGTGCAAGCGGGCCAGGGACTTAGTGGATTGAAATAAGTGCAAGGTGCATGCACAGGATGAATAGACGCTAGGAAGAAGGTGAATGCACAAAATATGCATGCAAGGTAAGAGTGGAACAAAGAGGAAAAGGAAAATGGAAAGGGGAGAAGGGGAAGTGTGCAAGGGCACGCTAGGAAACAATGAGCAAGTGAGTGTGCCAAGGAGACAATTGAGGTGCACACCACTTGTAATGAAGATCTTTGAGCTAGAATATATATGTAAGCTGTCCAAATAAGTAGGAGAGTTATTTGGATAACATGTCCTTAGCAAAACGATGTCCTTCCTGGATGCATGTAACCAAGGGGCAATTACACAGTTCTTCAGTATTTCACAAAGGATTTTGATAGCATAGAGATTCTTTTAGCATTGGGAATTTACATTGGGAGCAAGTACACACCACTTGCAGTGGTGTTCCATATTTGAGGGAGCAGTTAAAGGTTAGAGGATGACACTAGACTTTCCTCTCTACACTACTTCTACTGTGGCGAAGGATCACCAAAAAAAAACCAACATTTCAGAGCGCTCTACAACTTTGGGAAGTGGTTAAAGGTTGGAGGATGACACTAGAGTTTCTTCCCTATAATTATTCTGTCGTGGCATGAGATTTCCCAAAAAACTTGGTCTTCATTGACATTTTTAGGATCCTTTCTACACCCATTTTCTCATCACGGATCAGGTGCACATGTTCCTTTTTCACATTTTCAGCATTTTCCATATTTATCTACATAATTTTTACACATATACATACATATTTGAATAATTTTTCATTCTTCTCTTTGCAGGTCCATTCGTATGGGAAGTGGTAGTCAACTCCATTTCACAACATCATCAATGTCAACAACAACAGGTACATTGCGATATTTACACATGCATTTCTGCCTTAGATCCATTTTCATCACCACTTTTTACACTATCTCCTCCTTAGCATCCATGCTTCACATTTTATCACTCCACACTTTGTCTAATCCCTCAACATGATTTCGTCATCAATCTACATGGTTATCAGTTAAAAATCTCTATCTACATTATATTACCGAGATTTCCTCTCACCAACATAAAGTGGGGGTAAATGTAGACACAAAATCACACACTTTAGGTAGTTATCTAGTCCCAATTACACACTACTATTCACATGATTCATAAGTAAGAAAAGTACTAATCAATCCATGTCCTTGGACACCTTTCTTTTCTTTATGTTTCTTCTTTCAGTCTTGCACCCTTACTTGCTCAATCTTCCTTTTTATCCTCCAAAATTTATCATCCTAGACACCAGTGCCCAGCTAGGACAAAAACACCATACGCCCTCATCCCCTCTAAACACTGATGTCCCCTTTGTACTTTACTCACAATTTGGGTCATTTCTATTCATTTAAAGATCTTATCTTTTTGGCAAGCGGCCTTTTCGAGGTTAGCTATGAAATTCAAGAAAAAGAATCATATAAATATAAAGTTATGCGATTGTAATAAAGGACCAAACACTGAGCATTAAATATCACCACCTAAGGTTGCATCCATCAAACATATAAGAGCTCCATTTCATCCATCTAGCACCATGCAAGGGAAAAAGGGCAGGTTATTCTGCATACACTTCATAGGAGGGAAGCTCATTCTATTCCATGTAAACATCTATTACATTTATTTACATATAGCTACTTTGTTCGCTATTAAGTGCGACACGCACAAGAGCCACCTAGGGCATGATTTCACACACACAAAAAAACCTACATTGGGTATGAGATGTAGTGCAATGCTCAGTTGTAAGTTCACCATTGGGACAACTGAGGATAGTCCAACCCCTCATTCTACATATTTATTTTTTCATATTTGATGTTTATTTGAGGGTTTTATAGGTTTATATTTCATTGCAGGTTTACAAAAACTTCAACAATCTTGGTGCAACCTCGAAGCGACCAAAGGTGACTAAAGGTGAACACCATGTGACACCTCAAAAGAGGTTTTTTGAGAATTTCCGTAGAAACAGGCCTAGGGCACCTGCGGGAACCCTTGTCTCTCTCTAGACATCCCAATCCAATCTATTTCTCTAGATATGCATCTTTCTAGGTCCCTGTGTGATGCTCATGCCATTCTGTTCACCTAGTCATCACTCCAATACAATTCAGAATTAATTTTGAATTAAATAAGTACCTTCCTCTCCTCATTGTAACTAGGGTTTCATAATTTATTGCTTAGTTTGTTT
The DNA here is from genome assembly GCA_019776745.2 of Taxus chinensis. Taxonomy (NCBI): domain Eukaryota; kingdom Viridiplantae; phylum Streptophyta; class Pinopsida; order Cupressales; family Taxaceae; genus Taxus; species Taxus chinensis. The sequence goes on from CM034149.1 coordinate 223,739,709, forward strand.
GTGTATCATTGTTATACTTAATTGTTCATTTATTTACTATTGCAATAGAAAATAGATTATGACTATATTTTGCATTCTATCTTAGTAAGAGATCATAAACACTTTTCATGACTTTGAAACATGAAGATGTAAATTGTTTGTTGAAATGCTGAAAGTTATTAATTTTAGACTCAGTATGAAGATGATATGTCAAATAACATCTAAGAAAAGAAATGAAAAATAAATTTTAAATCATCTAATTAATGCATACCGAGAAATATACCCAACATCACATACCAAATATAATAATACTACCTGACGTGTTATTACATCAACTTTAGAAAGCAAAGCAAAAAAAAAAATTTGTTTAATTACGAAAACAAGTAGTGTACTAACTCTACTTTAAATAAATAGATCCAACCTCACATACCAAAGATAGTAATATTACTTGACGTGTTATTACATCATCTATAGTAAGTAAAGCAACAAAGAAATATGCTTTATTTAGAAAATAAAGTAGTGTACTAACAAGTAGGATAATTCCTTGTCTTAATACTTATACTATATTATTAAACATCTTTGTTTGGATCCCTATACAAAATAAATCCATTTCAAAATGAAAAACATTTAGGTATATTCCTTATTCTCGTAAGATATGTAGCATTTCATGGTAAAATAAATGAAGCCTACTCATACTTTGTAAAATTATTTATTTTATAATGGCTAGAGAAGCTGGGTTGTCGAGTATACCTCATCCAAAATTTTGGTATTAGAGAAGAAGTAAATGAATGTGTATATAGGTTAAGTATTATTTGTTGAGATTATATTATTAGCGTCTCTCTCTCTCTCTCTCTCTCTCTTTCACATGGACTCTCTCTTCCCTTCTCTCCCTCTCCCCCCCTCTCCCTCTCTCCCCCCTCTCTCTCTTCCATCATCTCTTTGTCCCTTTGATGCAGAGGCACCCGTAAACTACTTCACCAATCTTTGTATAAAAATTATTCAAGTTATTCTAATCTAATCATACCTTATTTTTTTCCATGTCTTTTAGACCTTTCATGTACCTTTAGCCTTGAATTTCTTCTTGCTTAATGCTAAAAACGCCTTTTCATTGTCCTCACTATTATAATTTATCAAGAATTTTCGTTACTTGATCTCATGATCCCTTTATACCCCTTTCCACTCCTAACTCTGTTTTCCTTTACTCTGCCCTATTTGCACTAAAGTAGCCTTCTTGCACATTTACTTCGAATATTGTTAAGATTTTCCATTATACTTTCACCACTTCTCATTTCATACCTCATTTTCCTTTATTTCTCCTCTACACTCTACTTATTTCACTCATTCACAAATTATGCATTGAGACTCTCCTTTCTTGACTATCCCTTTTAGCTATCTCTACTTTATGACTTCCCTCAAAGCTGTATTACTCCTATTGGAAATTTGGAGTTTGTTCCCTAAGATTTGAATAATATTCATCTTCATGATCAAGACATTTCCCATATATATACACATAAATTTTGTGCCATTTCCTTAGTAGCCTTTACCCAAAACTCACAAGAACTCTGCTCTCACATGAAAATATCACAATTAGTAATTATTACTACTATAAACACACACACACACACACACACACACACACACACACACACACACACACACACACACACACACACACACACACACACACACACACACACACACACACACACACACACACACACACACACACACATTTCATCTCTTCCTTGTAGACTCCTAAAACATTTTTTTAACTTCCCCTAGACTTTTACAATAGTCTTATACTTCATTATAGAGAAAAGTCCCTCTAAAACTCATCAAGACTCCTCCCTTTAGCCTTAGCATGTCATAGTCTTAGCAATACATTGTTTTCTCTAATGGTCTAGTAGTGTTCATACCAAAGGTTTTCTATTAATCTAAACCTCTTAAAATTATGAGATAACATATATTTCATTCATTATTATCATTACAAAACAAGGTCCAGTAATTTCTTCCTCCTTTATCACTCTCCCTGAGGACTATACAATTTAGTAAAGACTAGTAACTCAAACTTCAAACTTGTCTCAATACCTTCAAGATCTATCCAATAATTTCTCAAGCATGGAACCAGGTTGAACAAGTCATTCATGTAATAATATTCCTTAACCAACCTTGAGAGTTTATTGAACTTCAAATCAATACCTTCTTACACTCATACTACCTTGCACAATTAGTATGATTACCACACAAGTTATGTGTTCATAACTTTCCATCCACTAGTCTTTTTTATCAACTAGGGGAATTTTTAGATACCCTTTTTTCATCTTCTATCTATCATATTTTCGTTGCAACCTACTCTTTAAGGAAATTTTACCAGATTTCAAATTACACTCTCCAATTTAGATCTCTAACTCACAGTTTCAGAACCATCAGAAGAATGGAGGTCCATACAATACTCAATAAAGATAAAATTTTGAGAACACTTAAGAAAACATGCCAAGATCATATGTTTTTATTTTCAAAATTTTTCATCCACGGGAACTCATTTTATAACTTTTTCCTATAAACCCTAGGTTGGGGTTTGTACAGAGGCCAAGAAGGGTCTTTTTACCCTAATTTGCTTCAAAATGAATTTCAAAACTTCTCACCTAATCCAAAAGCTCTATATTCTCCTTTTCCAAATTTCTTCTTCAAGTCCCAACATGTGATTCCTTTTTCTATGTCTCCACCACCTTATTTTTCTCTCTTTCTTCTCAAGGACACCATGCTTCTTCAAAGAAAAATTAGTCTATACACTATTTAGAGACATAATTTATATCTTCAACTCTTAAATGCATGATTTTACTTTTTCCTTCATTATAGTACCTTGAGAAAGTTTCAAATCTCACTAAATATGCTTCATTCAATGCTCAATAGATTCCAAGACTGAAACATAGTTTACTAATTCTTTAAATCCTAAATCACACAATTACATTTCTCAATGCATGCATGTTATTCATCCAATTGTATTAATCACACAAGTAAAACTACATTCAACATCTATAAAAACCTACTTCATCAACAAACACCATTCCATTGCAGATACAGAGTTATGTGTTATCTCACCTTCTTTTCATAGTTATTTGGCCTGAATCCTAGACTTCGTTTGTTATTTTACCATCTCATTTAATAATTCTCCACCTTCATGAACCTGCACAGATAATCAAACTTACATAACCTTTTACATAACACTATTAAATATAAATCTTACATTGAAATCTCATACATTCATTGAAATAACATAAAAATGCTCAATAAGAGTCCTTTATTTGATTAAACTCATGTATTACAAGGCATATTGAGATTTCAAGGCCTGATTACTAGTATTCTTCCTTCCCTCCACTCCCATTTTCCATAAAAAAATCCCCTTCTCAATTCAAGTTAGCCTCCTTTATACACAAGGAGTTGGTTTATAACTACCCAACTAGGGTTTCTTAATAACCACAGTTATGTCAACCTAAGTTCTCCCCCCCTCTCTCTTCCCTCACTCTCTCCATCTTACACTCTCACTTCCCTCAATATTTCTCAAAACACACACACACACACACACTCTCTCTCTCTCTCTCTCTCCCTCTCTCTCTCTTCCCTCTTGTTGTCCAAAATAACCCCTTTGGATGTATTGGAAACCTATGTACTCAATTTTTGAATTGGACAGTGTTTTCCCACAAAATTCACGGGACCTTATTTCCCAGTGTTTTATGGACTTATAACACTAGTGTTCCGTGGATTCTCAAAAATCCATGGAACAAAGGGGAACTGAACTCAATGAGACTTGGAATTATTGCATGAAGTTAGCCAAATAAAATAAAAAAAATGTGGGTTTGTTCCTTGGATGTCATGATGCAAGGTTGGTGATGGTGGAAAGCTGTGGAACATAAAAACATAGTGTTTCGTGAAATATGTGAACTAGTGTTCCGCGGGTTTTCTAAAACCCACGGAATAAAGGAAAGGAACACCAAATTCAAATGCCATGTAATAGAAGGTTACATATATTCTATAAAGGAAATTTTTTTTTAGGCATTCACTGCTTGTAGACGAGGAAGATATGAGCTTCACGCATGCACATTGCACATGAGTTAGTGTCTCGCGGGTTTCTCAATCTGCAGAGACATTCAAATTCAAAATTTGTGGATCATTCATTGAAAAGAAGTCGAATATTATAATTCCCACATAATCTTATAAATTCCAACTAAAAGGCATAATTACAATTAATCATAGAAAAATCAAATGGCTTCTAAAAATGATAAAGCCACAAGACAAAGTAGAAAGGGGTTTTGGTCATATTTTTTGTGCCAAAGATCCAATTTGCACAAAAACAGTGGCATTCGAACCGTCTCTTCTAGGGAAACATTTTTGCGTAAGGAAACACATGATTTTATGTTGTTTGGAGTGAGAAAATGCAAACGTTGGAATGGAGGGAGAAAATTACAATTCCAACGAAGTCATCCATCCAACCACCCCACCAACTAAGATTTAATGTTTGACGACACCCATCCTTACGTATGAAAATTTTGATGGCATGTATAAATAAAAAATAGGATTTCCATGCTTAAAAATGTAAGAAATGATGGCACAAAATCCTTGGTGGGTGAATTCCATTCATTTCTCAGTTGAATTCATGTTTTCTCACTCTTTCTCTCTTCTTTTCACACTCTTCTATAAATATAAGTGGTTTTGCACAAAAAGGGGGTTATCTTCTATGGTATGGGGAGATCTACCTAAGAGTTTTACATTTTGCATGCCTTTAGACCTCTGCAACTACATTTTGTAGGTTATTCGCAAACCTTTGTTTTGTAAATGTGAGTGAGAACATTTAATGATACACAACTATGATATTTTCCTATAAATAATTTGTATTTAATGTGAATCTCTTGCCCTCTTTTCTTATTTGAATTTATTCACTTGTCCCTTGAAAATATTTCCGTTTTTTATTAGACTCTTGCATGGTGGTTGTATTTGTATCTCTACATGTAAGATTTGAGCCTTATTTTAGTTTCAGTGTATTACCTTCTTTCATTGTGAAGTTTTTTTACTTTTTGTCAATCATGAACCCTATGAAATTATAGTTATTTTTAGTTTTAGTTGCATTTTTAAGTTTTAGTTTAGTTTCTAGTGGGATAGGAGAGACAGAACCAAACTTCTATGGAGGTTTATCTCATCTTGCAAGTCTCACACTTAGAGACAAACCCATGTTCACCAAAATTGTTGATGTTTATCCATGACATTCAGAGGGTGCCACTTTTGTGTGTTAACACCTCATCTCTCTCATATATCTTCCCTAATCTATTTCTCTCTTTCTTTTTTTCTCTCCCCTCCACTCTCTCACTCTCTCTTCCCCCATCTTTCCCTTTATATCTCTCTGTTCCTCTTCTCTCTTCTCTCTTTCATCCCTCATCTCTCTCATTCACTCTTCCCTCCTCTCTCTTCCCCCCCTCTCTCTCACTCTCTTCCTACCTCTCTCTCTATTTATCCATCTCCCTATCCCTATCTCTCTCTATCTCTCTTCCCTCCCTCTCTCCCTCTCCCTCTCCCTCTCTCTCTCTCCCTCTCTCTCTCTCTCTCTCCCTCCTTCCCTCTCTCTCTCATCCCCTCTCTTCTCCTATCCCCCCCCTTTAAAAATAACCTCTACATAATGTTGTGAGAATGATATTGATATTCCAGGAAGTGGATGACATTGACATTATATGATTATAATTGATATCATTGAATGATTATAATAGTGGATAAATTGTATGTTAATTGTGTATATTTAATACCCATGTTTAAAACATCAAAAAAATTAAAATTAGTAATACATGTTAGCATCATGTATATATGGAATTAATTAGATACATATAAAGAGTGTTTGATCCATTATACAATTTTGACAACAATTTTTTTGTCTTGTATATTCTACTGATTTATGGAAGCCATGATGGAATTTTTTTGAACAAAATTTATGTCCAAATAAATCCATATGGGAGTACAATGATATACATTGATAAAATGCAAATCTATGCCTACATGACATGAAAGGATAAACAAAAATACATATGCATCAAAACTATGGGGAATCATCAAAATATTTGGTTCTCTTGGCCCACCTGGAAGATAAAGATCCAATATCATAAGTGGTATGTACCTTATTTAAATAAAGCATCCCATGCTCAAGGGATGAATGTAGATCCACCTATTAATACTATACACATTAGTATGTAGCTAATGACATATAAAATAACATTAGTTACAAATAAATTCTTACCGCAATATCATAATCCCTTTGAATAATCCTCTGCCTCTCAAAATAGACCTCGAGGATAATAACCTCAAGAGAAAAAACCTTAGTGGTAGGTGTATGAAATGGAGTTCTCACCTCCTCCTATGGAAACCATGAAGAAACAAATTAGAATAATATTAATGTCATTTATTTACACTAAATGATGTTATTTAACACAATAAATTCATTATGAAATTAAAATTACTAGCTCATACCTATGTAATATGCATAACATACGCTATTCCCATAAAAAATATAATATATAGTGATAATTGAGTTCCAAGAGGAGAATCTAATGATGGAATCAACTGAAAACAAGAAAGAGTTTACCTTACGAAAAGATAAAATTTACGCACTTACATGTCACATGACATTATCTGCACACTTTAAATATAGTTCATTAAATTCATAAATAATGATTAAAAATATAAAAAACCACATCAATGAATTCCCAACATGTACCCTCATACCAATATCCCTAGATATGTAAGGTTCAACAGTCGTGTATTCAACATAAAATTGTGATTTTTAGATAACATATCTATATAAAAAACAAATTTACACATAAAAGATTTACTCATGTATTACTCGCACTGCAAAAAAATGTAAGGAAGTGGAATGTGATATAGGACATGTGTTGTTTGACCCTAAATTTTTATAAGAAATACAAATTACTCATTAATTTTCATCCACAATGAATTAATATTGTTAATAGTAAAATTAAGTACAAAAATATACTAAATTTAATTTCATGTAAAACTATTTTATGGTTAATATCAAAGGTTAAATTCAGTAGAATGTTTTTAATGATGATATTTTACAACATATGATCATGAAGTGTCTCCTTTGATTGAGCACTCTACTCAGTCTACGGAGTAGCCTGACTAGGCCGTGGAACATCTTAAGTAGGTTGTGTAATAGATTCATCAACTACGTAGGTGCCTAAACTCCCAAATGCATGATAAAATATGATATGTGTTGTTTGATGCCTTGAAGGGCCATCCTCATTATCCTCAGAGATATGGGTGCCATGTTGAAAAAAGTGTGCGTTGAATAACTAATAGACTAGAGTGTCTCAACTTCCATGGTCTCCTTCACAGATGAAGGGACTGGAACATGATGAATAGATGGGTGAGTGAGGGGTCTAAGTGGAAAATTATGTACAGATTTTTCCCCACTCTATCATGTGTAAAGCATTTTAATTTTCCCTATAACTCTTTAACATCAAAATAGTTCGGTATTTCATTGAGAATGAACTCACAAGAGATTTTCTTGAAGAAATATTATGGTACCTCAAAATTGTTGCAAGGTGGCTGGTCAAAAACCATCCACCATCTATGGACTAATTTTTTTTGATCTCCTCATGGTCAACGGATTGGTAATGTTCAATAGTTAAATAGTAAGGGTGCATTAATTTTGGGTTTAGTGAGCAAAACAAACAACTTGAATTTGGTGATATTTTATTCTTCACTACATTGTAAGATAATTTGTTTAGATAAAATTTCTGATAACTAGTTTTGTGATCCTCCCATGTATTTATTTTCCAAATCACATTATAAATATTAGATATTAATGAATCGAATGATAATGCAATATTTTGGTGATGGTTACTTGCGGAATTACAGTTTCTATTAAACCTTGAATTTGATCTTTGTTATTCTAAATATCCCCTAAAAGGTTTTCCTAGGTATTATGAGGATGTCTAGGAATTTAAGGAGGTGTTTCATGTAGGTATTTTCACCCTTGATCTCTAAGTGAAGGAGGGTTTTCAGGTGAAGAGATTGGATCCACTGAAAATAATTAAATTAAATAAATCATGAAGAATGCAAGAAAAAACAAGTTTAATCACTAAAATTACCGTAAATTCAATCAAAACTTAGTTGGTGGAGTCTATGCTATTGTTGATTTTTTATGCATGCAAGGATTTATCTCCATAAAACCCGCTCACACTATTTACCACTTAGGTTATTTTCTCAATCACATTTTTTGGAAAAAAAATTTAAATGACTTAGACTCGGCTGAATCATTTTTTTACAATCATAACACACTCCTGTTATGGTTTGGAAATTCCAAGCCATAATACAAGTGCATTCTACTGCACTCATTTTATAAGACGATTGTTTTATAACGTGACTAAGTTATAACATGAGTGTGTTATGTAGAAAATGGCCAAAATGCATATTTTTGGCCGCTTTTTGGTTCCCCATTTCCATGCATATGTTTGCATGATACCCATGAATCCTATGACATCATTTAGATATCTTCTCCAACCACAAATTTTTCTTACTAGTATTACCTCACCTATAACCTAAAAATCCCACAAGCACCTCACTCATTATATATATTACCATACCAACAACCTAGGACACCTTTACCCTAGTTTGATGAATCTGTGTAACATGATACCAATCCCATATACTTCAATTATCCTTATGTTTTATTCTTGTTAGTTGACTATGTTACATAGTTGTATATAATATATAGTATAATTACAATGATTAGTTTAGTATGACCCACATGGGACACCATTACCACACACTATGTACTCATTTATCATTTTTCCCATAACTATTTGCTTCATAGCACTACTATTTTAAGTATGGACGATACTTTCTACTATATCTTATGTGATTCATTCTCATATTATGATGATGATCTCATAAATACTTCTTCCCCACATAAATTATTTAGTACACCGATAGATATAGATCCTCTTCCAAAGAGGCATATGCATTGATATCAGGGAAAATTATAAGACCCCCTAGAAAACCCTATAGATATTTCTTGGAAAATGTGTGAAATAAATTTTCAAAATCATGGTGAATCAGAAGGAAATGGGTTTCACATGGCTGGAAAATTATTTAACAATACTATTGGTTGGTAGAAACTATCAGTTAGTAGCATGATGTATGATGCCATCTGGTAGAAATGATGCAGATTTGGTAGTCTATCTTGTAGAGGCCACTAATTTTTATTTGGGAATCAAAATGACTCTATTTGTTTTTAACAAAAATATCTGAAAAATATCTACACAATAGTATGATGTACGCTATAAGCCAACAACACAATGTATGTTATTAGCCAATAACATGATGTATGTAGTTAGATGGTAGAAATTATGTATATTTAGTGACCTATCTTGTGAAGGTCATGAATTTTGATATGGGAACCAAAATGAATCCATTTTTATGGAAAGATCTCAATAATATATAAAATAGTATCATGATGTATGTTTTTGTTAGTAGAATGATGTATGATGTTTTCCTATAGTAATGATGTGGGTTCGGTGGCCCTTCTTATAGAGGTCATAAATTTTGATTTAGGAATTGAAATGAATTCATTTTTACGAAAATCTCTAAAAAAACATTTACGTGAGTAGCATTATGTATGTTATTGGTAGGTAGCATGATGTATGCTACCAATTGACAAATTATACATGTTATCGGTTGATAGTGTATATGAATTATGAGTGAAATTTTATGTTTAATATCAAATTTGTAATTAATATATATTAAAGGTGAATTTAGAAAATTTATCTTTTGCAATAAAGTCAATTTGAATATAAAAAATTGGCTATTAGTGTAAATTCTAGGAAAAATGACCCAAAAAGTAACTTGTACGCATAAAATTTAGGAAAAATAGCAAGCAAGATGAATCCTCAAAATTCACCAAATCCAAATTTTAAAAACTTGAATATTCGTGAATTAATGAAGATTCACCACAAAAAATTTACCTAACTGATATTATCTTACAAATTGAAATCAATTATGATAGCCCCTTACACATATATATCCTTCACCTATCTTGCCTCCACTAGCCTATGATCTTAGTAAAAATATTGATCATTTGATAAATTCTCCCTAGTTCACGACTAGGGCCACTACCCAATGATTCAACATGTTTTAGGAGTCCGATGTGATTGTTGAGGGAATAAATACTACCAAAGACCCAACCCCAACACTTTTACCACTTACTGCATACGACCCAAGACCATTAGTATAGATTCTAATTAGTGGGTTTTTCTTTCTTTGTCTCCTATTGTAAAAATGCAAAAATAATATACTACGAAAAAAGGAAAAACATGGATATGCATGTGAATTGTTCATATATGAAAGAATTATTATTATATATAATTAACTATAAAATATTCTATGTGATTAAGATGTACTTGTAATATTTAATTTTAATTTAATACTTATTTATTTAATAAATATTCAGCATTTGTAAAACCCTAATTACAGATTCACAATGTAATAATAAGCAATAAAGTACAAATATGACCTAAGCAATAAGATAGATAAAATAAAAACCCTTGGTGTAGGAGGATTAAAACACTTAGTTGATTTTATAATTGATCCCAAAGTGTGCCAAAATGGAAGACTGATAAACAAGAGGAGGAAACGATCGCAACTATTCTCAGAAAATTGTGCAACTATTGGATATTCCTGTACTGAGGTTCTTAGATCGGGTCAAGGGTGCCTTGGTGTTATAAAATTATTTTGGGTTCCCGTGACTATGCATAACCTCAGAAAATGATTTTTCTTTTGTCACTTTTATGTCACTACCTTTCGTTGTTTGTTACCTGTGTGTCACACTATGCCTGCAAATTTTTCCTGTAACCTGCAAAACAAATGGTCTCCTATAAAACCCCAAAACACATCAGATATTAAAAATGAAAAGATACAAATGGGAAGTCAGATCGACCCTAGCAGTTACCTAATAGAGTGAAGTTACGACCAAGCGTTGTACTACATTGCAGAATCCATGTAGTTCTCATGTGTGTGTGTGTGCAAGAATAGTGCCCTAGGTGGCTCTTGTGCAAGATGCACTTGAACAACGAGCAATACCTAGATGTATCAATGCAATTAAATGTGTAGATGAAAAAATGAAATTCCCCTCCTAGGCGTGTATGTAGAAAATGTAGTCCCTTGTCCCTTGAGTGAGTGCTAGATGGATGATTTGATGCTCTTAGAAATGCCTTTGGATGCAACATTAGGTGATGATAGTAGATGCTTAAAGCTTGGTACCTTATTATGGTCACATAGCTTTATATTTATATGATTACCTTGGTTGAATTTTGCAATTAACAACTAGAAGAGAGACCCATAAGAAAATAAGATGCCTAAAAGGAGCAAGTAAAGTAAAGAGAGGTCGGGGGTTCTTAGAAGGACGATGACGCTTGGGCTTTAACATCTTGGCTAGGCACTAGTATCTAGAGTCAAGAAAGATAAAGTAGTGAATATTAGACTGGGATGTATGGTGTAAGAGGCCATGAAGAAGACATGAAACATAGACAAAAGGCCAAAGATATTTTCAATTTCTAGTTTTCTCGCTTAGGAATCATATGAATAGTAGTATGTGACTGGGACCTAGAAATGTACCCAAAATGCATGATTTAGTGTCGAAATTTACCCCGAGTTTATGTAATTTATTGAATAATATATAAGATATGTGTACTTGATTACCATGTAGGTCGATGGCGAAAGCGTTTCGATGAGACAAAAAAAGTGTGGAATGATAAAAAATGAAGTGTGGAAGCTAAGATAGGAAAGAGGAAGTGACCATAGGGGTGAAAAAGTGTAATGTGTATACCATGTTACATCTACTGTCGTTGTCATGCTTGATACTACTTCTTATTATAAGGATGGACCTGAAAAAAAGAATAGAAAAATATTAGTCAAAGTTTTGTATATGAAAAATTTGATCCAAGTATGTAAAAATGTGAAAAGGAACATGTGCATCTGATCTGCGATGAGTGAAAAGGATAGAAAGTGTCCTCAAATGTTGTAGAATAATGATTTTTTTGGGTGATATCATGCTAAAAACATTTTTTTTGGGTGATCTCATGCCAAGTGTGTGTTTTTTGGGAAATCTCATGCCATGAAAAAAGTGTTAGGGAGAGAGGTTTAGTGTTATTCTCCAACCCTGACTACTTCCCAATGATTTATACCACCATTGTAGCTGGTGTGATCTTTATTTGTTCAAGTTTGATCCATTTCGATATAGTTTGATCCAATGCAAAATATAAAAAAGGAGATAACATGCATGTTGATTTCTGGAGGAGTGTTCTTGTTTTGTGAAAACTGTTATGTAAACTGCCAAAAATTGTGATCTAAGAAAAACTTTATAGCTACCCCTGGTCATAGGTGCCCAAGAAGGGTCAAGAGAACCTAGGAGCTCATGTCAATATCTGGGCACTAGAATCTATGTTGTGTTGAGGACCCAAGTCAGATTTTGAGCCCTTTATGTAACTAGATACTGTCCTATTTCTGTATTATGAAGGTTTGAACTATAACTGTGTACTGCTGAATGGGGTGAATGATTCACCTAATATATTCCCCCCTTATTTGGGGTGCATGCGATGTCACTTAGGAGGATTTGGCCCAAAGGAGGAGCTAGACATTGATATGAAATTGATGCCCTACAGGTGAAAGGGAATGTGCATGGTAGAAACCAAGGCACATACAAAAAAAGTCACTAGAAACATGTGTTTTTGCAATCAAGATGAATACGCATATAGAAGAAAAGTGTAATCTAACAAGCAAGAAGACAATGTAGACCACAAAAATTGGGTTTCAAACATGGGACATTGCTCACAATTTCATAAGACAATCAAGGTCGAAGTGGCCAAAAGCATACAATATGCACACAAGACAAAAAACAAAGCCCACAAATAATGACAGACATAGATAGAGAATGACAAAAAATAACACTCAAAGTATCTGAAAACTATGATGGAAATTAGTTCCTACAAAGAAAATGTTGCACATGAAGCACCCGTTAGCATGATAGAAATATAAAAAAGTATGTCAAGAAATGTATATATCGATAGAGTAGTGAGCTAGTGAAAGTAGGAAGTAGAATAAAACGAAACAATAACACCTGCAATGTGTATGAAAGTAGATTCCCCCAGGAGCCGCTATGGGAATGGTGAGAGGTATAATGCCAAACGTTCTTGCTACATGTAAATATATATAGAAAGTTTTCATTCACAACTAGAAAGAAAGTGAGCGTACATGTGTATGTATAGAAATATGATGACATAGGAAATATCTGTCTAGCATGGAAACAAAGTGTACATGTAACTAGTATAAGTAAACCAAGAATATGTGCAACGAAGATATGCAATATGCTGTGAGTGTGAATGGAATGAAATGTAAAGTGAGTGTTATAGGATTAGCATGCACCCCAATTGAATGTGTATAAGATGAGGTTCATTTATAAAATATTCCTCGACAGTCAAGAATGAACCATAGATCAAAAGTGCATTATTGGGAAATGGTTTTAACGGGATTCTAGAAAGATATATCATGAAGTGTAGAGCGTAAAGTGTGTGAATGTGGTGAGGTACATTGCTATAATATTCCCTCAAAATTTAAGTGTGAACCTTATCACAAGAGTATGTCATAGGGTAATGATGATACAAGTGTATCAAGATGTGTATGATGCATGAGGAAGACTAGATGTGAAGCATAGAGCATAATAGTAGAAATCCAAGACACATGATAATGATAGAAGTTGGGGGGGGGGGGGGAAGAATAAACATGATTCCCACAAGTGTATAATGATAAGTAAGCTATATAATAAAAGTTAAGGGAAAGGTTCCTCCACCCGATGTGTGCGGAAATAAAGATATGTTACCATGCTCTGAGATCGGTGATGTATAAGACATATGATGTATTAATGAATGAGACCTATGTGCATGAGAAATAGGAGGTGATGAACACCTATGTGAAGGAGACTACAAAGGTGATGTGTGCATATGTGAAGGATATTAAGGAGGTGGTGTGCACCTATTTGAAAGATATTGTAGAGGTTATATATACCTATGTTAAGGAGACCACAGGGGTGATGTATACCTATGTGAAGTAGTCATCCGAGTAGTGGACCTAGGATGATGAGATGGACTAGCACACCGATGAGATCGATTATATTATGTGTGATTAGGAGAGCTAGGAGGAGATTGCACTTTAGATTTGAGAGGTCTAGGGGACCTAGATTATATAGTGAGTGAAATGGAAACCTCAAGAGGAGGTTGTGGCCATGGTGTGTATGGTCAAACACCATTGATAGTAATAACATGCTTGCTGTGAATTAAATTTAAACACATGTGATTCATACAAATTATAGTTTGAGTAGCACGGAGCTAGGGAAGACCTAAAATAATTTCAAACCCTTTGATTGAAGGTGCCACAAGAAATTACACAAACATGATAAGAGGACCAAATATGACTTGAATCTTGACACAACCATAAGATTTAGGAATTAGATATGAAATATGTGATAACAGATAGTAGATTATAGACACCAAGTTTTTTTCAACGCTCCTACTTCATCTTATGAAAACATTATTTAATCTATGTCTTTATGTCATTATCCTAAGTCACCCTCTCTTCATCTTGTAAAATCAATTTTTAATCCATTAAAAATTACTATTTACCCATCCCAAACTACCTTAACCTCTTCAAAATCACTAAAACCTCTAAAACCACCTCAAATCTATATTTTCCTAACATTGTAACCTCCCCAACTCGACCATAACCTCCTCCCAACCATTTTACCTCATAATTTACTTGAAAACCCCATTTAGGAAGTGGTTTCAACCATTTCCTAAATATTTTCTAGAAAATCCCGGATTTCTGGCCATTCTTCCTAATCCTTAGCAATTATAAATAGGAGTTTATTCTCCTTTCTTAGGGATCTTTAGAAACCTTTTTTCTCATAATTTCTCTTTGTATTCGGCTCAACAATGAATTTACATCATTTCCAGAGATCATCAAGGTCCTTTATCAACCTCAAGCTCTCACAAATACATCATTTTAATAGTCTTTTTATCAATCATCTTCTAAAAATTGTTCATCAACTTCAATCAGCTCCATCCGACATTTGGAGACATTTTTAGTGTACTTCCACATCAAGCGGTATTTCCCTGTCTTCTTCTATTATTTACATTTCATAGAAACATAAAAACAATAAAAAGCCATCAATTAAAATATTTGTTTATCTTTTTTTATCAAAGTTTATTATTTTCATAGTAATCACCAACAATTGCTTGAATCGGCTATGATTCTGTCCAATCGCCCGCGATTCCTTTGAATCACCAGAGATCCTTGTCAATTTACATTTGTTAGTTAATTTATCAGTTTAGTCTCAAATTTTATCGACCTTTTGGATTTAACTTGTCCTTTATAAGCATGGATTTACTTTAGATGGTAGTATCTGGTCATTCGCATCCTACCACAAGCATTTATGACCTTCATATAGTCCATTAGCCATTCTTTTAGGAACAATAAAAAATCCTTTGTGAGATTAAACTGTGTGTAATACTTTTTTCCACCAACATTGAATATATTGAGGATCAATTCGAGTTCCTCCACAAGATCAAGATAGAGACATAAGAATTTTAGTATGTCTACTTCAAGTCTGTTCATATTGCATCCACCCTTTCTTGGGACACATTTGAAGCTGCATAAGACTTACCCTTCAACCTAGATTTCTAAAATTTCTCATCGATTATCTATATATCTTTGTAATTTACATATTTATATCATTATCATGAATCTACTTAACTTTCTTATAACAGGATGACATCCTCAAAGGAAGTTCCTTTGGATTCCTAGAATTGACCTTTGCCAAAAATTTCGTTATCATATTTATCTAATATATTTGCCTAACTATATTTGACTTGTAGGTTTCTTCTTCGGTGAAAGAAGAAGGATTTTTATCCAATACTATCAATATCCAACATTGCGGGTATTGGTAAACCATGCTGTCCAGGGTTAATTTTAAGAGGCCTCTTAGAAATCGGAGGTGGAAAATACCTGGTGAATATCCTCAGAATCGGTTTCGCGGGAAGGTGATTTTTTTGGGGGTTCGGAAACAAAATTTTCACTTGATTTTTAAGAGGTGTGACAAAAGGATGTAGACACACAAAAAGATCCTTGATGACACGCATCAGTAAGGTGGTTGACACGCATCAATGAGGCTCATTGACGCATGTCAACAAGGTCATTGACGCACATCAGTGAGGTTCATTGACACACGTCAACCACCTTATCGCATGTCTGTAGCCCTTGCCCTCTAATCGTGTGACAACAAAATCTCCATGTCATGCGTCAACAAACTCTTTGTCACACATCTACTTCCTCCACACTCATGTTGGACGTCAACAAACTCTCCATGTCACGCATCAACAAACTCTCCATGTCACACGTCAATAAACTCTATGTCACTCATCTACAGCCTTCGCCCTCCTATCACGCGTCTGTAGCCTCTACCCTCCTATCACACATTTACTGTACTTGATAATACATATGCCCCCAGGTGGTATGAGTGATCTAGTAGTGTTCTACTTGATAAATAATCTAGGACTATATAGGGGATAGTTTCAAGGGTAGGCGAAGCCGACCCCTTAAAAAAATTAAACTGTAATTTTTAGGCGAATAGATTACTGACCCACGCCAGAAAATTCACCTTTTCAAATTTTTCAAAAATGGAATATTCGCCATATTACGAATATTCGCCACTAAAATTATCCCTGCTGTTGTCTTCCGAGGTCAGTTTATTTTTTGTTATTTCATTTTATTAATTTAAAGTTGGAAAGAAAAAACTCTTTGGTACATTATGGCACATCTAGTGGGACCCTGTTCCCTTTCTTTCATTTCAAAATTAATTAATTTTCACTTTTAGGTTCCTTGCTCTGCAATCACTAACGATCCAGTCAAATTACTAGTGGTTCCTATGAATCTTCGACGATCTCTGTAGATTGTTTTTATTTCTTAGTCAGTTAGGATTTGACATTCATTTATCTTTTCTGTTCTCTTTTTTCATCCAACCCTTGCATATTTATGTCTTGGGAAGCTTTTTGTTTGTGTCACTATAAAAATCAAAAACTAAAATAAAAATCTAAAAATTAAAAAGGAAGCATTCAAAGGTATGTCTTTTTCCTTTCTTTTTATTTCCAAGCATTGCATTTTTTTTCTTCCCTCATTGAAATCAACATTTATTTTTGGTAATAAAAAGAACCTCTTATTCTACTCTATCACATAGTCTAATTAGGAGGTTCATATATTGCATTCACTTAATCTCCCCCAAACACAACCAAATCACTTTAAACACAACTTGCATCAAAAAATTCCTACCTAGGTGGACCTACTTGGATTTCATCACCAAGAGGAGAAGCTGACTTGATGTTCTGGCTAAGTATAAATAATTGGTTTTCGGTATTTTGGATAAGCCCCCAAATTCCTTATTGCTGTGGGACCATGAAGTGAGGGGGTAGGCCCCAAAACCAGGAACCTTACCAACACCAACACAGATTCAGGCCTCATGTATCAAGGAATCCTACCTTAAACATTACCTGAAACCATCTATAGATTTCCATTTCCTAGGACCACATCAACCTTTTTACACATTTTCTTAATTAACCATCTATTAATTAAATAAATCTTTTGCATTGATTTGTCTGCTCTTTGTAATTCAAAATCTAGTTTCATTTTGTTTATCTTAGGTGATTATTTTATGTCATGGTTCTTACAAGACAACAATACTGTCTCCAAAACTCTAAAAATATGATAGAAAAATTCCTATGAACTATTGAAAACATCTAAATTCATAGTAAAGATTCTTTGCATTTAATTGAACTACATACAACATTTATATCACCTCGATCGTATGACCAATAACCTCCACATTCTCCCAGTAGCCAATATAAATAATCTAAAATACTTGATCCACCCAGTCCTCATTTCTTCAATAGCAGGGATCCCATATTTTTGGAAATCGTAGACTCAAATCCTATTTCCCTCAATCCATATCTTGATTCTTGGGTGTTCACCTTAAACCATTCCCACCCAAAATACAAACCCCTTTATCTAACCCCTCATATTCTTTCTCCCACTTTATTGATCCAAACCATGAGCCACTCATGTAGTAAATACACCCTTATCCCACAAGTAGGTAATCTGAAACACCTAATGTTGTGTCTGTTGGCTCCCGAAATCACAGCTTTGGGGGAGAGAGAAAGGTACAGATGCACATGGGATGGGGCAAGAGGAGGGGACCCACATGATTTTTCATCTTATAGCAATGGATGGGGTCCACCCTTGTTCACCCATCCACTCTCTCCAAGGAAGTGATGGGGTGACACCTTAACAAAGGGTGTAAATTATTTCCCTGCTACTTATGACTTTGCCCAAGTCAGAGTGAGAGGACCAAAGATGTCACTCGAATGGTTTAAAATGAGGGAAGGAATTAAGAAGACATCCCAAGTCTAGTAGGGTAGATCAATCGAAGGCTAGATGTAACCACCAAATGTAGTGCTCACTCGAAAGAGTGGTCACAAAGCATTATAAGAACTCGAGAAATTTGATAGAGGCTGTTAACTAAATATTTGACATGATCCAGACATTAACTCTAAAGATTCCATATGGGTCATTCCACGTTAATGCCACTAAAGCTATTTACATTGAAAATATGTTTTATGGGTGGATCTTGTATAATCTAGGCAAGTGACGTAAGATCCTCAAAACACACTTGTGGTAATAAAAGTAGTTATTGAAGATTTATGAGATGGAGATGGGGTTACTAAGAGGGAGGAATTAGATGTAAAAAGGAGTTGGGAGGATCAAGAAACATGTCAACCATCCCATTATAACAACGTTATCATTTCATGAAGTTGTATTAGTATAAAATGGGCTTTTCACAAGAAATCAGTTGTAAAGAACTTCCAAGAAAACAAATGACCCCAATCCCTGATAATTTAGCTCATAATAAATTACTGTGTGTAAATTATGTTGAGTGTTCTGATAACAAGGGACCCCCAATATAAATAAACACATTACCCATTTTGTTTGATCAATAAGGAATTTTCTAGGTCCTAAAGATGACATCCTAAAGTACCCCTAAAGGAAATCATTCTTTCACACCACCCTAAGAAAACTAAAAAACAACAGGGTATTACCATATAAAGCCAAAACTATAACCCACATAAGATCTCAGTGAAAAGAAAAAAATTATCCCATTCCCAAAAGAAAATTCATTCCATAAGAAAAACATGACCAAAATAATTATAGTAGGTTATTTGAAAAAAATCTATTAGACATGAAAAAAACAAGGGAAACACATATATATGCTCTCAAAGCCTGTTAATGACTATACAGAGGTAATAACCTTAACATGAATTATAAGAAAATGGGTAACACAATGGTGTCTACATTAAGAGAGCCTAAATTTCCTTGGTCATTTCATGTACCTTGAAACAATCCCAAAGCTCCTCTGAAAATTTTCCTCCCATCATAACTGTCTCATCTCTCTAAAGCCCCATTTTTCTTCTTATACAACCTTATCCACTTTAGGGTTTTAGGAAATATCCAAATTCTTCATTCATTCATCCTCAGACCATTCTTTGGGGCCATCATAAAATAATAGGCAATATTCCCCCCAAGATGACCTTCAACTTTACCCACCGCCAACCTGTCACCATCACACCAACATGACAAAGAAAAATATTTTCTATGTCACATTAATTTAATATTAGATTTTCCACATAAGAATATATATGAAATGGAAAAAATATTAAATTGACAAGAATTTGTTTGAAGGCATGGATATTTATTCACACTCCAATGACATGCTTCATATGAATAATTAATCTCAATTCAACTTCCAATAGTGCTTTCCGATCTGGGATAGCTATGACATTTATGGTGATATGATTTATTAAGACATGTCATCTAGAGAGACAATCCCATTTAAATGTGACTTAACAGGTCACCAATTCACCATTCAAATTTCACAGAGCCCCTATATTTTAATTCCATTAGGAATCTTTCTATTATGGCATTTTCATCCCTAGGAGAAAATCCCACTGGGGAAGAACTCCCAAATTTGGGTGAATTGTTCCAACTTACAGGCCCTAACGAATCCTTTTTCAACCATATTTTCAGTGTGCCCAATGCCTAGGAAAATACTTCGGATATCTCTTCCTAGGACTCCCTATGTCATTATTGAACTGACTAGATGAAATGTGTGCTTCGTTTCTCATCTTCTAAAACCCTTCACCTTCACCTAATTCACCCTAAGCATCATCTAAGCATGGGGCACCTGAAATAACATTGGTCTCATCACTTCCCTTCTATCCATAATGATCATTGACACATGTTCAAAGCCTACTATGATCACTCTCTACCAAATACATATCTCCATGTTCCTAACCCACTACGTGCACCAGAAGAAGAAGATCTACCTCCAGGATTGCATTCAGATGAAATAGAGATGCAAATTTCAGCCCTTGAAACTACCCTTGTAGAAATTTGGGCCACGGTGGGTGCCCAAGCACTTCCTCTAAAGAAGCAGAGAACTATCCTTGACGATCCATCTAACGGAGTGACTCAATTTCTCATGGCTTGGCACTCCACTAGTCGGAGGACCAAAGAATACATAAAGTGGGGACTCTCTCTTTCTGAGTGGGTGAACTCACTTGAGAAGAAGAGCGAGTTTACCTAGATATTGAATGGACCTCGGGTGGAAATATCTGAATTTCTAGAAAAGGGGATGTCACAGGGCCTAGATGGGGATATCCAATTTGTTTTTAGTGCCATGGACCATAAATATTTTATTCATCATAGGGACTTATTGTTGAAGCATGTGCTAACCCTCCAAGGAGAGATAATAATTGTTGAAAATCAACTTCTGTGTTGCAATATAGTATTTTGTATTTTCAACCTTTTGTGTGTATATGTATATAATTATGGGCTCCGAAAGGCCAGCTACATTGTAAGATAATCACACATACCCCTTCGGGCCTCAAGGTCAAACCACCACTTTTCATATTTTTAGGCATAAAACAACTTTGACATAGTTAGTGTTTCCCCCAAGCATTTACTAATGTTTTATTTTTCATCACAGGTTTAATAACCTAACCCATGTTTGACAAATTTTTTGGAGAAAATAAAAACACCCATCACGATGCTTTTATAGTTTTTAGCACATTTCCCTATCTCGGGTACCGGGGAGAATTAACATTTCACACCCAATACTCATACTTCACAAAAGAAACTGATTGTTCTGATAACACGACAAAATACCTACTGCTCCCTTCACTTCAAAGCCCCCAAATACCTTGATATTTCAAATAGGCACAAAAATTAAATGAGCATTTTTATTCTCCATTGAACACAAGAAATTAAAGGAAAAATTAAGAATATAAATACCAAGTGTAGAACTGGACTGAAAACAAGAGTATATTTAATGACACGGTACCAAAAAAGGAAACATGACAATTATGGGAACCAATAGTGTCCTTGGCTCCCATCATTTACTTTGACCTTAATATGGTCTCCTCATAGGACACGACCAATCAATAATCCACATATTTATCAGATCTCTCATATGGATCCACATCATCATAGAATAATACCAATATATCCTCATCCACGTCAACCTCATTGGTTTTCTCTACCATCCAAACTCCTCTTGTGAGTTTAGTATCCATCCCGTCAAACATGTCTCAACCTATATCATCCAAAAAGCCAACATCAGTTTTGAAAAACATAGTTATGTCTATTTCTACATAAATAATACATATTAATATGAGTTATATTTCTACCTTCGATCCTTCTTCATAAAAATCATCTAGCATCCCTACTTCCTCTCAATTCATACCTCAACAATCTTAACCCCTCATTCATACCTCTATTCCCTTTTAGCACATACCTCAACTATCCTAGCCTCTTATCCACTCATCTATTCATTTCCAACATACACATCAACAATCTCAACCATTAATCCACACATCCACCCATTTTCAACACATGCCTCAACCTTCACATCTTCTTATGAACACATCCATGCCATTCCAATATCAATATATTCAACCTTCACAACCTTTAGTTTCAAAAAAAATATATAAAATTCCCTTAGGAACTCCCCTTCAACAAAAAATCCCCCAACCATATCAACAATCAAATCAATTTTTATATAATCAACCCGCTACTTCATCACCCGACATCTAACAATAACTACAATCTGACCCTCTCTAGGATTTTATAAATATAATATTTAGCCTTGAAGCCACTTCTATGGGTCCCAAAAATACATTATCTTATGAAAAAATATGCAATGAACCCATCCACCCATCAGTACCATATAAATCCTATGCTCCTCACTAGGAAATTCCTAAGTTCCTTAAATTCTATAGAAAAAAAACCCTCAAAAACATATCCTGGCCTTTTGACATGCATGATACCTCATATCACATAAACATGACCTTATGTCAAGGACATTTCCCATATCCTTAGATATCGTTGCTTTAGATTGGTATAACAACATACCTAAATATTCATTTTTCTCATTCATAGAGCTTTCTCAACTCTTCCTTGAACACTTCTTAATCAATATCACATGTAAAATCACTATCACCGACATATACGCAATCAAATAATTTGAAGATGAATCCATTCCTGACTTTGTCACCCACTGGAGGGGCATTATCAATCAACTGTCATTTTCCCTCCCACATTTTGGGCTAATAGAATTATTCTCTCGCTCTTTTGCCAAACATATTTCATCTAAACCGCAAAGACAATCTTTCCAGATGTTTAATGAAGCCTTCATAATGGATTGCAAACTTGAGCTTCATTCTCTTGAGGATGGTAGAGTAAAACTTAGGTCAAAGAAACCAAAGACCGAGTTTTCATCCAAACCATCTTCCAATCAAGAAAAATCAAAATCATTAGCCAACATAGTAGTCATTAAAACCTCTCCCAAAGAATGTTCGACCACTGAATGCTCTCATTCTCAACACAATTATACGCTTATAGAAGAATATTACAGTGTTGTCTTTGATAAAATCATGGCTACCAACATGTTCTCTCTTCCTCCTATCTACCCCATCAATACATCCATCTCAAAACCCTCTTGGTATAGAGAAAATGATTATTGTAAATACCATAGCATCAAGGGAGACGACATCGAAAGTGTCATGAGCGAGACATTAAATGTAGTGCCCACATTTTTATAGCTCTAGTTATCTATTGGTTCCTTTATTCCTAGACATATTTTGATTGAGACTCTGATAAAATTTGGACATTTTACTATGATATTTTATCCTCTTTGACATTATGGCATTTTGGGTGCGTAGCGCCAATTGGATTAGATTCATATACTGATATATTTCGTATGATGTGATGACACTAACAGGGTTATATGATAGACTTATCGGTTAGATGTTAGTCTCTTGTGGTTAATTTGATTGATGATATAGTGTTTTGGATTTAATGATGGTGATTTTTATGCTAACCTAAGTATATGTCGTTGCAATTTTGATTGTGGATGATTCATGGCAAACTATGTGGATAACTGTATGCATTGCACTATCAATTGTAAATTATGATCGGACATTATAAGTTTGACTGTTATTGTGATGTATAGATGATGTTTATTATATTGGACAAATGCGGTTAATGTGTGCAATGAGTGTGCAGGTGACAGGTATAGGAGAGCATGGGTTTCAGGGCAGCTACGCAATTGTGCACAGCAGCCCACGGGCTGAGTCCTAACCATGCTAAATGTTTGAGGCCTTAGATTAGATGTATTTAATTGGGCACCATGGGTGAACCCCTCAATTGTAATGTATTATTGTTTTGTAAAATTAATTAGGTTTAGGGTGTGTTTTATTAAGTAAACTAGCTTAGGGGTTAATGATCTTATCTTAAGTTAAATGTTAGTTTTGGGAAGTGTGTGTGTGTGTTGGTAGAAGGGATTGGGGACCACATGAGAACCTTGGGTGGACCCCACACCCTCTACCCATGTGCCCAAGCATGCCAAACCCGAAATTGGGTTATTTGGGTAATTTTAGGGACCCCTTTTGAGTTTGGGGGTTCCCTTAGTATGAAAATGGGCCCTTGGACCCTACCTAATAGGTAGGGGGGCCTATTTCCAAGGTTTGGAGGGAGTTTCCCTCCCATTTAGCCCTATTTAGTCACCATCCATGTAAGATGGTTGGATTGTGTGAAAGTGTTAAAAGTTGCTCCACTTTGTTTTATTTTAGTTTTTAGTATTTTGGGTGAAAAGGGATAAAAGGTGAGTTTACTCTTACTTATTTTGTTTTTGGAATCTTTGACTTTTGAGAGGAGAGGGGGTGACACTTGTCACTTTCTCATTGGTGAGGAAACTTTTGGGTTCCTCTTTTTATTCTTCTTCATGTGGAAAGAATGGGTCTTCTTGGTTCATTTTTTTTGGGAGCACTTGGAGAATTTTGGGAGCTTGGACAAAGGGGAAAAGCTTAGAGTCTTGGAAAGCATTTTAGAGGTAGGGTTCTTAACCTTCTTCTTCTTAGTTGTGCTTATCTTGTATGTATGCTTGATCAATGAAATAATGTGTGTGAAATATGTGTTGAGAAGTGTATGATGAATGTAGTTGTTGTTTGTTCTTGTGGTTTTCTTGTTTTCTCTCCACCATCATTTGGATTGATGGTTTTTAGAGAATGTAGGGGAAGAGAGAGGGATTTCCCTCTCAAACCTCATGGTTGTAGGTCAAGCCATGAAGGTCCCTTCTTATCCCCTCATATGGTTTGAGGTGGGAGAAAGGCTCATATGGCTTGAACCTTTCCCCATTCTTGGTGAGGAAACCCTTTGGGTTTGAAAATCCTCCCAAGAAGGATTTCTATAGCATAAGGAGGATGTATGATTAGGAGGTATAAGGAGTTTTTATATATGTGTATTATTGGTGCTCCTATGGTTGGACACCTTGATTTGGGCATCCTTCTTCCTCTCTTCCCCCTTGTGAGGTTGATCTTATTCTCCTCATGTTGTGGTTTTTCATTGTATAGTAGGTCTAAGTGGTTGAATGGTCTTAAGTTTTCTCTTGTTGTGTGTTTAATCCCCATTACTTGTGCACATTGTGGAAGCTAGTTCCTCTCTCCCATGGGCTTGGGGGAGGCTAGCATGACTTCCAACCATGGAAAGACATGTGATGATGCCTATTGGTTGGGTGGTAAACAAGCCATGTTCTCTTGGAGTGAATTCTTGCAGGAGCATTGGAGTTGGAGATAATAGAGCCTCTTGCCATCTTGGTCTTTCTCATCCTTGGAGGACATTGGCTTCACTTTGTAAATAAATGTGGCTTGTCAAGTCTATACACTCTTGTAAATCATCATTATTGTAATTATTGCTTCTTGTAAACATTGGTCTTTACTAAGAGAGTTGCTATTTTTATTGTTGCTAGAATATTGAAATATAATCATTTGAAAACATGAGTTTTCTTTTAGTTACATGTTATATTTGAAAGCCTTGTTGTGTATAAATCTGCAAAGTATGATTATGCATGTTGCATCAAAACTATAATTTTTAGTTGTGTCTACTTTATCAAAAAAAAATAAAAAATGAAAGTTAAACATTCTTTTAGTTTGCAAATTTTTTATGGCATTACATTAAATAAATATAAAAACCAATGCTTACACTTGCATTATAAATAAATTTATAAAGATGAAATAAAGTAAAGAACACCATAACACAGTAAAATATAATTTAATGTGGAAAACCCCTAAATGGGTAAAAACCACGGAAGAATAATCTACTATATAGAAACTTTTACAATTACCAATCTAGTAATTCCCTCCTCACTTCTACTCCATGTTTTCACTGGGTTTTAACCTTTATATTCCACACATTGTAATATTATTTGATTGATTTGATTTCAAATTGATATATCAAGAATGTGATCTAGGGTCATATTTAAATAACCCAAAGGGTTATAACATTATTAAGTGGTGGGGCATACCTCCCCAATTTAATTAGTTGATTAATTAAATTAACCAACCCCTAATATAAATTTTATATTTAAATAATATGAATATAATTTATTCTAAATTATTAAAATATAAACTATATATTATGATGCACTTAATATTATAGTTTTAACAGTCCCCCTTAATATTAAGTGGGATCCATATGCCAACATTACCTATTTTTACAACATGATTTACAAATACATAAACCCTAAAGGTTTAGGCTAGCCCATGTATTTGTGATACTAAATCTCACCATTTCTTGTGGAAATATTCTTATACCACATCTCTAGAAGCCTTTTATAAAACAAGGTTATCCTTTACAAACAGATGCACACAAGAGTGTATTTTTGCTGTAAACTCTATCAATTTAATTTAGATCATACAAGATCTCTTACAATGCTTTTTAACAAGAGTAGAAGTATAGAGGAGGAGTCAATCAACCGAGTGATCATTAGGAGGTGAAATTTTCATGCACATTCCCCCTCAATGGAAACTCTGAAAGGCCAAGCATATCATGTAACTTGCAAAACTTCACACCACATAATGGCTTCATGAACAAGTCTACAACTTGATCTTCAATCGGGTAGTACTGGAGATCTATATCACCATTGAGAACCTTCTCGCAAATAAAGTGCATATATATCTTGATTTGTTTTGTTCTTTGATGTTGAACTGGATTATTAACGAGATCAATACAACTCTAGATATCACACAGAAGAGGGTTACTTCCCTTAACTTCCATGTGCATCTCTTACAATAGCCTCTTGAGCCACATGGATTCTTTTGTTGCTTCCATCGCACTTCTATATTCTTCCTCACTAGAAGAAATGGAAACAATTGCCTAATTTTGACTACTCCAAGTAATGTCACCCGCACCAAACTTGAATATATATCTAGTTGTAGATTTATGATCTATCACATCACCAACATGGTTAGAATCACAATATCCATGTAAATATGCATTTTTAGATGAAATAAAATGTAAACCATAATTAATAGTATCATTTACATAACACAATTTTTTTTTTCTAACTTCCAGTGATCCTAATAAGGGTCCTGCATAAACCTTGAAGCAATCCATGCTGCATAAGCAATATCAAGTCTAGTAATAGTTAAATAAATCAAACTACCTACAAGTTTCATGTATAAACTATGATTGGCTTTTTCACATGCAGGTTTAGGATCAAGTTTACATCCTACTTATATAGGAATAAAAACTGGTATACAATCAAGCATATTAAATATTTTAAGCAAATTAGTTTCAGATTGTGATTGAGATACTACAATAATTTTTTTATCTTGAAATATGGCCATGCCTAAAAAATTATGTAATAATCCTAAATCTATCATCTCAAAATATTGTATTAACTTTCCTTTAATTTTCATAATTAAATTGTTAGAATTACTAGTGATAAGTAAATCATCAACATACAATACAATGAGAACAATAACATTTTATTTAATTTTAAAAAATAAATCATTGTCAGATGCACGGTTAGAAAAAACAATTTCATTGAAAAAACTATTAATTTTAGAATACCAAGCTCTAGGAGCTTGTTTTAATCTATACAAATATTTTTTCAATTTACAAGCATAAATTTCTTTCCTTGGTTCTTCAAAGCCTTTAGGTTGGGTCATATAAATTTATTCTTGTAAATCACCATTTAAAAAAATCATTTTTTACATCCATTTGATGGATTTCCTAACCATACTAAGTAACTAAGGCAATCAAAATCCTTACTGTGCTCATTTTTTCAACTGGTGCAAAAGTTTCAATGTATTCGATACCGAGTTTTTAAGTAAACCCTCTAGCTACAAGTCTAGATTTGATTTTATCTATATTGCCATCTGATTTATAAGACATCTTGTATAGCCATCTAGATCTGACTATACTTCATTTTTTAGGAGGAGGGACTAATTCCCATGTTTGATTTTTAATTAAAGAAATATACTCAAATTTCATAACATCTAACCATCTTTCGTCAGAAGAAGCTTCTTCAAAATATTGAGGTTCAGGTTCATACGAGGTCATTAAATCATGATATGTATGATGACTCCTGGTCATTTTCTGAAGGTTTTGTGAATTAGAGTCGTGAAGAATAGACTCATCCCATCTAGGTCTTTTAGTTACAGAAGTACTAAAAACAATATCATTTTCAATTATAGATTCAACATTAGTTTCTTCATTACTTATATTATTTTCACAATTTTAAAATTCATTGTCATTTTCATTAAACACATCATAAATAACATAAGATGAAGAAGTAGAAAAACAAAAAGGTTTTCCCAAGATGGTAACATTCCTATTTTCTATAAGTTCTCTTTTTGACGGATCAAAGATCATAATACCTTTAATTTTTATACCGTATCTTACAAAGATACAAGGAAAGGAGGTATGATCAAGCTTCTTCCATTTTGATTGCAGAATAAAGAGAGAAGTTGGGTTACCAAAGAGTCTCAAATGAGATACACTAGGTTTTTGGTTTGACCATTTTTCCAAAGGAGTTGAATTTACCAAGGCTTTAGTGGGAACTCTATTCAAGATATGAATAACAGTGTTCATAGCTTCTTCCCAGAGGAACTTAGGAACTTGAGAAAAATACATCATGGTCCTAGCCATTTCTAGAAAAATGTGGTTTTTCCTTTCCAAAATCCCATTCTGTTGAGGGGAATATGGAGTAGTTAGTTCCCTTTGAATGCCAAATTCACCACAAAATGAGTCAAAATATTGACTGACATATTCTCCCCCATTGTCAGTTCTAAGCCTCTTAATTTTATACTTAGAAGAGTTTTCGACTAAAGCTTTAAATTCCGTAAATTTTGACAAGACATCTGATTTCTTTTTAATAAAATATGACCAAATCATGCGAGATAAATGATCAATGAAAGTGACAGCATAGAGAGAGACATTAAGAGAAGGAAATTATAGGGGTCCTCTAACATCACTATGGACAAGATCTAAAGGTTTATAAGAGCTATCATCATGATAACTATGAAAAGGATTAACAGATTGCTTACCATGTAAGCATCCTTAAGAAGTTTCATGATTTTGGGAAATAGGTGGCAGACTAGTTACTAGGTTTATTTGAGACATGTCATACATGAACTTGAAGTTGAGATGACCTAGCCTCTCATGCCATAACTGCAAGTCACTTCTTTGAGTTGTCAAATAAGAAGCATATTGAAAACCAGAAAAAACATACAATCCATCTCTTTGAATACCTTCAACTATAGTAACATTATGTTCATTTTTAATAAACCATTTATCCTTTAACAATATAACACTATAGTCATTTTGAGTTAATTGAGAACATGAAATAAAATTCATTTTTAGTTTAGGTACTAACAATACATTGTTAATAAAACGATTTTCTACTTTTACTTTTCCCTGACTCTGAACATTGTGAATGGAATGATCACCCACGTAGATTTGATCATTACATGCACTAAGTTCAGATAGGATATTATATCTAAAATTCATATGCCTTGAAACACCACTATCTAATATCCATTCATTTTATTTTGCAGTGACAAAAGTGGCATACAAAGCAATTAAATTTGATTTTTGGTTATTTTTTAGATTCTTCTTTTGATTTTGATTTTGATCTTGAATAGATTTGTTAAACTTTTGAAGTTTAGGATTTGTTTTATTTTTAAATTTACAATCCTCTTTGTTGTGTATTAATTTACCACAATAATGACATTTTCCATAAAATATAACTTCTTATATTTCCAGGTTTTTTATTCTTGCTAGGAGGTTTTAAATTTTGCTTTGTGTTTTTATTGAATATAGAAGTTTTACCTTTTGATTTCTGAGCGAGAAGTTATTGTGTGGCATTCTTCTTAGAATCAAAATTTGACATTACTTGTTCTTCATGTGTAATAAGAATACTAAGGGTTTGCAAATCTGGAATGTCTTGTTCTGTTTGATATTTATAATTTATAATTGAAATGAAATTTCTAAATTTTTCATGAATATTTAATTGGATAATAAAATAGAGCAATTTATCATAAATCAAATTACTGCCACATCCATCTAATTGTGACTTAATCTTTTTGATTTTTGCTAAATATTTAATCACTTTTTCATCTCCTTTCATGGGAGTTTTCATAAGCTCTAAAACCAATTTAATAATTTTTGATAAACACGTACCTTCGTGCATCGACTCCAATTGTGTCCAAACTTCATTAGGAATCTCTAGATTTCTGATATGAAGCAGAAATTCATCTTGTACACTCCACAAGATAATAGACATCACGTCTTGTACTTTTTGTTGATATGTGGTGACATTATCAATAGTTGCATGTCTTCCGGTAGGAGCTCTCTTTGTTCCATTTACAACTGCCCACAATTTGCGAGCCATGAATTCTGTTTTCAATTCAATCTTTCAAATGTTATAGTTATTTCCATTTAACATCTAATATTTATCAATTGAAAATTGATTAGACCCCATTTTTGGGTAAAATATAGATAAAGACATGATTAACAAATAAGGATTAAAATAAGATTTTTATATAAATTCCCCCTGTTGTATTTTAATCCTCGTAATCGATCACGATCAATTTTACACCACAAAAGGAGGTTTTGTTAATTAAATAGTATATACACGAAAAATTTAGAATGATATTAAAAAATTGAAACGTGAGTGCTTTTTTTAAGATTTGTAACAAATTGACGAAGAAAAAAGATTATCTTTGTATGAGTATATATCCAAAAAATGATAATTTTACTATTTTTTACAATTTTTTTTATAATTTGTCTAATTTTTTTCAAAATAAATAAACAATTTTTTAAAGTATAATTTCTAAAAAAACTATATATTTAAATTTTTTTTGTGAAGCTCTTGCTTCTTATATAATCAACTTGATATGATGAGCCATATTATACCACAAATCAACTCGGTCAAGCCATATTATTATTAACTCAACTAGCCATTTATATCCTTAATATTAATCAAACAAGCCATATTAAATTGAATGCTTATTATAAAAACCATATATTATACCAAAACCAAAGCCAACTGTGCAAGATCCGTGGCTGAGCTGCATTTAAACAATAATAGAGCTGTTTACCATGCCCATGAAGGGCTAACAATAAGGGGGGTGGTGTGACCTAAGTCACACCACCTTACTACTGTGGGAAGGGTTTTAAAGCCTTCCCCTTGACTGCACCGTCCCCATGTGGGACTAACCCCATGTATAGAAGAGGGGGGAGGGTCGTGGTTGTTCTGTGATGGTGGAAGGGGGGGATCCTGCGAAGGGACACACAAAAAGCGTGGGCAAGGGCTCGCATAAGTGAGAAGAAGGTGCCAATTGGCACCAAGAAAGGAAGGGGGCAATTTGGAAGGGGCCGCCACCAATACAATTGCATATATATATTAATATGGTTTTGGGTTAGGTTTAGTTTTATATGTTTAGGTTTATATAAATTAGCTTAGGTTTTATATACCTTCCCAACTACCTTCCCAACCGTTATATCATTAGGATTAAATTTAATAAATCAATCTCGCTCTGGTACCATGTCAGGACCGTGATATTAAATAAATATAACAACTAATGTTTACACATACATTATAAACAATTTTAAAACATGAAATAAAGTAAAGAACACCATAACATAGTGACATGGAATTTAACGTGGAAAACCCCTAAATGGGTAAAAAACCATGAAAGAATAATCCACTATAGAGAAAAATTTACAATTACCAGTCCAGTAACTCCCTCCTCACTTCTACTTCATGTTTTCACCAAGATTTAACTTTCATATTCCACAAACTGGAATATTATTTAATTTATTTGATTTCAAATTGATATATCTTGAATATGACCTAAGGTCATATATTAATAACCTGAAGGGTTATAACCTTATTAAGTGATGGGGAAAACCTCCCCGATTTAATTAGTTGATTACTTAAATTAACCAACCCTTAATATAAAGTTTATATTTAAATAATATGAATATAGTTTATTCTAAATTATTTAAATCTAAACTATATATTATGATGCACTAAATATTATAGTTCTAATAGAAAGGTGTTAATAAGTTCAAAACGCTCTTCAAGATCATATTGACAAAGGTGCACTACAATTAGATAACCCAAATGCACCTCAAAATCAAAACCTGTATGTCTTCAAAAAAATTTCCCTAATCACTCCCCCTCTACCATTCAACCACAGTCCAAAATTATTCATCCTCTCATACTATCAACATAGTCACATAATCCACATCTCAACCATCTACCAATAACTCTCTCACTGATAAAAAACCAAGTAACCACAAAAGCAGACACATCCGCTAGTCTTGCCATAAAAGAGAAAACAGCTTCATCTACATCTATTATACCCATGAATAACTTGAATAACTCACCCATAATCTCTTCACAAACCTCACAAAATAACACCTTCAAATAGATTATGAAAATTTCATACGATGATAATGTTTCCTAATATCACTCGCACACACTTCATAAACCTGTCACACAATCACATGCTCCTTCATCTAAAAATCCAACCATCATAACACATCACACTATTACTCCTTTAACACAAAATAATAACTCCTACCCTCCATTTTAAAGCCACATCCTTCATCTAAATTACCGATCACTATTACGTAATTAAAGAGCCTTCCCCAACATACATCCAAAGAAACCACACTAAAGGTAGTGCCTTCCACATCTGTTAAATCTAAAGAAATGTCACTTCCTTCAACATATTCCTCAAAAGGATATTACAAATCAACCATTGAAAGGATCCTTCAACAATCCATCATATCCCTACCCCCTCTTAAGCCATCTAGCTCTCAAGGATGTTAGGTAAAATATGTTTCCCTATAGTTAATTTTGCTTTAACTATAATATTTAGGTATTTATTATTAATTGTAATATGGATATATTTATATAACCATCTAATTTTTTTTATTCAAACACTACGAGAGTTGTTATATTATTTTAAAAATATTATTGTTTATATTTTTTCACAGTTGTACATGTGTAACCCCTCTATTTTGTTTATAACCGTCTGTCCAATATATATATATATATATATTGTAGCTTGAAAATGTCTAAATGGTTGATTTGATATTAATAAAATTCATCAAGCTTCCACCCCTGTTGCTTAGATTACATTTGGTACTAAAGCTGGTTGAAGCTCCTGACAAGGTTGGAGAAAGGGTGTAGAGGAAGGAAAATTTTTGGAGAAGAAAATTGCTTCATCGGAGAGCTAGAGCTGCATCCTACAGCTTCCCAGAACTCCCTGCAGTCTCATAACCTGCTATGCAATCTCTAGATAATATATTCTGTACTATCAAAATTAGAGGTGCATTGAGCAGTCTGCTTGCAATATTTGGAGGTCTTCCCATAGACCCACCCCTCTCGATATCTTGGCTGAGTCGAGCCATTAAAAAGGCAAGTTGAATGTATTGAAGGTCAAGTTTCTTTGTTCATTAGCCGGGTTGGCCTCTCTCACTGAGTTCATCCTTATATTGAAATGACCGAGCCACAAGCTCCTATCGATCCAAACGATGAGCGATTTTATTGGAAAGTTGTGGTAAAACAATGGATCAAAAATTGCATTGGCGAGTTTGATGTTGAAGAACTGATTATATGTTTTCTATGAAGTGGCTTATCCAATATGGACTCTATGTAAAACCTACAACCAAAAACCACAACACAGTGAGAAAGCATATATCAGCGGCCAATAAATTCAAAGTGACCAGCTCTTGTCTTGCCTTCCTCCTCCCTCCACATGTCGACTCCAGTGACCCCTACACAAGAAAAAATAAATACAAAGGAGGGTAAGGCAAGTGTTGAAGTGGCTAAAGCCATAAAATATACACGTAGACTTGCACACAAGAAAACAACAAAATAAGGCATTAACATAATTAACGATGACCGAAACAATAATAAAACATAGTGAAAAAAGGAGATAAAGCACTCAGATCCACATTTTCTGCGTGAAAACCTAAATCAAATCTAGTCACAGTCCACATGGAGCTCCACTCCAGCCATGTCACAATTTTCAAAAGGTGAGTAAATTTTCATCTTCATTAAATACAGTTTTCTTTGTTTTATTGCAAAAGCACACTATGTGCCAAGGTGGTTAGTGTGAATGTTTTTGGGATAGCAGGTGAGGGGTTCGACCCCCACCCCTAACACAATATTTTAAACCATTGAATTTTAGTGGCAAAAGTGGTGAAACCACAAAATTTGGCAGTACATTTAGTGGAAAAACTTCATCTAAACAACTTAGTTACAACTAAAAAGGATTCTAAACTTTTAGCGAGGAAAACCCTAATATAGGGAAATTTTGTTTCTACTAATAGGCCTATTTTTTTATTCCAAACAACATTCACAAAAGGGGGGTACTAGAAAACTCCATTTTAAGCAAGGTTTTTTACAGATTTTTGCTCACAAAGCCATTTTGGGCTCCGGAGGCCACCAGGGCCCTAAAACAAATATGTTTTTGCTTGTCATTCAATTTTTTAAAAATTGTTGAATGTAATTATATACTTCAATATATTGTACTAATTTACAGGTTTCCATAGTCAACCGCAAACTTTGTAACTTCTCAGAAATTGGCAAAATATTGTACTAAAAACAATAAAATTTGGTTCTAAAACACTCATGAGATCCTAGATCTCATTCGCGGCATTCAGTATATACAATACCTTTAGAATGCTTACAGGTAAAGCCATCATGACTACTACTACACTTAACACCTAATATAGCTGCAACAAAATCTTTTGGGCATCAACTCTTTAAATCGATGAGGAGTAATAAGGAGACACTACACACACTATGAGCCATCCCAACCATCTGTGAATGATTACACGACATAAATCCAGACTTAGAAATTATCTGAGTATATATTGAAGTTACATATGCGTATGAGGATATTTCTTTGAGCCGATGTCAATAATCACATAGACCCCTTTCAATACTTTCTTAGTACCATGTATCAAATTATTTTAGGTAGGTTAACTCCTCTTTCATGTACCTCCAGGTATATCAAAAGGGTGAGTTTCTTCCACGTAACGATGGGTATACCGGAAGGGCGCGTATATAGAAAGGTTTGGTATATCAGACTGACAGTATATATATTGGGAGACCTTATACCTGGAGTGATAAGAGCCTAACCCTATCAGCAATTTCTTTAAAATGGGCATCAATGCACCCAAATTGTTTCTTCCAGATTCACTACTATTCAGAGGAAACAAATATAATACATGGAAGATAGAAATCAAGACATAACTTGAGTTTAAAGAGATATGGCCTGTTGTGAATGGTACTCTAACCAGATCAACAACTGATACAAAACAACAATGACAATTTGATAAAGATCAGAAGGCCAAGCTCATCATCTTGTTTGGAGTGTCTGGTGATGTGCAAAC
This sequence comes from Taxus chinensis, assembly GCA_019776745.2. Classification (NCBI taxonomy): domain Eukaryota; kingdom Viridiplantae; phylum Streptophyta; class Pinopsida; order Cupressales; family Taxaceae; genus Taxus; species Taxus chinensis. The sequence goes on from CM034149.1 coordinate 223,775,160, forward strand.
CCACATTCAAGATGCCAAAACAACCAAATAAGCATGGGATAAGTTGAGCACGATGTACAAGGACAAAAATAAGAATGTCATTTTGAATTTACAGAGTCATTTAAACACATTGAAGTTTAAGAAAAATGATAAAATCGAAGCTTTCTTATTAAGAGTTACAGATTTGAGGGCTTCACTTCTAGCCCTAGGAGAAGTGGTCACAAATGATGCTATCGTTCCCATTGTTTTGAGAGCACTTCCTTCTTCATACCATATTTTTGTAACAACACTAAACTTGTCAGATACGACAGTTAGTTTTGATAAATTGGTAAACCTACTGCAACAAGAGGAAGCCATGTATAATAAGGATAATGAAGAGGAGCAAGAACTTTCTTCACATCAAAAATGGAAAGGAAAAGGTAAAGTAAAACCTAATTCCTATCACAAGTCTTAGAATCAGTATTAACATCAAGGGGACAATCAACAAAAGAAGAAATGTCTAATTTGTAAAAGAGGACATGACTTAAAAGATTGTTGGTATAATACTTACAAGAAAGGTTCATCAAGAAACTCTGGACCTCCACAACAAAAATCTCACAAAGGACATTCTAACTACAATCAAGGGCATAAAAAGGGAAACTGGAAAAGAAGACCCCATCAGCAAGGAAATATTGTTGAGCAACAAGAATAATCAGATAATGAAGACTACTTGTACATTGCTTGATCTAGTGAACCTTCCACATCATCTAGTGATGTCTGGTATGTTGATTTAGGAGCCAGTTGACACATGACTGGCCACAAAGATTGGTTTACTTCAATGAGAGACATGCCTTTAAAAAACCATGTTTCATTGGGTGATGATTCTTCATATAAAGTTCAAGGGATTGGGAACATTTCTCTACCTCTTGGTTCACGCAATTGTAGAGTATTAGATGTCTTATATGTCCCTGGGTTGACAAAGAATCTGTTGTCAGTCAGTTAACTCCTAGATCAAAACTTAAAAATTGAATTTGATGGTCATTCCAGAAAGAAAACATGTTTAATTTGAGACAAATCACGAGGCTTGAAAATAGTTGCAAAAGGATCCAATTTGGGACACATGTTCCAGCTTGATTTTGTCCACAGAGATGACCAGGAACTTATGACTAAGAACTCTACCTCTGCATAGTTGTGGCATCAAAGACTTGTTCATGTTAGTTTCATGTATCTCGAGACACTTTGCTGGCATAATATGGTACATGGGTTACTATCTCTTCAGAAGGATACAAACAAGTGTTCTCACTACCTAGCAGGAAACCACCATAGAGATTCATTCTAGAAGAGTAATTTTTGAGCTCATGGTAAGCTTAATCTGGTTCATACTGATATTTTGAGTCTGATGAAATGAATTCATTCTGGGTTCCAATATTTCATGCTTTGTTTTGATGACTACTCATGAAAAATGTGGATATAATGTCTTCACAAGAAAAGTGAAGCTTTTGAAACCTTTAAGAAGTTCAAAGTAGCTATTGAGAATGAAATTGGTCATCACATCATAACTATCTTCTTAGATCGAGGTGAGAAATTCATCAGTGTTGATTTCAAAGACTACCTAAAAACTCACGAGATTCATTGACAAGGGCCTCCTCCACACACACCACAGTAGAATGGTGTTGTTGAGAGAAGAAACCATACTATCATAGAAATGGTGCAATGCATTATCAATGATTCTGAAATTGTAAAGACATTCTGGGAAGAAGCAACAAATACAATAGTGTATTTTTTGAACAGAGTGCCCATAGTTTATCTTGACAAAGTAACACCACAAGAAGCATGGTCAAAATGGAAACCATCTGTTTCTCACCTCAGAGTATTCAGGTGTAAAAAAAGTATGCACATACCCAAGAAAAACATAAAGAAATTAGACATGAAGTCACATAAAATCATTTTCATTGGGTACAGATTGATAGATCCAAAGACCAAAAAATTCTAGACCAACAAAGATGTTGAGTTTTTTGAGAAGAAGGAAGCAGAGATTCCTCCTCTAGACTCAAGAGATGTATATTTTTCACCTATTGTACAAAAAAAGCTGATGTTACCACAGATGATGAAATTAATAATGGAGATGATGACGTTGATCTGATAGCACCATGACCCATGAGAATAGTTCAACATATGCCCAAGTGGTGTACTAGCATGTTATGAGATGCAAGAATGGATGCTCCATCAGATACATCCACCCCTATACCACAGACTCATAGTAAAGAAAGAGAAGAAGTGAAATTTGATTTGATGAGTAGAGTTATTGAATCTGATGACCCCTCTATAGTCCAGGAAGCCCTACAGTCAAAATTTTGGAAAGATACCATGGACTCTGAATATCAATCAGTAATGAAAAATAACACCTGGAAACTTGTCGATATTCCACCAGGGAAGAAACCCATTAGATGCAAATGGATATTCAAAACAAAGTACAAAGTAGATGGGACAATATAAAAGTATAAAGAGAGACTTGTAGCAAAGGGGTATGCACAAAAATAAGGAATTGGCTATGAGGACACATTTTCTCCCACAGTTAAGATCAAAATGATTAGGATGATCTTTTCTCTAGCTACATAGTTTGGTTGGAAAGTCCATCAGATGGACGTAAAAAGTTCCTTCTTGAATGGATATTTACAAGAAGTCTATATGACTCAACTTGAGGGATGTGTTGTACCTGGTCAAGAAACAAAGGTATGGAGACTCAGAAAATCTTTGTATGGCCTCAAATAGGCACCCTAGGCATGGTACATTGAAATTGATGAGCATCTAGTATAGCATGGATTTTTTAGAAATTCATACGATCCCAATATTTACCTCAAAAATAAAGGGGGGAAGATTTTGATTGTCGTTGTCTATGTCAACGATCTAGTCATCACTAGAAGTTCAGTGAGGATGATCGATACAACAAAGAAAGATCTTAATCGATCGTTTGACATGACAGATATCGAGTTGACGCATTGTTGTCTTAGATTAGAAGTATGTTAAAAAGAGAATCACATCTTTGTTTCTTAGATGAAATATACCAAGAAATATTCGATAAATTCAGGATGATGGATTGAACATTGATTTCTACACCAATAGAGAACAGATTGCAATTATCTCATTCAGATCCATCTCCTTCGGTAAATGTCACTCTATATCAACAGTTGATTGGGAGTCTCATTTACATGATCTACACTAGACTAGATATCATCTTTGTAGTGAGCTATCTATCCAGGTTCATGCAGGAACCCAAAGTTTGTCATTGTAAAGCAACAAGGCGCATCTTGAGATATCTCAAAGGATCATGGATCTTGGTCTAGAATACAAGAATAACAACTTCTTCTTATCATGATATTTAGATTAAGATCATGCAGGAAATATTGATGACAAAAAATCCACTTTAGGGTTTCTGTTCTTTATGGGATCTGGACCAATATAATGGGGAAGCAAGAAACAACACTTTGTTTCTCATTCTTCCACAAAATCTGAGTATCATTCTGAAGGAGAAGATGTTTGTGAAGCGACATGGCTACATTGCATACTTGAAGGACTTGGAATACCACAAGACAAACCGACCACCATGTATGTTGACAATGAAGGTGTTCTCAAACTTGTTCGCAATCTAGTTTTTCATGAAAGAATAAAACACATTGAGGTACAAGTACATTTCATACGCAATCATGTATTAAAGCACAATATACAACTTTAGTTCTATCCAACAGCTGAACAACGAGCATATATCTTCACAAAGTCACTTGCATGTGACAAGTTTGAGTTGTTTAGAGAGTTCCTATCCTCATCCCTTGAGGCAATGCAAAATTAAGGGGGGGAATGTTAGGTAAAATATGTTTCCCTATAGTTATTTTTTCTTTAACTATAATAATTAGGTATTTATTATCAATTGTAATATGGTTATATTTATATAACCATCTAATTGTTTTTATTATAACACTATGGGAGTTGTTATATTGTTTTAACAATATTATTTTTTGTATTTTTTCATTGTTGTACCTATGCAACCTCTCTATGTTGTTTGTAACCAGCTGTCCAATACACACACACACACACACACACACACACACACACACACACACACACACACACACACACACACACATATTGCAGCCTGCACCTATGTAAATGGTTGATTTGATATTAATAAAATTCATCAGGTTTCCAACCCTAGTGCTCATATTATAAAGGATGGAAGCCTTCTTGGTATAAACTTAAATCCTTTTATGACCATTATCATATGCTAGGACATCACATAGAAGACTATAAGACCCTTATTATCACTATCAAAAAACTTGCACAAAAAGGTATTCTTCCTTTAAAATTAGTCACATAAAAAACACATCATACAACATCTACAATCACTGCATATAAACCATCTATAACCACTGAAAGTGGAGACTCTTCTAAGAAAACTCCTCATCAAATTGACATAGTACGCATAACCACTAAAGTGCATACTCACAAACCTAACCCCTCAGATCAAAATAAGTCGAAAGTTATTGTTCCTCTCGCTCTTGAGTCACCAACTCTAACACCCCCTACTAAGGACAAGGTTTCCATCCTTTTTGCACCTCACACATAATCCACCACCACATTAAAAAATGTCATCATAAAAAATATTCACCAATCTCCAGTCAAGATATCTCTTTACGACCATGTGAAAACCTCATCTCTACATCGACAAGACATGATCAAAGAAATTCATTCCATATCAATTCCCTCAGACAATCCATAACTCTTTGCAAATCTAGTAGGAACTCTCAAGACATCCAATTTTATCTCCTTTGATAGTTTCAAAATACCAACATTACAGCAAAAGGACTACGACCTCTCACTCTTCATCACGTCCCAAATCAATGATATCCTCGTAAAAAGTGTCACAATTGATAACGATGTAAATATTAATATCATTTCGTCATATGTATTCAATAAATTTTGAATACCTAACACTATTATCTCCCAAAAACCACCTGTAATTCGATCCTTCAATGAAACCATCACCCCCATATTGGGTACATTCATCTTACTACTTAATGTCGGCGTTAAAAATCTCCCCAAACTCTTCTATCTGGTAGAATAAGAGTTCCAATATAAAATATTACTAGGCCAACCATGGATACTGTTAGAAGAAAAAAAGAATGAGAGGGGGGTATGAATCGATCTATTACAAATTTAAACCATTTCAATTCATCATTCATTACCAATCAAATAACCATTCATCCATACAACAACCATATCTGTGTTTAGTTAAGCATTAAATAAACCATACACAAGAACAAGAGCAAGAGAGTACACAAGAACACCAAATATATGTGGGAAACCCTCAAGGGAAAGAAAATGCACTAATGTTTTTTTGATATTATGCACAACGGAGAAATTTAGTGAAGCACCAACTTCACAAAGAGCACCAACCCCTAGTTTAGTAGAGAACCAACCCTACAAGGAGAACCAATCCCTAATTTAGTGAAGCACCAATTCCACAATGAGGCTACAAACCCATAGGATGGCCAAGCACCAACTCAGAAACCTTATAATTTTTTTATCTTTGATATGTATTCTACCACAAATGATTGAGATCACTTATGCATCTCACAACCCTAGGTTTTTAATCTTGCTTTATCTTCTTCCTTCTCACCTTGTATTGCTTCTAATCTCTTGCACAAAAGCTGTCAATATCTCCTTAATCTGAAACACATTTTATCATCTCTAAAAATATTCCCTCATACCTTAAACCTAAACACCTATGGGTTACACTTTTCACCCATGCAATACTAGCTCACTAAATGAGCTTAAACTTCACTTTAATAACCATTTCTTCTTTTTAACCCAAAGGAGGTTGGTCCCTCATGATAAATTTAACCCGTAAAAAATTATTAAATTCAATTACATGCATTAAAATGGTCACATATGACCCAAATAGGTATGCCTAGCCAAAAACAACATTCCATGTACCAAACTGTCCCAAAACCCTTACATTGAGATGGCAAAAATCTCCTAATCCCAAAACTAATTTTTTTCAAGCTCTAAAAATAATCAAACATGTTTAAATTTACATTTAAAAATCATACATGTTCACAATTTATCTCAACCAATAAAATTATTTTGTTTAATGGGTCCTGTGTTCTTTGTTCATCTCAAAATTGTTGTTTCCTACACCCTTCAGGACCTTGAAAACTTCTCTAGGCCACTATATAACTTAAAAACATCCAAAATATCTCATGTGACAGCTCAGTGGAAATGGAATAACTTGTAAAAAATTTCTAAGAAATTTATAAGTCATGAAACAATCACCTTCTCAAACCTTAACTACTTTTGTCCTTACCAAATGAAGCAACCCAAAAATCTATTTTCAAAAAGTAACTAATAACCACTCTTTCTGTCACTTCCAAGACCTAAAAGTGGGTTAATTGGATGAAAAATTCATCCCTCTTCAATCTCCAGTAATAAAAATATCATATAATCCATCTCATGCTTCAAACAACTCAAAACGTCCAACATATCTTGTTCTGTTCTACACTGGAAAAAACCTTCTTGTCCAAAAACTGACTAGAAACCTTATAAAATATCATCATCATGATACAAAACTTATATAACTATAAATATATCTGAATATTATTTCCAAAAAAAATTGAATCACATCATAATTACCCCTATAGGTCTAGTTATGCTCACTTTATTGAACACTACTTTTATGGCCTCAAAACTACCCTTTGACCAGTCAACCTAAATGGAAATCATTTGACCATGTACCTGCATCAATATGTTCTAAAACCTATTTATACATCAAGAAAAAATCACATACATTCCACAATGTCAATTTAACTTGTAACTCCTTTGAACAACCTTGTCCCAAAACATGCTTTATCTTACATTTATGTAAATATGGAAGAGTCCTCTACAACATCAAATCATCAATTTTGATGAATCAATAAAAAATAGATCACTATACTGTCTTTTCTACAAGCTTCTCCTAGTGAGGGTTTAGCTAGGGCTTCAAACAACTTTATCTTCTTAACGATTTTTCATAAAAAAATGATAATCAAATTACCTAATTATTTTTGTGAAACCTTCATAGCCAACTATATAAGCTACCCCAAAGATCTTAGGTCTCCATGCAAATCATAAAATTCATAGTGAGCATCAAAAGGTCCAACTTTGTCTTAAAAGCACACTAAAACTTACCTGGTTTCACCAAAACTTGCATAAATTAAAAAATTCTCATCATGGAAACATGAAATGTTTCCCACAACATAAGGACACACCTTAATAACATTTACAATCATCGGAATGTCATAATTACATCTCAATATTTCCAGTTGCTGAGACTTACATAGGTACCCCTTAGAATTTTTCACTGTAGAAGATAAGGTCAACATAAAGAAAACTATAACACATCATGAAAACACTTAAAATTACCGAAACATACCTGGTACACCATGATATGCCTACATATAGGGATCAATGAGCTTATGTAGGTCCAAAACTCATCCTCATACCCCCTAACATCTATACCTATTCCAAATGATCACCTAAATCATAGCCAAACACTTGTATCTGCACCCTACAACTGATATGAGTTCCCAATAACTCTCCAAAACTATTATCCAACATTCCAACATGATTCTCAAGCAACCAAAAATCTCATACCACCATGCACCATCTCTTAGGCACCTGAATGGGCTTGTAAGAGCAAGTAATCCTCACTGAATATATCTAGTAGCATCATGTACCTATCTGAGCCATCATGCCAACATTATACACACCATCATATGACCCTAATCCATGATCCAATTTGTCATTAATGTGGTTTTACATAATGAAAACACCTATAGGACAATGTGCCAACAATCTTCCCCTTTTTCATTAATAGAAAACTACCTGAACTTCTCCCCTTTTTACATTAATGACAAAGGAATACATGTAGCAACATACTCTTCACCTTTCTTAGCTTCATAGCATCATATTTTGGTTAGAAACATCAACCAAACATCTCATTCAAACACAAGACCTTGAAATTTTCACTCAAACCTATTTTTTCCTTCTTTTCAAGCATGCACCCACCATGCTCCCCCTGGGCCAAGCATATGCAACATCTTAACATCATCAATAAAGCATGAAGAAGCATTAACTTACCTTTCTTGTATTCAAGAACACCATTTGACACCTTCTAGGCATGCAAAATCTGCCATTTTTCTCTTGAACCCTATTTTAGCCTTTAGTGGAACACCATAACAAACCATAACTTGAGCCATACAATATGAGAACATGCCAAAAAGGTCATAAAGGATCATACAAATACATCATACATTCATTCATAAGAAAATACCGTTTTTTCTAGCTATAGATTAAATATAGTAATCCACTTTATTGCCCTTCACCTTACACAAGGACTCATGTCCATAATCAAACTTCTTAGTGCATTTTCAATAAAACTTTTCATGTTACAACATGTTATTCATTCTTTAAATCATCAAATCAATTTGAATACTGTTGGTAAGTCCCAAAACATCTTCTCAGTCTTAATAGTCATATTTGACTACCAATATGCATTCAAGAATTAAACACACTATGATGACATCCACTATATACCTCAAATGTCTTGACAATTTCATTTCACCATCTAGAGGCCTACTCTCAAGCTCCTCCTTGTCATGAAGACACTTTACACATATTAAGGAGATACAAATATTTCTTCCCTATCTAGTTAGAAACTTGTTAAGAATGCAATAAATTTCTTCATCTTATACACCACCCCAAGATATTGTTTTAATCATTTCTTAAGACACTTGGACTCTGCCCTTGATGAAATTCTTAAGATATAAAATCCTTTGTTTCAGGCCTAAAATACCAATCCAAGACTAAATAAGAGTCATTCTTACTACATACTATATTTATTGAAACTTATTAGCTTCTTGATTACACCTTGACTTCCTTATCTTGTTTCAAACTATCACTAACTTATCTTACCACTGATTTTGGCATCTTGAACAAGGCCATGCTAAGACTAGTAATCTCAGTCATAAAAAGATACTTTTGGTTGCTCAAACGTGCACCCACGTCTCGGATCCCGAAAAAGGGCCGAGGTGTCTGAGACCAAAATGGAACCATCCCCAAGTTATGGGACCTTGCACGCTTGGGATGGATCTCCAGAGAAGGTTGGTTCTTCTACCTACATTTAACGCTACTGCTACTCCTAATGCTGACTGCAAATCCTAGACTAAACATGCCAAGGGACCAGGGACAGAAGGATGTGCAAGAAGGGGAAATCCTAAGCTAAGGAAGGTTATATCGCTAGAAGGAAAGGGTCGATCTCTCTCCATGAGCAGCGAAGGAAACAGAGAGGGCATAAGAGAAGAGGGTAGCTGACGCATGCCATAGAACAACACAAGGGCTCTGCCTTCTAGTGCACATAACACATGAAAATTGGGAATGCAAGAACAAGAGTATGCACAACATACTAGAGAACGTAAATAGAGATGCAAGATGTAATGAAAACGAGAGAGGGAAGACAAGAGTTCCACAAAACACAATTTTATTGCTTAAGGGATGCACAATCATTTACATTCATGGTAGGAGGTGAGAATACATTGCAGAGACCATGCCAAGGTCTGAGACCCATGGGAAGTCGGCCACCATTTTGGCATGGTTCCGTTACAACAAGGAGGGATCATTTTAGAACGTAGAACTCTGTTATTTATAGAGGAAGAAGGAGAAAAGAGAAGGAGAAAGGGAGGAAACTTAGATTCAAATCTTCAACCACTAAAAACCAATGATGAATGGCTGTAAATCCTCTTGCAAGGATGTCAGATGCACTTCCCCATGTTTTTTTTTCATGTGGAAGAAGGAAGAAGGCAAGATCTAATGAAATCTGGTAGTTAAGATCGATTGGATGTGAATTGATGAGCTAAGAGACGTTTCCCTGTTTTTGCCTAACAAATCCTGCCTAAATTTGAATTTTAATAGTCCAACGTGTAGCTTATGTTAGCAGCTCTTTGAAAATTCCAAGCACATGTTGATAAGAGCTTTGTGTAAGTACGCAAGAGGAATGCTAGGGACTTAGCTGATTAGAAGGTAAGTCTGCAGAGGTGCATGCAAGGAGTGCACGACGGGATAAGATAGAAAGTGGCTGTGTAGGAGGAAGGCATGCAAGGGAAAATAGAAGGAGATAGAAGAATGTGAAGGGGAATAGGAAGGCACGCAAGGGCATGTAGAGGGACTGCAACTGTGCCAAGGAGTTTAAAAGAACAATCTTGAGTGTGCTCAACCTGAAATGTGAAACATCAGAGTCATAATGAAAATATAAGTTATCCAAATAACTAGGAGAGTTATTTGGATAATAGATACCTTAATCACCTGTATGTTCACATTGTAAATATTTTTAGTTGCAGAGAGACCTTACTATAGACCAATGTACTCTTTTATCTTGCGCACACTCATTCATCATGCTAGAACTTATGTTAAGAGAACATTGTCTTGAAACTTATTGACCTGGTTTCATACCCATACAGACATATAGGGAGAATTTTAAATACTTGTAGAATTTTTTTGAGACCTCTGGGGTGCATAAGACTCATCTGTAGACCTTTAACAATGCACACCTACAAAATTTCAAACAAGGATGAGCCACATTGACTTGTTTCAAAACTAGTGCCACCTGTAGCAAGTTATTTCAGACCTTAGACTCATGTATAAGTCATATTTGGATGATAATGCACATCGATTCTATCTCAAAATATTCACTTCAAAAAATACTGTCATGAGGATTCCATATACACACTTCTTCAACTTTTATCAGTGCACACTTCAAGCTCATATATACTCCTTTGGTTTCAAGGTCATCTCCTTCAACTCAAGAGGTCAAAAACACTTTGGACCAGGAAAGAACATCATCTCACAGATTAATTTGACAATTTAGGCCACAAGCTTAAACTCTATAGAATTACATAGACTGGGACTCACTCTTGGAGATTGGGACACCATTGTAGACTTCCATGCCAACTTACCCAGTCTAAACATACTTCATGTCACCTATACAATTGACTCCTCAGGAAAGTATATCCATTAAAATTTTGATGGCCTCCATACTCTTCTACAATACTTCCTCTTTTTAACTTCATCTTTCATCCTACTTAAATTTCTCGGTACATACTATTACATTCCATTTTTCACACACATAGACCACATGAGGTAATAGATTTTCTCACCTATAGCCATTATGATCTTTTTCATACCTTTTTCCAACAATGTTTCATACTCAAGCTCAAATTTTTTGCCTTACACTCATAGCTCAAGAATTTTTATATGATAACACTTTAAAGAATGAGGACATCAATGAATTTCATTACCATCATTACAAATCATGACACACAGAATAAGAGAGAACTCTTGTGTTAATGGAGACAACATGTACTTTGAGGGTCCTAACTACTTGGAAACACACTTCATAGACCTTAAAACTCATTTCAAGACATAAATCATATCCCAAAGACACCATCATACTTGAACTTGTAGCATTCATGAAACACCTAACATTATCCAAGTCTTCTTTAATAAATGAGAACCTTTTCTCATACTGTAGGAGCTTTGAGACCTGTAGTGGTGTTGTCTAGTCACTTGCACAATATTTAGGTGAATATCCATAGATATTTGATAGATATAGAGATAACACAACACTGTTATCAACCTTTTAGAAAACCCTCATATATGTAGGTTTCTCTTACAAACCTTCTTTTATCCCTATAGAACTTAAAAAATGTAGTATCATAAGGATAGAAGAACTTTGCTAGATTTTAAAACTTCATTCTTCATAACACAGATCATGTATAAAAACCAAAAGCATTAAACTCAGGTAGAAAAACTTTTGGTGTAGATCACACTCTCTTTTTTATCACTTGATAGAATTATTCACAACCTGAAAACTTTAAAAACTTTGAGATAAATCCATACACAAGGAAAACCCTGAAGATTTATTTCACTAACTCAACTCCCCTTAGTAGCATGAATGAGTCCTGCAACTTTTTCAACACCTTGATTGTATCTTTCAAACAAGATATTGGACAAGATACATCCATAGTCTCAACTCTTCATATAACTATTAATATTACACACTTATAGAACATACATACCATAGAACACGAATCATTCAAATTCAAACACATCAGAAAGTACCATGACATTTAATTTGACACCATATATTGACCCATATTGCATAAATATAACACTTTGATACTACTTTGCAACATATTACCTTGTTTGACAAATACCTTGTACACATAAGAATTTTCATAAGAATGATGTACCTCTCTTGATGATGATCTGAGATCTACCTTAATCATTGACCTTATTATACTTAGACAAGATGTGACACACACTTTCATGACATAATTTTCTCAAAGACACACCTTATACACTTAGATAATTTTGGAAACAAACTCTTAACATACTGAAGACAATAATTTATACTAAATTTTGCAATACAGTCTCTTAACAAGATTATGATGACACATACACATAGTGATAGTAAGAACTTTTTTGAATGATGAGATCAAGACCTATTGATATGAATCAGGTATATATGCCAAGATAACCATCCACATATTTTCATTGCAATACCAACATATGGTATAGACTAAAACATTTTGACCTCTAGAATTCTCAAAGGCACAAGAACCTCATTTACAAATTATTGACTGAGATAAACACTATTTTGAACCTTGTTTATCAACCTTTTGCATATTTGAATTAATCTTCAACTTATGATCTTATTTAAATTAATTCACACCCTTATCACCATTTAATAGAGATACACACTAACCTTAACATCTCAGGACATCACACATGACCTCATGAAAAAGTATGAAAAAAAGAATCTTACTTAAAAAAACATCTTTTAGACTCAGAAACTTATGTACATATAACAGACCTTGGAGAGCACATTTAGACACATTTAGGAGTGACAAATTGATGATAGTAAACTATTGACTTGACTAGGATAAGAATTATCAAAGGCACAAGAACCTCATTTACAAATTCTTGACTGAGATAAACACTATTTTGAACCTTGTTTATCAACCTTTTGCATATTTGACTTAATCTTCAACTTATGATCTTATTTAAATTAATTCACACCCTTATCACCATGTAATAGAGATACACACTAACCTTAACATCTCAGGACATCACACATGACCTCATGAAAAAGTACGAAAGAACCTTTTTCATATTTGACTTAATCTTCAACTTATGATCTTATTTAAATTAATTCACACCCTTATCACCATGAAATAGATATACACACTAACCTTAACATCTCAGGACATCACACATGACCTCATGAAAAAGTATGAAAAAAAGAATCTTATCACCATGAAATAGATATACACACTAACCTTAACATCTCAGGACATCACACATGACCTCATGAAAAAGTATGAAAAAAAGAATCTTACTTAAAAAAACATCTTTTAGACTCAGAATATTTATGTACATATAACAGACCTTGGAGAGCACATTTAGACACATTCAGGAGTGACAAATTGATGATAGCAAACTATTGACTTGACTAGGATAAGAATTTTTACAAACAACCACTAAAAAAAGGATCTTTTAGACTCAGAAAATATATGTACAAATAACTGACTCACATTTAACACATTCAGGAGTGACAAATTGATGATAGCAAACTATTGACTTGACTAGGATAAGAATTTTTACAAACAACCACTAAGGATATCAACAAGAACTCAAAGAATCGTGAACATTAAAAACTACTTCAAATACCTTATAAAATTTGAAGTTTTCTAAACTCCTAGACTCCTCATCTTCTCATGAATAGGGGAATGCATAGAATTTAGGAACAAATGATTTTTTTGACTTGAATTCTTGATGTTACTTACATGAATAGGATTCTTTCCATTCTTATTTGGACCTGAACTCTCCTTGGCTGCCCCTTGCTCATATATTATGACTGAAACTGATTCTCCATGGAATGATTTTGACATCCATACTTCCTTCATTTTTAATGCTACAAACCTCTTTACTTTCTTGGAAGAATCTTGGGAGAAAAATATTGCAACATGTCCCTTGAGATGACACTTGTAAAAAATAACCTTATGTTTATCACTTAAATGATCACTTTTATGGTCTTTACCATTGCTACAAGGGTACAAACAACTAAAAACATTCCCACAATCCCTTGCTCTATGACCATACCCATTGCAAACATAACAATAAACATGGAAATTTTCATACCTCATTACATTTGGCTATCTAATTGGATTAGGCCTAGAATGAAACTTCTTCCCATGAACACCATCATCTTCACTTGCTTTCAAACTAGGACTAACTACTAGATCTACAAGAATATACTTTACATCCTCTTTCATCTTTAGGGTTTGTATTTATTCTTTGAACTTATCACATTCTTCTTCCTTGGCCTTAAGAGCAATTTTCATATCTTTTATTTCTGACTTCAATATGATGTTCTCCATCCTATGAAGTTTTAGGTCTTCTTGTAAATTAAACACCACCTCTTTGAAGTTAGCTTGTCCACACACACAAACCATAGGGCTTGTTTCTTAGTCTTTCACATTCCTCTTCCTTTGTGCTCAAATCTAAAGTGGGCTTCTTCAACTGACTCTTGAGATATTTTATGGTTTCTTCATCCTTCTTGGCCATGGATTTCAGTTCTTGATTCTCTTTTTTGATTTTTTGAACCATATTGTGCTTCAAGAATATCCTCTAAGATGTTAGAATTTCTTCTCAAGGACCCACTCTGATACTAATTGCTAGAAGCACAAGAGACCAAGATGGGGGATTGAATCAGTCTATTAAAGCTTTAAACCATTTCAATTCATCATTCATTGGTAATCAAATAACCATTCATCCATACAACAACCACATGTGTGTTTAGTTATGCATTGAATACACCATACAAAAGAACAAGAATAAGAGAGTACACAAAAAAACTGAATATATGCGGGAAACCCTCGAAGGGAAGAAAACCCATTGAAAATATGTTGATATTACATACAACAATGAAATTTAGTGAGGCACCAACTTCACAAGGAGCACCAACCCAGAATTTAGTGAAGAACCAAATCCAAAAGGAGGCTAAAACCCCCTTGGATGACCAAGCATGCACTCATCCACCTGATAATGTTTTATCTCTAATATTTTTACTGCCACAATTGATGGAGACCACTTATTCATCTCATAAACCCTAGGTCTTCAATATTGCTCTATCTTCTTCCTTCTCACATTTTCTTTCTTGTAATCTCTTGTAAAAAATATATAAATATCTCCTCAACATAAAAAAAATATTATCAGATATCAAACTCTTCCCTCATACCTGTAATTCACTCACCTATGGGTTGCACTTTTCACCCATGCCAGACTAGCTAACCAAATGAGCTTACACTTCACTTGTATAGCCATTTATTCTTTATAACCTAAAGGAGGTCAGTACATCATAATAAATTTGACCCTGAACCTGTATAAAATTCAAGTACATGCATTAAAATGGTCACATGTGACCCAAGTTGGCCTAGCCGAAAACAACATTCCATGCACCAAAGTGTCCTAAAACCCTTGCATTGGGATGACAAAAATCTCCTAATCCTAAAAATATTTTTATTCAAGATATAAAATCATAACACATGTTTAAGTTAACATTTAAAAATCATAAATGGTTAAAATTCAGCTCAACCAATCAAATTATTTCATTTAATGTTCCTAGTGTTCTTTGTTTATCTCAAAATTGTTGTTTCCTACACCCTTCAGGACCTTAATAACTTCTCTAGGCCATTATATAACTTAAAATCATCCCAGAAATGTTATGTTATAGATCAATTAAAATGGAATAACCTTTAGAACAATTATAAGAAATTTATAAGTCATGAAACACTCACCTACTCAAACCTCAACAACTTTTGTCCTTACCAAATTAAGCAACCCAAAAATATGTTTTCAAAAAACAAATGATAACCATACTTTTTTTCACTTTGAATCCATTAAAATTGATTCATTGTATGATAAATTCATCCCTATTCACTCTCTAGGTGATAGAAATCATCACCTAATCCATCTCATGCTTCAAACAACTCAAAATGTTTAGTAGATCTTATTTTGTCCTGCACTGGAAAAAATATTCTTGTCCCAAAACTGACTTGGAAACCATATAAAAAATCATCATCATGAGAAAAAAAAATATAAATGGAAATATATCTATATTCTATTTCGAACACAACTTGAATCACTTCATAATTACACATGTAGCTCTAATTATGCTCACTTTACTGAACACTGCTTTTTATGGCCTCAAAACTTCCCTTTGACCAATCAATTTGAATGGAGCTCATTTGACCATGAACTTGCATAATTTTTTTTTAAACCTCTTTTTACATTAATAAAAAATCACATACATTACACAATGTCAATTTATCTTGCAACTCCTTTTGACAACCTTTTCCCAAAACACTCTTCTTCTTAAATAAGCCTTTTCAGGTGGGGCCCACATATTGTCACATGCTCTATCTTACATTATAGAAATATAGAAGAGTCATATACAACATAAAATCATCATTTTTTATGAATCAATCAAAACTATCTCACTATAATTTCTTTTTTGCAAGCTACTCCTGGTTAGGGTTTAGCTAGGGTTTCAAAGCATTTTATCTTCTTAGCAATCGTTCATAAAATCATGATGATCAAACAACCTAAATATTTTTGTGAAACCTTCATAAAAAACCTTAGAAGATACCCCAAAGATATATTTTCCCTATTAAAACCATACAATCCATGAGCTTCAGAAGGTCTAACTTTGTCTTAAAAGCACACTAAAACTTACTCGATTTCACTAAAACTTGCATAAATTACAAAATTATCATCATGGAAACCTGAAATTTTTCCCATAGAACAAGGACACACCCTAATAACATCTATAATCATCATAATATCATATTTACCTCTCAATCTTTCCATCCACTGGGACTTGCATAACTACCCCTTAGGGTTTTGCATTGTAGAAGCTAGGATCAACAGAAACAACACTGTAACACATCATGAAATCATTTAAAATGACCCAAAAATACCTAGTACACCATTATACACCTGCATATATGCATCAATGAGCTTATGTAGCTCCATAACTCATCGCCATACCCCCTAACATCTATACTTGCTCCAAATGAGCACCTAAATCATAGTCAATCACCGTATCTACACCCTGAAACTGATGTAAGTTCCCAAAAACTCTCAAAACCTAATATCCAACATGCCAACATGCTTATCAAGAAACTAAAACTTTTATACCACCATGTAACATCACCTAGGCACCTGAATGGGCTTGTAAGAACAAGCAATATTCACCAAATCTCCCTAGTAGCATCATGTACACATCTGAACCATCATGCCAACATCATACACAACACAATTTGACCCTACTCCATCATAAAAAATTCAATAATGTGGTTTTGCATCAATGAAAACACCTATAGGACCACATGCCAATAGATACGATCTATGTGTTGTATCTCGTCAACACTTTATCAATGTCTTAAGTACAAAAATGAAGGTAAAACCTTTATAGTTCTTATTTCAGGTCTTATAACATGACTTTCCATACCAATGATGTGATTTTTCCCAAATCAAGCCAAGGCTCCTCTAACGAAGCATTTACCAGTTCATCCATTCCATCATCCAAATTACCAAATAATTATTCCTTTGATGATGCTATGCAACATCTTTCACTAGGGGAGTATCGTATCCTCATGCTCAATTCACTTTCCATGCCTAAAACATACGAAAGAACTGATAGAAATCCCATGTATGAACCCAACATCGGATATTTCATCTCCTATAGTCCCCCACATCTATAAAAAAAATAATATATAGAGGGATTGACAACCACTCTACACATCCTACTTATCAGGATCGTGCCATGCCATTTATGTTAGATTTCAAAATATTATATAATCAAGTCTTCACACAGATGTATCTAGACTACTGTGCTTGGAAAGGTTTTGGATTCAGACATTATGAACAGGGTATCCATGATCTAATCATCCAAAATTCCCACAAACCACATGAAAAGTATGGCCTAGGTTATGAGAGACCCCTTTTCGAATCTTCCACACTTGATACATCCAAAGCCATCATAAATTTGGAACCATCAACCTCAACCATACATGAAGATCCTATGGACACAGATGAAACTGACTCCATCTTGAATAACTTTTTTTAGTCAATACTATCACATTGCAACCATTGACTTAACAAAATAATCATGATACTAAGACACTTCCTCTCATCTGACTCAAAATGATTGAAAAATATTCACCCACTATCAACATACTTCAATGTCAGGAATATCATGCTATTATTTCCCATATGGGTGTAGAGGATCATTTCCTTAAAAAAATCCTTACTACCTGACACCTCAACACTCTTAAATGAATCCACTATAGAAATTAACATAGGGACTCTATAGGAAGCTCATAGAGTCAAAGTCGGTCAATCTTTATATCCACAAGAGTTAAATAAATTCACCACCTTCCTATCCAAATATATTCAAGCCTTTTCTTAGTGATATATTGATATGAAAGGTATTGAACCTAACATCATCATCCGCAATATTTTCGCTTATCCTAATGCCAAACTAGTCAATTAAAATGCTAGCTCTTCTCAACAAAGAGAAGTTACAATGCTTGATCTCTACTAATTTCATCATACCCATTGAATATCCACAATGGGTCTCTAATATTGTGCCCATAACCAAAGCCTCTGGTAAGTTACACATCTGCACTGAATTATGAGATGTTAATCTCACTTGTCTTAAAGATGAATTCCTTCTTCCAAATATCGATCTAACATCTGACCACACTATGTTGTCCCTTATGGATGGATTTTATGGTTATAACCAAATCCTCATCATTACTGATGATCAAAATAAAACATCCTTAATCACTCCTTAGGGCTTTCTGTCACCATGTTATTCCATTCAGAATTAAAAATTTAGGGGCCAATTATCAACATGGTATGAAATACATCTTCCATGACCTTATCCACAAAACCATGGAAGACTTGCTGATGATATCTTAGGAAAATTAAAAGAAATGTTAAGATCATCTCATTGTTTTACATTAAACATTGACTCATCTTATTAAATGATTTGTTCTTCTCAACCCCGCTAAGTGTGTTTTTGGTGTTCTCACCGAAAAACTCCTAGGGTTCATAATACCTATCTAGGGAATTGAAGTAGACCCCACTAAGATAAAATATATCATCAAAATTCCTTCTCCATCAAACCTCAAATATATCTAGGGCTTCAGTATATCCATCACTTTATATCACAACTTTCAGATCATTGTCAACCCTTTCACCATATTCTTTGAAATGAAGTTAAATTCATATGTGATCACTATTTTCAATAGGCCTTTGATGACCTCAAACAGTACCGCATGTCACCACCCATGCTCACACCTCCACACAAAGGGGAGCCTTTATTCCTTTAGATATCCACTACTGATCATGCCATGGGTGTCATGCTTGCTCATTGAGACAAACATGGTCATGAAAAATCCATCTATTATATAAGATGCTCTCTCCATGAATATGAAACTCATTATACTAAAGCCAAAAATTTATGTTGTGCCTTGTACTTTGTGACTTCCAAAATATACCACTATCTACTCAATCACAATACTTATGTTGTTACTAGTTTAAATCCATTTAATACCATGCATTCTGAACCATATAACAATGACCCCATTACTTGTGGCTAATGCTCATGACCAAGTTTGATCTTGAATTTATCCCACATAAATCTATCAAAGGATAAGCCATCATATATCTTCTCACCAAAGCTCCTCTTCCAAGAAATAAATCACCTCATGAAAAATTCCCTGATGAATATATCAACATGATCATCAATCAAGAATACACCCCTCTCAAAATAACCCTCTTCTTTGATGGATCTAAATTCCAACAAGGGGGAGGGGACGATATCGTCATCATACCTCCCTAGGGGACTCCTATCCCTATATCATTCAAATTAAACTTCTAATGTACTAATAATATGGTTGAATATGAAGCTTTAATCATGGTTCTCCAAACCACCATCATGCTTAGTGTTTAATTCCTTGACATCTATGAAGACTCACATTTTGTCATCAATCAAATTAAAGGAATTTATCAATGTAAAAAAGAAAGTATACAAAAATATAAAGCCATTATTAAATTCATCTTAGAAGCCTTTGACCATTAGACCATCTAAACAATTCCACTATCCTCTAACAAGTTCAAAAACACCATGGCTTCTCTAGCATTCCTCATCCCCTTATGAATAGAAGATTCAACTAATAGCTCTAGACTGCTCATTGTTATCCACATAATTGATCAACCATCCCACAAAAATGAAATCCATTCTATTAATATCATCGGAAGAAATCCAATTGACCTTCAGTACACTCAGATATTTGACTATCTTTCAGAATCCAAAATCCCTCCTGATCTATCTAGAAATGCTAACCATGTCCATTACGCTTTTTACTGCAACGAGCTACCCATTATGCCATCATAGGTAGTGTCTTGTATAAGTGTGGTTTTGATGGCCTCTTATTAATATGACTTAAATATCACAAGTCTACTAAAGATATTCAAGAATTCCATGATTATATATGTGGTGGACATTTTAACGGCATCGATGTTACTAAGCATGTCTTCTGATTGGGATATTAATGGTCTAAAATCAATCAATAATGTTGTGCATATGTTAAGAAATGTGTAAAATTTCAAAAACATTCAAATCTCACTCACATCCCCAGTCAATCCTTACAACCATCTCAATACTTATGACCTTTCTCGTAAAGGGGGTTAGAACTCATTAGTATAATCAATCCTTACTCATCATAACAACATCATTCTATCATCACAACCATTGAATACTTCACTAAATGGATTAAATCCATTCCCTTGACATCTACTAAAGCTAACAAAATTGTCCACTTCATCTATCGACATATCATATGTCACTTTTGTATCCCTCATAAACTCATCACTAACAATGGAAAATTCTTCAAAAATAAAGATGTCAAGAAACTTTACGACACATTCAACATCAAACTAAGATTTTCATCATCATACTATCCTCAAGAAAATGGACAAGATGAAACATCTAATAAAACACTTAACAAAATCCTCATGAAAACTGTTGACAAAATAGAGAGGAATTGGCATCTCCAAATCCCATTTTCTCTTTAGGCTTATCAAACTAGCATCTGTACTCCTACATGTACTACACTCTTTTCCCTAGTATATGACTCCAAGGAATTTTTATCCCTTGAATTTCAAATTCCATCAATCCATGTATCCCTTGGACATTTCATCCCTGACGACCACTATCAAAAAAATTGTTTATCATAATTAGAATTATTAGATGAAATTTTTTTAACAACTCTCGAACATCATCATGTCTATCGAGAGTGCATCAAATGCGCATATAAAAAACATGTAAAATAACATGACTTTAATATAGGTGATCTCATTCTCAAAGAAAATAAAAATGCCACTACTCTGGAAAGGAGTAAACGTGGAAATTTTTCCCCTAATTAGATCAGTCCATACGGTATCACTCATAAGTATGGGTCAGGAGCTTATCATCTGGCCTACCTTGATGGTACACCTGAAAAAGGACCTCTGAATTCATTTAAATTACAACCTTTCTACTATTAACATCTTGACTATCTTAAAATTAGTGACATAAAATATATTCTTTAATCACCAATCAACTTTCTTATCATCGTAATGATTTGAAATTATGTTGTTTTTTTGGTTATTTTTGTAACTATCCTCAAAACCTTAAAGATGAGCACCACGAATCTATTCACCACATATTTCACATGGGCATGTTCCTCCTTAGTAGGAACCCTGCAATAATTACATCCACCCATCTTTTTTATCAACCAAATACATGTTATGGGGCACACATCCATTACCCTCCTCGAAATGGTCTATTTGGGTTTTCGTTCAACTCAAAAGAAATTTAAAAATATTTATGGATGTATCCTTTTAAAATAAATAGAATGATCCCTCAAAGGACAACAATCAAAAAATAAAAAATCATATTATCAATAAGAAGCATAGACTGATCCCTTGAAGGAAAACTACCTATTAAAATCATAGACCGATCCCTCAAAGGACGACTATCCAAAAAAGTCAAAGTCACAAAGTCAAAATGGTAGAAAAATCTCTTAAAGGATGAATACCTATGTAAAAAGGGATTCCTGCATCAATCACCCTTCGAAATTATAATATTAAAGAGCATCTTGGGAAATATTCCCACATCGATCAACTTTCCCATAAAAAAAACTTCCCACATTGATCAGTTTTCATCAAAATGGAGTTCAAAGCTAGGGCATCTTTCTATGAAACCATTAAAAGAAGAACCTACTCTATTGTGTAACCTGCATATGTTAACCCTTCTCATGTCCTAATAAGGTACACTTTTCAATTCCATCTATGTCTAAGATCCTACATGTGACTACCCATTGTTAGTCATATGTTAACATTTGTAAAAAAGGCCAAAAATGCAAGTTTCGTCACCATATTATCTCTATCACGTATACATAAAATCCGGTGTAAAAGAAATCATTCTATGTTTTATTCTTATTTAAAAGTTAAAGCACATTTTGATATACATTAATATCACATTAAAGTACGTAATGTATACACACTTAGATAACATCATCATCTATCAAACACATCTATCAAACATTTTAACAAAATTTATCAAACAAACATCATAAAAGATCAAAATAAAAACCAACATGCAAATGAAAGTCAAAAGCATCATCATCTCATATATATAATCACGTCAAAATACCTTCGTGCATCATATGGAGTCTCAAAAAATTTTGTATATCAAAAACTATACATCGAATATAGGATTCACAAATAGCCATATACATCAAAATACAACATATGTATCTAATAAACTAGACACCCACAAAGAAATCACTACCACGAACAATTATCCCCTGAGCAACCCCAATACCACCATAAATACCACCATCACCTTAATCTGGCCCTCTACTCATCCCTCCTCCATCTGGACCAGGAGGTGGCTTACCCACACTCACTATGCTAACACTAGGACCTACTCTTCGATGATCTAGATTTACTACATAACGGAGTGTAGTAGGTAGGTTCCGCACCACTAGATCCTCATAGTATGCCACCTCATCATGTACTGACTAATATTTAGCCAATATAACCATACCGGGTGGTCCCATTTGACAACTAACCTTAGCCTAAACTTCCAACTCGGCATCTCTCACTGAAGTCCCTATAATACCAAGAATCTGTTTTAGGGTCTCTCAATGCTATTTGTAGTGGTCTTGATCTGCTACAGCCTGTGATAGCTACTGACTAATGCTATCATGCTCACCCTACATCCTATCCCACTCCACTACTAAACCATCGTGCTTAGTCCTCAAATTGTCTCTCTTTGCGACCAATGTAGCTCAGTCAACCTCCACTCCAACATTCTCATCTTCCAATCATATAATGGTAGCCTCTGGAGCTATTCTATCTGCACCATCATCTCCCTCACCACCACCCTCATCACCTCCCCGGTGTGTCCCCTCAAAATGGGCCCACACTAACCTACCTCCTTGAGTCAAATTAGCTCCCCATCATTTAGTAAATGTCGCAGTCACACCAACATCATCTAAACGAACCAGATATCCTTGGTCATCAATACCCATGGCTCCCCCCTCATCGGACATATAAAAATGAAACCAATGTGCTAGTATTGGAGTATCCATATCCCCATCATTGCGTATATAGAAAATTGGAGCCCTCAACACATCCTAGATCAAACCAAACTATCACCTAACATGATTAAATCTAATAAGCTCGCACTCCCCTCCTCGACGACCTTATATCCATAAGTCATGATGAGTGGCATTTAGATGAATCTCCTATCCCTTCCACACTGGAAATATAATTTAGGGACTCCATAACACATCCCTCATCTGTAATCTTGAAAGGATTTGTCTATATTACTCCTCACTTTGTACTAATCCAACCTCTCCCGCATCAGAAATCCATTACATAAAACATACTGATCTCCCTATTATATAACCACCTCCCCATGGAAACCCATGAGGAAAAGCCACAACAATGTGATCAAAATCCCAAAAATGTAACATAAAAGAAATATCAATCTGTAATCTCTTCTGGATCCTCCAATCCTATAAATGCCTATAGGTCTATGCTAACAAAGTAGGGGCCCATGCAAAAACTCTCCTATTCTCCATCATCTTTGTAACTAGACCCATCATCATCTAAGGAAACCAAACACAACCAGATTTGGGAAAATAAAAAATATGCAATACACATCATCATCATCATATTCATACATGCACTACCCTCTCTCTCCAAATAATATAAATTCTGCTAATAAAAACCACACGCTATAAACCCCACACCATTTACACTCTCCTCATTTTACCTCTACATCACATCTACAATATCAGTATCATCAATACAATATATTACCTCTCCATGTACATGTGATCTATTAATCCAATGAAAATCCTCTAGGATGATGTTCATCTCACTTGTCAGTAACCAAAAAGTATAGGTGGTAGGATCCCACCTCTCCATCAATGCTAATAACAATCCTCGATGCCTATGGATGCATCTATAATAATGTATCCCCACAAAATACACATCCTCTAAATTTGACCAATACTCATCCAACATATCTTCTCTCACATCCCCTAAAATCACTGGAATCCTATCTTTGATAGTCAATTTGGCCTTCACCTACATCCAAAAAACACAAAAAACATGTATTAGAACAAATTTCCATCAAAATTTTATCAAATTTATACAAAATACATCGATCGCTAGCGATTTACTCAAATCATCAACGATCCATCCAAATAACTAGCTATCCATCCAAATCTCTAGCGATCCATCAAAATCACTGGTTGTTCTGATGATTTCACAAACATGCCCTTGTACAGACATTACAAACAAAAAAAATCAAAAACATAAATAAAAACACACAACACAAAAAACAAGGGTACATACCTCTGCATGATTGGGCCTCCTCTACCTTTGAGACACTCCTACAACTGTAATTTCTCAATTTTCACTCTTTAACCACTCAATTATCTCTTTAAATTCACAAATCCAAAATGAAATATTTCCTAAGGGAATTTACTGTTTATATGCACAATGTAGAAATCACTGACGATTTCCTTAGTCGTCGGTGATTCACCCTAATAACCAAATATTCACATTAGTCACCTATGATTCATCTAAATAGATAGTGATCCAACATTTTCTATCACAAACCATCATTTTTCAATACCGACAATTATTTTTAACCACATTATTGCATCTTTCATCAATTTGCCTAATTTTTAAGTCCCAAAAATTGGTTATCCTTCATAAGAATCATTATATGAACTTGACACTAGTAATCCATATATCTATAGGTCATGAACCCTTTAATTTCCCCTATCACTTAGCTCCATAATATTTTAGTTATCCCTACGAATCAAACATCTTTAGGATGCAAACCCTTTGGTTCCCCTATCACTTGATCCTATGGTGATATCCATCTTGTTTATATACCTCGTCTTGGGGAAAATTCAAATGAAACACACATGTCAAACCTATCCAATCAAATCAATCAAATTGGTAATCCTTAGAATATGTCACATTCAACCCTAGTTTGAGGGGGGATCACCCAACCAAACATAAAGCAGGCTATCTCACACCATTTTTGTCTAGTAGTTCGGTCGCTCGACAAAAAGGGGAAAATGTAGACACCATGTTTTCCTCAACAAACCTACTTCATATTATACACATATTATTTAATCTAAAACCTATATTTATGTCATTATCCTAAGTCACCCTTTATTCATATAGTAAAATCAATATTTACTCCCTTAAAATTTACTATTTACCCATCCCAAACTACCCTAACCTCTTCAAAACCACTTAACACCTCTAAAACCACCTCAAACCTATTTTATAATAACATCCTAACCTCCCCAACTTAACCATTACCTTGTCCCAACAATTTTACTTCATTATTTACCTGAAAAACCCTTTTAGGAAGTGGTTTCAAGCATTTCCTAAACGTGTTCCTAAAAATCCCAGATTGCTGGCGATTCTACCTAATTGCTAGCGATTATAAATAGGAATTTTTTCTCCTTTATCAGGGATCTTCATAAACCTTTTTCTTGTAATTTATATTTTTATTCGACTTAAAAAAGAAACTACATCATTTCCAGAGATCATGAAGGACTTGTATTAACCTCAAGATCTCATAAATACATCATTTTGATGGTTTTTTTATCAATCATCTTCCAACTACTCATCAACTTCAATCAACTCCATTCAATGTTTGGAGACATATTTCAGGGTACTTCTACATTAAGAGGTATTTCTATGTGTTGTTCCATTATTTACATTTCATAGAAACATCAAAAACAATAAAAAAAAACATCAATTAAAAACTTTGTTTATCATTTTTATCAAAGTTTATTATTTTCACAGTAATCACCAATGATTGCTTGAATTGCCCACGATTCTATCCAATCACTCATGATTCCTCTGAATCACTAGTGGTCCCTATAAATTTACATTTGTTAGCTAATTTATCAGTTTATTCACAACTTTTATTAACCTTTTGGATTTAAATTTTCATTTACAAGAAAGTATATAATTTAGATGGTAGTACCTAGCCAGTCCCATCCTATCACAAGCATTCATGACCTTCCTATAGACTAGCAACCCTTCTTTTTGGAACAATACAACATCCTTCACGAGATTACACCATGTGAATTTTTTTTTTCCAATGACATTGAAGATATCGACGATCAATTCAAGTTCCTCCACGATATCCAACAAGAGACATAAGACTTTAGGTATGACTACTAAAAGTCTGTTCAGATTGTATCCACCCTCTCCTAGGCCAAATTTTAAGATGCAGAGGAATTACCCTTCAACCTCGAGTTCTAAATCTTCTCATCAATTAGCTATCTATCTCTTTCATTTACATATTTCTATCATTATTGTGAATCTACTTAATTGTCTTATAATGGGCTGACAGCCTCCAAGGAAGTCCCTTTCGATTCCTAGAATCAACCTTTGTTGAGTAGTTAGTTATCATATTTATCTAATCTATTTTGTCTAGATATTTTTGATTTACAGGTTTTTTCATCGGTGAAAGAAGAAGGAGCTTTATCAAACAATATCAACATCGGACATCGCACGTATCGGTAAACCCCCCTATCTTTTGATTTTGGTTTGTTGTAGTTATTTCATTTTATTAAGTTAAACTTTGAAAGAAAAAACTATCTGGTACATCGATAACAAAAATAAGTGTAATAGAGAACACACACATATAAATCGATGGATCAATCATTATATTATTGATATCATGAGGCCTGATAGAAGCATTGATATGTAATGTGTTAGAAGAGAAAGTAAGATGATAGTCATGATCAGAGAATGTAATGAGTAGTGGAGATCCATCAGTGTGAGAAACTATAAAATCAAGAGCCCGCGATGAAGGAGGAGGTACTGCACGATATGCATGATTAGATGAAGAATCATCCACTTTCTTGTCATGCTTAGGAAAGGGATTATTAAAAAATTTGAGCTTTTTTGGTCATTGACTGGCATAGATGCTAAACGTTTTGGAATCTCAATTGCATTGTTGTTGATGATATATTGAATAACATGTCAAATTTAGAAACATCAATTTTTAGAATTCCCAATGCACTGATGATAGTCACATCTAAAATTTTCATTATAATTGC
The DNA here is from genome assembly GCA_019776745.2 of Taxus chinensis. Taxonomy (NCBI): domain Eukaryota; kingdom Viridiplantae; phylum Streptophyta; class Pinopsida; order Cupressales; family Taxaceae; genus Taxus; species Taxus chinensis. Next base: position 223,803,002 of record CM034149.1, read on the forward strand.
ATCCTTTAGGTCAATAGGGATCCAAATTAAGTGGAGTAGGAAGCATACTATTATTATTGTCAGTCAGTTGTGGCAATTGAAGATGTGGTGAAATAAGAAGTTTTGTAAATGTATGTTTCAAAGGCTATCATTGAAGATTATAAGGAGTAGTAATAATGTTAACAATTTCTTTGGCTTAAATGGTCTTTAAAACTGAGTAGAAGATAAAGTCTTCTCATGATATTTAAGCTTGCCTATAGATAGTAGTTTTCTTTCATGGAGCTTAAGAGTATGAAATAGCTGATCAAATAAGGGAGAGGTATTAAAGATGAAACTTTCTTGTAGAGGTGGTAAGTGACTTTATAAAATATATCTTAAAGCTCATAGTCCGTGAGTACATTAGACATCTTAGCTAGATTGTTCTTATATTGTAAAACATAGTCCACTAGATGTTCATTAGATCCTTGTTTAAATTGCATAAGTTGAGAATAGTAGATCTTAGAGCTGATATTGATTGAAAAATGGTGAGAAAAACATCAAATAAATGCATGAATTATGTTACCAAGTGGATATGTAGATCTTATAACGAACACATTGCATAATATTAGGCTTTTAGGAAAGATATTTTCTAATAAAGTATGATCATACACATAAAATAGACATGCCGTGAAATTCTTATAGATGCTCTTGAGGGTCACCATGGCCATTGAATGTGGGAAGCTTAAGGGTGATGAAAGTTAGAGAAAGTGAATAGGTGGAAATGGAAGGTGTGAAAGGAGTATGAAGAAGAAAATTGGAATCAAGAGATAGAGATGCACGAGAATTAGTCTATTGTTGTTCATGGATTTGAACTTGGAGATATTGATAAAGAGAGGGTAGGTCTTGAGTGCCAGTGGAAGAGAATTGTTGTGTGTGATAAAAAATAGGTGGAGTGAAGTGATTTGTGGGAGTAGGAACAAATATGGGAACATTAGAAGTATGCAGAATAATGGAAGTATGGGGTTGAGTAGCAATAGGCATAGAAGTGGGGATAGATGCATGAACATAAAGCTCAACCAAATTGGTGGCCTCCTCACGAGAAGTGAATAAAATAATATCTAGATCTTGAGGATGTTCAACAAGATGATCATTGAGCTCTTGAAGGTGGGCCTAAGTAAATTCACCATAAGATTGACCTATGATGGAAGAAGAGGAGGAGAGTATTCGAAGAACAGGTTCAACAAATGATTTAAAAAATATTCAGTATTTGTAAAACCCTAATTGTAGAGTCACAACATAATAATAATCAAGAAAGTACATATCTAACCTAAGTAATAAACTAGATAAAATTGAAACCCTGAGTGTAATAGAAGGAGGAAAACACTTGGCTTATTTTGTAATTGATCTTGAAGTGTGTTGGATTGAAAGATTGATAAATAGGAGGAGTAAACTGTCACAACTGTGCTAAAAAAAGTGCAACTACCAGATATTCCTAGACCGGGGCACCTAGATCAAGTCAAGGGTTCCTGGACACTGTAGACTTCTTCTAGGAACCCGTGACTATGTAGAACATAAAAAAATGATTTTTCTTTTGTTGTTTATATGTCACTACCATTCATTATTTTTCACATGTGTGTCACACTATGTCTGACGAATTAAAATGTAATCTACAAAACAAATGATCTCTTGCAAAATCCCAAAACACATCAAATATTTAAAATAAAAAATATGCAAATGGGGAGTCAGAATGACCCCGACAGTCACCCGACAAAGTGAACTTATGACTGAGAATCACACTACATTTTAGACTCCATGTAGTTCTCATACATGTGTGCAAGAATTGTGCCCTAGGTGTCTCTAATGCAAGATGCACTTGAATATCGAACAATATCTAGATGGACCAATGTAAGTAGATGTGTGGATGGAAAAATGAGCTTCCCTTCCTATGTGTGTATGTTGAAAATGTAGTCCCTTTTCCCTTGAGTGAGTGCTAGATGGATGCCTTGATGCTCTTAGAAATTCCTTTGGATGCAACCTTAGGTGGTGATAGTAGATGTTTAGAGCTTAGTCCCTTATTATGGCCACATAGATTTATATTTATATGATTCCCTAGGTTGAATTTCAATATTAACAACTAGAAGGCTGACCCATAAGAAAATAAGATGCCAAAAAGATAAAATATTCCCAAAAGGAGAAAGTAAAGGAAATAGATGTTAGGGGTGCCCAGAAGGATGAGCATGCCTGGGTGATGATGACCTAGGTGGGCGCTGGTGTCCAGAGTCAAGAAAGATAAAGTAGTGAATATCAGACTAGGTTGTAGGGTGTAAGAGGCAAGGATGAAGACATGAAACATAGAAAAACATCCAAAGATAGCTATCAATTTCTAATATTTTTCACTTAGGAATAATATGAATAGTAGTATGTAACTAAAACCTAGAAATGGACTCAAAGTCTATGATTTAGTGTCTACACTTATTCTATTTATAGACAAGAGTATAAATCAAGTTAGTCACTTGATCGACTCCTACTATTAATATATTAAAGCAACTTGTAGTAGATTAAATCAAACTTTTCTACAATATATATATTGTCCAAATTTAATATTATCCTCTACTTTTTTTTATAAAAGCATAAAGAGTAAGTTTTAAAAGTAATTCATTTTCAAAGAGAGATTAAATGTAATACTCCTATGAGGAGGGCCATTGGCCCTCCCTTGCATATGAAATTACTATATTTGTAGTCATTGTTGTCCAAAATTACACCCCTATGTAATCTCAAACAACTCATCCAAATTGGGACTTAGAAACTTTTTTCATAGAAAAAATGTGGAACACTAAGTTAGTCTTCTGTGAAATGCGTGAATCTAGTATTCTGCGGGTTCATCTAACCTACTAAACAAAGGAATTAGAGCTCAAGACTTAGGTTGATTTTTGATGGAACTAATGCTTCGCGGAGGTTAAAGTCAGATGTTAGATCTTCACAAAATTAAGGAAGTCAATATTCAATGGACATCAAAATTGGTATTTCTTAGGTTGAAGTTAAATTAAGAGAAATACGGGGTTTACTCTCCCACGAAATTTAGAAAAATTGCTAAAGAAAGGATCTACATAACGAAGGAGTGGAAAGTAATAGTTCTTCACGGTTATGAAATATAATGTTACATAGACCTAGAAAATATGAGATTCCACGAATTTTTTAAATTACGTGAGATAAAGGTTATAATCCGCTAAGGTTGAAATCCACGAGTAAAAGTTTAGGACAAAATAAAATATATGGTGAAGGAGAAAATGTTGGCTTTTACAAAATTCATTTTCTGCATAGTAAAAGATTGTAAAGTCTTGCGGGTATAAAGAGGAATTTATTTTCATGGAGTTTCTCAACTCCACAGAATGGATTATGTATTTGGTAAAGGATGTGGTGTAATGGAAGATGTAACCAAATTGTAAGAAAGAGGGATACAACCGAGAATCAGCTAAGTATGAAAATCGTGAAATACTAGCCCAATGTTTTGTTGGTTTTCTAAATGTAGTATTACATGGATTTATAGGTCCACTAAATGAAGAAGGAATAAATCCTTCAAATATTTTGGTGTGAGAAAAAATCTGTGAGTGTGAAGAGCCATGTGCACTGACCAAGTGCAAAGAGTTAGAAATCCATGGTAGTGCAAGTAAAGATTTAAAAAAATATGAGTGATTTAGAGTCTCATGGATTTTTAAAATCTATAAAGATGTTCAAAATTAAAAGGCCACATAGTGCTATAAAATCCATGGGATAATGTCAAGTCAAGAACCTATACAAGAATGCCATGGAAGCAAATGTGAAAGAGGAAGTTTGTAAACTTGCAATTTTTACAAGTTACAGATTATGATGTGAAGTCTAAAATCCATGCCAAATGAAAATCCATCATGTAACAAAGTGCAAAGCTAGAAATGCATAAGGCATTTTTATATTTTACAATCCTTGTAAACTACAAAGTAGTGAATCACCCTCTAGTGAAAAATATATTGACACACATCCTAGCTCAAAACATAATAAATTAAAGAAGACAAGTATGCATCAGTAAATTGTAGTTTTTCAACTGTAGAAACACATATGCATTCTGCTAAAGGAAACTAGTCTTTTTCCATAACTTTCGATTGAGATATCTAATCTACATGAGAATTGTTGCGCTTGTTTCATCTCTCTAAGGGCTATATTTTGCAATGAAGAAAATAAGAAAAATATATTGTTTCAAGGGAGAATGATGAAAATGTATAATTACAAAGGAAATATGTAGTTTTATTTTTTCAAATGCACAACCACCTCACCTACTTGTAATAAAAATTTGATGGAATGTATCAAAAGTAACGAAAAACATGTCTGCAGGAGTTATGGTGTCATATCTGGTGGGTGGTGGATTTCATTTCATTCATTTTCCAATTCAAATTTGAATTCCCCTTAAATATTTCTCCCACTCTCTCATATTATATTAATGTAAGTTCTTAGGCCCATTTAAAGGGTTCCCTTCTATCAAATTTTAAGCTATGCCTTAGAGCCATGCATTTTCTTACCTTAATACCTCTATAACTTCATATTTTTAAAGATATTTCTAACCATTGTTTTGTGAATGTGATGAATACATTCTAAATGTAATATATCTGTGGTATTTCCCCTTTGAACACCTTGTATTTCTATGGAGGTTTACCTTCTTGTTTTCCTTGAAGTTTTATTCATTCATCTCTTTTTAGAGATTTGTGTTTCTTTAAAACTTTTACATTATTTACGGTTATGTTTCATTTAAGCCTATATTCGAACCCTGTCTTAGTTTTTGTGTATCACCATTACAAATTTTCTTTCCTAAACCATATATCATGTATTTTTTAGATTTAGTTTTAGACTTAGTTACATTTTGAGTAGTTTAGGTTAGCTTCCATTGAGGTAGGTGTTTAAGGTGTTTTTTAGTTAGGTGCTATAAATGCTAAAAGTATGAAAAAACTCAAATAAGATAGGGTTTACCAATACTTGCACCAACAGTCGCAATGTTGGGTGATTGGATACAAAATCTAAGAAAGACTCCTTCTGTCGCCAAGTGAGAAGACCTACATATAAAGAAAACTAAACAGACACATATTATATAAGTATGTAATGAGTTTCTCAAGGAAAACCAATCCCAAGAATCCGTAGGAATTCCTTAAAGGGTGGTAAATCATTTGATACAATTAAGTGATTTGGTAATGATAAGATAAATAAGAAGGATATATTTAGAACTCAAGAGGGATAGGAAGGTCCTACTCCATGTTGTAGGTAGCCCAGACTAGGGCTATGGAATGCTCAAATTAATGTAAGTAATCACACCATAAATTATCTGGAGCTTCACATTCTTCTTGTATGATATCAAGCTGATCCTCAATGTCTTTGACTTGAGGTGTGAGATTGATGGCGCATAGACTCAACTCATGTGTGATATCAAGATGTTCCCACACAAAGGGCTACTCTACAATCGGGAGATCGTATATGTTGGTGATGGGGGTGTAAAGGACCTAAAATAATCATCTACAAAACATACATATTGTAAACAATTCATTAGACCAGAAATAAATTGATATATATTTGATAATTCTAAAGATGACTAAAAAGAAAAGTATCAATGATGATCGAGGATAAAATGCTTAATTTAATAAAAGGTTTGTAAAATTACTTGTTTGAATGCATGATAAAATGTGACAATGCTAAGAGGGACAATGAGGACCCTAGAAGCAGAAAATATTTATAAAATAGGGATTCAAATGTATTTGAGGTGCTAATGAGAGGTAAAGGTGATAAAACACCAATTGATGACAATCAGGAATTGGTTGTAATCACTGTTTAAAACTATAGATATTGTAAATGTTGGAATAAATGACCGAACGAGGAAATGAGTGTAAAAGAGGTAAAGGGGAAAGTGTAGATGAATGATAATAGACTAAAACTAATGCAAGATAAAATTGTTAAAGGTGAAGAAGATCGTATTAACCTTGTTGGCTATGTGCAAGGTGATAGAGCTCCAAAAAGGGTTGGATGATGATCTGATGAGGTTATCCAAGACTTTGACAGCATGGTGTTGATGATGTCGAGGGTAATGATGTTATAAAAAAGTGTAGTAGTTTGTTCTCCAATCCATCTTCCAACTAATTGGGAAATAAAGGAAGAGGGTGGCTAAAGAGAATCAATGACATCTGTAACAATCATGGGAGATCACGAATCGCCATAAATTTTTCTAGATAGGTTACAAACCAACAAAGGAAATATGTAAAATTTTTGAAACCACTTTCCATAAGAGGTTTTAGGTTGTTTGATAAATGGTGAAAGGTTAGTAATTCAGGTCGGAAGAGGTAAGGGGGTTAGGATGGATAGGATAAATTAGGATAGGTTAGTTTTAAGTGGTTAAGGGAGGGTAAATGAGGTTTAGACGAGTAAATCAAGATTTACAATGGTATTTTATAAGGTATTTAGGATAAGGATAATAATTATAATAATCACGATGTGGTTAATGTGCATTGGATTACCTAAGGGTGAAAACGTGGTGTCTACATTTACCCCTTTTTGTTGAGATTTCTATAGGCACATGCTATGAGACAAAAATTAGTGCAAGGATGACCTAGTTTTTTAATGATAATATTATTCCCCACTGAATCTAATGGCTGACTATGTTGGCTATTGGATTGAAGAGATTTGGATTATTTGGATAGGTTTGGTTTAAGATGCTCCAGGATTTGATTGTAGTTAGAAATGACCATGTTAGAGAGGTTTATAATGATGGTAGTAATCTTAGAGATACTTGGTAGGGTACATTATATCACGTTGTTGGCGAGGAAATTTGTCGGGTGGGAAAACTTGTGGATTCCTTGCCAACAATTTGGGAATCTAAGTCCCTCTACTTAACCATTATAGCTTCCGTATATGCATGCGTGTGAAAAGGTGGATTTCTATGGTGGGCTTTCGGCCAGGGATCCAACAGGGGTACTCCACTGACCCTGCAAAAAATTCTTACAGTTATCTACAAGGGGGGAATTCACTATGAAGGTGGGAAAGGGAGTGAGAAAAGAGGTAGATGAACTAATGTCACAGGTAGAAAATTAGATTCCCACACGCACTACTTAGAAACTTCGACACATGCATTCATGAGAAGAAACAACCCTGCAAATGGCAACAAGACGAGATAAGATTACGAACTCAAAGTTTCTGAAATCTCCTCATCAAATAGGCTACAAAATCCTTCTTCTTGTATTGTTGCTTAAACAAAAATTGTATATAGTGGAGAAATGGAGGAAATTGAGAAAACGGGGGGAAATGGAAGAAAACTGGCTATATCCTTTGTTCTCTCAAAGTATAATATACTCTTGAGTTTACAAGATCGATTACCAACCCTCTAAAATGGTGTGAAGAAGCCATTAAATCTCCTCCAAGAAATGGTTACAACTTGTTCTTTGTTAGCAAGAAACGGTTTACAATTTCTTTTCAATCATTTGCATATGTTCAGATTCTTGATTCGCGAAGAAATGCCAATGGTGGAAAAACCAGAATTTTCATAATGTAGCCATTACACTTGTTTTGTAACTTTAAATTTAAACAATTCATCTTGCCTTTGAAACCTTAAATCAGAGTCATACACGTGGAAGAAATTTACTGGAATGGGCACAGAGGATGCCTTTTGCATTTTGGAACATCTTGGCCTGCTCACCCACTTTTGATATGGTCATGAGATGTGGCTTCACTTGATTAGCAAAGGAGTCGTGGGTCACTTTTTAACTTTACCTTTTTTTTAATGCAGGCTTAAAAACACAAATTACTCTGTTGGCCCGCCTCCATGCTTTGACTCCTTTGACTACGGGCTCAAGATTCGAATTTTTCCTTTAAGCCTGATCGAGGTTGCGGGTCACTTTTAACATTTTTCCTTTTTACAAAGAGGCTCAAAATCTCAAATCTCCTCGATGGTCCGCCTCCCTGCTTTGACTCCTTTGACTGTGGGCTCAAGATTTGACTTTTTCCTTTAAGCCTGATCGGGGTTACGGGTCACTTTTTAACTTTTCACCTTTTTACAAAGAGGGTCAAAAAAAAAATTTCTCTGCTTACCCACTTCCAATTAGGTATGTTCACATACCCATGGATGATGGGGCCAAAATTTGACAAGGAAGAAAATGCCCATCGTTCCTGACTATGGGAAAAAAATACAAAGAAGAAGAAAACTCCACCATTTCGTGCCCAATTTTCAATTTTATTTCACGAGTCAAGGAATTGAAAACAATACAAGGTTTGATGATCCAAGGGCATAGAAAGATTGAAAATTTCATTCAAATGAGGACAAAAATAAAATTTTCACGCATCCAGATAGGAAAACAAAAAATTTATCAAAACAAGCCGACTGGGGATTTGAAATAACTCTAAAGCATGGATTTCTCTATCTCTTCGAAATTTCAAATTGGCTTAAATACTTTAGGAGGGTGAGAGCTCAAAATTTTGAATTTAACTTGGAAAACTAAAAGTGGTTTTTGGGAGACAACAGCTGACTCTAGCTTGGGGACATGGCATGGACTGAACATGGCGAAGATGTGGTATGAGGATCCAGAATATCAATTTTTAAACCGTATAACGTTAACCAGTGCCTTATCCATTGGGCCTTGCAAAGTCATGTATAATTTTGAGAAAGAATGAAAGAAGGAGGAAACCAAAAAACAAACACACACAACAAAAGGAAAAAAAACAAAACCACACAACAGAAAAGGGGAAAAAACACACCTATGGTACAAGGCTGGGGACAACCCACTTTCACTGATGATATAGTTTCAAGTATTGCCCATTTTAAGGAAATTCCAATGGCATTCCATCTAAGTATGAGAGGATAAAAACATTCTCACTATAAGCTCCATGAATTTTGAATGGGTCAAGCCATAATGAATCAAACTTTCCATGGATGTCCTTTGGTTCTCTTCTCTTGTCCCATAGCAGGACAAAGTCTCCAACCTTGAATTCTCTTACCTTATCCCTCTTGTCAAAGATATTCTTCACTTTCAATTGGTTTTCTTTGATTCGATCCACCACCTGGAATCTATTTTCTTCCAACTTCTCCAGAAATAGGATCCTTTTGTCTATGGAATCTTTGTATTGACCATCTTCTATTTCCTGTAGAAACTTGAGAGCTGGCATCTCAATTGTGAGGGGAATCTCTGCTTCAACTCCATACAATAGTTGGAATGGAGACATACCTATCATCTTCTTGGGAGTGATCCTATCTACCCACAATGTGTTGTACAACCTTTTGTGCCAATTCCTTTGATTCTCATCTACAAGCTTGCAAATAATGGTCACAATGTTATTGTTGCTTAATTCGGCCTATCTTTTTTCTTTTGGATAGTAGTCAGAAGAATGAGCTAGGGAGATTTTGTAGCTATAGAAAAACTCATTCAGCTCTCTTGAAGAGAAATAGGTAGAATTATCTGCTACAATCTTCTCTGGCACTCTGAAATGGACTATGATATTCTCCTTGATGAATTTGCATACTGTTTCAGTGTTGGCTTGTTTGGCAGGAATGGCTTCCACCCATTTGTTGAAGTAGTCTATTGTTGTGAGTACATAGGTGTGCCCTGTGCTTGAGTGAGGGTTTAAAACACCAATGAAGTCTAGCCCACACTGTTGAAATGGTTCTTCAATAAACATAGGCCTAAGTGGTAATGCAGAGATTTGTGGTCTTCTAACGAATTGTTGGCATGATTTGCATTTAGAAACCCAATCTTGAGTATCTGCAAAGATGGTAGACCAATAATACCTTCCTCAAAGGATCTTGTGTGTAGTGACCATTGCTGAAAAATGTCCACCACATGTTTGGTCATGGTATGCTATAAGAAATTTTTCTTGTTTCTCTTTATCTACACACTTGAGGAAACAACCATCTAGGCCTCTTTTGTAAAGTGCATGATTCGATATCACAAACTTGGCTGCCTTTAGCTTGAGTGTTCTTCTTTATTTGTAATCAAGATTAGGAGAGCATTCTCCATAAGTCAAGTAGTAGGAAATATCAGCGTACCACTCATCAGTAGTGGTGACAAAGAGCACTTGTGGGTTGTCTTTTGAACAAGTTGAGCAAGTACCATTTTCTTCTCCATGTTGAACTTTGAGAGTTTCATCTTCAACATTCAACTTGCACAAGCCATTTCCCCTTACTAGATTAGAAGATCAAATCTCCAAGCCATAATCTTGAGTCTTTGCAATCCAATTTCCCCTCTTAGCTCCAGGGTCTTTCTGAGTCAAAATGGACTTGATTGCACTGCCAGGGACCATCACCACTATATGAAAATTGAGGATGTAAAACCGAAATTTTTTTATAGCCTTGACCATTGCGTAGGCATGCTTATCTAATTAGCTGTACTTTAGCTCATGCTTCTTTAAAGGACAACTCATGAAAGTAATAGGTGCTTCAACATCTTCATCATTTTTTTGAATAAGAACAACAGAGAGTGTATGCTCTGATGCATAAAAATACATGATGAAATATTTGTTAAAATATGGAGACACAAGGGTTGGAGCCTTAGAAATTGATTTCTTGATCTCTTCAAATGCTTCCTTCCATTCATTGTTCCATTTTAATCTTTCTTAAGGTTTCATCATGGAAGTGATGTGCTTTGTCAATTCAGAAAACTCAGGCACAAAATGATGAAGAAAGTTTACCTTTCCAAAGAATGAATGAAATCCCTTCTTACTTCTGGGTAGGGCTAATGGTTGAATGGCTATAATCCTCTCAGGATCAATGTGTGCTCCATGTTTGTTCACAATGTGCCCCAATAAATTTCCATCTATGACTCAAAAAATGCACTATTTTGGATTTAGGGATATGCCATGTTTCCTACACCTTGCAAGTACCTATTCCAAGTGATAGATATGATATCCCCTCTTCTTTGAAAATACTCTGAGATCATCAATATATATGAAAAATGTAATGCTTCAGATCTTTTAAGACCAAATCCATTTCCCTTTGGAATGTAGCTCCTGCATTGATTAGGCCAAAAGGCATTCCGCTGTAGGAAAAAGTGCCCCAAGGTGTTGTAAAGGCTTTCTTGGTGCAGTCCTCCTCTACCAATTTGATTTAATTATATCATGAGAATCCATCAAGTAATGAAAGAATTTTAGATCTAGTGACTGCTTGTAGGATATGGTCCATGATAGGAAGAGGATAATTGTCCTTGAGTGATGCCTGATTCAGGTTGCAAAAATCTACACATATCCTTATTTCACCATTCTTCTTCCACGTTGGCACAATTTTCGCCACCCACATTGAATGGTGGATGAGAAAGATGATCTTTGCGTTAAGAATTTTCATTACCTCCTCCTTGATGGTATCAAAAATATTTGGGTTGTACAGCCTTTGTTTCTGTCTGAAGGGCTTAACACCCTGCTTTAAAGGAATTGACTGATGCATTTCTTTTGGCTGGAAGGATTTGAGTTCATCATAAGATTAGGCCAAGACATCTGAGTATTTGTTGAGTAAAGAAAAAAACCTTCTTTTTTATTCAAGTGAGCAACATTTTCCAATATTGACCATCCTTGGCTCCTCTGGGGTACCAATGTTTTCCTTATCAAAATCAGCTGGGCACCGAGAAGATTTCTTTTCTTTCTCTTGAATAAATCTGTCGTGTTGATCAAAGAGGTCTTCTAAAGAGACTAGGCCTTTGGGAATTTTGTTCCCTTTTAATTTGATTACTCCCTCATCATCAATCCCTTCAATTCATTATTTCTCTTCTCTGGGGTCTACTTCTCGATGTGGATTCTCACCTCATTCGAAGAATATATTATTGAAATTATCCCTTTGCTCCAAAAAGGATGGAATTTGTTTATCATCATTGAAGACTTGCCAATGATTTGCATTTTTTGGTACACTAGGCCTGAATACCATTTCAATGGTCACTTTCTCTTTATCAAAAGAAGGATGAGGTGTCCCTAGGGAAGCTGACACTTCAAGAGAATCAATCTTTTCATTATGTTCCCTTGGAATAGATTCAATGGAAAATGCTTCAAAAGATTCAATGTAATCCCACACTTTGTTTCTGTAATGCCTGAGCCTTGGATTTTTCACCTAATATTGTTGGCGAACTTACTTTACCATAATATTTTCACCACCTTTTCATCTCATCTTCTTGATTCCCATGTCCTCAATTGCATTCATGCCTAAGAGTAATGCTTCATACTCTGTAATGTTATTTGTATTATCAAATTGCAGCTTATAGGCAAAAGGGTACACCTCATTGGAAGGAGAGTACAATACTATGCCAGCTCCTGAACCTACTTTGGAATGACTCCCATCAAATTCCATTGTCCAAATCTGATCCTCTTCCTCCTCCATGAGAAGTGGCAAGTTATCTTCCTTTTTTGATGTGAGGAAGTAATTTCCTATCCCACAATCTTGAAAGAGAATGTTAGCTCTTGGATAATCAAAATTTCTAATTGTGAATCTCATCTTTCTTACTAGTAGCAACCTCTTCATCTCTCATTTTACTAGGATAGTTGTAGATGACCAATCCATTTTTATCTCCCCACTCAGGTCTCTGTAGAAACTCCTACTCAATAGCATACCAAAGGATGTTGGGATGTCTAGTACCAGTATGGTTAGGAGCACCTTCTTGTCTAGAAAATCAGCTAGTGCTACTTGTGCATATTGGATTCTTCCTACCAATGGCACTTGTTTGGATTCCATTGAGTAGCATGTGCCATATATATGGATCAAAGTGAGGCCTAGAGAATTTACAACTTTGGATGGCATCACATTGTCCGAGGCTCCAAAATCTATGATGTAATTATTCAGTTGGAAGCCTTTGATGAGGAGTGATAGGTAGAAAGGTTAAACTGTGTTGCTATTAGAGGTAATAAGGGATAACATGTTTTGGGATGGTGGTGTGGATGGTGTGGGGAGTAAGCCTTTAGAATGTTGGCTTGAAGAGATAGGGTTACCACCATGAACTGCATTGATGAATTTGTTAAATTGGGTAGGATGTGTTTGCAGGTATTCTATTTCAGAGAGCTGGACTTTGGTTTTTCTTGCATGTTCTACAAAGTCAAATGGGGAAATGGTGGGTGAGGAAGAGGATCCTGAAATGGAGGAAGATCTACATGGCAGAGACTTTTCTACTTTTGGTGTTGGGTTCTCCTTTTCAAATGTAACAATTATCTTGGAAGGGGGTGAGGGTGTAGCCTTTGACTGAACTTTAGATGTTTTTGTAGGACCAAAATTTAGAAGAGAATTATTCTTAGCAACTTTGGAGCTGGAAGAAGAATCCAATGACTTACTTGGTATAGTAGCATGATCTTTGGCAACTAGTGAGTCTAGTTTTTCTTTGGCTGATTCCATGGAAGGTGGTAAAGGTGATCCTCTGCTGATGATATTATTTTGTGTAACCTCTGGAGGACAATCTTCTTTATTCTTCTTTTTATCCTTTGTTGTAGCTGTTGGGGCTAAAATCCATTTCTTAGGTTGAGCACAAGTGAAAACAACACATGAGAAACTTGGAACTTCTTCATCACCTTCATCTTCATCATCAACATACTCAATCAAGCCATTGTGCATATCAACTTCCTCAATCTCAAGATAGTTTTCATAATATTCCATATTTTCTTCTTCAGTTTCATCAATTTTTGCTTCCTCCTCTAGCTCTTTGGTGTCACAGATGGCATTGAATGGTGGTGCTTCAAGAGCAAGCTGATGAAGAGGTGGAGAAATCCTTGGCCAATCTGGAGGGTTTGGTCTCCTTGAAGCATTCCGCATTTTGATCTGAGATAGCTACTTCTTCAAGGTAACCAAGTCATTTTACATTTTTTGAAACATCAGATCTATGGTGACAGAGTTTGAATTTTGATCCTTTTATTTCCCATTTGGGCATTTCACCTTTCCAGAAAGGATTAGATCATCATCATTTTCTATTGCAAAGTCCTAGGCTTGCCTCAATGTTCTTGGTTGGGATCTTCTGAGGAAGAAACATAATTATGATGGTAGAGCACTAATGAAAAACCTCTTCAAATTATTTTTCAGGAGGCACCACATCTTCAGAGATCCTTCTTATCACTCTATCATATCTTGCTACAAAGTCCCTCATTGACTCGAAGGTTTCTTTCTTCATTTGTACCAATTAAACCAGAAGATCTTGGTAATCTTCAGTGCTCTTGAACCTGTGTTTGAATTCACTTTTATATCTTCCCAATAAGTGATGGACCTCGGGGGTAGCGTGTAGAACCATTTGAAAACTTTCTCTTGAAGTGACTCCACAAAGAGTTAGACTAACACATCTTCATCCTCAACACCCAACACACCAAAAACAGTGATGAATGCTACTACATGCTCTTCAAGGAGTTGATAACCATCCACTCTAAATTTTGGGAAGTTTTATCTTGAGCCTCTTGTTAGCTCATGGAGTGGTTGAGCAAGAGCCAGTGGATGGGTGTTTCCTCCCATGGTACGTTAGGTCTTCAGGCCTCATGATCACATTCACACTCATGATCATGATCACCCATTCTATGTCTATTTCTATCTTCCAACATTGCTAAGGCTATGGCTTCTACTACTGCTCTTTCGTCTTCCTCGGCTTGAAGTCTCTTGATTTCTTTGAGTTGAGATCTTATTTCTTCGTCAGCTCTTGCTTTTCTTTCTTTAGATTCTTCTTTGGTATCTATGTCAGTGAAATCTTCAAGGTTCTCATTGATGTATGGAAATTCACCATCCAAAGGATTGGAAACACTTAGGTTCCCAACGTGGCCGGTTTCTTGAAAAGGAGGCCTTTGGATTCCGAGTAGCTCTTGAATCCTTTGAAGTTCCTAAGAAATTGGATTAGTTTGTCCTCCTTGTCTCTATTGTTGGGTGTATCTTCTATCCGCTAGATTGAAAATTTATGCTCTTCGTTACGGTGTTGGAATTTGTCTTTGCCTCTCCAATTCAGTAGCACGTTCCTCTTCAAGGTCCAGAATTCTCGTGGCAATGAGGTAGTGGTTGGCACTTTTTCTATTATGCTAGATAGCTTCCCTCAAATATAAAGTAATGTCTTCTTGGATGTGGAAGGGAAATTTGGGTCTTTTAACAGGAGGGTTTCCTGAAATAGCCATGATTTGAATCCATGTGGCTCATATAGCCATTCAAATTCTAGAAATTTTCTCTTTTTTGAATTTTGATTTTTTGACCTTACGGTTGCATTTAGGTGTAGATGCTGCTAAGTCTACCCCATAGTCGACATCAAAAACTGTTGGTGAGGAAATTTTTTGGGTGGGAAAACTTGTGGATTGCTTGCCAATTCTCTAGGAATCTAAGTCCCTCTACTTAACCAGTGTGGCTATCGTATATGCATGCACGTGAAAAGGTGGATTTCTGTGGCGGCATTTTAGCCAGGAATCCAATAGGGGCACTCCACTGACCTTGTGGCAAATGCTTTTAGTTAGCTACAAGGGGAAATTTGCTATGAAGGTGGGAAAGGGAGTGAGAAAATAGGTAGAAGAACTAATGTCACAGGTAGAAAATTAGATTCCCACACACACTAGTTAGAAAATTCAACACATGCATTCATGAGAAGAAACAACCCTATAAATGGAAACAAGATGAGCTAATATTGTGAACTCAAATTTTCTGAAATATCCTCATCAAAGAGGCTACAAAATCCTTCTTCTGGTATTCCTTCTTAAACAAAAATTGTACATAGTGGAGAAATGGAGGAAATTGAGAAAAGGGGGGGAAATTGAAGATAAATGGCTATATCCTTTGTTCTCTCAAATTACAATATACTCTTGAGTTTATAAGATCAATTACCAACCCTCTACAATGGCATGAAGAAGCCATTAAATCTCCTCCAAGAAATGGTTACAACTTCTTCTTTGTTAGCAAGAAATGTGTGAAAAAATTGATGTATGGCCAAAAACAAAGTTTTTGAAAAGGAAATGGGCAGTAAAGAAAAGGCATATAATATTTTTATGGTATCATGATGTGATAAGAGAGATCTAGGTGACCAAAATAGGTAAGGTGTGAAAAAAGGTTTGAAAGTGGTGACCTTTCTAGATCATTGGTGTTTTGGGATAAGAGATCAACGACAATTGTGTATTGCTGACAATCATGTCGATGAGGTTTATAGAATTCAATTGCAATGCACAAATGGATCATTTTCCACATGTCATTTTACAATTTAAGAGATCTGATTAGTATTTTTTGAGTATTTTTGAGAGACGGAGGTGAACAGAAGTGATGAGAAGATACAGGGGACTAGGAGAGGGGTAAGTAGGTTTTATTTTGTATTTCATTTTGATTTTTGTGTTTTATTTTTATTTTTTCTCTGTTTTGAAATTTTAGGGTGGGAATGCATGATTGGTGTAGATCATATGATCAGTGGCGATTGAGTGGATCGTCATCGACCAATTTAATGAAACCATTACTAATTAGAAATCGATAGTTATTGACTTTATTTTTGATAAAGTTTCTAAGTGATGTGTTTTTGTATGTTTATAAGGTGAGAGACACCATCTATCTCGAGGAAAGAGTCCCAAAGATATTGGAGAGGATCAGGGAATATGTTAGAGATGCTGAGTGGGCCCATTTGATGGTAGTGTGTTTCAAAGGATTCCACCACTACCAGCGGATTCCTCAAGATGCATGGTTGATGGTTATTTTAATAAAAAGGTGGGAGTTGAGTATAAATACATTCTAGTTCTGTAGTGGTGAGATGATCGTCAATTTGGAGGACGTGTAAATTATTTTGTGAGTTCCTATCCAGGGTGAGCAGATAGTTTCCATCACTTAAGAGGCCCATATAGAGACCATGAGACTATTATATAGAGATGATGCCCCAAATATTGGATATTGAGAACATGGGGATTTCATATTGAGATCTATTATGATGTTAAGGTGTCAAGTTACCGACTAATGTTAGTGGCTATGTTGGATATTTCATGCTATGTACAACTAGATTCAAGGGGTGAAAACTTCCTTGGATATTTGTGGGTGTCATAGTGGCTATCATGGAGAACTAGATAGTATATGCATGGGCATGTGCATTGTTGGCTTAGGTATACCATGAGATGTGGTTATTTATGACTTGGATGAAGTTTGAGTTAGATGTGGGGTTATTGTTATGTTGTTGGGCTTATGAGAATATAGCTGTTGTGAGGCCACCATGCCTATCTTGGATGTTAGGAGACCCAACAAAGTATGTGGTGGAGTTTACGAGGTGGAGGTCTAATTAGATGAGGCATGATGGATTAGAGAGAAATCATACCTAATATTTTTATTAGATATAGATTTGATTGGTAGATGACATAGTGTGGAGGCCATATGTGAGATTCTGTGCATGGCTTGGGATGGATGTAGAGTTGGCGGGATTGAGGTAGGTGCGGTGGATTTGGGGAATGAGGGTAGAGTTGATAGAGGTGGTACATTTCACTAGGGTGTGGAGAAAACTTGGCCTTCCTCAACAGATACTGGGTGAGCCATTTTTCTATCGACAAGATGATTCAAAGATGGAATTTCATACACCAATAGCATATGAGGAGGGGTAGGATGAGGAAGAAGGGAATCTGGAGGCCATAGATGTGGATTATGCTTGAGTTGTGGAGGGTTTTAGTGAATGATGGACGTAATATTGGGTCACTCAAGGAGATAGGTTGGGGAAGAGGCACAGGGGTGGGAAGAGAGAGGAGGAGGGTGATGGGGGCAAGGAGTTTGCCTAGTTGTAGGCATATTTTGATTCATTATAGTTGAAGAGGGATAAGATGGTAGCAGAGAAAGACATCACTCATTATGAGTGAGACACCCTACAATAGGAGAGAGATAATACACACTTAGAGCATGACACATATCAATAATAATGGGATAGGTATCATCGATAGTACGAAACACTGTGGGAGAAATTTGGAGAGGTGGGGTTATATTTGGAGGATATTAAGAGTGTAGCATAGGGTGCAAGATTGAGTGTAAGGAAGGCTATAGTAATTGCAGGAGGAGTACTAGTATTAGAAGGATATATGGGATGACTTGGTTTTGTGATTATTGAGCAATATTAGGCACTAGGGAGGAGATGCGTTATTATGAATGTCTCTTGATGGAGTGCTTACATGGTGTACCTTGTTATGTAGAGCAAAAAGTTAGTGAGGGTAAATCAAGTCACTAGGATACCTCAAATAGCACTAGGAGTGTCACGTAGCCTTTGAGAGATACAGTTCATGATGGAGGGTGGGAAGGAGGTTATAATAGACAATGAGTGTCTGATTTTGATCGTACCACATAGTGTATAAATTTTATATATGACTCAGATATAGATGATTTTGTATATGATCCCTCTTGAGGATTTTTTTATAAGAATTGTGTGTGTGTGTGTGTGTGTGTGTGTGTGTGTGTGTGTGTGTGTGTGTGTGTGTGTGTGTGTGTGTGTGTGTGTGTGTGTGATTTTGGATTCATTTGTTATTGATTTACTTTGAT
Organism: Taxus chinensis; assembly: GCA_019776745.2. Taxonomy (NCBI): domain Eukaryota; kingdom Viridiplantae; phylum Streptophyta; class Pinopsida; order Cupressales; family Taxaceae; genus Taxus; species Taxus chinensis. The sequence continues at coordinate 223,821,402 of CM034149.1, forward strand.
TTGATGTTGTATATGATTTTCTGATGAGATGTTGAAATATTGAATAGTTTAGATGTATTGGCTATGATCTTAGATGTGTATATGTTGATACAATGTTTAGATGCATAAATGTTGATATGATATTTTGATATGATGTTTGATGTTGATATGATGTGACTTAAGATGTAGTGATCTTGATGTATGTTTCAAAATGTATTATGATCTTGGTTAAGAATAAATATGAAATATTTTATTTTTAAACTCAATTTGATACATATGTGATTCGAGAAAGGTCCCCCACCCTGAACACAATCCCATGTTATCCGAAGTATTTGATTTTCCATGATTAAACCAAGGATTCTACTTCTGGTTTCTAATAGGCATTCTACCTTAACATGTATATGTTTATATCACTTTAATGTTTAATAAGTATAGACATGTATGTGATTGTTATCACAAGGTTTTATCAACCAATCCTATAACCTATTACAAGATTAGAGTTGGAATATTTCTCTATCTCTATATCCTATTATAAAATATAATAACAATAAAATATATAAAAAAAACAAAATCTTGCATGTGACTTGTTAATTTATTACATATACATATGTTGGATTGTCGTCACTTGGATTCAACACTACATATATATCATATCTAACAACACTTGATCTATAAAGTACAAATATTATGTTCATAGATACCTTAATCCATGTAAATCATACAATCTATGACCCTTGGTACATCCATATACCCTAGGAGAAATGCACCACACTAGGGTCATCCAAATAATGGAGGTATAATACATAATGTGCCCAATTAGATTATATATTTTATATTATGTGGATTATTATAATCCTCTATGTTGTGGGATACCCACCAAAATCAAGGCATACCAACATCGAAGGCATTCTATTAAATTAGCTTATATCTATAATATTTGTGCATACTAGTCCATTACTAGTACATAACTACTTCCACATATCTTAAGCCTCCTTATTTCCTTGAATACATGATATATTATGATCTATTCTAATATCACATTATTTATTTCTAGATATCAATTTGACTCTGATATATGCTTACTCACATTGATAATTTACTTTTAATATCTAATTTCTATATAATGTTGTACTAGTTGACTACTATTGGATTTGGGCTCATATGTTTGTGTTTACACCCTTATTATATTATGTGAAATAAAATAATGATTTAATTAGGCACACTAAAGGGTGTAAAGGGAACTACATGGGGTTATTTAAAAGGAACGATAACTAGATCATACCAAGTCAAGAACTCAGATGCTGATCAAACACCACAATTAATAACACGAAAGAAATTCACTAGAATAACTTTACATAAACCTTTACAAAAAAATGAGAAGAAATATCATATATTATTATGGAACTCAATGAAATACAATGAGAATGGGTCTTGCTTATATAGGCAAGGAATAAAAATCTAAGAACCAGTCAAGGTCATAGATCAAGCCATAAATCAAGGAAAGAAGTAGTCATCAAAGAAATAGTCAAGACCATAGATTTAGGAGAGAACTAGAGATCAATGATATAATCAATACCACAGTTCAAGGAAAGAACTAGTCAATACCATAGATCAAGGAAAAAACTATACCTAACAACTAGATAATATCCCCCTAATATCTAAATAAATAAAAAGAAATATCCACACACATAAGTGGGTGAGGATAAATACAATAAAGGTAAATAAAGTACCTAGGTGAACATGAGCTAAGGTAAATACATACTCTAACAATATCCCTCAAGTGAAGCTAGGGGCCAAAATAGAAGTGGCATGTCCACAGTATGAGTCCTAACAACTAGGCCAGATGAGGTACTCATGTACAATATATCCATGAAGAAATCTCAAACCAAAAGAAGGAAAGAATCCTGCTAGAAGGAAAGAGAAAGAAGAAGAATAAGGAATATGTTCTCACGAACAGCCCCAAAAACAACTTATAAAACACCAAGCATGCCACACAACTCAACGTAGTGAGGTGATGCAAAATGATTCATAAAGATGTCCACAACTTGATGCTAAGTCAGAAGGTACTCCAAAAAAAGAACTCCATCCTAAATGTGCTAAAAAAAGAAGTGGATGCGTATCTCAATATTCTTAGTCTGCTGGTGCTCAACTGGGTTGCGAGAAATGTGAATTGAATTTTTTTTGTCACACCAAAGTACAGTCATTGAATCCTATGGGAATCCAAACTTTTTCAATAACCATCAAAGCTAAATAATCTACTAACTCACTGTAACTGATGCCCTGTACTCTTCCTTTGAAGATAAAAGTGCAATATCCTGTTTCTTTTTGCATGCCCCAAGAAACTGGAGAAAAACCAAGACAAAAAATATAGCCAAAAATGGAATGCTTGTCATCAATAGAACCTACCCAATTTGAATCTGTATATCCAACCAATTGAGTATAACCCCTACTGTAGTGTAGGACAAAGTGGGAAGTGACATGAAAATAGTGCAGAATTCTTTTAACAACCTTCCAATGACTACTATGAGGAGAATGTGCAAACCGAGATACAATCCCCACTACAAATGAAATATCAAGGTGAGTATGAGTCAAGTACACGATACTTCCAACCAACTACCAATATAAAGTAAGATCACAAAGTGTAGTGGTACATGTGGAAGTAAGAGTAATCCTAGAATGAAAAGGAGATGGACTTGGCTTGCAATCATCCATATCAAAGTGTTGAATAAGATCACATGTGTAATTTTTTTGACTCAAATGAATCCTTGAATTTCTTTGAGTAATTTGCAAACCAAGGAAATAATGTAATAACCTAAGACCTGTCACGTCAAACTATGTAGAAAGAGCTCTCTAAATAGTCTGAATGTGGGAAGAAGAGTTTCTAGTAAGTAACAAATCATCAACATAAAAGACAAGTATCACAATATCCTCACCAAGATGCTAGAGATACACTGTATGATCAGAGTGGCAAAAAACAAAACCAATAGACATAAGAAAAGAATCCATCTTCTCATACCAAATTTGAGGGGATTGTTTGAGACCGTAGAGAGACCTTCAGAGCCTACAAACAAGAGAAGAATCCTAAACAAATCTAGTAGGTTACTCCATATATATTTCCTCTTATAAATATCCATGTAAGAAGGCACTCTTCACGTCCATCTGGTATACAGGCCACCCCTGTGATGGAGCAATAACAAGTACATAGGGTACAAAATCCATCTTTAAAATGGGTGCAAAAGTCTCAGAGTAATCAATACCTTCAACTTGTGAAAAACCATTTGCAAAAAGACGAGCCTTATACTTTTCAATGGACCCATCAACTATGTATTTGGCTCGGTATACTCACTTACACCTAACTATCTTTCTTCCTTTAGAAAGGGATACCAAATCCCAAGTATGATTCTTCATCAAAGAAGAATACTCAGCTGCCATTGAATCATCCCACTCCTATATCCCATTAGCTTTTAAAAAAGACTATGGATCCTCAGAAACTTCCTAACACAAAATTATAGAACCTGTAAAATGTGTGTGATGATGCCTAGTGGGTGAAAGATATTTTATGAAAGGTGTTTCCTCAAAAATTGTAGTACGATCCCATTTAGGAATAATGATAACATCAGTGGGAATAGGATCCTAAATGTCATCTATAACCTCCTCATCAACCTCCTCAAATAAAGGATCCTCAAGATGAGATGATGAAGAATCATGAGGAGTGAAGCACTCATCAAACTAAACATGTGTTCGAAAATAAGCGTCATGAGTATCAGGATCTAAAATTTGATAAGCTCTCATGTCATCACAATACCCTACAAAGATCAAGGGTTTTCTCTTCTTATCCAAAGCTTTCCTTTTCTTCTTTAGCACAAAAGTCTAAGAATGGCTTCCAAAGACTCGAAAAAATGAGACATTTGGCTTAGTGTTGGACCAAGCTTCCTCTAGAGTCAAATGCTCAAGTGCTCTGTGTCATGTGCAATTCTAAATGTAGTTAGCACAATTAACTACTTTTGCCCAGTAGATAGGAGGTAAATGTCTAGAATGAATCATATAGTTATCCATTTCCTTTAAAATTCTATTCTTCCATTCTGCTAAGCCATTCTCTTGTGGAGTATGAGGAACATAATGCTGGTGAATAATGCCTTGAGTTGTCAAAAATTTAGAAAAATCATTGCTGAAGTACTCCCCCCATTATCATTATGAAGGTTCTTTATGCAACTAGAATATTGTTTCTTGACCAAAGTCTTGAATACTTTTAAGTGTGAAAAAACATCACTTTTGTACTTGAGAAAATAAACCCAAGTATGCCTAAAAAAATATCAATAACGGTAAGTGCATACTTAACTCAATTGAAAGAGGGGTAAGGAAAAACCATCAAGTCACTATGCACAAGCTCAAGTGGTGAAGAAAATCTCTTGGAAAAATTCTTAGGAAATGGATCTTGGTGTTTTTTCTTTAATGCACAGCCAGATAAAACTCCCTCAAGACAAGAAACTCTAGGAATACCATTTACCATACGATTAGTGCTCAACACCTTAAAATATATGTAATTGCAATGTCCAAATATTTCATGCCAAATCTTACTCTCTGAATCTGCATGAGAAACCAATCCTATCCCTATAGAGGAAGTGTCATCAAAACCCTTAAAGTGATATAGTCTGGACTTATGATCAAGAATACCTTGAGTAACAAGTGAATGAGGCTCCAAAAAATTTCGTACTTCTACCCCATGTAGTGTAAAAGTCATTGTTTTTCCTTAACTAGAATGAAAAATTTGATATACAGAAAGTAAATTTGTGGTAATGTTAGGAACATACAATGCATTTTGGATATTGCCACCATCAAGGTGCATATCACCTTTTCCCTCAACATAAAGAAAGAAAGAACCTATAACCTCAATTTTGGAAGTAGAACTTAAAATTAGAGAAACAAAAGACTGCTCAGAAGAAGTCATGTGATGAGAAACACCCGAATCTATAACCCAACTGTCTACAAGTGGTGACTGAGATCTCCTAACAACATTAAGTGCTTTACCATGCTGATTAGAAGGAGGTGGATTGGAGATAGATTTTTTTTGTTTCTTGAATGCATCCTCTAAGGCTTACATTCACTTATAACACCTATGTTCATCATGACCACTACCCCCACAAAAAATATCTTATTGTTGGATTTATAAGACTCCTTTGGTTTAGAGTTGTTTTCTTTAGGTTTAGGAGCACTTTGAGATGGATAAGGGGTGGATTTGGTTTTACTTTTTAGTTTTCCCTTGCCCTTAGGATTAGATGCATCTAATGCCTTTTGAGAGGGGGAAGACTCAAGGTGAGACAATTTGGATTCTTCCTTAGTAATTATTTCACAAAATGTTTCTAAGTCAGGCATTTTGAATGTGTCACCTAATACATCCATACTAGAGAAAAATGCAGAAGAAAATATTTGAAATGGTCCTCTCAACCTGGATAGAATCAAGTAAACACAATCTTCATATTTATCATCTCTTCCACTCCCCTTCAACTGTGTCAATAAATGCTTAAACTTGGTAAGATAGTCTATAATTGTTGGAAAATATTTAGGATTAAGAGGGGTGATCTCAATTTCAAGTTGCATGGCTCTCATATGATCCAACTTACCAAATAAATCCTCCAATTTCTCACATATTTTGAAAGGAGAGTCACATTTTTCCAAATGAAACAAAATAATGTCACTTACATAAGTTCCTATCAAACCCATACACTCACCAGATTTGCACTGGTACTAAAATTTCTCATATTCTCGAGTGAATACTGGTTATTCTGAAGAAGTTAAAGGCCATAATCCTTTCCGGTTAATTATTGTTTCCATTCTTAGTTTCCATGTGTGGTAATTATGTGTTGTTAATGGCTCAACATGATCTAATGCAGAAGTAGATAAATGTGCCATCCTGTAAAATCACCAAAAGAAATGTAAGAACCAAGCAATGCAACAAGACCCCCAAGTAATGCAACAAGAGCCCCCCCAGGTTTTTGCACTTTATAATGAGTGCATATTACAATATGAAACTTTATAATTATAGTGCAATTCTCAAAATAAATATTTCCAATGGAAAGAGTACAAAAAACAAGCATTTTTGCAAAAATTGAAATTCAAAACTGAGTTACCGATCAAAAGATACAAGCTTTTCAATATTATGCTCTACTATTTATTTTAGTTTCCACTAAAACAAAATAAAATTCTCTTTCCTTCACCACACACAAAAAATGAAAGGGGGATGGAGTTAAGCACCTACTAGTAGTAATCACAAGCTTTAAGCCCTCATATGACTAGGGGCTAAGGATTTCATATGAAGGCTGGTTAGTTGTATAATATCATGACAACACATTAATACTTGAAACTAGGATACAAAACAAGACAATTATATCATACGAAATAACTCCATATTATATAATATCATATTATCGTATTATATAATTAATTAATATTTATTTAGATATTATGGTCTTTTTGAATTACTTGGTTAATTATATAATATCATGACAACACATCAATACTTGCAACTAGGATACAGAACAAGATATAATATTGAAAACAAAAGAGAATGAATGGACTTGGTTGTTTCTAGATAGATCTAAGATTTTTTTCAAATGTACACTATTAAAATATAGTTATTTAAACTTGATGATGCTTCATCCTAGTAATTGTGACTATAAATTTACTTGGGATAGGATCGTACATTTCTACGATGACCACATGTATGGTTTTGAACATTTTTTATAGTCTTGGATCTACTTTGTTTATAGCTCTGCAAATTCTTGAGATTGTCACATGCATAGAAATGTTTGTCACTGTCAAACCTTAGTTGTCAATTATGGTGTGTGTAGACACAAAATTATGCACTTGCGTACATTTCTTAGTCCATAAACACATACTAGCATTCATATGATTCCTAAGCAAGAAAACTAGTAATTGAGGACTCTCTTTAGCCTTTTGTCTTTGTTTCTTGTTGTCTATATGGTATTGCACACCATATAACCTAGTTGATATTTTACTTGATTATTTTTTATGGCTCTAGACACCAACGCACAAAAAGGACAGGAGCTCCTAGGTGCCCCTATCTCCTTAGGCGCCCTTGACTATTTTTCACCTTACTCACTTCTTTTGGGTCTCTTTTATCTTTAGGGAATCTTTTTCAATTATGGGTTGGCCTTCAAGTTTTCAATTACAAAATTCAAATATGGGAATAATATAAATACATAGTTATGTATTCAAAATCAAGGACCAAGATCTAAGAATTATTACTATCACCTAAGCTTTCACTCAAAAGGCACCTAAAGTACTTAAAATCATCCATTTAGAATTAAATAAAGGGATAAGGGAATGCATACATAATATATGAAGGGGAAGTTTCTTTATTCTGTCAACACATGATCTACATTGTTAAACCTAGCTATAACCCACTATTAAGTGCACTCGCACAAGGACATCCTAGGGCACAATTTTTAGACACACTCACCATAACTACATGGACTCTGAGATGTATTACAACACTTGGTCGTAAGTTCACTCGACGGGTCAATCGTTGGGGTCAGTTCGACTCCACATATTGCATCTTTATTTTTTGGATTTGATGTGGTACTATGGGTTTTGTAGGTGAATATTTGTTTTTCAGGGTACATATACCTTGGCGATCATATTGTGACATAGTGAAGATCATGTTCTAACCATTTTCATAGTCACATGCACCTAGTAGAAGTCTCCAACACCCAGACACCCCTATCCTTTCATGGGCGCCCATGTCCAACCATATTCATGTAGTCTATAATTTATTCCAAGAATTTACGACGCTCTCCACTTCTTGTTTAGCAGTTGTCCCGACTCAGACCCCTTCTAGATCAAGTGTTAATTAACTAAGTTATTCTTCCTATACCCCTTTCTTAGGGTTTGTAATTTTCTTTCTTAATACTTGTGTAAAATATGTATTTTAGCATTTATTATCATATATGGATATGCAATCAGGGTTTTACAAAAAATTTATTTTCGTTAAATCATTTGGTGAACCCGATGCTCGAATCCCACCTTCTATATCTAGGGTTTTATTTTTATACCCATCACTTGTAGTTGTTGTTTTGATTATTTTGAGTAGATTGAGCTTCCTCCATCTTTTTGTAACTGTTCTAGGTCAATGGTTGAATCTCATAAGACTTTTTATAACTCAAATAAAGTTAATCTAAAATATATTGAAACCTCTAATGTTAAGCAATAATACGATGAAGACACTGATTTTTTTCAAGAAAAATTATACAAGCTCACAATCTTTCACCAAGCTTTGTGTGCTAATCCTTCACATATTACGCATATTCTCAGTGATTTGATTACTTCAAAATTCTCTCGAGATGCTTCTTTTGTACCTCTTGTAGGTTATTCTTCAGTTTCCATGGCCTCCACCCCACCTATTAACATTCCTACTTCCATTCCTTTTTCTACCTTTCCTCTCCTCCACACCAATAATTCTAATGTGTAACCATGATTCTCTTCCAACACCCATGATTTGTATTCTTTATATCAAGATATAAATTTTCAAATCCATCAGTTTCAATCAGCTATTTCATGTGCTTCTCTATCTCTTGAATCTTCCTTGCTTCTTCGTACTCCTTTTACACCCATCATTTATACTAACACACTTCCTCTCAACTTCATCACCCCTAAGCTGTGCATTTTCAATGGCCATGGTGACCCTCAAGATCATTTCCAATATTTTCATGTGCCATGTCTAGATTATTTGGATGATCATACATTACTCTATGAGATCTTTCTAAACAATCTTCGAGATTATGCTATAAATTGGTTTTATGATATAAATGTTCATTTAGTAACATATTTTATGAATTTATCCAATGATTTTCTTTCTCACTTTTCAATCAATATCAACATTAAGATCTCTTTTGCAAAACTAGCACAAACTAAATAAAGATCTAATGAACATCTAGTGGACTATGTATTACGTTATAAGAACAATCTAGCTAAGATGACAAATGCACTTTCTGATTCAGAACTAAAAGATCTATTTTTTCAAAGTCTCTTACCACCGCTATAAGAGAGTGTTATCTTTAAAACCTCTCCTTATTTCGATCAATTACGTCATATGCTCAAAATGCGTGAAGTCAAACTACTCTCTATGGGAAAACTAAAATATCAAGATTCTTCTTCTTCTTATAATAGGTTTTAATCTAATTCAACATTTAAACCTTCTCTTAAACCTACTAAAGTACAGGCAACTGTCAATTTTGTCTCTCCTCCTAAAAAGCTTCAATGAAAACCTCCTAAGTATACATTCACTAAATTACCATGTGCTCCTCGATTTCTACTTCTGTAACTTCTTGAAATAAATATCATCACTCTTCCACCACTTCTCAATCTTGATTCATCTTTCCCTTGTGGTTTCCATTATGATGAAACATGCTAAATGTGAATATCATCAATGAATTAGAAATTATACCAATCGTTACTTAAAATACATGCATCTCATTCAGGAACTTATTGAAATTAATTCATTGGAGCTCCATGCTCCCATTTATTCTTCTTCTAAACTAGTCAATGATAGCAAAAATATCAAAATATTCAATGAACCTTTGCCTAAGAATGATACAAAATCTTCAGATTCTTCTTCCAATCATACATATCGTGATGTTCCCCCTCTTTCATTGGCCCCCCTTGATTTTCATGTTTCTTTTGCTAATGCATCACCACATGCCATTACATTCTCTGATTACGAATATCATGCAACAAATTATTCTAATTCCTTACACATCAATGCTTCTATTAGTCCATACACTATTAATAATACCATGATTTATCCAAAACATCCTATTTGTGTTTGTTCTTCCAATCATACATATCATGATGTTCCCCCTCCTTCATCAGAACCCCTTGATTTTCATGTTGCTTTTGCTAATGCATCACTATGTGCCATTACACTCTCTGATTGTGACTATCATGCAACAAATTCTTCTTATTCCTTACACATGAATACTTCTATTAGTCCATACACTATTAATAATACCATGATTTATCCAGATCCTCCTATTTGTGTTTGTTCTATCGCACTTATTTTGGATATCAAATGTCCAATTTATGCTATTTCATATCTATCTCCTCATTATTTTGGCTGCATTAGGCTTCCCATTACAGTTGGGCCTCTCACCATGCTTGTGTCATTCACTATCGTGTATTTAATTAAAGGTTGTGACATGTTCTTAGGTATACATTTGGTCTGCGCCACTCAATATATTTCATCCATACATCATTTGTGCCTCAATTTCATATACAATGAATAAGTTTTCACTATTAAAGGTGTTCCACCATACACACCATTTCCTCCACCTCCTCTTGACAAAGTTCTTCCAGTAGCTTCAACTTCTAGGTCTCCTAGACCTCTCACATTTAAGTCATATTCTACACCTAGTTATCCTATTCACTCATGTCCTACTTCCGAAATTTTTTATCCTCGTAGATCCAATAGTCCTTCATATAGGCACTCATCACCTCCTTCACCTCATAGGTCTCCTCCACATAAGTTCTCATCACCTCCTTCACCTCATATGTCACATCCCTCATTTTTAGTTTATGATTTTTGCAAGATAGGATTATTAGCATAAATTGAATCATGAAGGATTGGGGGAAATAAGTGTTACTTGACTAGTGTCATAGCTAGGCATACACATGTTTACCTTGAAAAGGATAAACATTCTTGTGTGTAGTTGAGAAGCTAATTGCATAATGTTGCTTGTCACCAAAAACTCATAAGGCACCTCACATTAATACCATAACTTTTTGTTTGATGACTGAGTTATTAATATTGATGAGTTCGATGTTTTACATGTTTGGATACTTTTTTGTTTGTAGTACCTACTATTGTTATTGTAATTGAATTTTCTTGCTAGAAGTAATGATTTGAAAAGTATGGTTGAATTACTCATGGTTAATATATATCATTATGTTATGATAAAAAAATGATGATTATTGGATGTACTAACTTTTTTTGATACTAACGATCATTAATCATACAATAGAGAAGAGGATCTCCAATCGAAACAGGTTAAAATATGGGTTTCAAAAAGGTACAAGTTAAGTATCTTAATTACGATTAAATGATATAATATAGTTTATTGATTTAGATTACATGTTAATTTTTTTTATAAAATGATCGTAAAGTATTTTATCTTGATCGTATTTTAAATGAAATTAAGTTGTTGAATCAGTTAATTTAACTTGGACTCATCGATACTCCTTTTTGGGTGAGTAAGTGATTATATTGGTTGTTTATGCAATGGATTGATTGGTTTATAATGGTTTTCCAAAACATCCTTAGCTGAGAAGTCAAAAGTATATTTGGTTGAAAGGTATCTATTCATGGATTTTAAGTTAAATATCATTTACAATTATTAGTTTAAAAAAAAGAGACCATCGACTCCATATAAAAGATTTGTTGGTTTATTAACTCGACTATGGTCCTAGACCATATTCATGGATTTTTATTATAAGCTATGTGGGATGGTAATATGTAATTGTTTGATTACTTTGAATGAAATTATTTACTTTGTGTCAAGGATTTCCTTAATTGATATATAATACCAATTATACTATAGTCAAATGGTTATGGGTATTGATTATTTAATATAATGGTTTGGTTGAATCTCGACCCATGTAAATTATATGGTTTAAAATTTAGTCTTGGACAAATTGTATTCACCGAGTTGGCATTGGAGGGAAATTGGAAGTTAGCAAAGGAGGTAGATAGGTAAGGCCACTATGTGGAACTTGTAAGTATTAAATGCATTAAATTTAACCCCATGGATCTTGGGGAATAAGAGAAGCTTCTTCTAGAAGCTACTATGAAAAATTAGTTTTCTATTTTCATTTGTTTACATGCAATGGAGAGCTCTTACCTCTCCCTCTTGAGCTACTGCATGTAATTTTATTATGCTAGTTTGTTTAGCTATTTTTGGGAATCAATAATGGTGGACTCATTGGGTTATAGCCCTAGTTTGGCATGGGATTTGGGTATTTTCCTATATACTTTTGGATTATTCTCTTGGGATTTTTTGGAAGGAAGATTTGGAAGAATCGATCTTTGAGTTTGAAGGATTTTTGTAGATTTTTACAAGCATGGAAATACCTCACCCTGTCTTGATATATAATTATGAAATAATAGGATATATTCTGATTGATTAATGTTTTATATTAAAATCTAGGTGATGAGTTTTCTTATAGATATGGTTATCTCTTCTTAGCTAGGTTTATTATACTATTATGGGTGTTTGATTTTACACTTGAAAACAATTATTATGAAAGATTATTTTATACATCTTTGGGGTCTTTACATTTCATTTCCTTTTATTTTTGTGAAAAAATGCAAATGGGTATTGGATACCCGTTTAATTTTTTTGACGATGTTAGAGGCTAGCATAAATCCTTCCTGTGCTTGGGTATTTTTTGATCTTGTATGTTTTGGTTATCATTATTTTTTATAGAGATATCTAGCTCAAACTACCTTGATGTTTATAGGGATAATCAATCATCTCCCTCAAAGATGAATGTGACGTTAAGTCACTGTGTTCGGTTGGGATGAGTTGAGTTAACTCTTTTTCCTCTGGGATCCTTTAAATCAAAATTTGGTTTTGTTGGGTGTTTAGAAAATGAAAAGATTCTATTTTATCTCAGGTTAAACCTGTATGGGTCTATCTTACACCAGTAGTTATTGTTTTAGGCCTACATGTTCATATGCTGGAATTTTTGGATTAAAACCGTGACTCGGGAGTCACTATGCTTGAATAACTAGCTGGGTTCAATATGAACCTAGACACCTTTTGGTAAGATTTTAAGTTCAAACACCACCATGGATGATGGATAGGGCTAACTACGTCAATTTTTTGAAAAACCGTGACTTAAGAGTCATTGTATTTGAACATGTAGGCGGGGTCAATACAAACTCAGTCACTAAGAATATGATCATTGTATCGTTACATATGTCAATGATTATTTTTAGCTTGTTTGGTTTTGGTTATCCTTAGTTACATGATGAGTTCAATATGTTGTTTGTTTGAGGATGTTGTATTCAATCTATTGATTCATGTATGAGGATGTCTATAGCTTCTAGAAATGAGCTTGATTTGTGCTATAAGTCAATGAAATTTGTTTCTACTCTATAACGGAAGATATGTTAACGTAATAAGCATTTATGGAACTGGGTAAAATTAACTATATAATTGATAGGTAAGATAGTTTTCTATGGCCCATTTATTAATCAATATTGTTTGATGGTGATGGATTTATACTCAAAAGGATAGTGCCATGTAATACAGCTATTAAATATTTAAAAGTCTTAATTTAGTGGGATCAGGAACAATCTCTTGAGTTGTTACATGTTTTGTGGTAATTTTTTATTACTTTTTAATGAAATCTAGAAAAGGAAAGAAGTAAGAAATATACTTATCATTCACCTTGAATATTGTTATTATTATTCATGCATGTTGATAGATCATCCTAATTGATTGAATTATTGTAGTTTTGTTAATGGAAGTGAATAGTTATGGGGTGATTTCTTTATTTAGATTTCTAAATTTGAATGAGTTAACTAAACCAAATATCATGCATAGGTGTTATGTTAAAAAGGAACTTGTTAGTGCTTTATAATTTTATGATTGAGATTTCTATATTTATATAGAATGATACTAGTTTAATTGTATTAAAAAAATTTCTATAAATTCAATTATTTCATAATTGAACATCTAGGAAGAGAGATGTGTATCCATGCCAATTATTAGAAATCACCATGTACAATATCATTTTATGTTTCAGATTTCAAGATAGTTTGAGTATTACGAGGAGATGTATTTTTACATGCGTGCTTGTCATGCAATATATTGATTATCTGATTTGTAAACATTGATTTAATGTATACTTTAAACTGGATTATGTGATCCTTATTGAGAAAACGTTTATTTCTCTATGTTGTAAATTACCAACAACCAATTATATCATTATGTAATTATTATTATACTTTTAAATAAGTGGTTATCCTAAAAGTGATCATGCCGTATTTAATATTTTTCTAAACCATTATGTGATGTAATATTGATTTACATTGATTTTATCAGCGGTAGTACTTAAAAATGATTGATAAAGAAATTAAAATTGATTGTTTATATGTATTGTATGATATCATTTAATATGAACTACTAAATGATAAATGTCATAATAATAATCTTGACATCATTAAATTAATGAGAAAGCAAGTAATGTTGTTTTGGAACAATGGTACAAGAGTGAGAAATAAATGTATATTTCTAAACTCGATAGTAAGCAAACAAACTTAACAACCACTTCATTATCTAGTACAAATAATCAATAATTGATTGTTTAATCATACTTTGCTATGGTAATTAGTTAAGTGAAATAATGATGTCAAGGTACAATAGTACACCTCTTTTAAATCAATAACTAAAAAGTGAATAAGTATCAAGCAATGTATTACAACACTGTAATAAACTTATGAAATTGATTACTTGGTGAATTTATCTCTTGCTATGAGATAAATCATGTTAGATGCTTTCACGATAAACATGACATTTTCTAGAAAGATTTGGGATGGATACCTAATCCTAATAAGATGATTAATCTGAAATGATACTTAACGAAGAAAGTTGTAAAGTGACACTAAGATTTTGATAACATAGAATAACATTAATGATTTTTGTTAACCTTATAATCTGAATTAAACTCTTATCGGTACACTTAACCTTTAACGTCTTACATGTTAAGTAGGAATGGATTCCAAGTCATGCATCTCAATCTGATTACAATCTGACTGTACCATCTCAGGATGGCTAAGAGAAGGGTAATGATCATCCTTTGATGTGAATCAAAGAGTAATTGTTATCTTCCCACATGGATCTTAAGTTAGGATAAAAAACATAAACTCATCTTGAGAAGTACGACCTATACTTAGCCTTCTTAATACATAAGCTTAATACACTTAACTATTAAGATGAATCCAGATAATTGTGTGGGATAACTGTGCGGTAATGGGACCAGTTTTGTCTTATTTGTGTGTGGTCATGAAACTAAGCATACAAAGCATAACTTGAAAACTTTGGCCTAATTAGTGTAATAGCTGAGTGCACTGTCAGATCACCTAGTTCCTCAGTATCATTGTGTGATGCCAATTGAAATTAGTAAGCTGATTTTTAGGTAGAAACTCAAGAATTGCATTGCTTCACAAACTTAAATTAATGGGTTGGCCAATTTCATACGAGTTATGCACACTCGAAAAAGTGAAGATAAAGGGGATCATGTAGATCTAGATGACCTTTATAGATGCACATGGTTTTTGAAATGTTATCAGATGGATTGTAAACATGATTACTTGCTGGATTATTATTATTTCATTATAAAATCATTGAAGGTATGTAATGGGGTTAAGGGGTTTGTTTTTTTTATTTCCCTTACTCTGGAGTTGAATAACATTAGGTGTTACATCATAGTTATCCTCCACACAGGTGCTCAACACCTTCTTCACCTCATAGGTATTCTTCACATAGGTGTTCATCACCTCCTCCCTCTCTTAAGTCTATTCACATAGGTGTTAATCACCTTTTTCACCACATAGGATTCCTTCACATGCATATCGTCCTTCTGATACACCACCAATCTTAGATAATTGTCACACACCTTTATCTCCTCAGACATTGGGTGAAGGAAAATTTCCCTTCACTCTCATTGGATAACGTACTTTCCATCACACACTTAGGGGTCATCATGCTTTATTCCCCCTTCAATACTTACTATTTCTTTCTAGTCTATACACATACACATTATGCTCTATGTTTTACATCTAGTATCTCTTACACATCCTGATACACAAATTGTATCATCATTACATTATAGCACACCATAGTTCCGCGGTTCATACTAAACTATTGATGGTTTAAATATGAAATGAACCTCACCATATTTACCATCTACGCTATGTGCTCCATGTTCTATTCTATCTAGCACACATTTTCAAACCATTTCTTGATGATGCACTCTTGTTCTATGGTTCATTTTGGATTGTTGAGTAGTCTTTTATAAAGGAACCTCGATTCATACTCATCCACATTCACCGGGTGGAATGCTTCATGTCCATCTTTACAATTACATTACATGCCATTCCATTCTGCTCATACACATAACATTTTCATATCTTGGTTAAATCTACTCTTGTTAGCTTATTCTATTTACATGTTGCACTTTTATTTCTATGTTAGCCAGGTATCCGGTATGTCATTATATTTATCATATACACATGCACATTCACTTGGTCTCTAGTTGTGAATGTAGATCTATTACAACTCTTTACATGATATATGATGCTTAACAATGTACCTCTTACTAGACCCACCAAGGCTCCTGGGGACATCTACCTTTTCTAATTTCTCACACATTATAGGTGCTACTATTTCATTATTTACTAATTTTTCCCCTAGCACACTATTTCCTATCAGTACATACAGTATTTGACATAATTTTTTTATCTTTCTAACTTGCTAAAGGGTGATTCATGTGCAACATTTGCCTTGCAAGAATATATGCCTCCATAGTTGTCTGTTACATTCTTCTTGTTATTACTTTCTACTTATATGCTATTGTGTGTGGGTTATGCCCTATGTCTTATTTAATCAATGATTATATTCTTTTGGCTGCTTCGGCCTTGATTGTCTTGTGAAATTTTAAGTAATGTCCCATGTTTGAAACCCAATTTGCATGGTCTATATTGTATGCTCACTTTCTTGTTACATTTATTTTTTCTATGAAATACTTGCTACTTTTTTATACACATATAACTAGCCAATTTTTTACAAGTTTCTTGGTTTCTACCATAAAAATTCCCTCCTCGCTATGGGGATATAGTTTAGATCATTATCATGTCCTTTCTTTGGGATGCATTCTTTGACTGATGTCACATGCACCCCAAACAAAGGGGGGCATGCATTGGGTGAAAAAATCACCCCATAAAACATCTCAGAGATATTACACAGTACCATTCAACACATAATTGACCAAGATTATAGTTACAAAACTAGCTCAAAATTAGACTGGGGTCAAAATCACAACACACACACACTGATGCCTACGCTTAGATAGGAGAACCCAAGTTCATGTGTCCTTCCCTTGACGCTAATGTCCTAGGAATACACACAATCATATTTCATATCATTATAGTTCACATAAGTTTATAGAGTAGTTTTCATAGTACATGCATAGTCCTCCAATAATCAGAATGTATTCTATCTCCATTTTAATCAAAACACATATTACATTCAGAACTAATTTAGGGATAACATGAAAAAAATAGGAAGACACCATTTGTAGTGGTGTTTATCGGGCAGAGTCATAGAAGGAGAGTAACACTAGACCTCTCTCCACAACACTGGCTCTTCGGCATGAGATCGCCCCAAAAAAATTCTCTTTTATAACATTTTAGGACATTTTCTATCCTTTTCACTCTTTGTAAATTAGGTTCACACTTTCCATTTATTACTTTTACATACTCTCACATACTTTAAATACTTATCTAAAATTTTCATATACACATCCTTGACTACTTCTTCACTCTTATTTTGTAGTTATGCCCTTAATACTCAACAAAAATAATCCTTCAACATGCAAAAAAATAGGTATAACATGGTACAACGCAACAGATACGCATGCACCCATAGGGTCACTTTCATTTCCTAGTTTCCACACTTCATTTTTTCATCCTTCAATGTTTCACTTGACCACTTGGAATGATTCTCGCCAAACATTGTACATGGTTATTAGGTACACATATCTTATCTACTTTATGTTATCAAGTGTTCACTCAACAACATAAAGTGTGGGAAAATGTAGAGAAAAAATTGTGCACTTGGGTACATTTATAGGTCCATAAACACATACTACCACTCATATGATTCCTAATCAAGATAACTAGTAATTGACGACTATCTTTGGCCTTTTGTCCATGTTGCTTGTTTTCTATATGGTCTTGCACACCCCACAACTTAGTCAATATTTTAATTGTTTATATTTTATACCTCCAGACACCAGCCCCCATCTAGGGCAAGAGCGCTTAGGTGCCCTTATCCCCTCTAGGCACCCCTGACCCTTTTTCACCTTACTCACTTCTTTTGGGTATCTTTTATATTTTTGGAATATTTTTCACTTATGGGCCTACCTTTTAGCTATCAAATACAAAATTCAAATAAGGGAATAAAATAAATATGTAGTTATGTGTTCAAAATCAAGGACCAAGCTCTAATAATTATTACTATCACCTAATATTACACTCAAAAGGCACCTAAAGCACTTTAAAGCATCCATTTGGAATTCAATCAAGGGACAAGGGACTACATTTTATATATACATAACATAGGAAGGGGAATTTTATTTATTCCATCTACACATCTATCTACATTGTTACATCTAGATACAACCCGCTATTAAGTGCACTCACACAAGGGTATCCTAGGGAGCAATTCTTACAAACACTTACCATAACTACATGGAGTCTGAGATGTAGTAAAAGAATTAGTCGTAAGTTCAATCTCTGGGTGACCATGGAGGTCAGTCCTACTCCCCATGTTACATCTTTCTTTTTTTGTATTTGATGTGGTATTATGGGTTTTGTAGGTGAATCTTTGTTTTACAGGGTATAGATACCCTAGCAAGAGCTTGATGATCATATTGTTAAACATAGGTGATCAACAAAGAATATTTTTAAAAATTGTGTGACACTGTTAAGATCAAGTTCTGACTATTTTTATAGTCACAGGAGCCCAGTAGAGGTCACCAGTGCACAAGTGCCTCTATCCTACCATGGGTGCCCATGTCCAACCATATTCCTATAGTCTATAATTTATTCTGAGCATTTTTTTCACTCTTCACTTCTTGTTCAGCAGTTGTCCCGGATAAGACGACTTCCAGATCAATTGTTAATCAACTAAGTTATTCTTCCTATACCTCATGCACAGGGTTTTTAATTTTCTTTATGATTTCTTGTTTCAAATATGTATTTTAGCATTTATTTTCATATGTGACTCTGTAATTATGGTTTTACAAAAAGTTCTTTTTGTTAAATCAATGTGAAGCTCTCTGACCATTTTGAATAAGATCTCAAACCATAGCCATGGATGGAAAACCCTACAAAAAACATTAATGGGTTTTGGGAACTCTTATCCACCCATTGACATTGCCACTGCTATAAAGAGGCCTCAAATCACATGTAATTCTCCACCTTACATGTGATATTTTAATGAATGTAACTAGATTTGGAAAATTTATGATAATTCTTTAGTCGAGTTTGGATCTTGCTAAAATGATTGGAGAAAATATTTTTGGGTTCTTATAGATGAAAGAGAGATGTCTTAACATGATAAAAAAGATTCATACCTATAGATATTTCTTTGCTAATTACTGTGGATGTGCATTTGTGATAATTAGGGAGCCTTGGGTGCTTTATTTAAGTGTTGAAAGTGAGTATATCATTGTAGTGTCATAGGATTTATTTGTTAGAAAATGAGGTAGCGTTAGATTTTATTATATAGGGTTCTGAAGATGAATTATCGAAGAAAGGATGACCTAGTGGGATTAAAAGACACATAAGATAATTTAAAATTAAAACCAAAGATGGAGGATATGCTAGTGTAAATTTGTACAAATAGGTCAAGATCGAATATAAGTTCTTGACCAAAGTGTATCACCTTGACTAGGGAAGAAAAAATTTCAATTGAAGTTTACATCCTGTTAGGTTGACTTAGCATATGTATTTTCTATATGGTACTCTCAAAATATGTCAGCATATTAGTGTGTAAGGATAAACAATCTAGACAAGATAAATCATAATCTACTAATTGGGAATGGAGAGGTTGTGTTTATCTTAACAAGGGTGCATTGTCAAATCCAACAATTTCAAAGAGTAAATTTCCAAAATTGAGTGTCTGCATACCCCCTTTATGTATGAAATCAAAATTACATTGTCCAAGGAAAAGATACCTGAGTGTGTAGACACACTTTTTATTCATTCAGAGTTTGTTTTACAAAGTCTTGTTTTGCTTTGTCTTTTCATGCTCCATAATGAAATGTTCAACATAGAGTGTAGTCAATTTCCATATTAAATAATTGAAAATTAACTCAAATGTAAAGTGTAACATTAAAGATTTATATTTCCATAAAAATTTAAATGAAGATATGTAAACAAGGAAGGAATACACCTATTTATTTTGTGGATGGAGAAGATATTGTGCTTTTCTTTTACTTAAAGAATTACATTTAAGAAATTTGCTAAAGTATTGAAGGTGATTAGTCCCAAATTATCCTGAGGATAATCATAGTGGTAGGTGATGCAACCCAACAAAAAAATAGAGGAGAGATAGAAGAAGAGTGAAGCACTTAAACACCCCATGAAGGAAAAATATCATGTATCAAAATTATTCAAAAACTCATATATCTTCCCCTTTAAATGTAACAGTAAAAGAAGGAAGGAATAAAAAGAACTTAGCCACTTAAATAAATTATATAATCCCATGAACCATATCATTATAGATAGATCCAGGAATAATTCCATAAATTAAAACACACAATAAAAAAGAAAATGAGTGCATGCATACCCTTCATATGTTCCACATAACTGAGTAGAAACTGAATATAAAGTGCAATGTATTGATATGTAAATGAAGAAAGGCAGCCCTTGACCCCAAGATTCCTATAAATATAGTAGAAACTAAGTGGTTCAATGAAGGATTGAAGTATTCTAGGTCATATGTAACTAATATGAATTAAGTGAAGTAGATTTGAAATTGTGCTAAGAACATGCATTGTAGGTGAAAATATGAAACTGTACCAAAAACCTATATATGTAGGTGGAAGTATAAGACTACTGAAAAAATTATGTAAATACCCCTGATCAGAACCATGTGAAAGGGTTAGGACCATCTTACAATCTTGATGAACCTGTACATTTTTTAACCTGTGTATGATTTTCTAGATTTTTGTGTTTGAATGTGTTTCCGAGTTCATGTATCATGTTTCTACCTATATGTTACCCCATAATTCTTCTTGTATCTACTGTAAGTGCAAAATATACCCAAATGAGTGTCTCCTATTTTAATTAATATTTGAAAAACATGTTGATAACATGGCTAAAAATGATAGATGTGTTCCCATGTAATAGATTTATGAGATGTTACAGGAGATTGTAGAGTGCTAAGAAGGTGGCTACCTTCAAGAACTTGTACCTACAAAAAGGAATGTTTTGTGCATGGTGGAAACCTTGACATGTAATAATAGAAATAAATAGAAACAATAGAGTCAATATGAGTAGTAGTTATCATGCATGTATAATAAAACAAATGAAATAATAGTGAATTCAAAGTCAAAAGTTATGAAAATTTTTACACACAAAATTCATAGAGCTTATAAACATGGGAAACTCATGGTGTCATAAGACATTAAAGGATCTCATGACACAATTATTTAGTCAAGAAATTATAAATGAACATAACAAACGAGTATGCATGAATACTAAGAGTTTCATAACATGATGAGGTGATACATCAACTGATATAAAAAAAGACACGTGAAGCAAGAGGTGTCAACACTGCACAAGACACATGCGTTAGTCCTATTAGCATAAAAGATAAAATGCACACAATATATGTAATGAAGCATAATGAGTATGTAGAATGTAACTATAATAGAACAGTAGCTATTTTTTGTAGTGTATAATATACGCCTTTAGATGTATAGGAAGTATGGGTAAAGGGCCAACCAACTCCTATCATCATGTACCAATATGTGTGTTTCATGCATCAAGCTCGATATGCCACGTGAATGCATATGTGAAAAAATTAAAGAGATATTATATCTATCGGTTCCATGACAAACAACATGTATAATTTAAAGTGAAAACAAATCAAGCTAAGTATACAATTCTTGATTTTGTATTTTTTACATATATATGAATGTTTTTTTAATTTTGAAACTATGTGAATTTTTTTAATTTTTGAACGAATTAGCTATTTATAATAAATATAGGTAGTAATAAATCTATCTAATGAGAACCTCATCAAGAGGTGAAGTTACTATTAGGGGAGAATGTGCACTAGAGGAATGTGTTGAATCTTACGAGAGTGAGAATTATGCGAAATAGTGAGTGAAACTCAAGGCCTATAAGGATACCTAGTACAACTAGAGTTGTGATAGGTAGTGTGTGCAACCAAATACCTATCGGAAGACATAGGAGGAAAATAATTAATGAATATGTGTGTGAAATGATGGGTCTAGGATTGAACCTAGAGGTTCTAGTGCTGTTATGAACAAAGTGTGAAATAAAGGACATATCCGTATATATACTAGGAGTAGGAAAAAAACTATAATATGATGACTAGCCATGCTAGGAGAAGGAGCCTAAAAGGAAACATCTTTGATTATGACATCCTATTGATCATGAAAAAACTTGACACATTGGTGAATGAATAATGGGATAACCCTAAGAGCATGTTGCTAAGGGAGACCTAAATATAATGCACCATAGCTAAGAGAAGAAATAACTATAAATGAAACTAATGTAATGATAGGAAGAGTGATACAATAATAGTGAGGATTACTATCAAGTGTGATATTCTAGGTATAAATTATAAGATATTTAAGTAGTATAAAATAGTAGATATTATCCTTTTTATGTGGATCAACCAAAACACCATGTATAGGTACTTGGTTAATAGAGACAGGGAGGAATAGAGTTTATTAAACAAGTGTGTCATCTATATTAGAGTTATTAAAAGTGACATGTGGTGGAGAAGGTGATGGGTGAGTGAAATTTCCAATCATTCCATCCAAATGGTGATTAGAATAGGGTAGTGGTGACACCATATGATAAGTGTTATTCAATTCTAGAGTAGATTTGTCAGTGTCATGCTTAGGAAGTGGATGATTGAAAATTTTCAATTTGGCATTATCATTGGTTGGATTAGAAGATTGAGTTGGCTCATCCCATTCAATGGAATTTGAATTGATAAGTTTTTTAATGACATGATGAAGCTTGATACACCAATTATTGAGGTGACCAATACATCTATGATAATCATAATAGGAATTGACATTGAAACATTTACTTTGAGGCTTTCTCTTATCAACATCAAATGGTGGAGGGAGATTCACAAGGCTAAACTTAATAAAAAAATTCAATATAATGTGTGGCACATATGGTAAGTGAGTAAAATGTCATCATGTGTGCTGAAGTTAGAGCTTAAGTGTTTGAGAAATAACATTGATGATATCTTTAAAATCATCCTTGGTATCATTAGTTTTTCCTTTAAATGTGAATTTTCTTGGAAACTTTGCATTAGAGGTATTATGAGTACTAACAACATACTTGAGTTTTTTCATATGTAAAAAATTAGCTTCGCACTCTTTGAGTGTATGAAATAAATGGTCAAAAGATCAAATCTTGTCAATTAAGACCGATTCTTGCAAAGGAGAAAGAAAATTAGTGTAAAGAGGCCTGATATTTCAATGCCAACAAAGATATTTCTCATGTTAGTAAGCATGGTCTTGTATCATAATACATAATCATCTATAGGTTCATTGGATCCTTGTCACAATTTATATTGTTGTGCAGAATTAAATTTATCCCTAATGTTAATAGAGAATTGTGCCAAAAATTAATTTTCCAAGCAGTAAATGAGCACATAATTTGTGTGGAGAGATGATAGAACCATTATAGTATAAATTCCTTAAGAATTGTAGGGAAAATATTGGTTATTAAGATGTCCTAAGAGGTATATTCAAAGAAATCCATATGCAACGATAAAATATGTTCAATGGTGCCCCTTTTTCCATCACAGGTATTGATTTTAGGATCAATAAAACCAAGAGGTAAACGGTAAGAAACCACTTTAGGTACAAGTAGATTGTGATACAACTATGTAGAATCCATGAAATTAGAAGAAGTGTATACACCTTGTTGTAATTGTAAGATTTGAGATTGCTATGTATGAACAATGGTTTCAAGAGCTTGTGTTCTAGATGAAGAAGTGTGAAAAAAATGGATTATTTATAGAATGTGTAGTGACGATAGTAGTTGCACGAAGAGGCATATAGACATTTTCCATCGATACATTAGATGCCCCAAAGATGTAGGCACCATAGATGTAGGGATAATAAATGTCTTTATATGAGATAGTAAAGCATGCTAACATTGATCTATTGAATAAAATAGAGAAATATCAATTTTATTGGGATTCTCTTATAAGAAGTGTGTAAGGTGTTGTGCCTCATCTTCAAGTAGATCATAAGAGTGATAATTAGATATATTATTGGATCCTTCACCTTATAGATAGTCAACATTAATAGTAAAAATGATATTGACAAATATATTAGTAGTAGAATAAGGTAGAACATTAGGAACTCAATTTTTAGGAGTAGTAGATGGATGAACAAATGGGTTGTTTTTGTAACAACAAGTATGAGTATGTGGTCCTATGTAATTGATGAGAATATTATAGAACATTATAAATAATGACAAGATTATTGAATGATATTGGCTAGTTTAAATGTGATATAGGTAAGTTATGATGGTATAAACATGATAACAAGCTCTTGCAGTAAGTACTAGGTCAGTCGGTGGATGTCTCAGGTCAAAATGATTCATTTAGGCCTATTTTTTGAGCCTATTAAGGTATGAAAGGCTGGTATAGGTCATGAAAAAACCATGAGAGCATGGGAGAAGCCTAACAATGTTTTCCAGACCATATTTGAGAAAAAATAAAGATTATTCTAGGTCTTGAAGGAAAAATTCAAATGTAAGACAAAGTTTCCCTTTGGGAACTCAATTGTTCTTGTATAAAAATGAGATAGGTTAGAAAATTTCAGACCTATTCCTATTAAAAAATTCATGGGAGGTGATGGAGGAAGGTTTCCTTGTGCTTCATGCAAAATTTCAGGTCCTTATGAGGTCATTTGGACAAGTTGTTCAAGTTTTTGCATAACAAACTTCTTAAAAAATGCATTTTTAAGCATCTGGTTTCTTAGGTACCAAGAAAAAATACAGTGTCTTCTTTGTATAAATCATATAAGGATTTTTTTTAATTAAAGTTTCCTATAAATCATGTGTAAAGAGTGGTGTGTCAAAAGGATGTGTTTTTAAAAAGATATGAGCATTTTTTAGAGGTGTTTCTTCTTCATTCTGATATGGGTTTAGAACTTCAAGGTATGGTTGAGTGATTTTTCAGTCTTTAACCACTTCTTAAGTGATCATACCTTCTCCAAAATTCCACTTTAAAGGTGTTTTATCATCCAATATGATTTCCAAGTGAAGGTGTGGATGTGTAGTTATCCTCTCCATACTACTCTGGAAGTGTGAACTCAAGAAAATTGCCAAAGTCTCCTATAAGATATTGCTCCGAGTATAATTTTTATTCATTATTTGTCTCTAATCATCATTGACATCATAGGAATTAAGTGAAGATACTTTATATATTACAGGTGTGAAGTTTTGTACATAACGATCTTTGAATTGTAAATGTTGCTTGAGGTTCTTGAGAAGTAAGGTCTCAGGATAGTCATGGAAGTCATGTAGATCAGTAACTTAGGATGCCTTATCCTTCTTCATATGATATACAACAGCTATAAAGGAACAAGTTTGGTCTAAATTTATTAGTAATCTCTCAAGTAATATAAACTAAGGTTGGACTACCATTACTGTCAAAGATATCTCATTCTATCAAACTATATCCTACAAACCTTCATCACTGGGAGTAAATAAAAGGTATTCAAGGTTAATTTTTTCTTGGAATAGATGAAGAGTGATGGGATGAAGTTACAGGAAAAATAATTTTTGAATGTCACGAAAAAATGATCAAGAAATCAAGTTTTTCCTTCTCTCGGGCTTCACTGTTCACTTTTCTTGAACTAGGGTTTCCTACAACTTTTTTTTGCTCGAATCTCCCAAATGAACCAACCAAAATTCATGAAAATTGAACTACATATCTGCGGCATAGGAAAATATTGCAAAATAAATTTTTTTGTTTGGTTGAGTATTCTATGAGAATTTCTTGGTAGAAGTTTTTGAACCTATATAAAGTCTTGCTTCTTGACAATGGCATCAATATTCACATCTTTCTTTTTGAAAATTGGGATTTGATGAAGTTCAAAAGGTTGGAACAAAGTTTTTGATATCTTATACATCTCTTGTTAATGTTTCTACAAATGTAAAGTGTTTGAAGCTTGTGCAAACTATGAAATCTTCAAACATAGTGAACTCTATATGCTGATTAAACTGTACAATGTAAATTTGAAGTGATCATGTTGAAAACTTGTGATGGGAATGAATTTTCTCTCTCAATAGAGTGTTTATGAGCTCATTTTAATCAGTTGAACAAAAATTGAAGACCTCTCAGTCAGAATACATGTGAAATAGTTAAAGTACTGTAAGGGTTGTTTCAATTCCTTGTGGTCAAAGTAAAGATTTTGGTAAAGAGTAAATTAATCTAACTCCTTTAAATAACTTCAACCTCTTCTTGAATCAAAGGAGAATTTGAAAAAGTTCCAAAAACATTCACTCATTTTTTATTTCTCTCAACTTGAATGAGAAGTGGAAGAGTCTCTTGTTTTTGTCTTATTTAACCAAACATGAACTAGTGACTTTTGAACTTCAAGAGAGAATTTGAAAGGTTAGAGGAAAACCACTAAACTGAGCTCAAATTGATGAAGATATTTTTTCTATTGGGTGAAGTTGAATATTTGTAAGAAATAACTTCATATGAAAGGTCAATGGACATGAATGTATTTTTGAAGTTCTTCTGAGTAAGAAGATGAAAAATAGGCAGACAAGATGTTGGTCAAAGTATTCCTTCAAGAGTAGACTAGAAGTAGTGATAGATGATATAAAAGGTAGAGAACACTATGATAAATGAAAATAAAATAGAGAGAGACAAATATAGAGAATACAGTGAGTTGATACAGGATCTTGGACTGTTACGATGAAATAACACAGATGACGGTAATTTGCATAAAAGCATAAGAAAAATAGTGGTACTTATGAAGGTATGAGACTGATATGTATAAGAGAATAATGTTTGGATATTTATAAATAATTGAAGTATAGAAGACTAAGAATACAACTCTATGATAGAGATTCAAGAATAGAGAATATAGTATATAAAGGAAAGTGGATTGAAAATGAATATTGACATAGACATAGAGAGTGTGAAGTGCTCATGTAGACAAATATAATTGTATGTAGTAGAATAAAATGAGACAAAAAATGAATGGCAAGAGAGAAATGCAACAAAGTTAGTGACATAGAAAGTTAGAATAATGTTTAATGAGTAGATTCTCATCAGACAACATTAAAGAGAAGGAATAGATTGGAAAATCATAGAGGAAGATTTAATAACTAGGATGATGATACAAGTGAATTGACAACCTTAGCAGTAGTTGTATGAATTATTGACTGAGAAGACTATGCAAAACCAGAGAATGGGAAATTGGTGAATGAATAATTTGTTCTAGAGAGGAGATCAGGATCTATTGACTAAGCAACAAGTAACTAGATGATCAAATTACAAATTGTGAGTCTATTTTTCATAAGTGGGTGCTTCTCAGGTTGAATGGGTGGTAAACCAAACTAGAAATCATTTTAAGAAGGGAATTGATGTTCCTAATAAAATATTTGATTTCAAGTGGGTTTTCTCCCTCTAAGGGTTTCCCACTATAAATTTAGTGACCAGTGTAATTGTATTCTTTCATGCACTACAATTTTTTCATAGTTTGGTTTTTGTTTCTAATAAAAAAATTTAAAGGTTAAAAGATTGATCTACAATGATTCACCCCCCCTCTCAGTGCTTATGATATCCAACAATTGGTATCAGAGCATGGTTCTCCAGAGTTAATCCTAACAACTTGGAGGTGATCTTGAAGACACAAGCATGAGTTCTTTAGTTGAATCAATATCGAAGAGAAAGTATGAGATTTCTCAAACTTTGATAGAAGGTCTGAAGAATTAAATTAAGCACATGGAATCTCATCATGGTGAAGAAATAAATGAAGTGGCTTCATTTGTATACAATGTTTCAAGATACCTGAAATAAAAAGAAAATAACTGCCTAAAACTTGAAGAGAAAGTAAAGACCATGAAGACTGAACTAAAACAAGTTACAAATTAGTTTAATGATCTATAGAGACATTATGGTGAAATAGAACATAAGTCATGTCAAGCATCCATCCAAGAAAAGACTAAAAAGTGTGAGAAATTAAGGGTAGATTTGAATATTATCAAAGAAGAAGTGGCATAAGAAAAGAAAAGAGATTGAAGCCTGAATCAAGTCATTCAAAGAACAAGGAAGAAGAAAAGGATGGTCCTTATAAGAAAAAAAAAAGAAGCAGACCAAGAAGATCAACACAAGAAGGTTCAAATAACCAAATACATCTAGGTATGAGAGGAAATTTAATGGATATTGTTTTTCATGATATGCTTTTAGACATAAAGCTAGATACTATTTGAGAAAGATACAGAGCATTCATGGAGAGATAATAGGACCGAGTATGAAAATAATAGAGTCTGTTTTAATTGTCATGAGAATGGTCACACAACAAAATACTATCTTGAGGAACATATGAAGCAAATATGGATAGAAATTACACCAAGAGATAGAAGTCAATTAGTTTACTTCAAGTGCAACAAAGTTGGACACTTTGCAAGACATTGTCTTAAGAGGAAACTCATTTACAGGAGAAAATATGAAATCAAACACAATCATCCAAGAAAGCAGAGTCAGAAGTTGAAATATCAATTAATGGAAAGAAGGTAACATGGGCAAATATTGGAAAAGTGCAAAAAGCTAACATAGTGTCAGGAGAAACTAGCTCACATGAGATATTAATAGATGTTGAAAAAGGCACGAAACATGAAAACAAATCTAGTTCCAATGATGAGCAATTTCTTCCTCAAGCTGTGGTAGAACAAGTGTATGAAGTGCAACATGCATGATTATCAGGAACTCTAACAGATGATAAAATCTTAGGTAATGAGGTTATCTTACCTATAAATGCAGCAAAGAAGGTCAACAAGGTTCCAAGGATAAGAAAAGGGAAATTGGAGGAGTCATCATGTTGTTATGATGACTTTATGTTGTTTTGAGATGAGTCAAGGGTCACAGTATGGATTCTCTAAGCTTCTAGGAGGCATATTCACTTAAATGAAGCATTGGATTCAGAATGAATCTTCTCCATGATGCATAAGGTATGAAATCCTATGATTTGTCAAGGTTTTTCTGGGGTTATCTTGTGTAAAAGTCTTGAATTCAACTCTTAAAATTGGTTATAAAAGATAGTGGTGTATTTTCATAAATCTCATGACCTTGTCTTATGAATTATGTAAGTATTGTTGCATCTATGAAGATAGGAAGGTGGATATTGTCATCACTAGGTGTTAAAAAGAGTGGTGTCACTTTGAAGAGGTTTGTTATGTGGCTAAATGCAACATTAAATTTATTAAATTTCTGTTCTTTTTCATGAATTCCTTATTAACATCAGTCTATGGTCAAAGGTTTATAGTCATATTGAGCATACTCCTAAGGGGGTTATTAGATTCATGATGTCAAAGATTTATATCTGCCAAGTCTAAGTTTTGTGGAGTATCATGAAGTAACCATTTGTTGTTGTAGCTTGCATTCAATGTGTTTATGAGTCCCTCACATGCATGGAGCTATGTAAATGTCACAGAAGTTGTCAAGTATCATAATGCAAAAGTATTATTCTCATGAATTATTTAGATATAAGTCTTGTTCTATATCATGAAATACAAATGTGGTATATAGTCACCTAAAATCTCTTTGAAATTGGTTTAAGTAAATCAAGTCATATTTCATCATTTAGATCTCAAATAACTTGATTGAGATAGTGATGTAACCAAGAAAGCATATTATTAGAGTTTTCCCAAGCAAATTCAGGTGCTACAAGTATGATATTGGGTTGATAATGATTAATATTTATTTGAAAGGGTACTATACATGGTTACATGTTTTTTTGTAAGGTGTGAAAACTATCTTGGAGGAGATAAGAGAAACACCAAGACAAAATGCTACCTCACTACCTTGACTGAGTTTACACAATCCTAATGAGCAGTTTGCATCGAAACTTAGTTTTGGAAGGTCAAATGAAGGAGTTTAAGGGCATAAATTAAAAAAAAAAACCATCTTAGATTATAGGAATAGAGGATGGATTAGGTTTGAGGATTCAAACAAGGGTATATTTTTAGTTACACATGATAGTGTTGGAATTTTTTCTAGTGATCAGCAGTGTTGGTAACTCAGGTAGTGGAAGATGATAACCTACATGCTTTAAGTGGTCAAAGATGGTAGAGTTAAGTTGAGTCAGTGGTATGAAGTGTTCTTCAAAGCTCAATGTCATCCTAAAAGGGGTGTGCATTATTCAAATTTTTTGGTCTGTATATAATGGTTGATTGGAAGTATAAGAAGATGGTTCTGGTTGAAGGATGAAAACCATGTTTTAGCCCAAAATTGTACTTTACAAGTCTGTATATACTTGATTTTTCATGGAGTCAATATTAATGAAGTCATAAAGTGGATCTTAGTCTCTTACATTGTCGTTTCATGATGGTTGAATATGAAATAGTTCATTCAAGCGTGAATTGATCAAGACCTAGGCCTATACATTGACCTTGACCTTAAACAAAAGGATGGTACTTAGTTACAGTCATCAGAAAGAGTGGTATGAATGTTAAGAAGATTGCATCCTTATCTCTTAAATAGGGGAAGTTTGATATAATATTCAATGAAAGAGGTTGCAAATGTTTAGGTGCCACAAGGCACTCTATTAATTACTTAGTGATGCTTTTGACTATTAAAATGTACTTATTAGTCCTCTAACAATATTGGTAGGTTTCTCATGATGTATATGGAATCTCCAAGAAAGGGGGAATGTGCCTCTGATTTTTCAAGAGGTTGACATGGCAATGTCATGACCATTCCAGGTATGAAAGATACATTTCTCTCATTTGTCAAGTTGGTGATAATGTGAAATTGTTTATCTTAATTAAACATGACTGTAGAAGACTAAATTGGAGCTCATTTAAGGCTCAATATAGTTTCATGGATCTCTTCATGCTTATCATGGTGAAAGAGGGAAATCATATGCAAAGGAAGAATGTGTGTTCTTAGGGATAGCTCAAGGAAGGAACAAGAATTAGGAAAGTGGAACACCATCCAAGGGGGAGGTTGTGGAAAAGTAAATTTAATTGCTCATGTTTTCTTGTCCTTAACTATCATTGGTTCATGTGAAGTGGTCAATAGTCCTTTGTAAATGATGTCAAAGGGGGAGAGATATAGATTATGTAGACAGAAACCAGGTATGCAAGTGTTTTCCATCAAATCTTATAGGTTTCTAAGTAGGTTTCCATCAATGACAAAGGGGGAATTTGTTGAACCATGGTCATTAGGGTTGTCATTGATGTCAAGTGGAATTGACGGCAAAGAAGTGCTCTGCAGGCTTGGTTGGTGAGGCAGGAGTCTAGTGGAAGCATGGACATGGCAGGTATGGCTGGTTCAGATGTGATACAAGTTAGGTATAATGGTATAGACATTATAACAAGCTCTTACAGTGAGTATTAGGTCAGTTGGTGGATGTCTTAGGTCAAACTAACTCATTTAGGCCTATTTCTTAAGCCCAATGAGGTATGGAAGGATGGTATAGGTCATGAAAAAAACATGAGAGAATGGAAGCAACCTAGCAATGTTTTCTAGGGAATATTTGAGAAAAAAAATAGTATTCTAGGTCCTGAAGGAAAAATTCAAATGTTAGTCAAAGTTTCCCTTTGGGAATGCAGTTGTTCTTGCATGAAAATTAGATAGGCTAGAAAATTTTAGAACTATTCCTATAGAAAAATCATGGCAAATGATGGAGGAAGGTTTCCTTGTGCTTCATGGAAAATTTCAGGTCCTTATGAAGTCATTTGGGCAAGTTGTTCAAGTTTTTGCAAGACAACCTTTTTGAAAACTATATTTTGAGGCCTTTGACTTCTTAGGTGGCAATAAAAAATATAATGTCTTCTTTGGATAAATCACAAAAGGAATTTTTGGATTAAATTTACCTATAATCATGTACAAAAATTGGTTTGTCAAAAGGAGGTGAATCTAAAAAGATATGAGCATTTTAAGAGGCGTTTCTTCTTCATTCTGGCATTGGTTTTGAACTTCAAGGTATGGTTGAGTGATTTTTGGTTTGTAACCAATTCTTAAGTGCTCATACCTTCTCTAAAGGCCACTTTCAAGGTGTTTGATCATCCAAGATGACTACCAAGTGAAAATGTGGATGTGTAACTATCCTCTCCATACTGCTCTAGAAGTGTGAACTCAAGAAACTTTCCAAAGTATCCTATAAACTACTGCTATGAGTATAGTTTTTCTTCAATATTTTTCTCTAATCATCATTGGCATCATATACATTAAGTGAAAAAAATTAATATATCACAGGTGTGAATTTTTGTACATAATGATCTTTTAATTGCAAATGTTGCTTGAGGTTCTTGAGAAGTAAGGTCTCAGGACAATCATAGAAGTCATGCAGCTTGGTAAATCAAGATGCCTTATCCTTCTTCATGTGATCTATAACAGATATAAAGGTACAAGTGTGGTCCAAAGTCATTAGTAATCTCTCAAGTGATATAAAATAAGGTTGGACTACCACTATTGTCAAAGATATATCCTTCTATCAAACCGTATCCTTCAAACCTTCATCACTTGGAGTAAATGAAAGGTCTTCAAGGTTACATTTTTCTTGGAATAGATGGAGAGTGATGGGATGAAGCTACAGGAAAAATAATTTTTTAATTTCACTAAAAAAAGATCAAGAAATCAAGTTTTTCTTCCTCTCGGGCCTCACTGTTTACTTTCCTTGAACTAGGGTTTCCTAAAATTAATTTTTCTCGAATATCCCAAACACACCAACAAAAATTCATGAAAATTGAAATACATATTTGTGGGATGCACAATACAAGATTGAAAAATAATTTTTTTTGTTTGGTTGAGTATTCTATGAGAATTTCTTGGCAAAAGGTTTTGAACCCGTATACAGTCTTGCTTCTTGACAGTGGCATCGATATTCACATTTTTTTTTTTGCAAATTTGGATTTCATGAAGTTCAAAAGGTTTGAATAAAGTTTTGGCTATCTTATACCTCTCTTGTAAATTTTTCTACAAATGTAAAGTGTTTGAAGCTCATGCAAACTTTGAAATCTTTGAACACAATGAGATGTATATGTTGGTTAAACTGTACAGTGTAAATTTGAAGTGATCATGTTGAAAAATTGTGATGGGAATGACTTTTCTCTCTCAAAAGAGTGTTTATGAGCTCATTTGAATCAATTGAACACAAATTGAATACATATTAGTTAGAACACATGTGAACTCAGTGTATGAATGTAAGGGTTATTTCAATGCCCTGTGGTCAAAGTAAAGCTTTTGATAAAGATTAAATTGATCTAACTCCTTTAAATAACTTCAACCTCTTCTTGAATCAAAGTAGAATTTGAAAAAGTTCCAAAAATAGTGACTCATTCTTGTATTTCTCTCAGCTTGAATGAGAAGTGGAAGAGTCTATTGTTTTTGTCTTATTCAACCAAACATGAACTAGTGACTTTTGGACTTCAAGAGGTAATTTAAGAGGTTAGAGGACAACCACTAAAATGAGCTTGAATTGATGAAGATGTTTTTCCTATTGGGTGAAGTTGAAGAGTGTTAAGACATAACTTCATATGAAAGGTCAATGGACATGAATGGATTTTTGAATTTCTTTTGAGTAAGAAGTTGAAAAATAGGTAGACAAGATGTTGGTTGAATTACTCCTTCAAGAGTAGACTAGAAGTAGTGATAGATGATATAGAAGGCAGAGAACACTGTGATAAATGAACAAAAACCAGAGTAAGATAAATATAAATAATATAGTGAATTGATACAAGATCTTGGTATTATGATGAAATAACATAGATGACAATAATTTACATAAAATAAGAAAAAATAGTGGTACTTATGAAGGTATAAGACTAATATGTACAAGAGAACAGTGCATGGATAATGATAAATAATTGAAGTATAGAATAATGAGAATACATCTTTATGACAAATATTCAAGAATAGAGAATATACTATATAAAGGAAAGGGGATTGAAAATGGACATTGACATTGACATAGACATAGAGAGTGTGAAGTGTTTATGTAGACAAATGAAATTGTATGTAGTAGAAGACAATGAGACCATGCGTAAAAAATCAATGGCATGAGAGAAATACAACAAAGTCAGTGAAATAGCAAGTTATAATATGGTTTCATGAGTAGATTCTCATCAGACAACAGTAAAGAGAAGGAATAACAAGGAAAATCATAGAGGCAGATTCAATAACTAGGATAATGATAAAAGCGAAATGACAGCCTTAGGAGCAGTTGTACAAATTCTTGACTGAGGAGACTATGCAAAACCAAAGAATGAGAAATTCATGAATGAACACGTTGTGCTAGAAGGGAGATCATGATCTGTTGACTAAGCAATAAGTAACTATATTTTCAAATTAGAAATTGTCATTCTATTTTTCCTAACTAGGTTCTTGGGACACATGGGTAGTTGCTCGTTGCAAGTGGCAACTTGATAAATAAGCTAAGTGGGTTCGTGGTTGCCTTTAGTGGGTGATTGAAGGACTCAAAAGTGGGTGATTCTCAGGTTGCGTGGGTGCTCAACCAAATTGGAAATCATTGTAAATAGGGAATTAATGTTCCTAATAAAATATTTGATTTCAAGTGGGGTTTCTCCCTCTAAGGGTTTCCCACTATAAATTTAG
The DNA here is from genome assembly GCA_019776745.2 of Taxus chinensis. Taxonomy (NCBI): domain Eukaryota; kingdom Viridiplantae; phylum Streptophyta; class Pinopsida; order Cupressales; family Taxaceae; genus Taxus; species Taxus chinensis. The sequence continues at coordinate 223,856,276 of CM034149.1, forward strand.
TGTCCAATGTACTTTTCTTCTTGCATGCATTACAATTTGTTCATTATTTGTTTTTTGTTTCTAATCAATAATTTTAATGGTTAAAAGATTGATTTTCATTGATTCACCCCCCACCCATCTAGTGATTTTGATATCTAAGAAAGATGAGGTAGAATAGGAACATATATACAACACCAAAATCAAATAGGAAAGTATTAAAAAGATCAAGCCATGAATCAATCTCACTAAAAGGTTTACACTCTTATTAGATTATATGAAATCTAAGAATTAGTAGATTAGGTACACTAAATTATGTAAGGGAAGATTTGTGGTGTTATTATGGTTAGTTAAATTCTAACATTAGTTATGTAATATCATAACAACACATTAATACTTTCAACTAATATATGAAATTGAAAACACAAGAGTATGAGAGAACCTATCTATTTCAAGATAGAATTGGGAAGTTAGGAAAGTGTACACTATTGAAATAGAGGGATATGAACCTGATGATGCTTCATTTTTGGAATTGTGACTGAAAAACTAACATAGGTCAAGACCATACACTTTTTCCAGGGCCATTTGTATGGTTTTGAACCTTTTGTATGATATTGAACCTACCTAGTTTCTAACTCTACAACTTCCTAATACTGTTGCGTACTTGGAAATGTTTTTCATTTTCAAACCATAGTTTTTTAGTCATACAAAAAATGTCTCTAAACATTTTGAACAAGATCTCAAACCCTATACATGGATGTGTAACCCTGCAAAAAAACATTAGTTTAGTTTTGGGCACCCTTGTGTACAACCGATGTTAGCACCACTCCAAATAGGAATCAAAACACATGTTGTTCTCCACCTAGCATGTGACATTTGAATCAATACAACTAGACTTGGAAACTTCTTTGAATATTATTGAGTTGAGTTTTGAGATTGCTAAAAATCTTGGAGAACGTATGTTTGAATATTTTTGGATGAGAGAGTTAGATATCTTAACATTATAAGAAGATTCATTCTATAGTGATTGTTTCCCTAATGAATGTGAATGTGCATTTCCAATATTTAGGGAGCATTAGGTACCTTTTGCAAGTGTTAGAAGTGAGTGTATCAATATACTTCCATAGGATTTCTAGGTTAACAAATGAGGTAGTGTTGGCTTTCTTATATATGGTTCTCAAGATGAATTATTGAATAAAGTTCAACCTAGAGGGATTAAAGGACCCATCAAAGAATTTGTAATTGAATTAAGAGATGGAGGATATAATGGTTCCAAACCATATGGATAAGACAAGTCTAGATACAAATTACTGACCAAACTGTATGGCTTTGACCAATGATGAAAAAAAATTCAAATGAAGTTTGCATCATATCAGGTTGACTTAGTATATGGATTTTCTATATTATACTCTCAATATGTTTCAACATATCACTGTGTAAGGAGAAACAATATAGAAAATAGACCTTAAAATGTGCTAAGTGGGAATCAAAAGGTTGTGTTTATCTTAGCAAGATTGCATTGTAAAACTAGCAGTGTTACAAAGTAAATTTCTAAATTTGAGTGTTTACAGTTTGGATATTTGACATTTTTTTATACATCACTTATCTCTTAGCTATATGCATGCTTACTTCTATATAATTCTATGCTCTCGTTTTCTTCTAGGATTTGTATTATTTATGGTCATGATTTCTCCTATGCCTATGTTTTCTTTTAGGATCATGTTTTCTCCTATTCTCACATTCACTTCTATGCTCATGTTTTCTTCTAGGATCATTTTTTATTCTATACTTGATATTATCTATGATCATGATTTCTCCTATGATCCTTTCTACGGTTATGTTCATGTTTTATTTTAGAATCATGTTTACTTCTAGGTATTTTATTCTATATAAACATGATTAATTTTATAATTCTATATACTTTTATGCTTGTATTATTCTCTTTTCCTTATGCTAATTCTTTCTTATATGATCCTATTTTATATATGCTCATTTTTTAGTGTATGATTTTGTATTCTTTATGATAATGTTTTCTGTCAGGATCCTATACGATCTATGATTATTTTCACTTTTATGCCTCTTTATGTTCTATGATTTAGTATTATCTATAATCATGTTCACTTCTATGATTTTTTATGTTATATTCTCATGTTGCTTCTATGTTCCAATAATATTTATGACCTTGTTTTCTAATATGATTTTGTATAATATATGCTCATGTTTATGCCTAGATTATTATATGTTGTATGATAATGTTCTCTTCCATATGGATTATGACCATGTATGCTAATGTTACACCAGGATTCACACATTATTTGACTCACATCATGCTCATGACACATTGGTTTACACATACTTTATTTTCTTGCTAACTAACAACTACCAATATTGGTCAAAACATTATGTCTTGTTAGTTAAGGCCATTTATGGTGAGGCTATCATGTAATATTTTTTCATGTTATATCATAGGTATTAATGGATCCATTAGGTGTAAATTCATGTGTTATGTTCATACTATTCTACCAATCACTATTACTCTCTTTAGTATGGGTTACTCTGAATTATTGGATATAATCACGATGTTCATAATAATGAAATTTTATCTATTGATTATTCTAAAATTCTCATATCTAATGCACAATTCATGTTTATTTAATATAGTAGATACGGTGTACATACTTGATGTTATGGTTATTTAATCTAAAAAATTAAAACTTTATATTGAGCTAAGTAGTTATTTACAACATACCTCCTCTCAAAATAAGGAATATTGATGGGATTTCCTAATAGTTTATGTGTATTAAAACCATGGAAATTCAATTGACACATTGTGATGACAGTCACATAATTTTTCATGACATATTTCATGATTTTACACATATTATATCATTACATATCGATTCAATCAAAAATTTAATTTTATGTTTAGTTCCTTTAATGTAACTTCGTATTGATTAAGAGTTAACAAGTATAACATGCAATCATATTGTTAACCTAAATAAAACACCATTCAAAATATAAATACACATGTAGTTCCAATGATAAACAAACACAATGATATATGAAAGATGTGGAAACATAAGAAAAAAATGGTACTTAATTGATAGAATGGTATAGGGAGTGTGTAGACAATCATTTCGGTAATTCATGTCATGAAACAACAAAAAGTGTAAATAATTGTTGCACTAGTCCACACTTTCTCAATTTCACCAATTATCCCATCCCTAGCTATGTCTCACACATTATCTCTTGTATACACAAATTATTTATTTATATAAAAATCATATTAATTCATCAAATCATGTTATACCCTCACATATTACAATCCCAATTTTTAAATCACTCACACATGTTTCGAGGACCATAGCTCACATAAAGGGACCCATAATCTGTACACTATGGGATGACCTTTCCACTTTGGTCCATTTCCATCCAGCAATACTTTTATAAAAAAATTAAAATTCTTTGTTACACTTCTAGCTTTCCTTATTCAAGTTGTCTTGATCTAGAACACATATATAAGCAAGTTATTCATCTCTCATTTGGGAGGAAATTTTATATACTTGTTAGCTAGCATTGTAATGAGAAAATAATAAGATCAATCACAAGAAATGCTATTCAAATATCCCTTAATCTTCATATACTCTACATACTAATTATATGGTATTCATCTATTGGGGTGATAATGTCAAGTGGGTTATCTACCACTACAGTACGCCCCAATATTATATTAAATTTTGTTCATCAAAATTTATTATGAAGATCTTCCACATTTAAGAGTGAAGTGGATTGGCCAATTCACCCACCCTATTGATTAGGGTGATCCCTCTTAGGATTGGATATGAGAAAAAAATATATTAGTACCAGATTGATATCTAGATATAGATATTAGATTAGAACATCACTCGATGATCATTGCATTAAAAAATTGTGAGAACTAGCTTTGCAATTATTCTGTAAGAGACTAAGGCTTGTGAAGTGGAAGTGTTGGGTAAAAGTTGTATAAAAAATTCTTAATAAATGACTGTGATTTATTTAGTGGGGTTTTTTACCTTTGGGGTTTCCCCACTTAAATCTAGTGTTACTATCTCTATGATCTATGTTTATCTTATATCAGATCTTACTCATTAAGCTATGCTATTTTCTATTTATTTAAGCTAATGATGTGTCTTATTAAATTGCATATCATAATATATAGTCTTCAGATTTTTTAATGGTGGAACTATAATTTGTCAATTATATTTCCCCTAGTAAATCTAACATGGTATTAAAGCTAGTGATTATACGTGTGTAGGGTTGATTTGGAATATTTTAATTAGTTAGAGAGAAAGTCTATTTACAAATTTAAGAAGCCCTAGTTTCTCCACATTCGTCTTCAAGCTAAACAAGTTTAAATTTCCAATTCCCACCTAAATATTATTTGAAATATTGGCTAAATGGATGTTTATATCGAGTTTGAGCTATTGTCTTCTTAGATATTTGATTTTGCTTATTGTTTCATTTATTTACAAATTAAATCCGTCATTTGTGAGCTTGTTTTAAGTTTTTTACGTGTCGTTTATAGCCGTTGGTGCTATTTTTAATTGTGGATCAGAAAGATATCTTTAGATCTAGTTAGTTCAGAGCGGTTAAATTTGTCCCAACTTTATAAAAATTTTTTGCTAGATATATTTTTGTGAATCCCGATCCAATTTTTCAACACCATCTAGCTTCATTTTTCTGCTTAGATATTTAATTTTCTGAATTTTTGATTTTGCGAAGCACGATCCAATCTGTAAGTTCCATCTGGCTTCACTTAGTCAATATTTATCGACCTTTTTTATTCTCTATAAGGTTCTATTGACTGAAAATATTGAGGCAATCATTTTTCTCTAGCTATCATTGCATTGTCATTCATTTAATTTAAACCTTTCATTGTTGTGAATGTTGAGCCAATCAGAAGGCTCCATATATCTGTGTTTTCTTTCATATTATTTATTTGATTGTTGGTTCTGAAATGTGAGCTAATAAGGGTTTTCCACATTTCTTCGCATCTTCAGACTTGGGTTATCTTTCTTCTGTCATTTACAAAATTTGATCCAATAAGAAAGCTCCAAGTCTCTTAATATTTTGCATTGTCAATCCTTTGTTATATTTATCTGTATTTGTGAAATTTGAGCCAATAGGATTGCTCCAAGTAGCTCCAAATTTCATGATGTTAGTCTTTTGATATCTTACTTATGACATATGTGAATTTTGAGCCAATAGAATTGCTCCAAGTAACTTCACATTCTTCATTTGTCAATATTTTTTATTATGGCAGTGGTTGATCGATTATAATTAACCATTTTTCACATTTTTCAGTTTTGTGAAAAGAAATCCATTAAGAAGGATCCAAGTGTGTTAAGTTTTTCCTTAGTCTTTTTGGCATAACAACGAAGTGTGAACCAGTATAAATTTGACACATATTTTAATTTTTTGTTGTGTCAGTCTTCACAACTATCAAACTCTATCTTTCCTGGTGTTAGTCTTTACTTTGGCCTAACCACTAAGAATGTGACACCTATCTTTTGATTTCAGACCCAAAATTTATTTTAAATATTAGTTTATTCTGGGGAATTTAAGCCCGCCCAAGGCAATCTATTTAAAGTTTGGCAGAAATCCACGAAGTTTCTATTCTTTAGCAGTTAGATTTTTGAAAAGTGGTTTTGTTTAACTTAGTCTTTGGTTCCACATTTTGTGTGTAGTTTGTCAGAGTACGAAGAGGTGAACTAATTAATTAATGACACATGTTTATGGTTTGTTGTTTCAATTACTTTTCTTTTGTCTTAGTTGTTACACTATGAAGTGAAATATAATTAAAAGTCAGCACGTGTCTGTTGTCATAAGTTTTAAATTTTTTGTTTGTTTTCACATTTTTATTACCTTGTTACAAACTTGAAAGAGATTTTTTTTATTTTTTAAAGCTTTATGTCCACCCGAGGATCTATTTTAAAGCCAAAATGTGCTTCTCTTGGTATTTTTGATCTATGTCACGTGTCTCCCCCTATTTGGTTGTGTTTTTTTAACTTGTATTTATCTATTACGTAGCTCACTTTTGAGCTCACCCCATCGAGTTGCTAAATAAAACTTTGTCAAGCTATGTTATGGTCTTAATCTATTAATTAATTAGTTAATCTTAATCCCTTAATCCCTTATTTAATTATCCTATTAAATTTGATCAAATCAAGTGATTTTTTGATCAATTTTTAAATATTTACTTTCATTTAGCTATTAAAAAGATCTATAGCTTGTTCTTTTCCTCTAGTTTGTCTTCATTCATTCATTTTTAGCTGGATATGTCTTTATAACCGTCTAAGCATTAAAAATTTCTACTTATGCTATTTTTTCAATGGATAATTCTAATGTTTTGAATGGAACCAATTATAGCATCTAGAGAGTGCATTTAAAAGCTTGTTTTATTGCTAGAAAGCTCTAGGATCTTGTGACTGGTATAGAAAATGTCCTAGTGGGAGACAAGATACCCCTAAAAATATTAGCTCCTTCTCTCAGATATCTCAGGAGGCTCTGTCCATCCTTTTACAAAGCATAAATGATGAATTCTTAATACATATAGGTCATTTGGACTCACTTGTAGATACTTGGAAACAATTAGAAACTATGAATGAAGGTAGTAAATTGTCTAAAATAATTAAGCTAGCTTTAGAGCTATTCGCAATTCCTATGAAGGGGGATGAGAAAATAGTAAACTATTTAGCCAAAATAAAGAACATTAAAGCTCAACTAGATGGTTACAACTAGGAATTATTTCAAGAAAATCTTTTGTACTTTATAATTTAGATGAACATTCATGAAAATTTTAGAAAATACATCTCAATTCTTAATTCTAAGTATCAAAATGAGAATACTCTTCCTGATTTAGACACTTTATCTTCCTGGTTGATTGAAGAAGAGAGAGTCATTGAGAATTTTAATTCAATATAGAATTTTTCTCAAGCCTTGTTCTCTCATAATCATAAGGCAGCTAAAACACAAGTTCAATAGCAATCCTAATCAGAACTCTAGCATCAGATCTAGATTTAAAGAAAATCCTAAGCCTAATTCTTCTAAAAATAGTTAGAATTTCAAAATCAAGTTTAATGGAACTTGCAAAAAATGTGAAAAATTTGGGCATAAAGAATATTATTATACAGTAAACAATAAAAAGTCAGTCAAGAATGCTAAAACTAGTAAATTTAAAAATCAAAATCAAAATCATAAGCAAAATCATGCAAATAAAGTTGAGCAGTCCATATCCTTGTATATTTCCCTTTCAGCTTCAAACGAAAATGAATGGATTATTGATAGTGGTTCGTCTAGGCACATGACTTGTACTCCTAGTATCCTCTCAGATGTAGTTAAAAGTGAATAAAACATCTATCTAGGAGACAATTCTATCATTAGATCTTAAGATTGTACAATTAGAAATGTCATGTATGTTCCTCAACTAAATTTTTTTCTTTTCTTTCTCTCAACTAACTAAGGAAAATTGCAAATTTTCCTTGCTACAAGATAAGTGGTATGTGAAAGATAAGTTCAGTAATATTATTGCTTCTGGTATTTAAAAAAAATGGTTTGTATATCTTTGATGGTTTTGTGTCTTAATCCTAATTTTCTTCCTCTTCTAGAAATGATATTCAACTTTGACATGAAAGATTAGTTCATGTAAATTTTAAAATATTATATGAAATGTCTAGAATAAATCTTGTTGTTGGTCTTCCTAAATTAAAATATGATCATGATACTTGTGAAAGTTGCTTATGTGGTAAGCAACATGCTCAACTATTTCATAAGCATCATGATCCAAATTCTTCTTAGTGATTAGAACTAATTCATAGTGGTGTGATATGTCCACTCGAGTTTCCTTCTTTTAGTGGAGCTTTGTATGTTATTTTATTTATTGATGACTTCTCTACAATGTCTTGGTCTTATTTTATTAAGAATTTTGATTTCATGTCTAAGTTTTAGGAATTTAGGATTGATAATAGAGGTGAATATATCCACAAATATTTTGATAAGTTCTTTGTGTCATATGGGATTAAAATATAGTTGACTACTCCCTATTTCCCTCAACAAAATGGAATTGCAGAAAGAAAGAATATGGTTGTCTTAGAAATGTCTAGAACTATGATTCATGCTTCTAATGTGCCTAAGTTTCTATGGGCTGAAGCCATAAATATTGTTTTCTATATTCTTAATAGAGTTCCTACAAAATCCCTTCATCAAACTACTCCTCATGAAGTATGGACAAATAAAAAGCTAGATATGTCCCACCTAAAGACACTCAATAGTCCTGCCTCTATCTTCATTCCAAAAGTTAAAAGGAATAAGCTTGATCGAACATTTTTCTCTTGTATTTTTGTTGGATATGGTTGTTAAACTAAAGGATTAATAGTTTATTATCCCTTCAATCATGACATTATTGAAAATAGAAATGTTCAAGTCTTAGATAAGACATTATGTGATGCTTCTCGTGAACCCTCCTCTGTTACTCTTGAGATAGAACCTGATAATATTTATCCTAACATTATGGAAACAAATGTTAAAGGAGCTAATTATCCTAATCTAGATATGATGTAGATTGAGGGGGAGTCATCTCAAAATTTCTTTCATTACAAGGTTCCTAAATGGGTTCAAAGTATTGTTCAAGACTCTCATCTGCCTAATCTTAGAAAATTAACTCTTAGTCATCATACTTATAATGACTTGATGACCCTCTATGAGGTTGAGCCACAATATTTTAAAGAATCCTGTCAAGATGATAGATGGATTCAAGCTAGGAAATATGAATACAATTCTTTAATCAAGAGTAATACTTGGGAACTAGTCCCTCATCCTTCTAAGAGAAGCATTGTAGGATCTAGGTGGTTATACAAGATCAAATAAAACTATGTAGGAGAAATTGACAAGTTCAAGGAAAGATTGGTAGTTCGTGGTTTCACTCAGAAACCTGGTCTTGACTATGTTGATAATTTTTATATTGTAGAAAAAATGAGCACTGCTAGAATTCACCAAATGGATGTTAAAAATGACTTTTTTAATGGTGAATTAAAATAAGAAATCTATATGAGACAACCTAAAGGTTTTGAAGAACCTGGTAAAGAACTTTATGTTTATAATATGAAAAAATTCTTTGTATGGTCTTAAGCAAGCTCCTAGAGCTTGGTATGCTAAAATCAACAGTTTCTTTCAATATCTTAGATTTTCTAATTGTTGTTCTGATAATGATTTATTTTTTAAGTTTTAAAATAATTATATTATGGATCAATGATAAGTAATTTGATAATAATTTTTTTTGAAAGGCTCAAATCCCACTTCCATCTGCCAAGCTGTCTCACATCAGCAATTTGCGGATGATACTATCCTCCTTCTATTGGCTTCCATCATAGAATCCAAGGCTACCAAGGCTATTCTGCAGCTTTACGAGTCTGCTTCTGGGCAAGTGATTAATTATGATAAAAGATCCATTTTTTTCTTCAACACTCCTAAAGATAGACAACTTAAAATTGCTAAAATTCTGGGCTGTAAAATAAGTGTGCTTCCAGCCACTTACTTGGGCCTTCCTCTCGGCACTAAAAAAGTCTCTGGCAAGGTGTGGGATGATTTATTGGAGATATTTCAAAAAAAAAAATGGCTGGTTGGAAAGGAGCCATTTTATCTAGTGCTGGTAAGTGCCTGCTCATAAAAAGTACTCTTCAAAATCTGCCTATTTATGTCATGTCGCTCTACAAGATCCCCTCTTCCTTCAGAGGAAAGATTGAGAGGATTCAGAAAAAATTCTTATGGTAGGGCATGGAAGAGAAGTTTAAATTTCACTTAGTTTCTTGGGATAAGGTTTGTACCCCGAAGTCTATGGGAGAATTGGGTATAAAAGACATCGAGAAAATGAATGAGGCTCTCATTGCGAAAATGGGCTGGAGAATGCTTTCAGAGAAACAACCCTAGATAGATTTAATCAAAGTTAAATACCTAAATCAACAAATTGTCTACTCTTTCCTGCAAGATGAGCACCTCCCCTATGGTTCCATTTTTTGGAACAATTTGGTTAAGAGCAGAAATTTCATAAAGCAGGGCAGTAAATGGAAAGTGGGTGATGGTTGGGATATAAATTTCTCGGAGGATAACTAGTTTAATGGCAATCTTATGGACAAATTTGGGAAAGTTAAGGATAGTCTTGTAAGCAAGTATGGCAGTAAAATCAAGGATTATATTGAGGGAAATGGCAACAACAAGAAATGGAAAAAACTTTCTGTTGAGAGAGATGATCTAATATAGATTACTTCCTCCCTTCAAGATCAGCTAGATCTTATCCCCTTAAGTCAGCTAGATACCAAGGATGAGCTGATTTAGAATAATTCCATTGATGGGGACTACTCAGCCAAAATTGGATACAATGCTTTCTTCCATAGTACTCAAATAGAGTTCAACTGGAACAGGATTTGGATGGCTGAATTAACTCCTAAAATAAATTTCTTCCTTTGGCTGGCTATTAGAGGCAGGATTCTTACCATTGACAACCTGATGAGAAGAGGCTTTATAATGCCTAATAGATGTCATCTTTGTAAAAAATACTCTGAGGATATCAGTCATCTATTTATTCATTGTGAATATGCTACTAGAATATGGAGTTTTGCCCTCTCCAAATTTGAAGCTCTCTGGGTGGTGCCGAAGGATTTAAATCAACTATTGACTCAATGGAACCCACCCTATAGGCATTGTGTTGTTAGAAGGATCTGGAAGCTGGTTATCCCTCATATTATTTGGAGGATATGGAAAGATAGAAATGATATTGTCTTTAGAAATAAGAAACAAAACTACAAGCTCAGTACTGATAAAATTTCTAATGATATCAAAGAGAATATTGCTAGATTTAAACCCCCCAAGAATAAGAGCTATCCAGAAAATGAAGAGCATATCTTATCTAACTGAAAAATTGGAGCTATCAATAGCCGTAACAATTCCGGCAGTAGTATTGATAGATCTTTGATTAAATGGCATCCTCCTGATTTTAACTAGTATAAGTTGAACTTTGATGGGGCCTCTAAGGGTAACCCTCGGATTACGGCAGGGGGGAGTGATCCGGGATCATAAAGGTAGTCTGATTGCTGCGTATGCTAGGAAAATGGGTGTTCAAACAAATCATTTTTCTGAAGCATTATCTGCTGTATGGGGCCTGAGAATTACCTAGACTCATAATATCCAAAACCTCATTCTTGAAGGGGACTCCTTGAATATCATTAACCATCTTAAAAAGTGCTCACCTCCAAGTTAGAACATCAAAGATTTTATCTTAGAATCCATTAGTATATGCCAAATCTTCAATAACATTAGGATCATGAATACTTATCGGGAGGGTAATAAATTGGCAGATGCATTGGCTAATTATGGCATTAATGTTAACCATATTTTTTGGGATAATAATAGCATTCCTAAACAGCTTCAAAGCAACATTCAAGCGGATATCTATACACATGCAAATTCTTGAGTTGGGATATGATTATTGGGAGTGGGTTAATAAAACGCCCACATGTGTTGTCTTTAAAACTAAGCTTTTGCAAATCTTGTCGAACAATCAAGATAGTATGAAGTATATGGATAAGTTCAAGTGGAGTAATATAGAAAAGAAAGGCACGCATGCGGGCAACATTATGCTCTATACAATCTGGTTATATGGCTCCACAGATCCCAAAAACAATAATGATGTCAATGATGATAGGGAGTGGGTTAGAAAAAGGGCTGTAGTTCCCACAAGCAAGCTTCCACAGGTCTAGATCAGCAGTCACACGGCTATTCGTGGGAAATGCAACGGCTATTCTACTAAGTATTTTCACTGCGTGGATTGTAATAGTGGTAGGCAGACTGGCATTAGAGCTATCAAGGATTCTAATATTTGTTACAAGTAGTTAAGCACAGTGACAATGGGGGCCCCCCTTGCCAGATTGAGCCCAGTGTGGATCCAGATTGGAAGGATAATGTAGAGCTTTGGAGTATACTCAGCCAGGGAGGCATTACCAACTTTATGGAGAAGGTTCAAGGCCACGATCAAAGAATTTCTATGTGTTTTGCAAAGGATTGGAAGTATGAAACAGTGGATTATGGGGGGCAGAATATTTCGGTCAATGAGGAGTTAATTGCTGAGGTGACTGGCCTGGGCATGGAGGGATACCATTTTTTTAATAAAAGGGTCGACAGAGAAACTGAGGAGAGGAGATTCATAGAGGGATCAGAGAAGTTGATCTTTGTCATGGCAGGCCTACTAGTAAACTCGATCCCTTTGCCTTATGATGAGGTAACCCAGATGATGGTGTGCTTCATTTCTTTGGAAGGAAGGTTCGTAATAGTGCCTACTAAGCATCTTGTCTTCCTCAACCATTTTCGTAGTAATTGCGTGGTATGTTTCCCCCATTATTTTCTTAACTCTCTGGAGCGCTTCATTTTGGAGTTTCAAAAACATGCCCGTGTGGTTCCTTTACACTAGGGGCTTATTTTCTTGCTGCATAAGCTTTGTCTCCTCCAGTCTCCTGGTCTTCCTTCCTCCCCTGGCTCTTTTCCCCCTCTGCCCGGTTCAGTGGCCGCTAGCCCCATTTCTCCAGATCCTTTCCCCGCCATTACTGTTATTACCCCTCTGCCGATCTTCTAGGCTCCATCTTTCATTCCCACCACCGCTGCTCCCACCCCCTTCACTTCCACTTCGACCATGCCTGTTACCAGGTCTTCTAGGAGACTGAACCTTGATACCCCTGCTATGGAGAAGGGTCCTCAAGAACTTGAAATTTCCCACAATCTCTTGCATATCAGCAGTGCTAATTCTCAGGATGCACATATGGAGAGCTCTGCAAAAAGGCTGGAAGCCTTAGAAGCTGACATGAAGCTGTTGAAGGAGGAGGTTAAAAACTTGGTAAAACAGAAAGGCAAGAGGAAGAAGGAGGAGGAGGGGGCTATGGATAATAGCCAGATGGAAGATATATATAAGAAACTGAACTCTTTAGACTCCCATTTAGGGAAGGCCAAAACTCGCCATGACTATAGTATGGCCATTTTTAGTGCAATTGCAGAGTTCATTAAACAACATGTCTGCATTGTTTCCAATCTCAGCGGGGTTACGGAATCACTTTGGGGCACTGATAAGGAAAGTAAAAGGACCATTGAGCAGCTGGATATAACTGACTCTGCCCACATGACGACTTTGGGGATGTTCAAATCTTGGCAGAATATCAAATCCAACATTGACAAAGCTGCCAAGAAGTAATTGTGGGTGCTTCTGTTGCTTTTCTTTGTAAATATTGTTTTTTTTTGCTGTCCTTTAGCTGCTTTTCTGCTATGTTTGTACTGGTTTTGTTTTGTTGGGGTAGCTACTCTCTGGCTACATTGGACTTCATTGTCATATTTGGATTTTGATCCTTTTTTTTCTGGTTCTCATTGTTATTCTTGCTTTTAGGCCCTCTTTTGTTCTCAAGGGTATAGTCCCTTTCAAAAAACTATTTGCCAATAATAAAAATAAATAAATCATATTACCATTATTTTTTATATGTAGATGATATTTTGATTACCAGTAATGATAAAAATTTAATTTCTAAGATCAAAGAAAAGTTAAAACAATGTTTTAAATGACTTATTTAGGTTTATTAAATCCCTTCCTTAGCATGGTTATATTTAGAGATCACAATTCTATTGTTGCATATCAATCTCAATATGTCGTGAATTTTCTTAGAATATTTAACATGATTGATTGTAATCATATTTCCATTCATATGAAATTTGGTGTTAAATTAGATCCTAAACCAACTTGTGTTATATTTGATCCTACTCTATATAGACAGCTAGTTGGTAGTCTAATTTATTTGACTATTATTAGACCTAATATCTCTTATGCAATAGGATTATTTTCAATATTTATGCAAGAACCTTATAAGGATCATTCGAAAATGGAAAAAATAATTTTGAAATATATTAAAGGAACAGTTAATTATTGTCTGTTTTATTCTTCTTGTAATGATTCACAATTATTTAGCTATTGTGATTATAATCATGTTGGTGATGCTACAGATAGAAATTCTACTTCTGGATCTGTTTTCAAGTTTGGTGCAGGTTCCATTACTTGGAGTAACAAGAAGCAACCAACAGTGTTTATATCTTCTACTAAAGTAGAGTATATAAGTGTTATGGAAGCTGCAAAGGAATCTATGTGGTTGAAAATACCATTGGATGAACTACACATGGATATCAAAGGAAGCACTACTTATCTATGTGACATCCAAAGTTGTATTTCTCTTTCTAAGAATCCAGTTCAAAATGAAAGGAAAAATCCTATTGAACTTCATATGCACTTTATTAGAGAGAAATTCTTCAATGATGATATTGATCTCAAGTATTTTTCGACTGAAGACCAAGTTGGAAGATACCTTCACAAAGCCACTGTGTTATGTCAAGTTCTACAAATTTTGTGCCTTATTATGCATTTCAGAGTTTCCCTTGAAGGGGATTGTGCATGATAATTCCACCTCTCAATGGCATATTGAAAACTTCCAATACTTCCTCCATTTTGTAAAAAGTAAATGTGTCACTTTATGTGAGGTTACTTGTAAATCCCAACAAAGAATTAGTTATGGGAAGGCCTTTTTTATAAAAGGATCCATAATCTGATATAAGTCTTCATATATAAACCAATGGTCATAAGAATTATGTATGGGAAGATTTGTATGATTTCCCTTGTTTGCATGCTAGCTAGAGTCATTGTCGTTTATTCTTGGATCTGTAACCTTTTATAGAAAAAGGTAAACTTGGTATGTCTTGTTCTTTTTCTTCCCACTTAACATTAAGGGAGAGTTCTGTGGTGATAATGTCAAGTGTGTTATCTACACTTCAGTACCCCCCCAATATTATATTAAAGTTTGTTCATCAAACTTTATTATGAAGATCTTCCACATTTAAGAGTGAAGTAGCTTCACTAATTCACCTACCCTATTGATTAGAGCGATCCCTCTCAGGATTGGCTATGAGAAATGAATAAATTAGTACCATATTGATATCTAGATATATATATCATACTGGAACATCATTTTATGATCATTACATTGAACGAACATGAGAAATATATCTGTAATTATTTTGTAAGAGACTAAGGAGTGAAGTGGAAGTGTTAGGTAAAAGTTGTATCAGAAATTCTTAATAATAGACAATGCTTTATTCAGTGGGGTTTTTACCTTCAGGTTTTCTCTACTTAAATATGGTGTTAGTATATGTATGCTCTATGTTTATTTTCTTTCATCGCTTACTCATTAAGTTGTGTAATTTGTTATTTATTTAAGATAATTATGTGTCTTATGTAACTACATATCATAAACTATAGTCTTTAGATATTTTAATGTTGGAACTGTAATTTGTCAATTATATTTCCCCTAGTAAATCTTAAATCATCCACTCATATCTACAAGAAAAAAAGGAACATTATCAAAGTCCAATAAAGATAGGGAAAAGGTTCAAGTGCAATCAAATAGTTGTAAGGTCATGTTTATCAATTTAGTTTCATGCATTATAGTTATAACATGCTAGGTGAGAATGACATATGGTTTGATACCTATTTAGAGTAGTGGTGATATCGACGATGCGTAGGGGTGCTGAAAAAGAAACTAATGTTAAGTTTAGATTGTAGCTATGATGAATAGTTAGATAAGAGTAGATAAGATATATAGAGAGTAGAGGAACTCTATGGATCGATCTATTATATATGCGATACGATTGATTCCCCATAGAAATATACATCTACATATACTTTCTTGTGGGTCTAAAGTGACCTAACCCCATGCCCTTTGTAAGATATGGGATATGGGAGACGAGGAAGGATGAGAAATTTATGGATCTAATGAATATATATGGCTTACAGACACGAGGTTAAATAGAGAATCATACATTGTCAAAGGCCCATATTGCAAATAGGAGTAGATTAGGAAACAATGCACAAACCTAGAAAGTTTCAAGAGCTAAAAGTGTAAAGGGACATGGGTGTACAGAAAGGGAACCAATCAAATTTTCAGACACATTTTCATAGACTAATCCTTTTCATATCATTTCCAACTTTTTCCATTCATCAGACCAACCCAGATCAGCACACAGTCTAAAATATTAGCTAATTCACTCTCCATACCCTATTACTAGTACTTTGTTTCATTTTCCCTCATTATTCATCTTTGTTCTATGATTATTATTGATATTTCTACAATTAGATTTATAAAATAATTTATTAGGATAATCTAGAATCAATTACTACCCCTATAAATTTTAACCCTTTAGGTTAAATAAAAATGATATGGATTTGCAACAACATTGTGGAGACTCAAAGGATCTTATAAGTGCTTTATACATGAGAACAGGAATGCAAGATGAATAATAACAATATCATACTATTCTATGGACCTAATTTGTCCAGTTCTATTGTAGAGTATGATGAAACTCTACAAATTATAATGGTCATTGATGGTCTAGATATATGCTTCATTTTATAGGTTTATGGTTCACATTAATATGAAACTTGTTGTAATGAAATACTACAAGTAGAAAACCCTAGACACAAAAAAAATCATCCAACCATTAATTAAGAAAGGATAAATATCTATTTGGTGAGCTTGGACTTACCCTAGAGGTCAAACCCTATTTAATTGATTGAAACACTTTGCTAAATCTCGTTGAGTGGGAGCAAGACTCATGTGATTCTCCTAGTGTAGGTGAAAGTGTTAATGAAAGTATAAGCCAACCCCCTAAAGTTACCTTGTATCTTTTGACACAAAATAGTAGGTGTAGCTATAGATAAAACCAAAATGTACCCTTAGTGATTGTGTATTTAGTTCTAGTATATGCAAATCTAGAAGGGAAACTATCTTTTATGATCTTTGATATGTTGGACAATGTGTAAACTTGGCTTAACCGTGATTATGGTGTGGCTTGTGGAGAGGGATTAGCTAGATCTCTTTCACCTAGTTGAGTGCTTCATAAATGATGCATATGTTTCTCCTAAGGATGTTCTACTATTGTAGGTGGATAGAGGAGAGCTTGAAATTTACTTTGGAATTGTATTTATGAGAGTGTCTCTTCAAAGTTTATAAGTGAGTTCAAATTGTGAATTATATTTACTTATATAAGTGGTTCATGACTACTAAATCTTGGTAAAGTCTAACCTAGGGGATAGGAAATGATCCCAAAGAAAATATATAAAATTAAGAAAATATCCATTATATGTGAAAAGAAAAAGTTGTATGGGGTAATCCAAGGCCATAGACTATAGACTTAGTTTCACAGTCGTATAATGGTTTGGTACGAAGTAGTTTACATGAGATTAATATAGAATTTCAAGTGAGAGACCTAGGATTTGTGCTTTGATTTACATTACTGGGATTGGATTAAATTGAATGATTCAGTATAATACATAATAGAGTAAATTCATGCTAATGATCTAAATAAGGATATACGAACACCTAGAGCTTAAGATGCATGCACTAGTCATAAGTTATACGGTAAGGATGAATGTCAAAGTTTTCATCGCCAAATGATAAATTTTCAAATTTACGTGTCTACTTTTTCCTCCCCATTTAAGTGTGAAATTGGAAAATATCATGCTTAAAGGAAAATTTATCTTAGTGTGGAAACACACTTTGTATTTCATTCACATGTCATGTAGAGCCCTTACATTGGTGTTGGTATGTTGCATGATGAAACCTACTAATAAAAAGTGTAGTCAATGTCCATAGAAATATAATTCAACTTTAACTCAATCTAGAAAAAATGTATTTGTAAATTAAACATTTATAATTTATAACTAGTAAGAAAGTGAAAGAATGAGAAAAATCATAAAAGGAACTACACCTACTAGCTCTACTGAAGGATAAGTTTTTTGAATGTCATATGCTTGGATATTTTCTCAAGTTTGTTAGATGTTTCTAAAAGTATTAGGGGTGATCAACCCCCTAATGGTGCCAAGGATATGTCAAGAGCCATGCATGAGAGGCAGTCAAGTGTCACTGAATATCAACACCCAAATAATTGTTCCCAAGGGACATAATACCCCAAGAACCCAAAATATATAGATCATGTTGTCATAGAGATTTCTAGTTGCTCCTCTTTCTTCTAACAAGAAATATGAGATCAATTATGTTTCTATAAGGATTTCTAGTCACTCCTAACTTTCTTGTACAATCCCATGTTGACCATGGACCACACCACTACCAGACAGATCTAGCCCCAGAGTGCTAAATTAATACCAAGTTGAAAAGGGAATGGATGGATCCATAGGGCCTAACTAGGTATTTTCAAAATGTGAGTATCAAACTTCGCATACTGTGAATGTCAATTAAAGGAGAAAAAGGAAGATGACCATGCCCCCATACCTCCTAAGTGTAAATTTTTTGTAAAATATGCGTAGCACTCAAAGAGAAATTGAATGTCTCTCACAACCCATCTCCAAGTGTAATTAATATATTTTTGATCGAGCCAAGATAAGGAAATATTGAATCTATACAAAAATCCCTAAAACTAATATGCAACTTTATAAGAATTTTTTTTTTGAATTTTTTTCCTAGAAAAAACCATCACATTCTTCACCATAGCATAGTGTAGTTTTGTTTCTACTATATGTATTTGTCCCCATGTGCACCTTATTCATGTTCTCTATTTTTTCCTATTTAATTGTATCTGTATCATGTTCTAATCTAGTTTTGATTCCATAATCATGTTTGTAAATTTATAAAAAATCCACTAAATGCATGTATTTTGAGGCAAGTGATATATACAAGTATAATGTTTAGCTCCAAATAAATGATGTGTATCCATGTCGAATTTGATTTGATATTGTATATTGGGTAATATGGAGGGTAGTGGTCACCATGAGGTCATGTATTTTCAAATAAAATTTTTGCGTATGGTAGATACCATCACTCACAAGTCAAGGGATACATGCAACAAATAATAGTAGTAATCAAGCAAGTCAAGAGGAAACTAAACATATAAGTAAATAGTATACAAGTAATGATTTATGAAGTAACACAAACATATAGCAATAATATAGTACATGAGTGAAATTATATAATTATTAAAGAAATCAAGAAGACATAGGAAAGTATAGATGAAAAAAAGCATACAAGTAGACAATAAATGGTACATGGATTAGTCACACAAGAGGCTAATAAGATTAAAACATGGGACATAAGAGTGTCAGACACAAGAAATAATGAAAAAAGAGGCTCTAATAGAAGAAAATAGTTGACATAATAGTGTGACACACATAGAAAAGGCACCCAATATATATAAAAGGGTCAACACATGTGTAATTAAACAAGCAAGACAATCAAGTTAGTACAACATCCAATAAAAATAAAGTGGTCAAACTAGTGATAAGAAAGTGAACATAGATCTAGATAATAAAGAGTTTCAAAATACACATGGATTATCCATATTATTCTAAAATTATAGCATCCAAAGAGTGAAAGTAGTCAGAAATAATGAGGAATGTGACAAGTAACTATATTTAAACAATGTCAATTACAAAGGTGTAGAAAATGTTCCCAAAAGAACTTTGTCAACTGTAAATGTTCTAGGTCGACACCATCATTATGAATATCTATTTGTATGTTTTTATTCAATATCAACAAACCTCATGAACATATTATGTAGATATTATATAAAATAATGATATCAATCAAAGTAATGTGATATATAACATGTATAAATTGAAATTCTAGCATATCTAGTCGTATGTCAGATCCTTATTTTTAATGTTGTAAATATTTGAATGTTTTTGTAATTCTAGGAAATATATTATGTGTAAGAAAAAAAAATAAAAATCTAACCTATGAGATACTTAAGATGGATAGGAATGAAAAACTAAAGTGTAAGATACTTCACTGTCAAATTCACATTGTGCACCTTAGGAATAGGGTATATACACATGAGTTATAGATGGAAGAAAAATTGGATTGTATTAGTTGTAAGAAAAGGTAATGATATTATGTTCTCAAAATCATGATCAAGGTTTAATTATATCAATATGAAAAATATTAGGAGGGGTACAATTTTACACTCAAGAAAGAGTTCAATTATGGTAAGTAGTTGCACTTATAATATCAGGAAGAAGTAAAAAACATGAAAATATGATGGCTTCCCAAAATTGAAGGTAAGGATATATGCTTGAATATAATCATTCTAGGTATATTCATATCCTTATGGAAAGAAAATAGCTTAACCAACCATCCTTTTACAATCTTCATTAATGCATGAAATGGACACATGGTATTTTCTTATTTGTTTGAAAATGGTATGTTGTTTATTTTGCATTGGGATTTCTTTATCTTTCAAAGTATGACTCATAGTGGAAGAATAATTTGTAGAACCAAACTTATGTTGAGATTTTGGAGCTTAATTGCTTCACAAATAGCATGTTTTACAACTTTCAGGTTTACATAGTAACCGGCATCAATCAACTGACCGGTGTTGGTCAGCTACTAGGAACCGACATCGGTTGGAGTAACCGACGTTAGTATCCTATGCGTGAATTTTTTTTATTTAAGTCAAGGTATTATATCTAATATTTTATTAAAAGGTGATATAATGGTTGTAATTGTATTGCTAAAGTTCCCTAATTTTGTATTTGCTTATATAAGATAGAAAGCTAGGGTTAGAACATGAGATGTATCATAATTGTAAGAAGGAATACTTGGTGAGAGAAAAGATAATCCAGTGAGAAAAAATTATTGTACATTTGTGTGAGGTGTGGAAGAATGCAAATATTCATTGTACCTCCTCTATAAAGTAAATACTAATAGATTGGTTATTTCTTGGTGGACGTAGCCCACATTGGGTGAATCATGTTAAATCTTGTGTATTATTTCTTCTGGTTATTTCCATATGTATTACTTGTATGCTTAGATATGAATATTTATCTATACAACTGGTGTGATTAACCCCAACAACTCGTATCATAGCTATTTTGTGTGATGGTTTTGTGTGTTGACATATTTACTCATAGAGGGATTTATGATTGAGTGGGAGCTACAACAATGGCAGAAGATGGAAAATACATAGTTGATAAATTTGACGGCCATAATTATCAATTATGGAAGATGCATGATGAAGATTATCTGTATACGAAATATCTATACTTACTGTTGGATGAGAAGGAAAGACCTACAAAGATGACTGATGAAGAAAGGAAAATTCTTGACAGAAAGGCTATGAGATCTATAAGATTTAGCCTAGTAGCATCTTTGGCTTCTAATATTACCGAAGAAGCAACCATGATAGATTTGATTAAATATTTAGATAATTTATATGAAAAACCAAGTGATTCCAATAAAGTTTATTTGATGAAGAAATTATTTAATTCTAAAATGCAAGAAGGTGGATCTGTATCAAACCATTTAAATGATTTCCGGTCTATTGTAAATCAATTAAAATCAGTTAGTATTCCATTTGAGAATGAAGTGAAAGAAATTCGATTATTATGCTCTTTGCTAGATAGTTGGGATAACTTGGTTATGGTTGTTATTAATACATCGTCTACTACTAATATTTTGAAGTTTGATGATGTCGTTAGTATAATCTTGAATGAAGAAATACATAGGAAAAGTATAGGAGAGTTATCATATGGAAATGATTTAAATGTAGAAAGTAGTGGTAGGAAGAATGAGAGATCCAAGAGAAAGAATAATGGGAAAGAAAATTCTAATAATGGTAGATTTAAATCCAGAGGTTGAGGAATAACCTGCTGGAATTTTGGAAAGAAAGGACATGAAAAGAAGGATTGTTGTATCAATGAAAACACAGAGAATGTACTAGAGAAAGGTAAATAGGCAAATTTTGCATCTACAGAGGTAATATAATATGTCCTTATTCTCTCCTTAGATAATAAAATAGAATCATGGGTTTTAGATTCAGGATCTTCTTTCCATGCTACCCCTAATAAGGGTTATTTCAAAAATTATGTCTAGGGTAATTTTGGGCATGTTTATTTACGAGATGATGAACCATGCATTATTAATGGTAAATGGAAAGTTAATCTTAAATTGTAGAATGGAAATACATGGATATTGAAAGATGTGAGGTATGTGCTAAGCCTCAAGAGAAATCTTATTTCTGTAGGATAGTTAGGGGAATTTGGTTACATGGTTACATTCACATCTGACTCTTGTAAAGTTACCAAGGGATATCTTGTTGTAGCAAGAGGCAAGAAGGTAGGAATATTGTATTTTTCTACCTGTATTACTGATTCCTTTTCTGTGTTATCTACTTTAGATTTAGATACAAGCATGTGACATAATCAACTAGGCTATATGAGTAAAAAAGGAATGAAGATCCTAGAGGAAATGGATAAGTTATCACCTTTGAAAGATGTAGATCTTGATTTCTATGAGCATTTTATATTTGGAAATCAAAAGAGAGTGATATTTCTCAAAGTTGGGGAAAAAAAGGAGCAAAAATTGGAGCTTATGTGCTCAGATGTGTTAGGACCATCTTAGGTAGCTTCTTATGGAGGATCCCAATACTATATAAATTTCATTGATGATTTCAAAAGAAAGGTACATGTTTATTGTATAAAACATAAATATGATTTTTTTGAGAATTTTTAAATATGGAAATCCATTGTGGAAAATAAATCAAATTTAAAATTAAAATGCCTTAGATATGACAATAGTGGTGAGTACTACAACAAGGTTTTCAATTATTATTGTTCAGTGAATGGAATACATAGCGAAAGAACAGTTCCTGGAACACCATGGGAGAATGGTGTTGTAGAAAGAATGAACAGGACAATCAAGGAACATGCAAGAAGCATCAGGATACATGCTGGATTGCCCTTACATTTTTGGGAAAAAGTAGTAGACATGGCAGTGTATTTAATCAACCATGGAAATTCAAGTGCACTAGATGGTGGAATACCAGAAGAATCTTAGACTAGAAAAGAGGTAGATATTTCTTTTCTTAGAGTATTTGGTTCATAATCTTTTGTGCATGTTGATTTTGGATTCCATTTTTGGGATTTAGAATATTCTAATATTGCTAGGAGTCGTGACATTAAATAGAATGAAAAAAGAATGTACATGGATCAAATTTTGATACCCAAATATGAACCGGTAGAAGCATTTGTGTAAGAAAATGCATTCTTGGATTTAAAACAGTCATCTACAAGTACCTGTGTCAGTGAGGGAAACTGATGCCGACAGACACATGACCAGTGTCTACATCCAGAACTGACATCAGCTACAGAAGAGCTAGACCAACATCGGTCACCTAGATCGACGTTAATCACTATCAGAGGTGGATTCTAATGTACATGATGTACAGATTGAGCCTTTGACACCCATATCTCAGTAAGAAGGTCAGAAAGGATAAGTAGAACTCAAGAAAGATTTACACCTTCTTTATTTAATCTATTATTGACTGATAGTGGTGAACCAAAACTTTTAAAACAAGTAATGCAAGATGAGACCCATAAGCAGTGGGAGCATGACATGGATGAGGAGATGGACTCCTCTTAATAGAACCAGAAATGGGATTTGGTCAAGTTTCCAGTAGGTAAAAGAACATTGCAAAATAAATGGGTTTACAGGATCAAGGAAGAAGAGGGTGGACATAGAAGATACAAGGCAAGGCTTGTGGTAAAAGGATTTGAACAGAAAGCATGCATTTACTTTGGTGATATTTATTCTCCTATAGTAAAAATGAATTCCATACATATTGTATTGAGTTGAGCTACTGTAGAAGATTTGGATTTAGAGAAACTTGATGTTAAGATGGATTTCCTTCATGGTGATATGGAGGAAGAGATATATATGTAGTAGTTGTTTGGGTATGAAGTCAAGGATAAGGAGAAACTTGTGTACATGTTGAAAAAGAGCTTGCATGTGCTCAAGAAATACCTAAGGAAATGGTATATGAGGTTTGACAGTTTTATGCATGAGGATGGTTATATGAGATGTGGATCTAACCATTTTGTTTATTTCAAGAAGCTTGAAAAAGGAATCTATATTATTTTGTTACTGTATGTAGATGATATGTTTATCATAGGATCTATTAGGAATTAGAGAAACAAACATGTGGAAATAATTCCTCAAACCACAACAGTAGAAAACTATATCACAGAATTATACTAGCGGAAATATAACAACATAAATAAATAATGCAAAAAAAAATACAAGACAAGATTTAATGTGGTTCACCCAATGTGGGCTACATCCACCAAGAACTTGCTCAGATTTTATTATCAACAAGAGTAAAACAAATCTCATAGTCTTCTCTCAGTTATGAACTCACAACAGAATTCCAAAGATGCTAAACCACATCTAAACCAAAATTAACACCCAAATGCTTAACCTTAATCACTCTTGATCACCTCCTGATCATTAAGATTCAAGACCTCTTGAACACTCAAGATATCTACAAGATACCCTAGCACCTCTATTTATAGGATTACAATCCTTTTAAGAAGTCCTAAAGCTGACCCTAGAAGTTTAAAAGTCGAGACCTTTCAACTTCCCACAGCTGGAAAAAATTGTCACGACATTAACAGCCAATCAACAACATGTTAACAGCGACGACACAGTGATGGCACAACAACGACACAGTAATGTCACAGAAAACAAATAAAGAATTCTCCTGAAGTATCCAAACTTAACCATTCGAGCTCCAGCACTTCAACATTGATTTAAGAAGACCAAAAAATAGGCTCCACACCTAACAGGATCTAGTATGTAGGAAAATTTTGAGCTTGAATAAAATTTACCTCATACATTTGCAATGAAGGATTTAGGAGTTGTCAATAAAATCCTTGGCATGCAAATTCTTAGAGATAGGAAGAACAGGAAATTGTATTTTTCTTAGAAGAATTACATCAATAAGTTATTAGAAAGGTTTAAAATGCATAATTCGAATCTTGTAAGTACACCTATGGCTAGACACTTCAAATTAAGAAAATATCAGTGTCCTACATCACATGATGATATTGATTACATGGCACGATTTCCATATGATTAGGCATTTGGAAGTCTTATGTATGCTTAGATCTAAATATATATGTAAAAATGGTGTGATTAACCCCAAAAACTTATAACAGACCAGACATTGGATAGGCAATGGAAGTTATGAGTAGATTTATGGCCAATCTAGGTAAAGAGTATTGGAAAACATTCCAATGGATACTTAGATATTTGAGAGGGACATCTATCATGTAGTTATGCTATAGAGGGTTATATACTTCTTTATGTGGCTATGTTGATTCAAATATGGTTGGAGATTTGGATGGTAGGAGAAGTGCCACTGGATATGTATTCACAGTATGTGGCAAGACACTAGCTAGATTTTAAGATTGTAGAAGGTTGTGGCCTTGTTTACTATAGAGATAGAATATGTTACAGCTACAGAGGCTAGAAAAGAGATGATATGGATGAGCAGGTTCATGGAAGATTTGGGAAAGGAGCAAGATGATTTCAGATTATATAGTGATAGTCAAAGTGCAATTCATCTGGAAAATAACTCAGTGTTTCATTCAAGAATGAAACATATTAAGTTTAGATATCACTTCATACGGCAGGTGTTGGAGGATGGGTGGTTGAAACTAGAGAAAATTCATAAAAAAGAGAACCTTGAAGATATTATAATGAAGTTGTTTGTAAAGGAGAAGTTGGAGCTATACTCCACTTTTGTTAGTCTCCAAGTTTGAGACATGAAGAGGAAAAAACAAGCCAAGGAAAGGATCTAAGGATGGACTTGTATGGTGTAGTGCAAAAATTTATCTCCAAGTGGGAGCTTGTTGAGATTTTGGATCTTAATTGCTTCACAAATAGCATGTTTTAAAACTTGCAGGTTTACAAAGCAACCGGCATCGGTCAACTGACTGGCGTTTGTCAGCTAGTAGGAACCGATATCGGTTGGGGTAACCGACATCGGTCTCCTGTGCGTTAAATTTTTTATTTAAGTCTTGGGATTAGATCTAACCTTTAATTAAAATGTGATCTAATGGTTATAATTTTATTGATAAAGTTCCCTAATTTTGTATGTGCTTATAGAAGTTAGAAAGTAGGGTTAAAACATGAGATTAATAATAATTGTAAGAAGGAATTCTTGGGGAGAGAAAAGAGAAGCTTGTGAGAAAAAATTAGTCTACATTCATCTGAGGTGTGGAAGAATGCAAATCTTCATTTTACTTCCTTTATAAATCAAATACTAATAGATTGGTTGTTTCTTCGTGGACGTAGCCCACATTGGGTGAACCAAGTTAAATCTTGTGTATTATTTCTTCTAGTTATTTCCATATTTATTGTGTGTATGCTTAGATTTGAATATATATTTGTACAACTAGTGTGATTAACCCCAAAAACTTAATATTAATATGGTATGATATGAGGCCTATAGAGATAAATATATAACTATCATCATTTATAGCATTGAAATTATTCTATTACAGATGCTCAACTAGTGTATAGAATTTCTCATCATCATCATAATAATTAGAATTTGATCTTATTTTTTACTCTAAATTTACTAATGGTGGTAAATTAGGGATACCCTCCTAATATGTTTATGTGTTTTTCTTACCTTATTGTTTCAGGTTCCAGAGAGATATAGAGAAATATTATCACTCATGGATTTGAAATTTGTATTGTATATATTCTTACTTTGGGGTTTCAGGGTCCAGAGAGATATAGAGAAATATTAGTACTTAGGTCTATTTTGGACATAGAAAAAGTAGGAAAACATCATGAATATACTTTCAAGATTTCCAAAAGTATTTAACACAATTGATATAACATGTCTCACACCCTTGCATGCTTCCATGAGATTACATAGCTCTACAACTCACTCTCATGCTTCATTTGGTCTTCAAGCCCCTAGACTAGGTCTAGATGAGCACTTGTAAACCTTTTTATCACCTTGCAATCATCCTTTGGACCTGTATGATTTCTTCCACACCCTCTTCGCATGGTCTCCATGCCTTGGCCATGCTCCTCAAGCCACCATGTAACTTTTTTTCCATGTTTCATCACCTAGCTAACTAGGTCACCTGATTAGGCTTGTTAAACAAATCCATTCTCATTGTGTCCACTCATGCTATCATTTCACACCTTGATTTACTATGTCACCTATTGGTACCCAAATTTACACATCCTTTGGGGCCAATAAATTTTAACAAATAGATTGAGGAACTTTTAAGAATGTTAGGCTTGGAAATGTTATGTCATTTGTAACCAGGGAAAAATCTGAAAAACTTATTGAGACCAGGTGTTATCTATTATTTACCCCTTGGTAAAATAGAAAAATCAAGAGGGGGTTTGAGCACTGGCTAGTGATTCATGAAAAAAATGGAATGATACATCTAATTTTTCAAGTTTGTGAAGCATTACAAGTGATTCAGGGAATTTTTAGAGGTCTTGGGGCCCTCCATCAGAAGTAGGTTTTTTGGGCCTTAATAAGTTTGTAGTGTGAAAGAGGACTTGAGATTCAAATAAATATTTTGATATCCATGTTAGGAATTATAATTCCAAAAAATTTCCTATGGAATACATTTTCCATGCCCTACATGGTGGAAAAGATGAGACATCTTGAAGCATCATACACTTCCCAAGGCAGTTCATTCTTTTGGCGCACAACCGGAATCCTAAGAAGGAGGGAGAATTTTTGAGGTTATAAATTCAAAATTATATCTTTATACCACCTCCATTGGATTCAATGGGTTTTTTCCATGTGAAATAATACAAAATTTCACCTGAAAAATCATTTGGGAACTCAAGTTATGGCCTCTGACAGTTGGTCGGCTGGAGATTAGACAGGTTAGGGTTGAATGGGTCAAGGTTGGATGACTAGGGATTGGTCTGGTCACATTTTTTGATGAGAGAAATTTTTTTTGGACACCCATCACACTTGCATGACACATAGTTTGGATGGTATGACTAGGTTGTACGGGTCATCAGGGTTGGACGTGTCAAGGCTGGATAGTAAAGCCAAGTAGGACACCTAGGGGTTGGTCGGGTCACATTTTTTATGCGTGCAAATGGTTTTTGACACTTGTCACACCCATCTCATTTGAATGAAACCCAGGTTGGATGGTATGGCTAGGTTGGATGGGTCACATGGTTAGGTAGCTCACGAGTCCCAACAACTCAACAATTGGATTTAAATGCAATATGGTGCCCATGTCTTCATCTGACAGAAGTACCCTTGGGAAGTGAATTTGTATGGGTGCCCATACCTCTTTAATGAGGGTTGGTCAGATATTTCTTATATATTATAAAATCCACCTTATTTTTTTGGGAAACATTCTGGGAGCGGGGGAAACTCTTGCTTAATTTTTCCTTGACTCCATTTGAGCTGCAAGCCTTCGCCTATGCTTGGCAAGTATATTTATGCCCTTGAGCATTAATGTAATGGTATGTAAACCTTATAGAGAAATAAATTCATGTTTTTGTGGCATTTTTTAACCCTTTCTCATGTTTTTTTATTTCTTTGTGCCTCTCCATTTCAGATTTGTTTTTTGTGCATATATTTCACATTTGCAGGTGTAAGATGTTGTGTTTCATGGAGTGCAGATGGAAGATGGAGTTTGGGTTTGTGTCACTACTATTCTGACCTCTCCCAGCTCTTTTTTTTCTCTTCTTCCTCCCTCATTAGAGTATCTCACCCCTTTTCTTGGTGTTATCACCTTGTTATTATAGGATTTCCCATTTTACACAATTTCTCTCTCCCCGTCTGCTTGACATTGTTAGGAAAGGTGTAGTTACGCGTATTTTCTGCATTATGAGTATTTTATATTTAAGATTATGTAGATGAAGCATGCCTTCTCTAGAGGAACATATCAGGTTCGTAATTCCCACAGCTTGAGAGATGGTCACAGGCTATGCAGGTTACACCGGGTACCCCATTCAAACTCAGGTTGTTCAGGAGGTGATGTAATTTTGCACCAACAAATTTGGCATGCCCGGTGGGACAAGTTTGAAGTTCGTTACCACTTCATTTCATCATGTTGATGTGTCCATGGTGAGATTCAGCCTTTGGAGGCACATACAAAGCACATTTGGTGACTCTATCTCATCAACAACCCATTCTCTAAGTTACAAACTTTCCTTCCATCCATTTCCACCCATTCTTCTTTCCACATCTTTCATCTTCTTCCATTCATGAAGCTGTACAGTCATGGCTTCATTCCCATCTTGGAATTAACACTTGCAATAGTAGCAGTGTAGTCTACCTCTAATGTATTTCTCAACTCCTCTAGATCAAAATTTAAAAAAAATTCAGAACCATTATGCCTACCCTTATGACCAATGCCAAAATCAGTTTAGCTATGGAGCTTATAAGGAAAAAGGGTATGCATACAATGACAACAGTCAAATGGAGAACGCTGATCTAGTGGAGAAGATTCAAAGGATGGAGGCTGGCATGGTTCAGTCAAGGGCTATAATATAAATGAGGGCATTCAAAATTGGTTATAGGGCATCTTGTTCATGGGAAGGCCCTTTTCCAAGACACCGCAACCCGCAGGAGAAGCTTGACTTCATTTTTGAAATGTTACCTCAAATTATATAGTGGACCAAGGAGATAGAGGCCTCCGAACTTGGTGTCAGGAAACCTTGTCAATGGGTAAATCCTCTACCATTATCTAGTTATTTTCTCTCCATTCCCCAAGCAGCACTATCTCAACTTGAGCTTCAATTTCCAAGCTTCCCATCCATTTCTTCTATTGTGGAATCCGTTTCTCCATATTCTAGTCTCCCATCCCATCTTAAATTCTCTACCCTTCTCCCTTCCAAACGTAATTCCCCTCCACAAGAACCAAAAGAAATACATTCCCCTTCACCACAAATAAAGAAACAACTGGTGGAGATCCCACCCATCACTCCTCCTACTTTCCTGATTCCATGTCAGGAAGAGACTAAAAAATATAGTCAAGGGGAGCAACAAGAAGAAGAGCCAAGAAAATAAGAAATGATTAGAAGCTTGGTGATCTTGGCTCTTATATTCAGGATTGATAAAATCCTCTTAATGGAGAAACCCATGGAGGAGGCTGAGGTCAAGCCACAAGTGGTGGAAGCTTCAGCTATAGCACAAGCAAGGGAAGAAGCATCTACTCCAAATCCAAAAGAAGAGGAGTGTATTGTGGATGTGGAGGAGGATCATACAGTTCCATAGGCTTTAAGTACATAGCAGGCCATAAAAGAACCTTTAGTTCTTCCTCCCACTTCATCCCATTCAAGCTCTAATGTCGAAGAAGACTTTGAGCTTTCAAACTCCATGTTCAAAGATGAGGGGAACCATGGTGAGAAAATTACAGATCCGGAGGACACCATGGAGGATTTCAAGCACACACAGCAAGACAACAAGGAGGCAGAATATCTATCTGATTTGGAGGAATACCTTGATGTAGAGGATCCTACAGATATTACCACCTTCGTTGCCTCATCATTAATTCTCCAACATCAAAATCCCACTGCCATGGGCAAGAGCATTCAATTACAACAACATAATTTTTATAACGGCCCTATGGAACCAAGGTTGAAAGATCTAAATCTTCCATGTTATCCACAGGAGGAGGAAGGGAACAAATATGACACACGTTGCATACCATTCATCAAGGAAGAGGATCAACTGCTTGCAAAATCAATGCAAAGAAAAAATCAACATGTAGGAAGCCTTTTTTTTCATGAAGGTCTGCAGAAAGACTCCATTTTTGGAGTTAAATTTCAGATTAATGGGCACATCCATGGGATTAGACTGTGCCCAATTAGGTACTCAGCTTCATTAGAGCTAAGGGAGAAGCCAAAACTAGTCTGTCCATTTCAAGGCATGAGTATGTTATAAAAATCACCAAGGGTCACCATCAACACCTCTAGGAGTCCAATGTTAATCAAATTGAGGAGGTATTTTCGATTGATGTTGATACTTCGGCTATTTGGGTGGAGAATTGGCCTCTTGTTCGTTATTCACTCATAATTACAGCCATGTTTAGTGCCAAATCATATACATGGCTTCCTATTTTGAGAAAGGGAAGTTACTTATCCCTTCTAGTTGTAGGATTTGTTTGAATTCCCTTTGCCTTTGATTAGAGTAGAGTTGGTAGGTTTTCTTTCTACAAAAGAAGTGCTTATGCACTCTCTGCATGCTCCACTTGGGGTATGTATGATTTTCAGTTTTTTTACATAGTGTACATTTTGGCTTGTTATTGCTCATGCATTATCCCTTCTTTGGAGGGGGCATGTTTTCATGGGAGAAATCAGGTTTTAATAGTAGTCCTATCCTCTCTGAATCAGCTTGTGTTCCCATGACTTTTGCAATGTTTATACTTATCATGGAATCATCAATTGGTCTTATTTAATACTTGATAAGAAATCAGATCAAGGAAATTTTTAGGGATTCAAACCTTTGTCCCATAGACCAGGTTTGCAGAAGAAAGAGAATTCCAAGTTCAAGAGAATTTTCTACTCTCACAAAAAATTGATTCAGATAATTTTGTAAATGACAGGGAAAATCCTAGTGGTAGAAAGTTACAGGTTATGGCATCAATTTTTTAATGGCTCAGAGGAATAATTTAGTTTTAGGATCAGTTTGTAGGTGTACCAATATTGACTCTATGCCAAATGTACCATTCAAGGCCATTGGTCACACATCTAGTAGGAAGATGTCCCCGAGAGGTTGCCAATTGTTATCTATTTTTTCCCCTAGTAAAATAGACAACTCGGGAGGATGGGTTTGAGTACTGGGAAGTGATTCATGGAAAAAAAATGGAATGATACATCTGATTTTTCAAGTTTGGGAAGCATTACAAGTGATTTAAGGAAGTTTCAGAGGTCTTGGGGCCATCCATCAGAAGTAGGTTTTTTGGGCCTTAAGGATTTTATAGTGTGAAAGAGGACCTAAGATTCAAAAGAAGATTCTAATATCCGTATTAGGAATTATAAGTCCAAAAAAATTCCTATGGAATTCATTTTTCATGCCCTACATGGTGGAAAATATGAGACATCTTAAAGCATCATACACTTCCCAAAGCAGTTCATTCTTCTGGCACACAGTCAATATCTCGAGAATGAGGGATCCTTTTCAAGGTGAAAAATTCAAAATTTGATCTTGATACCACCTTTATTGGATTCAATGAGTTTTTCCATGTGAAATCATATAAAATTTCACACAAAAACTCATCTGGGTGCTCAAGTTATGGCCTACGAAAGTTGGTCTGCCGGAGGTTGGATAGATCAGGATTAGATGGGTCAAGGTTGGACGGTTGGGGGTTGGACACCCAGTGGTTGGTAAAGTCACATTACTTAATGCACCATAATGGGTATTGATTCCCATCACACCCGTCACACTTGCACGACACCTAGGTTGGACGGTACGGCTAGGTTGGATGGGTCATTAGGGTTGGATGGGTTAAGGTTAGACGATACGGCCAAGTTGGACGACTGGGGGTTGGATGCCTAAGGGTTGGTTGGGTCACATTTTTTGATGCATAAAAATGGTTTTTGACACTCATCACACCCCTCTCATTTTCACGACACCCAGGTTAGATGGTATGGCTAGGTTGGACAGGTCACATGGTTGGGCGACTCACGAGTCCCAACAACTCAGCAATTAGATTTTAATGTAGTATGGTGCCCATGTCTTCATCTGACATAAGTACCCTTGGGAAGTGAATTTGTATGGGTGCCCATACCTCTTTAATGAGGGTTGTTAAGACATTGCTTATATATTATAAAATTTGCTTCATTTTTTGGGGAGACATTCTGTGAGCTAGGGAAACTCTTATAAAATTTTGCCTCAACTCCATTTGAGCTGTAAGCCTTCTCATATACATGGAAACCATATTTATGCCTCTAATAATTAATGTAATGTTATGTGCACCTTATAGAGCAATAAATTCATGTTTTTGTGGCATTTTTTAACCCTTTCTCATATTTTGTTGTTTCTCTATGCCTCTCCATTTCAGATTTTTTTTCTGTGCATGTATTTCACATTTATAGGTGTAAGATGTTGTGTTTCATGGAGTGCATATGGAAGATGGAGTTTTGGTATGTGTCACTTCTATTTTTACCTCTCCCAGCTCTATTTTTCTCTTCTTCCTCCCTCATCATAGTATCTCACCCCTTTTCTTGGCCTTATCACCTCGTTAGTGTAGGATTTCCCATTTCACGCACTTTCTCTCTCCCTGTCTCCTTGGCATTGTTAGGATTGGTGCAGCTAGGCATCTTTTCTACATTAGAAATAGTTTAGTATTAGGATTAGGTAGAGGAATCAAGCCTTCTCCAGAGGACCATCTCAAGTTCGTAAGTCCCACAGCTTGAGAGATGATCCCATGTTATGTAGATTACACCAGATGCCCCATTTAAACCCTGGCCATTTGGGGGTTGTTGTAATTTTACACCAACACTAGGATTTAGAGGGCTTGGGTGACATGTAAAAAAGTAATGGCTGACCTTACTGCTTACTCTCCTACCTTTGACTGAGGTGAGATAACCCAAGGGGTAACCTAAAACACAGTATAAGGGATAAATATTTTACTTCTCAATCTTTTGTGGGGCAACAGATCATTCTGGGACAAGCATGGCCATGAATATAACACTTCACTCTCACAAGTTGTCACATAAAGTGGTGTATATACTCAATTCACTAGAAACAGGTTAGTAAATAAAGTTAAGTTGCATTGTTGTTGCATTTTCAATGAAAGGGGGCAAAAATAAAAGGCTCCCTTTACTGATATTTGTAAAGAACACAATAGGATGACAGATAGAAAGTTTGTATTGTATGATGAGACTTGAATTTTTTTTGTTTAGAAGGATGATGGATTTTTAAGATGATAGATCACTTAATGAAATTACTCATAATACTTGCTCAGATATTCATGACACATCAAACAATAAAGAACAATAATTCCCAATTTCCATTTAAAGAAAATATTTGCATTCATTGATACTCAATTTATGAATTGTTTTCACACAATCCTTAAAATACCTAGCAAAAAAGCTCATGCAAATATTTAAATGAATCATATCTTGATTTTGATCTCATACGCTTAAGATACACTCGAAAGCTTACATAAATCCATTGAAAAAATGATTTTAGAAAGGATTTTATAATGGCATTCAATATTGTAAAGTAAAGGTTCACACCAAAATATTAAACAAATAACCAAAGATAAATTGCTAAGGACAAACCTAGTGTAATTCAAAGAAGAAAGAAATATAGAATTGTAACCGAAAATGTGATTGATCGAATAAATGTTCAATACATGAGATCCAAAATATGTAAGACAAACTCATAGTCAAACAAATTTCATTTTAATCTACCAAATTCTTAACAAGGGAACATGAAAAAAATAAATCTCAATGTCTGTTAATGACTATAAATTGTAATCATCTTAAGATTTGAATTTGAAAGAGTAAACTTAAAATGTATTTTCTTCCAGAAAATTTTACGCAGTATCACAACAAAATATATCAATTCTTGTTCTTTGTAAAAGTTCTAAGAAAAAACCCCCCTTCATATGAGGACAAACCCCTCATACTTATAACTATTTAATTAAATTCCCTCCAAAAAATGCATCAAAGGGCCCCTTGAATCCCTACTTCATGAAATTCGAAATCTAGAGAGAAAATATCTACTAATTGAAAAGATTACCTTTTGCTCCTGATTAGGCTAAGTGAAAAGCATGTGGTGACACCTAAAGGAAATAGAACAGATATTATTTTATTATAATGAACTCTATCATAATTCTTGTAATTTTCATGGCCCTTTCCAGTGGATTGACTTGAGATTTCCCCTACCCTATATTCATAGGAATCATACTTTTCAAACATTTGAGTAACAAATTCCTCATCAAGCCTTGAGTGGTAATTGAAAATTACTTCATGTTTCGTACTTACTTCATCAATATCTGAAAAGATAGTATTTCCTTTCTTCATCCTCTTTATTAATTTTTCAATTGTTAACTCAACGTATGCCAAGTCTTGTATAAGAGATACACTGAAAATCCTCAACTCTCTTGGTTTACCCATAACATATTCTCTGAACATTCTAATCAAAATTTCAGTGCTCTACATTATAATTCTTTCTCCACTGTCTGTTCTAATTAATTTCTCTATCAGAGCATGAAGTCCACCAATATAATCCATTATTTTATCTCTCAATTCATCAATAATTTCAAAATATTGTACTAAAATCTCCACTCTTACCTTTGCCATATTGTAATATTCCTATTAACTTCCCATAGAACTAGGAGACACAATAACTTCTCTAACAACCATGTCATCACATAAGTTTTTGATAGCTTCCATTTTTGGTAGCATATCACTCCATATTAATTTCTCAGCATCACATTTATCCATTAATGCCTTGGTTACTTCTACCTTTTAATGAATATGGGAGTACTTTTTAAAAAATTCTATGATTATTAATCAACCCCTGATAACAAAATCATTTTCCCATTAGATAGTGGCATCCCCTCTTTCTCTTAAGTCATCTATTCTTCTGATATCATCATTAGTTATCTCTGGGACTTCAACTTGCCCTTCCTTGTGATTTTTGGTCAATTTTTTGACCAAGCGGAACAGTGCCTCATTCTTGGCCTTTAGTTCCTTCTTAGTTTCTTTGAACTCATCAATATTTTGGAATACTCCTACTACTATAGAAAAATCATATTTCATTTTTGCAATAGAAGGCTTACTTAATGAAATCCTGGAAACCTCAAAATTGGATGGGGATGCTTCCCCTAAAGCACACCAAATTTTGGAGTTGTACCATCTATGAATATTTCTCCTTTCTTGCTCAAAGCTTCCCTGGAGATAAATTTTTCCTTTTCGGGTGGTCTTGTTGGATTGAGGAGAGATAGGTTTTGCAGATCATTTTCATTCAGTTGTATTTCCACCTTATTCTTCTTTGAGAGGGTGTTACTTATTCACTCTCTTATGGGAGACTCGTGTTCATCTAGTGATTGTAGAACTGAAGCCACATCGGTAAATGTAAGGGATTTATAATTGGAAGAAGACATAATCATACCTTCTGAATTTGCGTGTATAGGTTCCTCCTGATTACTTGGTCCTATAAATCCACCCTGACCTTCAATTCCATCCATATGTTAAGATTGATCCCCTATCTCTTCAAATTTTGGGTCTTGTTGTTTACCAGCTTCCTTCTCTGTTCGTGTTGAGTCATCACCCATCTTCTTAATAGGAAAAAAGATCATTTCACCGGGTTCCTAGGAGATAGCTTTACTTATAGGGATGTGAGCTTCAAGAATCCCTGCATTTACTTTAGTGTCTTGAGGTACTATTGAAACTATGACATATGAAGTTTCTTCTTGTACTTCTTGTACTGGAACTTCCTCATCATGAAGTTGTGCTTCACGTCTAATGATCTAGTCTTCTTCTGTTTCCGCACTACTTGGAGTTGGCTTTAGAGTGGCCTCAACATGTTGTGGTGGAATAGTTAAGGCACCAAGTATAGGAGAATTTATGAGGTTTTTTTCCCTAATAGGTAAAGCAACTGAATATATTGGAATGGAAAGGGTTGTTTTCAAAATTTTGGGTTGTTGTCAGAAGTTTAGGTTGTTTAATGAGTAGAGTTATATGAGACTGGGTGATAAAAGGTGAGACAACCAGAACACAAAGATTATTACCTACCTCGGGGTCTCCTCATCCTCCAAATCAACCCATTCAAAAGTTTTGGTCTGCTTCCTCTTTCGAAGCTGGACTTATTTTTCTTCCTCTTATTCCTACAAACCAATATGGGGAGTCTCAAACAATATTTCCTCCGTAGGCTTCTTAAGAATGGATTCCATCACTTTCTCTTTTCCTTTGGCTCCTTAAGCAGATGCTAGAACAAGTTGTAGGGGAGTAACATGAACAATATGACCTTTGACCATACCTTCCTAAAGCATTTCTCTAGATCTTCTTGCTCCCTAAGGAGGGGGAGTTCTGATTCTGCTATCCTTGGTTCTTACATCACTTGTTATTTACAATGAGTCCAACTTCTTAATCTTCTATCTCCATGAAACCTCTCTAGTGGCATATACCCTCTGAAATGGGGGAAGAACATCATCAAAGAGATTTTTATGTCTATAATCTCTTAATAGTGGGGTCTGTTTGTAACTTATGTCCACTCCTTTTGAAAATAACCACCTTATGGAGATTCAAATAGGATTTGCAATCTTTTCTTGGTTATTATTTTTCTCACTAATTTTCCATTTGATTATTGGAAAAGGATGAGAAGAAATCTTGTCACAGCTGTTTTCTTCACTAACCACATTACCATCATCCTCTAACCATTCAAGAGTTTAGATAACCCAAAATCAATCATTTGGGACAAATTCATTCTTAAATATTCTCTTCATTTGACTTCCCTATCATCTTCACAGTTCATATAGAAATCCTCATAATGAGGTTTGTTCTCTACCTGATTGGGTGCAATATTATGTAATATATACTTTATATCATAGTGCTTTCTGTCCTCAAATTTATCCATCATGCACATATTCGTCTCTCCTTCCAACATTTTCTCTTTTTGTATGTTCGGACAAGTGTAATTGCCTATGAGTATGGGAATTTTTATTGGGGATGTAATATGATTTTTGGAAACAAACTAATGTACTAATAGTAACTGTCTGACCAATTCCATTAATTCCCATTTGTCATTTACACACCTGGGTAGTGCATATGGTCTCCCATCGAAACCACTAACTATGATATATGAATAGGTCTTGAATTGGATGAAATAACACCCATATTGACTAATGAATCTCTTAGCATTAGGGGATAATATTTCAGTCTCCCATTTAGGGTGATATAAATAGATTTTAGGTCTAACGAAGTGATTAGCAATGTTGATGTAATACATATCACAACTCGTCAATCTTAGCTGATAAAAGATGCCATATACCTTGGAACTATTAAGTTCCCCATCAATTAATAATTTTGAAATTTTTTTATTAAAAAAATGTTATCAACAAGGTAATAATTCAGCCATTATATACTTTTCTCCTCTTGCAATTTGGGCAACGCCCATCATTTGTTCATAATACAGTTACTTATGATCTCAGCCCAAGGGAGAGGATTTTTATTTATGGGTATCACCTAAATGAATTGGAAAATCTATTCCTTAAAGAAATTAGTAGATTCCATACCCATTACTTGGTTCATAAATGTAATCATAGCTCTAACTTCCTCAATAAATTCATCCCTATTAAACTTCTTGACCATTCTTGGGGTAGAAGTTTGAGAACTATTCAACTAATCGTCATTCATGGTATTCATCCATTTCTTTGAATGTGAGTTCTAGTACTCCTATGTTGAGTCCTTGGTAATAACCCCATCCTCATTTGTGGGAGGAAAACCCAAAATTTTGTCAAACGCCTACTCTTGGAAAGATAAACCAAATCTCCCCTTCCATCCCGAACTTCTCTAGTTGTAGGATCACAACTTTGAGCACATACCCATATGAGCTATAGGTATGATGTAGCAAGAGGGAAAGTAGTAGATAGGTCAATACAAATGTTAGTTATTTAGGTCATGAAATTACTTCTCTCAGGGGATTATAGCCTCTTCTTAAAATCTTCTAAATCATAGGATGCAATATTCGAATCTGTAATTCTGTCTAGAGGAGAACTAAACCTGGAACTCATTTTTGAGGGTACCACATATATCTTCATGATTCTGGTTTAATTCTATCACACCTCTTTTCATGAAAAATCTATACCTCTCAAGCTAACTCTCAAAGATTACAGAAAATACATGAACTAGTGTACTTACCTTTTCACCACAATTCCAATTACAGCTCAGAACTTGATTGAGAAGCCACTACAACTAAATTATGATCTTTGGGTTTGATTCTTTTTTCATTTATCCTTTGATACTCAAAATATTTTCAAAACATCAGATCTTAGATTCATCAACAGAGTACTTTATAATAAGTTTCCTTATTAACGACCCATAAATTTACGCATTAATGCCAAAGATTACGTTTGTGGGGAAATTTCATAATTTTTTTAATTTTTCTTTCTTTTCAACAATTGCAATCTTTTCATTTCCTATCACCCATGCATCCCTTATACATGAGTCCTTCGCATTAATGTGATTTAATCCCGTACAGATAGTTCATTAATGAACCATCTCTTTTTTTTAATGGGCTTTGGAATATTTTTTATAAAATGATATTCACACCATTATTGTATGCTCTATGCCTACTTCATGTTCCCATGTATTCCCTATGCCTAGTCCATGTTCCCATGTATTCCCTTTGCCTAGTCCATGTTCCTAAGTAGTTTGGGCCTCGTGTTTGTTTTTATCAACTTTACACCCTGAACAATCATGATACTTTGTTCCCCTTTTACCTATCTTCCCAAATTTCCTCTTCTCATATTGCTTTCCTTTTACTTAGTTGTCGAAGGGATGCAAGACTGTAAACTTGACCTACTTGACCGTTGTTGAATTTGACCATCGAGATGACACACACCTTCTTTTGGGTTTAAGACTTGCAACTTCATTTTACACTCTATCAGATGTGAAGTGCCAAGACAAATAAAGGCCCATCTCCCTACTCTAATAATATCTTTGCACATGTTTTCTTTCAAGGAATGGAGATGTGTCTACACTTTACATTGTACTTATGCGAGTACTCCTTGGAATATTTTATAAGTCTTCGGGAATCATTTTGAGTCTTGCATATTTACATTACCTCCGAAAAAATTGAGATTAAGTCCGATATAGTGAAGAAAACAAATAACATGCCACTTGTCTTTGGGTTTCGGGAAACATAATGCAATTTACACAAGGATTTAATAAAAGACAACATACCAGGAGACTTTTGCAAGGATTGATGTTTGTTTAACAAATTTAAAAATAAATTTATTTATGTAAACATGGCACAAAAATTTTTGGAGGCACACTTCAAATAAAATGAGCACCAACATCACCATCATGACACACATCCTCTAACACTCCTATATTACACTCTTCATCATTAATGATATTTTACATCAATGAAAACTCTCAAACTAACTCATGACAACGATCCCCCACTTTTTCATTAATGGAAAACCAGATAGTTCTTCTCCCCCTTTTTACATTAATGATAAATTAAATAACTGATCACACATGTATCATCTTCCTTCAACTCTTTTGGAGCCCTTCTTGATTAGAAACATCAACCAAAGTCTTCACACAAGAATTAATCTTATAAACCTGACTTTCTTCTCTATACTCTATTTTTGGCTCAATTATTGCATTTTCTCACTGCAGCTCCCCCTGGGAAAGTGCATATACTCATGCCAACAATAATTTTGACCATGAAACATCACTCCTATCAGTTATACAAACCATTCTCAATTGAATAACATCATCAAAGGACCTATCTCTATCATGTACTAGTTGATAACAACTTTTAGGGACAAGATCCCAAAAGCACACCTTTAATGCATATTAGAATAACATTTTCCATCCATAAAATCCCAAA
The DNA here is from genome assembly GCA_019776745.2 of Taxus chinensis. Classification (NCBI taxonomy): domain Eukaryota; kingdom Viridiplantae; phylum Streptophyta; class Pinopsida; order Cupressales; family Taxaceae; genus Taxus; species Taxus chinensis. Next base: position 223,896,734 of record CM034149.1, read on the forward strand.
TACATCATGACACAACATTTTATAGCTCCCTTGGATTCATACTACCATTATCTAACTAAAAATGCACAATTCAAAATTCATTCCTTGCATATTCTCCAGTGAGAATGATCAACATCTATGCCCTTGTTCTGAAGCAACATTTTAGTGTTTATAGCCTTCCTTGCATGATATTGTGACTTACTTGGCCATGTCACTTGATTTTATTTCCAATACACCTATAAATGTCATTTGTTCTACCTAAACACCTTGTTTGTAACCTAAATCACCCAATTGAGGATCAATACTAGTTCCCCTTCCTTAATAGGCCATAACAGATCTCTAACACAATATTTATCAACTTCTCAATCTAATGATCACTAACATAGTTTATTCATCCAACCATAATGTAAGAAATCAACGCTATTATTCCTGCAACATACTTAGTTTAACCTTCTATGGATTGAGATTACATAATCTCCCCCTAAACCTAAGTCATCCTAGTAAATCCTCCTAATAATTCATTTACAACATGTAACACTTCATGCATACCTTTGGAACATTGTACCATCTCCATGAATGAGTACAATGGAAATACCTTGGTTCATGATGATATTTTAATAGGTTCAACATCCATTCATCAAGTCTTAACTCTTCATTCAAATCCAAGGAGACCTTACAAACCATATTGTAATGCCCCACCTTGGGACACCGGAGAATAGACCAATAAGTCGGTAATTTTTATTTTTGAAGTGAGTACTTAATAATAAAAATCAGATTCCCATTATTATTTATTTTAATCTAGATTGATTTACTCGATTTCTAAAACACTAACCCCAATTAATTTTATTTATTTAACTACTTGCCTAAATTCCTGATTTGATTATTTATTTAATAACGCTATCTTGAATTACTTTACTAAACATCACTAAGGTCACTTGAGAAATTTCCACCCCCTTTCATATTAATTTAATTAACCACTTTCCCTCCTTTGGTTTTATTTCACATTCTCATTTTTATTTAATAGTTTTCCACACACCCCACAATTGTTATTCTAACAATCCCATTAAAAGACTATGACTCAAAAAGTGCAAGATTAAATGTGAGCCTTAAGATTAAACGAATTTGGACCCTAGATTTTGAGCTTGCCCTAAAGTTTTCCCTAACCTCCTCTATCCTTTATTTTCCATATCATTCTCCCTTATTTGTTTTTTTTTTATTTCTTCTTGTACAGGTAGGCTTGATTCATGGATTGAAAATATATCATCCCCCATGTTCTTTGTTTATGCCATCTAAAATAGCAAATCATTATTGAGAAGTAATTCATTTTATAGATCTTTGTGGCCGCTGATTTTTAAGAGAGGCGGCAGTAGAGCGGGGAAAAGGCTAGGGTGTGGGATGTACATGGAGGAAGGGGTGGACAGGTCTGCATGGATAAGGGGGTGGGGATGTCATGGCGAAGGCTTCGTGGAGGGGGGGGGAAGAGGGGAGTTGGAGTGGGGTAGCATGGGGAGGGCCGCGGTAGTGGCAGGGAGGCGGTAGTGTGGTAGTGGGGTCGGAGGGGACGGCAATGCCAGGTGGGGGTGCGGTAGGGTTGCTGCGCAGGGGTAGTGATGGCGGCAAAGTTGGGGACGGTCATGAATGGATGGGGGGAGGGGTTTGGCCCTCCCCCAAACCATGTTTAAAAAATTTGTTTTTGTTTATATTCTTTTTTTGTTTATAATATTTAAATTTTTATTTAGTTTTGTATTAAATTTTATACACACACACACACACACACACACACACACACACATATATGTATATATATATACATATATGTGTGTATATATATATATATTATAATACAATTATATTGTAATATATAACAATGTAAATATACTAATAAAGTATAATATATTTATTTTATAATAAATAAAATATAATACATCTATATTTAAAAAATAAATAAAAACATAATATAGATTAAAATATGATCACTAAGGAATCATAAAGTGAAAAAATATAACTAGATTAATGCCTGAAATAAATTTGTAACTATGGAAATTATTAAACAATTTTCCATAAGTTGTGAATAATAAGATCTAGTTTTGAAATCCATATGGACTATACAAATCTGAAAAATACATGATCTATATGAGAACAAAAAGGTGATTCCCTTCCTTATGTGAAGAGAAAAAGATGTAGAAAGCTATTTCACATGATAAAATAGATTTGGAGTTAAATTTACAACTTAGTGAAGGAGAAGGAATGTTCTTTTTTGCTTTTACTAATATTTCTATTTCATTTTGGTTAAAGAAAAAGAAAGAGAACTAGTTGTGCTCTATTCTCTAAGTTTCAAGAAAATTTAAGAAGAGATTGCTCTCGAAGAATGATATTTCATTTTGCATTCAAACATGTTACAACAGTTTGCAAGAAAGAATTTTATATCCAAAATAACACTACATCCAATGTTCTATTTTCTCTCCAAGTGGGGTTACAAAAAGTTCATATAAAAGAAAAACATCTAATACAAGATTTCTTATCAAGGAGTTCAAAACTCACTATACAATGTTTCTTCTAAGATACATGAAACTAATCAAGAAATACATATTACAAAGCTTCTTTACAAGGATAAAAGAGATTGCTCAACTAAACCTTACTCAAGTTTAAAAGTAATTTTCAAATACAAAAATGAGGATTTACAATAAAAGAAGTTTCCACATAGCCATATCCAAAAGTGATACAATGAGATTATGTCCACAAAAAGAATGAAGATGATAAGGAGAGACCAAGTTGATAAAAGACTCCAAATTTCCACCACATGATCTCCAACTTCAAAATCTCCCAAGAATCCAACACAAGGAGAAAAACTTGATTAACCACCCAACCTTAGGCATCATTACATGCCTTTCCAAGGTTGGAAGGCATGCTAGCCTCCCCCAAGCCCATGGGAAAGAGGACTACTATCAACAAATTTTCACAAGAGTGAGGGTGAAAAACCAACATTACATCCATATAACAAAACAAGAAAAATATTAAAACAAGACTCCAATTTTGCAAAGTTGAAAAAGAGGAGAAACCATGTTCTACCTCTAAAATTGGGAAGATAAGAAAGGAGTTCTCTAAAAGTTGTAACCAACATTAGTTACACAAAACCAAGATCTCCAAACCCTCCTTATTCCTCCAAAGTCATTCAAACCCTCCTTATTTCTCCTCCCTTTCACCAATCCTTCTTGGAAGTATTTTCAAACCCCAAAGGGGTTTCCTCACCAAGAATGGGGAAGGAGGTTCAAGCCATATGAACCACCTTCCCCACCTCAAACCATTTGAAGAGAGTAACTAAAATCCTAAAAGGCTTGTCCATCAAGCCATGAGGATTGAGAGGGAAAAATACCTCTCTCTTCCCCCACAAACTCCAAAACTCCATCATGCCATATGATGGATGGATCAAAAATCAAGTAAACAACAAACAAAATCTACATGCAACAACAAACATTTCCAAGTAAAAAAACTAGTATCTAGCATGATATAACACACACAATAAAGCTCAAGAAGCCTACCTCAAAAAATCCCTCCAAATTCAATATTTTCCACTTCTTGACCCAAGCAAACTCTAGCTCTAAAATCCACAAGCCTCCAAGCAAAAGCTCCAAAAAAAATTCTCTTCTTTCCCCAAGAGGGATAATTTGAAGATGAGCAAGAAAAAGTCCTCAAAAATGAGGGGGTAACATGTGTCACCCCTCTCTTCCCTCAAGGTCAAATGCCAAAGATAAAAGAGAGAAAGGATAAAATAGTTTTTACCCCTCTTCTCCAAAATTACCCAAAATGATAACAAAACAATCTTGTGCAACTTTTAACAAAGCACACTTATCCATACCCCTTACATGGATGTGACCAAGGGGAGGAAAAATGGGAGGGAAAATCCCTCTATGCTTTGGAATTAATCCCCCCTACCTATTAGGTAGGGTCCAAAGGCCCATTTTCATGCTAAGGGAACTCCCAAACAAAAAGGGGGTCCCTAAAAATGCCTAAAATAGCCCAATTTCGGGTTTTGCATATTTGGGCACAAGGGTAGAGGGTGTGGGGCCCACCCAAGGGTTCACATGTGACCCTAAACTCCTTTTGATTAATTAAATCATTATGCAAACTCAAAACTTAAATTAAGTGGGGCCATTAATTCCCAAAAACAAGTTTACAACACAACTAATGACCCTAAGCAAGATTAATATTACAAGACATATTACATTACAAAAAGGGGGTCACTCATGGTGCACAAAGCAATAACTCTAATACTAAGGCCTCATACAATAAACATGGCTAGGACTTAGCCCCGTGGGATGCTTGTGCAAAATTGTGTAGCTGGCTTGAATCCCACGTTCTCCTGTGACCTGTGACCTACACACTCATTGCACACATTAACCGCACCTGTCTGATAAAATGTGAATCAACTACTCAATAAGAAATCAATGAATCTAAACTAGCATATCATCTTTCTAGAATCGAAAATGTGACAACATGCACAATTATACACAATTCACCATAAGTTAGACATAATGATAAAGTGACATATTTCCATAGAGTCCAAACATACAACTACACTAAACATTTAACGTATCTCAATTAGGTCTAAACAACATCGTCATAAGCTAATGTCCACAACATCGAATGAAAACTAATCAACATGCTACTAAATTCAAATCGGCATTACATGCCCAAATATGCATCCATGTCCAAGAAGGTCAAAAATCATAACATACTATCCAACATATATCAAATCCTTGTCCAAACATGTCTATGAGGAAGGAAAACAACAGATACTAAAGCTATAAAAATGTGGGCACTACACATATTTTCTTCTCATACACCTATAAAAAATACTTTTTGGTCCCAAAATGTTTCACATACAAATATGTAATCATGTTTGTCAACTGGAATTCTTGCTTCTTCATCTCTCATAGTCCTAATAATGCTTTATCTTTCATCATTATCTCTTCACTGTGCATAAACCTTCCTGAGACATCTCAAAAATATGTCTCAAGGCCTACCACAACATCTAGTCATATATTCATTCTCATACCTAAACCATGTGTTTACTTCAAGGAGTAAGCTTAGGAATCATAACTTACTGTTGTACAAGCTTTTAGACAATCATCAAGGTGTAAATATCCATCTTAGGCATGAATTTCCTAGCACACCTTCTTTTCACCCTTCACTCTTTGCTTAAGATAATACTACAGACCACTGAAAACCACACACATGCTTGATATGTTTCACTTTTTTATTTTGTAATGAATACAAGGAATGATCCTATAAATAATACCCAAAACTTACGATGACTCTATACATTACTTGTATTCTTCCATTATGATTAATTCATGAAAATATAGCCCTAAGACTTCTTTGAAAACCCTCATATCTGTTATAGGCACAACTACAAACTCAGCTAACCATACACATACCTATAAGCTTGTTTGTCCATAGAAGGACTTGCTTCTCAGAACTCAACCATCTCCATAATATATTTATGAATCATAGACACTTTGAATATCCCTAAGATCATAGTTCAATATTCAATACACATCATATGAACTAATCCATCCCATAACCACACCTAGAGATAACCATATTACCAGATGCAACTAGATTGATCAAGTCATCATGCTAGATGACTAACTTGCTTTATGAATGTAGCACACTTGTCACGAAACTCTACTCAACACAAATTCCTCAAGAGAATAGTGATCATATTTTTTCATTGTGACAATACACCCACACCTTCAAGCTACTTAGGTATAACACATATAAATTTGGAGCTTATATCTATGCATAACAACTTGGAAAGCACACCTTCTTAGATATCTCAGTATTGATCATGCTTCATAATCCTTCATGTTACCTTCACGATGCTTATGCATGCATGATGAATCAAAACACAAATCATGTTCCAAATAAAAACCTTCAAACTCAGTCAAATCCTGAACATACCTAATAGTGCACAATTTCACCTACTACAAATGGTCTAATCAAGTTGATTGACTTATCATTATTTAAATATGTTTTTTTAATCAGTATTAGTGTCTAAAATAACTCCAAAACATGTTGAAAACATTCAAGGCAACAATAACCATATCTTGGAAACTTATCTATAGTTTCATTATTCAAAATATGAGTCACCACAGACCATAACATGATCTCTTTACCAACTCAGATTATGAAAACATCTATTCCTATATTAACTCATCATTTTTACAAGATGACAGTGGCTAAGAAAACTCAAACTAGACTAAGTACCTTCATAAACATAAAGAGCATACCTAGTCATATTTACAATACTGCTACAGTATCATATCTCAACCGTTCATGCTCCCCTTCATAAAATGCTTCATATGGATGATTATGCCTCTAAGAAGCCTATTAGAGACATCCATATTCATAATGAATCTATAAGTGTGTCTTGAAGAGGTCTGAAACCCTATTAGACACATGAAACTCACCTCTTTCCTCTTTATTCTAATTTGTACCCTGAGTAACTCCTTATTTTACATCCATATCTAACTTTGGTGTAACCACACTATTCATTCTTAGCTCCCATATCCTGCCTTGTCTTTTATCATGCATTCTTGGCTTGTGAAAAAATACAGTTTTTCCTTGTAGGATTATAACTATACTTAGACACATGTCCAATGTTATTGTAATTGTAACATATAATTGAATTCCTACTTCTAGTTCCTTCATTCCTCCAATTCTAATTTGATGGTTCATATAAACAATACCTAGCAGAATGACCTTTCTCATGACAACCGTAGCACATCACATTCTTCGATTGCTCAATTCTACTATCCCTCTAAGGGTGGTCATATTTTATAAATCTCTTACACTCCTTAGCTCTATTTCTAACACCATTACAAGTGAAACAATAACCATTAAATGATCTCTCATACCTTGAAGCATTAGGTTGCCTAATTGACATTGTCTTCACATTATCTTTGGCATAATTCTAATTTTGTTCTTCTTTGATGCTAGATCCTTCAAGTTCCTTGCCTTGAACATTGTACTATTGTATTATTCCTTTTCCTTTGAGGTTTTATTTAAACCCTAAACCTGTCTTGTCACCTACAAACCTTCGAAAACCAATAATACTATCAAGGTCCTTAGAGATTTTCTCAAATTTATGAAAGGTCTTATCCTTATTAACAAGCTCAGATAACTCTACCCTTAGGAACACTATATCTTCTTCAAGTGTGGATCACTTAAATAATTCATATGTTAGTGCTCCATTTGAATATACATGTAAATAATAATTACATGAAGTAATTATTATTATGTAATAATGTAAGTTAGTAGATAAGTTAGTAATTTGTTATTATTTTTTATATAAAACTACAATACCAAATTATATTTGGGGATGTGAGCTTCAACAAACTCACTTAGGAGGTTTGCATTGTTATAGCCACCTCCTATATTTTAGGATGTCTATGTTCTTATTTATATGGTGGCTTTGTAAAGTGAATTGCATTAGAAAATATTGAAGATTATTCATACAAGTCTCATTATCTGATATCTCTCTATAAATCTATTGCATATTCATCATCTGGTATTAGAGTGTACAAGTCTAGAAAAGGAATTTATTCACCCAAGTTCCTTGCTTCCATTTTCATTTGCTTCTAGTTGAGTTCCTAACCTTGAGAAGAAAGGAGTTCATGTGATCTATCAAATTAAGAAAGTAACTATAATAGATCTTTGTATTCAAGATCCGACTGAAAAATAATCACGTATGTATCCATATTTCTCAAATATGCATCCATATCTTTCTTTGGTAATAGCTGGCTCAGAATCTATGACACTATATTTTTTACCGTAATTGTCGTTAATTCTTATAATCACCTGTGATTTTTTCCAATCATCAGCGTTCCTCACTAATTGTGAATGGTATCTTAGGTAAAAATATAGTGAGTTTATTTTATACTTTCTCAAGTAAGTGTTTCTATGTTTTATGGAGACACCAGTTGCACCAATAGATAAATTTAATGGAGTTAACTTTCATACATGAAAAGTAAAGACTAAAATGCAACTGATGAATAAGAATATTTGGGGAATATTTAGTGGAAAATAAAAAGATCCTTTAGATGATAGAAAATTGTTAGAGTGGAAAAATAGAGATGATAATGCCAAATCCATAATAAGGCTTGCAATGTCAGATTCCTAGCTTCATCATGTAGATATCAAAATTCCATTTAGGGAAATTTGGGATCTTTTAAATAAAACTTTTGGTGGAAAATTTGTGAATGCTAAGTTCTCTTTAAATTTGTAGTTTTTCAAATGTAAAATGAATAATGGTATAATCATGTTAAGTCACATAAGTGAATTAAGGTCTTTTATCTAGTAGAAGTGAAAGAGGAAGTTGACAAGGAAGATGAAAAATCTATCCTTTTAAGTAGATTTCCTATGAAGTATAGAAATTTTGTATTCACCATTATAAAAATTCCTACTCATACTTTAGATAATATGATATATGTTCTTTTATTTGAAGAGAAGAGACCCAAAGAATATGTAGAAGAAGAAACAACAATGTATGTGAAAAAGAAATATAAAATTCATCTAAAAATGAAGGTGAAGTTGAGTGTTTGTACTATAAGAAAAAGGGACATACTTCCATATACTGAAAAATTAGAGATAAAGATCTGATCAGTGGAAAAATTAAAACTAATGAAGCCAATATAATCATAGAAGAAGAATCATAAACAAAAAAAGAACCCATGAAATAAGAATGTGGATATTTCTCTAATGGTTTTAAGTTCTAAGCAGGACATCAGAGGAAGGAGGCATCAAAGGTTGGATTTAAATTAGTGACATCTCGTCACTTGCTAATGACAGGGCTGCACAAAGGTTTTGTGACATGTGTCTTTGGAGTTTTCTTTCAATTTTTGCAGTATGATTTCTAGTATGTTTTCATAATTCCAGTTTCAATGTTCCTTTGTAGTGTGAATAAGTGGAAATTACACAATCAGGGGGGAACATAATCCCAATGTTCCATTTCCTTTATGTCAGCATATTCTATGTGTGTGTCAGTGGTTGAATTTCCTATGTTATCTCCTCATGGAAGAATGTGATGAGGACTGATGATACTACTGCAACATCATGATATTATGGTTTTTGGTTATCGATAGAAAACCATCCTTTGTTTTGGTTTTTGGTAAGCCACTTGAAAAACCATCCTTATTGTGGTTGTTATTTTTCCACTTGAAAAACCATCTTGGAAGTTATTTGTTATCTTGAAAACAAAACCATCCAAATCATGAGTAAGCTTCAAAGTGGCATGTTGCAGTATAAAACAACATTTCCCCATGTTTTCACTAAGGGGGGGATGTTATGACTTCATATGTTAGTGATTTTTTTGGATATATGTGTAAATAATAATTACGTAAATTAATTATTATTATGTAAGAATGTAAGTAAGTAAATTAGTAGATAAGTTAGTAATTTTTTTACTAGTTATATACAATAATAATAACAAATTATATTTGGGAATGTGAGTTTCAACAAACTCATGTATGAGGTTTGAATTGTTATAGCAACCTCCTATATTTTAGGATGGCTATATTTCTATTTATATGGTGGTTTTTTAATGTGAATTTCATTGGAAAATATTGAATTTTATTCATACAAGTCTCATGCTATTATCTCTCTGTAAATCTATTACATTTTCATCAACTTACTCTCTTTATCTTGTAGAATTTTGATCAAGAACCTTACCCTTTCTTCTAACCTCTTGAAATATTCTCCTATCATACATATTTGTGAAAAAAAATTCTCCTCGACACCATATAACTTTTCCTCGTATTCCTTGACTTGAGATCTTATCTTCTTGTTATTCTTTTCAGCATGATTTAATGAGTATTCTGAACACATACTAACTCACCCTCAAAATCATCATCATCTTCTTCTTCAAAGTCCCTGTAAGAATATGATATGAAGTCACCCAATAGTGTGGAACCCTCACTTATAGACCTCGAAGCCTCCTTGTTGAATAAAAATACCTCATCTCCATCATCATCATGCTTGGTTTCAAATTCAGAATCTAAAACACCATAACAATTGATTGCCTCATATGAACAAACATCTTCCTTTGAGTAGAAGCTCTTCTTGAACTTTTTGTTGGTGTCAAAAATTTTGAAATCCTTCTTTCCTTTACCAAACTTATGATTTTTTTTTTCATGGTGATCTTCTTGATCTCCATCACTTTCTATTTCATACCTATGATGACACTTAACAAAAAAATGACCTACTCTACCACACATGAAAAATTTAATATGAAGATTACCTTTATACTTTATGGAGCCAACCTTTAATCTTCTAGAAACCATTGCAAAGTTTTATTCATCATCAATCTTAGTAGCATCGCCATCATTATTAACTTTCTCTCCCTTGGTCTTGATCTCATATTTGAAATAAATTTCCTTCTTAGCTGGTTTAGAGTCAAAAACCCTCATTTCATATGCAGTCAAGGTTCCATACAATTCATCCATTTTCAAGAGAGTTAAATCCTCGGATTCCTCAATGGTAGACACTTTAGAGTCTAATTTAGGATTTAGAGACCTTAATACCTTTTTTACCATAACTTATTCCTTTAATTATTCACCTAGACATTTCATGGTATTAACAACCTAATGATTTTACAAATATAGAATTTGTAAAACCATAGATATTACAAAGTCACTTGCAATAGATAAAGTACTAAAGTACAGATCTGACTAAAGAAATAAGCTAAATGAAATTACAACCCTAAGTACAAGATAAGGGATAGAATATTTTTTTGATTTCACAATTGATCCCGAAGTGTGATAGATGAGAAGAATGATGAACATGAGGAGGAAATGGTTGCAACCGTGCTTAGAAAATTGTGCTATTTCCTGATATTCCTGGACTAGGGCACCTAGATCAGGTCAGGGATCCTGGGCACTGGAGACTACTTATAGGCTCCTATGATTATGAAAGACCTTAGAAATTTATTTCCTTTATGTCACAAGATGGTCACTCACCTTCTATGTTTGTCTCCTGTGTGTTACACTATGCTTGCAGTATTCACTTGCAACCTGTGAAATAGATAATATCCTCTAAAACCCAAAAAACATCAAATACTAAAAAAAAATATGCAAAAGGGGATTAGTACTTACCCCGACGATTACTTGATTGAGTAAGCTTACAACTAAGAATTTCACTAAATTTCAAACTCTATATAGTTCTCATGTGTGTGTGTGCAAGAATCATGCCCTAGGTGGCTCATGTGCAAGATGCACTTGATAGAGAGTAATATATACATGTAGCAATGTAAATAGATGTGTGAATGTCAAAATGAACTTTCCCTCCTATGTGTGTATGCATAAAATGCAGTCCCTTGTCCCTTGAGCGATTGCTAGATGGATGTTTTGATGCTCTTAGAATTCCTTTGGATGTAACCTTAGGTGGTGATAGTAGATGCTTATAATTTGTTCCATTATTATGATCACATAACTTTATATTTATATGATTCCTTTTGTTTAATTTCATAATTAACAGCTAAAAGGATGAACCATAGCAAAACTAGATACCTAAAATATAAAAGAGGCCCAAAATAGGCGAGTGAGATATAAAAAGGTCAGGCGGGGGAATCCATAGGGGACAAGGGCACCTAGACACTAGCATCATCATTGGGTGCTAGTGCTCAAAGTCAATAAAGATAAAGTAATAGAGATAATAATGGGCTTTAGGGTGTAAGATCCTGGAAAGAAGACATGAAACATAGACAAGAGGCCAAATATAGCTCTCAATTGCTAGTTTTCTCACTTAGGAATCATATGAATAATAGTATGTGACTAGGACCTACAAATATACTTAAAGTGCATGATTTATCATCTACATTTTCCCCTACTTTATGTTTTTGAATAATACTCGATAACATAAAGTAGATAATATATGTTTAATTAATAACCATGTAGATTGATGGAAAAAGCGTGCCAATGAGACAATTAAAAATGTGGAGTGATAAAAATGAAGTGTGGAAGATAAGTTAGGAAAGAGGGAGTGACCCTAGGGGTGAAAATCATAATGTGTGTACCATGTTGTACATATTTTCATTTTCGTGCTTTTTTTGTGTTTGATTCGGATGCTTCTTATAAGGAAGGACCTAAAAAAGGAAGATCAAAAGAGTATTCAAAGTCATGTATATGAAAAACTTGATCCAAGTATATAAAAAGTATGTAAAAAATGCTAAAAGGAACACGTGCACTTGATCCATGATGAGTAAGAAGGATATAAAGTGTCCTAAAATGCTAGAGAAGAACTAGTTTTTTTGACAGATCTCATGTCAAGAATGATTTTTTTGGGTGATCTCACACCAAGTGTGATTATTTTGGGTGATCTCATGACATGGAAAAAGAAGTGTTAGGGAGAAAGGTATAGCATTATTCTCCATCCATGACTGCTTCCTGAAGATTTAAACACCACTGTAGATGGTGTTATTCTAGTTTGTTCTAGTTCTATCCACTTTTATCCTATCCAATCCAACATAAATAGAAAAATGAGATAACATGCATCCTAATTATTAGAGGACTATATCTATTGTGTAAACTACATAAAATTGTGCTAATCTGAGAAAGTGACTGTAACTTCCCCTTGATCATAGGTGACCAAGAAGGGTGAGGGGCACCCAGGTGTTCATGTCTATATTTGGGTGGTAGTGTTCATGCTGATATGAAGACCCAAGCCAGATTCTGGCCATTTCTGAGATTATAGACTATTTTGATCCTATACTAAACTATGGTGTATTGTAACCCTATGTTGTCGTATGGGGTGACTAATTCATCCAATCTATGCCCCCTCATTTTGGATGCATGCAATGTCACTACAAGGATGTGACCTAAAGGAGAGGATTGGACGTTCATATGAAACTGATACCCTATAGGGGGAGGGAACGTACATGGTAGATTCCAAGGTACATGAAAAAATTTTGGCTAGAAACATGTGTTTGTGAAAACAAGAAAAATATGTATATAGAAGACAAAATGTAATCTAACAAGCAAGAAGACAATGATGATCTTGAATATCAAGTTTTAAACATGGGAAATCACTCATAATTTCGCAATAAAATTAGGACCGAAGCATCCAAGAGCATATAGTGTGCACATAAGACAAAGGGAAAAGACTGCAAATAATGAAAGACAAAATAATAATGAAAAATAGTAGCAAGAAAAGTAACATACAACCATGGTGGAAAATAGTTCTTGTAAATCAAATGTTACAGATGACACACCCATTAGTATTTTATAAAGATAAACAACATGTCAATACATGTATATATCAATAGAGTAGTGTGTTAGTAATAATATGAATTAGTATAAAACAAAACAGTAAAACCTATAGTGTGTATGAAACTAGATACCCCTAGGAGCCATTGTGGGATTTGTAAGAGGTATAGTTCCAAGCATCCATGCTGCATTAAAATATTTATAGAAAGTTTGCATTAAAAAATAAAGATCAAGTGAACATGCATGTGTATATATAGAAAGATAATGACATACAAAGTATATATCTAGCATGTGAAATAAAGTGTACATGTAAGTATAAGCAAGAAAGAGTATGTGTAACCAAGATATACAATATGTTGTGAGTGTGAATGGAATGGGATATAAAGTGAATGATAGGATCTGCATTCCTCCCAAAAAAATGTGTATTAGTATGAGATGAGGTTCATTTATAAAATACTCCTCGATAGTCGAGAATGAACCACAAAATAAAAGTGTATCATCAAGAAATGGTTTGAATTGTGTGCACAAGAAAGATAGATCAATGAATCATAAAGCATGAAGTGTGAATGAGTGTGGTGAAGTTCATTTCAGATTTATACCCTCAGCATTTGAGTATGAACCATCGAACTGGATTATGTCATCGAAAAGTGTGTTTTAGTATAATGTGATGCTAGAAAGATGTGTTGCAAATGCACATAGTGTTAAATTTGTAGTATATGTGACATCAAGTTCATGGATGTAGTATGACATCAACAGTTAAGTGTGAACCTTAGCACGAGAGTGTGTCATCATGTGATGATGGTATAAGTGAACCAATATGTGTAATGATGTTTAGAGAGATGAAATACGAAGCACGAAGCGTATGAGTAGAAATGATAGACTCCTGAGGATAATAAGAGGGGGGAGTATGCATGATGCCCCCAAGTGTGCCAATGACAGATATCTATGTAGTAACATGAAAGATATCATGCCATTGTGGGAGATTATTATCGGTCTCATGATAAGAGAGAGAGCCAACACAATGGTAGGTAGAAGTAAGAGTAAGACCATGCAATAGTGGCGAAGTTTGAAATGTGTCCTGGCCATCAGTAGGAGTAGTTGATTTGATAAAACAAATTGGGAATGTAAGTGGAGTAGGATGTGGAGGAATATTTAATGGTGGAAGTCAAAAGATACCATCTAGAGTTTTTTGGTCTTGTTTAGGGAGTGGTTTCTTAGTTTTACTTGGTAATGGTGGTAGATGACTTGAGAGGAGGAGTGAGTCTGATTTTTAGAGGTGGTTTCTTAATTTGAGTGGATTTCATAGGTATTTATTAAGTGATGGAATAAGAAACATTAGAATTGATGGCATGGTTCTCATTAGACATAGATGAATCAGAGTTAGGAACCCAATAAGATTTAACAATTGGAGATGGGCATGTATTATATTTTTTTACAACAAATAAGAGAAAACCCTTACACTAAAGGTGTTTGATTCTTCGTTGTAAATCATAGCAATAAATTTCATTAGGTCTATTGATTCGATGATAATGACAATACGGATGACCTTGATATTTTATAAGAGGATAGAAATGATTAGATGTAAAGTTGATCAAGTGAGGAGTGAATAGATTTGAAATAATATATTGTTGCTTAGTAATAAGATCAAACTTGAGAGGCACATGTAGTAGCACAATTTGAGGTTCACTGATATGAGCACATGTAGAAGACATAAAATGAGGATAAGAAGAATAACTAGCATGAGCCTAAGAATCATTCTTAATATGTTGGGTTTCATATTTAAGATATGTGATCGTTGATTCCATAGCCTAAAATGTATCTTGAAATAAATAATGTAAAGC
The DNA here is from genome assembly GCA_019776745.2 of Taxus chinensis. Lineage (NCBI taxonomy): Eukaryota > Viridiplantae > Streptophyta > Pinopsida > Cupressales > Taxaceae > Taxus > Taxus chinensis. Next base: position 223,911,816 of record CM034149.1, read on the forward strand.
TTGAATGGATTTGAAAAATAGATTAATTGGAATTTGGACCAAGAGAGTCGTCAGAAAGATGATTGAAGATAACACTGACTTTAGAATTTTGTGTATCACTAGGAAGATACATATTGTTTAGGGATTTTAGAAGTACATCTTTATAAGATGGGTGAAATCAAAGCAATTGATGCAATGAGACTTGAGAATCCATGAATGAATAAAAATGAGGATCCAAGATATTTGAATGAGTTGGGTTCACTAAATGATTTAAAAATATAGAATTTATAAAAACCTAGATATTTTAAAGTCACATGAAATAGATAAACCACTAAAGTACAAATCAGACTCATGAAATAAACTAAATGAAATTAAAAACCTATGTACCAGAGAAGGGATAAGAGAATTAGTTGATTTCATGATTGATCCTGAAGTGTGTCAGATGGGAAGACTAATGAACAGGAGGAGGAAACTGTCACAACTATGCTCAAAATTTTTTACAATTGTTGGATATTCCTAGATTGGGGCTCCTGGGTGCTAGAGACTGCTTCTGGGTGCCCATGACTGTAAAAGACCTCAAAAATTGATTTCTTCTATGTTGCAATATAGTCACTTGCCTTTTCTTTTTGTCACCTATGTGTCACATTGTTCTTGCATTATTCATCTATAACCTAATGATATCTTGCAAAACCCCAAAACACATCAAATCCTAAAAAATAAATATGAAAATGGGGAGTCGGACTGACCCTAGTGGTCATCGGAATGAGTGAAAAATTGAGTACTAGACTACATTTTATAATCCATGTAGTTCTCATGTGTGTGTGTACAATAATTATTCCCTAGGTGGCTCTTCTACGAGATGCAATTGATAGTGAGCAATATCTAGATGTAACAATTTAGATAGATGTGTGGATGTCAAAATGAACTTCCCATCCTATGTGTCTATGCAGAGAATGCAGTCCCTTGTCCCTTTAGTGATTGATAGATTGATTCTTTGATTCTCTTAGAATTCCTTTTGATGCAACCTTAGGTATTGATAGTATATTATTAGAGCTTGGTCCTTTATTATGGACACATAACTTTATCTTTATATGATTCCCATTGTTAAATTTTGTAATTGACGAATAAAATTCCAACCCATAAGAAAACAAGATTCCCAAAAGATAAAAGAGGCACAAAAGAGGTGAGTAATATATAAAGAGGTTGGGGGTTCCTAGAGGGAACAAGGGTGCCAGAGCGCTGGAATCCTGGCTGAGCACTGGTGTTTAGAGTCAAGAAAGATAAAGCAATGAATATTATACTGGGATGTAGGGTGTAAGAGGATAGAAAAAAGACATGAAACATAGACAATAGGAAAAATATAGTTGTCAATTGCTAGTTTTCTCACTTAGGAATCATATGAATAGTAGTATGTGACTAGGACCTATAATTGTACACAAATTATGTGATATAGTGTCTAAACCTTCTCAACCCTAAGAAAATATATAGCAATGGACTCTTCTTCACTCATTTTTAAGCCTTACAAATAATTTATGAATTTTTAGAGCTTAGCTATTATTACCTTGGAATTTCCTTCATTAAGGACCTAAAGTACCTCCCACATTTAGTTTTCTTATGTGCAATGCATGACCTTCACAATTTCAGCTTCAACTAGACTAAACATGATTGCATTCATAGCCTTGGAGGTGTCATTACTAGTATTATTGTCTATAGAAGTTGTAGGGGGAGTTGCAGGAGTAGTATAACCATCCAACATAGATTTCCAAATGTCAAACCCTAAGGAAATGATGTGATTCCTCATCCTGAGACTCCAAGAAGCATATTTTATCCTATCAAACAAATGTTCCTTGTTAGAAGATGTGCCACTCTGTTGACTCGCCATTTTAGTAATTTAAAGGATCTCCGTTCAAGTAATTAAAATTATCCAAAAGGACCTACTATAATACCAATTTTTGGAGACACAATGGATTGAGATGGGGGTGAATCAGTCTCTTAAAACCCTTATCCAATTTAAATTATAATTCATAAATCATTTATCATTCATGCATGCATTAACGTGATCTTAACAACATACAACAACCAGTCATAACAACATAATCATGAGAGAGTACACAAGAACACTAGATGTATGTGGGAAACACTCAAAGGGAAGAAAAACCAATGAAACGTTTGATTATATTACTCAAACCAAAATACTTGCATGAATATCAATCATCTCACAAGATTTGTTTAATGAGGAACCAACCCCAAAAGGAGCACCAAACCCAAGAAACCATTTTTGATATTACCCATAACAAACGACTCATGTAAATATTACTCATCAATTTTTTTTATCAGAATACCACTAATGATATGCTGCCAACACACACAACTGATAGTGATCATAAGATTCAACTCATACACCTTCTAACCCTCGTCAAACACACCTTCTCCTAGTTTATTCAAAAAATCTCAAATATGGACTCATTTGGACCAATAATATTACACACTATCTCATCATAACTATTCATACATTCACATGCTCTATCAACTCTATTTTTATGCCCTCATATCACTTTCACTCTCTCACCTAGCTCACAGTTTTTCCCTCTCACCAGACTAGTTCAAAACTGAACCATACATACACTTTATATAAATGACACATGATTATAAACATCAAAGGTCAGCCATGAAAACTTAAGGTTGGTCACCACAACATAAAAAAAAAATAACAAAAAGCTCATATAAATCAACATGAAATACCCATATGGGTCGGCAATGCACCAAGGCAACTAACAAGCCAAACTAGGCTCCAAAAAAGGAAAATCTCCTTTACCAAACTCATCAAGGACTTAAAACACTTCCTAAATATTTTTCATTCCTTAAAATTATTCTCACATTTCAAACACACCCTTAAAAAATCATCAATCTGATCAATGAAGTTTCCACTAATTATTTTCTTCATAGCACTACCAAGTAGGATTGTTTCCTACTCAAAACAAGCACTTCCAGAAACCAGTCTTCAACTATGAAGCTCAAGATCACACAAGAACAACTCAAATATTCCATGTAACCACTAATTGTAAATAAAATTACATTTACACCACATACATGCATTTTATAGCTCATGAAATATTAAACAATGCAAATGAGACAAAATCTCCTCTTCAATAAATTGAACTGCCAAGGAAGTAGTTTTGTAAACTCAACTTTTTTGCATCATTTATGACTAATATATGAACTATAAATGTATTAAATAGGAAAAAAATTCATCCCTTGTAACTCTCAAGTTGATATTCATGATACGCTAAGCTAAAACATTGCTCTTCTACATCCATCTTCTTACCAAAGAAGTGTTGTCCTAAACCAGTCAAACTAGGTAAACTTTTGACCTCAATCATGTCACCTAAGTACACTTTCAGATCTCAAAAAAACCCTAAAATTGTAACATGATATATGAAAAACACCTTCAAGGCCATTATAATTCATCACCATGCCCATAAGTGCTCAAGCACTTCCATTCTCCAAGACTACAAAATTGCCCTTTTATGCCCAAAAACTAGTCTTCCAAGATTACCCTGTGTAGGTCATCAAATCCCTTAACCAAGCTCTAAAATCACTCAAAAAATGTACCATTTCTCCCCAAAACTTCTAATAAATCAATTTATACATGGGGTCTTTTGGAAAAATTGATAGAAAAACTTTGTTTCCTAGAAATTAGAAAATCTAAGCAGGCTCCACTCACTATCATTAACTATAACCCACATTTATAGAACTATGTGAGAGTCCTATCCATCATAAAATCATAAAATTTGATGATCAAATACATTATGTGCCCAAACCAATAATTTTTCTTCCATCACTATCAAACTAGGGTTTTTGGAGGGTTTTGACCTTCTTACCTTATTAACGATCATTCATAAATAATAGCACTTAATTTCACCTCATTCTAACTCTTAAACATTATTATCTACATGATTAAATATACCTTAAAGGATCAAGGTCCCATGCAAAGGTAACATGTGTCAACCAAGTAAATCTCTTTCATATCGAGTTAGAAAACATGCTCTTAAGAACCTTGTTTTTGTCTATACCTCATATCTTGCAAAATATTCATCATGTCAACGTGAAAGTTTTCCCACAACATCATGACACCCATTCGCATAATTTCCAATCATCGATTTGGATAAAATAGGCATGCATATTCACCACCACCAGGACTTGCATGACTAAGCCTTGGGGTTTTGCATGTTCTAGGCCATAACAAAGTGAACTAACACTACAACCAAGCATGAATTTTTTTGAAAACTACCTCTACATGATGGAAAAAATATAACATACCTCTATAAATTTCCTCAAGGTCTCACACACACCTGTAAGTGGTTATCATGCCGAATTAGGCCTCCAAACACTGGGATTAGGTCTATTTTATACCTATACCAAATAGGAAAACATTGGGACTCTGGTTCCAAGATTTATAAAAGGATATAACCAACTTGAGACAACATTTCTCATACCCATGCATGCTTCCATGAGATTGCATAGCTCTACAACTCACTCTCATACTTCATTTGATATTTAAGCACGTAGATTAGGTCTAGATGAGCACCTGTAAACCCTGTTATCACCTTAAAATCATCCTATGGACCTATATGAGTGCTTTAACACACTCTTCTCATGGTCTCTATGCCTTGAACATGCTCCTCAAGCCACCATGAAACTTTTTTTTTCCATGTTCCATCACCTAAGGTAACTAGGTCAACTAATTAGGCTTGTAAGACCAAACATTCTCATTTTGTCTACTCGTGCCATCATGTTACACCTTGATTGAAAAATTCACCATCATCACACACATCCTCTAACACTCCTAGATCATCCTCTTTGTCATTAATGAACTTTAACATCAATTAAAACTCTTAAACTCACCCATGCAAACACATATAACTGTGTCCCACTTTTTTTGTTAGTTTTTATGCCTTCCCCAAAATATGTCCCACAACCAAAACATGAAAAACCACATAATATGAAAAATAAAAAAAATTAAGAGCTTAAATATACAAACATGTAGGGAATCCATAATTTCCTGTATTTTTTAAAGTTTTTATAGTATTTTCAAATATTTATTTACTATTCATATTTTAAAATACTTTTAGCCACCAAGTGGTACACACTTATATGGTAAATACAATATTAATCTCCATGTTCATTGAAAAGGAGACATAGTCTTCTACATGCACATGGTAGAGTTAGTACTAGACATACAAGTGCACTCTTTCATTTCTCTTCTCAATTTTATAAATTTCTAATTCAATGTATTTGGATTTAAAGTTTTAATTTTCATTATGTGGATACTAACTACAATTGTTTGTTGCATGTTTCACTCTTAGATGCATCTTATAGTTTTAAAATCCGAATCAAATACACAACCATGCAAATGATCAATAAAAAGTAAAGTTTATTTAGACACTTTGGTATGTTTTTTCTTTAAGCTAGAAAATTTCATAGTTTATCTTAAAGGGGGATAAATATACACACTAAAATTTGGTAATTTGGCCCTTGACATTGGTAATTTGGCTTATATCCCTTAGTTATGACATGTGCACACAAATAAATCTTAAACATGTTATATTTCTCTCTTTTAAGGATAAGAAATTATTTTCATTCCCGTATTCTTATACTCAAACACCTACAATACTAGTTTTATCAATAATAAATGTCTTACACTTCATGTTATGATTTTCCATATTTGCACTTATAATGATTTATCCCTCTTTACATTATTGTATAGGTTAGAATAAACAGTTGTACAATTCTTTTCCTTTCTATATGGTTCTTATTTTTTATCCACACTTGGGATGAGGTTGGAGCCTCCTTTTTTAAATAATTTGATGAGAAGGCAGATAACATATTTCTTAAACAATTAACCTCCATCAACAGGGACCTAAATGAGCTCGTGACATACTTTAATTTCCGATTCCAAAGAACATGGGACAAAATTATAGTCCTCCAAAGACTAAGCCCTCAAGGTATATTTATTTACTTTATTAGAGCTTTGAATTATGATATAGTAGTAATGATCCAAAGTACGGTTGTTATCCGACTACTAAATGTTTATACGGTATCCATTAGGGTAGATTTGTTTTTATCCACACAGGTAAATTAGCCCCTATATTTCCTATGCCCATTTTCCCTGAATTTTCACATAACATTCAACCCACCATTGCTCCTGTTATCCCCAAATTACAACACCATCTAATTTCCTAGCATGTGAGTTTACTGGGAAAAAAAGTGTAACTGGGTAATATGGAATTATCTTTAGGTGTGGGGCCATTACTTGAGATAATTCTCTAGAGCAAGTTGTTTCCTCTTCCCAATCTAATGCTACAAGTACTCCTAATGAAGGGAAAACAATTATCTAATCATATCCTTTCAATTCTAAAGGACTAGGGAGAGATAAAGAACATGGAAATGAAGAAGTCCTACACTAAGGGAGGTGATAGCACCAAAAAAGGGGGGGTTTGGAAACTCTCCAAGATTGAAAATGGAAGAAAATAGAGATAGAGAGGATATTTGTAACATCATAGTCTATAACACACATTCACAACACCATTTCAGAGAAACAAAACCATTAAGATCTTGCCAAAAGACCATTAAAATGCTACAAAATACATTTAGATGTGATGTAGAGGCCAAATAATGCAATAAAACATAAACAAGGATTGCAAAATAACCACAAAACTTGATTTTATTGCTTCAAAGAGTGATACAACTACATTACAATGAAGAAAAGAGGCATGGATCTCGTGCCAAATTGCCCAAAATTTAAGGTTTGAAGCTCATAAACACTTGTAATAACTTGTAGAGAAGTGAGAGGAGAAAAATAGAGAATGTTTAACTCTTAAAAATGAGCTCCTTTTTACATTATATATGAGAAAGAGAAACAAATAACTCGAAATTACCTCTTCAACCACCAAAAAGTGTCATTAAATGACCTACAACAAGTGATGGGAACCCCTGTAAAAACCATTCTCCCCATGTCCTCTTTCTTGTGGAAGAAAAAATTTGATTCACAAACGTCTTCATTTAATGCTTTGGAACTATCTGGAAGTGATCATTTGAATCTGGGAAAGTTTTTCAAGATTTTGGGCCACCTATCCACAATCAAATCTCTGATTTCTTGGTCTCCATGATGTAGTACAATAAAAAAATGAATAACAGGGATATAAATTTTGTGAAAAATTTATAATCGTAGGATGAGAGTTAGGGACATGTCGGGTTGAGGGAAGGTCAAAATTGCTCAAGAATCCAATGTTTTTTAAGTGTCAGTTCTTCAAGTTGGTCTAACAACAGTCCGTAGTATATTGGGCACCACTTTCACTTTAATTTTTAGTCCAATCAGATATATGTATAACTCATGGAACCTGGATCTTTGTTCTCCCTACCTCTAAATTCTCTAAATTTACTTTCCCCCCATACTTTCTTTCTAACCTCCCCCACCTTTGACCTCTCCGCATTTACTTTCCCCCCACACTTGCTTTCTAACCTCCTCTGCCTCCATTTTCCTTTGTTTATTTGGCCTCCAGCATTGGCGCAGGGGAACTTGGGTTGTGAAGGAACCATGGGTTAAGTGGGTCAGTGCAAGGCCCAGAAATCCTAAAACTCCCTGCATAAATCCATCTATACGGGACCTATTCTTTTTGGGCCTTCTCTTCATTGCGGGTAACTTGTTCCTACATAGAACAAGTTCCCCACACTTCGTGGTTCCCCGTAGGCAATGTCCACTCTCACAAAAATCTTCACTCCAACTTCTTGCCCATAGGAAATCTTGGACTCCAAATTGGTGAGATCAATGAGCTTAACTCCTGACATCCATTTTATTTTGTAGACTCGTCCATCCATACTGTAGGTAAGTCCCCATGACTGCCCCACTCAATTCTCGTTGGGTTCGTCATGCACGCATGCCTCCAATTTTGCTGCAAAAAATACTGCAACGAATGCCATCCCGATTTGTATGATCGAGTCCCCTCGGCCCCTATTGTAGAACTTAACCTCACTTGAGGAATTTGTTACACATTGGTCCTTTGTCCACGTGAGTGGTTGAATTGTCTCCACAAAACACTAGAGTTCACCCCCAAAACAATATCAAATCGGGCCCAAAACCAATTTTGAGGAACCTAAGTGCAATCTCAAGGAGCTCATTCCCTCTGGGCCTTTCACTACTAAATAACTTCACACTACACTGCATAAAATAATGTTTTCTCCATTTTCCTCCAAATTTAGTCCAAATTTTATGATTTTTCCTGAGTTAGGGAGCTAGGTATAAATAGAGTAAAACATCCCAAGAGCCAGTTTTTCCATAGCCTTACCAATCTTTTTGACCATTTTTAAAACATATTTATGACCAAGTTTTGAGACCTTTTGGGACCCAGAAGAGGGTGAAATTGCATCAAATGATCTCAAATGCCCCAAAACCAATTGCAAAGGTTTAAAAACATAGAGTTTTACCTGTTTTCCTCCATATTCAACCTTGAAGCTCTGTTAACTACCCAAGCCCATTTTTCTCAAGTTGTCAAAATTTCCTACTAAGGAGGTAAAAATGGATAATAATTTGGTGAACTCAACAGGGAAATATGCATGTTAGATGAGATGATTAGTGGCCTTGAAAGTATCCATCAGAGTATGGAGTAAATCTGATAACATGAAAATGATCTGAAACCTTGAAACTCAACCCCCCGAGCCACTTGAAACACTGCTTGGACTTGAAAACTGACCTGCTGCTTGCCTGAATTGACCATCTAAAACCATAAAAATATCTTCTGAAGAAGATTTTATGAGAGTGGAAAATTGTTTGATCCTAAAATTCACCTTCTCTTCCCTGCAACCTTATACTGAAACCTATGAAACTTCAACCTCTGAACCTTTCTAGGAACACCGTTGGAGGATGAAGATGGATCTAAAACTACCCGAGCTGCTCACAAATTCATAATACTTTTATTTTGAACAAGATGGATAATGAGTGTGGAATAATTTATTTGAGGTTGAATCTTCTACTCAAAATCTAAGAGAAACCTTGAATGAACTGAGAAGGGTGTTTCCTACTAGGATTGAGAAAATGAAAAGTTCCATGAGACATAATCCTTGAACTACTCCCAACTACCCCTAATATTCTAATTTTATGATCAAGGAGGAGACACTTAGAAGCCCAAGCAATTTAACTCATCTGAAGCGACAAGAAGAATGATAAACATTGAAACTTCCTCGTAAATACGATTTTTAGTTACTCAGCATTTGAGACTTCTTAAAAATGGAAACTATTTCTTGTAACTCTGAACTTCATTCAACCACACTATTCCTAGAATCATGATGGAATGTGCAAAGAAACCACCCAGAAGAACATAGAACCCATGCAAATCACTTAGAGAAAAGAAACCTACTCTAACAACAAGATAATGTGTTACAGACACTTAGAGGAATTAGAAATCCTAAACTAATATGTATAAATAGGTGAAATTTCACTTTAGTAACAATGTTTAAGATGGATTCCATTGACTGGAATCAACAATTCTTCTCCATCCAGCTGTTGACAACTGGAAATTTTTTTTACTCTTGAATCCTATGATCATGTAGGGACCACTCCATATAGCATAAAACTTAGAATTGTTTACCTGGCTTAGCCCTGTTAGCATCCGACATTTCAGTACCAAGTCTCCTTCTTGGAAATTCCTGGCCTTATAGCTTTCTTGTCAAAAGACCTCTTGATCAAGGGTTGATCCTTCTCCATGGTTTGCACTATCCTGATCTCTCAGATTCCTCCAACTCCATGAGTTCTACAAACCTAATCTTCAATGGAGTTCAAACTAAAATAATTCCATCTTACTTGATGAGCTCCAATGCTAGTAACTCAATAAATATGGGAAACCTAGTTTATTTTCCATAGACTAGATTATAGGGAGAGCTGTCAGTATATCTCTTGGGTGCGATCCTTATCAACCCACAAGGATTGATTTCAGCTTTGGTATGCCAAATTAATCTTATTTTCATCTAGAGTCATCATTATAATCCTTAGGAGGCTATTATGTTCATGGACTCGACTTTCCCATTACCTTGAGAGTAATAGTTAGAAGAAGTGCTCAAATAAATCTCCATTCTTGACAACCCATTCAGAGATATTCTAGTTCCACAGGAATGCTAGATCATTGTCTAGATATGATGGTGGAAGGAACATCAAACTTGGTCACAATTCCCTTCGTGGAAACCCCGTATACTAGACTTATTTAGCTTCCTTAAGTGCTACTGACTTCAGTCCATTTGGTGAAGTAGTCATGTATGGTGTAATGAATCCACTTATACCATTGTCTTGAATTAGGATTAATGACACCAAATGAAGTCCAATACTCATTACATGAATAGTTGATCAATTAAGATTGGGTCAAGTGGAAGTGCTGGTCAAATTTTCTTTTCCTATGAATAATGCACATTTGTTTCACTTCTTGATCCATGTATAATAATTATCAATGACATAAAGTGGGACAATAGTAACCAAACTTCATGATCTTGAGGGTTGTTACTCTTGGTGGAAAGTGACCTCCGAGCTTCTCACATAATGGAACTCATATAGCACTTTCTCAATTTTATTTTTTGGAACACACCTCAAGATAACTCCAGTCACGTCCTTCTTGAATGAGATACCATCGATGAAGACATACGGAATGCATTGGAGTCTAAAATACCTTCCTTTTACTTTTCTCAATTCCAGAGGGCATAGACATGTTTGGAGAAAGTTGATCGTGTCTTGGGTCCAACAAGGAGTGGATATAGCATCAGCTGATTTCTCTTTATCATCTTGGAGCACTAGAATAAATCCTTCTTTGTATTTTTGACTCAACATTCTGATTGGAAGCTAGCTTCCCACATAATCTTTTGCTCCTAACCAATTTATTTACCTTGATCTCTCTATTATACTCCACGACACGGGTAATCCCACCAGCCCTTTTTTCATTTAAGTCCTTATTGAGGAGGAAATCCTTTACTTAGGCATGTGACACTAACAATTGGATTTTGTTGTTGGAGACCAAGTGTCTAAACTTCTTTAAGCTCCTTATAACAACGAGGACATGCTTCTCAATGAAAGATTACCTCACCTCATAATAGTGTAGGATTTGATTGAAGAAAGCAATGGGCTTCTCATATCCTTCCTTGTTTAGTTGCACCAAGATGGTAGAGATTGTATATGAGCTACCAAAATCATAGAAGGGATGAAGTTGTTGGAGAAATCTGGATTAATGAGAGTTGGAGATTTTGATATTGCTTTTTTGATAGCCTCAAAACTATCCTTTCCCTCTATTTTCCATTTGAATGCAAGGTTATTCTTGACCATCATTGTTAATGGCTTAGCAAGAGTGGAAAAAACAAGCATGAACCTTAAAAAAAAATTGATTCTCCCCAAGAATCTTTGGAGAGCCTTCTTGTGACTTAGCAAAGGTAGTGCAAGGATGTCTTCAACTCTATCTGGATCAATCGCCAATACTTCCTTAGAAACAATGTGGCCTAAGAGCTTGCCTTCATGAGCTAGGAATATACATTTCTTTAGATTCAGAGACACTCCAAACTTCCTGCATCTCTTGAATACTTTCTTGAGATGAGATAGGTGATTAGTTGTGAGCTTGGATAGTACAATTATGTCATCAATATACATAAGAACCATTTTGTTAATTAGTCCTTTAAACACCATATCCATTGCTTTCTGAAACATAGCTCTGGCAATAGACATCCCAAAGGAGTTTTCCTGTAAGCATATGTGCCCATGTGATGGTGAAGGTTGTATTAAACTGATCTTCCTCTTTCACCATGATTTAATTGTAGCCTAAGTAGCCATCTAGCAATGAAAACCTCTTTGAATGAGCTACTACTTGCAATATTTTCACCATGGAAAGAAGTAGATATTGATCCTTGAGAGAATATTTATTCAAGTCTCATAAATCCACACACAATATGACTTCCCCGTTTCTTTTCCTGACTAGTACCAAACCCATGATGAGTGCTTGATTGGAAAGATGATACTTGCCTCAATGAACTTTTTCAATTCCTTCTTCATGAGAAGCTCAATATGAAGATTCACTGACCTTTTCTTCTATGTAATGGGCTTGGCTTCTAAATCTACCTCAATAGTGTGTTGGGCCAAATTTGGGTCAATCCTCTTAAATATTCACATATCCAAGCAAAGATATTTGGAAACTCTTGAAAACATTGTATGAAATCATATTTTTCTCAATGGGTAATTACTTTACCAATTTAGAGCACCTTACCCTTTCCAGCTAAAAATGGTTGTGAATCTTCACCCTTGACCTAAAAATTATCTTTCTCTATCCGGAACTAGTCATTAGGATTGAATATTGACTCTAGAGTCACTGGGCCTTTTGGAAGCTTTTTTGTTCTCAAATGGACTACTTGATCCCCATATTTCCTTTCCAATTTGTCTTGATTTCTCGAAGAGAATTTAGCTTCTTCCTAAAGGAAATTGATGATTTTTTTATCACTTTCAAACACTTGAAAATTTATGTTAGCATATGGAATAGTTGGCCTCACTACTACTTTGATATGAGGCTGAGCTTGGTCTTTATTGATACTATCAACCACCTCAAATGTTGCCCCAATTGTTGCAAGCTTGTTCACAGACTCATTCTTCTTCCTTGGCATGAAATCAATGTTAAAGGCCTCAAAGTCCCCTACGATATCCCATACTCTATGTTTATAACTCTAGAGAAAATCATTCTTAGAATCATTAATCCCTCTAATATGATTTACAACCAACTCACTGTCCCAAAAAACTTGTAAGTTCTTGATGTTTCTCTTTTTTGACCAGTGTAATCCATGGATTAGTGCTTCATACTTAGGTGTGTTATTAGAACAACTGATTTAGAACTTGAAGGTTGAGTAGTAATTGTTACCTTTGGGAGACAAGCATTTCTCCTTGAACCATCAAAGAACAGCTACTAGAATTCATTGTCATCTTCATCATCTGGTTTGGTGACACTAGGAAGAGGTGCATTTTCTTCATGTAGATAATAGATTCCCAATTTAGATTCCTCCATATCTTTGTATGGATCATATACATGTCTCTTATGAGCTCATTCATCAATTTTTAAATCTATAATTCCTCCAACCTTATTTTCTACTTCTTGAGTACTTGGTAAATCCTATTGATCAAATATGGTGCAATTGGAATTGATTCGACTTGGCATGTAATGATCAATATGATAACTGGAAATTGAATCAAATCTGATAGTAGATTTAACTCCATACCTTGTTCTAAAAATCATGTGGGACCAATCAGCTGATAGGTACCTACCAATTTAAGTCATGAAGTATCTTTACAAGCATAAGGTAAAGAGTGGTGGTAGGTCAATCATGGATATGTCTTATGAAACTGTGACATTTGGGCATACATCCAACGTTAGATTTAGATCCTTGATGATTCTAATGGTTCCCACTAATGTATCATATGATTGTACCACTCCTTTTGAGATAGATTCATATTTAAGACCCAGCTGGTCTACTATTTGCTTAGGCATCACCGAGTTACTTTCCCCGAAGTCAATCTTGTATTTTTACACTAGGTTGTTCCCAATGATCAAAGATAAATAAAATGGAAGAGGTTTCATGTTTATACCTGGTTTAACACCTTCTTATTGATTTGCATTAGTGAGCACATTTTCCTAATCTTTGGATGAATCATTTGCAATGGACAAGTTGGCCATGATTTCATGCAATAGATCCCTCTGTTCTAGAATCGTTAAATACTCCCCATAAATATGCTTACTTTTTTTTCTTCATGTGATCAATGATGTTGAATGGAGATGGGTTGTTCTTTTTCTTCCTTTTGCTAGACACTACCTTATCTTACACATGAGCTGATACAATATGTGCCTTGAGCTGATTATGTGGATTTGGAACTACACTTGAGCTAGTAACTCCTCAAAGTGTGATAAAAGGTTGAGAAGCATTTGAATTTGATGATTTCCCCTCTTCAATAGATCTCTTTTTAGACATTGTTTTTATTGGTAAAACTTGAGAAAGAGGCTAATTTATCCCACGGAAATCCTCTACTTGCCAATTCACAAGTGAAGTATCATTCTGAGGTGTTTGTTGTGTGTTTGTTTGTTATTGGTTTTCTTATTCATTTGTTTCTTGAGATACACCAACACTTTGCACCATTAAGGCCTAACTTAGTATATCATTGAAACGTGCTTCCTAATTATGAGGTTGACCACAAGGGAAACACCATTCGTAGTCCTATATAAGGTTTTTATGGACTTGAACCAAGGCTCTAGACGATGAATATACATTAGGATTATGCGGTTGAAATGTCCTAGCAATGGGAGGTTGTCCTTGGTTCTCATTTGGAGCTTTAGCAGGAGGTCTATTTGACTGGTATGAGGGCTTATTGGGTTGGTAATGAGGCTCATAAGGTCTGAAATTTTGATCTTTTTGCCTTTTGATGGTCACCAACTCATTCCTTAGATTCTGCAGTTTTTTCATGACATCTTGGAGTTCAGTTGAAGTGCTAGAGGAGATATAAGCTTCATAGGAACTTTGATTTCTAGGGGTAGGAATAGGGGCTAACTCAGGTGTTTGGTTAGAAATAGGATTCCCCATTTCTATATAAATAGATGTAGGTGGCCTAGGTATAATTTTACTGGATTGAATTAGGTAATTATCATCTCTAATGGATATGGCATAGGCTCCTGATAAGTTTATCCCTCTCATAGATTATATCGTGACAGATATATCAGAATTTAGAGCTTTTAGGAAATTGATTAATGCACCTTTAGTCATTGGTCTTACAGGAACCGGAATCATGTCCCATGTTATTTGTAATATGAAATTGAAATCAGTCATTTTTTTGTTTAGAGCTCTTTTGATAGTGTTCAACTACTCTAATAGAGATATATTTTCTGCACTTTCCTTAAACTTCTTACAAATACCTGGGCATAGTTCATTCCAGTTATAAGTTGATCTTGTTGTTAATATTCTAAACCGCTGCAAAGATTTTCCTTTGAGAGAACAAGAAAGAAGTTTTACTACCACATCCATATCAGAAATCTCGTGAATAGCATATTCATTTGCAATGTCCTGGATATGATCAATTAGGGTCGTGTGATTTTCTCAAGTGAACTATGGAATACTTTCCAATGCTACCACTAGACACACTTATATGGTAAATACAATATTAATCTCAATGTGCATTGAAAAGAAGGCATAATCTTCTACATGCACATGGTAGAGTTGGTACTAGACATACAAGTGCACTCTTTCAATTCTCTTCTCAATTTTGTAAATTTCTAACTCAATGTATTTGGATTTAAAGTTTCAATTTTCATTATGTGGACATTAACTACAATAATTTGTTGCATGTTTCACTCTTAGGTGCATCTTATAGTTTTTTAATCTGAATCAAACACTCAACCATTCAAATGATCAATAAAAAGCAAAGTTTATTTAGACTGTTTGGTATGTTTTTCCTTTAATCTAGAAAATTTCATAGTTTATCTTAAAGGGGGGTAAATGTAGACACCAAAATTTGGTAATTTGGCACTTGACATTGGTAATTTGGATTATATCCCTTAGTCATGATATGTACACATAAATAAAGCTTAAACATGTTATCTTTCTCTCTTTAAAGCATTAGAAATTATTTTCATTCTCGTAATCTTATACTAAAACACCTACAATAGTATTTTTATCCCTCATAGACATCTTACACTTCATGTTAGGATTTTCCATATTTCCACTTATAATGTTCTATCTCTCTTTACATTATTATATAGATTGGAATAAACATGTGTATGATTCTTTCCCTTTCTATATGGTTCTTCCCTTTGATCCACACTTGGGATGAGGTTGGAGCCTCCTTTTGTAAATAATTTGATGAGAAGGAAGACAACATATATCTTCTTTAATAATTAACCTCCATCAAGAGGGCCCCAAATGAGCTCATGACATACTTTAATTTCTGATTCCAAAGAACCTGGGAATGAATTATAGTCCTCTAAAGACTAAGCCCTAAAGGTATATTTATTTACTTTCTTAGAGCTATGAATTATGATATAGTGGTAATGATCTAGTCTATGGTATCTACCCAACTACCGAATGCTTATGTAGTAGCCATTAGGGTAGAACTTTTTTAATCCAAGTAGGTAAGCTAGCCCCTAGATTTCCTATGCGTATTTTACCTAAATTTTTAGATAACACTCAACCCTCCATCACTCCTTTTATCTCCAAATTACATAACCCTCTTATTTTCTATCATGTGAGTTTACTGGGGAAATATTGTAACCGAGTAACATGGAATTATCTCTAGGTGTGGGACCATGACTTCAGATAATTCTCTAGAGCAGGGTGGTTCCTCTTTCTAATTTAATGCTACAATTACTCCTAATGAAGGGAACACAAATATCTAATCTTATCCTATTAATTCCAAGAGACCAACGAGAGAGAAAGAAAATGGAAATGAAGAAATCCTACACTAAGGGAGGTGATGACACCAAGAAAAGGGAAGAAAAGGGGGGTTTGGAAACTCTCTAAGACTGAAAATGGAATAAAATGGAGATAAAGAGGATATTTGTAACATCACAGTCTATAACACACATTCACAACACTGTTTTAGTGAAACACAACCATTAAGATCTTGCAAAAGATCATTAAAATACACAAAATACCTTAAAATTCAATGTAGAGGTTAGATAATGCAATAGAACATAAGAGAGGGTTACAAAATAACCACATATCTTAATTTTATTGATTCAATGAGTGACATAGTTCGTTACAATCAAGATAAGAGGCATGGATCTCTTGTCAAATGCTCAGAATGGAATGTTTGAATCTCACAACACTTATAATAACTTGTAGAGAAGGAGAGGAGCAAAATGGAGAATATTCCACTATGAAAAATCAGCTCCTTTTTTACAATATATGAGAGAGAGGGCGAAGGAACTCAAAAGTCCTCTTCAACCACCAGAAAATGGAATTAATTGGCCTAGAAAAGTGATGGGAACCCCTACAAAACCCATGTCTCCATGTACCCTTTCTTGTGGAAGAACATATTTTCACCCATCTCTTCATTTAATGCTCTGGAGTTGTATGGAAGTGATCATTTGAATCTGGGAGAGTTTTTCAAGTTTTTGGGCCAATACCACCACCAAACTTATGATTTATTATCTCCATGATGTAGTACACAAAAAAAATCTAGGGATAAAATTTTTATCCAAAATGGAGCACGTGGGAGAGAGATAGAGCTATGCAGTTCGGGGACCTCATAAACTCCAAAAACACAATTTTTTGGCTTCATTTCCTCTATTTGGTTGTCAGTCTACATTACAAAGGGGCCACTTTCACTTTATTTTTTAGGGAATCAGATATATGTGGAGCTTGTGGAACCTAATTTTTCATTCTCCCCACCTCTGACTTCTCTGTATTTACTTTTCCCCCTCACTTTATTTCTAACCTACCCTGCCTCTATTTTCCTTGTGTTGCAGCTTGGGATTTTTCATAGGGAACTTGGCTTGGATGAAACCGTGCTTCATGCGTTAGTGGGGCCCAAAATCCCTAACTTTCCTGATTTCCACTTTGTCCCCTTTCTCTTTAGATTTTATCCCTTTCTAGGTAACTTATTCCCGTGGGTAACAAGTTCCCCGCACTCCATAGTACCATGCGGGCATCGCCCGCCCTCAAATCAAATCACCCCAGTTTGGAGAGCTCGGTTATCTCACTAAGCTAACCCATCACCTACCTCGTAGTTTAGAGCCTGCCCCCATATGTGGGTAACCCAATGCCTCCCCAATCAGTTCACAAAGGGTCCATTGTTCCCACATCCTTTGAACTCCACATAATACGCTACACCCAAACCCATCCTTTGTTTTGTGGGTTCTTAACCCCTTGCAGAGAAACTAAGCTCACTTGACCCATTCCTCAAGTTCCCTCGGTGGATAACTTATCCACATAACACTGGAGTAAGTCGATATCATTATCAAATTGGGCCAAAAACTAGTTTCAGGAACATTAGTGCAATACGAATAGGTTCCGTCCGACCCAAGGAAATCCACAATACACCATGAAACCCTGTTTTAGCCATTTTTCTCCAAATATAGAATTTTTTTAATATTTTTTTAGGAACTTGAATAAGATATCCCAAATCTATTTTGAACAACCTTACCCATTTTTTCCATTTTTTAACCTATTATTTTCCAAGTATTAGACCTAAAAAAAGGGGTGAAGGCCTTCCAACTGCTCTAGTTTTTTCCAATTTTCCAATTTATCTAGTTCTAAGACAAAAGAAAATGTAGGTTATCAAAATTAACTCTGGGGGAAATTTTGGATAACACCTCCCATTACTCAAAATTTTACTTCATCATCTACGTCCACAACTATTTACTCTATCAAATAAGAAGAGATTGAAAGCCTTAGTCTTCGACTAAAGAATTTGACAAATGAGGATATCTCTCTAAAGAGACAAAATGCTCAAGCCCCTAAAATTTATCCTAATCCTCCTCATCATTATCTTCAATAAGGCTCTCAATACAAAAATAAGATATTTTCATAAAACTACCCACCAAGGAAACTAACAAATCAAAACATGCAACCTCCACAAGCTCTTAGCTTAAGCAAATCCATTTTTCTAGTCCAGAATAACATGGAAAAAGGATTTGAATGGTGTTATCCTTGTGATCAACCTCATAACCAATATGCATGTGAAGATGGAATACATTCACTGCATGAGAAGGATATTATGGTGAAAACTCCATTTTATCAACAAGAATAAGTCAAAGCTCCATCAGACAACAATGTTAAAGAACTACAAGAGGTCACTCCTAAACCCAACTTCATGTTTTTTAGACTTGAATATTTTTACGTGGTTAATAAATCCATGGGAAATTTGAATACACTGCAACTTCATATGGTGGATTACACAAGGTCCAAAGAGAGACAAATAGACGTAATCTATCCTCATGTTTCTCCAACTTTGTGTAATAATTATATTTAGTCTACAAACTTAGATGGAAATTTAGCTTCATCTAGTCTACAATGGGTTACTCAGTAACCACAGAACAAACCAATTCCATGGAATATATAAGATCTTTAAAAAAATTTAGGTCCATGAAACATGAAAAAAATTCCAAATAAAGAACCTTCGTGTATGGAGTAGAGAACCAAGGATATTTTTTCTCCCTCATTGCAAAAATCCATGGATATGCCCCTCAACATTTTTAAACAGATGAAGAGGAAAAAATTGAAAGTTACAATGTGGGATTCCATATCAATCCCATCTCAAAGGGATCTCCTTTACAAGAATTCTTGAAGAAACTTCCACCTCTAGAACCAACTTTGCACATAGTTGACTCCATGGTCAACATATGTCAGCCTAAAGAAGAACCAGTAAGTCCATTAGTAAATAATTTGATGAGGTTGGGATGAGTTTGGAGCCTCCTTTTGTAAATAATTTGATGAGAAGGAGGATAACATATCTCTTCTTGAACATTTAACCTCCATCAAGAGGGCCTCGGACCCAAATGAGCTCATGCCATACTTTAATTTCTGATTCCAAAGAACATGGGACATAATTCTAGTCCTCCAAAGACTAACCCCTCAAGTTATATTTATTTACTTTCTTATATCTCTGAATTTTGATATATTAGTAATGATCCGGTCTATAGTTGTTATCCAACTACCAAATGGTTATATAGTAGCCATTAGGGTATAATATTTTTGATCCAAGTAGGCAGTTTAGCCCCTAGATTTCCTATGCCCATTTTCCCTGAATTTCCACATAACACTCAACCCGCCATTTCTCCCATTACTCGACATTCTACTTAATCATTTATGTCCACATCTAGTTACTATATCAAGTAAGAAAAGATTTAAGTCCTTAGTCTCTATTTAAAGAATTTGACAAATGAGGATATCTCTCTAAAGAGACAACATGCTCAAGCCCCTAAAATTTATCTTAATCCTCCTCATGGTTATCCGCAAAAAGGATCTCAATACCCAAATAAGATATTTTCATAAAATTACCCACCAAGGAGACTACCAAATCAAAACACACAACCTCCACCATCTCTTAGCTTAAGAAAATCCATTTTTCTAGTCCAGGATAACATGGCCCAAGGTTTTAAATGGTGTTATCCTTGCAAACAACCTCATAACTAATATGCATGTGAAGATGGAATACATTCAGTGCAAGAAAAGGATCTTATGGTGAAAACTCCATTTTATCAGCTAGAATAAGTCGTAGAAAGAGTTCACTTCTGAACCTAACTTCATGATTTTTAGAATTGAATATTTTTAGGTGGTTAATCAATCCATAGGAAATTTGGATACACTGCAACTTCATGTAGCAGATAACACAAGATCCAAACAGAGAAAAATAGACGTAATGTATAGTCCTCATGTTTCTCCAACTTTGCATAATAATTCTATTCAATCCGCAAACTTAGATGGAAATTCAAATTCATCTAGTCTACAATGGGTTACTCAGTAGCCACAGAAAAAACCAGTTCTATGGAATATAGAAGATCTGCAAAACACTTTAGGTCCATAAAACATGAAATTTTTCCAAATAAAGAACCTTCGTGGATGGAGTAGAGAAGCAAGGAGAATGTTGCTTCCTCATTGTAAAAATACATGGGTATGCCCCTTGAAAATTTTAATCATATCAAGAGGAAAATTTTGAACATTACAATGTGGGATGCCCTATCAATCCCATCTCAAATGTATCTCCTACAATAATCCTTGAAGTAGCTTCCACTTCTAGAACCCGCTTTGCACAACGTATACTCCATGGTCAACATAGGTTAGCCTAAGGATGAACAAGTAAATCCATTAGTCAAAACTCCTCCATTTTAGATATCTATCATTGTTGGCTAGCACCTTGTACACAATTACATGATATATTTTGGTGCTAGTACCTCAATGATGCCAAAGAAAATTATAGATATCATGGGAATTAAATATAGTCCAACTTCAAAAGTTGTCTTACAACTTGGTTGATCAATAGCGAAAGTCTTGGGTGTAATAAAGAATTTAGAGTTAACTTTTCATGTTTTCCCAAGCCTAACTATAATTCAAGTCATCTCTATGATTGGATTTCCATCTTTTTTCACCCTCTTCGTCTTCAAATACTTCACTACCAAAGTGGGTAAATATTTTTCTTCAAATTTGTCTCATATGATATTAAGAACGAGGTATGGGACTAGGTTTACAATCAAAGATGAATCCATATCAACTTACCATGTTGAAGTTCTAGATCCTAATCCATTTAATTCAAATTGAATGGTTTAAAGATAAGTAATCAATTATCATGAATCCACTGACATAGTGCATTCATTAATTTCACTCCCTACTCTCATGTTAGATGAATGGGATAAATAACACTATGATTTTAATCCCTATGACACCACAATGGAAGTAGGTATGGGTATCTATTTCATCTATGAAAAATAATTCACCACCCCCATGCCACTTAAAGAAGAGAACAACATTTCTGGTCTATGGAAAATGTATTTTGATGGCTCAAGAAGTAGGAACAGAGCCGGGGTGGGTATAGGTATATTCTCTCTAATGGATGAGAAACTCGTCTTTACACATAGGTTGTAATTTGCATGTTCAAACAATGTAGCAAAATGTGAAGTGTTGGTTCACGGTCTGATCATTGTAGTAAAAAGAAAAAACAAGATCTTGCAGATATTTGGGGAGACTGAATTTGTCATTCACCTAGTCAAACAGACTTATTCCACTAAGAATAATATTTTAAGATCTTATAGACATCGAATTTGGGATCTCCTGTAAATTTTTGAAGTTTTCAACCTTCTGGTATTACCACGAAAGTAAAATAGGGAAGTAGATCAAATGGAAACTGTTGGCTCTCAATTCTCTCTTGCGAAAGACCTTGTTCAAGGAAAACAACATGTTAAATGGTTGTAAGACCATCCATTCTAGACAATGATGTCAGCTGGAATTTTTTGAGAACAATGAACAAATAGTCCAATTAATTTAGAATGAGGTTACGTTATCTTCAATTTTGCAACCCATTTTGTAAGAAAGTTATGGGGATCAAATCATTTAGTTCCAAAGAAACAAATTTCCCAAAGGGTTGGTGAATCTTGAGGTGATCTTCAATCCTGATGATGAGATCAAGGGGTGGAAAAAAAACATATCTGCGAGCCAAAGAAGACTATAATCTAGTCATTGTTGCACAAGGTAAGGAGCTTCTGCTTGGAAAGGTGTTTTATCAAAAGGAAGAATAATATTTTATTTCTTTATTTCATAGCTTTCATGATGTATTTTCATGGAGTTATGAAGAAATTAAAGTTTTTGACCATGACGTTTCTCAACAGGCCATTGATGTTAATCCTATGGCCAAGTCAGTTAGACATAAGTAGATACTAGTTAACCCCAAGATTGAACCTCTCATGAGGAAGGAGTTATCTAAAATCATTGATTCAAAAATCATATTCCCCATCAAGTATTCATCTTCAATGGCTAGCTTGGTCTTGGTGTGGAATAATAATAGATAAATCAAACTCTATGCGGATTTCAGAGACTTGAATAGGGCCTCTTTAAAAGATCATTATCATTTCCCCTCCATGAAAAAAATCCTTCAAACAATGGAAATATCTAAAAGATTCTTTATGCTTGATGGTTATTCAGTATTCAATTAGATTAAGATCGGCGTGGGTAAACTATATAAAATTGTGTTCACAACTAAGTGGGTAATATATGCATATAAGAATATTCCCTTCCATTTTTCAAATGTGGGTGTCAGTTTTTAGAGAGGAATGGACATTTATTTCTATTTACTTATCAATTAGTTCATCCTTATATATTTAGATGACATCACTGCCTTCTCAAAATGGACCTATTACTATATAGAAATTTTGGAGATTTTTTTTGAGAAATGCATGGAGATTGCAGTATTTCTTAACCCCCGAATTGTATTTTAACAGTTCCACAGGGAAATATTTTGAGTCATGTTATTTATAAAGAAGGAATTTCAATCAACCCTGAAAGAATCTCTATTGTCCTATCCCTCTCATTTCCAACTCACAAGAAGGCCCTTCAGTCCTTTCTACCCAAGATCAATTTTGTTAGGAAATTAATTCCTAACTTTGAAGGACTAGTCAGGCCCATCACTCTAATTTTGAGGAAGGATGTAGCTTTCAAATGGATTGCGAAAGCAAAATAAATACTTACCAAGATCAAACAGGCTATTGCTCAAGAACCCACCCTTATCAATCCTGACTATTCAAAGGATTTCATATCTTATACATATGGGGTTGATAGTAGCATTACCATTGTCTTGACACAACAAAATGATGAATGGATTGGATTAATAAATGACATTATTTAAGTCAAAAAATGGAATATTTAGAGCTCAAGTATAGTCATTTATAAAAAAAATTCTTTTCCATCTTATGAGTCTCTCAAAAAATTCAAGCCTATGTTTTCCACCAACCATCGTATAAAATTTTAAGTCTCACATCCTAGTGTGAGAGAATTTATCATGAGAGCACAAATCCGCAAAAAAATGGGCCAAATGGGTGACCAAAATCATGGAGTTTGACTTGACCACCAAGGCCAAAAAATTCGTAAGAGGTAGAGCACTTTGTGAGTAGCTTGCCTTAGACACTCAAGATAGTCAAGAAGCATCTTTATTCATGGAAGAAGAATATCAACAAGCCATAGAGGATCCATAAAAATTTGATGGTTTTCAAATGAATATTCACGAAGTGTTATAATTCCTTGGGATGATGTAGAATTTCAAGTTCCCACACAATGTAAAATTTTTGCAAGACAGAGGAAGTCAACCAGGACGCAACAGTTGGATTGATGAGATGAAAAATTTCTATCAACAAGTGGTTTCCCTTATTGTTTGAGAAAACAAAGAAGAAGGAACTTGAGGTTACAATCAATTCCTTATGTGTCGATAAATGAGATTATTTTTAGGAAGAATTTGGCAGGTGTCATGCTAAGATGAATTGAAATAGAAGAGGTAAATACAATCTTGGCATAGTTCCATGATGGAATATCTGGTAAACACTTGTCATCTTAGGCCACAACAATGAATATTACTAGAGTAAAATACTTCTAGACTACACTATTCACATATGCACATCAATGGGTTATAAAATGTAAAGAATGTGCTTTCGTCATTGGTAAAAGAAAGATATTGACCCTTTCCCTTCATCCTATTTAGGTGGATGAACCATTTTCTCAATGGGGGCTTGATTTTATAGGTATGCTTAATCCTCCATTAAGCATAGGTAAATGGGTCTTGAAAACAACATACTACTTTACCAAGTGGATAGAAGCTATACTACTCAAGGACGCTACTAAATCAATCATCCTTGATTTACTTGATGCTATTGTAACAAGGTTTGGGGTTCCCCAAACCATAATTTATGATAATGCTAAGAACTTCTTGGGTTCTTAAATTTCTGATTGGGCTCTTAGTCATGGCATATATTTGAAGACTTCCTCTAACTACTACCCACAACGTAACAGTTTTGTGGAATCAGATAACAAGAACCTAATTAGGATCATGAAGAGGACTATGGAGATCAATAGAAGGCAATGCAATAATAAGGTAAAACATTATCTTTAAGATGATAGAATTAATAAAAAATAGAAATTAGTAGTTATCCGTTTGTCCTTGTCTATGGTAGAGAAGTTAGGCTCCCTTTATCACTTTAATTACCTTCATTAGAGCTAGCCCAACAATTAGAATTTGAAGATGCAGATTAGATAGAAATTAGAATGGTGAAGCTGATTAAGCTTGAAGAACTAACACAATCCACCATGACTAGGTTAAAGAAACACCAATTGTCAACCAAATAGTGGTTTGACAAGAAAACTAAGCGACAATATTTCAATGGAGGTTATCTAGTCCTCAAGTGGAAAATGGATAGAGATAAACCAAGGAGACACTAAGTTTGGTGCACTTTGGAGTAGTCCATACATTATCACATCCTGTAAAGAGGCTAAATATTTCGAGTTATCCAATCTTGATGGAGAAATATTACAAATCCAATTCAATGGGATTTATCTTAAACAATCCCATTATGTTGTTTCATTGCATCTTATAAATACTTTGTTTTTTTGTGTAGTTGTAGGTTCCCTCCTTTTGTTGTGTGTTGATCAATTATTGCATACATTTGCTTCAATCCTTGTGGTGACCATATTTGTTTGCAATAAGTTCTTATGCACTCTTTGCATGTTTGAGGCATGCATGATATTCCCTTTTGTGCATAGGCTTTCGAAGCCCCTTGCAGACATGCATGAGTCATCTCAAAGTATGTTTCATGGTGTTATTAGGTATTTGGAGCAATTCTAGATCTTTTCTAAGTTCGTATGGATCCAAGAGTTAAGTTTTAAAAGTTGAGATTAGTTTTCAAGATTGTGCTTGACTCTATGCCCAATGGATGCTTTGAGGAAATTGGTCTTCATCATCCAGAGAGAAAATGTACTTTGGAGGTTGTCAAATTGTTGTCCAAAATTTCATCCCCATGTAATTTTGAACAACTCATCTAAGATGGAATTAGCCACAATTTTTCTCAGGAAAATCTACGAGACACTAAGTTAGTCTCCTGCGGAGTGTGAAAATGTAGTGTTTTATGGGTTCTCATAACCCGTAAAACAAAGAGATGAATGCTTAGGACTTAGGAAGATTTTGGTAGAGTTAGTAGTTCGTGGAGTCTGTTATACCTTTGCAACACTAAGGAAATAACTAATCTCATGTCAAAGGTAAGTTAGAGCACCACAGGACCACATACTCGCATGGAAATTATAAAATCAAATAAGGACAAAATCTGTAAAGAAAAGGAAGTGAGAAGCAGTTAGCACTTTTTGGTATGGGAGCACATTGTCACACGGAATCGCAAGACATAGAGTTCTATGGAGTTTGTCAATTCTATGGAACCAAATGCAAGGCCACAATGTTAGAAGCTATTGTGCATGACGTCTGAAGACTCCCGCGATAGGGAAAAGAAAATTTGAAACAGATAATGTCTAAAACTGTGAAACACTATCATAGTGTTATGTGGGTTTCCTAAATCATAGTGTTATGTGGGTTATGAGTAACATGTAACAAAGGATCATAGATGTGGGTATGGTATCACACAAATACAAAGAAATAAATACCTCCACTGCATTGAAGGATATTTGACAGCGGAGTGTAGAAACAATCAAGCACCACCAAAAAAAGGAGGATCTACTCATCATTCAAGACACATGGAAAGTTGATGTAAATATGGGAGAAACCATCAAAACATTAGACTACCATAGAAGGTCTCAAAGTCGTGCATGTTCTTAAACTAGATGACCAACCACCATAACCATCAAAATTTATTGAAGTATGCCATATTTCTGCATGGTTTGATGGCATGCGATATAATTAAGGTACAATGTTGTGGTTGTTAAATTTTTTCTAATGGAACCAATGTCTATACTACAAGAAATCATTGTTTCCATGCTCATCCAACACATTTTTCAGGTGATTAGTACTCCAGCATGGAAACCCTTTTTTGTTTCTTCTCTTTCTCTTCTTCCTTCCACAAATTTTGTAAATGTAAGTGCTTGCACACATTGTAAGGGTTCTTCTCCCATTTTCTTCCTTAGCAATTTTTTTGGGGTCTTATTTGGAAAACTCAAAATTTTATGCTTCCGACCTTTGTAACTAGCAAGTGGAGATTTTTTTTCCTTGGCTCTCATGTAAAAAATAAAGGATCGATTAATGAAAGTGTGGTTTCTCTATTTCCTTCAAATACTTTGAGTTTGGTGTGAATATCTTTACCTTCTTAAGTGTTTTGTATCCTTTCATTTTTTCACATTAGAATTGTGTGCATCTTTATGGCCCCTTTTTCAATGAACTTATACATGTGTCACTTAGAATTGAAATATTTCCAACTTCTTTCTCGAGCTATCACCACCCTTTTATCTTAGATTTTTTTTTGCATCTCTCTCCCTCTGTGATCCCTTGGATGGTTTAGTGTAGGTTAGTTATAGGAGTAGTTTTAACATTATATTAGGTTGTGTTTCGTGTATTATTCTTATCCACAAAATAAATGAAGTTGGCCTTCTCTGGAGGTCTATCTCAAGCCATAAATCCCACACTTCAAGATAGTCCCAGATTGCCCAAAAATTCTAATTTTCATGCATGATTACTCAGAGGGTGCAATTTTTGGCTATAACATATATCTTGGAATTCACCACACGGTGTGATGCTATTTTGGGCCTTCATTCTTGTGAGGAGCATGCATTAGTAATCTTAAAAGATGTTAACAAAATTATACAAAAGCTAGGATCACTTCCACTCAGTGAACATTCATCCTTGGAGGGACTCGTAAGTTCCTTCCAAGAATTGGTCTAAAAAGAAGCAGGAGATCATTTATCCTTCAATGAGGATATATTGGAATCCCTCACGAATATTAGAGGCTCCATCTCTCATTTCACAAGAGATCATCGAAATTTGGTTCATACAGTGCAATACCATTGGTGGTATTCTTGAGACTTGGATCAATTCTTTAGGTTATGTTTGTATTCCACAGGCAAAGAAAGTGTCACTTGCAACACCTCGGTTCAACAAAGAAGTCAAAGGCAAGGAGTACATCCTTGGGAAATTTCCATAGAGTTCACCAAGAGAAAACTCTTCATCATCGGAAGCATCTCCATCCTCAAATTGATCACTCTCTTCTTTCCTCTCTCTACATTCTAATTCTTCATTGTGAATGTACTTTTTGGCTTTTTCGTCTTATTCACTTAAGTGATATTATAATTTTACATTGTAAGAGTTATTTTTCATTAATAAGAAAAAGAACCATATTTAGTCCTATCGGAATATGAAAGGTCACAAGTGGTAGCAATGTGAAAAGTCACTTGGGGGAGGGGGGGAGAAGAAGAGACATTTTGTAAGGCTATATATTGGGATGAATTCTCCATTCTTAGGAGTTGATAGCTTTTGTTCTCCTACTACAAGCAAGAAACTATTTCTTCTATTTTCTTGTCTATGTTATTATACTTCCTACTTTCAACATTATAAGCATTGTAATCTTGAACAACTAAGAAGAACTTTGTATCTTTGAGGAACAAATCAATTGAACTTTGTGTCTTTGATTTATTAATCTTACTATTACTTACATGGTTGTTTTGTTCCTATTGGATATGGACCTACTCAGGTTAATGTTAGTGAAGTTTGCTAGTGCCCACTGACTACCTTAACCCTCTCTCTCTATACTCTTATCTCCCCTTCACCTCTCCCAAAGCAAATTCCTCCCTTGTATTCATACAAGAAATTTATCATAGGTGTAGTGGAGTATTCTTTTGTGATCCCCGGCTTAATGACCACTACAAATTTTACTTTTCTCATATTCAATAAGTTAGAGCCTCCCCACTCTCAAGAGGAGGGACCTAGTGCCATGACCGTTGGTGAAAACCACTAATTTACCCTTACGAAAAATTATTTCGCCAACATATAGTATTTCCCTACTTTAAAAATATTTTTTAATACAATTCATATTAGATATTTTGCCTACACATATTTTGTATTATACAATCTATATTTTATAAATATTAATTACTATATTTACGATATTGTATATAATATCTCCAATCTAACTAAAACCAATAATTAATAAAATAAAATCATAAATACATTAAACAATCAATCAATTAAGTAGTCCTAAGCCAAAGTTGGTTGTTTACATTTGATGTCGAACAAACCTTTACCATAAACAAACCTTGTTTGTTAACCAAAATTAGCATCTCCTATAAGATATCATACTATTTAATATTTTGGATGATCCATATTTTATATTTAAAAAATAGATATCATTAATTAGCAAAGTAAACCGAAACTATATATACTTGGAAGAAAAGTGATGTAATCATGTCTAAGTAAAAGCAAGCAAAAACATGACGAGTGAGTGGGTTGGTCTTGTTTTTCCTACTAAATTTATCATATTTTGTCTCTTTAATCTAGAAATACATACGATTTTGTACAATTGCATTATTTAAGAAAGAGACATACGGCCTGTGGGTATTATTCCGACTAAATTAATGTTTTATTGTGAGTATGATAAGAAAGTATTATAGTGTAGTACACACATAATTATTATTGAAAGGACATGGAAAATGAGGTTTTAAGTTCCAATTATATTATTTCAAGAAAGATTTGATTGATAGTTGGCACATGGTTACATTATAATCAATATTAGTAAATGGTAGGGTGAACAATCCTTACAATATGTTGGTGGAGGGCTCAATGAGATTTTATGATAATATTATCTTTCTAGTTTTGAAAATTTAGATGATTCTTTGAATAAGATTGGGCCAAGAACAAGTATGCGAATTATTAAAGGATACACACAAACATATGAATGTTTTAATTTTAGATTTTTTTCGTATTAAAATTATTAGAATATTGTTGACATTTCATAAAAATTATAGTTTACCACTACCCCTCAATTATTATTATAGAATAACTATTGACATAATTAATAATGTAATACACCTACCCAAAAACATTCCAACATATCTAAACATATTTAAAATAGTAAAATTATATTTAATTGTATCAAAATTATTCTTGATGAAATAATATATGATACAAAGAGGTTCTAGAGGAATATATGATTCGTCACAAATATGGAGGAATTCAATAGAAACATGTGGTATGGTACAGTTCTTAATAGTGAAGTGAAAAAGAACAAAAATATCAGCACTAAATAATAACCTTCACCAAAACCGCAAAATATTCTCTCCCAAGACCATCAAGTAATAGTTCTGAAAATTGTCGTCTAGGAAAAATCAAATTTCATGATCAGAATCATCAGCTTTAGGTATCCACAAACCTCACTCGCTTTTCCCTAATTTAATTTAGATGTCTAGGAAATTGATATCTTTAAAAACCATAATAATATAATGACACCCTCTAGGAACACTAAAAATGAGGATTTATTTTTTTCAGTGTAGTATCTCGCCATTTTATTAGGCCCCTAAGATGTCGTACGAGCTTTGAAACCATCACAACAAGTATAATGCATTGATCAATAGGAAGTCTAGTGTCATGCTAATACCCAGTTCCATTGTTACTTTCAATGTTATAATGAACGTTTGATGGAACCTAATAAATATTAGATGCTCTTAAGATTTTTTTTATGCTTGAATGTTTGCTCTAAATTCTTATAATTTTTTGGCACAAGAATGCTCTTTTTCCATTCACCTCTTTTTTGAATATACATTAACACACTTATGTTTTTATAAAATTGAATTCAAATTAGGCCATTACTGGTAATTTGGCATGCAATCCAGCACACTATGATTGGGAAAATTGACAAAGAAGGCCCAAACCATGGGGAACCCAAAGAAGGACTTGATACACCCACACAAGAACAATCGCTATAACCAACTGCATGCTAGTGTTTGACATTGCTTTGCACTTCTGTGTCAATCTGGGTCACTTTGTCTTCGTCATTAATGGCTTCCAACAGTTGAGACTTGTTCATAGAATACTTGCACTAAGAAACAACCATAATATAAGGAAACACACCAAAATGAGAAAAATATCAACCGAACTAATCACTCAAATAGACATTAGATAACCTATAAAAATGCAATGTCGATGGTTGAGTTGACTATCCTCTGATGGCCTACCCCCTTAATGTTGATTCTATACCATAACTCTGCACTACATTGCCCCACGTTTAATGAGGGGTTCAATCTTCATATTGTAGTTCTGGAAAGTGATTTCTGCACTAGAGTGAATGCACAGTTTAAAGTGCCCTTCTCCTATGTTTTCCCTATGTTTTCAAATTGCACTATCAACACCAATAACGAGCTAGACCTAGGTATACTTCAGATGTAGCCATATCGTGAGTGGTGAATCAAGAGCATATCGATTAGTAGTGCTTGTAGATCAAAATGATTCGCTAGAGTATACACCCCGTGCATGTAAGTATCCCTTTGATGGATGTAGCTAGATTGATAGTGTTTGATTTGGCTTTGAGATGCTTTTGAACTATGGCTTAGTTTGTTCTAGAACTTGAGTTTATGAATTGGCTTCAGACTTGTGTAAAGGTTGACTTCCTAATGTCATGCTCTTGATTTAGTGTAAGATTGAGGAACAAGCTATTGCTCAGAGGCTATTTCCTCAAAGGAGTCCTTGAGCCAATGCTAGGTGAGTAAATGAGCATGTCTAACTTGCAATTTATGACCATTCCTCTGGATGTGATTTCATCACCATAAGATTACACTATAAAGTGGAAATAAGATCCAACATAAGACACATGTCTGCACCGTTAATTTTTCACTGTATGACAAAATTGTCAAATAGGAACAAAACCACGGTCTTGTTGACATTTGGACGGTAGTGTCCAAGGAGGTAGAATGTTGTAAGTGGAAATCTTAAGAAGTTTGAGAGGAGATACCCACAAATTTCTTTGAGCAATCGCGCATTAGTCTTGTAGGTGTTTGAGTTAACAAAGTAGGTACTGAATGAAGAAGTATTAATGTAAGATTTTAGGAGAGTGAAATTTACATGTGTTTCATAGCTCCGTTATAGTCGTGCTTTTACAGTCATGATTAAGGGACATAAGCCTTACCATCAACTTATAGTCACTTCCATACCTATTTTCAACACATGCATACTTTACCAAAACTCAAGAAACCTAAAAAACAACTTATTTCGTCATTCTAGAATCACATGCTAATCTTTCCCAACATTACAATCCACTTTTATTTACAATTGTTACCTCTAAGGAAATCCCTAAAACACAAACTGCTACCTTAAAATGTAAGAAAACCCTTCAAACCAAAACACATATGAGTGAACCCCAAATTTTACCTACATGATAATAACTCCCTAAATTAAGACTTCTCCACCAAGTGATTGGCTATTATTCTATAAGTGCTCAAAACAAAAGTTATTAAAACTCTAAGTTCTAAGTTGGATAAATCCTAAGTTAAAAAGGTCCCAAGTCAAGTTTATATCCTCAGATGCCCCTAGGAATTTGGCCCCGAGAAATTCCAATCTCTATGGCATATAACCAATCTATCTTGAACTTAGCGAGTGAAGTACTCACACAATGTATAGCTCCCTACTAAATGTGGACTGAGTATTCTTCATTCAATATGAAACAATCTCCCTATGCAATTCTTTCAAGACTGTTTTGACAACTGGATAAAGCCAATTTATGGTCTCTAGAATGTGGTTAGTGCTCCTGCATCACAATCATTACACCTATAAATACAACATTCATAAAAAGAACACTTCTTATTATGCCTTTATAGATCTATGTTCACTATATTTGGTGCGCAACATTTATGTTAATGCTTTGACTAACATCTCAGTTTTTTTTTTATTTTTTTTTTTTTGTCATGTGGTAAGGATGATGATAGGGGGTTCCAAATTATTTTAAACATCCAATTATAATATCTTGGTGAAAGGGGTAATATCATGAACTTACTGTAAAGAGCTTGATAGATGTTACTACCCTATCCTAGATCTATAATTTACAAGACTGCATCTTCTATCAAGGGTATTTTAATCAACATTTGATAGTCCACATCTATTAGAAACATTTACAAAATCTAGAGGATGCTATTGAACAGGTTGACCCATCTTATTATCTAGAGTCTACATTAATAGAATCATGCCTTTTAGAGTCTGCCAAAAATATCATATACTGTATTTCATATTAGTCAAATTGCATTTAATTGTATAAACGCTACATTGTTTAAAGCTTCCATTATTTGGCATAGGGTTATATGTGATCATATGCATTTTCTTCAAGTTGAGTCTAAAAATTTTTAGAAAAAAACCATTTTGTGTATACTTTTCATTCCTGTACTCAAAAAGTACCACATGACTAAGACATTTTATCAAATAGTTCACATGATCCTTATTTTCATAATCTACTTTTAGAAGATGCGATAAAAATTTATGGTGAAAATGGGTACCTATGTTATCCCTCTATTATTGTCAAGCATTTCTAGACACCTAACTTGGAAATCTATCATTTCGTAATGATAATATTGGCTTTATCTATTAATCATGACTTATATGCACATACCGAGCTTAATTGCACATCTTTATCCCTCTTGCATGATTTGATTCCTTATTCCAAATCTTTCATGGCTTAAATAACTACTTGCATTATTCTAAAAGAGTGTATCCCTCCCATTCACCATTTCTAGAACTTTGCATAATCCCAACACCTACGTGTATGTGACTATCCATTTGCAATTGAACTATCCAACAGTTCATTCCAAAGCTGGTATTTTTTTGGTTAACCACCCAATGAGTCACTTAAATCTTGATGTTAAGTGAACACAAGAGGGGATGTTAACATTCTTCCTGGATTCTCCTTAATCTCAAATTATACCTACAAAAGGGTATAGAGGAAACTAATTACAGGTTCTAGATTTACTCACTTGCTAGTTGTATTTTCTAGAGAGATTGAACCCATGGGGTAATGGAGGAGGTCTTGAAGTCACTCCAAGCTATCCACAATTTCACATACATATCTCCTAGTAGACCACTCTAGTAGTTTCGAAAATATCTATCCAAAAGTCACTAGTGAGAGCTATGCTAGGGAAATACATTCTCCTCACTGGTGTATTATATGGGAAAACTAATGGCCAATGACTTAGCGATCAATGATAGATGGGTAGATCTAGTTATTCAAATCTTGTTGCATCACATTTCCCCTGGCGAACTGATGAGCAATTTGAGGCCCAAATGGATTATTTCTAGAAAGTAAGCGGTGTATAGATTACACTGTCTACCAAAAAAACAAGCCTGAAATACAAGTGTTAGACGTACCTCGACATGATTAGGATTTGATGATATGTGCTTACATTATATTGCAGATATTTATTCACATGTGCGAAACCTATTGTTTTAGAGTAGATCACATCATAGTAATTCAAAAAGACACATAAAGTTGGATAACTCTATCACATCATCATATGTAAATATTCACTAATAATTGAACCATATGACACTTACATACCACCCCCAAATGTGTTCATGGGTGGGTTGGATTTTTAATCCATAACTTCATTTTTTTTATTATTGGCAAATAGTTTTTTGAAAGGGACTATACCCTTGTACAGAAAATGTGTCTCGATAATCTTCTTGAGTTTGTAATAATCTAATAGCAATATTTTTCTTGTGTATTCAACATCCTGATAAAACAATAAGGACCAAGTGCAGATACGCAGTCTTGCAAATTTGAAACAAACAACAGCATATTTTAACATGCAAATAAACACCTGCTGGACAGTGATCTAAACAGCACTACATTTTTTTTTTGGTATTGGCCACAATAGTTTGATAACAATGTACTATCCGGCCGACCACTAACAGTGCTCAAAAGCAACTAGACGATCATCACAAAAGAGCCCAACAATAGAACTGACAAGGAAGGAACCAACAAAAGCAAACCAGCTGCTTCAACAAATAGCTAAGCAACAACAACTTAACATCAACACAGCTGCCTAGCAACTGTGCGTAGCAGGCCATAAGCCAAAATGTAGCAATGATAGCGCCCAACAAAGACAAGAATCAAATCTTGTCCGGATATGGTGGGGGATTTAGATTTGACATTACCCTTCTTTTTCCGATCCACCACTGTCCATTCCTGATTTCCCACATCCACTACAGTCGGAAAAACTGCAATAGGTTTGATGGGGAGTGACCCAAATGGGAGGTCGGAATATCTTTAATCACTGAATCAGCAGCCTGTAAAGAATAATCTGGAGGCTTCTCTGTATTGGTCTGTGAATCAACCATGATGGGTGAGTTAGCTTGCAGGGGGGCACTCGAATCCTTAGCCAGATCTGAGTCGATTGTAAGATGTTCAGGTAGAGAATCCCTCCACCAGGCTGTTTTGGTCTTACGTTTGGAGTGTTCACAGTCATCTGTAACATGACCAGTTTGGAAGCAACGCCTACATCTGAAGGCAAGTCTCTCATAGTCTATCCTCTGCACCCAGAGCCTGGCTCCAATCTGAAGATTGATTTCTGCTGGTAAACATTTGGAGGTATCGAGATCAACCAGGATTCGAGCATAAGTAGTATGGGTTTGAATGGAGGTCTTATCATCAACTGCTACACATGAGCCTAAAGTATCCCCTATAGCAATGAGACAAGATCTGTTCCAAAGCTGCAATGGGAGTCCTGGTAGACGAACCCAAATCGGGTAGGTATCAAAAGACTCCTTTAATGGGTCGAAAGATGGATACCATGGTTTGGACATAAGCCCATGTTCCCCCCAAACCCAATGTTGACTAAAAATTAAATCCCTATCTTCAGGGGTTTCAAAGACAGCAATGAAGTAAGCTTTAGCACAAGGATAAAGCTCAATCTTACCTTGTATTTTTTCTCTCCATCTCTGGGCTATCCAGTCATGAAGCTGAGAAAGCTTAGGCCAAAATTTGTGAAATCTGCATATGAGCCCCAGATGGGAGAGATTTTCCTCCTCCTTAAGAACCTTTAGAAGTAAATCCTCTTCGATTTTCAACATCGGGACCTCCTGGGAGGGTTTCAAGAGCTCATTTTCAGTATTCTCCTTTTGTTTGGAGACCACTGAAGCATAAGAAGTGGACTTATCTCCACCATAGGTTCATGAGTGACCGTTTTTCTGAAGCGAGTTGGATCTATCCATGCTCTTGAAAGAAGATCCATCATTTTTAAATGATTCATTACCATTGTTGAGATTTGTAGGAGAGACCGAGCTAACTTTACCTGTCCCAATGGAGAGACCCCTTGTTTTTTGACAGGTCGGAGAAACTCTATCCTGGATTTTCTTTGAAGGGGGGTCTTGATTTTCATCAAAAGACATGTCAATCCAAGAGATTGGTGCTGTATTTTCCATGCCAATTTTACAGGTGCCACCATTAGTTTTGCACGCAAGGGACAGGTTCCCAAATCCGCCACCAAGGAGAAGGGCATCCTGTTTAGACTCATTGTACCTGTCTCCTATATTCCCGTGTTCTGGCTGATCCAAGCACAATAGAGAGCTCGCAGACCTACGTGAACGCGTAGCAACCATGGCTGCACAGCTAGGGCACGGTGGCAGGTGTGGCTATATAATATGTAGATTCATGTATACATTAATCTACATATTCTTAACCCTTAATCATATGAATAAACAAGAACACATTAACAAAACATTCATTTATTTAGGTTTGAATTATTTTGTCAACCTACTTATTAATTGAATCCTTATCCTTTCTCAAACCCTATATATTCTTTCCACCTTGGTGCATGATCTTATAAATATCATTGTAGGGTTGTTTATCCTTTGTGTTTTCATGGATTACACTATAGTGTCTTTATTTTATTCATACATCAATGATCCCACATCTACGGCGCTATCTAGTACAAGAATGTGCAAGGATATTATTGACTCAATTAATTTTATCAATATGAATGTGATATCACATAAATATCATTATGTGATGTTTCATAATACTTTGTGATGCTTCTATTTATAATGGATTAAAAAATTGTAATTAATCTCTTGACTCTTCTCCCTTAGAAATAGTTATCATTCCATACTCCAACAGTTATATCTTTTCTAACAATATCTTCACTACATATGTTGAATATTATAAAGGGGAAGGTTTTTGTGATGAATCCAAATCTAATATAAAATCCATCACTAAAGAGGATGAGCTTAAGTTTATTAAAATTTTAAATAAAAATCCTCAACATATTTATGCACTTCTTTATATAGCTAGGGATGAAAAAAATCATCTACCTAAATATGATATTCTTGAATCCATTGTTGTTTCTTATCCTATTGTCACATAAAAATTTTACAAATACACTATGCTTATATCTATGGGGGTGTCATGTATTACCCTTTAAAATGTTATAATGTCTATTCCTATGGATATTATTATCCCTACATTACTTATGTATACCTATTGGGATTCCCACTCCTCTTCTACCACACATGCCCTTGCTAATATTTTTCATAGTTTGTAAGCCCAAGTGTTATAATTATATAAAGGTTACTTTAGGATTTATAATGGTATGTACTCCACTCAATTGCTTTACAATGTGTTTATACATGAAATATGATCTTATCTTTTACCCCTAGGTTTGTGATACCAAGGTTTCTAATCTGTGAGGGGAAAAGTGATCATGAACAATATATTTTCTATTTTCATTCAACTTAATTGGATTATGATTACAATTACCAATTACTCACTAAGTTTTTTTCTAATAAGTATTAAGAATATTCTCTAAAATGGTTCTATGATTTACATATACGTTCTGTACAATTTTTTACTCAATTGTCTTGTCAATTCCTTATACAAATTTCTATCAATATTGGGGATGATAAATCATAAGCCAAAATGGATAAGGTGAAACAAGATCTAATGAGACAACAATTGACTATATTTTGTAGTGTAAGACTGTGCTTAGTAAAATTAACAACATCCTTACTAAAAATTAGCTTCAAGATTTATCCACTCAAAGTATCCTTTCTCCTTTATAATAATCAATCATGTTTGAAGTTTTTAAATCTTTTGATGAGATTTGTCATAGTTTAAAATAATGAAATTAAAAGGTCCATAATTTGAAAAATAGTAACTAGGTATCTAATAATACTAATACATATGCATCTAAATTTTTCAATAAAATATAATTACAAAAACAAAACCAATGAACAAAACTAATGATAAAGTCACAATTAATGTTATATGTCAACTTAAAAAGATTTCGGAACAAGCTTCTATTTACACCATTTTTTAAGATTATAAGATTTTTTAATGGAATACATAACAAAAAAATTAATGTGAGGTAAGGAAGCTAAGAGTTAATCTGATAAATTAACTTCCAACATTAGAATAACATATTGGTTCTTTTAATACATGCATACAAGATAAAATATAAAAAAGGAAGAAAAATTTATCTAGACAGAGTTCTACAAGAAGAATTTGGGAAGAAAGAATGGAGAATATGGAAGAAAATTATCACTATTGAAATTGTGACTTGAAAATGCCTTGATACATGACCATATGGCTCAGTCATGATGTATAATCTGGTATTTCCTTTTTTAAATGGTCTTAAATTCCTTAAGGATGGGATTCTATAATTATTT
Organism: Taxus chinensis; assembly: GCA_019776745.2. Lineage (NCBI taxonomy): Eukaryota > Viridiplantae > Streptophyta > Pinopsida > Cupressales > Taxaceae > Taxus > Taxus chinensis. Next base: position 223,949,938 of record CM034149.1, read on the forward strand.
TGGTCCTTTAGTCACCAGAAAATGTACTTAGCTATCAAACCTTACTTATCACATAGTCTCATTATCATTTGTAATCAACTAAATCATTCATAAATACCTTAACCTTATATAGAATACCCTACATGAATGTTAATTTTTTAGTTGAAGTGAAATTTCTACACCTCCTACATTGGCACTACTATGAATATGTCTCAAACATCAAGTAGTTTCCCACCTAACATGTAACATCTATTTGAATGCAACTAGTTATAACTTGAACATATTTGATCATACTTGGTAGAATTGTTCTCTTGCTAAGACTTAGAAGTGGGAACTTGGTGTGATTGGATTTTAGGGAAGCTATACTCCTTGAATTGGTTGAGTTCTTCAAAACTGTATTAGTGGATAAACTAAATGATGTGCATATACTTTGGGAATATTTAGGGAGATTTGATTGCCTTTTGTATGTATTGGGGGTGCCAATAGTGTGACATATTAGTAAATGAGGTTATGTTAACTTCCTTATATAGGTTTCCAAAAGTAAATTATCAAGATAAGGCCAAACCAAGAATATGAAAATACATAAAAAAATAATAATAGTACATTGAAAGCAGAGTTGGAAAATGTGTCAGTGTAGGACCGTATAGGTTTGCCAAGACTATATTATACAACCTAACTGGACACAATATTGGAAAGAGAAGAGCTAAGTAAAATCTAAAAGTTTCATCTTGGAAAGCAGAGTTTGAGCATTGTTTATTATGCATTAATATTAAGATTTTATCAACACAAATTTCTATGAAAATGTGCAAGTTAGGAAAGATATGACAATTTGTGGTGAGTTGGAATTAGCTATGGATTTTTGTCTTAAGCCAAGAAGCAAAATTGATATAACTAGTGTAAAAAGTGTAAATACCAAATTTTAATGTCTACATTTCCCTCCCTCTAAGTATGAAATGAAAATTACATGCTTAAATGAAAAAGTAATAGATTGTGTTGACACTTTTTCTTCACTCAGAGTTGTTTTAGATGTGCTAGTGTTGGCATGCTCTATGATGAAACCTTAAACACATAGTATATTCAATGTCCATGGTATAAATTTAACTATAACTCAATTATAAATATATAATTTGAACTTGCATATGGTGAAATAAAGAGATGTAAGACCTGGAAAGAGTATACCTATTTGTGAAGGGAATATCTTACTATTCCTTTCTTGTAGTTGGAGATTTTGATTGTTGTGATTGAACTTTTATGAATGGTTGGGGGTATCAATCCCTAACTGTGCTAAAGGATAAATTAGAGTATTGGGTGCATGTAACCCAATACCAAATGGAAGGTTGAGTGGTGAGAAAATAGAGGTACAAATACAACCTGTGAAGAAAGTGTACTATGTATCAAAGATTTTAATAACACTTATATCTTTCGCTTTAATAATGAGAAGAGAAAATATTAAATATGAAGAAATTAGCCACTTCAATATTTCCCATAACCCCAGAGACCACATTGTTACAAATGGATCTAGGCCCAATGTATGAGTATATAGACACAAGGTATAAAGAGAATGAGCTCCCCTATCTCTTCATGTGCTGTCTAATTTGGAGTATGAGTATGTAATAGACTAAAATATTAATGGATAAGGAGACCCATGCCCCCAGAACACCTATATTTTAAAAGTAGAGCTAAGTATTGAAGAGGACAAAGAGTGAAATATGTTATACCCCTTGTAAACTTATTTGAATTGTGTCAGATGAGTCTAAGATTGTGCTAAAAACCTACATTTATGTTCAAGAATTTGAAACTGTAGAAAAATATGGTGTTTTTTTCTAGTAGTAACGTATGGTATGGTCAAGACTATTTGTATGGTCTTGAATCTTATGTATAGTTTTGACCTTGTGTGTTTTGTACCAAAATTAGATGTCTAGAGTTGTTTTTGAGTACTTTTTTACCATGAAAATCTATCTATACCTATTATTCTTTGTATAAGAGAATAATATACGTCGATGAATTCCCTTTATTTTGAGGCATGTGTGAAAAACCACTTGAGAAAAAAATCTCAAAATATAATATTTGTATTCATGCATTGTAGATCTGATAATCTTCAGTAGAGTGTAGAATGTTGAAGAGGTGGCCACCTTAAGGAACCTATACCTGCAAAAGGGGGTTATGCATGGTGGAAACCATGGCATGAAAATAGATAAACAACCATAGAAATAAGAGAAACATTAGTATTGATATAAATAAGAACAATAGTAGTAGAAACAACATATATGTAATGTACTTAGAATAGAGACACAAGAATGGTCAGTGAGAAAACATAAGTAAGAGTATGTAAAGTAGAGTTACATCTAGGCATAGAGCTACACAAATGGGACACCATGGTTTCACAAGAAAATAAAGCCACTTAGGTAACAAACAAGAGGATAAATATCACAAAAGAAGGCATAGAGCCACTAACATGGGATGCATACGATGCCATAAAACAAACAAGGCATTCAAGATGCATATATGAAGTAGACAAGTAATAACACATGCAACTAGAAAAAAAAAAATAGTGTTAAACAATGATAAAAGTAATAAATAGTAAGAGATCACATGAATCAAGATATGTCAACATTACAAAAGAGAGATGTGTTGCTCATGCTAGCTCAAAAATATAATATACACAATATATAATCAAGTGTAATGAGTAAGCAAAAAAAACTATAATTAAATAATAGCACTTTCACAATTTGGATGGATTCCCCCAAGAGAAGAATGTATGAAACCAAAGTATTTCCTATTATTATGCAATTATATATGTGTGTTGCATCAAGATTAGTATACATCATGAATAAATTTGTGTAAATAATAGATAAGATAGTCTATCAATCAAACCATAGTTAATAACAAACTATGTAATGTAAAGTTATATAAATGCCAACTATGTGTATGTGTCCTGGTTTTCTATTTTTGAAAAAATATTAAAAAATTGTATTATTGAATAAATCTATGTACATAGAGGACGGTAGCATAAGAGCTACCCGAGAAGAGTCTTGATAAGGGGGAAAGATGAACCAAAACTGGTGAAGGTAGAGAAGACCTAAAATATGTCATAGTAGGTGTAGAAATTGCAAATGGGTCATAACATGATAGAAATCTAAAGAGAGATAGACTCAGTAGAGATAGTAAGGGTAGAACGATTTAAATTGAGAATTTTATTAGCATACCACATCTTGAAGAGATTACAATTACATTATATTGATTTTTATTGATGTGGGAAACCCATTGTGATTTAAGATATATGATATAACATTTGCTGATGATGTATAGTATTAGCAATATTATAAAACATATTGGAAATATGACCCTTAACAAATTATATATGGGCATACATAGTGTAAGATAACTTGTTCTTAGAAAATAAGGAAGGGAGATTTGCATGTGCCCCCGAGTTTTAGAAAAGGTATCAATACAATGATGCATATTGATATAATATCAAAATGAAACTACTAGACAAAGGCATGTGTTATATAATTACACTTATAGAACTAGTAAGGGAAAGCCTTGATTGAGCCTAGAATTCTAGACTAATATGAGGAGAAATTTTAGATCGATCAATATGAAAATACCTAGGTCCATCATGGATAAGGAAGAATCATCATCAATAATGATATATAGAGCTTCACCATTAGGATCTCGCCTAGCTTGTGGTAGAAATGTAGAGATATATAGAAAATCCTCACTCTATGTATCACTTTGTTTATCATTATCGACATCAAAATCATATTTAGCTCCCCCAATGGGATTAAAATTTAACATGCGCAAATGTTCATATGAAAAATCAAATTTTCCATAGTAATTGGTATAATTCATATGTGTTTTCTATCTAGCATTCCAATAAATATCAACATCTAAATCAAAATCTATCTCATTTGTTGTGGAGGAGTAGAGATATTAGTAGAATCCATTTTTGTGTTTCCTCCTGATTGAGCTTGTATATTCTCTAAGTTCTCTAACGTGGTTTGAAAATGTTTATGTGTGAGTAGATGCGTATTGTTGTATATTGAAAGGTGTATCATGTAGTATCACATTATCACCATCAGATATAGTTGTTATATCTTTCGGTACCCATTGATATTTTAGGAATTGAGATGATTTCATAGAAGAATATTGTATGTCAAAGGAAATAAATCCCTTATGCTCAAGTTGATGGAATTTCTATTGTAAAGCATAACAATGATTATCACAATGTCCTTTAATTCTATAATAATTACAAATGGTTTACCTTTAATTTTCTCAATTCAATAGTATGGATAATAATGAGTAGGTAACAAATTGATTAATCATTTATCAAGTATCTCGTAGGATATCATGTTTTTTAGCATTATTTGGAAACCAAAGAGGTTCCTTCAGTTTTGGTTTTTGTAGTCGTTTTTATGCCCTTAGAATAACCTTATAATCCCTTACACACCAGCCTATCACCCAGCGGGTGCTGAGCGCTCACTCGAGGCACGTGTAGGCATCGAGCCCCTCCTTTATGTAAGCATTATGAGAAGTTGTTGTCATTGATGACAGTTTAAGTGCAGAAAAGTAAATGATCATGCATACATTATGAAAGCATAGGATGAGTCATTACACCAACATACCCATTTAGATAACAAAATAAACATCATACAGATAGTAGATATGATCCATAACATAAATAAAAAGGCACTAGGGTTTACACCCATAAACAATATATTTAGAATAGAACCATATATTCATGTTGATCATAGTTCAGTAACCATATTACATCCAAAAGGGTCATATCAAACCAATAAATCATGACTCACAAATCATAATTTCTAGCTATTCTTCCCTATTACTAAAATTTAGTAGACCCATTTTCCTAGATATGCCAACATTCCTACAGTCCTCTAATGAGAACCTCAACCCCTAAAATCTTCTGTTATGGTTTATCGCAATATGGCCCTCTTCTTCTCTAGCTCTCTTGATGAGGCTCTCCCCAAAATGGTCCTCTCTCTCTTCTCTATTATTCTATCTTAACATCTCTATAAATAGGTTTAACACCCACCACCATGCCTTCCTGAAATAGTAGATCAGATGCCAAATGTCAAGGTGGTCCTCCAATGGATCATGCTTCTTCTTATCCGAGCTCTCCACTTTCTGCAATGATGTCTTTTAGGAATGTTTCATGTGTGGAATATTATTACCTTGACCACTAAGTCACTAGGCTGGCACCTTATCCACTCAGCACATCCATTCGGATCATGTTTTTCCTCAAGTGCCTCTTAGAAAGCCAAATATGACTAAGTCTTGAAATCCTTTGTTATGCCTTGCATGTGCGCCATGGTTTTTACAAAACCCTTCTAAAACCCCTTTCCTGCGCGCTTTTCCCCGCGCACCCATCCTCTTCACTAGTCTCATGCACACACATGCCCTTTAGAACTTAGTCAGTATTCTGAGGCCCGACATCACCCCACACTAATCATGTTCTATGTCCCTAGAAACATCCTCTCCAAAGAATAAATAATGGCAGGAATTTGAATGGTTGGAAATAAAGAATGAAAGAATGAAGAATGAGAAATGGAAGCAATAAAGAATGAAGGAATGAAGAATAATTTTTTTATTGTTGAAGAATGAGTGGGAAATCCTTCCTTATATCTTCCTCAATCTTCTACCAAGAATCCACCTCACCCTTCTTAGGTTAAACAGTCACCTTCTTTTGTGTCATCTTCTTGTTGAGTTAAAAGAATAAACTCCTTGCTCTCCTTCCTCACTTTGCTCAAATCTATGGCTCAACTCCGCGAAAGAATCCTTCTATTCCTGTGCCCTAGCTGTAAAACCCTAACCTAGAAAACTCTTCCACAAGATGACGTACTCCAAATGAAACCTCCCTCCACCCGTGTACTCCTTCCACTCTAGGTTGTAAATCACCCTAGTCACATACTTTATATTTTCACTTTTCTTCCTTCAAAAAAAATTTTCTTCACAGATGCCCTAGTTCGCAAGAGCTCTTCAATCTCGTATTATCAATGTAAATAATAATGTGCTTGACCCTTTACTTATATCATTTTGCTCCTCTCCAACAATAAATGATATGCCACCTACCAACGTACTTAGCATTAAATGTGGCTTTTTCCACCAAATCCAACCTTAAGTGCCTTTACCCATGTGCCAAGTCCTGTGTGAAAAACCCTCCACAACCTTTTGGCACGCAAAAATCCTTACTAAATGAAGACTCTTACGTGTAAATCTACAGCACCGAAGGAACTTATTTTGTTGACCTATTTTTTTCCCTTGCCTACCTCATGTTGTTCATGTGCTTCTTATCCTTTGTACGTGTTCTTTGTTAAAGCCTTATTGACACCAAAAAATTTTGTCCACCGTTTTCCCATGCACTCTTCTACCTTATGCGCTTTTGATCTTTCAATCCAGTCCATCACAACTACTACCAGCTTCTTTCTCTCTTTGTTCTACTCCACCCCACACTAAAACAGATGCACATTCCTCTGCGCATACAAAACCCTAGAAATTAATGTGGTTACCAGTGCACAAGGTATGTAAAAACAACATAATAGAAACAAAAAAATGACAAGAAATGGAAACATAAGGAAAATAAATTCATTAAGGGAAATCCTAGGCTAACTAGCAAAACTACCTTATTTACAAACACAAGGAAGACTTATTTATAGTAGGGCTTAAGCTTACTCCCATTGAAATGACCTGGTAATCTCATCCTATCTAACGCTTGTAACTGGAAAGTGCCTAAATCAAGGATGTACATGATGAAATATGGTCCCATCCAATGGAATTTCAACTTCCCAGGATGGCGCATAAATTTGGAATCATATAAAAAAACATCTGCCTAACCTCAAATTGTTTTTTTTTAATATGACGACCATGTCATGATTTTTTTCTTACCTTCTCTATCTTTTGACTCCATCTAGCAAGTGATCTCATTTCTTCTAGCTACATTAACTTATCAATTCTTTCATCAAGCGCTTATTCATCAGCTAATCCTCATGCGCACAAAACATCCTTCGTGTCAAACACCAATTGAAATGGTGTGGCCTTTTCCAACCTCTTGTAGGTTCTCATGTATGCCCATAGAATGGATGATACCTTGTCTGCCAAGGTCATAAATCTTAGCTAATGTGTGACTTATTATCTTGTTAAATGCTTCAGCAGTCCCATTCACTTGCAGGTGATAAGGGGTGGTCTTGTGATGTACCACAATAAAATCTACCAAAAAAATCATAATGGTTTCATTCAGATAATGTGTACCCCTATCACTTGTTAAACTTAGCAGACATCTAAACTTGTTGATTATGTTTTCCCATAAGAATCTCATTGTTTTCGATGTTGTTCAATCCTTTGTAGGCGTTACCTCTACCCATCTTGTTAAGTAATCAGTGCAAGTGATGATGTAACATGAGCCAATCCTTCACGCAGCAGGTGAAATTGGCCCTACAAATTCAATTGCCCACTTTTCAAATGGTTCAATGTTGGCTATCGGTTGAAAGGGAATTTCATCCCTACTTCCAGGTTTTCCAAGGCACTGGCAATGGTCACAGGCCTTGCAAAAATTAATACAATCCTGGTAAATACTCTCCCACCAAATCCTTGTAAGTAGAATCTTCCACGTGGTTACATTTCCTACATAGTGTCCTCCTGAAATCCCACCATGCACTTCTTCCATGATTGCAACATGCTTGTGTTATAATATGCATCAACATAGAACCTCGTCATGGCCTAACTTGTAAAAATCTCCACTAATAAACATGTAAGGCGTGGCACATATAACCAAATTCTTTCTCTCGAAAGCCTTCATTCCTTCCGGTGCCACACCCATTTAAAGAAACACTGCAATATCCTCTAGGTCACAAGACACGCACCACAACCTAAATAGTTACACGTCTATCTTGGTATCCTCAATGCTCTACATGTCCTCCCCTAAGTTAATTCTTGATAAATGATCAGGTCCCGAATTACTCTTTCCTTGTTATATCACAACTAAAAACTCAAATTCTTGAAATAACAGGACCCACTAGCATATACACCCTTGTAGAACGGGCTTGTTTACCAAGTTCTTTAGTGTCATGTGGTCCGTGTAGAATATGAATGGTGTCACCAATAGATACTACGTGAACTTATGTAGCACATAGATCATTGACAGTGCCTCACACTCAGTAGTTGTGTAATTCTATTCTGCTAGTGTCAACTTCCTACTGGAAAAGAACAAGGGGTGATCAACAATCCCCTCACTAGGTTGTGCTAGTACTACTCCAATGGCTCTTCCCAAGGCATCAAAATGCACATGGAAGGGCTTATCCCAAGAAGGAAATCATAATATGGGCACAGTGACAATCCTATCCTTCAATGTGTCAAACGCCTTCTGCTATGCCTCTCCCCAGCGAAAGAAAATCTTGTGTTTAAGCAATTCCTCAAAGGTCACGGTGATCTTAGCATATCCCTCAATAAATTTCTTGTAGTACCTCGTATGCCCAAGGAATGCATGCCTTGCACTCAGACTAGTAGGCTCCCCCAATCTAACTGCAACTTTGGCGAGATCCACCAGCAAGCCTTCCTTACATGTAATATGCCCCAACAGGGTTCCAAATGGAGTAGCAAAGACACATTTCTTAATGTTGAGGGATATCCTCAACTACCGACATCTCTCAAAAATCAGCCTCAAATTGTCACAATGGTCTTTTCCTAGCCCACACATAGTCCAGTCATCCAGGTAGACCTGAAGAAATTTATGGATGAATTCCTGAAAGGATTTTACCACGATGCACGAGAACACAACAGGTGCATTATTTAGCCCAAAAGGCATGACTATGTAGGTAAAAATTCCCCATTTAGTGGCGAAAGTTGTCTTCTCCTGGTCTTCCTTTGTAGTTCTAACTTGGTGGTACCCTGAGAACCCATTTGTGAAGGAATAGACCTCACACTCTAGCTAATCCTTCCATAATTTCTTCAGTGAAGGGGGTTGGGAAAGGGTTCAATGACACATACTACATTCAAGTCCTTGTAATAAATAAAAATACTTATCCTTCCATCCTTCTTAATGTTTATGACCATTAGACTCACCCATTTTGATTCCTCCACAACCTTAATGATGCATAATGCTATCATCTTGTCTATCTCCTCCTGACCCATACAAGTAATTTTGGATTCATCCAATAAGGTTTCTTCTAGATTGGAGTCCACACCTTCCTTCAACTTGATCCTCTTTTCCCCTAAGGAGTGGTGAACACCTTTGAGCTCATGGTACCCACGCAGGAATAAATATTAAAACTCACGTAAAAGGTAAATGATCTTAGAAACCTCTTTCTCTGACTAATAATCCCCAATGACAGCTTTCTTATATTCCACCTCTGAACCAATGTTAACCTTCTTTATTCTTCAAGTGCTCATGGTAGGTGTGCACTTTCTCATCAATAGCTATCCATGATTTTACGTGTACCTTCAAAAAGGTTAACATCTAGATTATTCATTTCATCACCATTTATCAAATAGACCATTTTTCATTTTTCCTTTTCCTGATGCATGTGTGCTCAAATTGTGTCTCTTCTAATTTTTCATCATCAAAACGCATCTCCAAACTAAGTTCACCTAATAGCTCAAATATCCTGTATCTTCTAATCATAGCACTATCTCCCATTGTAAGGATCTTGACCACTTGCAAAACCTTATCCACTTATGGTTTTGTACTTTGATACTTGAAATATTGAATGAGATCAGCCTACCAACTCCTACCAATTCCCTATCTGATGATGCACATCTCTAAGTGAATGTACCATATAGCACATGTACAACCTTGTAAGGTGGAATACAAGCTTATGCACTGATAGCAAAGGTGGTAAATCTTCTGCACCTTCCATCCAGGCCTTCTGACATGCTTTGATATGACACGAGGTGGGTTATTATCCATGGTAGTATTGTATGATAATAGGTGCATTACTTCTGGAAAACCTAATAGAGAATGTGGTTCTCACCTCACACCATTATAGAAGGTTCTCATGATGTGTCACCCACTAACACATTGTGGTCCCGAGAAGGTTATAGCTAAGCATACCTCTTCTTTTGTTATCATTTTTCCACTTATCCTTCATTTCTCATAAGAAATCATCAGGGTTAGCTCCTCTAGAGTAACTTGGTAACTTCTTCCCTCCTAGGTGCTCTACTGAGCATGCTTTTGTTACTCTTGTCACTAATCCTCTCAATTATCACCCAATTAATTTTTAAGTCCCATTCTCCCAATTTTCAAATGCCATGTTGGTTTTATCAATTATAGATTGAGCATATTCAAACTGGATAATTCCTTTTGAAAGATGAATTACCTCAAGGTCTCTAATAAAGTGCACATAGATTATGTCAAGGGATTCTTCTCCCAAGGGCTTAGTATAGGGAATTGATTTCCCATTTGTCAAGGGGATGATGACCCATTCCTCCTTGTTCTAAAAATTGATATACCTCTTGTTATACCTCATAGGTCAACACTATTTTTGTAACACTAGGGGTGCCCAAGTAATTCTGGAAAGTTATCTCCTTTGGCTAGCACCAAGATCTCGAAGTCTCCATTGAAGTTGTCCCCTTGAATAGTGATAAGCAGCATCCTTCAAGACACCAATGGGAATTAGCCTTTGTCTTGTTTTCCATATACAACACATTTCAAGAGTATGGTTATAATGGGGGCCTTCCCATTTGATGCCATGCATCTAAGGTGAGAACATTGACTTTTCCACACCTGTATCAATCAAAATATTTCTCACAATCCAACCATCTATAACAATATTTAAAGTGATTTCTCTATCATAATAAAGGTTGTGGGGAGGAAGGTTAGCATGCATAACCTACCTCTCACGCTCTCCACCAGTGCATCGTACCTTCTCTAGTAACCATTCTCCTAGTAACATAATGATATTCTCTTGCCTTAACATCTTACATACATCCCTAACCTCATCCATATGCTTCTGCAGAGCCATAACATTCTTCATTTCCTCTGACTATCCTTGAATGACTCCTTCGAGATAATGGATCTCCCCTTGTAGACTTCGAATCACATCCATAGTCTCTTGATACACCTCTTTCTGATAAGAAGGGTTTGGATACTTTCCATGTACCACTTCTTACCTTGTAACCAGTGTTATTTATCTTGGTATCTCCCTGACACGTGTGGTCTCTGGTCATGACATCACTTGTATAGGTTCTATTCCTAACTCATGCGCCATTCCTGGCATCCATTGTGATTCGGCCTTCTTTATGCTTACCATCCCAACACCTTTTTATTTTCAGTGGTGCTGAATCATGTGCTAAAATAGTTAAGGTAATTCCTCGTATTTATGTTTCTTCCCACACCACGAGAATTACAACAGATGAGAACACTCACTATTATAATGATTTATAGACCCACAATTACAACACGTCCCATGCAAGAACTCACTTCTTCCTCCTCCGCAGCTACCATGACCATTAAGATCCTCCTTAAAAGCCTCTCACCCATGCACTCCTCCATCTGCACGTGCCCTTCATAGCGGTGATCATCATTCTTGGAACTACTTGGAAGGCTGGTCTGGTGACACACATCGAGATCAATGAGCATAATGTATCTGGTCAATTATCCTATAATCTTTGGTGTCATGGGTCGTAGAGGTATAGATCTTGCAATATCAAGACACATTCTTATGGATCACATGCTATACAGGAGTGGACATGTACTTACGTCATGATCCCTATGGAAAATTTCATAATCTACTTGTCATGGTGCGTACCAACCTTCAAGGACAATCTATGCTTTGTGTGTCCCTTCCATCTTCATAATTTGTGCACCATAGAACACTATGCAAGTCTCATGCTCCAAGTTCATAGATAAATTCTCCAGCTGTTTTTCCATTGTAATAATATGAGCCTTAAGGAAAGGGCTAACGCCGGTATCTATGCTTCTAATAGACCTTAGTGTGTAGGGTAACGTGCAAGGCCTCATGTGGGTATCAATGAATGTATTATGGGCAAAAGTGATCATTCTAAATGGTGTTATTAATCCTCTCAAAACCCATTTAGCATGTTAAGAAGGATGAATATCATAAGATAGCTTTGACAAGAGATTTATTGAACCGTACATCATATTCCCACACACTCTCAGTCCATTCCTTGCTTATATCTCTTTCAAGGTGCTAATGCTCTTCTTCTTAAACTCAGTGATATGGAATTCAAATAAGAAGGCATTCTATATCAATGCTTTGTAATATACCACCATGTCTGATGGGGTTCATACTTCTGGTACCAACTATACATGCACCCCTATAATGTTGTTGTAAACTAACTTTCCTTTTACTCTAAGGATATTGATCCCCTTCCCATGCCATAACAATTCACACTTGTGCACATGCTCTATAACATCCTCAACACCCTCGTAATTTGGTAGATGTAGAGACATCTTTAAAAATACTTGTGGAGGTGGGTTAAGGCCCTTGTTCACCTGATCCAAAACCTTAAGTCCCTCCATGGTGTTTCCTCCACCATTAAATCAATTAGATCCACCAGGTGTTATGCCTTCTGATCCACCAGATCCACATCCAGATCTTCCGAATCCACTAATTCCTCCTCTTGTAGCTGGTAACAGGCCTAAAGCAATCACGCCTAATGCTCCCAACATCCCACTAAACTGTGCACCAACATTTTGTGATATTTATCCACTACTAGATGTGTATCCCGTGACAATCCCAGATGTAATACCCAAACTCTATATACTTGAAATTTTCCCAAAAATACGTCCAAACACAAGAATTGCTTGTGTGCAGCCATAGATGTCTTAAACAAGAAGTTATACCTCCTAGGTGTAAATCAATCACTTCCACTGATACCAACTGAGTTAGCAATACTTGTTTCTTGATTTAGAAAACTAAGTTCCAAGGACTCGGTCATCAGGTGGGTTTAGATGCGCGTTGATGGCTCTCCTTTCTCCACATGATTAACTGTCATCATAAGATAAAGGGGTTTCTCTCTTGCATTCTTGCGAAGATGGGGTAGCACAAGACTGCCCAGGTTCCATGTCCTCTGCATGAACCTCAATTCCTTCCCACAATCTATTCTTCCATAAATCCGTCACTCCCAAAACCTTGTGTTGTCTAGCAAACTACCGTTTCATGCGCTTCACTATACTTGAGTCAGTCTCTCTTCCCTCTCCATTTTCCACCACAATGTCTTTCCATCTTCCTCCACCCTAGTCTTCCTCACCCAACACTCAGAGAATCTTAGCCAGACATGGGGAACACCTCCAAACTTAGCGTAATGATAAATATTTTCATATCCAATGGGATAGCTCACAAAAACAATCCTCTAGGATCCCTTAGGAACTCAAACTCAGCAACCTCTAGCCAAGAATATGTAGAAATGGTGTATTCTAGGGTATACCTGGTTATGCACTCTTCTCCACCAGTTATCAATAGCACGTGTCCTAAGTCTAGATCCATGCATCCTGTAGCCTCTGGTAATCATCTTGGGTCCATATGTGCGATCTATAATACCAACTTGATCTAGATGTATATGCTGAAATCCATTCATATAATTCTACTGGAAAACTACAAAAGAAGGTCTCATACAACTCATGATATATGTGTTCTTCTACCCATCTGCATGAATAAAAATGAGGTCTAGTACTAAATATTTGAGAAAAATCATCCTCTGTGCTCTTAAACCACTGCTTTGACACTTTCCAAGTTTAAGCACTTTGTCATCACACGTCAAAGGAACTAAGATGTAGTCATTTCTTACAACAACTTTGAAAATAGGTCCCAAAAATGGAGCCAACATGTAGTCATTTTTATGCCCTTAGAATAACCTTCTAATCCCGTGCATGTCGCACGGCTTATCACCCAACTAGGTGCTGGTGTTAAGCACTCACTCTGAGGCATGCACAAGCGGGTACCTATGCCCTCTTCTTTATCTGAGCATTGTGAGAATATGTTGTCATTGATGAAAGATTAAGTGTAGAAAAGTAAATGATCATGTATACATTCTAGAAGCATAGGATGAGTTATTACATAAACAAACTCATTCAGATAACAAATGAAACATCATACAAATAGTAGATATGATCCATAACATAAAGAAAAAGGCACTAGGGTTTACACCCATGAACAATATATATTGAATTAGAACCATATATTCATGTTGATCATAGTTTAGTAACAACATTACATATAAAAGGGTCATATCATACCAATAAATCATGACTCACGTATCAAAATTTCTAGCTATTCTTCCCTATTACAAAAAATTAGCAGAACCATTCCCCTGGATATGCTAACATTCCTATGGTCCTCTAATGAGAACCCTGACCCCTAAAATCTTTTGTTATTTCTGTGCACAGCTTTGCCTACTCTGTTATGGCTTATCGCACCATGACCCTCTTCTTCTATGGCTCTCTCGATGATTCTCTCTCCAAAATGGTCCTCTCTCTTATCTTTTCTTCTACTTGAGAATATTTATAAATAGGTTTAACACCCACCACCATGCCTTCCTTCAGGAGTAAATCAGTTTCCAAGTGTCAAGGTGGTCCTCAAATGGAGCATGCTTCTTGTGATCCGAGCTCTACACTTTCTACAATGATGTATTTTTGGAATGTTCCATACGTGGAATATTCTTTTCATTGACCAAAAAGTTGCTAGGTTGGCACCTTATCCACTCACCACACCTAGATCGGGTCACATTTTTCCTCAAGTACCTCTTGGAAACCCCGAATATGAATAAGTCCTGAAATCCTTTTGCTCTGCCTTGAGCACATGTGCCATGGTTTATTCTAAACCCTTCTAAAAATCTTGTCTTGCATGCTTTTCCCCGTGCATTCCCATCCTCTTCATTCAGTCCCACGCATGCCCATGTTCCCTTTGGGACTTAGTCAATATTCTGAGGCCCAACAGTTTCCTTAGTGTTCAAGATTGATCTTGTGTGACATACACTTTTTTACCTTTATGTAATACTTTTACTTCACTTGTATTAGCACATATATCATGCAAAACATTTTTATACCATTACTTTTTAGTATCCTTAGAACTATATTGAGCATAATGCATCTTGACATTATTGTCATGGTCATTGGAATAATTCTTTAGATGTGTTATCTCATCTTTGAGATATGTGATCTCAATATTCATAGCTTGAAATTGAACTTGAAAATCATGGTGTAAAACTTGAATAGAGTCTAATATATCCTTGTGAAAGGTGTCATTATTACTAATAAAAGTAGCTGAAATACATCTCAAAATTGAATCCACATGGGAATGTGCCATATTATCAAGAAGCATTATTTCTTGTACTAGCTTTGTAAGATTATATTTACATGTGAAATGATGTTGAATTAAATCATATAATGAAAATTATGAACCTGTTGCATGAGCCATGATGGTAAAAATGATATAAGAGACTCTAATAAAGTAGTAAATGATAAAAATCAGCACATAAAGGTTCACAAATCAAAATACTATAGAGGATAAGACCCAAAAGTGATTTTTAGCAAAAAACCAACCGTCATTAATATATTAAATTAACCATTTATGAAAATAGAGAATGAATTTATTGAAACGAAAAATGGTATTTTTTGTTAAATTATCATGTTAACTTACTTATATAGGTTTCCGAAGGTAAATTATCATGATAAGGCTAAGCCAGGAAAATGAAAAGACCCAAAAAATAATAGTGCATCAAACGTAAAGTTTGAAACTGTGTCATTAGAAGACCATATAGGTTTGCAAAAACCAAATTATATAACTTGAATGAACTGTATAGTTTTTTATAAAGAGGAGTTACGTAAAATTTTAAAGTTGTGTAGACACTAAATCATGCACTTTGGGTATCTATCTAGTCCTGATCACATATTACTATTCATATGATTCCTAAGAAAGAAAAATATTAATGAAAACAATTAATCTATGTATTTGGTCATCTTTGCTTGCTTTTTGTTATCCTTCTTGGTCATACACACACTCTAACTGAGTATATATTTTTATACTTTGGCATTTCTTATTCTAGACACCAACACCCAGCCAGGACGCCAGCGCTAGGCACCCCTATCCCCTCTAGGTTCCCCTTACCTATTTATACTTTTCTCACATATTTTGGGTCCTTTCTAGTTGTTTCGACATCTTAGTTTCTTGGTGGTTTTCCTTTTTGGGGTTAATTACAAAATTCAAAAAAGGGAATCATATAAATATAAATCTATGTGACCATAATAAAGTACCAAGCACTAAGCATTAGCTATCACGATCTAAGGTTGCATCTCAAGAGCATTTAGGCATACATTCTATATTTATACAAGGGAAAAGTGACTATTACTTCTTCATACACTTTATAGGAGGGGAAGTTCATTCTTTCATGCGCAAATCTATCTACATTTTCTACATCTAGATACTTTCTTTCTATCAAGTGTAACACAAACAAGAGCCACCTAGGGCACAATTTCGAAAAGACACACATAGAACTACATTGGGTTTGAGATGTAGTGTGGTGTTTGGTCATAAGTTCACTTCGTGATAGTTAAGGAAATTCTGACCCCTCATTTGCATTATTTTATTTTTTGGATTTGCTACACTTTGGGGTTCTACACGTCATTTGGTCATTACAAGTTACAAGTGACATCTGTGGACTTGGTGCAACATACTAGCGATAAGAAGAAAAGGAAAATGAACATCTTGCAACCCTATGAAACTAGTTTCTACAGCTTCTAAGCAGACAAAGAATCCCATAATAGGTCTTTGACGCCCCATGTGACCCTGACCCTCTGTAGGCATCCTAGTCTTGGCACTCCCAACATCTCTACAATTTTTTGGGTCTGATTGCGACACTTTGAGTTTCTATTCCAGCTATTTTCTAGATAGGCACAACCCCGACATCACATTAAAATCAGCTTAGTGTTTCCTCCTTTCATTTTGCAACTATGGTTTTATATTTTCAAGCTTATCTTGCTTGGTTCAATTTCTATACTTCATTGCATATATTCAACATTATTACAAATTTAGCACTAAGCATTTATTAATTTCAATATTTACTTAATCAAGTTACATCCTGGAAAAAAGATGTCAAACACAAATCTTATGTATTAATATTCATATTTTGTCGACACACGTGTATGAAAATGATCAAGTTTAGGAAACAAATGGAAACATGCACGAAGTGGGAATAGTATGTGAGTGTTTTTATTATTCAAGACGAATAATTACAATAAGAAGTGTCAAAAGGGTTAATGTCCAAATTTGAGTGTCTACAAATTCTCCTCTAAGTAAATTTATGTGGTTTCCATCCTCACCATAATTAATCTTACAAAATATTCTATAGTATAGCCTTGTATATTAGTATCCTCTTGTTGATTTTGATACAATCAAGCCTTGCAGTAGCCCTTTTAAATATAATGCCTATTGTGACTTCCATATATGTAAAGGACGCTCTACTAAAAATTATTATAGCTTCATCATGTCATACAACACCTCATTAAATATAATGAAATAGAATTTGAATCTCCTCTTTAGAAATATAAGAATGTTAATAATACTTATAATCACAATATATTAAATTATCTTCTCTCTAATCATAACAATTTAGAAATTAAAGGAACTTTATATATTCATCATAATTCTAGCATTCAACCTCCTCCTAGGACATATGTTCATCCACTTGAATATTTGATTATTAAAATTACATACATTGTGCCTCCTAGGAATGTTATTACTTTTTATGATACCTAAATTTTTTCCTAATGATGATCATCATGTACTTTACATTTGAGATTTTTTTATTCTAAATCCTACCCATGGTGTATTAATTGATAGAGCTTCTAAACATAATATGGATAAAATTTAAATTGTTTACATCTCTAGGATTTACTAAGAAAAATATGTTCTTTGACATCAAAAAATATTTTGGACACATTGTGCTCTCTCTTACTATGGGATATTTTGTTATTTCTATACTCGTTATACTTACTAGTTATCTTGGTTCATATGACATGATTCTAATATTCCCTTGGATTTTTCAAATTAATGGTATACCGTTTATAATACATCAATGTGTTAAGTTTATCTTTTACAATTAATTTTTTATGGTAAAGGTTATCCCACATAACACTCATTTTCCTAATCCTTTTTCTAAGAAATCACTGACATCTACATCTATTCATGTTACTACATCTAGAGGATCTAAACATCAAAAACATTATCTTAGGCCTCACAAAAAAAATCATATTTTTTAATCATGTCTTATAACCTCATCTTGACACAATAAATCCTAATTTTAGTGCACACAATGCCAATTTGAGGTCAGACCCTCCCACCCATATATTTTTGGATTCTAATCCTCTTGAAAGTTTCATAGGGTAGATCTTTATTTTACAAAAATATTCCAAAAACATAATACTTCATATATTATCATAATAAAAAATGATAACATACATATTACTTGATTTTCTAGTTTTGTACATGTTTTCACACCGGTTTTCTAGATAACATAGTATATATAATTTTTACACAAATTTGTTCATGGTTTATTTGAGCAAGATGCAATACATATAATAGACTATTCTCTATTTATATGCTAGATATATTCTCTTATTTAATATACAATCAACATCCAAAGACATCTCTTAATATATCAAATTCTGTTTTTTTACTACATACCTCAATTTCACATTCTCATTATGCTTATTTTATAAGTTGTTATTTATTTTTAATATTATGGCTATCACGTGTTGTTTTTTACATCTTTGTCTTTATGTGCTTCCAGGATATTATTTGATTTTATATTAACTTGTTTTATTGTATGACTTTTTTCCATGTATGTGGCTTATGAATTTGTTCTAAATGTGTATGAAAAATTTTAGTGTTTCTTATTTGCATCCTTTTTGCATTCTTATTTATATATGTGGCACTTATGTATTTCTTATTTTCCACTTTTTCCCTTTCCCATGACTAACATATGTGGCATTTTGTGTACTTTCTTGATGCCTTGTTTATATACTTGTATTTCTTTTTTCTTTTTCCTTATTTACATATATAATTTATTTCCTCCACTTATCTACTTGTATTATTTGTATATATCTTTCAATGTCATGGTTTCAACTATGCACTCTTTTGCAAGAGCATGATCTCTACAATGACAATTTTAAACATGCCCTTATGTGATCTAATATAATAATCTACTACATCCAATATGGACATGCACCACTCATTTTGATCCAAGAAATTTATTTTCACATATCATTCCCCTCAAAATAAGGCACATGTAATAGGTTTATCACTTGGAAATCTTAACAAATCAAGCATAAAATGGAATACAAGTTTTTTAACAAAATGGAATAGAATACATTTAAACATGGAATATGAACAAATACATAATAGAATAATAATAAACATAGGAGTAGAAAACCATCTAAGAGGATATAGGACTTGAAGACGTTACTATCCAGGATTGTTTCATCATTGGCCCTTTTTTAATGAAAGATTCAACACTTCTATGACATATAGATAATTATAGGTTTTATATACATATTCATAGGAATTTTTTATATTCCAAGGAAGAGTAATACTATAATTCAGTACATAACGTAGGAGGCATGAGTATATTTAATTCCCTTTTTAATTTAAACATCTTGAGCACCTTTACACTACACAATAGTTGGGCATGAGTCTCCTCCTTATTCTATATTCAAAATTACATAATTGATACACATGGTACATCACATGGTAGGTGCATGATTGGAATTCATCCACTTTTAAATTTCTTTATATTACACACTAATACAAACTTAGTCCTCATTTTGTCTATGCTAAATTCTTGTGACACCCATCTTCTCACTCTTTTAGGTGCGATTTTGGGGTGACTATAAATCCCTTTGACACCAATTCTTATTTTCATAAGTTTCTTATGGTGATTAAGAATACCTATGATAATATCCTTTTGGTGTTGATTCTAGAGAATCAAAATTCCCTTTTTGCTCTAGCATGTCCATAAAAAATTAGGGATTAATCATCGTCAATCCTCCAGTGTATTAGTTCTAATTCACCTCTCCGGGTACAAAATAAAGGATCTTGTCCTTTGGTAATATAAATAGGTGTACTCCTTTGTTTCTTTAGTTTGAAAATTGACATGTTTCAATTTCAATTTATAATGTTGCAATAACATTTTAAAATTTTAGTTAAAGTTCAATAACCTTTCTATGGACACTGACTACACTATGGGTTGTGGGTTTCACTTTAGAAATTATTTCAACACTCAAGTGAATCAAGCACCTCCAGTGAAGAAAAAGTGTGTTTAAAAAGTTAGGTAATTTTTCCTCTGAGCATGTAATTTTATTTCATACTTAAATAGACACATTTGTTGAAACATAAATTTAGAAATGTATTACTTACCAATGATAGTATTATATTTATCCCTAAATCATGACTTTTGTGAACATACCAATATTAATTACATATATTTATTCCTATCTCATGAATTTCATACTTATTATCACTATTTAATTTCTCACAAAACTACTTGCAATAGTCCAAATAACTTTATCCCTCTTAGAAAAAATTCTCAAAAACTTGAAGAATCCCAACACCTATTAATATGGGATGGTCCATTTGTGAATGAAACATCCAATGGTTTAATAAAAAGATATATGTTTAATCCTCAACCACCTAACAATCACTTTCTCAACTATATATATTTTATGGGTCAATACTTTCATCATAGGTTGGCCTCAATAAAAATTTATACCTACAAACCCTATAAAATAAAGTCTAATGAAATCATTTACTCACTTATCATTTTCAAGAGACCATATTAAAAATATCATTCTTAAATCACTCTAAATTTTCCTAAATTAATACAAATTAACAAAACAACTCTAGTATAAACTCTTGTTTAGGTATGACACACTCAACATTGTTATAGAGTCACACTTCCAAATCTAAAGACCATCCAATCTAAGTCAAGATAAGCACACCAAACCATTTTTACACTATAAAGTGATAAAATTTCCTAAGCTAGTTATATCCATATGAATATCACATTATAGGTGGTAAGCTATGTGCGGTTTGAGGCCTCTTTAGACTATTACCAATAGAGGTAGTATATATATTTCACTTCAACCTAATCACTAATATTTTTTAGGGTATCCTACTTGTGGTTATGGTTTTAAGTTTTCTCATCATATATTAGATTTTGTATTATATGAAACCAAGGGTTTCAAAGTAAATAACATCATAGTCCTTCTCAAAGATACAAAAAGTGGTATAATGCTAGTACATCACTATACAAAAAAAAATCTAGGTACTAAATTGTTTGATAATTTTATAGGTCCCCATTGGTTTCTTCCCTACTCATTTTACATCTCTACTTTCAAAAACAAAGTATTAATTATATTTTAGCCTACATAACCATACAACACTACCATATAAAATTCCTCAATTTATAACCATATAAGTGCACTCTCTTTCTTGTGTTTTCACCTTCTTGGTAATCATTTCTAATATTCTATCTTACAAGTTTCTAATAATAGTCTATTCAAATATGGACACTAATATTTCAGTAAGAATATAAATATACAACTTGTTGGTAACCCTTAATCATATGAATAAATAAGAACACATTAACATAACACTTATTAATTCATTTAGGTTTCAATCAACACCTCATAATTTGTAAAATTTTACAATCATCACTAGATGCAACTCAGAAGGAAATCCAATGTCTGAAAAAATCCCAACCCTTATTATTTCAAATGGATGCAATAAGTAGCAAATACTATAATTCTCTCTAAATGCTACAATTATACTTTTGGAACAAAATACTATAAAAATAACCAATATATATTTTATTTTACATCTTCAAGATAATTATGTTATATGATAATTGAAAGTATCCCTAATTAATAATTTGCATTTATGTAATTATATACTTATTGAATTCGACTTGAGAATCTATTGGTGCAAAATATGACACACAAAAATCATGAATAGATAATAAAAAGGCACAAACCTTTGAATAATTACAAATTTTATGTGGAAGACATCACAAAAATAAGAATTAAAACCATATAAATATGTTTATGGAAAAAAATATAGAACGTTGGGAAAATAATAAAGAAGGGAGAAAAAAAGAGAGATAAATACATAAAAATGGGAGAAAAGAGAATAATAAATGGTCCATAATACATAATAGAGTATCCATGAATAAAGCTAAGGTCAAACATGTCAATATTCATATAATACAAAAAGGTAACAAGTAAAAGGTGTTATAAAGAAAGGAGTGCACATAAAATTCCCAATTTACAATAATAAGAAAACTAGCACCATAGAAAATAGTTATTCCTATACCAAAAGTATGTTTCTACACAATTCACCACTTTGATTTGTATATGTGTGGATACATGTGAAATTGAAAATAACAATAAATTACCTAAAAAAAAAAAATTTAATTGTGATAAGAGTTCTAAAAATCAATATAGGAATGATAGAAATGTGAAAGTCAAAAGGAAAGAGAGACATGATCTCTATAATAGAGGGTTGAAAATATCCCGAGATGAATAATTTATGATCTTATATATGTGATATAAAAACATATGGAATTATGTACAAGTGATTCAACATCTATATACAAATCCATAATCAAGGAACTATTGAAATCTAGAAAATACAAGAGAGTATAACCAAATACACCCAGTTGTGTTGAACGATGTGAAAATGCCCCTATGAAATATATATCTCATAAAATACATAATTTATGAATCTAATATAACTATATATTGTGGTTTGATTAAGTATAATATGTTATTTACTGCCATGTGATGAATTTTGTATGAGGAAGTGAGGAAATATCTTAAAGTCTTAGAGATTGAATATTCAAATCAAGTGGAATATTTGTACCCTTTTGAGGTGTGAGATGAACTTATGAATAAAATATCTATAAATAAATGAAAAATGTGCCTTATGTTTATGATAGAAAAAATAAACCTCTAGCGTAAACATAGTTAGGTGTCATTGTGCAAGTGTGTCTATAATAAGGAAATTAGCCTTTATATGACCTTTACCATAAGATATATAAGCGCAATAGTATCCAATTAGGTGGAAGTAATATATTTAAGCACAAGTGTAGGATGTGTCCCGAGTGTGCCTTAGACATATTGAGGTGTCACCCGCTCACCACCTCATTTAGCCCTCTCTTAAAAACCTAAAAGTAGTATTTGACATAATGGAATAGCTAAATCCATTCCTTTTATCACACATGAATTGGGGCTTGACAAAGAATTTTATAATGTCATTAATTGATTTGGTATGCAAAAATTATAAGCTAAGGACCTTGTAATAGATATTTATTGACATAGTTCATATAGAGACAATTTGGTTATAATATATTATACGTTCAATATTCATTTGATAAATTCAGATGAGGAAGATGGAGGGAAGAAGCTTCAAAAATAACCGTCATAGGATCATCCATAGAAAGACTCTGCCAGTACTCACGGTAGCCCCTCCAATTGTCTCAAGAAAAATTAATGTTTTTTCTAGTTGTTTAAGATCTTCTTGTTAACTGTTGGAGAATTGTGTTTTCCTGTGTTACAAACTGTTGGTTTTTGTTTGTTATTTCTGTCAGTTGTGTGAACTAGTTTATCTCAAGTTAAGCATGTTTAACTCTTATTTTTTTGTCGTGTTCCCCTTTTTTTATTTTCTTGGGTGCTTTCATGATGTATCTCTCTTTGTAAGTCATTTGGGAGTCGATCCCTGTTTATTACCTAATTTAAAAATAATAATATAGTATACGTTATAAAATGGATTTTGAATATTGAATTATGTTGGATGATTTAGAAGAAAACTAATTAATAATGTTAACATTGAAATCCTTAATTTTACTTAAGGGGTGTGTTTTAAAAAAAAAACCCTTACTTTGGATGAATCATTACATGGGTATAATAACTTTGTATCTGATTTTTAGGTTTATCAGATCTTGAAATCAATAGGTTTATAATGCTAACAAACATCTTATGCTTTCATTAACATGATAATATGGTTAGAAGAAGGGTGAACCTTTATAATGGAACCGGTTCAACTAATATTGAAGGTTCAACGGTTGAGAAGTTAGATAAAATTCTAACAGTCCTTTAGGACACATGTAACCATATATATTCCTTGGAGCATCAGGTAATAGGTGAAAATGAAGAGCATGAGGAAGAGAAACCTAAACAGTATGATGATAACAATGAACAAGGGATAAAAGAGCTCATGTGACTGTTGAAATATCTAGGGACATAAAAACAATCATCCCACCCCAACTTGATGGAACAACCTTGGGGGATGGTGCTAAAATTTGGTTGAGTGAAATGAAGAATTACTTTGAAATAAGAGAAATTTTTAAGGAAACCAAAGCAGTTTGGGGTTCTTTCCAACTTTCTAACAAAGAATTTTTATGGAAGGATAACCATAAGATGGAATTGGGAGTAGATAA
The DNA here is from genome assembly GCA_019776745.2 of Taxus chinensis. Taxonomy (NCBI): domain Eukaryota; kingdom Viridiplantae; phylum Streptophyta; class Pinopsida; order Cupressales; family Taxaceae; genus Taxus; species Taxus chinensis. The sequence continues at coordinate 223,974,379 of CM034149.1, forward strand.
TGCCTCAATCACTGGGGAGTAGTTCAAGGTATATTTGTGTTAATGTTGGCTACCTCAACTCTATTTTGATATGAAAATGTCTAAATTTTAGAACTTAACTTGGATTAAACTAAGTGTTGTGGAGTATTGGGAACATTTTACTAAGCTGTTAAAATATGTGTCTCAATACCAAAAGGAAAAAAGTTATAGATACATAAGTTTATCATGAGATTAAACCCAAACATAAGAGGTGTTGTAGATGTTCATGGACCATCTAGAATGGAAGCAATATTTGAAAAGGCCATAAGGAAAGAATAGAAATTGCAAGCAATTTCAATATTTAGGGATTAAAAACAAAATATGAACATTAGATCACATACACCACTTTCTCCTAGGAAAACTTAGTGGAAGAAATAGGGTAGAAAAATGAATAATGTCAGGAAAAATACAACTAAACCTTCTATAAATATAAGAGAAAATGAGAAAAATAGTATTTCTTTTGGGGAACATAAATTTGAAACAAAAGGGCCTGTTCGAGTATGTTTCAAATGTGGTAGTGAGAACTATGAAAAAAAATGTCCCCAAAATAATTAGGGTAATGACTAGAAAAAAAGAATTCATGCTGCAGTGGGTAATCACCAAGAAGAAAAATTGGCTACCACAATAAAATTGCCAAGTAAGCTTTATGGTTTTCATGTTACTATTTTGTTTGACAAAGTGTTTTATTTCTACAAATTTAGTTGTAAAACTATCTAAGAAAACTACATTTATGGAAATATCTTGGACTTTATAATATGATAATGATATTATTCATACGGTAGACCAATTTTTGTTTGAAATAGCATTGGAATTAACTAGTTTTACCATTGAACTTAACCTTTATGTAACTCCCTTAGGGTCTCATGACATCATAATAGGAGTAAATTGGTTGTCCAAACATGAGAAAATAGTGGACTGGTTTAAGAAACGAATGGAATGTCTTGGTGATACGTAGAAAATAGCCACCATTTAGGGCATTATGAGAGATTTTTAAGTTGTGTGTGTGTGTGTGTGTGTGTGTGTGTGTGTGTGTGTGTGTGTGTGTGTGTGTGTGTGTGTATTATATGTATGTATATGTATATGTATATATGTCTGTGTGTGTGTGTGTGTGTGTGTGTACACACACACACACACACGTATATATATTCAATGTAATTAAAGAAAGCCAAAAACAAAGGTTGCATGTTTTATACTATTGAAATTTCATATTTTAGTGAGGAAGGTAAGAATTCTTTGGAAGATTTTCAACTTTTACATGAGTTTAAGGATGTCTTTCAAGAAGAAATGCCTAGAATTCCTCCTAAAAGAGAGTTTGAATTTACAAATGACACTAAATTAGGAACTAAACCAATATAAAAAATACCTTATAAAATTACAACAACAGAACTAGCAGAACTAAAAATATGGCTACATGAACTTTTTCCAAAAAGTTTGATCCGACCTTGTGTGTCTCCTTAGGGAGCATTGATCATTTTTTGTTAAAAAGAAATATGTAATGTTAAGGTTATGCATTTATAGTCACATGATTAATAAAGAAATAATAAATAATAGATATCTTTTTCCAATGTTTGATGATCTCTTTGATCAGATGAGGGAATCATCTGTTTACTCTATAATTTATTTATGATCTATTTATCATCAATTAAGGATAAAACATGAGGATATTCACAAAATAGCATTCAGAAAACATTATGGGCATTATTTTTGGAAGCATAAGGGATTGAGAGGGGTGAATTAGGTGTACAATTATTTTTCTTTCATTTACCAAACCATACATTCATCAATTATATTATTCATACAACATTCATAACCATGTGTGCTTATTAAGATATGCAACATCAACCACAAGAATAAGAAAAAAAGTACTCAACACAAGAACACCATATGTAAATGGGAAACCCTCATGGGGAAGAAAACCCATTGAAACTATTATTATATTACACAAAAAACACCATATGTAAGTGGGAAACCCTCATGGGGAAGAAAACCCATTGAAACTATTATTATATTACACAAAAAATTAATGAGTGACACGCGTCGCTAAGGCCTATTGATGCACGTCACTAAACACCAACTTAAAAAGGAGTAAAACCCCTATTTTAGAAGAACACCAACCCTACAAGGAGCACCAATCCCTAATTTAGTACAACACCAACCCTACAAGGACTACCAACCCCTAATTTTAGTGAAGCACCAACTCCACAAGGAAGCTACAACCCCCTAGGATGACCAAGCACTAACTCAACCACCTGAAAATGTTTTATCTATGATAATTTTTCTGCCACATGTCATGCCCCACCTCGGGACACCATAAAACAACCTACAAGGACTACCAACCCCTAATTTTAGTGAAGCACCAACTCCACAAAAGTTGGTAAATTTTTTTTTTTTGAAGTGCGAACTAATGTTTCACCTAACCATTCTCATTAAGTAATTTAAATTCTTAACGATATAATTTTAACCAAATTGCTAAAACATTTGTTTCTAATTAATTTTATTTATTTAGCTTCTAATAATTTTCACACATTAAAAATAATATATCTTATTGACTAAATCCACCTACATGAGAAAATAACTACCCATTCTTAATTAAATTTCATTCCCCATTCAAAAGTTTAATCCCACAATATTACTCATATTCAAAAGTATGTAGGGATTTACTTGAGCCCTAGGATTAGATCAATCTTGGCCCTTGATCTTTTTTTTTTTCCTTTGCCCTAATGTTGCCCTAACTCATCTTTATCTTTGTTAATTTCTTCTCTTTCCTTTCTTTTATCTTCTCATTTGTTTTGTTTGGTCTTTGTTTCTTCATGCAGGTTGTTTTGGAGAGCTATGCAGTATTTTTTTATTATTAATATTATTTTTTGTAATATCCTTGTTGTATTGTTCTTTGTTTTAGAACTGCATACAAACCAGAATGTTTTCTTTGTATTCCTACAAATAGATCCAATATATCCATGCATATATATATATATATATATATATATATATATATATATATATATATATATATATATATATATATATATACACACATATATATGTATATGTATATGTATATGTATACAATAAAAACAATACGGCTGATTTTTTTTTTTTTATTTTATGTGTGTTTCAGGCAGGGGAAAAAGGGAGCAGCCACCATGGATGGCACAGGGGGAGGGAAGCAGGGCAGAGCTGGGCACATGAAGGAGGGGCAGTAGTGCGGTGGGGATGGCGGGACAGTCTCTGCGCGGAGGTCAGGGGGCGTGAGGGGGGTAGCGGCCCCGGGGAAACAATGCAGGTGTGAGGGGGGGTTCCCCTGCCCCCCTGCCCCCCCACTGATTTGTTTGGTTTTTCTTTGTAGGCGTGGGGGGGTTCGGCCCCCCTCCAAAAAAAAAATTGTTATTAAAACAAACTTTGTTTTAGTTGTATAAACTTTAGTAGTGTGTGTGTGTGTGTGTGTGTGTGTGTGTGTGTGTGTGTGTGTATTTGTATTATAATATATTGAATATAATGTATTTATATTATAACAATTAAAATATAATATATTTATTTAACATAATATATTTATATTATATTATATAAAATATAATTCAGTTATATAACAATATATGAGGCATAATATATATTATAATATAAACACTACTAGATCATAGCATAGTAATCCTAGAAGTTAATATGTAATTTTGTTGAACTAAGTTATAGTTATGTAATATAGCTATATTAGACCGATTATATATATTTCAAGTTGTAGGGAGATGGATTTTTCTCAATGCTTGCCATATTTTTTTTTATACTAATAATCTACTTTTCTATGTGATAAAATAAGAGAGTGTGGTGAAGTAATTCAAAAGGGAGAAGAGGCTTGAAGTAAGTTTATAATTTACAAGGACTACACACATGTACAAATCTGATTTCCCAATAAGAACATATCATTAAATCTCTCATTGGAAGGAGTCAAGACTAATCTCATCCCATTCAATATTATAACAAAGTTTACAAGAAGAGATACATGGCAAGAAAGAGATATTTCCATACGATATTAAACCTAAAGCTCCATGTAGAACTAACTTTTCTTTTCTTTTTTTTATGTTGTTTTTAAAATATATTGCTAAATGAATGTTTCAGATTTTTCCAACATGGATACCCAACAATAATAACATCATTTCTTATGGAGAAACATACTTCCATCAATAAATCTTCCTTTTCAAAATGATATTCAAATCAATGCATATTAAAGGAATATAACCATTTTACAAGACTCATTTTACAAGGATCTTAGGTTCATAATTACATCATAATTCTAAATTCTAAAATGCATAAGAAAAATGACATAACAAAACTTCCTTCTAGGATTGGAAGAAATCTTCCACATACTAATGGAATACTAATCTTACAAGTGATTCCAATTCACAAAATGAGAACTTTTGCATGCCAAAGAGTCTTCCGAAATAGCCATGCCCAAGATGTTACAATGAAAGTAATGTTTCACAATAATTTGAGAAAATAAGGAGAGACCAAGATGTCACAACTCCAACCACCTCCATACTTGAGCTCCAACTTTGAGTGACTTTCAAGGAAACCAACAAGGAGAAAGAGCTTGTTTTCCACCCAACCATAGGCATCATTACATGCCTCTCCCAAGGTTTGGATGCATGCTAGCCTCCCCCAAGCCCATGGGAAAGAGGACAACTAACCTCAACTTGCACAAGAATAAGGGTGAACAACAAAAATACAACCACACAAAAATAGGTCAAAATCCAAGACAAGACTCAAAATTTTCCAAGGTGGAAAAGAGAAGAACCCAAGTTCTTCCTCTAGAAAACAATAGGGAAGAGAGGAGAGGAGTTCTCCAAAAGTTGTTACCAAGATTATAAGCACAATAACTAGACCTCCATGCCCTCCTTATTACTCCTATATCATTTAACCCCTCCTTATTCCTCCACCCTTTCTCCAAGTCCTTCTTGGAAGGATTTTCAAACCCCAAGGGGGTTTCCTTACCAAGAATGGGGAAGGAGATTCAAGCCAAATGAATCAACTTCCCCACCTCAACCATTGAGGGGAAAACAATAAGACCCTATAAGACTTGTCCATCAAGCCTTGTGGATTGAGAGGAAAAATCCCTCTCTCTTCCCCCACAACTCCAAAACTCCATCATGCCATATGATGGAGAGAGTAAAACAAACAAACAACAACCAAAATCCACATGAAACAATAACCAATTCAAGAATCCAAACTAATAACTAAGATGAATACAACACATGCAAAAAGACATAAGAGCCTACCTCAAGGAAAACTCTCCAAAAAGCTTTCCATCTTCAAATTTCTCCACTCCTTGACTCAAGAAAATCTCAAGCTCCAAATCCCACTAGTATCCCAAGCAAGAAGTTCCAAAAAAAAATCCCTCTCTTTTCCCATGAAGGGGAATTTGAAGAGGAGCAAGCAATAATCCTCACAAATGAGGGGGTGACATGTGTCACCCCTTTTCTCCTTCAAGGTCAAAGATGCCAAAACAAAAGAGAGAAAGGGTAAAATGTCTTTTTGCCCTCTTCTCCCAAATTCCCCTAAATGGTAACAAGACAAAATTAGTGAATCTTTTAACAAGCACTCCAATCCACACCCCTTACATGGATGTGACCAAACAAGAGGAAAAAAGGGAGGGAAAACTCCCTCTAGCCTTGGAAATAAGCCCCCCTACCCATTAGGTAGGGTCCAAGGGCTCATTTTTATGTTAAGGGAACTCCCAAACGAAAAAGGGGTCCCTAAAAATGCCCAAAATAACCCAATTTCTGGTTTGGCAAGATTAGGCACATGGTTAGAGGGTGTGGGGACCACCCAAGGGTTCACATGTGACCCTAAACCCCCAAAATTAAGTACATCATTAAACAAAAATCAAAGCTTAATGAAAGTGGGATCATTAACTCCCAAGAACAAGTTTACAACATAACTAATTACCCTAAACAAAATTAATAATTCAAGGCACAATACATTACAAAAATTGGGGTCACTCATGGTGCTCAAAATAATAATCTCCAACACTAAGGTTTCACACAATGAACATGGCTAGGACTCAGTCCGTGGGCTGCTTGTGCAAGATTGTGTAGTTGGCATGAATCCCACATTCTCTTATAAACCTGTCACCTGCACACTCATTGCACACATTAACCGCACCTATCCAATAAAATATAAATCAATGACTCAGCAAGATATCAATGAGTTCTAAACTAGCCTAACATCCTACTCAAATCAAAATGCGACAACGTGCACAATTATACTCAATTCTCCAAAATTAGACAAGATGATAAAGTGACATATAACCATAGAATCTCAACATGCAACAACTAAGTACCCATCAATATAATTATGTTCCAAAAATAGCTTCATATCCATTAGTATCCATGACATCATAAGAAAATGCGATAGCATAGAAATTAAGCTAAATTGGCGCTATACGCATAAATGTCCACTCATTTCTCATAGGATCAAATCTCTAATATAATGTCCAAGATATAACAAATCACTGTCCAAACATGTCTATGAGAAAAGAAACAACTAGTAACTAAACTATAAAAAGTGTGAGCACTACACCACAAATGATGGAGATCACTTGTTCAGCTCAAAAACCCTAGCTCAAACACTAGGTCTTCAAACTTTCTCTATCTTCTTATTATTGATATTTATTTGGACCTAATATATTTCACACATGATCTCATACATTCCTTAACCTTTCATTCTCTTCCTCATCCTTCAAATGATGCACACATACTTGCAAATCACTTACACAAGGGTCACACTTTTCCCTCTAAGAGCACTAGTTCAAAAATGAACCAAAAACATCACTTTTATATGCTTTTCTTTCTTTTAACCCAAATGAGGTCAGTTCTACACCTTTTGTTCAACCGATTCATCATTAAAAAACATCTCATAACTGTTAGAGTAGGTATTTACCTTATCTCATGTTCACCTAGGTACTTTATTTACCTTTATTGTATTTATCTTCACCCACTTATGTGTGTGGATATTTCCTTTTATTAATATAGATATTAGGGGGATATTATCTAGTTGTTAGGTATAGTTCTTTCCTTAATATATGGTATTGACTAGATCCTTGATGTCTAGTTCTCTCATAAATCTATGGACTTAACTATATATTTGGGATTTTCTCATATATTTTTTGTGTGCATTTTTATGTAAAACACAGGCATACATTTGATTCGGAAGGTGGCAAAACCCTAAGATCGACTATAAACTTGATTATTTCTCGAGGCAATTATTTTTTTAGTTTTTTTATTGTACAGAGGAACGTGGGTTTTTTGAGATCAAATCTGGGTTTTTATTTCTGCAGGTGTAGCATTCTCAATCGGCATACAACAAGCAGCTTCCGAAAAGACAGTTCTTTCCTGTTTTGGCAGGGGTCCACGGGCGCATGTACATGATTTACTATTTTTGGGAAATTCCATAGACTACTATTTTAGGTGGCAAAGGTCATTTTCGACACAATCCAAAAATATAGTAAGTTGAACACGCCCATTGAAATCCTTAGCCCTTAGTCATAAGGTATGGTCATATGAGGGCTTAAAGCTTGTGAATCCTACTAGTAGGTGCTTAACTCCAGCCTCCTTTCATTTTATTTGTGTGGTGAAGGTAAGAGCATTTTATTATGTTTAAGTGGCAACTAAAATAAATAGTAGAGCATAATATTGAAAAGCTTGTAACATTTGATCGTAACTCGGTTTTGAGTGCCATTTTTTACAAAAGTGTTTGTATTTTTATGCTCTTTCCATTGGAAATATTTATTTTGAGAATTGCACTATAATTATAAAGTGTCATATTATAACACACACTCATTATAAAGTGCCAAAATATGGGGGGTCTCTTGTTGCATTGTTTGGGGGTCTTGTTGCATTTTTTGGTTCTTGAATTTCTTTTGGTGATTTTTTGAGGATGGCATCTTTATCTACTTCTTCATTAGATCATATTGAGCTATTAACAACACATAATTACCACACATGGAAACCAAGAATGCAAACAATAATTAAGCGGAAAGGATTATGGGCTTTAACTTCTTCAGAACAACCAGTGTTCACTAGAGAATATAACAAATTTCAGTACTAGTGAAAATTTCATGAGTGTATGGGTTTTATAGGAACTTATGTAAGTGACAGTCTTTTGTTTCATTTGGAAAAATGTAACTCTCCTTTCAAAATTTAGGAAAAATTGGAGGATTTATTTGGTAAGGTGGATCATATGAGAGCCATGAAACTTGACATTGAGATCACCTTTCTTAATCCTGAAGATTTTCCAACAATTATAGACTATCTTACCAAGTTCAAGCATTTGTTGACATAGTTGAAGGGGAGTGGAAGAGATAAGAAATATGAAGAGTGTGTTTACTTGATTCTATCCAAGTTGAGAGAAATTTTTGCTTCTACCATTTTCTCCAGCATGGATGCCTTAGGTGACACATTCAAAATGCCTAACTTAGAAACATTTTGTGAATGACTTACTAGGGAAGAATCCAAATTGTCTCACCTTGACTATTCCACCTCTCAAAATGCATTAGTTGCATTCAATCCTAAGGGCAAGGGAAAACCAAACAGTAAAACCAAATCCACACCTTTTCTATTTCAAAATGCTCCTAAACCCAAAGAAAACAACTCAAAACCCAAGGAGTCTTCTAAATCCAAGAATAAGTCTAGCCTTTCATGCTCTTGCTGTGGGGGTATTAATCATGAAGAACATAGGTGTCATAAGCAAATGTAAGCCTTAGAGGATGCAGTCAAGAAACAAAAAATTTATATCTCCACGCCACCTCCTTCTAATCAGCATGGCAAAGCACTTAATGTTGTTGGGATATCTCATTCACCACTTGTAGATAGTTGAGTTATAGATTCTGGTGCTTCTCATCACATGACTTCTTCTGAGGATTCTTTTGTTTCTCTAGGTTTGAATTCTACTTCCAAAATTGAGGTTGGAGATTTTTCCTTTCTTTTTGTTAAAGGAAAATGTGATATACAACTTGATGGTGGTAGCCAAGATGCACTATATGTTCCTAACATCACTACAAATTTTATTTCTATATATCAAATTTTTCATTATGGTCGAGGAAAAACAATGACTTTTACACCACATGGAGTAGAAGTATGAAATTTGTTATAGCCTCATTCACTGGTTGCTCAAGGTATTGTTGATCAAAGTTCTAGAATATATCACTTTGAGGGTTTTGATGACACTTCTTCTATAGGGACAAGATTGGTTTCTCATGCAGATTCAGAGAGTAATCTTTGGCATGAAATATTTGGACATCTAAATTACAAATATTTGAAGGAGTTGAGTACTCATGGTATGGTGGATGGTCTTCATAGAGTTTCTTGTCTTGAGGGAGTTTTCTCTGGTTGTGCATTAGGGAAACAACACCAAGATCCATTTCCTACGAATTTTTCTAAAAGAGCTTCTTCACCACTTGAGTTTGTGAATAGTGACTTGATGGTTTTTCCAACCCCCTCTTTTAATGGAGTTCAATATGTACTTACCTTTATTGATAATTTCTCAAGGCGTACTTGGGTTTATTTTCTCAATTACAAAAATTATGTTTTTTCACACTTCAAAGTCTTTAAGGCTTTAGTAGAGAAACAATCTTCTAGTTGCATAAATAACCTTCGTACTAATAATGGGGGGGAGTACTTTAGCAATGATTTTTCTGAATTTTTGGCAACTCAAGGCATTATTCACCAGCATTATGTTCCTCATACTCCACAAAAAAATGGCTGAGTAGAACAAAAGAATATAACTTTGAAGGAAATGGCTAACTATATGATGCATTATAGAGATTTACCTCCTATCTACTATGCAAAAGTAGTTAATTGTGCTAACTACATTCAGAATCACTCACCAAATAGAGCACTTGAGCATTTGACTCCAGAGGAAGCTTGGTTCAACACTAAGCTAGATGTCTCATTTTTTTGAATCTTTGGGAGCCATGCTTGGAAATTTGTGCCAAAGAAAAAAGGAAAGTTTTGGATAAGAAGAGTAAACCCTTGATCTTTGTAGGGTATTGTGAGGACATGAGAGCTTATCTTATTTCATATCCTGATACACATGACATTCTTTTTTGAACACATGTTCAGTTTAATGAGCGCTTCACTCCTCATGATTCTTTGTATTATTCCATGCCACCTTATTCTTCGTTATCTCATGAGGATCCTTTCTTTAAGGAGGTTATAGATATCATTGAGGATCCTATTCCCACTGATGTTATCACTATTCCTAAGTGGGCTTGTACTACAGTTTTTGAGGCAACACCTTTCATATAGGATCTTCCACCCACTAGGCATCATCACACACATTCTATAGGTTCTGGAATTTTGTGTCAGACAGTTTCTAAGGATCCACAGTATTTTTCAAAGGCTCATGGGATACATGAGTGGGATGATGTGATGATAGCTAAGTATTCTTCTTTGATGAAGAATCAACTTGGGATTTGATATCTATTCCTAAAGGAAGAAAGATGGCTAGGTGTAAGTGGGTATACCGAACCAAATACGTAGCTGATGGGTCCATTGACAAGTATAAGGCTCATCTTGTTGCAAAGGGTTTTTCATAAGTTGAAGGTATTGATTACTCTAAGAATTTTACATCCATTGCCAAAATAGATTTTGTACGCCTTGTACTTATTATTGCTGCATCACAGGGGTGGCTTGTATACTAGATGTATGTGAAGAGTGCCTTCTTACATGGAGATTTACAAGAGGAAACATACATGGAGCAGCCGACTGGATTTTTTCAGGATACTTCTCTTGTTTGTAGGCTCTGAAGGTCTCTCTATGGTCTCAAACAAGCCCCTCGGGCTTGGTATGAGAAAATGGATTATTTTCCTCTATCTACTGGTTTTGTTCATTGCCACTCCAATCATACAGTGTATCTCCATCATGTTGGTGAGGATATTTTAATACTTGTCTTGTATGTTGATGATCTGTTACTTATTAGAAGCTCTTCTTCTCACATTAAGAGTATTCAGGGGGCTCTTTCTACATAGTTTAACATGATAGATATTGGGATATTACATTATTTCCTTGGTTTGTATATTTCTCAGAAAGATTCAAGGATTCATTTGAGTTAGCAAAATTTTACCCATGATCTTCTTAGGCGCTTTGATATGGCTGATCGTAAGCCAAGTCCATCTCCTTTTCAGTCTAGAGTTACTCTTACTTCCACATGTACCACACCACTTTGTGATCCTATGTTGTATAGGAAGCTGGTTGGGAGTCTTATGTACTTGACCCATACGCACCCTAATATTTCATTTGCAGTAGGGCTTGTATCTTGGTTTGCACACTCTCCTCATAGCAGTCATTGGCAAGCTGCTAAAGGATTTTGTGTTATTTACAGGGAAATTCCCACTTTGTCCTACACTACACTAGGGGTTATACTCAGTTGGTTGGGTATACAGATTCAGATTGGGCAGGTTCTATTGATGACATTTGTTCCACTTATGGCTATATTTTTTGTCTTGGTTCTTCTATAGCTTTTTGGGCGTGTAAAAATCAATAGGCTATTGCACTTTCATCTTCAGAGGTAGAGTACATGGCACCAGTTACAGTGAGTCAACAGATTCTTTGGCTTCATCAATTATTGAAAGAGTTTGGATTCCCACATGATTCACTGACTATACTTTGGTGTGACAAAAAAAGTGCAATTCAAATTTCTCTCAACATAGTTGAGCACCAGCAGACTAAGCATATTGAGATACACATCCTCTCCATTCGTCAGCACATTCAGGATGGATTTATTTACTTAGAGTACCTTGTGACTTAGCAGCATGTTGCATACATATTTACGAAGCCTTTTGCATCACCTCGTTACCTTGATTTGTGTGGAATGCTTAGGGTTTCAGAATCTGTTCTTGGGAGGTGTTCGTGAGAACATTTTCCTTCTTCTTCTTCTTTCTCTTTCCTTCTAGTAGGATTATTTCCTTCTTTTGGTTTGATATTTCTTCAAGGATATATTGTACATGAGTACCTCATCAAGCCTAGTTGTCGGGACTCATACTGTGGACATGCCACTTCTATTTTGGCCCCTAGCTTCACTTGAGGGTGGGTGTTAGAGTAGGTATTTACCTTAGCTCATGTTCACCTAGGTACTTTATTTACCTTTATTGTATTTATCCTCACCCACGTATGTGTGTGGATATTTCCTTTTATTTATTTAGATATTATCTAGTTGTTAGGTATAGTTCTTTCCTTGATCTATGGTATTGACTAGATCCTTGATGTCTAGTTCTCTCATAAATTTATGGAATTAACTAGTTCTTTGATGACTATTTTTTTCCATGATTTATGGCTTGATCTATGACCTTGACTGGTTCTTATATTGTTATTTGTTGCCTATATAATCAAGTCCCATTCTCATTGTATTTTATTGAGTTCCATAATAATATATGATATTATTGCTCATTTGTTTGTAAAGGTTTTATGTAAAGTTATTCTGGTGAATTACTTTCATCTTATTGATTGTGGTGTTTGATTAGCATCTGTGTTCTTGGCTTGGTACAATTTGGTCACCATTCCTTTCAATAAGTTTATCATAATAGTCATAAGTGACCCATATGCGTCAGCCTAGCCAAAACACTTCATCCATGCACCAAAAATCCTAAAAGCCCTTGCATTGGAATGAAAAAATCCCCTCATTCCAAAACCATACATATTAAATATTTTAAATTCATCATACATGTTTAAAATAACATTTAAACATCATACATGGTCACAATTTTCATCAACCAATTAGATTAATTTATTAAATCAGACCTCTACTTCTTATACTTCTTAAAACACCTGTTTCCAACACCCTTCATGACCTGATTATGAATTTGGGCCTCAAGAACTCTTAAAATAAAATCAAAATATGATCATGTGACTAACTTGATGGAAATTTTATAGACCTGTATAACACTTCTAAACAAGTTATAAGTCATGAAACAATCACTGGTTCAAACTACATCAACTTTTGTCTTCACCATATCATGCTACCCAAAAAGTTGTTTCCAAAATCAGTTAGTTAACACCCTTAATGACACTTTAAAGACTTAAAAATGGATTAATTTGATGAAAAATTCATCCCTATTCACATTATAGGTGATATAAATCATCACCTAATCCATCTCATGCTCCAACGAACTCAATTCTTCCAAAGATCATTCTTGTCCTGGACTAGCCAAAAAATATTCCTATCCACAAATTGACCTGGAAACCTATATCAAAACTATCATCATCATGAGGAAAAAATTATATCAATATAAATATATCTGAATTTTATTTCAAACACATTTTGAATCACCTCCTAACTCCATGTGTAGCTCCTGTTATGCTCATTTTATTGAAGACTACTTTTTAACTGCCTCAAAACTGCCCTTTGACCAATCAACCTAAATAAAGCTCATACTTGACCATGTAACTACATCCAAATGTCCTAAAACATCTTTGTACATCAATAAAAACTCACATACATCACACAATGGCAATTTAGTTATACCTCATTTGGACAACTTTCTCCTCAAACTGTAACTCTTCAGAAACTTATATTTTCAGGTGGGGCCAACATATGACCACATGCTCTAACATACCTTTCTGGAAATGTGGTAGATTCCTCTACAACATCCAATCATCAATTTTGAAAATTAATAAAAATAGGCTGATATACTCACTTCTCTACAAGTTGCTCCTAGCTAGGGTTTAGCTAGGGTTTCAAACCACTTTACCTTCTTAACGATCATTCATAAAAATGTGACAATAAAACCACCTCATTATTTTTACAAAATCTTCATAACTGACCTTATAATCTAACCCAAATATTTTAGGTCCCCATGTAAAGCACACAATTCACAATGAGCATCCGAATGTCTAATTTTGTCTTAAAAACACACTGAAACTTACCCGGTTTCACCAAAACTTGCATATCTTCAAAAATATTCTTCAAAATGACCTGAAATTTGGTATGAAGAATCATGACAAAATAGTCTATAACTTTCATAATCACCACATAGCCTAAATATGCTCTCAAACTCTCCATCTAATCTCATTTACCTATGCTAAACTACCTGATTCTCACTGTTTGCTTCCCAATGAACCTCAAATATGCATCTAACCACTAAATTGACCTAAAATCACCATCACACCTCAGGTACACTATCATGAACACTATTTAACCATGCTTCAAAATGACTCATCAGCTCCAAATATCATATCTCTACCTCATTCTGCATGTTTTAGGGCTAGAAACATGGAATGACCTGACTCAACCATGACAAACCATGAACAGACCTTGCTGACCTCATGCAGAATTCATATACACCTATGTGAAACACTTCATAGGACCATGTATGACCTCATGAAAACTCTAAATTACACTAAGAAGACTCAAACCATGACTCAACTCACTCAACCAAGCACTAGGACAATATGACAACTTCACTAAACTTGACACTAACCACCCATAAAAACCTTCATGTTTGACACTTAAATAACATCATATGGGGACTCATACATGACTACATGACACCATTTTCCATCAATGGGGGTTGACATCAATGATAACACAACCACACAATGGCCAATAATCTCCCCCTTTATCATTGATGACAACCATCATTTAGAAATCATTGATGGAAAGCAACATGACCAACACCTACATGACCACAAATTTTTCCATGTTTATGATGTCTTCTCTCCCCCTTTTCCATCTATGAAAAAGGATACAATGACTCCTACTACATGGAAAAATGACAACAAATAACTGATATAATTGGACAAAAGTGACTTACTTGACCAAAAAGCTCCCCTTAGGGACTGAAATTCTTCTTCTTTGACTCCTTCAGCAACAAAGATGATCCTATGGACCTGTAATAGCCATCAAAAAAGCTCCCCTTGAACTGATACTCCCATTTTGTCTTCATCCATGTTTGCATCATTTTCTAGGTTCTCAACCATGCTCAAAAACACAAAATATTCCTCAATCACTGTATCAAAAGTTTACCACTTTAGGACCACTTGTCCTTGAAAATCCATCTTCAGTGCCTTTTTGAATCAATTCTTCTACCAAGCATCTAGAGCATCAAATACAAACAAATTATATTCAGATACACCCCCTAGACTCAATGCCTCACTTGATCTTTAACTTAAAACTCAAAAAAAAATTGTCATTCTTACCATTTAGATGTCCTTGTAGATGGATGAGACATTATTATTGTGATCTCTGAAGCATCTTCTCAATATAAATTTCAAACTGAAATTCTTATCGTGCACTTTGACAATGATATACCTTTAAACATATACAATCCACCATGAAGATACCATATTTTTTACCATCAGCTTCATACTCAGTAAACTTCTAGAAAGATCCTCCTATCACCCTTGAAGCACCTTCAGGCCACTACTCCCCTTGGATTTGAAGCTAATTCTCATCTTCTTCACAGGAATAAAATGCACTGAAGCAAAAATGAGATGTTACACTTGCAAATTTTAGAAGCCTTGTATGTGAAAGACACTTCTTCACATACCTTGTATCACTATATCTTAGTTTCATGACACCTGAACCTGGATCTTGACAACTTTCTATATCATCTTAGATTTATCAATGGATTTCTATCACCAATGTCCTCTAACAACTCTAAAACACATCCCAACAAGACTATCCTCTACAACTCAGGACCTCTTCAACAAACATGGTACATTCAATTTTGTGTAATCTTTAGCTCTAAATATCTTTCAACTCTGAAACATTCTACAGTATCATTGATTATAACTATGCTAATTACTACTGAAGTCTTAAACACTTAACACTAAACTCTTCCAGTTATATGAAGAATGTAACTTTGATCAGACCATTTTAGGACATTGTGACTCCAACACACCCATAGCTCTTCAATCAACTTTCATGCATCCTGTCATTGTTTGGATTAAGACAAACTTTAGACTCAGGTTGATACGTGAACAACCCTGGATCAATAGTTGATGCACTGATCCTTAGATAGAGCTCCTTACTTGGCTCACAAGGTTCACTTTCTAGTCAACTTTTCAGAATTCTTGGTACCTGCTGATATGTCATATAGTACTTCTATGATTTCTAGTACATTATCTCTGAGTGAAATTTTCTGTACTCTATGAACTGGAGTTGTTATATTTCTGATACTTTCTTCAACACACTTAACATTTATCACAAGATTTATAATTTACTTTATATTTCAAGGAACTATGAAGTTGATATTCTAAATGATGAATACACTCTATGACTTAAGATGCCAACATGATAGACCTTAGATGAAGGATTTGGTGCATAAACTCTAAATCACTTGAACATCCTTTAGGAAGAGATTTTAGTTTCATACAACTTGACCTTTTAATGGAAACATATAAAAATTATGATTCCTTTGAATCATATGTACACCTTTAGATTTGTAACCTTCATCCTTGTAAGCATGAATTCATATCTCACTACAAAATACAATTCCTGACCTCATACATCACCAGTACCTTACTCCTTTACCTAGGAGTATAAACCCTTTTTTGCTTATTGCAGTTTAACACTTCCTTATATCATTTTTCAATGTACATAGATGAATGGACTTGAGACATGTCTTAAAGCCCAATGTATCTTGACAAAAAACTCACACTTAGAGGTTTCATTGAAAAGGTCATTCCATTTTATCATGAGAACATATATAATGTCAGCTTCACACATGCCAAAGGAACCTAGCTCAGACTATACATGCTTAACCTCATCAAAACATCTTGATCAGAGAAACTTAGGTTCACTAATAATTGAAGACATTACTATCAACTATCATAATAGACCTTTTTCATGAACCTTAAGGATTCATTATACATGAAGATTACCAAATATTGACACCTTTAGTGACTTTTAACACAGTTTTAATGACCTGCTAAACATACTATTTCATTCACATATGGACTTAGTTATTTTTATTACTGTATCTCATAGATTATCAGAGCATCACAATTATTGACCATTTGAATACTTTAGGACTGAAGATATCATCATAAAAAATCACATCTACTTTTACCTTCAAGAACCTTCTTCAGGTCCTTGATCCTACATAACAAACCTAGTACTTAGCATTCATAATGATCTTCATCAGATTCATCATTTAGATCTCACAAACTATGGCACAATATCAAAATTTGTAACCTTAGAACTTCATTTCAAGCCAAGAGAACCTAATCTGCAAGATCCAATATCTCTATAATAGGTATGCACTTGTCTTGATCAGGATATCATTTCAGTCTCAGGAGTCAACCGACACTTCTATGTCTCCTTTGTATATCATGTCAGAACCATGCTCAATTCTATTCTTCAATTCACCTGTAATGCAATCATATTCGTGCTTGCTTATAACTTATTAGGGAGACATCACAACTTGTACATATTTTTCTTTACTTTGAATTGATTCATTTTTGTAGAATCCTTTAATAAAGAATCATCTTGACAAGACCTAACTTCATCTTTGAGGCTCATGCACTTGAGTCAAACCTTCACTTTAATCATGATCTCTTGCATAAGTGACACCAATCATAGAACCTTCATAATGATCATAGTTTCACCTATGACATTCCTTTGATACTTCCAAAGTGACATTTCATAATCTACCTGAATACATACAATTCTATACTTCAATCCTTGATTATGACAAGATCTGTATCACTGAGAGTAACCACTTTCTTAGACCTTTGATAATCTTATAAATTCCTTCCAGTAGTGCATCTAGACTCATGCCATGGAGTAACTGAAGACACTAGATCAATTCAAACTTGATCTTGCTATAACATGTACCTCATGAAAAATGTGCATTTCCAAATATCTTCATTCGATGAGCATTGACCAAACATTTTGACTTTTTGACAACCAAACAATCATCTTCTCATATCATTTGTATAAGATTGAATTTAACACTTTAGAGGCACAAGACTAATATTTATGACTCGAGTTGCACTTATACGTAAATCATTTTCCTTAGTACTTTTAAGGCCTTCTCTTCTATCACATACTGATGACCTGTAGGACAATGCAAATTCACTAAACTTGTTGAGAGAAACACCTTCACCCAAATTTTGATATTAATAAATATAGATAGATGGTTTTTCATGTAGCCCTGAGAGCATAGAACATTCAATTTTTCTTTGTTTCTTACTGTCATAACTTTTGATGAGATCAAGAACTCTTACATAACTTGAAACTGATGAGCATCAAATTGGCTGGATCATACCCAAATTTTCAAGAAATATTGGAGGATATTGACCATTTAAAAACTTGACCACTCATGAATTAGTAGACCATTGATAGACTTTTTGAAATTCATACCCAAAATAACACAACTGAATTTTCACAAATCAATAGATCCAAGACATTCATTACATGGTGATTTGAACTCATACAATCTCATTTACTTAAGACAGTAACCTTTTAGGCCTTAACAATGTATATGACATTTTCTTGTACACATAACTTAAGTACTTAATCATTTACATATTTTCAAGACTAACATTTAGCATATGATACTCAACTAAGTTACCAAAGGATTCAATTTTCAAATATTTTCAGTGGCAGCCATAGACATCACACAAAAACTCATGATAGAACCATGAATACAACTTTTCTTGTGGAAAACAGTGACATGAACTCTTGATACATGGCAAGACCCAATGAATATTAGACATAACTCAAGTTGCAAAGATTTGATTTAAAACTATAATTCTTAAGCAAACTCAGAAAATGATAACTCACTTGATGAAATTTTTTATTCTTGATTCACTCTTACTGAACTCACTCTTTTACACCTCGAATTATTTAGACCACGGCCTATACATAACAACTTTTAGTATACTGCAAATGAGAACTTAATATTTACATTACATGACCATAAACCACTTTTATGACTAGGAAAATATGTAATACAAATGAAGAAAAACATACCCATACATAAGCATCATTTAGAACCTTAAGCATCTTGTAGACTTAAAACAAGCTCTTGAAAAACTTAAGTCCTTCATTTATGACTCAGATTTGAGGCATGGAGATACCACAAACCACAAGACAACATTATTAGCCACATACTAAACATTTACTGAGATTAAGACTTATTACATAAACTGAGAACATCATAACCATAAACCATTGATAGATATAACAACAATTTTGAATTTTTCTTGAGTGACAAACTAGACATAGACTCATCAACTAGGATACTCATAATGCTCTTAACAGAGCTTACAATCTTAACAATATTAGAAAAGAGATGAATTTGAACTTAGACCTTAGCATATTCATACTTTGAATACTCTTTCCATATCATGACACCAACTCAAACACCTTTGACACTTCATGCAAACAACTAACTTAGAACTCTACAAAGACAAGAACTCACCAACTTATGAAGAGACTATTTAACAATCTTATCACACTTTAGGTGTTCTAAACTCCTATTTCCTTAAAAAAAATTATACATGAGATTGAATAGTTTATAGACAAAAATTATGATATTTTTATGTTACTTATTCAACCATGGAAAACATTCTTCCTTGACCCAATTTGGATACTTCCTTTATGCTAAAAGAACCTTCTTTGACAAACTTCACTGGATTAGGCTACATTTAAGACTAAGAATCTAATCCCTTATCTTTTCTTTCTTGAACAACCACCTTATTTATCTTAAGATATGTCAAAACATCTTTAGAATCATTCATCAAAGTCTTATTCTTGAAAACACTTCCATTTTGAGCGTGAAATTTTCTAGAGTATGTTGATGATCTCATTTGGTGACAATAAATTTCAATATGCCCTTACTTGTGACACTTATGACATAAAACACCATTCTTTTTTATTCTTATTTCAAACACTCTTAGATTACATCCACAATCCTTGTCTCTATGACCATACTCACAACATGAATACCATTCACCATTGAAAATCCCTACACCATTCCTAAATGACCTTCTCTTACAATATCTAGCTCTATGACCAAAATCATGACATATATAACAATAACCATTGAATGAAGGACCATACCTCATATCATTAGGTTGTATAATTAATTTATACCTTCTTTGATTATTCTTCTTAGTCACCTCCTTAACTGATTTAGAACTTGTACCAGCTTCATCATCATGCTTTCCTTGAAATGCTAGGCATTTTTTTTCATCTGTGTCTCTTTGACCTTCTAAACACTCATCAAGAGATTTAGAGATCTTCTCAAGTTTATCGTACATTTTCAACCTGTTAGAAGAATTATCTAAATCTGATTTTAGGGCTTAAAACCTTTCTTCATACCTGGAAAAAGAATCCTTTTTTCTCCTTTAGAGAATTACACAAACTTTCCATTTGAGATTTCAAACCCTTGATAGCTAGATCATGATGTGTCTCCATTTCATTCATTGTCTCTTACAATCCAAAAAAAAAAGACTCAAAAATATCATACTTTATCCTCCATAGATCAACGGACTTACCCATTTGTGCTTCCAGGATCTCCTTCAATTTATTAGACTTGTTTCTCAAGGACCTATTCTAATACTAATTGTTAGAAGTGCGAGGATTGAGAGGGGGTGAATTATTCCTACAATGGTTTTTGTTTCATATACTAAACCATACATTCATAAATTATATTTTTCATACAACATTCATAACCATGTGTGTTTATTAAGATATGCAACATCAACCACAAGAGAAAGAAAAAAATTACTCAACACAAGAACACCATATGTAAGTGGGAAACCCTCATGGGGAAGAAAACTCACTAAAAATCTTCTTATATTACATGAAGAAAATAGATTTAGTGAAGCACCAATTTCACAAGGAGCACCAACCCCTATTCTAGTAGAGTGACAACCCTACAAGGAGCACCAACCCCTATTTTAGTAGAGCACCAACCCTACAAGGAGCACTAACCCCTAATTTTAGTGAAGAACTAAATCCGTAAGGGTGATATAACTCCCAAGGATGACTAAGCACAAAATTATCCACCTGAATTTTTTTTATCTTTGATAATTCTACTACCATAACTGATGGAGATCCTTTATTCATCTCAAAAACCCTATCTCAAACATTAGGTCTTCAAACTTGTTCTACCTTTTTCTTCTAGATATTTCTTTGGCTATAATATCTTGTACACATGATATCATTAATTCCTAAGCCTTTCATTCTCTTACTCATCCTTAAAATTATGCAAACATACCTGCAAATCACTTATACTAGGGTCACACTTTTCCCTCCAAGAGAACTAGCTCAAAAATGAACCCAAAACATCACTTTTATATGATTTTATTTCTTTTAACCCAAAGGAGGTTGGTCCTACACCTTTGGTTTGACCAATGCATCATTAAAAAAATCCAATAAATTTATCACAATAGTCACAAGTGGCCCATATGGTTTGACCTAGCTAACACACTTCATCAATGCACCAAAAATCCTAAAAACCCCTACATTGGAATGACAAAAATCCCCTCATTTCAAAACCATGATCAGTAAATATTTTAAATTAATAAAAAAATTAAAATAACATTTAAAAATCATAAATGGTCACAATTTTCATCAACCAATCATATTATTTCATTAAATGGGACCATTATTTCTTATACTTCTCAAAACACATATCTCTAGCACCCTTCAGGACTCTGATTTTGACTTTGGACCTCAATACATATTAAAATAAAATTTAATATGGTATGTGAATAATAAATGTAAATGTAATAACATTTTTAATACTTATAAGAAAGTTATAACTCATGAAACAACCACTGGTTCAAACTACATCAATTGTTTCCTTCACTAAATGATGTTGCCTAAAAATGTGTTTTAGAAAATCAACTAGTTAACACCATTCTTAACACTTTAAAAACATAAAATGGAGTAATTGGATGAAAAATTAATCCATATTAACATTCTATCTAATAGAAAGAATCACCTAATCTATATCATGCTCCAACCAACTCAAAACATCCAACAGATCTTGTCCTGTCCTGCACTTGAAACAATATTCTTGTCCAAAAGATAACAAAGAAACCTTAGAAAAATCATCATAATGAGATGAATACTATATAACTATATATGTCTATAAATTTTATTTCCAGTACAACTTTAATCACCTCTTAACTCCACATGTAGCTCCTGTTATGCTCATTTCATTGAAGACTGCTTTTTATTCCCTCAAAACTACCCTTTGACCAGTCAACCTAAACGAAGCTCATTTTACCACGTAACTGAATCAAAATTTCCTAAAACATATTTTTACATCAATAAAAACTCACATACATCATACAACAGACATTTATTTTGCAACTCCTTTGGACAACCTTGTCCCAAACAAAAACTCTTCATAAACTTTTGTTTTCAGGTGGGGCCCACATATGACCACATGCTCTAACATACCTTTATGGAAATATGGAAGAGAACTCTACAACATCCAAACATAAATTTTTTACTATAAATCAAAATAGGCTCAATATAATCACTCTTCTACAAGTTTCTCCTAGCTAGGGTTTAGCTAGGGTTTTAAACCACTCTATCTTCTTAACGATCGTTCATAAAAACATAAAGATGAAAGAAACCACCTCATTATTTTTTAAAACCTTCATAACTGACCTTATAATATATTCTAAATATCTCATGTCCCTATGAAAATAACACAGTTCACAACGAGCATTAGAAGGTTCATATTTGCTATAAAAACACACTGCAACTTACCCGGTTTTGCCAAAATTTGCATATCTTCAAATTTGTTCTTCAGAATGACCTAATATTTTTCATAAAAAACCATCACAACTTGATATAAATTTCCATAATCACCACATATCCCATATATGCCTCAAATGTGCCAGCCACAACGAATTACCTGTGCAATCTTATCTGATTCTCACTTCTTGCTTCCTAATGACATCATAGAAGCACTTAATACAGACCTAAAACTCACCATAAATTCCTTGTATACCATCACCATACTACAACTATTCTTATAAAATACTAATTATTCCCAAATATCATATCTCTACTTCATTCTACATAATCCAGGGCTAGAAACAAGCCTGGAATGACTTGACTCAACCATGACAACTCATGACTTGACCTTGTTGAGCTCATGCAAACCCAAGGAAACCTATAAAACACCTCATATAACATGTATGATATCATGACAACATCAAAACAAGTCAAAATGACTCAAACCATGATTCTACATACCTAAGCAAGCACCGAGCCACTATATACCTTCACTAAACTTGACACAACCACTCAATCTTCATTTGTGACACCTGAAAAACATCATATTAGGACTCTCATGACTGCATGACACCATTTTCCATAAATGGGGGTTGACATAAATGATTTAAAAACCACATAATGGCCAACAATTATGAGATTATTATTTTTCCATTGGTACTCACTAATGCACCAACAACATTTATGAACCTTATGAATGACATTTTTCATGAATACTTAGATAAGTTTAATCTATTTTTTCTTTATGATATTCTAATTTACTCTAACAACATTGATGGGCACGATGAATAATTAAGAATAGTGTTGATAAAAAGGAAACTCTATGGTAAGATTTCAAAATATTATTTTTATCAAAGTGAAGTACAATATCTTACTCATATCATAAATAAGGATGGAATTTTTGTAGATCATGGAGGCTTTATTTGTTAGGAAATCCATTTGAATTGAAAATAGATCATTTGGGGCTAAAATACATATTTACACATCCCAATTTGAATGAAAAACATCGTAGGTGGCTGGAATTTATATCCCAAAATGAATTTGAGATTAATTACACCAAAGGAAAATAGAATCAAGTGGCTGATACACTAAGCCGTAGGAAACATATTTCTGTAATTATAACCCTCAGAACTCAGTTTCAGGAAGAAGTTAAGAAATAACTTCAAGTGATTCGTACTATCAACAAGTCAAAATTGTGTTAGAAACAAATCTGAATGATATACAATATAATGGTTTTAAGTTTGACAATGAAGTATTTTTATTTTTACAATTTAACAACAGAGTGTATGTGCCTTTAGGTAGTGATCTTAGAATGAAAGTCTTGCAAGAATTTCATAATGCACCATATTCCAAGAATCTAGGGGTAATAAAGTTTTTGACTGATATGGAAGAGCAAGTTAAGCTCATTCGTGAGTGGTTGAAAGAATTTTTTGATAGGAAGAAAAATTATTCTAATTTGAAAAGGATAGATAGAAAAATTGAGCAAGGAGACAAGGTCTTTTTGACTGTGAAACCGAAAAAGAGATCAATTTCATTTGTAAAAGATGCCAAGTTATCACCTAGATATATAAGAGCCTTTGAAGTCCTATAATTTATAATTCCAATGGCTTACAGATTAGCACTACCTCCCACATTTTCTAGGATGTAATTTTTTTCATATATCTTTACTTAAAAATTATGTTTCAGATATGTCACATATTATTAATTGTAACTCATTACAGGTTCACGACCCAGAAATCACTGTAGTTAAACCAATATGATTTTTGGAAACTTGAAAATTGTGTTTCAAAAATCATGAAATTGCACAATGTAAGGTCCAATGGGTCCAATATTTTGATAACAATACAACTTGGGAGAATACGAATGAAATGATGACTATTTTTCCTTTCTTGTTTCAGTAAACATAACAATTGTTTTTTATTATTTGTTATGGATTCATTTTATACTATTTGATACTTATTATGATTAGATGAAAATTTAATCCATACTAAAAGACTTTTAGGAAATAACTTGTTCTAATAAGGTTGATTACAACCGAGTTTTAGAACAAAGATTGAATAAATTCTGGAATTTTCCAACTTATGAGGAATTTGAAATGAATTCTTCTGTGTTATTATTGAATTTTATCGATGATTGATATGTTAGTAATTATTAAAATTAAATCATCAAGATGATGATTCTTTTTAAGAGGGGAAGTATGTAACATCCCAACTTAATACATTTGTTGAATTAATAAGATTTGCATTACTCTACTAAGTTAAGGAGTGATTGTTTTATCTAGTTGCATTGATACTTATCAATAACAAAGTGCTTGTTTAAAGTTTTAATAATTTTATTATATATATATATATATATATATATATATATATATATATATATATAGATGTTGGTTGATGATGATTTAATGAACTAATAATAAATATAAGCATAAAAAACAAGTATATATGTATGTATGTATGTATGTATGTATGTATACATACAGACATACATATATTCATATTGATATCTAAGTCTAGCTTGGACCACTAAGGCATAAGCATTGGAGTTAAGAATGGTTCATGGCATTATAATGCCCACCATGAAAGTTAATTATTTAAAATCAATTGAATTAAATGTAATTGTATAGTAACTATTGTACTGTATGATATACTAATGTACACTAAAGATGCAAGCAAAAAAGCATATATAAATATGAAACCCTAAGAAAGAGGGGGAAATAGAGAGGCTTATTTAATTATTGAGAAATTTAGAATTGATCTAGATAGGTGAATAGCTGAAATATACTTAGAAGAGTGTCGTCAATTCTCACTAGAGGTTTTAGGACTTGGAACGATGCAGGATAGGAGTGCTTACGGGAGGACAAGAGTTCCCAGGTGCTAGTATCCATTCTAGGCACTAGTTTCTATGGGGATGATTAGGATCTAGCCTTTTCTGTGCATGAGAAGCTTCGTTGTTATTCTCTGGTTGTTGCTCCTAGATTTTTGAATGTACTTGTAGATTGAAAAACAAATTGTCTACCTGCACATGTCCACAAACCACATCAAATCTAATAAAAAAGATGTAGAATTTGGAGTCAAACTGACCCTAGCGGTCACCCAAAGTGTGAAATTTGTACTGAAAACTACACTACATTTCATATTCCATGTAGTTTGATGTGAGAGTGTGTGCAATGACTCCCGAGGATTCCCTGGTGCAAGTTGCACTATGATAGCGGGGTGGATCTAGATTGCTCCATATGTAAATGTGTGTAATGGAATGGAATAGAATTCCCCTCCTATGTTTTGTATGTGGACATGATGTAACCCTTGTACCTTGAAGGAGTATGTTATATGGATTCTTTGAGCCTTTGGATCCACACTTAAGTGATAGCAGATAATTCTAGTGTTTGGTCCCTTTATTTGATAGCTATAACTATGTGTGTGTGTGTGTGTCTACATATATATATATATATATATATATATATATATGATTCCCTTTGTGTGATTTTCATAATTGACAACTAAAATTAAAGCCCAAAAGTATAAAAGATGCCCAAGAATTAAAAGAGACACAAAATAGAGAGAAAAGGGGAGAAAGGGTCGGGAGCACCCGGGAGAGACATGAACGCCTATGCACTAGTGTCCTAACTTAGCACTTGTTTCTAAGGCAATAAAAGATAAATCAGTCAAATAACGAGAGGGTTGTAAAGTGTGTAACGTCAATGAAATTATAGAAACCTTAGAAAAATACCTGAAATAAATTGTCAATTACTAGTTTTCTTGCTGAGGAATCATGTATATATTAGTATGCTCTAGGACCTAGAAATATACCCAAGTTCTGTTAGGTTAATTATGCATTATATTAGGATATTTACTCGGTTATGTATTTAATAACCACATTATTTTAATATTGTTTATTTGTTGCATTATTTTTGCAACTATTATTGTTTGTATTTAATTGGTTATTGCTTCCTGTATGATATTTTGGAAGCTTATGTAATCAGGGATATTCTTGCACCTATGTAACTTATCCTCTTATGTGCATTTAGCTGTGCAATACCTATAAGTATTGCATCTCATGCAAATTTATGTAGGTTGATTTGATATTAATAAAGTTTATCGAGCTTCCACCCATGTTTCTCTTATTACATTTGGTACCAGATCGATAATCTGGACCTGTGAAGAAAAGAAAGTGTGGAAAGAGAGAGCAGTGGAGATAAAGGATATTAGAGAATCATTTGTAGCAATTGAGAGCTTGTGCAGCCTCCTGCAACTTCCTGGCCTCATCCCTGCATCCCCATAACCTCCTATTCATTCTAGGTGTTTAGAACGCAAATTTTTTTTTGCACTGGTGCAGCACCAGGAAAAATTTTCTACAGGAAAATAAATTCAATAAAAAAATATTATTATTATTTTTTCTCCATTAGGAGTTTTGTCACTAAAATTAGTGACAGTGTTACCCACAACTAACACTATTAGTGCACCAAGTTTTGAGCTATCTGTGCCATATTAGTAGAGCTCTACAGAGTGATAGATCAAGCTGCATTGCATTCGAAGCCCCTGAGTTACTTTTCATGAGCTAAGCTGGTTGAAAAAGGGCTCATCATTGAGTCCCCACCGAAATGTTTTTGGTAGTGAACGTGTTACATTAGAGCCCAAATCAGGTCAAGCTCATACAGAGTTGTGCATTGTTTTAAGAGCCAAAGGGTGAGCTAGGGGTGTAAAATATTGATGGTCAGGTTGCATTGGATTAAACTAAGCTCATATTCAGCCATCTGTGTCAATCACTGCCGAGCACAACCCTTGCCTTGATGTATCGTGCTAGATTGAGCACTTGACAACATAGAACCGTTGCAAATTAACATGCAAATTAACATTGGTCGGGTCATATCTCTGTCCAATGACCAAGTCTCCCTACAATACAAGGTCAGGATATTCAAGCCATCCTCCTCTGGCCGAGCCAGCCCAATACCTACACCAAGGGAAAATGACATTACAAACCGAGTCAAAATCATTCTACATGGCCGAGTTGGAGGGGACTCCACAGTCTGAGCTCTAAATCCTACAACCTGTGTGAGGAAAACAATCAAATACAAGGTGGTCAAAATGTTTTGATCTATCCTCCAACAATAAGGATCCTTCAAATAAAAAAAATGGCAGACTATACATACAAATCGGTGGAAAAATCAACCAATGACAGTGTATAAAATTTGCAAAACGAGGAGATAAAAATAGAAGAAGATCTGGTTTTCATGCATGTAAAAACCCTAACTGCCCTCCTCCAAGCTTGCAGTCCACATGGAGCTCTACACTAGCCATGTCAAATTTCATAAGGTGAGTCGATTTTTCTCTTCTTTAAATCCAAGGTTCTTCAATTCATAGTTAAAGTGGTTAGACTGTTGTGCTGGATAAGCCAAGTGCTTTGGGGAAGAGTGGTGCAAAGTTTTAATCCCTAAACAATCCAATGTTTTACACTATTTTGAATGGGTGCCTATTTTAGCAAAAATCACCAAACTTAGTGAAAAAACCTCCACTAAACAACTTAGTTAAAACTAAAAAGACTTCTAAAAATTTTTGTGAAAAAAACCCTAAAAAGGATCAAAACAAAATTTTCTCCCATTTAGCCTATTTTTGTATTCTAAGAACTTTTTCCCAAAGGAGGGGTGATCAAAAACTACATTTTGAGCCATTTTTGTAGTTTTTTGCATAGAGGATTGTATTGGGCTCTGGAGGCCACCAAGGCCCGTAAAACAAAAATATTTTTCCTACCATTCAATTTTTCCAAATTTTTTAATGTAATTTGTATACTTCAATATATTGTACTAATTTGCAGGTTGCCATAGTCAACCGAAAACTTTGTAATTTCTCAGAAATTGGTAGAATATTGTACTCAAAAACAATAAAATTTGGTTCAAAAACACTCATGAGATCCTAGATCTCATTCGCAGCATTTGGTATATACAGTTCCTCTGAGAAGCACTTATGGGTAAAGTCGTCATGACTACTACTTCACTTAACACCTAATATAGCTGCAACAACGTCATTTGGACATCGACCCTTTAAATTGGTAGGGAGTAATAAGGTCACAGTGTACACCCTATGAGCCATTCCATCTGTCTATGAATGATTGCATGACATAAATCTGGAATGATAAATTATCCGAGTATATAGTGAAGTTACGCACATGTATGAGGATATTTCTTTGAGCTAGTGTCAATAATCACACAGACCCCTTTCAGTATTGTCTTGGTACTGCGTATCGAATTCTTTCACATACATTAAGGCATATTTCACGTACTTCCAGGTATATAGAAAGGGCGAGCTTCTTCCACATACCACTGGGTATATCAAAAGGGCATGTATATAGAAAGTTTTGTTATATCGGACTGATGGTATATAGATTAGGAAACCTTATACCTGGAGTGATAAGAGCCTAACCCTGTCAGTGATTTCTACAAAATGGGCACCAGTGCCCCCAAATTTCTTCTTCATTATTCACAACTACTCAGAGGAAACAACTATGTTGCATGGAAGACAAAAATCAACACACAACTTGAGTTTGAAGAGATCTAGAATTTTGTGAATGGTACTTTGACCAGATCAACTACTGATACAACACAACAACAACAGTTTGATAGAGTAGATCAGAAGGCCAAACTCATCATCTTGTTTGGAGTGTCCGACGATGTGCAACCCCACATTCGAGATGCCAAAACAGCCAAAGAAGTGTGGGATAAGTTGAGCACAGTATATGAGGCCAAAAACAATAATGTCATACTGAATTTGCAGAGTCAGTTACACACACTGAAGTTCAAGTAGAATGAAAAATTGAAGCTTTCTTAAGAATATTTGCAGAGTTGAGGGATTCACCTCTAGCCCTAGGAGAAGCAGTCACAGATGATGCTCTTGTTCCCATTTTCTAAGAGTACTCCCTTCTTCTTACCGCATTTTTGTAACAACACTAAACTTGTCAGATATGACAGTTAGTTTTGACAAACTAGTAAACCTACTGTAGCAAGAGGAAGCTATGCATAATAAGGATGATGAAGAGGAGAAGGTACTTTCTTCACATCAAAAATGGAAAGGAAAAGGTAAATGAAAACCTAATTCCTATCAAAAGTCCCAAAATCAGTATCAGCATCAAGGGGACAATCAACAGAAGAAGAAATGTCTAATTTGTAAAAGAGGACATAAATTAAAATATTGTTGGTGTAATACTTACAAGAAAGGTTCATCAAGAAACTTTGTACCTTCCCAACAACAATCTCACAAGGGACATTATAACCCCAATCAAGGGCAGAAAAACGATAACTGGAAAAGAAGACCCCGTTAGCAAGGAAATATGCTGAGCAACAAGAACAATCAAATAATCAAGACTACTTGTACACTGCTCAATCAAGTGAACCATCCACATCATCTAGTGATATCTGGTATGTTGATTTGGGAGCCACTCGACACATGACCGGCCACAGAGAATGGTTTACTTCAATGAGGGACACACCTTCGAAAAACCATGTTTCATTGGGTGATGATTATTCCTATACAGTTCAAGGGATTGGAAACATTTCTCTACCCCTTGGTTCAGGTAACAATAGACTATCAGATGTCTTATATGTCCCTGGGTTGACTAAAAATATGTTGTTAGTCAGTCAACTCCTAGATCACAACTTAAAAATTGACTTTGATAGTCATTCCGACAAGAAAACGTGTTTGATTCAAGACAAATCATGAGGCTTGAAAATAGTTGCAAAATCCTCCAATGTGGGATGCATGTTCCATCTTGATTTTGTCCACGGAGATTATCAAGCACTTGTGACTAAGAACTCTACCTCAGCACAGTTATGGCATCAGAGAATTGGTCATGTTAGTTTCAAGTATCTCAAGACACTTCACCAGTGCAATATGGTACATGGGTTACCATCTCTTCAGAAGGATACAGACAAGTGTCCTCACTGCCTAACAGGAAAACAACACAGAGCTTCATTCCAGAAGAGTACATATCGAGATAATGGTAAGATTTATCTGGTTCATTCTGATCTTTACGGTCTGATGCAACCAAGTCATTTTGGGTTCCAATACTTCTTGCTTTGCGTTGATGACTACTCACGAAAAATGTGGATATATTGTCTTTGCAAGAAAAGTGAAGCTTTTGAAACCTTAAAAAATTTCAAAGTAGCTATTGCAAATGAAACTGGTCATCACATCAAAACTCTCCGCTCAGATTGAGGGGGGGAATTCACTAGTGATGAGTTCAAAGACTACCTACAAGCTCATGGGATTCTTCAACAAATTTCTCCTCCACACACACCACAGCAAAATGGTGTTGTTGAGAGAAGAAACCATACTATCATGGAAATGGTGCGAAGCATAATCGATGGTTCTAGACTTGTAAAGACATTATGGACAGAAGCAACAAATACAACATTGTATTTGTTGAGCAGAGCACCCATAGTTTCTCTTGATGGAGTAACACCACATGAATCATGTTAGGAAATAAGAGATAAAATATGTGGAATAATCCCTTATAGAATCACAACAGTAGAAACTAATATGCAGAATAAATAACACAACACAGAGAGATAATATTTAACGTGGCTCACCCAATTTGGGCTACGTCCTCCAAGAATCACTTACTCAGATTTTATTACAAGCCTCCACTCTCTCAATACAATACCCAGATCCATTTGGAGCTATGCTCAACAAACTCTACAGAATTCACACCTGAATTCAAAGCACATCTTCAATGCATTTTCTTGTATATGTATCATATGCATAAGATCATATAAATAGACAATTACTTAAGCAATTTGATACAAAACCGTGGGTATCAAAACCATGGGCAAAAACTGTGGGTATCAAAACAATGGGTACCGAAAAACCATGGGCCAGAAAATAGCCCATAACGGTTACCCATTACCCATGGGTTAATAAACCACCCATGAAAATTTGCTTCGGGGGCTTCGCCCCCGAACCCCCCTGACCCGCTCACCAGCGAGCGAGACCATCGTAAAAATACCTGAGTGTAACACATAAAAGGTGTACCACACTCTAACATGAAAATAGGCTCCAAAAACATAACAAAGCATGGTCAAAGCGGAAACCAACTGTTGCACACCTCAGAGTATTCGGGTACAAAGAAAGTATGCACATACCCAAGCAGAATAGAAATAAATTGGACATGAAGTCACAGAAACTCATCTTCATTGGACATGACCATGTTTTAAAAATGGGGATGAGATATAGGTGAAATGGGATCTTCTAGTGAATGTTTAATAGTATTACAAAAGGTGAACAAGGAGGGATCTTCTAGGGCCTCATAGACAACACCTTGATGGAGGAATTTAAGTTGAGTATGAAGAGTGGAAGGGACCGCATGCATGGCATGGATCAAAGGTCACCCACTAAGAATATAATAATTAATATTATTAGGCATCACATGGAATGGGATAGGTAAAGTGCATGGCCCAATAGTAATGGGAAGGGTGATAGTACCTAAGACATGTTTAGGAATGTTGTCAAAGCAACGAATAGAAATAAATGAAGGAATTAAGGAGGCTTCAAAAAGGCCAATTTGGTGAAGGAATGCTAGATTAAAAATATTAATAATTGATCCATTATCAACTAAATATCTCTTAAAACCTACGCTATTGATACAAACATGAATATAAATAAGGGGGTCATTATCTAAAATAGATTGAGAAGGAGTTTCTGCATATGTAAATGTAATATTTTCTTCCTTAAAAGATAGTGTTGTAGTACATTTATGATACACATATTCAGAAGAAGTATGAGGATGAATATTATTATTGGGAAAAAAATAGGATTTTAGTTTGACATTCAGGATTGCCCCACAAAAAGATAGGGATGGAGACACTCATGGTGACAGGATCCTAGGGCATCTAAGATGGAAACAAAGAAGGAACTAATAGTGTTTGAATGAGGGTATGAGTTCACCAAATGATTTAATATAAATTGAATTAAATATAATTACAAAGTAACTAATGTAGTGTATGATATGTTAATGTACAGTAAAGACACAAGAAAAAAGACATATACAAATATGAAACCCTAAGAAAGATGGGAAGATAAAGAGACTTAGCTGATTCTTGAGCAATCTGAAAGTGATCTAGGCAGGTGAATAGCTAAAACAAAATGAGAAGAGTGTCGTCAATTTTCACTAAAGGTTCTAGGACTCAGAGCGATGCAAGACATGAGGGCCCACGGGAGGGGCGCTAGTGTCTATGTGAATGATTAGGATCTGTCATTTTCTATGTAGGAGAATATTCATTTTTATTCTATGGTTTTCACTTTGATCTCACTCTTAGATCACCGAGTATACTTGTAACATGTAAATTAAATTGTCTGTACCTACACATGTCCACAAAACACATCAAATCTAATAAAAAATATGTAGAATTGGAGTTGGACTGACCTCGACGATCACCTAAAGAGTGAACTTAGTACTGAGATTTGCACTACATTTCAGAATCCATGTAGTTTTGTGTGAGAGTGTGTGTAATGATTCCATGGTGAAATTTGCACTATGATAGTGGGCTAGATCTAGAATGCTCTAGATGTAAATGTGTGTAATGGAATAGAAAACACTTCCCTTCCTATGATGTGTATCTTATTTAAATAAAATATAGAGATTTATTAAACCCTAATTACAGAATAACTGATGTAAACAATGATATAAAGTTGCTAAGTATAATATGATGTAAGAAAATAAGTAAGTTAAGTACAAACCCCTAAGAAATATGTATAGAAATAATAACTTAGCTGATTTGTGTTTAATCCTGAAGTGTTCTGAACCAGGAAAAATTTTGGACAGGAGGTGAGTTGTGTTGTCAATGCTCAGGATAAACTTTGGAGCTCACAAATGATGCCAAACATGGGTGCCCGTGGCTAGATAGGGGCACCTGGGCACTCGAGACTACTACTAAGAACCAATGATTGTGAAAATGTTCAGAATCTTATTTTTAGAGTGTTACACAAGTGTCGTAAATATTATTTTTTGATCACATGTGTATCACTCTTTGATCGCCGAGGGTACATGTAACCTGTAAAATAGATATCACTTACAAAACACATAATACCACATCAAATCCAAAAAATAAATATGTAATATAGGGATTCAGACTGACCCCATAAGTCACCCAAAAAATTGAACTTATGAACAAGTGTTGCACTACATCTCAAACTCCATGTAGTTCTTATGAGTGTGTGTCATAATTGTGCCCTAGGATGTCATTGTACAAATGCACTTGACAGTGGGTTGTAGCTATATAGAACAATGTAAATAGAATTTTTGGATGACAAAATGAACTTCCCCTTCCTATGTCATTTATGTATAAAATGGAGTCCCTTGTCCCTTGAATGGATGTTATATGGATGCCTTAAAGTGGTTTAGGTGTCTTTGAATGCAATCTTAGTTAATGATAGTATATGCTTAGTGTTTGGTCCTTTATTTTGAACACATAACTATGCATTTATATGATTCCCTTGTTTGAATTTTGTAACTGACAACTAGAAGGCCGACCCATAAGTTAAAAATATGCACAAAAGATAAAAGAGACCTTAAAGGAGTGAGTAAGATAATAAATTGACATGGGAACCCAGAGGGGATATGGGAACCTAGGCGCTCCTATCCTGGCTGGGCATTGATGTTTGGAGCCATAAAAAATAAATAAGTAAAATACCGACTGGGCTATAAGGCTTGTAAGACCAAATAGAAAATAAGAAACAAATACAAGAGGTCAAATATAGTTTTTAATTACTATTTTTATTTCTTAGGAATCATATGAATGTTAGTTTGTGTTTAGGACCTAGAAATGTACCCAAGTGCATGATTTTGTGTCTAAATTTTCCCCCGCTTTATGTTGTTTAGTGAATACTCGATAACATAAAGTAGATAAGAGATGCATACTTGATAGCCATGTAGAGCGTACAACGAAGAACGTGTCGAGTGGACAAGTGAAGTGTGGAATGATGTAAAAATGAAGCGTGGAAACTAGGAAGAGAAAGTGACCCTAGGGGTGTATGTGTATTTATCGTACTATGTTGTACCTATTTTTGTGTTTGTTTTTGCTTCTTCTTGTAAGGACAAACCTATAAAAATAAGAGCAAGGATGTAGTCAAAGTCCTATATATGATGAATAAGAGAAAAGTGTGCATAAGTATGTAAAATTGTATAACAGGAAAGTGTGCACCTGATGTAGAAGAATTTACAGGATATAAAAATGTCCTAAACTGTAGTAAAGAGTGATTTTTTTAGCAATCTCATGCCAAAAGAGAGGTTTTTGGGTGATCTCATGCCAAGTGAGAGTGTTTTGGAAAATCTCACGCCAAGTGTGAGTTTTTTGGGTGATCTCATGCCAAAGAGCAAGTGTTGGGGAGAGAGGTCTAGTGTTACTCTCCTTCCATGAATCTACCTGATAAACACCACTACATATGGTGTGTTCTTGTATTCTTGATATCCCTAATTTGTTATGAATGTATTAATTGTTCTGATTGAAATTGATTGTAGAATATTACATGTGTGTTCTTTGTTGGAGTACTATGTTTGTACTGTAAAATTGCTTTGTAAACTGTTGTGAACTATGTTGATCTGATAAAATGATTGTATCTGCCCCTAGGACATTAGCTCCCAGGGGAGAACATAGGTACCCCGGTGCTCTTATATGAACCTGGGTGTTGGTTTCTATGTTGTGATTCTGACCCAAGTCTGATTATGAGCCAGTGATGTAACTATTACATGTGTTGATTGTGTGTTGTATTGTGTTGTGTTGTAGCCTTGAGCTATTTTATGTGGTGATTTATTCACCTAATGTATTTCACCACCCCATTTAGGGTGCATGCAACATTGATAGGAGAATGTGGCCCAAAGAGAGGACATGATGCTGATATGAACTGTATCCCTACACGGGGAGGGGATGTGCATGGTAGAGACCAAGGCACATGAAAACAAATTGGCTAGATACATGTGTTAGTAGAAAAGTAGCAATCATTTCATAGAAAAACAATGTAACAATAAAATTTGCATATAAGATAGACCACGAAAAGTAGGTTTCAAACATGGGACATCACTCACAATGTCACAAGAAAATCAGGTTCAATGTGGCTAGAAGCATTCAAGCAGTGATCAAACAAGACATAGGGAATATCCTGTAAACAATAACATACAATAGAAAACAATGGCAAGCAAGATGTATCAGATAACCATGATGGTAAATAGTCCTGCGAGGAAAATGTTACAAATGAAGCACCTGTTAGCATACTATAAATATAAAAAGTATGTTAAAGTGTGTATGTACCAATAGAATGTAGTGTGCTAGGAAGTAGAAGTACTAAATAACGAAACAATAACACCTGTAACGTATGAGAAGGTAGATGCCCCTAGGATCCTCAGTGGGACTGGTAAGAGGTACAGTGTCAAGCATCATTATAGCATGTAAGGACCTGTAATATATTTACATTCACTCCAAAATACCAAGTGAACATGCATGTGTATATAGAAAATATATTGACATACTAAGTATCCGTCTAGTATGGGAAACAAAGTGTACATGTAAGTATGAGAAAGAAAGAATAAATGCAACCAAGATATGTAATATGCAGTGTATGAGTTGGATGGAATGGTATGTAGTATGAATGTGATAGGAGTAGTGTGCCCCCCAGAAAATTTGGATGAGTATGAGATGAGTTTCATTTATAAAAGACCCCTCAACAATCAAGAATGAAACATAGAACAAGATTTCATCATCTGGAAATGGTTTGAAAATTTGCACAAGATAAAATAAAACATGAAGTGTAAAGCGTGAAGAGTGAATGTGGTGAGGTTCATTTCAGATTTAGACCCTCAATAGTTGAGTATGAAATGTGGAACTAGAGTGCGTCATAGGGTAATGATGATACAAGTCTGTATCAAGATGTGTAAGAGAGAGTAGACGTAGAGCACAAAGCATAATGTGTATGTGCATAGAGGAGAAAGAATTGGGAATGATTGAAAGGTGGGTGGGAAGAAAGCATGTTTCCCCCAAAGTGTGATGTGAAAAATAATCAAGTAAAATATTTTATATGATTATCATTGTCAAGATCATAACCGATTGGAGCTAGATAAGAGACTTGGTAAGCAATAATGTGAGGTTGATCATATAAAAATCCCTTACAGCGTAAATTGTACATGCCCATTTCATATTCTTCATCAGTGAAAGGTGGCTGTGGAAAGTCATTTGCATACCATCGAGTAATATTTTAGGAATATCCCAAGAAGGATTCATTTTATATAGAGATACGGCCAAAAGGCATAGGAAATGTGATATCAGTATGATTTGGATCTAGTGTGCCAACGACGTAATTGAGACAAGATTGCCCAAGTGTGAGTGGAGAAGAATGAGGAGTGCGTGCAAGGAAGACTAAAAAATAAAAGACTCAAATGCCATAAACAACAGTAATGAACACACATCCATGATAAATGTGAGAAGAGTGGGTGAAGAGAGGAGATCATCAAGTGTGAATCCTAGCTTAGCCAATCCATCACGTGTTCAAACAGTCTTAGAACAAGTAGGATTGAATGGAACATGAGGACAATAATAATTATGAATGAAGAGAGTGCATGTGAAGGGATCCAAGCGTGGAGCATAATGAACTTGGGGTGATGTAGCAGGTGAAAGAATATCTAATGTATATACAATACCCTATAAAGGAATCATGGCATTAGTAGATGGAGGAAGATTTTTTAATTGATACTCGCTAAAGTGTATAGCAAAAAAAGTGTCTTGGAAATAGGAATCATCAACTTCAATAGGATTAAAGTTAAGAGTGCACAATGTGTCGTCATTAAGCTCTACAACATCATCCTCGTCATTAGAATCATCAGTGCTAGCATCATCTTACTGTATAGAATTATTAAGAATATTACTAGGATTGGATTTAGATGTAGAATTGGAAGGAGCCATGACAGGTGGAGAAGTAGCAACCATGGGGGTGGACATATTGGGTGATAGGATATTAGTAGTCTGAGTAGGAATGGACAAAGTTCATAGAGAAGCAATAGAAGAAGTATGAGCACTAGATTGAAATACATCATATGTACTAATTTTGTGATATGGAATTGATTGAGATGGAGTAATATCATGGTAGTGACAGGATCTATAGAAAAAACATGAATGGTTCGGGGTCTGTAGTAATATTATGTTCATAACCATCATGTTATAATTCAGCACACCGATGAACTGTAGATAGAACAACATGCATGGCATGAATCCAAGGTCTGCCAAGTAGGAAATTATATTGAAATGTGGCATCAATGACAAAGAATATATTAGGAACCATTTTATGTCTAACTTGTAACGGTAGGGTGATGGTACCCATGCATGTACGAGTGATGGAATCATAGCTACAAATGACTTGAGAAGATTTGTTAATTATATTATCAGTAATACCTATTTTCCCAGGGAGAGAGAGAGAGCATAGGTTTATAGCAGAGCCATTTTTATTGAGTCAATGCTTAATACAGATGGCACCAATAGTAGCAGTGATAAGAAAATGTGTAAATGGATTGTCACAAGAAGGAGGGATATATTCATCACTAAAATATATAAATTGTGGTAAAATTTTAAGAGATTGAATGAGGTGAGAAAATGCAACAAGTGAATTATTACTTTCAATGTGAATGGAATGAAGGGCGGCCTCTAATGCATGATGACAATCAGGTGCATTGTGCAATAGATCATAAAGAGATATTTTTGTGGGTGTATTATTAAGATGATATATGATGTTGTAACCCTTAGAGTGGAAGGAACTACAAAAGTGATAGGAGGTGGGACAAAAATAGGTGGAGCCGTAGGAGGATGAGTGCAGAAGGTGGTGACTACATTAATGGTTGGATCAAATATGAGAGTTAAAAAGTGAGGAGGATGTTGAGTACGAACTCGCATAAAATCAGAAGCATTAGTATTCATGTCAGAAACCTTGGTTTGAGAAAAATATGGATAATAATATTGATCCATGAATTCAAAAGAAGGAGATACATTTTGATACATTCTCAGAAGGTAGGGTTTGAATGATTAGGTGCACCAAATGAATTACCAAAAATATATAGTTATATTAAACCATAATTGTAGAGTAACTGATGTAAAAAATGATATACAACTGTTA
The DNA here is from genome assembly GCA_019776745.2 of Taxus chinensis. Taxonomy (NCBI): domain Eukaryota; kingdom Viridiplantae; phylum Streptophyta; class Pinopsida; order Cupressales; family Taxaceae; genus Taxus; species Taxus chinensis. The sequence continues at coordinate 224,013,288 of CM034149.1, forward strand.
AGTATAATGTGATGTAAGCAAATAAACAAGTAAAGTACAAAACCCTAAGAAAGAGGTATAGAAAGAATAACTTAGCTAATTTGTGCTAGATCTTGAAGTGTTATGAATTGGGAAAATTGTTGTGCATGAGGTGAAATGTGTCGTCAATTCTTAGGATAAACTCTGGAGCTCACGGATGATGTCGTACATGGGTGCCCACGTCTGGACAGGGGCACTTGGGTGCTAAAGACTACTACTGGGCACTCGTGACTATGTAAATGGTCAGAATTTGATTTTTAAAATGTCACACAAGTTTCGTAAATATTATTTTTTTATCTCCTATGTGTCACTCTTTGATCATCAAGGGTACCTGTAATCCGCAAAATAGATATCACCTGCAAAACCCAAAATACCACATATAATCTTAAAAATAAATATGCAATATCAGGGACTCCAACTAGCCTTGGCGGTCACCTGACATAGTGAACTTACGACCGAGCACTGCAGTACATCTCATACTCCATGTAGTTCTAGTGAGTGTGTGGATGCCCTTGTGTAAGTGCACTTGATAGTGGGTTGTATCTAGATGCATCAATGTAAATAGAATGTGTAGATGGTAAAATGAACTTCCCCTTCCTATTTTGTGTATGTAGAAAATGAATTCCCTTATCCCTTTAATGATGCTAGATGGATGCCTTGAAGTGATTTAGGTGCCTTTAGATGCAAGCTTAGGTGATGATAGTATATGCTTAGTGATTGGTCCTTTATTTTGAACACATAACTATGTATTTATATGATTCCTTTGTTTGAATTTCATAATTGACAACTGGAATGTGTTAGAGTAGGTATTTACCTTAGCTCATGTTCACTTAGGTACATTATTTACCTTTATTGTATTTATCTTCACCCACTTATGTGTGTGGATATTTATTTTTATTTATTTAGATATTAAGAGATATTATCTAGTTGTTAGGTATAGTTCTTTCCTTGATCTATGGTATTGAGTAGTTCTTTCCTAGATCTATGGTATTGACTAGATCCTTGATGTCTAGTTCTCTCATAAATCTATGGACTTGACTAGTTCTTTGATGACTAGTTCTTTCCATGATTTATGGCTTGATCTACGACCTTGACTGGTTCTTAGATTGTTATTCCTTACCTATATAAACAAGGCCCATTCTCATTGTATTTCATTGAGTTCCATAATTATATATGATATTGTTGCTCATTTGTTTGTAAAGGTTTATGTAAAGTTATTCTAGTGAATTACTTGCATCTTATTGATCGTGGTGTTTGATTAGCATCTGTGTTCTTGGCTTGGTACGATTTGGTTATCGTTCCTTTTATGGTATCAAAGTAGGAGATTTCTATTGACATTTGTTTGTAAGTTTTATTTTACAAATAAATTCTTTATATATTCATATATTCGGGATTTGCTCATATTTTTTTGTTGCGTGCATCTTTATACAAAACAGAGGCTTCCATTGGATCCGAAAGGCAGCAAAAGCCTAAGATCAGCTGTAAACTTGACCATTACAGGAGGCAATCGTTTTTTTTGGTTTTTTGTTGTGTAGAGAAACATACTGGATTTGCCTCGGGATTCATGCCATACGAAAAAGAAATCTAGAATTTTTTTCTGGGTTTTGCTGGGTTTCTTGAGATCTGATCTGGGTATTTTTTTGTTGTGGCATAGCATTTTTGGTTTGCACGTACGAGGTCTTTTTCGAAAAAATGTTTCTTTCCTTTGTTTGCACGATCTGGTTAATCGTTGCTATGATTAAGCTTATCAAAACAATCAAGTGAGGGTTTCAATAGAACCAGGGGTTTCATTATTTTCTTTCTATAAAAAGGAATTCGCGATTGAACATCTTCATATCTTGTATCTGAAATTTCAGATTCAATATCATTAAATCAACTTAAAATTTTTACCTTCCCTTTGCTAAAAATCACCATTGTTCTTCACGGGTATTTTACCGTACATGAGTACCTCATCAGGGCTAGTTGTCGGGACTCATACTATGGAAATGCCAAATCTATGTTTGGCCAAACATAAATTATACTTTTGCAGGGGGTTTTAGAGTAGATATTCTCATACTTATATAATGTTTACCTGAGGTACATAAATTACCAGTAGTGTATAAATCCTCATTCACTTCTGTGTGTGGATATTTATTTTTACTTTCAACAAGGCATAGTAAAATAATATTATCTAGTTGATAGGTATAGTAACCATGCAAACATCCAATTGCATCTGATAAAATTAGAAAAGTATAAGTTCATCATAATTGTAGATCTATGGTATTGGCCAGATCCTTGATGTCTAGTTCTCTCATAAATCTATGGACTTGACTAGTTCTTTGATGACTAGTTCTTTCCATGATTTATGGCTTGATCTACGACCTTGACTGGTTCTTAGATTGTTATTCCTTGCCTATATAAGCAAGGCTCATTCTCATTCTATTTCATTGAGTTCCATAATTATATATGATATTGTTGCTCATTTGTTTGTAAAGGTTTATGTAAATTTATTCTAACGAATTACTTGCATCTTATTGATCGTGGTGTTTGATTAGCATATTTGTTCTTGGCTTGGTATGATTTGGTTATCGTTCCTTTTAGAATGTTGGAAAATAAGTGAAAATGATGTCCAAAATATAAAAGATACGCAAAAGGAGTGAGTAAGATAAGAAAGGGTTAGGGGTGCCCATAGGGGACAGGGGCGCCTAGGTGCTCCTGTCCTGGCTGGGTGTCAGTGTCTAGAGCCATAAAAGAGAAATAAGTAAAATATTGACTGGGCTATAAGGCGTGTAGGACCAAATAGAAAATAAGAAACAAAGACAAGAGGCAACAAATAGTCATCAATTACTAGATTTCTTTCTTAGGAAACATATGAATGCTAGTATGTGTTTAGGACCTAGAAATGTACCCAAGTGTGTTATTTGGTTTCTATAGGTTGCGAAGGTGATGCAACCCTTGTCCCTTGAATGATTTTGCTATATGGATACTTTGAGATGCTCTTGTTTCCTTTAAATGCAAGCTTAGGTGATAATAGATAATGCGAGTTCTTGGACCCTTTATTATATATATATGATTCCCTTGTTTGAGTTTCATAATTGACAACTGATATGACGATCCAAAAGTATAAAATATTCCCAAGAAGTAAAAGAGACCCAAAAAAGTGAGAAAAGGGAAGAAAGGGCCAGGAGTGCTTAGGAGAGACATGAGCGCCTATGTGCTAGTGTCTAAGGCCATAAAAGATAAATCAGTCAAATACTAAGAGGGTTGTAAAGTGTGTAAGGTCAATAAAATTATAACAAACAAATAAAAAGGCATGAAATACATTGTCAATTACTAGATTCCTTTCCTAGGAATCATGTATATATTAGTATTCTCCAGGATCTAGAAATGTACCCAAGTGCATAGATTTTGTGTCTACAGTTAATAGGGTTGTAAAGTTTTAAATAAAATTAAGGTAAACTTAAATTATGACACGTTGAATAGTAATTGAATTTTATGAGATTAAATTTTTAATGCCACGACGTGGCATTACAATAAAGAAGTTGGTGTGGAATTAAATGTTACCTTAAGAAGTGGAAACTTCCTTGAGAAGCTAAACATACATTGATTCCGCCGTTTCATTCACTTTATTTTTGTTTACATTTGTTTTTTGTTTTCTGGGAGCTCTAAATGGAGTTGGGCATGGAGGTTTTGTGGGAAAATTGGTTGGATGACTATGCATGCAATTTGTGACTATTGATCTCTATTAAACATGGCATTTCTGTTCTTTAATACATTATTGAAGGATTCAGTCGTTTCTGTTCGGAAGCATTCAACTTTGAAGGTTTCAAAGAAAATTAGATGGAAGAAAAGTGCAGGCATGTGTTTTATTCTCTCATTCTTTGTTTATATTATTATGAAATACCTGAAACATTTTGGTTCTATGTATTTGATTGAAAATTGCAAAAAGAATGTGTTTTCTTTTGGGGATTTTGGTTAAAATCTTGTTTTAGAATGAAAATTTTGAGTGTGTTTTGCTTTTGGTTTATTATTAAATATGAACACGTTTTGGTTATGATTTTTACATCAAACTTGGAAACTAAACTAGAAAATAGTTGAATGCGGTTTGAGTTTTGATTATTGTGGAAATTCTAGAAAATAAATGAGGGAAGATTTGAAAACGAAATGGGTTATTGTTTGCTTGTAAGATTTGGCTTTTCATACATTTTAAAACTAGAATGTGAAGGCTAGAAACATTTTGGTTTGATCATTGTGTGGGATCTGAAAATATAACAAGGAGGTATTATGAGAAAAGAATAACCTATTTTATGTTGATAATCCATTCTTAAATATTTGATATAATTCTTTAGATACAACTTTTGGGTGGATTTTTTATTGTGAAATATGGTATAGATGAAGAAAAAAGTCATAAAAATTTTGGGTTTTGTTACTATGAATTATGGAATTGAATTGGGAATAGTGGATCACATTTTTGGTTTTGAATTTTGTGTGAGTCTTTGTATTCGCATGCACTCTTGGTTATTCTGTTCTTAATAGTGCTAAAAAGAAATTTACAACTCATATGGAGCTTTGTTGTTATTTTTGAGTTTCATCTCATCTATGAGCTTCTTTGATATCATTGGTTTTATATCTCATATCAAGCATGATTGTTATTAATATTTTCCAATACATGTATTGTTTCTAATTAATATGAGAAAACTCAAAAAGAGTATGTTTGATTCATGAAGGATTATGGGGACTCTAAATGTTTTTACCTCTGGTTTATGATTTGGAACTTGAACTTGATTGGGGTTATAAAAATAAATATGGGATTGAATATGTTTTGGTCTTTGGGTTAGTGTGTGAAAGTTAGAAAAAATAAAGTATGTAAAAGATCTCATTAAAAATATTATTATGGTCACACTCTCTCTACATATATTTATAGACTAAAATTGTGAAACTTGGAAAGGGAATAAGGAGGTAGTATGGAATATAAATGAAAATGAATATTTTTATAGCTCCTCATGAGTATAGTTCTTATCTTTCTCTTTTTTTGTTTTCCTTCTAAGTTCATGGATTTAAGTGGATTATTCATTATTTCTTTAATTGCGTTCAGGTTTTGGGAAGTCTGAGTTAAAAGTATGGTTATAATTTGTAGTTTCCACTCCCTCATAAAAATATTGAGAGAAATGGTTCTATTTTTTGTGGGCATTAAACTTGGAAAGAAGGTATTGGAAAAAATGGATTAAACTTACGTTTTAGATCATTATTTTTCAATTGGTTTGAAAAAGGAATTGAATGAACAATGTACATACCCCTTTGTTGTAAGTAATAGTGAAGAAAACACTTTTATTGATATGATTATATAAGAGTATAGTGAAGAAAACACTTTTATCGATCTGACCTATTTCCACTTTACTCGCTCTTTTTAGGATGCTTTTATATTTTAGGCATCTTATTTTCTTATGGGTTGGCCTTTTAGTTTCCAATTATGAAATTCAACGAAGGGAATCATATAAATACAAAGCTATGTGACCAAAATAGAGGACTAAGCGCTAAGAATCTACTATCATCACCTAAGGTTGCATAAAAAGGAATTTAATAGCATCAAAGGCATCCATCTAACATCCATACAAGGGACAAGGGACTAAATTTTTTGCATACACTTCATAGGAAGGGGAAGTTCATTTTTTCATTCACAAATCTATTTACATTGCTACATCTAGCTGCTATCATCCGTTATCAAGTCCACTTGCACAAGGGCATCCTAGGGCACGATTATTTCACACACGCACAAGAACTACATGGATTCTGAGATGTAGTGCAGTGCTCAGTCATAAGTTCTCTCAGTCAAGTGACTATCGAGGTTAGTCTAACTCCCCATATTGCATCTTTGATTTTTGGATTTGATGTGGTATTGTGGGTTTTACATGTGAATCTTTATTTTGCATGTTACAAATACATTCAATGATCAAGGTGCGACATACTGGTGACCAAAAGAGACTACTAGTGACACTTGTGTGACACCATAAAAATCAAGTTTTGATCACCTGCGCAATCATGGGCACCTAGTATTAGACTCTAGTTCGAAGGCACCCCTGACCCAGTCCAGGTGCCGTAATTTGACATTATCCGACAGTCCTAGATTTTACAATATAAATTTATGAAGGTCTTCCCTTCATGTTCATCAGTTTTCCAATCCAGATCAATTCCAAGATCAAACACAAATCAACTAAGTCCTTTACTCTCTCTCATCTACTTAGGGTTTCATATTTATTAGCTTATTGCTTGTGTCCAAATATGTACTTTAGCATTTATTTATCATACTGACTATACAATTAAGGTTTAGCATAAATCTATTTTTGTTAAATCAATTATATTTATATAGTTAATTATTAATTAAGATTATTATTCTTAAGCTATGTACCGATTTTTGATTTCATTAATACAATTATAATGATCAATGCATACTAAATAATGATACGTAAACGAAAAGGATAATAACAAAAATGAAATAAATATATTGTTGTACCTTATGGTATTAAATGGATTAATCTTGACTAGTAATGTACTTAACGGAATAAAGACTACTCATAACGAGTGAATGTAATGAAACAACTCGATACGAGAAAAAGAATAGTAAACCCAAACCTAATGACATGGATTAAGTTGTAAAAAATAAGACAAGTGGAACTAATGGTAATGTGGCAGGTGGTACTAATCATATTTAGTAACTCGATGAGCTACTAGGACCTCTTATGGAAACCTATTAGTATTTAGAAAACAATATTATTAAAACAAATCATTAAGAAAAACTTAGTTATTTTATCTAACTAAGGTAACCTATGAATATAAGAAGTTTGGGTGTAATGTCACTTCGTCTTCTCGCTAGTGTCTTTCTTCCTGCCAACTTGAGATGGCTAAGGGAAGTGTAGTGAGGACGTAATGATGGTAATCATTATGTGGTCCCTATCTTTCCCACAGGGATCCTAAGATGGTATGTATGGGATTCTCTTTGTTTAGGGAATAAGTCGGTATATACTCTTCCTCTTCTTAACTAATTCACCTTCTTAAACAAAAATGAATCCGGATGACTATATTGAGACAGTTATGTAGTGATGGAAGATAAATTTTATAGGCTAGTGTACAGTCTTGAAACTAAGTTTGCAAAGTAATGCTTGGAAAAATTGGCCAAAGTAATGTAATAGCTGACTACATTGTATGTTCACCAATCCCCTAAATCAATAGTGTCAGATACCAAATGGAATTTGCATAAATATCTTCCAGGTAGGCACTAAGGAGATACACATGTTTCTCATAACCTTTAAAATGTTTAACCAAGTATACAAAGTATGCACACTTGATGAGTGTGTTATAAGGGATATCCTGGAGATTTGGATATATTCTTATAATTGTACATGGTTATTATATGTTATCAGATAGATTGTTAATATGTAATTATGTTGTATTATTTAGTAGCAAGCTAATTAATAATGTTAATATTGAAAATATTAATTGTACTTAAGGAGTATGTTTTTTTTTTAAATCCCTTAGTTTGGATGAATCATAACATGGGTGTTACTTCTTGGACAAGTTCTAATATTTCTATAACACTTAAGACAAACATCCACATGCATGCTTGATATAAATAAATGAAATCTCAACAAAAATATGATAAATTTTTTTATCTAAGTAGAATAACAATCACATTATATTAAATAATATCTAGTCAAATAATAGAACAAAGTGCAGCTTCAACACTAACCATCTATTCTCTTTTATAGATAAAAATAGGAGGTTAGGGTTAGGGCTTTTACAATATATACTTACAAAACAAGTCTCCTTACAAACAATACTTTTCTGTTAATAGTTGGAAGTTAATTAACAACTTATATTAATAGGTTATTCTCTAATACTAGGGCACAAATAAATATTCATTGAATTGTACCCATCCATAATTACAAATATTATTACAAAATACATCTTAAAACCATATACAAAAATGTATGGGTTATTAAATACACTAACAACTCCTCTTGTAAAAGAGGAGTGTATAAGATTACTATGTCTCTAGCATTTTGCATATGAGTATTAGCATACTCATGAAAATCATGTCTTCATATTCTAATAATAACCCATTATAATGGGGCATGCATTTTCCACTATAGTGTCCCTCACGTTCGCTATTATGGTATTTTTTCAATGCAATCCCAATCTCTTCATAACCAAGACATTTAAGTAATTCATCGTTAAAATTTATTATAAACAATAACCTTCAATAATTGCATATTTAAGTTCATCACAACATCTTTTTTCATATCAATCTTTAAAATATATGAATGAATTACTTGTTCAAACTAATAGATGAAGATATCAACATACCATTATGAGTTTTTAATATCACTTTTAATGCAAATACATTTAGTGATTCTATGTATTATATCTCAACGATAGGTTATTGTGATCTCTTCAAAGTCAATATAGAATGGTCATCGTCAGTATCATTATTAACTAAATATACAACACTATACATAATATCATCATGTCTAGTACTCTTTCTAATGATCATAAAAATCAAAAATCAAATTTTGTAGAATGTCTCTATAAGGAAATATCTTATTATGTTTGGTTTGGTGAAATCCATTCTACTTTACTAATAACCATTTGGGAATCACCATGCACTTCAAGATAAAAATCATTTTCAATACACATGTTTCTGATTCCTAAGACAAGTTCTTCAAATTCAACAATATTGTTTGTGCAGGAAAATATCAATTTATATACGAATGGCATTGTCTTTTCTTTTGGAGTAAAAAATATAATCCATGCTCCCATACTCAAGTGACACACAAAACCATCAAACTACATATTCCATTTCTTATTTTCATAAATGTTCATTAAAAATTCATTAGGGAAGTATCATTTAAAGGGACGTGATCTAACATCATAGCCTCAACTAATTGATCTACCATGAAATGTCCATTTAATGATTTTTTGAAATAAATCTAAGATCAAATTACATTAACAAGATGACATGTTTGGCTATTATTCTTAGAAAACATGGTTTCTACAACATGGACTTTGATGAATTAACCTTGGCAATCACATTTGTTTCATTGTTAAATGAGTTTCTGAGTCATAAATACCATGGATAAGTGTTTCCATTAAGTTGTATTTTTTTCATAATCCTCCAATGTTATACTAATGTAATAAATTTAATTTGTCTTATTATCAACATTTTGTGCCAAAATTTTCCCAAAACATACTTTGTATCAAAAATGTATAGTACTATCATTTTATCTAGAAAATGTGGCATCATAATATGCTAGATAATCTTTAATTACATCAAATTATTGTAGATATTTCTCATCCCATTCAAATTTAAATTTTTTTAAATAATTGATAAAATGATTTGGTTCTATAGAAAGTTGAACAAAAAACCATTTAATTGGCCAAATTTTCTTTTAAACTTCCTAGTTGCTTAAGATTTTTGAAATGTATCTCACCAATAAATTGCACTTTCTTTGGAACTTCTTATATGCCTCTTCTAGAGAAGGCTAGCCCTAAAATTTTACCATAAGTCACACTAAAAAACACATTTATCTTTATTTAATTGAATTTTTTATAGGCTTAAATTTCAAATATTTTTCTCGAGTCATGCACATGATGTTTTCTTTTATTTGACTTATCCAAGATGTCATCAACATAAGCCTATAAAATTAAATGCATATGGTTATGAAATATGTGTATTGAATCCCTTTGATAGGTAGAACACATGTTTTTAACTTCAAATGGTGTAGCTACATAAGGCAAAGTAAACCAAAGTGTTAAAGAAGAAATTGTATGTTGGTCAAAAGGATTTATTTTTATTGTATCATAGCCTAAAAATATATTAATAAAGGAAATCATATCATGTCTTACAATAGAATTAATAATCATATCGATGTTAGTGTTTACCCTAATCAAATTCTATATCATTTTAATATTAGGTGTAAGAGTTTGTAACATGTATATTACTCTGATCTAATTAACTTCCAACATTAATCAGTCATAATCAAAATAATGCATTCATACATGTAACAACTGATAAAGTGATAAGTAGTGACTTAAATACATGAGATGGGAAATGTACTTAGTTGTATAGGATAAATCATGGATGATCTGGATGTGTAGGGAAGTGAAATAGGCTTATATGGATTTGTAGACAATGTAGTGAAAGTTCTAGAATTGAAAACTTAATAGGGACATGACCTTCCAAATTTCATATGGTCCATACATGATCTCTATAGTCCTGAACTGGAACTGTATAGCTTTGGACCCTTTGAAAATATAGGCCTATAACTTTTTGTGTTCTTCACTTGTATGGTAATGATATTCATTATATGTTGCTCTTTCTCACACAACTTTGAGATGACATGTAATTACTTGCAACATGTAAAATCCTTCATCAAATCATCAACAAACCAAAATGAGAAAACATGTGTATTTGGTTGAGGTTGGACTACCCTTGGTAGTCAAAATCCTAGTTGTTGAACATATCCAAGTATTACACTACATACCCTCATTGCGGGGTCAAGACTTATGTAGTTCTCTTGGGTACGTGTACAAGTGTGAATAACTAATCAACCCAATAGGGGTACCCTATGTCTCTTAAAACTAAGCTAGTGGGCTAACTGTGTAGTATAGAATGTACCCAACATGGTAGTAGTGAGAAGTAGTGTGCCTTAGCTATGTGACCTAACCTTTTGTTGATTGAAACCATGTTACAAAATTTGGATTGGCGTTTATCTTGTTATAACTTGACTCTATGGTTTTTACAAGCTTAGAAATAGATGAATCTAGACTCTTTGACATGGTTGAGTGTTTCATACTTGTAGTAAAGATTACTCTAGAATGTACAATTGATTAGAATAGATTTGAGAACCCTTTTGGTGCTTTTGGAAATATATTTGCAATAGGAGTTGGTACAAGAATACCATGTGAATTATAAATTAATATTAACTTTATTTTATAGCCTTTCATGTGTGAAATATTTTGATAAGGCCAAACCTAGGAAAATGAAACGACTGAAAGAAGAAATTAAAATTGAAATCAGAGTCGATGAATGTGAATTGGTGGGACCATATAGGTAGGCCTAGACCAGGCCCCACATCTCAACCCTTCCATTTTTTATCAAACCGGTAAGAAGAAACTCAAAACTAAAAGTTGTGTCATGAATATCAGGTGTTTAATATTGCTTTGATCAAATAATATTCTCAAAATTAATGACAAAGCAAAGTGTAAAGATGAGCAGGTTGTAGGAGAGCAAGAGAGATGAGGAGATTGGAATCCAAATGTGAGAAATTGTATTAGCAAGGGAGCATGGTCAAACTTGGCATTGCACAAGGACAATTTACCAAATGTTAGTGTCAAAAGTTAGGTAGTGGGAAATCATCTTTACTTTCAATTATTATTTCTTTATTATCCGTGTAAATCTGTTATTTTTATAGTTTTTTGTTTAAGATTTGTTTTTAATAATACATCTTTTATATATAATTATAAATGGCATTTATCTCAAATATTGGTGGTCTTTTGATTCTTTCCTTTATTCTTCATTTCAATGAAAGAAAATATTATTTCAATTCTCCATAGTTTTGGCAACAAAATGAATGGGTTTCATATATATCACATCAATCATGAATAAACTAATTGTACGATAGTAACTAATATCTAGTCCCACACCAATAAAATACAATATTCTAACTACTAAAATACCAAATTGCAATACAATCATTATTGACTAGTAAATAATAACTTGTCTCATCCCAATATAATAATTAATTAACACACAAATACACCAATACAAAAACAATCAATAATAAAACATATTAGTTTACATATTAGTTTCTTCCACATCTATCAATTACATTTGTATCGTCAAGATCTGTCTTATCATGGCCTTCTTTATTATGCATACTAAAATATATAGTATTAATTGTGATTTCTTCTTGCTCATTAAACTCGTTATTATGAATAATTCTTAACTTAACTAAATGAATAGTTGGAATAATAAATTCTATTATGCCTTACATTTTCCTAAACCTTGACCATTATAACTCAAATGTTTCAACAAGTCCAAATCTCCATTTTTCTAATTTATATTGTATAAGATTGAGATTTTATCTTTTCTTGTTTGTGGCATAACAAGCATATATTATTCTCTATTTTTTTATTTTATATCCGTAAACATTTTTTGACCGGAGATATGAATTGGAAGTCTTTGTGAGATTTAGAACCTATATGGGGTTGGACACAACTTGCCCATTTTACCAACTCACCTACACCTCATTAGCCCAATTTCATTATCATTAATTGATTGTATTAATGTACTTTCTTGGTTTAACCTTCCATATTTTTGAGGCCTTATATACATAGCACCAGTGTCATATATATATATATATATATATATATATATATATATTCAAGTGTAGAAATTAACTTCGACAATGTTTTTACAAATGTCATCCGCTTCAGGAATATTATCCTCCTCATCTTCCTTTGTATTTCTGCATTCTCCAATCTCAAATTTTGTCATTGTTTTATTGAAACATTTTCTTGTAAGCGTTTCTATAATTGATTGATCTTACATACTATGGTATCTTTGTATTCGACCATCTTTTAAAATCTAAAAGTCATATCATTTATTGGGAATTAATAAATAATTTCTTCATATATAAATTTCAAGCATTTTTTGTGAAAGTGAAGGGGGTGAAACCTATGTCATAGATTTATCATCTTTAGACAATACAATATTATAGTTTATATCTTTATATCTTATATTATGTCACTTTGTTTTTCTACACAAGGATTAAATTGAGTGTGATTGTTCCAATAGCTTTCTGTGCTTGATTATTAAACCATGTAATGGCCTTATCTAAGTTGGTCCCTGTGTAATTGATAATAAATTGAACGTGTAAGGGTGTGTGTTAGTCAATTATATTTCTTAGAGGTATGTCCTCATCTTCAAAGGTTTTTGCATTCTCATTATCTTTCAAATATTTAATAATAGAAGTGAGCTGCTCGATGATTGATCATTTGTAAATGTTATGTCTTCAAATTATACTTCATAAATAATACCCTTGTAAGCATTAGGTTTGGTAAATTATTTTAAAATTGATATCTTAGTGTCAATACTTTTCAATTAATTTGTGATTATATCAGTCTTCAACAACATTTGGTTTAAGTTTGGGAGCTTGAAGGAGATTGGGAAGGACATATTAGTTATTTCATCTTCAGAGTTGATAAATATTAGAAAGAACTATTTCATGATTAACTCTAATTCTTTTTACATAGTATAATTCACCTCATAATAAGTGTATCATCTATTAAATGGTATTGAAGCAAAAAACTTCTACACAGTTTTGAATTATTTATATCATTTACATTATAAAGAGTACATACACATGAATTGTTGAATCAAGTGTATGAAACCCTAACAAATATTAGAATGTTTTCAAGCATTTTACAATTTTGTATGGAATATATATACTTAGACATGAATGAACCATCATTTTGTATAATACGAATAACATGATGAGCATCAAGAAGCTAATACTCACTCTATGACATATAGATGCATATATTTGAAAGTGGAGGGTATAAAATGATTTGTCATTCTTGTAGATCCAAAACATTTGGATATCCAATGAAAATGAATGATTCCATATGTCCGTAAATATTTATAATAATTTATATGATCAATGATAAACATTTGAGAAATATGAATCTAAAATAATATCCTAGCCCGAGCTAACACACAATTCCACTTTTGTGAGCAACCTAGGATTTATAATTTGAATAACATAACAAGCAATAAGAAACTAATATTAATTCTATGCCATATAGATGTGTACATTTGAAAGTAGTGGGAATAAAAGATATATCATTCCTATAGATCCAAAGCATATAAACATTTGAATATCCATTGAAAAAAAATGATTGCACATCCATAAATATTTACAATTATTTATATGATCAATGATAAACATTTGAAAACTAAAATGATATCTTGGCAAACACAATTTCACTTTTGTGAGCAACCTAGGATTTATAATAAGTTTTACCAAATTTCAAATGAACAACTTCGGGATGGGAATCAAGCAAATATAGTCTATCCAAGTGCTTCTAGATTTGACACAATTAAGATTAGAAAAAAATCAGAAAATCATATCTAGATGTAGTATAATATGAATAACATTTAACTCTAGTAAGGGTGTTAAAGATCATGGGTTCACCAAAAGGTTTTTTGTTAAATAGATTGAATTAAACAACTTGAGTATTCATGACATTTAACTAGGCCTAAATATAAACAAACTAGAGGAGAGGATTCTATAACCGTGTACCCTAACTTTAGGGGCACGTAGGTATATATAGGGGTCTCATTCACATAAAAAAAATCATCGTGTAGTGTACAATCATGCGAAGTCAATATTTTCATTTCGTATGTTTATTTGGAGGGGAAAATAGTTTTTGAATTGATTTAAAATGAAGAAAATTAACATAAAGCATTTGAAATAGGGACCAATGACCAAGCGCCCTATGTGTCACATTGTCATTGGCTCTTAAAAAGTGTCATTAATAACAAAGTAAACAACTATTGGTCCTTTTTTCAACAACCTATGGTGAAAACAAATTTACATGTTTTGGTGCATGCACAACTATAGGGTCATTTCCCTTAGTGAATCACTGTTAATTAATTAATTCCAAAACCAATGAAAAGAAATGACATGAAAATTTTACAAGCATATCTTGAATATCACAAAATCTAGTGTTAGTCATCTGAATATGATGGTGGAAGTGCTCATCGAGATGCGACAAAGATAAGAAAGAAAATATGCCAAAAAGAAAAGCACTTTTTTCTTTTACTGTTTTGTACTCCATGGTAGTTCTTAAGTATTCAAACACTAAAAAAATGACGTGTGCAAACGTTTTCGACAATTGCGTTTGTTTCATTATGTTCTCCCATAACCTCGCACATATTTCTACATGTTTCCTCTGATCACCCACAAAACATAAAACCTTCTCTTTGTCCTAATTGAAAACCAATATCTAGGATGTTCTAAGAAAAACAAAGTATGTTTTCGCAACATGCAATAAACCAAGGAATAACATAATAACTATCATGACATTTGCTAAGCCCCCAAATTAGTAACAATATTGAAAACAACACGCCAATAATTACAACTATTTATCAAGGGAAATAGTGTCAAGCAATGTATGATCTTTCTTTTTCTAATAATTTATTCAATATGAATGCTCTAATGATTTCTTGACTCGAGAGGCTTGAAAAAATAATACTCAATATGCTTTTTGATTCTTTATAAATACTTATATATTCTCCTTACGAGTACAAGATGATAAATGACTTGAGATGTCTATGTACCTGTAGAAATTTTGAATAGAAATCATGACCTTACTGGCACCCAAACCAATCTCCAATAGTCAAAAACTGACAAGAGACGAAGGCCAATATGCTGAAAAGTGGAATCAACAACAATTGCCAGGAGCATCAAAACACACAATATAAATTCCAAGAACATACAAATGTTCTTGGGACCAAATAGATGATCAAGACAAGGTCATCAAATGAAAGTCGACAAAATGTGTCATAAACACCTAATTTGGACTAGTAATCAAAAAATACACAAATGTCATAAAAATTGCAATATACCAGCTAATATGATATGTAATAAACACTTGAGGCCAAAATTGAACATATGACTGAACAAGTACAATGCAAAATAGTACATAAGAAGTGCAATTACAACTCTCACGGATAATCTAATATCTAATGAGTCATGCTCAATATCTAGTACTTAGAACATGTAATTGAATTTTTTCTTTTCTTTTATTTAATGTCTTTGGTTCATATTTTCAGTTGAGTCAGTTACAAATTACTTAATAGGTATTATAAATATTGATATCGTTGCCCATATTTACATATCTAAGATTGATTTACAAGTTTAAAAAGTGCGAGTCTGTATCAAAATCGACTCAAATATAAATATATATAAAAGGATTTGTAACGTGGTGGATGGTTAAATGCAACAATAACCCAAAACCACAAGTTTTTCAATACCTTAAACTTATTTTTCTTCCAATGGGTTTTTGCATGAGATGCATTTAACTTTTTCAGTTGAACACCCAGTGCATTCTGTTAAGACTCGCTGGTAATGCATCATATGTTTCGTAAATTTTTAACACCTTCGAGTGCAGCCACCCCAAATGAGGATAAAGAAAAAGGCTTCTGGGACTACAGGTAACACACAGCTCTTGTTGAGATCTGAAGTGTTGAGGAAATGCCATTCCACAATTGAGGAAAGATTTCCAGTCGCCAGAAACTTGTGAATTGGTATATATATATATTTGAATCTTTCTCGTAGGTATAAATAGATCTAGAAGCCATGAGAATGGCCGACATGGAAGAGCGACCTGAATATGTTTTCCTCGACTGAAATCAACATTGCTCACTCTTGTGGAGCTTCTCAAGATTTCCGATCTGCAAGTCGTAAACTCACCTGCCCTTCCTCATGTACGACTAAGGTTCAGTTTACGACAGCTTTGAAAACAGGAAACCAGAAAAAACTGCCCTATAATGATACATCAAGCTACCCCGGATTCGAATTCATCAAGAACATTGATTTGAGTAGCCTGCGTATCCAATGTAAGTTGATATGCTTACAGAATAGCGAAGTAAACGAAAAAAGTTTCGACTTTTGATAATTATGGAGAAGAGGAATCAGATTATTTCAGTTGCAGTGTCGATTTATAATAAATTCGTCGGTTTTTACCTGTAATAATTTTTTCAAAAGGCGTGGAAAATTTTTCATGGCGCCTTGAAATTGTAACTTGTAATGGGGCTTGTGTATGAGATCCCAAGAACCAAAAACATAGTTAACAGGAATGCAGAAGCTGCTGAAAAAGGAGAAGAATTTAGACTGTTATGCTTCCGAAGGTCTTCATCCTCCTGCTATGGATCTTGACTAGAAATTAACAGTACGATTCAAAAATATTGAACATAAATTCATGTTTGCTGGAGAACGATTGATGCTTGGTGGAGAACGTTTTTTTTTTTCAATCAAAATGATTTATGGCAATTTCAAAATCTTCCTCCTAGTAAGGATTCGTAATTTTCTGATAAGCCTCTAATATTGTCCGTGAAGCTTGATTACATAAGATTAAAATCTTAATGAAAATCGGATGGGGCAAAAAAGTATGAGCGTTACATCCGCGATAAATACACTGAAATATTCTTGCAGGTGGGGAACACTTTTGATAAACCCTAGAGGAACTTCACGTTTTTGGCAGCTTAGACACGAGTTCGAATCCGACATGTCGCCTGCTTATTCTTCTGCAGGGTTAGTCATGTACAGTCGACTTTGGGTCAGCAGAATAAACATAATCGGTCTGAATCTGAATTCTTTTGGATAATATGGATGCAAAGTTGAAAATAAATTTAAACGGACAGGATTTGAGATTATAATCTACACATTAAGAATTAGAATATATGCGAAGCTATATAAGAAGCTTAGGGGAAATTAGCGCCCATAAAGGCAGTAGCCATTAAAGCTTGCCTGGGCATTTTCGCTATTTCCAATAAGAAACTCTGATAATATAAATATGGCTAGTGCAAGAACAACCTGAATTACTAATTTCAATGATAAATTAGCCGGCTGCTTTAATGCCTGCTCACAAAATGTTCTGATACATTGACTGCCCCAAAGATCTGAGCGACTGCATCCTCGAGACATCCACCGCATGTTTCGAGTTCAAGCCTCCTTGTGACATGTACTCTACTGCATTCTGGCGGCCTCTTCCTCCTCCTCCATCACCAACACTTTTCTCCAACAAGCTAAACATCTGTTGCCCTTCAAGACTGGACTGGAGATTGAGATCCCCCGATCCGTAATGATGGTGGTTTCGAGCATTATCAGAACCGTGCAGGTTCCCGTTCATCATCCAATCTGAGGTTCCAAGCTCAGATGAAGATTGAAGGCTGTGGAAAAGATTTTGATTTTGAATGGAGGAGAAGACCTGAACAGTGGAAGAGCTTGTTCCAGATTCTGAAACTTGCCCTCCGTTGGAACTGCTGTTCTTTTCAGATCCACCAAATTCAGAGCTTGAATCTGATGGTTTCAGCCATTGAATAGCAGTTTCGAGCCCGTTGTACTTCTCCCCTGTAGTGTGACGTCTCGGATACTCCACACCCATTTCTCCTCGAGATAAATTTGGACTCGGTTGTTGCATATACTGCTGTTGCCCTTCGCTGCTCTGTAGAACAAGCGGTAGAGATGGCGATAGAGAAATTCCAGTTAGCAAGGCCTGTGCTTCAGTCCTCGAAATAGGCTCCTGGTGTACATCTGCAAAAACATGGCCTAAATATACAAAAAAAATAAAATCTTGGAACAAAACGCATTGGAAATGTTTTTTTAAAAATTACAGATAAACCAAACCTACTTGACTGATTGCTTTCGCTGTTGGTGTCCTGATCGCCATCAGTGGCCTTCACAGGCGAAACAGGAGCGGTTTCAGCATTGGTCGCGTTTACAGACGTATTGGGCTGCGGTTTTCTTCTTCGTCTATTATGATCCGCAAGGCGTTTTCTGCAGCTCCGTTTGCCCTCGTCGAATTCAGACAAGACGTGGAATCTGCAAACAAAAAACATCCATCAAAACTACAAAAAAATGTGCAATGTAAAGGTATCTACACAGTGGTATAATACCAAAACCTAATACCTGCTGCATTGTTGGCAAAACCGCTGTGTGATGCCGCCGCTTACAACATTGGCCGCCTTGGAGTGCAATTCGCAGACTTTATGGCGGCGATGGTAATGTTTCGCAGTGCTTAAATCCGCCTTGCACCCTTCCGCTTGACATCTGGGCACCTGCGACCCGGGAGAAATGGCCCGAGGCCTCTTATACAGCCTGTTCACGATGTTGTCTTCTGTGGAAAAGTATGTTCTTCCCCCCAAGTTGAGCCCGATTCTCGCCTGGAAATCTCCTGCGCAGAGCTCTTCGTGTTTGACAATGTTGTGAAAGATGCTCTTTTGATCCATACCCATCATTCCTAGAAGATGGTGCCTCTGTTCTTCCAGACCGCTGCTGAATCCGGACAAAACATGATGACCGTTGCCCAACACGAAAGGGGATGAGGATCGAATCCCGTCCAGTACATGATGATGCCCTCCTCCTCCTCCTCCACCTCCGCCATAGCCTCTGGCGCATAACAAACTAGTGAGCGGATTGCCATTTATATTATTGGCCTGTGCTGATCCAGTTATGATGCCATTGTGGGACATGCCGGACGAAAGCATTCCATTCAAAGCAACAACATTCAGATTCACACTTCCGTTTTCATTGTACTGCCCCATGTTGGGACTGTCCATTCCAGAGCCGGACATTAGCTGTGGCTTTCGGTCTGCATCGTCCACTGAGTGCTGCTGTACTCCTCCGCCGGACAAGAGCACGGGACTCGAACCCCAGTCGTAGTCCAGCACCCTTCCACTCCCACCTTGAAATTGTCTCGTTTCCAGCCCCACAGACATCGTCACACCACTGTAACAGTGACGATTCTGATTCTGATTCTGATGATCCCACACCCAGTTCTGTTTCTCTGAACTTGCCGGAGAGTTCATCCCATCCGCGGTTTCACCAACAAAAACTCACCTTTGAAATTATACCACCTAAAAACCGCATTTCACGCCCCTTTCAGTTTCCATTTAGACGACCCTGCTGGGCCCAAAACCCCATAGAACGGCAGAAGATCGTTACAGTAGACCCAATACTTAATTCATATAAAAATCCTATTTTAATCCCAGCTTTTTTTCAAAAACGTCAGCCGGACGCGCCTTGAATCGCATTCTTGGCTCCAGTGTGTTAGAGAAGAGACAGAAAAAAATATATGTTGGGGGTTTACTGGGTGCAGTCGTGATACATACACACAGTATTTATTGTTGTATATGCAGATCCCAACATTCGGTAAAGTGTTGTTCTTTTCTTGTCTAGGCAAAACCGCCATGAACAGAGTGTGCAGAAACAAATGGAGGGTTGGTAAAGACAAACAAAATAAACAATAAAAAGCGGGGAATGGGATTGACAGTAGAAGGAACAGGAACAGGCGCGGCTTCCCCCAAGACAGGCATTGAAATCTGGTAAGAGTTTTGCAGAGGCTCTCTGGATTGGCACGTGCAGAGTGTGGCAGCCAATTCTTGCTGCACCCGCAAATAAAAAAGCTGCGTTAAATAACAAAACCCCGCAGTTATCCAGTCGCACAGGCGGCTCCAGGCATTGGCACGGCAAATAATAGCTCTCTTTCTCTGTAATTTTTATGATGAGATCTGTGTTTGTGTGTGTTTTTATGTTGCTCATACCAAAGCCAAAATGCGAAAAGATTTTTGTGAATGAGTGCGCAGGCGGTTGCACACTGCCCGGTATATCTATTTTCCCTTGTCTCGTCTCGTCTAGTAATGTTGTCCCGTTGCGTCCCATCCGATCCAACCCGACCCGATTCATTATTTTCTAATATTAATACTTAAATGGTTTTTTTTTTTTTTTTTTTCCGCTTTAATTTGTGTGTTCTAGACTTCTAGTAGAGGGCATTTTAAGTAGGCTTCTGCCAAAAAAAGGCTGCCACTGATGCTTACTTGCGTACGGAGCGAGTGAAGTGTTGATGAGGAATTGAAAACATTTTATTATTTAAAACATTTCCCCTTCTCCATATTTTCTTTCTTTCTTACGTGATTAATGTTCCTAATGGAATGTTTTATAGCCATTTTTAATAATGAATCTATGGATATGGATAAAGATTTTGCCAAGTATTCATTCAGTTATCGTCATTTCTAATGTTGTGTCCCAGGTCGAGAAAGTTTGTTGGAGGTTAGTGTTTGTTCGATCATTGGGGAGTTGCTCCCTGTGTGGTCAGTCCAGTGCCCCGGACATCCTTGCTTGTTGTTGTTTGATGTGTCGTCGCTATCATTCGTCTTCTCCATCTTGGGGTTGGGGATCCTAAACATCAATCTCGGAGCCGGCGGAGCCTTTTTACTTGTCGTCGATGATCCACTCATTCTCCTCCTCCTTCCCCTGCTTGTGGTGGGGTTTTTGGTCGGCTTGGTGATTCTGGTGGCGTTGGTTGGGATGTCTCTTAGCAGGGCACATTCCCTCGACTAGCTCTCGCCATTTCTCCATCTCAACTTTAGTAACCTTCTACTCGGTTGGCTCTCCCCATTTCTCCCACTCGACTCTAGTAACCTTCTACTGAGGACTCTGAACAACAGCAGCAACAGAATAATGGGTGGGAGCCCATCCCAGACTCAACTCACCCTTCTGGTTCTGGCTAGAGTGACAAATCGGACAACCCTCTCCCTTCCCCTCCGACCTCTATCTACGTGGTTGTGGCCTACTTTTGTGGGCTCCTTGTTTTGCTCACCTTTTTTATTGTTAATCGCATGTATATAATTGTTTCTCTTGTGAAGTGAACTATACTCCTTCTCGAAGCCTCTTTAGCTCAATTTACTCTCATATTCTAAAATGTGACTTTTACACCTTTTTTTTATATGATTAACATTATACATCTTTAATTTTTATATATAAAAATACACTTTTCAATTGATAAAAAACTTTTAATTAAATATTTCACCCAATACTTTATGATTAACCTTGGCTCAATTTACTCCAATATTCTCAAATATGACTTTTCTATCCATTTGTATCATTAATTTATATATATATATATATAAATACCCTTTTTCAATCCAAAAAATACTTTTCATTGTATATATTTCACAAAATACTTTATAACTTTACGAACCCATGATTAACGTGTCCCCACAAATGGGTTAAAATATCCCCCTAACTTGTAACCCGTGGTTAAAGATTGTGGTGTCTGACAGCCGTTCTAGACTTCGGAAGCCCCCATGTGGGCCCTACCGACAGACATCATTCCGTGACCTATATTCATATTTTGAAATTATCTAAATAAAAAAGATTATGACGGAAGATTGAAGTTTTAAGGGAAAATGAGCTTCTGCTGAAAGTGGATGAGAATATTTTAGGGAAAACACAAGTCAATTGCTACGTAGCTTCCTACGCGCTATGTACAAATTGATGGTGCATATCTGAAAGGGACTTCAACTCTTTTATTTACAAAAAGTGCTTTTTAAGCGGACCACTATATAAATACAATTCGGTGAATTATTGGGTTAAAATCATTAAGGTCCTTTTTTAAAATAGTTTGTTTCAAACTTGGAGTGAGTTTTAAAATTCTCACCAGTAAATAATTTTTTACATGATTTTAAAAATTAATGATTTGATCACGGTGCATGATTTATCGTCATAATTTTGATGACGTATTTGAAATGTTAATTTTAAGAAAAAAAAATCACATTTTCCAAAAATATATATATATATATTTGTTTTTCTCGCTTTTTATATGGATAACAATATTTTGTTAATTTAAAATAAATATTATTATTTTTGTTGTCTAGAGGTGTTCCTAATTTTTGATTGGAGTATTGCATGGACTCCAGTAAATTTGTGAGTGCTAGATAAAGTTATTTGTAATGATATCAGTTGTGCACTTTTACCATGGATGTTATTTTTTGACGTTTATTTGACCATCACATAGTAATTTGTTCTTAAATTTGACATCCAATCATTTAATTTTTTTTATTTAGAGAAAGCAATCCAAAGATAGTAATATATTGGTCATATGGTAATCCTATTTTTTCTTTCCAAATAAATGTTTTTTGAGCCCACCACAACACTCTATAAATATATTATAACTCTCTGTACTAATTTTTAAAACTATTGATTTAATCATCATAATTACGATGATATATTTGAAAAAATAATTTTAAGAATTCTTCGTACAATTTATTTTTGTTATTTGTTTAGATTTGCTTATTTTACTTTTCTTATAGATGACAAACTCTACTAACTAAAAACAAGTATGACTATTCTTAATTGAGAACTATTCGAAATATAGACCCCAATGATAAATTTTACTTTTAATAGAAATTTTATGAGGAACAAATTCTTTTGTAGAAATAAAAAAAGTTTACATTATTGAAATAGTTGTAATATAATGGTGAGAATGATGACTTGCTAGGCCATCCACAAGAGTACAAATCCTTCCACATATTTAACACAGATAGTCAAATAAATAAGGGTTATCTGGATGACTTTAATCGATTAGATGGTCCCGTAATCATCGATGCTTAACCGAAAGACTCAACAAATATAATCAATTATATGTTAATTCTATTCATCATAACACATAGATTTCGATATCTATATAAAATCATTAGCTTTGCATTTTTTTTAAAAATAAAATAAAAATCATATACTAATCTTACTGGAACACAACGTAATTTTGTCGGTTAGAGCTAGCTCAACTATGAAGTAATGATTGAGAAGCATTTTAAAAATCGGAAAACATAACATATGACCACTTAATTCATATAAACCTTTGAATATTCGTTGAAAGATTAAAAAATACTTAAAATAACAAACTAGGTAATGATTAACTCAAACATGAACTTTGACTATCCACATCTAAGTGATGCTCAAAAAAATAATTTATTTTTGTTTGGATAAACAATAAATCCTTCCCCACTTTTTCCAATCCTCCTATGTATGGAACAAAATATTACTTAATTCCAAGTGGGGCCAAAATATTCGAATAATTGCATTCTAAAGTGAAATACAATATCCTTTAAAATCCTCGAGGATAGAAATACGTTGTAAACATTCCCTTGGAAATATCAAAACCGCTTTGACTGATTCCTACGAGGGAGGCGATTTGTAAAAATGAAGCTAATTTATTGATTCCATTTACTTCTTGGTGTCGCTTTACAAGTAAATTTGCAATTGGAGAGAAGGTGCAAAGTGTCTCCCTCCGAGTCCCTCTCCTTTTTTTGGTTTTTAGGGTTTAGTAGATTATTGTTGAACTATGAGTTGAGAATGTGAAATGCATATAAAATCGGTATCCTGTATTGAAGTAAGTGTGATATGTTTCATCTCAGTATCAATGTTTCGAGTCATTTTTTAAGTCATTATCAATACAACAATGATATTGAGAAGATTATCCTAACCCTTATTTAATAAATACACAAAACGATGTTGAATTACATGTTTTATCAGACGGACTTCTGTTTAATAAATGAAGTGTTGTCTTACTAAGTAGGTCAACCTCTACTATAAACAAATCATCATCCCAATTAAGATGCATTTTTACTATTTAAATGGTCTTTCGTATTTTCCTTTTGGATCAATTATCAACTTTGGCTAGGATTTTCATTTTATCAATTATAACAGGATGCTTTGTATTGTGAGAATGTTGTGACAATGTCAACTTATGAGTCATGTTATATCGTATGTCCGCATGTAGTGCTCTTTAATCCTTGTTTAGATGGACCTCCCAATTTCACTAATGTATGTTTTCTTCCAAGCACAAGGAGTTTGATAATTCCATTTTGTGATCTCGAGTTAATGGGATCTTTCACAAATCTTAAGAGTTTCTTAATGTTGTTAGGTGGCGAGAAGATAGTGTTAATGTTATTTTCCCTTATATTTGGCAATTTCAACAATCATTCCTTGTATTAATGATAGGAACACCTCCCAATAGGCTCCTAAGTTCTCATTTGTTTCCTTTCAACTTTTATGAAAACCTTATTCATTTGTGTAGCGATGTACCAATTGCTTATGAAACGTTGCACAAATGTTTTTTTTTTCTTATTCAATGAGATTGCTATAATTTTAAGTATGTTTAGAAAACCCATTTTCAGGGTTGGGTGATTATGAGAATTTGCATGTAGGAATTGATATGTATGCATTTTATTCCTCTAAACTTTGTGGGCCACATAGCCATCCTACTTCTTGATCACCATATCATCCAAAAATGGTAGGGATCCATTTTGTTCAAGTGCCATTTTAAATTTAGTGGAATCATTTTGGGTGTTTAGATGCTTGACAAATTTCTCTAGATATTCCTTTCCATGGGACCAAATTACAAAGATGTCATCAACATATCTCACCCAAATTTTGGGTTGTGATTTCCCATAAGGTGCAAAGTATCATCCTCTTCCCCTTCTCACTCTCTCTTTTTGAAATTTATGGTTTAGTAGAATACTTTTCCTATTGGTTGAGAATTCACAATGCATATAACTAGGATCATGTATTGAAGTAGTTGCAATATGTTTCATATTAGTATCAACATTTTGAGTCACCTTTCATGTCATCATCGGGAGAAGAATGATACCGAAAAAGATTATCCCAGCCTTCATTTAGTAAATACATAAAACACTACTAAATTACATGCTTATCAAACTGGCCTTCATTTAATAAATGCAATGCTCTCTCACTAAGAGGGTCAACTTCTGATATAGACAATCCCAAAAAATTATTATTATTTAGAAATTATTGGGAGCGTTGTTCGACTGGTTGTCAAACCATCATCCCAATTACGAAAAGCTAGTAGTTTTTTATTATTTCAATGGCCTCTCTTGTCATCCTTTTGGACCAATTATCGACTTTGGCCTAGATTTTCATTTCTTTAATTGGGATGTTTTGTATTGTGAGAATGTTACGCAAATTTGTTGACTTGAGATTCGTGTTATAGCGTATAGTTGCACAGTGCTCTTGAATCTTTGTTTTGATGGACCTCCTTATTTATTTGATGTATGTTTTCCCCAAGCACGAGGAATTTTATAACTCTTTTTTTTACATCTGAGGTCATTGGGATCTTTTAGAAATCTTGAAGATTTTTTTTATGTTGTTTGATGGTGAGAAGACAATGTTAATGTTCTTTTTCTTTAGATGTTTGGAATTTTATCGATTATACCTTGTATGTATGGTAATGACATTTTTTTATCTTTTGTACTATTTTTCTTGGTAGACTCCCAAGTTCTCATTTGCTACCTTTAAGATTTCATGAAAGCCACATTGAGTTGTGTGGTGGTGTACCCATTTATTATGAAAACCTTTGCACAAATGTTCCTTTTCTTGCTCAATGTGATAGTTATATGAGCTCCTCTTGATTCTAGTTTTAACTTTGTTAAGAACACCCATTTTTTGGATTGGGTGATGGTGAGAGTTTGTAAGCAAGAATTAGTCTATCTCACTCATTTTCTCAATAAGGTGATAGTGAGAGTTGGCATGCAATAATTAGTCTATATACAATTTCTTCCTATAAACCTTGTGGGCCACATAACCATCCTACTTCTTGATCACCATAACATTAAAAAATGGTAGGGATCCATTTTCTTCTAATGAAATTGAACTAGGCGTAGATGTTCAATAAATTTCTATGGTTCTTCCTTTCCCTGGGCCCAAATTACAAAGGTTTCATCCACATATCTCATCCAACAATTGGATTGATAGTGGGTCACATTGAACACTTTCCGTTCAAAGTTTTCCATAAACAAATTGGCCACTATTGCGATAGAGGAGAACCAATATCCTTCGTATGGATCTCCTTGAAAGCGTAAAAAGGTTACCAAATTTGTTGTTTCCAGATATTTCATGATGTCGTTTATGGGATTCCTTCCGAGTTTTTTTCCTTTTCTTTTTTTTTTGTAGTATCGGCAGTTAGAAGAAAGGCGTTCAACTATTTTTCCAATACAGTCTGCTTTTTTTAAGATCATGGTCGCAGGACCCACGCAGACCTCTCAATTAATCTTGAAGGACGTGATGGATTATGAAAACCAGGAATTAATCTTCATTTATGAAATATATATAATTCGACATCCGTTTAATAAATGTAGTGTTCTCTTATTAGTAGATCAACCTCCAGTATAGGCAATCCCAAAAATTATTAATTATTTAGAAATTATTTACAGCCATGTTCGACTAATTGTCAAACCATCATCAGTTACGGTTTGTTATTATTTCAATGGCCTCTCTTGTTCTCCTTTTGGATCAATTATCAAATTTGGCCATGATTTTCTTTTATTCAATAATAATGGGATGTTTTTGTAGTGTGAGAATGTTATTCTAATTTTGACTTATGAATTATTGTATGTTTAAGTAGTGTTTTTTAATCTTTGTTTAGATGGACTTCCCAATTTTACTATGTATGGTTTTTCACAAGAGAAAGGAATTTGATAAATTCCATTTTGTGATCTTGAATCAATTTGATATTTCATAGATCTAGAGTTTTTTTTTTAATGTTGTTTGGTGGTGACAATATTGTATTTATGTTCTTTTTCCACATATGTTTGGCAAATTTATAAGTTATGTCTTGTATATATGGGAGGAACACATTTTAACCTTTTGTATTATTTTCCCTTATATGCTCATAAGTTATCATTTGTTATATTTGTGTGTTATGAACACCCATTTTCTAGCTCAAGTGGTCGTGAGAATTCGTATGTAAGTATTGTCTATATGTGTTTTCTTCGTATAAATATTGTGGGTCACATAGCCATCCTTCTTCTTGATCACCATAATATCAAATAAAGATACGGATCCATTTTCTTTGAGTTCCATCCTAAATTAATGGAATCAGACTGCGTGTTTAGATTTTTGAAAATTTTCTCTAATTCTTCCTTTTAATGGGTCCAAATTACAAATGTGACATCAACATATCTCACCAAATATGTGGGTTACAATTAGGCTACATTGAGCACTTTTCATTCAAAATTTTCCATAAACAAATCAACCACTATAGGTGATAAGGGGGAGCCCATAGCCACACCAAAAATTTGTTTGTATAAATCTCTTTTAAAACTAAAAAGGTTTATTTGAGGCACAAGCCCACCAATTTTTTGTTTATGGATTTGTTAGATCTTCTATAACCTTGATACCCTCTTCAATAGGAATCATCATAAAAAGGGAGACAACATCCAAGCTTAACACTATCTCTTGTTCCTATGTATCCATATTCTTTATTTTCACATTAAAGACAAAAGAGTCTTTCATGTAGGAATCCACATTTCCCACCAAAGATTTTAATTCTTTGGCTAGAAGCTTAGACAACTTTTAGGTTGGTGATCCATGAGTGTCTATTATAGATCTTAGAGGGGTGTCAAATTTGTGGATGTTAAGAAGTGCATAGATACATGGAATTATGTGATTGGAGTAGATGAGTTTTTTATTAACCTCTTCATATAAAGAGGACTCTTTGACGAAATTTATGACATATTTCATAATGTGGTTTTTACAATTCCTGCCGAGTTTTTTGTAGCATGTTTTGTTATTTAGGTGGTCAACCATATATTCAATGTAGTCTAAATTTTTTAAGATCATATTCATACAACCACCGTAAGATTTTGAGATGAAAATATTTTCATTCTCATTTGGTCTTCTTTACTCATAATAATTTTTAGAGGTTTGATTGTTCTTAAAATCCAGGAATTTTCTTTTTTGGTCTATTTAACATTCTTTTCTATCAAATGTCTTATGCTTTCATTTATCCCACAAATTATGTCTTTTACAGAGATCATATTTAGTGCCTTCTACCATAAAAAAAGATCAAAAGTTGGAATTTCCTATCAGTGGGATTCTTTAAACCTTTCTCCAAACCACATGGTATCAATTGCAAAACTCAACATGAGTTCTTTGATTTTATTCCATCTATCATATTCAAGCAGGAACTTGACAAGGTCATAACTTGAGCTCCGGGTGTCCGTTTGAGTCCATTTTTTTTTAAACCACATGTTTCGATGAGATGAACGCAGCGACAACTGGCCCTGCTGGTTGGGGCAAGTTTTTGACACGTTTTCAGGCCCTAAATCTGCCATCTTGAGGCCAAAAATTAGGATTTAAGTTATAGTTCGGTTTTTTCCTATTTTTGGGCATTAGTTAATTTTAGTCTAATAATTGCATTATGAGTTAGAAAGTTGGCAATTCCTCTAATTTAGGGATGTAGAAGATGTGTGGCAATTTTTGTGCCCGTATGAATAAGCATGCAAACTTACTAAGAATAGCAGGTTCTAGTAAACTGCTAAAAATAGTAATTTTCGCCACCTAGAGTAGATTTAGTCAGAGTTAGTTAGAGTTTACTTGGCAACTCGAGTTGGGAGTTGTTTTCCTATTTAGGAAACATTGTAATTCATTATTCAATAACAAAGAAGGAGATCTATTTTCTTTGGAGTTCATATTATTTGCAGTAAATCATGTTTGGTTAGAATTTGGCTACATTATCTGGTATCAGAGCGAGGTTCGAGTCTTTTTAAAAAAAAATGGCAGGAAGAGGAAGAGGAAGAGGAGGCGGTATTGCTCAGATGAATATAAATATGCAAGATCTGTAGAGGCAAGTTGTTGCACTTGCTGCAATGATAACCCAAAGAGGAAATCAAGGTGGAGATGACACAGATGAAGAAGAAGTTTGTGAAGAGGAGGAAACGCAAGTGCCACCATTAGCTTTTGAAGAAAGGATGCTTCGCGCATTAGAAGGGAAGAATGATGGGATAAGAGTTGATGTTTCAGAGTATGGTGGTAGTCTAAAACCAGAGGAGCTGATAGACTGGTTGACTAGCATGGGGAAATTTTTTGAGTGGAAGGCTATGTCAGAAGAAAAGAAGGTAAAATTTGCATGCACAAAATTGAAAGGTCATGCTATGTTATGGTGGGATCACCTACAGAAAGAGAGGTCAAGAAAGGGGAAAGAAAGAATTAGGATGTGGAGTAAGATGGAGAAGAAGCTGAAGGATAAATTTCTCCCTGTGGATTATGCACAAACCCTTTACAGGAGGTTTCAGAATCTCAGACAGAACCTACAAACAGTGCAAGAATACACAGATGAGTTCTACAAGTTGTCCATTTGTGTAGAGCATGAAGAAACTGAGGAACAAATGGCTGCAAGGTATGTAAATGGATTAAAATTTTCTATTCAAGATGAGATAAGTATGCATAGGATTAAGAGCATGGAGGATGCCTATCAATTAGCCTTAAAGGCTGAGGAAAAACAAAATCGTCAAAGTTTTAGGAGATCACCTGGAATGAATAGGGGGGCCTCATCTTCCTTTCGGGGACGAGCTGGTTTCAACCAAGGTAGGGGAGAATCATCTCGTGGATTGGACAAGTAAGAAGATATGAGACAAGATTTCCAAAATCAACAAAGAGGCAGAGGATTTTCTAGGGGCAGAGGATACGCTGGCGATAGAGGATGGGAGGCTCCACGAAGACCATTTGTTTGTTACAGATGTGGTGAAGAGGGGCATCGGGCTTTTGAATGCCTGCATTCTTATTCACATGACAAGAGACAAGGAGATGCACCAAGAGTAAATCTTGTTGAAGCTGAACAAGTAGAAGATGAACAGGACCTAGAAATTCCACCAGATGTTGGAGAAAATTTGATGATCAAGAGGATGATGATTGCTCCAAGAAAGGATATCAAGGGGGATGCATGGCTACGTACAAATATTTTCAGAACAAGATGCACTTCTGGAGGAAAGGTATGTAATGTTATTATTGATGGTGGTAGTTGTGAGAACATGGTTTCAAATGAGATGGTCGAGAAATTGGGTCTGCATTGTGAGAAGAATCCTAACCCTTACCGTATTGCATGGTTTAAAAAGGGTAATGAAGTTACTGTTGATAAGAGATGTTTAATAAGTTTTTCTATTGGGAAAAGTTACAAGGATGAGATTTGGTGTGATGTTATTCCTATGGATGCATGTCATATGCTGCTAGGAAGACCATGGCAATTTGATAGGAAAGTTATTCATGATGGGGGGAAGAATACTTATACTTTCTGGAAGGATGGCACAAAAATAGTTTTACTACCTCTCAAGGAAGAGGGGAAGGCTGAAAATATGCTTTCTGCAAAGGAATTTGTGAAGGAGGCAAAGGCAACCGGTTTTTGTTATGCACTAGTCACCAACAAGGATGAACCTGCAAGTGCACAAATACCAGTAGAAACAACAAAATTAATAAAAGAATTTTTTGATGTTATCCCTGATGAGCTACCAGATGGATTACCACCCAAAAGAGATATTCAACACCATATTGATTTGATTCCAGGGTCTTCACTCCCAAATCAAGTGGCTTATAGGATGAGCCCGACATTGCATGCTGAGTTGAATAGGCAAGTGGCAGAGCTCATGAGAAAGGGTGTCGTGAGGGAGAGCATGAGTCTGTGTGCAACCCCAGCTTTATTAACACCAAAGAAGGATGGAACATGGAGAATGTGCACTGATAGCAGAGCAATCAATAAAATTACAATCAAGTATAGGTTCCCAATACCTCACCTTGATGATATGATGGATGTGCTTGCTGGATCTAGGTATTTCACCAAGATTGATCTTCGAAGTGGTTACCATCAAATTCGGATCAGAGAAGGAGATGAGTGGAAAACAACATTCAAGACAGGAAATGGATTATATGAGTGGTTGGTGATGCCATTCGGGTTATCCAATGCACCTAGTACTTTTATGAGACTGATGAACACCGTGCTGCGGGAGTATAATGGTAAGTTTGTTGTGGTTTATTTTGATGATATCTTGATCTTTAGTAAAACTAAGGAAGAACATTTGAGGCATCTAAGGGTGATATTGAAGTGTTAAGGAAAGAGAAACTATATGCAAATATGAAGAAGTGCACATTTATGCAAGAGAGTTTGGTATTCTTGGGCTTTATTATTTCAGCAGATGGGGTACAGATGGACTCAGAAAAGATAAAGGCAATTATTGAATGGCCTACTCCATGGAGTATAACAGAGGTAAGAAGCTTTCATGGTCTAGCAACATTTTACAGAAAGTTTATTAAAAATTTTAGTAGTATTGTAGCACCTATAATAGATTGCACAAAAGGAAGGGAGTTTTTGTGGACAAAGGCAGCTGAGGATAGTTTTCAGTTCTTGAAGAAGAAGGTGACAGAGGCACCTATTTTGGCACTACCAGATTTTGATAAAGTGTTTGAGGTTGATTGTGACGCCTCACATGTGGGTATTGGTGCTGTTCTAAGTCAAGGTGGAAAGCCAGTAGCTTTCTTTAGTGAGAAACTGAATGAGGTAAGAAAGAACTACTCTACTTATGATGTGGAATTTTATGCAATTGTACAAGCATTAAGGCATTGGAGGCATTACTTAGTGCCTAAGGAGTTTGTGTTATTTACAGACCACATAGCCCTGAAGTATGTGAATACACAAAAGAAGTTGAATAGTAGGCATGCAAAGTGGGTATCATTTTTGCAGGGTTATACTTTTTCTCTAAAACATAAATAAGGAAAACAGAATCAAGTTGCAGATGCATTGAGTAGGCGTGTGACTTTGTTTACCACTATGGAAAATGAGGTGGTGGGTTTTGAAGCAATAAAGGGTTTGTATTCTTCTGATATTGATTTCAAGGATATTGTTGAAAGGTTAACTTGTCCATTGTTAGACAATGCAGGAGATGTTCTAGATGAATACATTTGACAGGATGGCTATCTATTCAAGGGACACTAACTATGTATTCTAGTTGGGTCTATGAGAGAGAACATAGTAAAAGAGTTGCATAGTGGAGGATTGGCTGGGCATTTTGGTAAAGATAAGATGATAGCCTTGGTAGCAGAGAAATACTATTGGCCAAAGCTGAAAAGAGATGTGGTAAGATATGTGGAGAGGTGTCGAATTTGTCAAGTCTCGAAAGGCCATGCACAAAATACAGGGTTGTATATGTCGTTGCTTATTCCTAAAGGGTCGTGGATAGATCTGAGTATGGATTTTGTTTTGGGATTACCAAAAACACAATGAGGTAATGACTCAATTTTTGTGGTTGTTGATAGATTTTCTAAGATGGTTCATTTTATTGCCTGCAAGAAAACAAGTGATGCGACAGGCATAGCAGATTTGTTTTTTAGAGAAGTTGTTCATTTGCATGGTGTTCCAAAAACCATTACTTCAGATAGGGACACAAGGTTCTTAAGTCACTTCTGTCGGACTTTATGGAAGAAATTGGGAACTCAATTACAGTTCAGTAGTGCTTATAATCCTCAGATTGATGCACAAACAGAGGTGGTAAATCGGAGTTTTGGAAACCTGTTAAGGTGCATCGTTGGGGAAAAGCCAAAACAATGGGACTTAGCATTACCACAAGCTGAGTTTGCATATAATAGTTCCATAAATAGATCCACAGGAAAGTCTCCATTTTCAATTGTGTATGGGAGTAATCCAAATGGGGTGTTAGATTTGGTACAACTACCAGTTGATGGCAGAGTCAGTGATGATGCAGAAGCATTTTCCGAACATATACAACAATTGCAGGAAGAAGTGTGGAAGAAGCTGCAGAATAGTAATGATAAGTATAAGGAAATAGCAGATGTGCACAGAAGGAGAAAGGTATTTACAGTTGGTGAGTTAGTTATGGTATATCTGCGGAAGGAAAGGTTTCCAAAAGGAACCTATAACAAGCTGAAGTACAAGAAGATTGGTCCCTGCAAAATCGTGAAAAAAAAAATGATAATGCTTATGAGGTAGAATTGCCAGGGAATTTTGATATTTCTCCAGTGTTTAATGTTTCAGATTTGTATTCTTTTCATGGGGATGGTGCAGAAGGGGATGTTATTGATGAAGTAGTAGATTGGAGGCAGCAAGTTCTGGTAAAGAAGAAAGAAGGAGTGGATCGAATTCTAGATAAGAAACCAATGGACACGTGACATGGGAAATACAACAAATATTTGGTACATTGGAAAGGACTGGAACAAGAGGAAAATACTTGGGTCACAGAGTGGGAGATTAAGAAGTTGGATGCAGATAAATGGAATCCAGTTTGAAGAAGACAACTTGCAGGAGCTAAGTATTTTTTTCAAGCAAGGGAGAATGATGCGCCAGAATTAGCAGGAACTTGACAAGGTCATAACTTGAGCTTCGGGTGTCCATTTGAGTCCATTTTTTTTTAAACCACATGTTTCGATGAGATGAACGCAGTGGAAACCATGAACCCTACCAATTGGGGAAAGTTTTTGATACTTTTTGGGCCCTAAATCCGCCATCTTGAGGCCGAAAATTAGGATTTAAGTTATAGTTTGGTTTTTTCCTATTTTTGGGCATTAGTTAATTTTAGTCTAATAATTGCATTATGAGTTAGAAAGTTGGCAATTCCTCTAATTTAGGGATGTAGAAGATGTGTGGCAATTTATGTGCCTGTATGAATAAGCATGCGAACTTACTAAGAATAGCAGGTTCTAGTAAACTGCTAAAAATAGTAATTTTCACCACCTAGAGTAGATTTAGTCAAGTTAGTTAGAGTTTACTTGGCAACTCGAGTTGGGAGTTGTTTTCCTATTTAGGAAACATTGTAATTCATTATTCAATAATGAAGAAGGAGATCTATTTTCTTTAGAGTTCATATTATTTGCAGTAAATCATGCTTGGTTAGAATTTGATGTCATATCTCAACTCCCAATAAGCACATGTAACATAGTGAACCACATGTACATATACCATGTCAATGCTATTGTGAGTTCCTAAAAATATCTCCAAACCTATTATCCAAATTCCAATATGCTTCTCAATAAGTCCAATAATATCATACCTCCATTCAACATTTCCTTAGGCACCTAATAGAATTGGCAAGTGCAAGATGAATCCTAAAGTGAATCTCACTACATCACCATAAACACATTTGAACTAGTATGTCAACATCGTATACATCATCATATGACCCTAATACGTCATTACTTTGTCATTAATGTGGTTTTGCATCATTGCCAATACCTAATAGTTTACCACATGCCAACATGTGACTAAGATTGATTTAGATGAACCTGAACATCCAAATTCATGGTTATCATTTGAAGATTCATTTACCACATTATATTGTTTAATCAAGGTAATGAGGTATTCAAATTTCCTCAATGAATTTGGATTTCTAATTAGATCTAGATGGTAATTTAGGTGATAGAATCCTTGGCTTCTAAATCCATCGTTGTTTCGATAACACTTAAGTCAGTTGAATACTTGGCACATGTTAGAGGATGGTAGTTAAAATTGGGATCTTCCCCTTAATTTATTATGCCTACCCTTCAAACTATCCGGGACTCTGGGAGTAAAAAAATGTTCATTCCAAGTTTCTAAGTTAGGGATAAAACCATGACATGAAACTCCCATCTTTCCTAACATCCCTTCGTTCTAGCTTTGCGATAATTTTCTTCAAATTTAGCCCATACCAATTTTAGGCATTGAGTATGAAAGGTGCAGAAATGTAATGGCTAAGGAAATGTAACTTGTGTCAATTTTTTCCATAAGTTCATACCGGTTCTTCCACTTTAGATACATTTTTCCATTTTCTATAGAGGATCTCATTATAGTATGGTGCATTTCCTAGGTTCTGTATCATACTTTAGTCTTGTTAAGTTAGAATGTTTAGGGTGGGATGAGCAAATTGGCTGTTATTCTTCTAGTCAATTAGATCTTCTTAATTCCAAGGTAATTACAGGAACAAGTAAATTTCTTCAATTTGATGAAGACTTAAGATGTTCAAAATCTTCTTTTAATGCCTTTTCCTAGGTTTAAAACCTTTCCACTTTGGAAAACACAAGGATGGACCTTATTTAATAGCTTAGTTTCATTCAATCAAAAATAGTCCATAGTTCTGAAACTATAAATTGGTAAGATCGTCTAAGCACAAATTGGAGCTTTGCCAAATAATTGTAGTTGGTCTTAATCATAGGAATTAATTTTTTCTCATTCTAGTGCTCTAGAGTACTTAGTAAATTTGAATTCGAAAAAACTTATCCTATGGATATTTCCAACAATATAATTCTTATACTTACGTTCACATTAAGAGTAGTCACATCCTCCAAGATTTTTTCATAATTTTTATCATTGATATCTTAATATTGTTATGAATATGGCATGCAACATGGATAGATTTTATACATGTCCTTGTAAAATCAAGATGGGAGGTGTAGGAGATCCATTAAAATAGTTTTTAAGAATTGTGAAGTTGTTACTATTGTGTGGCTGCGATAGTTTCCTCAACCATATGATGCCACCATATGTTTGCCATGTGTACCTCTTTGTATCATTCCTTTGAGGTTGAAAATACGGGGTATTCAGCTTTCATTGGAAAAAAAATTTACAGATACCAACTTATGAACCGTAAGGTAATTGATCCCTTAAAATTTCCACTAAATCATTCACTTGCACATGTTCCTTCATGTTTCACTGTCAGATGGGAATGCAACTTACAATCTTGTAACAACTCTGAATTTGTAAACTAAAAAACTATAATATTGATACATGATCTTACATCATTAAGATTCTAAAAATATTTTCCTTTTCTAGCCTTGGGGATGGCGTTGCAAATTGCATGGTTGCATCAACTTTGACTTTACAAGAACTTCATTAAATGGAGGAATAATCTTGGAATGTGAACAATCCAATTAGAAGGATCTCTTATTCTTGGGTATGTGCATTTAGATTTTCACCTGAATACTCTAAGGTGTAGAAATGATGGATGGCTTTCTATTTGAAATGCCTCATATGGTACAACTCCATCAAGAGAACCTATGGGCCCTCTTTTCAATAAATATACTACACTTGAATTTTCTAGACAAAACCCAATTCTCTTCTCCAGTTTTGAATCCGAAAATACAAGCACCTATCTCCATGAAAGTATCCATTATAAAAAATCCAAAGTAAGCACTCATTTATCTATAGTTGTGAGGATTTAATGGATATTTTTTTTAATCTAGTCGAATAATTTACCATTTTATAAAATTTAGATGCTACAATTTCCTATTGAATTCCCCACTCTACTAAGTAGAGAATCATACATTTTGTGACTAGTCTCAAATCTAACGGGAAACTATTGAACTTATTGGGACGAGTAAAAGCTTCAGTTTTTTAACGAAGTTGAAGAAAATCCACCCATTTTCCTCTCAAATAATCATCAAATCTTGCTATGAAAAAGTCAATTTCATAAATCGTAATAACTACTTGGAAAATACTCGTTATTTTTTTAACATATTTAAATTAGGACTTGGAGCTTGATACCCTAATACTCTTTTAAAGGATTTGTAAATGTTTACCTATGAGGTTTTACCTGATACTTATCTGAGAAGATACGCTTTGTGAGACCTGATACTAATTCAACCCATCAAAATGAAATTAGTACTAAGTGAAGTGTGATCGAAATCTTTTTAAATAATGTGAGCAATTTCAGATTGCACAATTGGTAGAAGAAATGTTCATTAAACTAGTGCCTAATTAACCTATTCAAAAGAAAATATAGCATCCATGCCAAATTTGAATGCTATCAATTTTCTTCAAGCATGTCTGAAGATTTATCAACATGATCAAAGCAATACTTAGCATATTAGAAATTTTGAGCTGATCAAAATTAATCTCCATGATTATGCTCTAATTTTTGAATAATTCTTGATCTATGTTCTACATAAAATGAGGGACATATAGGCATCTAATAACCTATAATTTCGTAAACATATACAAAGATCATAAATGTTTTCTACACTTCCATTTGGACCATCTAGGAAGATTTTCTAGAAATGAAAAATGGTTTGTGGAAATTGTTCATATGCCCTGTGAACCATAGATATGCCTTATCATGTAATAATCAGGTCTTGCAAGAGTGCAAAACCATGTAAATCAACATGAAAAGATTACAAAACCATAATTTTGGTGAAACTTCCTTGGAAAACGTGTACAATATTCCTGGGTCAAGTGAAATTTATATGTGATCACCTAGATTTACACTTGTAAAACGGCCGCAAACAATATTTATTTCTAAAAGGAATGATAACCAGATCGTGCCAAGCCAAGAACACAGATGCTAATCAAACATCATGATCAATAAGATGAAAGTAATTCGCCAGAATAACTTTACATAAACCTTTGCAAACAAATGAGTAGCAATATCATATATTATTATGGAACTCAATGAAATACAATGAGAATGGGCCTTGCTTATATAGGCAAGGAATAACAATCTAAGAACCAGTCAAGGTCGTAGATCAAGCCATAAATCATGGAAAGAACTAGTCATCAAAGAACTAGTCAAGTCCATAGATTTATGAGAGAACTAGACATCAAGGATCTAGTCAATACCATAGATCTAGGAAAGAACTAGTCAATACCATAGATCAAGGAAAGAACTATACCTAACAACTAGATAATATCTCCTAATATCTAAATAAATAAAAAGAAATATCCACACACATAAGTGGGTGAGGATAAATACAATAATGTACCTAGGTGAACATGAGCTAAGGTAAATACCTACTCTAACACCCCCCCTCAAGTGAAGCTAGGGGCCAAAATAGAAGTGGCATGTCCACAGTATGAGTCCTGACAACTAGGCCTGATGAGGTACTCATGTACAATATATCCATGAAGAAATCTTGAACCAAAAGAAGGAAAGAATCCTGCTAGAAGGAAAGAGAAATAAAAGAAGAAGAAGGAAGATGTTCTCACGAACACCCCCCAAGAACAACTTCTGAAACCCCAAGCATTCCACGCAACTCAAGGTAGCGAGGTGATGCAAAAGGCTTTGTAAAGATGTCTGCAACCTGTTGTTGAGTCAGAATGTACTCCAAGCAAAGAACTCCATCCTGAATGTGCTGACGAATGAAGTGGATGTGTATCTCAATATGCTTGGTCCGCTAGTGCTCAACTGGGTTGCGAGAAATGTGAATTGCACTTTGGTTGTCACACCAAAGTACAGTCAGTGAATCCTGTGGGAATCCAAACTCTGTCAATAATTGGCGAAGCCAAAGAATCTGCTGACTCACTGTAACTACTGCCCTGTACTCTACCTCTGAAGATGAAAGTGCAATAGCCTATTACTTTTTGCATGCCCAAGCAACTGGAGAAGAACCAAGATAGAAAAGATAGCCAGAAGTGGAACACCTGTCATCAATAGAACCTGCCCAATCTGAATCTGTATACCCAACCAACTGAGTAGAGCCCCTAGTGTAGTGTAGGCCAAAGTGGGAAGTGCCATGTAAATAGCACAAAATCCTTTTAGCAGCCTGTCAGTGACTACTATGAGGAGAATGTGCAAACCGAGATACAAGCCCTACTGCAAATGAAATATCAGGGCAAGTATGGGTCAAGTACATGAGACTCCCAACCAACTACCTATACAATGTAGGATCACAAAGTGGTGTGGTACATGTGGATGTAAGAGTAACTCCAGACTGAAAAGGAGATGGACTTGGCTTGCAATCAGCCATATCAAAGTGCCTAAGAAGATCATGGGTGTACTTTTACTGACTCAAATGAATCCCTGAATTTGTCTGAGAAATCTGTAAACCAAGGAAATAATGCAATAGCCCAAGATCTGTCATGTCAAACTATGTAGAAAGAGCCCTCTGAATACTCTGAATGTGGGAAGAAGAGCTTCAGTAAGTAACAAATCATCAACATACAAGACAAGTATCACAATATCCTCACCAACATGTTGGAGATACATTGTATGATCGGAGTGGCAACGAACAAAACTAGTAGATAGAAGAAAATAATCCATCTTCTCATACCAAGCCCGAGGGGCTTGTTTAAGACCGTAGAGAGACCTTCGGAGCCGACAAACAAGAGAAGAATCCTGAACAAATCCAGCCGGTTGCTCCATATATATTTCCTCTTGTAGATCTCCATGTAAGAAGGCACTCTTCACATCCATCTGGTATATGGGCCACCCCTGTGATGCAGCAATAGCAAGTACAAGGTGTACAGAATCCATCTTGGCAATGGGTGCAAAAGTCTCAGAGTAATCAATACCTTCAACTTGTGAAAAACCCTTTGCAACAAGACGAGCCTTATACTTGTCAATGGACCCATCAGCTGCGTATTTGGTTTGGTATACCCACTTACACCTAACCATATTTCTTCCTTTAGGAAGAGATACCAAATCCCAAGTATGATTCTTCATCAAAGAAGAATACTCAGCTACCATTGCATCATCCCACTCCTGTATCCCATGAGCCTTTGAAAAAGACTGTGGATCCTCAGAAACTGCCTAACACAAAATTCCAGAACCTATAGAATGTGTGTGATGATGCCTAGTGGGTGGAAGATCCTCTATGAAAGGTGCTGCCTCAGAAACTATAGTACGAGCCCACTTAGGCATAGTGACAACATCAGTGGGAATAAGATCCTCAATGACATCTATAACCTCCTCATCAATATCCTCAAAGAAAGGATCCTCAAGATGAGATGAAGAAGAAGAAGGAATGGAAGAAGATGAAGAATCATGAGGAGTGAAATGCTCATCAAACTGAACATGTGTTCAAAAAATAACATCATGTGTATCAGGATCTAAAAGACGATAAGCTCTCATGTCCTCACAATACCCTACAAAGATCAAGGGTTTACTCTTCTTATCCAAAGCTTTCCTTTTCTTCTTTGGCACAAAGGCCCAAGCATGGCTCCCAAAGACTCGAAAAAAAGAGACATCTGGCTTAGTGTTGGACCAAGCTTCCTCTGGAGTCAAATGCTCAAGTGCTCTGTGTGGTGTGTGATTCTAAATATAGTTAGCACAATTAACTGCTTCTACCCAATAGATAGGAGGTATATCTCTAGAATGCATCATACAGTTAGCCATTTCCTTCAAAGTTCTATTCTTCCTTTCTGCTAAGCCATTCTATTGTGGAGTATGAGGAACAAAATGCTGGTGAATAATGCCTTGAGTTTCCAAAAATTTAGAAAACTCATTACTGAAGTACTCCCCCCCATTATCAGTATGAAGGTTCTTTATGCTACTAGAAGATTGTTTCTCGACCAAATCTTTGAAGACTTTGAAGTGTGAAAAAACATCACTTTTGTACTTGAGAAAATAAACCCAAGTACGCCTCGAGAAATTATCAATAAATGTAAGTGCATACTTAGCTCCATTGAAAGATGGGGTAGGAAAAACCATCAAGTCACTATGCACAAGCTCAAGTGGTGAAGAAGCTCTCTTAGATAAATTCTTAGGAAAATGATCTTGGTGTTGTTTCCCTAATGCACAACCATGAAAACTCCCTCAAGACAAGAAACTCTAGGAAGACCATCTACCATACCATGAGTGCTCAACTCCTTCAAATATCTGTAATTGAGATGTCCAAATCTTTCATGCCAAAGCTTACTCTCTGAATCTACATGAGAAACCAATCATGTCCCTATAGAAGAAGTGTCATCAAAACCCTCAAAGTGATATAGTCTAGAACTATGATCAACAATACCCTGAGCAACAAGTGAATGAGGCTCCAACAAAGTTCGTACTTCTGCCCCATGTGGTGTAAAAGTCACTGTTTTCCCTTGACCAGAATGAAAAATTTGATATACAGAAAGCAAATTTGTAGTGATGTTAGGAACATATAGTGCATCTTGGATATTACCACCATCAAGTTGTATATCACCTTTTCCCTCAACAGAAAGAAAGGAAGAATCTCCAACCTCAATTTTGGAAGTAGAACTCAAACCTAGAGAAACAAAAGACTCCTTGGAAGAAGTCATGTGATGAGAAGCACCAGAATCTATAACCCAACTGTCTGCAAGTGGTGACTGAGATCTTCCAACAACATTAAGTGCTTTTCCATGCTGATTAGAAGGAGGTGGAGTGGAGATAGAAATTTTTTGTTTCTTGACTGCATCCTCTAAGGCTTGCATTCACTTATAACACCTATGTTCTTCATGATTACTACCCCCACAAAAAGAGCATGAACGGCTAGACTTATTCTTGGATTTAGAAGACTCCTTGGGTTTTGAGTTGTTTTCTTTGGGTTTAGGAGCATTTTGATATGGAGAAAGTGTGGATTTGGTTTTACTATTTGGTTTTCCCTTGCCCTTAGGATTAGATGCAACTAATACCTTTTGAGAGGTGGAAGACTCAAGGTGAGATAATTTGGATTCTTCCCTAGTAAGTATTTCACAAAATGTTTCTAAGTTAGGCATTTTGAATGTGTCACCTAAGGCATCCATGCTAAAGAAAAAGGTAGAAGAAAAAATTTGGAATGGTCCTCTCAACTTGGATAGAATCAAGTAAACACACTCTTTATCTTTCTTATCTCTTCCACTCCCCTTCAACTGTGTCAACAAATGCTTGAACTTGGTAAGATAGTCTATAATTGTTGGAAAATCTTCAGGATTAAGAGAGGTGATCTCAATTTTAAGTTGCATGGCTCTCATATGATCCACCTTACCAAATAAATCCTCCAATTTCTCCCATATTTTGAAATGAGAGTCACACTTTTCCAAATGAAACAAAAGACTGTCACTTACATAAGTTTCTATCAAACCCATACACTCATCAAATTTGCATTGGTACTGAAATTTCTCATATTCTCTAGTGAAAATTGGTTGTTCTTTAGAAGTTAAAGCCCATAATCCTTTCCACTTAATTATTGTTTCCATTCTTAGTTTCCATGTGTCGTAATCAGAGGGGGATTAAGCCTTAGGCAAACTAGGCAGTTGCCTAGGGCGCCAGCACTCAAGGGGCATCCGAATCTAAAAATTTCTTTTTTTGGGTTAATTTTAGAACTTAAAATAATTTTTCTGAAGACTTAATATTGATCAACCCATTTATGGATATTACTGTATAATAACATAAATTTCACGCATACACAAAAAAGTTTTGTAATATTTTTGCAAGTAAAAGAAAAGATTACATATTTATAAGCACATATAATTTTGTTGGTATTGTTACCCATCTCTCTAATGTAGCTCCAAATTATGTAGGTGTGTAATTTCATATTCTAGAAAAAGGTTAATCTATTTTTCATAATGTTGCTAGTGTATTTAGTAGAGGTGTCCAAGTATAATTAAAGGAAAAAAGTATTTGATTTTTTATTCTTAGTTTTTGGGAAAAAATTTCTATTATGTTTTGTTATGGAGGAACCCGTAATCCTGGTGCAAGTACAACTCTTCACAAAACCATGGGAACGGCATAGAACATTGGATTTAGAAGACTCCTTGTTTTCTTAGGGTTTAGGAGCATTTTGCAAGAAATGGTTTTTATTTCATGATAGAGTTCATGTCACCTACTTGATATGGCTAAATCAGACTTGTAAGAATCCTTGTATAAAATGTTGTATTTTTTGCATTATGAGCATCTCCTATGACTAATGTATTCCATCCACAAAATATTTTTCATCCTTCCATGATAATTTTATTAATATAGTCTTTTAT
The DNA here is from genome assembly GCA_019776745.2 of Taxus chinensis. Lineage (NCBI taxonomy): Eukaryota > Viridiplantae > Streptophyta > Pinopsida > Cupressales > Taxaceae > Taxus > Taxus chinensis. Next base: position 224,056,347 of record CM034149.1, read on the forward strand.
TATTATTTTATTATGACCATGATGTAAATTTAAAAATACAAAAATATAGACAAATTTTATTTAGTTACTTTATGGAAAAAATATTAAATACATTTTTTAGGAGGGCGCATATTCCACTCAAACTATTGCCTAGGGCGCTCCTGACCTTTAAATCGGCCCTGGGACTCGTAATTATGTGTTGTTAATGGCTCAACATGATCTAATGCAGAATTAGATGTCATCCTCAAAAAATCACCAAAAGAAATGCAAGAACCAAGCAATGCAACAAGATCCCCAAGAAATGCAACAAGACACTTTATAATGAGTGCATGTTACAATAGATTTTGGCACTTTATTTCCAATGAGTGCGCAAAAAATGTACTACAACTGATGTTACAAGATTTTATAATGCTCTGCTATAGTTTAGATTCTCAAAATAAAATGCTCTTGCCTTCCAATGGAAAGAGCACAGTTAAAACTAAGAATCACAAGCTTTTGCCCTCATAAAAATGGTACTTTAAACCAAAGGGCTACCGATCATGCTTCTGTCTGGTAAAAATTACTATTTCTAGTTGCCACTAAAATAAAATGAAAATGACTCTTTCACTTCACCACACAAATACAATAGCTAAAGGGGGCATGGCAGTTGGAGCGCCTACTAGTAGGAATCACAAGAAATGTCTTTTCCAAAGCCGTCTACAGCATGACCAGGGGCTAAGAATGTTACACCTGTAGAAATAAAATCCTAGATCCAGACTTGAAAAACGTAAAAAAAACCCAGAAAATGATTTGTTGGTTTTCCTCCACAGCTGACACGAATCCCAAGGTAACCCACCACGGTTCCCTACACAACAAAAAACCAAAAAAATGACTACCTCCTAAAATGGTCAAGTTTACAGTTGATCTTAGGGTTTTGCCACCTTTCGGATCCAATGGAAGCCTCTGTTTTGCATAAAAATGCACGCAAAAACAAAATATGAGTAAATCCTGAAATATATGAATATATAAAAAATTATTTGTAAAATAAAACTTACAGATGGATGTCAATAGCAATCTCCTGCTCTGATACCATAAAAGGAACAATAACCAGATCATGCCAAGCCAAGAACACAGATGCTAATCAAACATCACGATCAATAAGATGAAAGTAATTCGCCAGAATAACTTTACATAAACCTTTGCAAACAAATGAGCAGCAATATCATATATTATTATGGAACTCAATGAAATACAATGAGAATGGACCTTGCTTATATAGGCAAGGAATAACAATCTAAGAACCAATCAAGGTCATAGATAGATCAAGCCATAAATCATGGAAAGAACTAGTCATCAAAGAACTAGTCAAGTCCATAGATTTATGAGAGAACTAGACATCAAGGATCTAGTCAATACCATAGATCTAGGAAAGAACTAGTCAATACCATAGATCAAGGAAAGAACTATACCTAACAACTAGATAATATCTCCTAATATCTAAATAAATAAAAGGAAATATCCACACACATAAGTGGGTGAGGATAAATACAATAATGTACCTAGGTGAACATGAGCTAAGGTAAATACCTACTCTAACATATTTCTCCACCTTGAGATGTGATAAATTTATGGATGCATTTATATCTGACAATTATATCACTTGGTAATGATTGCAATGGCTTACTTTCTTAGTGCTTGAATTTTCTTTGATGGTCTTTGGCTTGGGAAACTTAACTCGATAACCTTGTTTGGAGTGCTTCAAATATATGTAGGGGGTTATCTTGATGTGAGTTTCTACTTTAGGGATATATAGAAGTTATTTTAAGTCCATTTTAATGATTTGAACGTGAGGAGTGTTTAAAAGTTCCATGTGATTAAATGAGTGTGTTTAACTTTCTTATATAAGGTCACGTAGGTAAAAAGTTGCATTAAGGATGATCCATGAGGAAAATAAAAATGTAAGTTTGAAAAAATGATTTTTGGAGAGGTTAGGATGAAATCATAAGTTTTAGACCAAATCATTTGGTGGTTTGGTCTAGGAAGGGTGCCCAAGGTTGGAAAGCATTGTGCAAGATAATTACGAATGATAAAATACTTTGGACTGATGTAATATATTTTTTGAGTGATTGAGAAATGCAATAAAAAGATGAGTATTGCCATAGGACCATGGATATAAAAATTAGGCTCCAAATAGGTGCACAAATCATGATTTAAGGATGAATCCAATATCGACATTATCAAGTGATTAGTTGTGAAATTTACGTTTCTACATTCACCCCCCTTTTAGCTAGCAAATGCATTTTTTTTACTTGATGGAAAATAATGGATGAGTTTAATAACACACTTTTCCTTTGTTCATTTATCTACTTGATTACTTGAGATGATTGAAGGTGGCTTCAAGATCCCAAATCTAAAAACTTGCAGCATATAGTGTAGTCAATGTCCATGTGGAAGAATTAAACTTTAATGTTATATTGACATTGCATTATAAATTTTGAGAATTGGAAGAGAATAAATCATGAAAATAATATGCTAGCCTATTTTTGTTACCAAATGAGGAGCTCACTTATTGAAGTATTTTGGAGAGAGGGATGTGAAATAATCCACTGGAGGATTGGGGGTGATTAATCCCCAGATTGGATAAGTAACCAAAACCAGGAAGGGAAATGAGTTCCCTAACATAGTAGATAAGGATGCCATAAGGCATATAAATTTCCCATGAATCCTTATTGAAAGAGAGGGGAAGAGGTTGATTAATTGTTTAGCCACCCCTTTCATCTTCTAAAGAGAGTGAGAGGAAAAGGGTCTTACAAAATCTAGTCACCCCTTAAATTTTTCACCTATGGAACCACATTGTTACAAATGGATCTTGGTCATAAAGTATAAATTGTTTAAATTTTTAAAGGAATGAAGTATACTAATTCACCCACCATGTACTCTAATAGTGTTAATGTACCAAATGTGTTAAGATGAATAAGAACAAAGAAATGCTCATGCCCATAAGATGTTTGTTACAAAGGTGCTAATGAAACTAAAAAAGGAGAATGGATTTGTTATTCCCCTTTCACTCTGTAATGAAATTTAGTAAAGCTCTTCTCTAAACTATGGAATTTATCCCTGAATATGCATCACAAATCTGTTAAATTTAGTATGTTCTATAAAATTTTGTTATTACTGCTAGAAATATTCCTAAGATGGTATTTACTATTTTAGATAGTAACATTTGATGGTTCCATCCTTTTTGGATGGTTTTTTCCTATTTGCTATTATTTAAATAATTGGTGTTTGTTCCTATTCATATATTCATGTACACTGTTCATCTATATGATGTATATTATAATGTATTCTTTACTAAATTAATTTTTTTATGTGATAATCTCATTGAATGCCCTATATTTTGAGGTGAGTGATATGCCTTGTAAATCAATTGCCTCAAAAGAATAGAAGTGTGTGTCCATGTCAAATATAACATATAGTCATTGTCATCTTTGGATCACATAGAATACGTTTGTAGGTAGCCACCATATAAAATTGGGCCCTGTAAGAGAGTGCATGTTAGATATCATGACATGAAAAATATCGTAGATAACAAGCATGCAAGTACACAAGCATAAAAACATATAAGCACAATAATAAATGTCACATACTTAATTATATAAATGGAAAATATCTACATACAAGGGACAAAATAGTGTTGTAAACATGAGAAAAGGCTATATGGCCACACAAGAAAATGAAACAAAGGTCACAAAAAGAGACATTCAAGTTCCGCACGTACATAAATAAGGCCAAAGGATGTATACAAAGACAAGAAATTAAGGTGGTATATAACATTCATGATCATATAAGAGTAATGTTTATTTCATTTATTTACATAGGTATATCAATATAAATATGGGTAGTAGTGAAAAGGGGTGCCTAATAATGAGGGTATAAAATGGTAAGTCCCATGATTGCATGTCAATACCAGATATATGAGTAAATATGAAATGGAATAATGTATAATATAAGAATAATGAGAATGTGAAATAACACTATATAATAAAATAAAAAATATCCAAGATAATGTAAGAGATTCCCCCAAATGTTGCATACCCACTAGGTAATAGGAGAATTTCAACATCTATAAGAATTGTAAATTCTTTTATATCTTGCATCATGCTCATATACCTCTTGAAATGTGTATGTGTAAAGAGTAAAGAGTATTCTATCTATCAAACCATGTGATAAACAACATATGTAAAGTAGATAAACTAGTAGATCAATCCATATTTTGGTCTTGGTTTTGTATTTGTAAATATATGAATGCTTTTGGATTATTAGTATATTCTAGAGTATTTTTAGACTTTTATAATATATATTTGTAGCCAGGGCTACCCTATGATATGATAAAGAAGGTAAGAGAGGGATCCACAAGTGTAGGATAATTGGGCCTCAAAATCATATTGTGCACCGTAATAGTAAAATGTATGACATTAAGCTTAGACAATGGGACATGCTTGAGAGAATTCTTACTGTCCTATAGGAGGATCCATATGAAAAGGTGTGCTTAAGAGAGGACTTATAGATCTATAATGAGTAGGATTAATAGACATGTGATTATAAACCATTACCTCCTTAGAAGAGGGAACAAGTAAAAGATCCTCATATTGTATACTCTAAATCATAAAAACTTGATTTTCATGTGTATTTTATACATTGATGGAGAATTAAAGTATTGGCCACGATATTATGAATCCAACAATATCCTAGAAGCATGCCACACACTAAGAGAATTGGTAACAATTAAATATATGTCCATAGTATTAGAACTCACTGTAAGAGGGACAATAATATGTATAATAAATGGATCATGAGATTGTGCATTAAATTTGATATGTTCTTTAGTATATCCCAAAGAAGTAAGCAATGTAAGAGTGCACATATTGTGCCTAACACTGCTATCAACCAAGACACTATGAATAATTTTATTACCGAAAAAGGCTCGAATATAAAACACATTAGAACTAGCCACATAATCAAGTATTTCACTTTATTTAAATGTAATAATAGGCCTAGGAGGTGAAGAAGAACTAATCGTACCCATAAAAGAACCAAACAAATGATCATATGCATTAGGAGAGGGATGGGCATTATATGCATGACGTATCTTTTATATTCTTTAATATCATGAATTGAAATGGTTTGGAATTAGATCATTGAATATATAATCTTGTAATTTTTATTAACTTGTGGGTTGGATTATTCATGAGGAAAATCAAATTTAATAACATCAAAATCAATTAGATTTTGGATAACACGTCAAAGCTAAAGAAAAATTTAATAACTGATTTCCAAATACATATATGATAGTCACAATATGTATTTTTTTACACCCTTTTTAGATTAATTAGGTTTGATATGCAATACACACCAATTAAAAGGAATGTAAGGTATGAAGAGTAGGAGTTATTATGATAAATTAAATTCCAACATTAATTATACAAAATCATAATAACGTGTTGGTTTGTTTGATAAATAAATACAAGCTCAAAATGCATAAGACAGAGAGAATTAGCTATATACAATAATAGAGGAAGAATAAGGGAAGACAAACTGAAGAAAATGGAAGTGCATAACCTGGTAAAGCTTCACTACTGAAACTATGATATAGAAGTCTCCTGGTGTAAGATCGTATAGTTTGGTCATGATGTATAATCCAATCCTACCCCTTCTATATGGTTTTATATGCCTTCATAATTATGCTCTGACACTTTTTGGTTCCTTTGGTGTCTTGGAATTTTACTTCATTGTTTAACCTATAGTCATCACACAATATCGATATTGTCCGTAGCCATCCAAATACCTCAAAAACCCTAACTATGGGTAGAATACCTTGTGTGAAGGTTAGTTTTTTTGTTTTGGTGAACCCCATACATTGCATACATCGAAAATCATATGAAGATTCCTTAAACCACGTGAAATTCTCCACCTATCATGTAATATATATATATGGATGTACTAGTTAGTAAATTTAATCCCTTCGATCATGCTTGATCACGTTGTGCTCTTATTAAGACTTGAAAATAGGAACTTGGTGTGCTTGGATGTGATGGAAGCTAGACTCCTTGACTTAGTTCAAAACTATAATGGTGGCTACCCTAATGTATGTACATAAATTTTAGGAATATTAAGGGAGCCTTATGTGCCTTTTGCAAGTGTTGGAAAAGAGTATGTCAATAAAATGCCATATGATTTCTAGGTGAGTAAATGAGGTAGTGTTAACTTGCTTATATATATATATATATATTAAGGTAAAATAGTATGATAATTCTACCCAGGGGATAAATTACCCAACAAATGATATTTCATAAAAAATAGAGTTGGATAATGTATCGGTGCAAGACCGTATTGGTCAGACATGACTAAATTATACAACATGACCAAATTATATGGTTTTGGATAGGGATAAGAAGAATAAAATATGAAATTTTCACCATGATGGTAAGAGCTTAAACATTGAATATATGTACATATATTTATATTTTATCGAAACATTAATGTGTAAAAATAAACAAGCTAGGTAAGAGAAGGAAACATGAAACAAGTGGTAATAGGATGTGTGTGTTTATCTTAGCCAAGAAGCACAATTCCAGTAAATAGTGTCAAGAGGGTATATCTCCATATTTGAGTGTTTTGATTTTCCCCCCTTTAAGTATTAAATGAAAATTAAATGCTTAAAGGAAAATATACTTGAACATATCGGCACACTTTGTCTTTGCTTAGAGTTTTTTTGTCTAGATGTGTTGGTGTTGGCACACTCCATGATGAAACCTACGAAACAATGTAGTCCATGTCCATAGTAGAAAATTAAATGACACATCAATAGTAATTGTAGAATTTTAGCTTGCATAAAATGAAATAAAGAGATGTAAAACATGGAAACAGTAAATATGTTTATTTTGTGAAGGGAAGATATTCTTGTTCTTTTCTCACCCAGGAACTACCTCCTACACCAAGAAGCAACTAGGAAAAATCAGACTAAAAAAAACATTTTTTCCCCAATAAGGGTTTTGTCTCTAAATTTAGAGACACGATTAGCGATAGTAAACTTCAGATACACATTTATATTTGGAATATTTCCTGTTATCTGGAGGTAGAGTACAAACCAATGAGCATTTGGTGGATCGGACCTAATAAGTCGAGCTATTTAAAGAATACTATAAACATCTAGAATATATTTTACATAGGCAAGCTTCCACATGGGTGGCCATGCAAATCTAACCATGCATGCAATCATATGGCAAAGAAACATACAAAATAAAGCTCAATCAAATTCATGGACACACCAAAAGTAAAGGTACGACATTCTAATCAGCCTTGTAATGAGTTTTAGAGGTGAATTAGAAGTATTTACGCAAATAAGAAAAAACTAGAAGCCACCTACTCTTCCTATACAACAGCCAAAGTAATTAAAACAAAAAATGTTTTTAACAAGATTTGTCTTAGTGGAGGTCAAAGTAACCCTAGAAAAATACACATCTTTCTCTCCATCTGCCATGTAGTCATCTACCACTTTGCCATGTTGCACTTTTAAAAGGTTAGGGTTATTTGTTTAATTGTCATTCATAACGTTCGAAAGTAATTAGTAATTAGTAGGGTCTTAGTGAAGAGTCTAGATTTAGGTGGTGGCGGGTTCAAAACTAACCACCAACACCTTTTAGCTTGTGTTTAATTTAAAAGGTAGAAAACAAAACTTTCAATATAGAAAGTGCCATAATTATTAATACATGGGTTGAGCACCCAAGTGGCTACTAAATAGTTTGTAAGACACTCCAATACAAGGAGGTCAAGTGGTCAAAACCCTCAAACATAATATTTTGGCAAGAAATTTAGTAGACCTACTAAACTTAGCAGATTTTCAAACTTATTTATAACTAAGTCTATTTGTGATCCGAATAGAGCTCCGGATGCCACCAGGGCCCCATAATTTGTTTTTTCCTGTCAGTCCATTTTTTTTACCCAAAAGGCTAATTAGTTATTTTAGTGTATTTTATTGATTTTTATTGTGATAACAAGCCATTTAGTTGGGAAACTCAAACAATCCACTATGGCCAACAATGCTCTAAAGATATTTTTTCTTGACTCTTATATGCTCCGCGACAATAACTATGTTGCATGGAAGAAGAAAATTTCAACTCAACTCCATTTTGAAGAACCGTGGCATATTTTCAATGGTTCAGTGATCAGATTTGCAAATGATGCAACACAAAAATGTTGGTTTGATAAGGATAATTAGAAGGCCGAATTGACCATCTTGTTTGTAGTGTCCGATGATGTGAAAGCACACATTTGAGATTCCATAATGTCTAAATAAGTGTGGGATAGTATGAGAACAATGTATGAGGGAAAGAACAAGAATGCTATATTGAATTTGTTGAGTCATCTCCATACACTGAAGTTCAACCCTAATGAGAAAGTTGAGGCTTTCTTAAGATGAGTTGTAACACTGAGGGATTTAATTCTAGCCCTGGGAGAGGAAATATCAAATGATGCTCTCATTCCCATTATTTTGAGAGAACTTCCTCCCTCATACATGTTTTTTGTGATAATTATAAGTCTGTCTGATTAGACCATAAAATTTGAAAAGTTCGTGAACTTGCTATAGTAAGAAGAGTCATTCTACAACAAAGATGAACAAGAAGAGTGTGCACTTTCTTATCATTAGAAGGGAAGAAAAAAATTCATTCTTCCAATAAGTCCCTAAAACAACATTAACAAGCAGAAGAAAAAGTGTCGTATTAGAGCAAAGGCCATGATTTGAAATATTTCCGGTAGAACACATACAAATAAGTGTTCGTCTTGAAATCAAGACCTAAAAATAAACAATCACAATACGAAAAATATAACTACAAGTAGGGGTAGAAGAAGGGAACTTAAGGAAGGAACCCCATCAATAAGACAATGTTGTTGAGTAAGAAGACCACTCAAATGACGATGATTGCTTATACACTACCCATTATAGTGAAGCAACCATGTCCTTTAGTGCTATCTGGTACATTGATTCAAGAGCCACTCAACACATGACCAACCACAAAGATTTGTTCTCCACAATGAGAGACACACCCTTCAAAAATAATTTCTCATTTGGTGATGAATCTAATTACATTGTCCAAGGTATTGGAAACATGGTTTTACCTCTTGGTTCACAAAATTGTAGGTTATCTGATGTATTTTATGTCCCTAGTTTGAGGAAGAATTTTCTATCATTAAGTTAACTTCTAGATCACAATTTGAAGATTGATTTTGATTACAAAGCCAATAAGAAATTTTGTTTGATTCAAGAAAAATATAGAAGCTTAAAAATTATTAGAATATATTAAAATGTGGGACATATGTTCCAACTTTATTTTGTCTAGAGATATGATAAAAAAACTTATAGCTAAAAACATCCCCTCCATAAACTTATGGCATTAGAGACTTGGTCACATCAGTTTTGGATATCTCAACACAATTCACCAGTATGACATTGTGAGATGTTTTCCATCTCTCAAGAAGGATACAAACAAGTTTCCTAGTTCTACCTCATAGGGAAATAACATAGAGTCTCATTGTAGAAGAGTAAATATTGAGCTATAGGTAAGATTGATGTGGTGCACACCAATCTTTGTGGTTCAATGCAACCTTGTCATTCTATATTTTCATTATTTCATGCTTTGTGTTGATGATTATTTGAGAAAATTTCGTATATAATGTCTTCTTACAAAAAATGAATATTTTAAGAAGTTCAAGAAGTTCAAAGTGGCTATTGAGAATGAGATTGGTCACAAAATGAGATCTCTCCACTCAGATTGAGAGGGAATTCACTAGTAATGAGTTTAAATACTTTCTAGAATCTCATGGGATTCTTTGACATATGCCTCCTCCACATTCAAAAAAATTAAACAATGTTTTTGAGAGAAGGAATTGTACTATCATAGAGATGGTGTGTTACATGATCCATGATTCAGGAATGGTGCAGACATTCTGGGAAGAAGCCGTGAAGATGACATTGTACTTGTTGAAAAGAGTTCCCATAGTTTCTCTTGATGGAGTAACACCACATGAGGCATTGTAAGAATGTAAACCATCCAGGAAAGATAGCATGCACATACTTAAGTAGAAGTGAAAGAAGCTAGATATAACAATCAAAGAAATACATCTTCATTGGATACAATGAAGAAGATTTTTGGAATACATAGATGGATACGAAGAACAAGAAATTCTACACTAACATGGATGTTGAGTTTTTTTAGAAGAAATAAGTTTAGGCTCCTTCCACATACTCGCCTACTATTCAAATAACCCTAATGTTTAAAGAAACATTGTTGTGAAAACAAAAGTTGATGTTTCCACTGATGATGAAAGTGACTATGGGGATGATGGTGATGATTTGATAGGACCCCAACCTATGGAAATAGCCCAACGTATTCCTAAGTAGTATACAATTATGATTTGAGATGTAAAATTGGATTGTCCTCGAAACACATCCACTATTGGACCACATACTTGGAGTAAATATCATGAAGAGGTACATTTTACCTTATTGAGTAGAGTTGTTGAATATTTTGATCCTTTTACTATTCAGGCATCCCTACAGTCTAAAGATTGGAAAAATACCATGGATGCTAAGTATCAGTTAGTGAAAGCTTCAAAAAGTTTAAAGTGGCTGTTGAGAATGAGACTGGTCACAAAATGAGATCTCTCCACTCAGTTTGAGGGGGAATTCACTAGTAATGAGTTTAAATACTTTCTTAAATATCATGGGATTCTTTGACACATGTCTCCTCCACATACAAAAAAATTAAACAATGTTTTTGAGAGAAGGAATTGTACTATCATGGAGATGGTGTGTTACATGATCGATGATTTAGGACTGGTGAAGACATTCTAGGTAGAAGTAATGAAGACTATAAAGTACTTTCTGAAAAGAGTGCCCATAGTTTCTCTTGATAAAGTAACACCACATGAGGCATTGTAAGAATGGAAACCATCGATTGCACACCTCATAGTATTTGGGTGTAAATATATCATGCACATACTTAAGTAAAAGTGAAATAAGCTAGATATGAAATAAGAGAAGTACATCTTCATTGGATACAATGAAGAAGATCTTGGGTATAAATTGATGGACTCAAAGACCAAGAAATTTTACAGTAACAGGGATGTTGAGTTTTTTCAAAAGAAATAAGTTGAGGCTCCTTCCACAGACTCACCTAATGTTTAAAGAAACCTTGTTATAAAAACAAAAGTTGATGTTTCCACTGATGATGACAGTGATGATGGGGATGATGGTGATGATTTGACAGGACCACAACCTATGGGAATAGCCCAACGTATTCCTAAGTGGTATACAATTATGATTTGAGATGTAAAATGGATGGTCCTCCAAACAAATCCACTATTGGACCACAGACTTGGAGTAAATCTCATGAAGAGGCAAATTTTACCTTATTGAGTAGAGTTGTTGAATATGTTGATCCCTTTACTATTCAGGAATCCGTACAGTCTAAATATTGAAAAATACCATGGATGTTGAGTATCAGTTAGTGAGAACTTTAAAAATTTCAAAGTCGCTATTGAGAATGAGACTGGTCACAAAATGAGATCTATCCACTCAGATTGAGGGGGAATTCACTAGTAATGATTTCAAATACTTTTTGGAATATCATGGGATTCTTTGACATATGCCTCCTCTACATATAAAAAAATTAAACAATGTTTTTGAGAGAAGGAATTTTACTATCGTGGAGATGGTGTGTTACATGATCGATGATTTAGGACTGGTGCAGACATTCTAGGTAGAAGTAATGAAGACTGTTGTGTACTTGTTGAAAAGAGTGCCCATAGTTTTTCTTGATAGAGTAACACCACATGAGCCATTGTAAGAATGGAAACTATTGATTGCGCATCTCATAGTATTTGGGTGTAAATATATCATGCACATACTTAAGTAGAAGTGAAATAAGCTAGATATGAAAGAAGAGAAGAACATCTTCATTGGATACAATGAAGAAGATCTTGGGTATAAATTGATGGACCTGAAGACCAAGAAATTCTACAGTAACAGGGATGTTGAGTTTTTTTAGAAGAAATAAGTTTAGGCTCCTTCTACAGACTCACCTAATGTTTAAAGAAACCTTGTTGTGAAAACAAAAGTTGATGTTTCCACTGATGATGACAGTGAAAATGGGGATGATGGTGATGATTTGACAGGACCGCAACCTATGGGAATAGCCCAACGTATTCCTAAGTGGTATAAAATTATGATTTGAGATGTAAAATTGGATGGTCCTCCAAACACATCCACTATTGGACCACAGACTTGGAGTAAATCTCATGAAGAGGTAAATTTTACCTTATTGAGTAGAGTGGTTGAATATGTTGATCCCTTTACTATTCGGGAATCTGTACAGTCTAAAGATTGGAAAAATACCATGGATGCTGAGTATCAGTCAGTGAGAACTTTACAAAGTTCAAAGTGGCTGTTGAGAATGAGACTGGTCACAAAATGAGATCTCTCCACTCAGATTGAGGGGGAATTCACTAGTAATGAGTTTTAATACTTTTTGGAATATCATGGGATTCTTTGACATATGCCTCCTCCACATACAAAATAATTAAACAATGTTTTTGAGAGAGAATTGTACTATCATGGAGATGGTGTGTTACATGATCGATGATTTAGGACTGGTGTAGACATTCTAGGTAGAATCAGTGAAGACTACAGTGTACTTGTTGAAAAGAGTGCCCATAGTTTCTCTTTATGGAGTAACACCACATGAGGCATTGCAAGAATGAAAACCATCCATTGCATACCTCATAATATTAGAGTGCAAAGATAACATGCACATACTTAAGTATAAGTGAAAGAAGCTAGATATGAAAGCAGAGAAATACATCTTCATTGGCTACAATGAAGCTCTTGGGTATACATTGATGGATCCAAAGACCAAGAAATTCTACATTAAAAGGGATGTTGAGTTTTTTCAGAAGAAATAAGTTGAGGCTCCTTCCACAAACTCACCTAATGTTTAAATAAACCTTGTTGTAAAAAAAAAAGTTGATGTTTCCACTGATGATGACAATGATGATGGGGATGATGGTGATGATTTGATAGGACCGCAACCTATGGGAATAGCCCAACGTATTCCTAAGTGGTATACAATTATGATTTGAGATGTTAAATTGGATGGTCCTCCAAACACATCCACTATTGGACCACAGACTTGGAGTAAATCTCATGAAGAGGTAAATTTTACCTTATTGAGTAGAGTTGTTGAATATGTTGATCCCTTTACTATTCAGGAATCCCTGCAGTCTAAAGATTGGAAAAATACCATGGATGTTGAGTATCAATCAGTGATGAATAATAACACCTGGGAGATTTTTGATCTTCCACCAGGGAAGAATCCCATTGAATACAAATTGATTTTTAAAACAAAGTACAAAGCAGATGGGACCACTGACAAGTATAAAGATAGACTTGTAGCAAAGGGGTATGCTTAGAAGGAAGACATAGACTATGAGGAGGCATTTTATCCCAAAGCTAAGATCAAAATGACTAGGATGGTATCTTCTCTAGCTTCATATTTTAGATGGAAATTTCACTAGATGGATGTGAAAAGTTTCTTTCTGACAAAACACTTATAAGAAGATGTCTACATGACTTAGCCAGAGGTTTTTTTCATACTTGGATAATAAGAAAATGTATGTAGACTCATCAAATCACCGTATGGTCTTAAAAAATATCCCCGGGCATGGTATATCAAGATTGATGAGCATCTCATTCAACATAGATTTGAAAGGAATCTATATGATCCCAAAATTTACCTCAAGAAGAAAGGAGGGGAGATTGTCATTGTTGTTATGTATGTTGATGATCTAGTCATCCTTGGAAGCACAATGAAGATGATTGATGCAATGAAGAAATATATGAATTGATCGTTTGACATGACTGATCTTGGACTCATGCACCACTATCTTAGATTGGAAGTGTGGTAGAAGGAGAATCATATCTTTGTTTCTCAGTTGAAATATTCTAAGATAACTCTTGAGAAATTTAGGATGATGAATTGTACACTGATTTCTACACCTATAGAGACAAAAATTTAGTTGTCTCATATTAGATTCATCTCCACCGATAAATATAACTGTACGTACCCAAAATTGTAAGGTACTGTGTTACCGGAACAGTGTAACAAATGCCTCGATGATGATACAGGTATCCTCGCAAGGTGTTCGGGATTCGGAAAAGCATTCCAAGTATGCGTTAACATCCCGCATGCCCCGCTTAGCCCCCGCTTGCCTTATTTTTCCTTTTTTCCTCTTCTTTTAGCCTTTTCCTCTTTAGTTACGAAACCGCCGCCCTGCCTGGGCGGCGGTCTCGTGAACGCCGCCCTGAGTAGGGTGGTGGTCTTGTAACCGCCGCCATGTTTAGAGCGGCAGTCCTTTACGCGTTTTCCAAAAGGCTATTTTTACACGACTCACGTAAATTCAACGATTTACCTGCTTCTTTTACTGCCATGAGCTTGCATTTATGGTTCTGGTTCCCTGGAATAGTGTTTTTCCTTTGTTTATTGTTTGAGAGTTCAATTTGGTTTTAATCTTTGGGTGAATGCAATTCCTATAAATAGATTGCTTGTGCTCAAGCAAATGGCCCCTCATTTGACTTCTCATCGTCTCATTTCAGTAGTTCAGTACTTTTATAAGGATTCATAGTTTAGTTTCTTTCAATACATGCTTAGTTACCATTGTTTTGCTGTTGGTAAGCCACAAATCCATCTTGTGCAAACAGTGTTGTTGTTTAGTTCACTGTCTTACTGTTGGTAAGCCACATATCCAACTTGTGCAAACAATGTTGTTGTTTTATCCAATCCATTGGAGTAGAATAGCTTAGGAAGCCATTAAAAGTTGCAGGTTTTTCTCCTCCAACAGGATAGTTTCAGGTTCTGGATGCTTTATGTTGCATGACTCGCAATAAATCCCGCTAGGAATTTGTTGGTACGAAAATCTGTCGCGTGGACAGATCTATGGATAGACGAGCCAACAGTGTGCAGGGCTTAGCCCCTCTTTGAGACAGCAAAGTGAAACTGGTTTATTGCTATTTCTACTAGCAGGAACCTATGCAAGTCTCACAGATTCTGCCTTCGGGGGTTGGGATCTCATCCCAGTAGAGTGTTTCAGGCTGCGAAAAGAAAGGAATGAAAGAGGGAGAAGAGAAAGAATAGATCCGAAGGGAGAAAAGAAATGAATTCCAAAGCAGAAAGGTCAGAAGATTTATGTTTTTAGTTTGGTAGTAAACAGAGCCAAACCTACTTGCATAAATAAACAAAGCAATACTGATGAGCAAATGACAGAAAAGTAGATATGAATCCAACAGATTAAACACATACAGATCTAACGTAAGAAAGATCTAATGTATAACACAGCTATTGAGCACAAAGTCTGAATAATTGTATTACTGTTCTCTTCTGTTACAAGAAAGCTCAAAGTCTTTCTCTCCTCACTTCTATTTCTATCTAAAAAATGTTCACCCTGAATACAAAAAGTATTCCTATATTTATAGAAGATGAGGGAGAGAGAAGGCAAAATCGAGCCAACCACTTATTTACAAAGATATTTACAAAATATCTAAAAGTCATGTTGACTTTGACAATTTTGATGGATGACATCATCCCATGACGCAACATGGATGATGTCATCATTTGTGTCAACATACTTTAGATATTTCAACAAGAAATTCGGAGAATAGAGAGAAGAGGAAGAGGAAGAAGAAGAAGGAGCAGCTACTCGTCATCATCATCCTGCGGCTGAAAGGGGGTCGCCTGTTTCTGATGCTGCTCAGGTGATGATATGTGGAACTGAGCGCGGTATTCTAAAAACTTGCTGATCATCGACCCAAATTGATCCTGTGATGGATCCTTGTGCCGTTTGCCAATTACTTCACAAGTCTCCTGCTCGTCTATGAGCTTTTCTGGGAGTTTAGAATAATCTTTCTCCGCCTCGATGAGGAACCCGATGAAGTCCCTACAGGCCAGCAGGTTGTTGATAGATTCAGCGTCAAACGTGACCTCTGGCCCTGTCCTTTGAGAAGCGATCTCCTTGAAGATCCGGATAGTTTCATCAGCTGATTTCAAGGTAAGGGAAGGAGTGAGCAACCCTGGAGTCATGGCGAGAACAATTTTCTCCATTTGATGCATTGCATCCAGGGCCTCTTCGTTTACCTTGTCTATCTTTTCCAAAACGAATTCCAGCTGATCTATCCGATAGTCCAGAGTGGACATGGTTTTGTTGAGGGCCCTTGGATGGCCGAATACTCCGAACTTGACCAGATCTTCGACTGAATAGTCAAACATTTGTTGGAAGGTCTCGTGCTGGAGTCTAGCATGCTCTAACTCTTCTGATATCGGACCCGCTAATGCTTGGAGTTCCTTATTCGCCTTTCCGATGTTTAGGTATAAACTGATATACTCGGCGATTACTCTTTCACTATCCTTGAGGATTTGGCTCCTCCAAGCAGAAACGGCCATACCCTGCTCGCCGATCTTTGAATACTCATTGATCTTCTCCTGACTGAGCAGCTCAGGAGTTTCGGCGGCAGTTGTGGGAGGTGCACTTCCCGTCTTCTGTAAGGCCTGAAGCAGATATTTGTTCTGCTCCTTCAGTAGCCTTTTCTCCTCTTTCGTTTCCTGAAGCTTTTTACAGAGTGCATCAACTGCGGAAAGAGCTTCCCCCTAGAGACTTTCAGAGGATGTCCCCATTGTGACTTGGGTCACGGTGAAATCTGTCGGAGACAGATCTTCTTTCTCTTTGAGGGGGTCGGGGTACGCTATTTCCATGACTCTCTCACCTGCAGCACTTTTCAAGAAGCGTGTAACCGAATTGTGCTTCTTTGCCCCTTTGGCTGGAATTACCGAAAAGTCCATCGGAGCGATGGGAACTTTCCTCTTTTGCTGGCTCAGCTGCTGAGAGATCTAAGCTGGTCCTATAGAAGAAGGACCAGAGACAGAGGGGGAGGCAGTAACGGTAGAGGAGGGGAAAAACGTGGAGACACGCGGCGGCGGCATTGAAAGAATAGCCGAAGAAATGTCCATGGGAGGAAGGGAAACCGCAACTGCAGAAGACATAGGAAGGGAAGGGAGCTCGGAGATGAGGGAAGAAATAGTTGGGGGACAGCTCCGTGAGAGAAGAGAAGATGGATGACGAGGAAGCAGGGGAACAGGGTAGAAGATGGGGGAGAGGAT
This sequence comes from Taxus chinensis, assembly GCA_019776745.2. Lineage (NCBI taxonomy): Eukaryota > Viridiplantae > Streptophyta > Pinopsida > Cupressales > Taxaceae > Taxus > Taxus chinensis. The sequence goes on from CM034149.1 coordinate 224,073,569, forward strand.
ATGACCAAAGGAATGGTCGTTTGGGTCACGCGAGGAGGGGAAGGAGGAGAGGGATAAGGGATGGAAGGGACCTCTGACAGTTATAGTAGCGGCAACATCTTGAGTGGATGTGCTCATAGGACTATCCTGCTGCTTCTTTCTTGGCGAATCCAGAGTTATAACCTGTTCTGGCGTGCTGAGGGAAGAGGACTCTCAGGGGCTTCTTCCTAGGAGTGGTGCTTGATTCACCTTCTGCACCCTTTGCCTTTGGCAGCTGCTTCTTGGACCTTGGAGGTGCGTTTCCCAATGGGGAAGTTGTGAAATCTACCCCTAGGTAGATTAGTCCGTTCATGCGGCACCAATGCTCTGTTCTCCGCATAGTCTCTTTGACCCTCTCCTCAATTGTTTGAGGAGCCTTAGTTCTGTCAATGGCCGGAAAGGGCCAATCGTCCCCTTCTGTATCATTATATACTTTGTCCACCTCATCCTCTGTTGTTTGGTAGCCTTTGGGGATAATGGCTACCCCATACTGGATAATTTCCGCCAATGCCAAGTGAGAGTGATCCTTTTTTCTGAGTTCTCTCTCATGGAGAACGTCGATATAAATATCCTCAATTTGAGGGACATGGATTGGATCGAGCTTCGCTCTTGGTAGAAAGCCTCTTGGGTCAAAGGTAGGCCTGCCTGGGAAGTCATGCTTCAAGTTGAGTAGCTCCAGCTCTACGAACATTTCATTTGCCTTATGGTGGGTGGAACATGTGTATCGGCCCACTGTGAGGGGGAAAGGAGTTCCACCCTTCTTTCTTTTGAGGCACTTCTCGTGGTATGTGACCAGCTGTCTTGACAGTTCTAGTAGAACCAGCTTAGGCCCAGCATACCTTGGTAGCCTGGTTGGCTCTCCCAGAAAGTTGGCAGCCCTTAGATAGGTGAACGTGGGAAATTGGGTGAACAGGGCCCCCCATTTCTCTGTGACTGCCACTATATTTTTGGTTGTCCGGCTATGAGTCATGTTCGGCCTCAGCAGGCAGATGACATGATAGAAGAATGCATCGTTGATTTTTGCAAACTGGGAGATGCTATTCTCCAACCTCAGCTCTGGGTAGTAATCATATATCTTGGCCTGAGGCCATACTCCACTTCGGTTTAGCCCTGGATAATCTCTTTCAGATGCAGCAGCGTAGACTACATAAGAGTTCATATGGAACACTCCTGTTGTGGCGAATTGTTGTAGCTGCTCGGAGATGGTGCTGCTTATTATTTCCCCCCAGCAAAAGCGCTGATCGGGCAAATTTTTATTCATTGTCTCCAAGTCCATTTATGGAAGTAGTGGGCGTCAGAAAGCCCGAAGACTCTGCTCAGGAAAGTGATGGTATCGCTGAGTTCTTCTGAGAAATCACTGCGGTGGATAATCTGGGGCCACCGGGTCACCACCTTCTTGTTCTTTAGGTAGACCTCATTCATCAACTGCATGCACTGGTCTTCGTTGTCCTCCCAAGCCTTGATGCACTCTTGTTGGCTAACAGCCACGAAGTTCCGGTGGTGAGGGATGCCAAGTATCAACTCAAAATGACGGGCAGTGAGGTCTATGACTGACCTCGCCCTTACTATTTTCGACACATCTTGTGTCTTTGTTGTAACATTGCGCAATTACCATCATGAATTCGTTGTTGACAGCGCTGACGGGGATTCCTCCGGCGAAGTGCAGGGCACTGCCTATTAACTTGTCCATCCATGGACTTCTCGTAACTTTCTGAGTTCTAACCCAGAATTCCTCCATGTCAATGTGACCCAATTCTGAGTCTCTGACATCCATACTGCACTCAGCCTGTGATTCGGGCATCCTGACCCTCTGATATTTATACTTCATCTCTTCCTCTGTGAGCTTAGCCTTTCCTCTTGATTTGGTGGGTCTCTTGCTTGACGTAGACATGTGTTCTTTCGAACTCAGTTGCTGATCTGCATGAAGAAGAAGCGAGACCCAATCCACAAAGGTTGAATTAGTCATTTGATCTTACATTAGAATGCTAGCAGAAGAAAGAGTTAGAGATTTTAAGGCTCAGGGCGCAAGGCGCATGAAAATTGCACGTTGCAGGCCGAATGGATAAGGCGCACACAAAAAGAGTGTTGCAGAGGTTATACTGGCGCCAAAGGCGCATGGCGCACGGATGTAGCAGATTGCATTTTATAGCAGGGCGCATGGAAAGAGTATGTTACATTGGGATTCGGTGTGCCCTTTGGCGCATGGATGGATCGTGTAACATTAACTTTTCGTGCGCCAAAGGGATATGGCGCGGCGCGTGAAGGGTCTACACAACATCATGTTACTGCAATCGGGGGTGCGCCCGCGCCTTTATAGCTTTATACTTGCGCGAATATAAAATACGGCTTGCACCCGTTGCATGGAAGCTGGGTGCGCCCAAAGGCTTTTGAGGGGCGCGGGATTGGCACTTGTAGCATGGAAACAGGCGCGCCTTGAGGGCGCATGGATAAATGGTGCAAGACATAAAGGGTGCGTGGCGTTTTGATCATGTAACAGGGCGGGTAGATGCGCCAAAGGGGCGCAACTGTTTTTAGTGTAACAAGATGCGCCAGTGCGCCACAGAACTAAACTAATTGCTCAAACCTTTTCTTTCTTTCCTCCATTTCAAAGGTTTGCTTGGACATATAAGGTTTCATTAAAAAGATTTTCAGACCAAGCCTTTTCAAAACAACACTCTTTACCAGCAGATCTGGAAAGAGGGAGGGAAGGGAGGAGGAAAAGAAGAAAATGAGACAGGACAGCACAGGGGGAAGCTAGCTTAATCATAATCTCATTTTAAAACCGACCAGCAAGCCAAAACACAGACCAAGAACACTCAAAGAACCGAAAGCACAAAACGGAGAAGAGGGAGAACCTCTCACCTTGGATATATAGCAAAAAGTTTGAGAGCGGGTCCACAGGGCGATGAAAACGACGGAGCAGAGGCTGACAAGTCCAGAACGATCACGTGCTTTGCAAAAGAATGAAAATGACATTGGGCGCGCACGTATATTTATAGAAAAACTGGTCATCAATGCGCCAACCACTTTTGAAATGGCGCATGAAAGTTTCTGTCGACAGGGGAAAGCGTGCGCCCTTTGACGCAGAAGAATGAGCGCGCATATGGCGCATTGTCGACAAAAGTTATGTGCCCTTTGGCGCACCAAAACTTTGTGTTGCGGCGAGATTATGTGCGCCCTTTGGCGCACCGAAAAGTGGCGCAACAATAGTTGTGTCAATAATAAGGCGCATGCGCCTTGGCGCACGCAAAAGAGACTCAACATCCTTTGGCGCACCAAAAGACGTGCTAACATGGAAAACCATGCGCCAAAGGCTTTAAAGTGGGCGCACCAAAACTTTATGTTGCAAGGCAAATCCATGCGCCCAGCCAAAAAAGGCTCAAAAAGACTAAGTTCGAAAACTAGATTTCCCGGGAAGGGATTTTACAACGTTTCGAACGCGAAGGATCCCTAACGAGGGATCGAAACAAACTTTTCGGTATGGTTATCGGTAAAATTGCCCTTGTCAATTTTACGGGATAACAGCTGGCTCTTTCTGGGGACTATCCCTGAGCGAACTCGGGGGTAGAGAATCCCAGATTTCATGTGCCTATCCATTGGGTACGGAGTCAAAAACAAGGGGGACCGGAGGGAGAACAAAGGAAACACACCACCAACCGAAAGCAAACACACGACGAAAGCAAACACACAACTAAAATATAAACTGTACAAAGAAGAGAGCAAGCTCTACTTCCTGAAGATCTTGAGATGTTGCCCGCTATAGGGAAGCGGGAGTTCAGCTCCATCCAGATATGAGAGATAGAAACTATTCTCTCCATTGAGTTGCTTGATTTTGAAGGGCCCTCTCCACAGGGAATCAAATTTTCCGTGCATGCCCTTTGGCTCTCTTCGCTTGTCCCACAAGAGGACAAGGTCTCCCACTTGAAAATTTCTCTGCTTGGCTTTCTTATCAAAAAGCCTCTTTACTTGATTCTGATGTTCAGTGATCCTGTCGACCACTCTTACTCTCTTTTCTTCAAGTTCCGCAAGATACATGATTCTCTTTTCTAGAGAATTCTGGAAAGTTTCATCTTCAATTACTCGTGCCAAGCGTAGAGCAGGAAGTTCAGCAGAAATGGGAAGTTCGGCATCAGTGCCATATAACACTTGAAAAGGTGACATGCCGAGAGATCTCTTGGGAGTAATGCGGTCCGCCCACAAAGCGTCGTACAAAGACTTGTGCCACATCCGCTGGTTCTCATCTACTAATTTCCGTATGATGGTCACCAAGTTCTTATTACTGGATTCCGCCTGACCATTTCCCTGAGGGTAATAATCCGAGGCATGCGCTAAAGTTATCCCATATTCATAGCAAAAACTAATAACTTCCCGCGAGGAGAAGTTAGAAGCATTATCAGCAACGATTTTGTTTGGAACGCCGAACCTGACAATGATATTTTCTTTGATAAAACTGCAAACCACCTCAGAAGTGGCATGCTTGACGGGTATGGCTTCCACCCACTTAGTGAAGTAATCCATTGCTGTAAGGACATAGCTATGTCCGGCACTCGATTGAGGATTGAGTGCGCCAATAAAATCAATTCCCCATTGCCTGAATGGTTCATTGATAATGACCGGCCTTAGGGGAAGGGCAGCCAACTTGGGCTTGCCGACGAATTGCTGACAGGGTTCACACTTTGCCACCCAGGTAGCCGCATCTTGAAAGAGCGTCGGCCAATAGTACCTGGCTCGAATGATCTTGTGTGCTGTCACGGAAGAAGAAAAATGGCCTCCACAGGCTGAATTGTGAAAACTTTCCAGCAGTTTTACTTGCTGGGGCTTGTCAATACATCGCAGGAAGACACCGTCTATCCCGCGCTTATATAAACCGTCATCCCAGATGACATATTTAGCTGCTCTGAGCTTTATAGTGCGCTTCTCCTTTGCAGTTAGGTGCATTGGGCATTCGCCGTAGGTAAGGAAGAAAGCGATGTCGGAGTACCACTCATCACTAGTTGCAACAAATAAAACTAGAGGCAGAGAATCAGGTTCCTCTAGAGGGCTTTGCTCTTCGTCGGTACAGTCCTCTTTTCCTTTAGGGTTTTCTGAATCTTTGTTTTCAGCCATTAGCTGACACAGGCCCTTGCCCCTTACCAGCTTGGTTGGTTTAATATCCAGGTCATATTCCTGGACCTTTGCGATCCAATTCCCTCTCAAACTTCCTAACTCCTGCTGAGTTAGAATTGATTTCACCGCCGTGTCAGGGACCAGCACCACCGTATGCGAGTTCAGAATGTAATACCTGAAATTTTTCACTTCTTTGACAACGGCAAAGGCATGCTTTTCCAGTTGAGTCATCTTTAGCTCGTGAGGTTTGAGAGGAGAACTCATGAACGCGATTGGAGATTCAACGCCTTCGGAATTCTTTTGCATTAAGATTGCAGACACAGTATGTTCCGATGCGTAGCTATACATGATGAAGTCCTTGGAGAAGTCGGGACATACCAGGACTGGTGCACGAGCAACAGAAGCTTTTATTTCTTCAAATGACCTTTTCCCTTCTTCACTCCATCTGAAAGTGGGTGATCCTTTCATCATGTTCAGTATGTGGCGAGTCTTTTCGGCAAAGTCAGGAACAAAACGCCTAAGAAAGTTCACCTTTCCAAAGAAAGAATGAACACCAGTCTTGCTTGTAGGCAGAGTAAGGCTCTGAATAGCCTTAACCCTTTCAATATCTATCTTCGTTCCTTCTTTGCTAACCACATGCCCTAGCAACTTCCCTTCCGTGACTCCAAAAACGGACTTTTTGGGATTTAAGGAAATTCCATATTCTTGGCACCTGACCAATACTTGCTCCAAGTGATCACAATGATCACTTCGTTGTTTAGAGAACACAGTTAAGTCATCTAGATAAACTACAATGACTTTTCCCATCATACCTTTAAATGCAAAGTCCATGGCCCGTTGAAAAGTAGCACCTGCATTAGTTAGGCCAAAAGGCATCCTGCTGTAGGCAAATGTACCCCAGGGAGTAGTGAATGCTGTTTTGAATTGATCTTCAGGCGAGACTTCAATCTGATTGTAGCCTGAAAAACCGTCAAGCATGGACAGCATCTCTGATCCAGTTACTGCTTGCAGAACTTGATCCATTATCGGAAGAGGGTAGTTGTCTTTCAGCGAAGCTTGATTCAAATTTCGAAAGTCTACGCATATGCGTATCTCGCCGTTTTTCTTGCGTACTGGCACAATATTCGCCACCCAAGTACTGTGATGGATAGGGAAGATGATTCTCGCATCCAGCATCTTCTGAATTTCGGCCTGGATGGTACCCGAGATCTTAGGATTATAATGCCTTTGCTTCTGGCGAAAGGCTTTGACATCTTCTTTCAGCGGTATGTCATGCTGAACGTCCTTTGGCTTGAAGGACTTTAGATCGGCATAGGACCATGCCAACACATCCATATATTTCTTCAGCAACTTGACAAATTTCCGCTTCTCTTCAGGCGTGCAACATTTGCCAATGTTTACAAATTACGGCTGTGCCTCAGAACCTATATTGACTGGTTCTGTTTCTAGGGATGAGTCAGGACCATCTCGCCTCTTCTTTTTCACAAAATGGTCATGCCTGTCAAACAAGCGCTCCAGAGAAACCAGGCCCTTCGGAATTTTATTTCCTTTGAGCTGACATATGCCGTCCTTCTCCTCTGATTCATGGTTTTGACCGTTGATTGATTCACGGCATGTAGAAGTGGATCCTTCAAAATACAACTCGTCAAAATTTTCTGATTTTTCTAGAAAGGCAATGAGGTGATTATCATCGTTGAATACCTGCCAATGCTGAGAGTTGTCTGGCACACTCGGGCGGAAAACCACTTCAATGGTGTATTTGTTCGTTTTCAAACCCGGGTGTGGGAGCATGAGAGATGCTGAAACGGCCAATGAATCAGCCATATCATTTTGAGCTCTTGGAATTGCCCCTATCGAAAAGGCATCAAATTCCTCGATGCTGTCCCATACTGCGTTGCGGTAGTGCCTGAGCCTTTCATTTTTCACTTGGTAAATCCTTTTGACCTGATTTACAACTAGCTCAGCATCACCTTGTACCTTTAGATTTTTAATTCCCCTTTCCTTTGCGGCTTGCATACCGAGTAACAGAGATTCATACTCAGCAGTATTGTTAGTATTGAAAAACTGCAACTTGAAAGAAAGAGGAATTACCTCCTCTTCGGGAGATATTAGCACGATTCCGGCGCCACATCCACTAGTCGCGCAACTGCCATCAAACTGCAAGGTCCAGATCTCATTAAGATCCTTTTCTTGAACAAAAATGCCCTTTGTACCCGTCTCGGTAGATAAGAAGTAGTTCCCCATCCCTGATGATTCAAAAAGGATTTGGGCTTTGGGGTCCTCAGAGCTAGTAACCAAGTACTTCTTTTGCGATTCTGGTTCTAAAGTCTGCATCACACCTTTGACGGGTATTCTAGCTTTAGACCAGTCCATGTGAATTTCTCCACCAACTTCGCTGCAAAAGCTTCTTCCCAGCAGAATTCCATAGGCTGCTGGAATGTCAGCAACGAGGACTGTCATTTTTACTCTTTTATCTGGGAAAGCCGCAAACGCAAATTGCGCGTCTTTGATTTGGCCAACCAACGGAACTTGCTTGGTTTCCAATGAATAACATCTGCCGAACGGTTTGGTAAGAGTGAGGCCCAAAGCATGGGCGACTTTCGCCGGCATGACATTATCAGAAGCTCCGGAATCAATTATACAGTTGCTCAACTTATGGCCGTTGATTAGGAGAGAGAGATAGAAAGGTTCTATCTTGCCTGATGCAGATGTTGAAGCAACATTTATGTGGGATTCAGGGGGAGTGGAAAGGATTCCTTTTGGGGAAACCTGTTTAGACGTAACAGCTTGGCTTTGAATGTATTTAGTTAATCTTACCAACTGTTCGTGATTTGACTGAAGGTACTCAGCTTCAGACATTTGGATCTTGGTCTTTTTTGCATGATCTATTATATCGAATGCGGCCAAGGGTGGCGTTGGTGAGGGAATGAGTCCTTCACTTCGCGATGGTGGAACAGGGTTACTGATCTTGATAGGAATATGAGGGGGCTGATTCGGAGGAGAGATGGGGGGAAAAGACTTCTTTGCAAAAGACTTAACAGGGAATTGAGTAGGAAGAGGATTACCTCTTCTAGCAATGGTTGGAGGCACGTTTGACACGACCTTCTCCTTCTGCACATGGGCAGCAACTTCTGCTTCCTTTCCTTGCGAGCGGGTAAAAACAGCGTAGGATTGTCCGCTTGCATAGCCTTGAGTACTCTCTTCTTCATCAGATTCATCCTCATCAAATTCCATGTATCCAATAGTAGAGTCGCCAGTCGGCTCACCGACATCTTGATCATCTTCACCTTGAGACGAAGGTTCTTCATAGTACTGCTCTTCTTCTTCAATCTCGGCCAGAGCATTGACCGGAGGAGCTTCAAGCGCCAACCGTGGAGCAGTTGTAGGTAGGCGCGGCCTTTGTGAAACATTATTGGGAACGAAACTCCTTCGTGGAACATCCCGGTATGAGGAACTAGGAGCCTGGGCCAACTGCTTCTTCAATGCGAGCAAATCATTCGCCATCTTTTGGAATGCCGGATCAGACGAAGTAGCAGGCGAGGGATCTGAAGATTTGGACTTTGATGATTCCTTTTTCAACTCGCCAGATATTATCAAATTGTCTTCTATCCGAATGGTAGCAGCCTGAGCGAGAACTAAGGTAGCTACTCGTTCCTGAAGGAGCAAGAAACTAACTTTTGAGCTCATGGCGTTCACGAAGAAACACTTCTGATTCTCCGGTGTTGGAAGCATGGCAGTAGGGACACGGTTGATTAATGCATTGAACCGGGTGACGAAATCGCGCATGGTCTCATTAGCTTCCTTTTTTAGGTGCGTGATCCATGATAACAACGCAAATGCATCTTCTGAAGGCTTGTATCTGTCTTCAAAAGCTTCCCGCAAAGTTTCCCAACTAGTGATAGATCCGGCCGGCAAATGCTGAAACCATTCGGCTGCGGGCCCTTGTAGAGTTTCCAGAAAAAGGTGAACCGACACATCTTCGTGAGTCACGTCCAAAATACTGCATGACATGATGAATGCAGATATGTGGGAATCCGTGCTTTGATTTCCGCTCCCGTCGAATTTGGGAAAATTCTTTCGATTTCCGTGAGGGAGCGCGTGAACTGGATGTGGCAGTGCGAGAGGACCCATAGCATTTCCCCATGGTACCACCATTTGAAAGGCTGGAAAAAGCAGCACGAGCTGGGAAGGGTGGTTCCACTGAGCAACAAGGCACTACAAAGGGATGTAGATGCTCCTTGTAAAAGACTTTTTCTTCGTGGAGGTGAGACACTCCTGGATGACCGGCTAGCCGAGCTTAGCGCTGAAAAACGTGCCGGGGTTACGCTGAAATGGTGCCTTTGAAGCAGATCGAAAGTGGGATCAGCTTCTCCACGGGCTCTCCTGCTGCGCGTAAAAGGTTCACTTGCCAGTGTACCTTCCAGATCTGCAATGTTATGACGCAGATTCAAACTTTGTTTTTGGGTGTACTTGCTGATTTTCTGGTTTTTCTGTCAAAAACCAGCAGCATGCACTTTTCTAGATATTTAAAAACTATCCTCTTCGAAAAACCGATTGCGGTTAATGACAAATAGTAGCGAGGATAAGATGGCAGGGAAGAATAGCAGGCTGATTTTCAGATCTGATCTTTACTTTTCAGAGGGTTTCAAACTTTTTTAGAAAACAGTCAAAAACTCAGATCTACGGAAAAATGCTAATTTTAATAAAAACTCAGCGAACTAAAGATCTGTAACTAGGCCCGATCTATGGATCTCAGAAGAAAATTTTCAATTTTGGGCACTTTTGCAAATTTTTGGATTTTCAACAAAAAGTTCAGATTTGCAAACTGGCAGCGATTTTATTATTTTTCTGATTTTTCTATCTTATACCACCACCATAGATCTGATAGATCTATCCGTTCCCCAGCGGAGTCGTCAAAAACTGTTGGTACGAAAATCTGTCGCGTGGACAGATCTATGGATAGACAAGCCAACAGTGTGCAGGGCTTAGCCCCTCTTTGAGACAGCAAAGCGAAACTGGTTTATTGCTATTTCTACTAGCAGGAACCTATGCAAGTCTCACAGATTCTGCCTTCGGGGGTTGGGATCTCATCCCAGTAGAGTGTTTCAGGCTGCGAAAAGAAAGGAATGAAAGAGGGAGAAGAGAAAGAACAGATCCGAAGGGAGAAAAGAAATGAATTCCAAAGCAGAAAGGTCAGAAGATTTATGTTTTTAGTTTGGTAGTAAACAGAGCCAAACCTACTTGCATAAATAAACAAAGCAATACTGATGAGCAAATGACAGAAAAGTAGATATGAATCCAACAGATTAAACACATACAGATCTAACGTAAGAAAGATCTAATGTATAACACAGCTATTGAGCACAAAGTCTGAATAATTGTATTACTGTTCTCTTCTGTTACAAGAAAGCTCAAAGTCTTTCTCTCCTCACTTCTATTTCTATCTAAAAAATGTTCACCCTGAATACAACAAGTATTCCCATATTTATAGAAGATGAGGGAGAGAGAAGGCAAAATGGAGCCAACCACTTATTTACAAAGATATTTACAAAATATCTAAAAGTCATGTTGACTTTGACAACTTGGTGGATGACATCATCCCATGATGCAACATGGATGATGTCATCATTTGTATCAACACATTTTAGACATTTCAAAAAGAAAGTCAGAGAATAGAGAGAAGAGGAAGAGGAAGAAGAAGAAGGAGCAGCTACTCGTCATCATCATCCTGCGGCCGAAAGGGGGTCGCCTGTTTCTGATGCTGCTCAGGTGATGATATGTGGAACTGAGCGCGGTATTCTAAAAACTTGCTGATCATCGGCCCAAATTGATCCTGTGATGGATCCTTGTGCCGTTCGCCGATTACTTCGCAAGTCTCCTGCTCGTCTATGAGCTTTTCTGGGAGTTTAGAATAATCTTTCTCCGCCTCGATGAGGAACCCGATGAAGTCCCTACAGGCCAGCAGGTTGTTGATAGATTCAGCGTCAAACGTGACCTCTGGCCCTGTCCCTTGAGAAGCGATCTCCTTGAAGATCCGGATAGTTTCATCAGCTGATTTCAAGGTAAGGGAAGGAGTGAGCAACCCTGGAGTCATGGCGAGAACAATTTTCTCCATTTGATGCATTGCATCCAGGGCCTCTTCCTTTACCTTGTCTATCTTTTCCAAAACGAATTCCAGCTGATCTATCCGATAGTCCAGAGTGGACATAGTTTTGTTGAGGGCCCTTGGATGGCCGAATACTCTGAACTTGACCAGATCTTCGACTGAACAGTCGAACATTTGTTGGAAGGTCTCGTGCTGGAGTCTAGCATGTTCTAACTCTTCTGATATCGGACCCGCTAATGCTTGGAGTTCCTTATTCGCCTTTCCGATGTTTAGGTATAAACTGATATACTCGGCGATTACTCTTTCACTATCCTTGAGGATTTGGCTCCTCCAAGCAGAAACGGCCATACCCTGCTCGCCGATCTTTGAATACTCATTGATCTTCTCCTGACTGAGCAGCTCAGGAGTTTCGGCGGCAGTTGTGGGAGGTGCACTTCCCATCTTCTGTAAGGCCTGAAGCAGATATTTGTTCTGCTCCTTCAGTAGCCTTTTCTCCTCTTTCGTTTCCTGAAGCTTTTTGCAGAGTGCATCAACTGCGGAAAGAGCTTCCCCCTGGAGACTTTCAGAGGATGTCCCCATTGTGACTTGGGTCACGGTGAAATCTGTCGGAGACAGATCTTCTTTCTCTTTGAGGGGGTCGGGGTACGCTATTTCCATGACTCTCTCACCTGCAGCGCTTTTCGAGAAGCGTGTAACCGGCTTGTGCTTCTTTGCCCCTTTGGCTGGAATTACCGAAAAGTCCATCGGAGCGATGGGAACTTTCCTCTTTTGCTGGCTCAGCTGCTGAGAGATCCAAGCTGGTCCTATAGAAGAAGGACCAGAGACAGAGGGGGAGGCAGTAACGGTAGAGGAGGGGAAAAACGTGGAGACACGCGGCGGCGGCATTGAAAGAATAGCCGAAGAAATGTCCACGGGAGGAAGGGAAACCGCAACTGCAGAAGACATAGGAAGGGAAGGGAGCTCGGAGATGAGGGAAGAAATAGAGGAAGACAAATCAGCGAGGGAGGAGAAGATAGATGAAGAAGCAGGGGAAAGGGTAGAAGAAGGGGCGGAGGACACGACCAAAGGGGTGGTCGTTTGAGTCACTCGAGGAGGGGAAGGAAGAGAAGAAGAAGGGATAGAAGGGACCTCTGAAGTAGTAGCGACGCCGACATCCTGGGTGGATGGGCGTATAGGACTATCACTCTGTCAATTCTTCCGAATCCAGAGTTATAACCTGTTCTGGTTCTGAGGGAAGAGGACTTTCAGGGGCTTCTTCCTGAATGGTGCTAGTTTCACCTTCTGCACCTTTGCCTTTCAGCTGCTTCTTGGACCTTGGAGGTGCGTTGCCCAACGGGGAAGTTGTGAAATCTACCCCTAGGTAGATTAGTCCGTTCATGCGGCACCAATGCTCTGTTCTCCGCATAGTCTCTTTGACCCTCTCCTCAATTGTTTGAGGAGCCTTAGTTCTGTCAATGGCCGGAAAGGGCCAATCGTCCCCTTCTGTATCATTATATACTTTGTCCACTTCATCCTCTGTTGTTTGGTAGCCTTTGGGGACAATGGCTACCCCATACTGGATAATTTCCGCCAATGCCAAGCGAGAGTGATCCTTTTTTCTGAGTTCTCTCTCATGGAGAACGTCGATATAAATATCCTCAATTTGAGGGACATGGATCGGATCGAGCTTCGCTCTTGGCAGGCAGCCTCTTGGGTCAAAGGTAGGCCTGGCTGGGAAGTCATGCTTCAAGTTGAGTAGCTCCAGCTCCGCGAACATTTCCTTCGCCTTATGGTGGGTGGAGCATGTGTATCGGCCCACTGTGAGGGGGAAAGGAGTTCCACCCTTCTTTCTTTTGAGGCACTTCTCGTGGTATGTGACCAGTTGTCTTGACAGTTCTAGTAGAATCAGCTTAGGCCCAGCATACCTTGGTAGCCTGGTTGGCTCTCCCAGAAAGTTGGCAGCCCTTAGATAGGTGAACGTGGGAAATTGGGTGAACAGGGCCCCCCATTTCTCCGTGACTGCCACTATATTTTTGGTTGTCCGGCTATGAGTCATGTTCGGCCTCAGCAGGCAGATGACATGATAGAAGAATGCATCGTTGATTTTTGCAAACTGGGAGATGCTATTCTCCAACCTCAGCTCTGGGTAGTAATCATATATCTTGGCCTGAGGCCATACTCCACTTCGGTTTAGCCCTGGATAATCTCTTTCAGATGCAGCAGCGTAGACTACATAAGAGTTCATATGGAACACTCCTGTTGTGGTGAATTATTGTAGCTGCTCGGAGATGGTGCTGCTTATTATTTCCCCCCAGCAAAAGCGCTGATCGGGAAAATTTTTATTGATTGTCTCCAAGTACCTCAGCATCCATTTATGGAAGTAGTGGGCATCTGAAAGCCCGAAGACTCTGCTCAGGAAAGTGATGGTATCGCTGAGCTCTTCTGAGAAATCACTGCGGTGGATAATCTGGGGCCACCGGGTCACCACCTTCTTGTTCTTTAGGTAGACCTCATTCATCAACTGCATGCACTGGTCTTCGTTGTCCTCCCAAGCCTTGATGCACTCTTGTTGGCTAACAGCCACGAAGTTCCGGTGGTGAGGGATGCCAAGTATCAACTCAAAATGACGGGCAGTGAGGTCTATGACCGCCTCGCCCTTACTGTTCTCGACACATCTTGTGTCTTTGTTGTAACATTGCGCAATTACCATCATGAATTCGTTGTTGACAGCGCTGACGGGGATTCCTCCGGCGAAGTGCAGGGCACTGCCTATTAACTTGTCCATCCATGGACTTCTTGTAACTTTCTGAGTCCCAACCCAGAATTCCTCCATGTCAATGTGACCCAATTCTGAGTCTCTGACATCCATACTGCACTCAGCCTGTGATTCGGGCATCCTGACCCTCTGATATTTATACTTCATCTCTTCCTCTGTGAGCTTAGCCTTTCCTCTTGGTTTGGTGGGTTTCTTGCTTGACGTAGACATGTGTTCTTTCGAACTCAGTTGCTGATCTGCATGAAGAAGAAGCGAGACCCAATCCACAAAGGTTGAATTAGTCATTTGATCTTCCATTGGAATGCTAGCAGAAGAAAGAGTTAGAGATTTTAAGGCTCAGGGCGCAGGGCGCATGAAAATTGCACGTTGCAGGCCGTTAACAGGGCACACAAAAAGAGTGTTGCAGAGGTTATACTAGCGCCAAAGGCGCATGGCGCACGGATGTAGCAGATTGCATTTTATAGCAGGGCGCATGGAAAGAGTATGTTACATTGGGATTCGGTGCGCCCTTTGGCGCATGGATGGATCGTGTAACATTAACTTTTCGTGCGCCAAAGGGATATGGCGCGGCGCGTGAAGGGTCTACACAACATCATGTTACTGCAATCGGGGGTGCGCCCGCGCCTTTATAGCTTTATACTTGCGCGAATACGGCTTGCGTTGCATGGAAGCTGGGTGCGCCCTTTGGCGCATGGAAACGGGATGTAACATGGATAAATGGTGCGCCAAAGGCGTGGGTTTTGATCATGTAACAGGGCGGGTAGATGCGCCAAAGGGGCGCAACTGTTTTTAGTGTAACAAGGCGCGCCAGTGCGCCACAGAACTAAACTAATTGCTCAAACCTTTTCTTTCTTTCCTCCATTTCAAAGGTTGCTTGGACATATAAGGTTTCATAAAAAAGATTTTCAGACCAAGCCTTTTCAAAACAACACTCTTTACCAGCAGATCTGGAAAGAGGGAGGGAAGGGAGGAGGAAAAGAAGAAAATGAGACAGGACAGCACAGGGGGAAGCTAGCTTAATCATAATCTCATTTTAAAACCGACCAGCAAGCCAAAACACAGACCAAGAACACTCAAAGAACCGAAAGCACAAAACGGAGAAGAGGGAGAACCTCTCACCTTGGATATATAGCAAAAGTTTGGAGAGCGGGTCCACAGGGCGATGAAAACGACGGAGCAGAGGCTGACAAGTCCAGAACGATCACGTGCTTTGCAAAAGAATGAAAATGACATTGGGCGCGCACGTATATTTATAGAAAAACTGGTCATCAATGCGCCAACCACTTTTGAAATGGCGCATGAAAGGTGCTGTTGATAGGGGAAAATGTGCGCCCTTTGGCGCACCATATGCATTTTTGACATGAAGTTATGTGCGCCCTTTGGCGCACCAAAACTTTGTGTTGCAGCGAGATTATGTGCGCCCTTTGGCGCACCGAAAAGTGGCGCAACAATAGTTGTGTCAATAATAAGGCGCATGCGCCTTGGCGCACGCAAAAGAGACTCAACATCCTTTGGCGCACCGAAAGACGTGCTAACATGGAAAACCATGCGCCAAAGGCTTTTAAGTGGGCGCACCAAAACTTTGTGTTGCAAGGAAAATCCATGCGCCCAGCCAAAAAAGGCTCAAAAAGACTAAGTTCGAAAACTAGATTTCCCGGGAAGGGATTTTACAACGTTTCGAACGCGAAGGATCCCTAACGAGGGATCGAAACACGGGATAACAGAATTGCATAAGCCAAGCTTTGTACTCTTGCGCTATCCCTCTCCTACTCGCATTGTATTCGGTGTGTATTCTCAGCTACCTTTATCCCAATATCTACTTCTGTTGATGCTAGCATTACACGCTTTTTTGGATCCACGTGAACACGAAAGAACGAGGAGATCACACTGAGGGGACAAGATCACACACACCATCGGATTCGCCACTATTCTACGGAATCCAGGTTCTAGCTTTCAAAGTTCTAGTTAGAATCATATCAAATAGAGTAGTTAATTAATTTATTTCAGTAAATTTTATTCTCGATATTGCCAGGGAAGCTGTGCGGATTGATAGTTTCTGAGAAACTATGATTCACTCCTCACTTCTGAGGTAGGATCGAGAATCTTGCAAATAGATTAGATAAGCTATTATTTAGAATAGATCTATAAATCGCACAAGCAAATAACTACACTCGGTTATCTTGTTTGTTTTAAATTATTATTTAGTTGTCATTTATAGATATTATTTTTTAATAGCTGCTTTCTTAAATTCATATAGTTCGTCAGAAAATACAAAAAAAAGAGAAATTATATACGCTATAGATATATTGCAAATAGTTAACTTTCATTTTGCTACAATTCGTTTACATTGTTGCTTTTGCATGACCATCACGGGACCTAGAGATCCCAGGGAATACGTATTCGAGCCAATCGTGCCTCAGCCCAATCTCATCACGACAATAACCGATATAGATCAAAATATTAGAATACAAGTCTTCCAAACAACAATAGATTTACAACTGATCAGTTCTCAGTTGAGAGGGTTAAATATAAAAGACGACCAAGCATACACGTTTTGGTCAAGTCAACCGAACTACAGATTACCTAGGAAAACATTCACATGACTGTAGAAGGGTTCGAAAGAGAACAAACCTTTGGTTGTGATCCTTTAATCCCACAGCCAAGTGCAGGAGACACTCTCACAGACATAGATACTAGTTTAAGGATCCAGGTTGCACGAATGCCTGTGAGATATTATGAGAAGATCACACAGTTGTTGGTCCTAAACATAGAAGCTGAGAAAGCATACAATTAATAGATATTAGGGATTAGGACTTGATTTCGTACATGACCATAGTAGGTCCACAACAACCAAGAGTCTACGGTTGTGATCCACAAATCCCACAGCCTAACGAATCCATAGGTCAATCAGATATAGACACTGGCCTACGCACGTTAGTATTCAGATCCACTCCACTTCCACCCACCATAATCGTACAATTGTCCTTACTAGATATAGCGGCTAACAAAGCTAAAGAATTCTGGACTAGGCCAGAGAATCACCCGTAGAGTCAATTGTATTCACCATCCACCATATGAACTTATCTGGGGACGTACACGAAACTATCCCAGGTCATTTTCCACGTATTCCACAACCCATAGATCGAACCATGCCAGAGCTCGATATTGATTGGAGCCTTCGAGAAATCATCCTTGCCGATCGATCTATCACGCCAGTCCAAGTTAGAAGGGCCTTCTTTGCCTTAGATTCACAAATTCCATTAGTGTGTGTCGAAGACATTAGATTGCCTAACTAGTTTGTTTGCATCCCACGCATATTCCATCCCCACCGGCTGTCTCAGCCCGACCTGAGGAGGTCGGGTACGCGGAAGAGTTACCTGTAGATTCCCATGCTCGCTTGTCGTTTTTCCGGCGTACAATAACTCTCTATCAAGAGTTGATTGGGAGTTTCATTTACCTAACCTATAGCAGAATAGATATCAGTTTTGTGTTCAACTATGAGGAACCTAAAGTTTTTCATTGGAAAATAGTAAGGTGGATCTTAAGATATCTTAAGTGAACTACAGATTTTGGTATAGAGTACAAGAACAATGATCAATTTTTCTTGACTAATTATTCATTTTCAGATCATACAAGTAACATTGATTACAAGAAATACATTTCTAGATTTTTATTATTTTTGGGATCCGGTCCAATATCATGGGGAATCAAGAAACAAAACTTTGTTTCTTGATCTTACATTGAAGTTTAATATCATGTTATAGGTGGAGTTGTTTACAAAGTGACATGGCCATGTCAAATACTTGAGGGACTTGGAATACCATAAGAGAAATCTACCACCTTGTATGTTGATAATGAAGGTGTTCTAAAACTTGTTTGTAATCTAGTGTTTCATGAGATGATGAAGCACATTGAGGTATGAGTTCATTTCATTCGTGATCATGTTTTGAAACAAAACATTCAACATCATTTTTTCCTAATGTATGAATAGAAAGAAGATATCTTCATGAAGTCACTTTCATGTGAAAAAATTGAGATGTTCAGATATTTTGTCTTCTCTTCTCTTGAGGAAATGTAAAATTAAAGGGGGAATATTAATTAAAACATTATTTATAGGTAATTTTACATTATATTTAGTAATTTTATCTTAGTTAATAAAGTACCTTATGTAAATAGGTTATTTACATAGGTGATTAGTTATATGATTTTATTAATTTGTTATTTGGTTGTAACCATATAGTTTTATTCATCCTTAGCTATATAGAGAAGTGCATTAATTTGCTAAGAATTAGCTTTTAGGAATACAAAAAATCTCATTGAGATTAATTAAGAGTTTAGGAGGAAGATGAAAATCATCATGGGAAGATTTCCATTGGTAAGGTTTTGTAGAAGCATCTATAATAGTATTGGTAAATAGAAATGATACATACATAGTGAATGCATCGAAATGCATAATGAAATGGAAATATAAATATTGAATATGGAATAGGTGACCTATGGTAAACAGGTTAAGTATTTGATTAATAAATGGGTTCGCCAAATGATTTAACCCAAATAATGAATTTAAGTGTGATGAATGGGTGTTAAACCATTATAATTAATATAATTTTATATTAAGGATACATATATATAAATCTACTAGATTGATCAATAAAAATATGTGCTAATACAATAAAGCATAAAAAAGAAAAAAATTCTATTTATACAATGTAGAAGTTTATTTAGGTGTGAGATAATGATGAATAAACTAAAAATTTCTTATATATGCTTCATCACAGTTTTTATAAATGTAGAGTGTATTGGGACCAAACCATTATACACAGACCAAATAATTCAACCCTATTTGGAACTTTCATCCATAATTGGTAGTTCTTCCTAGGAATATGTTGGTGCTCTATAAATTTATGTGCCCTTGAAATTGATTAAGATATTCTTCATTATCAAAATTAGGTCCTGTGAATGTGCAAAACCATTATAAATCAATTGAAAACACCTAAAATCCTAACCATGGGTAGAATCCTTGACAAAAGGTTAGTGTTTGGGTTTAAGTGTTATTCATACACTACCCATGTTAGAACTACTTTGAAGCGGCCACAAACTATTAACAAAAGTGGGGTAATTTATTAAATTAAATCAATACTAATTAATTACTTGATAAATAAATTAACCTCAATATTATTTAAGGTAAAAGTACAAATATTAGATAACAATTAATAATTACATTTACCGAATAGTAAAAACAAAAAAACATTGAACAAAACACACGAGGTGGGTAAAAACTAAGGTAAAATATTCACTTTAATTTTTTTTTCTTTTATTTAAAAGAGGAAATTACACATTTACCCAACATAGTAAATCTTCATTTCTTCAATTAAATACAATGTTGTTGATCCCACACAATGTTCTCATAAAATATTATGTAAAATATTGCATTCGATCACATCTCCATCTCAAATGAGATCAACCTATTATATAGGT
The DNA here is from genome assembly GCA_019776745.2 of Taxus chinensis. Taxonomy (NCBI): domain Eukaryota; kingdom Viridiplantae; phylum Streptophyta; class Pinopsida; order Cupressales; family Taxaceae; genus Taxus; species Taxus chinensis. The sequence continues at coordinate 224,093,032 of CM034149.1, forward strand.
TGGGTGATTTAGTTGCATTATTTCACTCTTTTAATTAATTATTATGTAAGAAAGAATTAATATTTACACACTCGGGTGGAATGAACCAAAGAATATTAATTTAATAAATTATGTATGTGTATATGGTGTCCCACTAAAGGTGACCCCACTTAATATTACACACTCCAACACTCTGCCTTAATGTTAAGTGGGGAAACATGCCAAAGTTACCTTTTTATACAAAATGATTTATAGTCCATAAATCATCTGAAATGATTTAAGATAACATGCCATCAAGGATAATACATATGCCAAGGTGAGGATCATGTATTCCATACAACGTGATATACCACTTTTCATAATTTTAAATCCTAGTTTCCTCAAGGAAAATTATATCCATGAAATATTATGCTAGTTCATGAAGCCTTTATATAAATCAAAGATCTTTCATAACTAATTCCTTACAGGGTATTATAAGTAGACTCATGAAATGTGATCATTTACATAAGTATCACTTATAAAAAACTTATACAATACTTTACAATAGAAGAAGTATAGAATATTTACATCCAATCCATGAGGAGGTGGCATCATCATGCATACTCCCCTTCAATGGAATATTTGTACATAGATAATAAAATTTGGTAATTTACACCTTGACAACACTTGATTTGAAAATGAACTCTTGCTATGATAAATACTATCTCTCCATTCCCTCTTAGCACTTTATGAGGTCCATTGTTTAGATTTTTTTATCCTTGCACACAAACATGTTTACACATTATAAGAATACAATACAAAAAATTCATATAAAAACATAAATTGATAAGACCCAAACTTATTTTAAATGTTTTTTCCCCAGTTGGGATGGTATAATTTGGTCAGGAATTTGTATCCAGTCTTGGATGCAACATATCCTCTAAATATTATTTAAAATTTATACTTCATCTAGGTTAGAATTAAATAACCTATAGAAACCTATATAATAAAGTAAACATTACTTCATTTGCTAACCTGTAACACTGAAGGAAAATCCAAGAGAGAACTCACTTCATACACTTGCAAAAGGAATCCAAATCCACCTAAACATTGTAATAACACATCTTAAGTCATTAGGGAAGTACTCACATTAGGTCTGAAGCTCCAAAATAGGTCAAGACAATCATATCTCTCTTCCAAAAACACTCAAACATAATCTCTCCAAGTATTTTAGCAAGGGACAAATCCAAATAAACCATTGTCAAAGAAGTTGTCGAATCAGAGTAGTGCCAATGTTGGTGGTGCACAAGGGAACCCAAAACCATTATAATATTAGTTTTGCAGCAATATTCATCCATCGTTATTGTTTAATACAAAGATTAGTCCATTTAAAGATATTTTCTATACATGTGACAACTAGGGTTTGAAAATAATAGAAAAATCTTGGAAGGTGAGAACCAAAAAAAGTTATAGAAGTTGAAGAAGAGCAGGTCCAAAAATGCATAAAAGGGGCTAGACCATATGATATGGTCTTGGTAGAACTGTATGGTCTTGAAGCAAGGTGGGTTACAATCACAGTTCATGTTTTGAGGGTCATTTAGGTTTAAATCACCTAGTTCTAGCAGTGTACAATGGCGTAACTTTGTAGAATCATCTGTACTAAGATAAGTGCACTCATTCCTTTTTAATTTCATAATAATATCTTCTATTTCATGATTTATAATGCTATTTTTATATTGAATGGTTAATGTTGGAGGTTAATTAATTAAGATAACCACCTTTATTTAACCTACATCCATTTAGTGTAAATATGACATCACTAAATCAAATTTAGATTAAAGAAACATATCCATCTTAATCTAAAAAAGGTATACACACTTTTAAATTCATATAATTTTGTACAACTTGCAAAATTTGATGGCACAAAGTGGTTTCATGAAAATATCTACAACTTGATCATCTATGTGATAAAATTGAAGATCAATATCACCATTGATGATGATCTCATGATTAAAATGCATATGAATCTCAATATGATTCATTATTTGATGTTGAACTAAATTTTTCACAATATCTATGTAGACAACAAAATTATGTCATACTTCCCTTAGTCCCCCATCAAATAAACACCGTGAACGCATTCACCTAACCATGCCCCCTTTCATCCCACTCTAATATTAATTTAATTAATTATCCTCACAATATTTATTATTTAAATATCCTAAGTGGGATAATGCCCTCACATCCATCTCACCTAGCCACCTCACCCTAAGAACTATTCTTAGTAAGTTGCCATAACTAACTAAGACCTACCCAAACCATAAAAATCAATGCCTACATTCCCTCTAACCACATTCCCATCATGTTAGAAAGGAAGCTTCCATTATAATCCGTATGGGGAAAAAATGAACGAGATCCCAAAAAATCAAGGGGGTCTTTCCTAGTTTAGTAATCCTAAAAAATCCCGTCCTAACCTACATCAGTCTACCCTAAACCAACGTTGGTCAACCGAGAACCACTTTCGGTTACCATTTAACCCCGAAAACAACCTTATTTCATAGGTTGGCACATTTCTGAGAGGTTGGCACATTGTTTTAGAGGTTGACACATTTTTTGAGAAAAAGAGACGAAACCAAAGCTGAATGCAAGAAGAACCAAGCACTCCGTACACGCATCAAGAGTGCATCCATACCCTGCAATTAGAAGCACCCACACAATCCATCTGCCTTTACGGGGAGCATCCGGGGAAAGCGTCAACACCACATCAACTTCCTTCCATTTGATCACCCACCACTACCAACCAGACATCAAGCTCGTAAAAAATAGTAAGTGCTTTGTTAATCATCTCATTGGTTCCATTTATCATTTGCTAGCAGATCTTTTACATCTTCTGTTATTAGTTTCTACTCCCATTTCCATTCCACCACAATTTTACCTCCATGCAAACTTGACCATCCTCTTTACCCACACCCTTGAACTACCCATATCATGGATTTTAATCATTCTTGTGCATATCCTGAGACCCACATGAACCTTTCCATTGCCCTTTCCATTTATCATCTAGCACTCAGATATGTCACTCTTGCCAAGTTTTTATTGAGTTTCATATACCACTGACTATACCAACACTGGTTACCCACAACCATTGCCAGTTAACCTAAAGTGACATCAATCATACGAGACTGATGAAGGTATTTATGTTTTTGACTAGAAACCCAGATCAGATCTTCCATTCTCTACCTAATACCCAAAACAGCCCAGAACCTGACCCTAACCAATACCTAGTACTCTGACAGTAGACCTTGACCTTCAGATTCAATCATAGCTTAGTCTGTTGTGGATGAATTTCCTTATTGTAGATGAATGAGATAGCTAAATCATTTTAACTACAGTCAAGATTTCCTTTATTATTAGCATTAAGTTGTTTTAAACAGTGGATTGACAGTCCATCTAGAAAGTATCACACTTCCTGGATCTAGCATATGCTAGGTAGTCTAATGCATATACTGTTTAAATTTTATTTAGTGGTCTTGTGTTCAATTTCAGGTAGTTCCTCTAAGCAAAAAGGAAGCTCTCGCAATCATCTATGGATAAAGAAGTAATATGCTTGTGTAACAACCTATAACTGACATTTCAAACAGGTATTCTTCCTAACCCTATACCCTTAACTATTTCATCAACATTCGAAGAAACACATGCTAGAATCAAGTGAAACACCATGCTTTAGCGCATCCTATATTTAGGCATTTTCGGGTGCTTCTATCCTTTTTTTGACATTTCCTTTTGCGAAAACGTTGTATGTTTCTTTATTTCCTAAAATTTTTTACATGTAAAAATTTCTCCCCTGGCTAACCTTCTTCTCAAATGTCTATTGTCTAATAGAATATGCTTTTTTTGAGAGATTGCGCTCTGACATTTGTTCCCTTTCACTAATATTCGCATTACTGAAAGCGAATTTCCTTCTTTTGCTTCCTCTTCACACCTGGCATTCCCCTCTGCATACACTTCCAACTTAGGTTTAAACATGGCTACTTCATTTCATTCTTCTTTTCTACATGAGCTCACATTAATTGCAGGGCAACCTATATATAGAAGTGATACACAGATGAAAATTATTGGCATTCGAATCATACCCATAAGAACTAACCTCTTCTGGCATTTACTCTCTGACATGAGTCATATCCAAACAGCAAATATTTAAAATATATAATTCATTTCTTTCCTCATTACACTTGGTCACACACACACACAATCACATAGGTGTATTTTACGATCTTTTGGACTAACAGTGGGTAACACGTTGGTTGTCTCTGTCCAGTACCCCATCAGAGGACGGCCCGCCCCCCCTTGACTAGGTACTTTTATATCTTATGATATGTAGATCTCCTTCATCACATTTGGAAGCACATGTTTTTCATACACATTTTATTTTTTTGTGTCATGTGTTTATTTTCCACTTTCATAATATAAGCCTAAAGGGACATAATAGAAATTGTACTCTGTATGACTCCGTGGGTGTCCCAGTGCTTATGGAATTATTCATTGCATTTTGTGGTTATGAGATCATCTTATTTTCCAACCTAAGTTCCTTTACTTCCCCTTGTGACGCTCCTGTTCACAGTTGGAAAATTCCAGCTTCATATGAGTGTGACACTGTTTGTTATGTCTTATACATTATTTATACATTATGGGTTTGATTGCACATTTAATTTTGTACTCATAACCACATGGTTTCTTTATTACTATGTTAGCACTAATTTTATGCATTAACATCTGGTCAATGTGTATCATGTGACCTTCGTTTCGGTCTCTACTTATTTTGATTGTCATAAGTTTCTACCCAAATGGCATTAGTCCTCCTTACAGATACTTTTGGTTAAGCTACCCAAAAGGCCACCTACATCAACATCTTTAGAGGTTATACACATACTTCTAGATCACTCATATCAAGAGTATACATATTTTACTTTGAGCCAGTACACATCAGCATTTTTCATCACATATGCTTCCAAAGATTTGGGGAAAAAATTTGTGGTTTGACCAACTGTCTACACTTTCCACAATAGAAACTGACAACAATTACCTATTATTGGCGTCAGTTAAACATATATAGGGGCATCAGTAAAAATGAATCAAAATTCTAGTTCAGACATTTTAACCCCAATTCACCTACCACCAACTACATAGGGTCAAAACATGTGCAGTATTTGGTTAGTGACATTTATGGATGGTCAGTCTAATCCACATTAGTACCTGTTCACATGGTACTGACACGCCAACAAGAAATCACCATCATATTCCATGTACAGTATGTCAACCAATCCTATATAGCCCTTCATATCAAGTTTGACTCAGTTTGATCACAAATTCACAAGGTAAAAAATCCAACCTTTCGTTCTACTTTCTACCATTGAAGATCGAGGAGCTCATTTTAAATCCTTTACCAAGATCATGCCACCTGTGTGGGTGTACCTTTCTCCAGTTAGATCCACTCAACATTCATCAGTTCTACTCAGTTTAGATATGGCAAATGCTCGTATTTATGGGGCACTTATTCTCATTCCCACTCCTATGTTAGCCTAATCTGGCTACCACACTGCCTCCATCTTCATTGCCTCCAGTCATTTTGCAGCTAGGCCCTATACTCGTTATGGAAGCTATCAAAGCATCTTCTACATTCGTTGACACTTGTCATTCATTCACTATACCTTCGCCAATCATCTAAAACAAAACCTCATCCATGCCGAGTTGTCTCACATATAACTTTGATAGCAAAATCTTCTTCCTTTATGGGGGTGTTCAGTGATCCTCATTTTTTTACCTTCTCTTTTCAAAACATTCATCCTGTTGGGTATGGTACACCTAATACATCAACCTCCCCTCAACACAATTGGGAACTACTAACTACCAATTCTACCTCCATGATACATACTATCAGTAGCCTCATAGATTCCTCAAGGCATTCAAAAATGGGAACACATTCACTCTGTAAAACCAAAAAGTGCATTCATTCCCTGTTTTTCTTCTGTTTTGGCATTTATTTTTTGTTGGTACAAAAATCTATCAGGTGGGCAGATCTATGGATAGACGAGCCAACAGTGTGCAGGGCATAGCCCGTATTTGAGACAGCAAAGTGAAACTGGTTTATTGCTATTCTACCAGGAGTAATCTGTGCAAGTCTCTACAATATTCCGCCTTCAGGGATTTCGGATCTCGTCCCAGTAAGGGTATTTTTTTACTATGAGCAGAAAGGAACAGAAGGGAAATATGAAGATAGGATATGATAGATCCAAAGCGAGAAAAGAAATGAATTCTAAAGCAGAAAGATCAGAGGGTCTATGTTTTGGGATTAGTAATAAATGGAGCCAATCCTACTTGCATAAACGAACAAAGCAATACTAATTAGCAAATGAAAAAAAAAGTAGAGATAGATCTCAACAGAAAAACATACATAGATCTAACTTAAGAAATATCTAATACACATAACACATCTATTGAGCACAAAGTCTTAATTTCTGTATTAATATTTTTCTCCTTTACAAAAAGTACAAAGCCTTTTCCTTCTCACTTCTATTTTTCATCTAAAAAATGTCCACCCTTGAATACAATAAGTATCCAAGTATATATAGAAGGAGAAGGAGAAAGAAGGCAAAAAGGAACCAACAACTAATTACAAAATATCTACAAAATATCTAAAAGTCAACTATTGACTTTGGGCAATTTTGTGGATGACAACATCTCATGGTGCAACATGGATGATGTCATCATTTGTGCCAACATACTTTTAAAGACTTTACAAAAAAAAGAACATTCCTAGGAGGAAGGAGCCTATTTGTCATCATCCCGCAGCTGGAAGGGAGTATCCTACTTCTGCTCAGGAGAGGAAATATGAAATTGAGCATGATACTCCAAGAATTTACTAATCATGGTTGAAGTTGATCCTGAGCAGGACCCTTGGTATGATCGCCGATGACTTCACAAGTCTCCCGTTCATCTCTGAGTCTTTCTGGGAGCTTGAAGTATTCATTACCTACCTCCATCAGGTATCCAACAAAATCACGGCAGGCCAGAAGGTTGTTGATAGATTCTGCGTCAAAAGTGGCTTCTGACCTAACCCTTGCGACGCGATCTCCTTAAAGAGCTGAATAGTGTCATCTGCCTTCCTCAAGGCGTATGATGGGGTGAGAAAGCCTAGAGACATCCTTAGGAAGATCTTCTCCATTTGATGCATTACATCCAAGGCTTCCTCCTTGATTTTATCAATATTCTCTAAGACAAATTCCATTTGGTCAACCTGATAGTCCAAAGTAGTAAGGACTTTGTTGGGTGCTCTGGGGTGATTGAAGATGCCGAATTTCACTAAGTCATTGAATAGATAGTCAAGCATCTTTTGGAATGTCTCATGTTGTAACCTAGCATGGTCCAACTCTTTGGAGATAGGTCCCACAATTACCTGGAGTTCCTTGTTAACCTGGTCAATATTCTGATATAGCTCGGTGAACTTTACAATTACTTCCTCACTATCCTTGAGGATCGGGTCTCTCCAGGTGGATACTGCCATAACCTTGTTCACCAATCTTGGCATACTCATTTATCTTTTCCTGGCTAAGGGCCTCAGGAGTTTCAGTGGTAGTTGTAGGAGGTGCACTACCCATTTTCTATCAGGGCTTGGAGAAGATGTTATGTTCTATTCTTTCAGTATCCTCTTCTCTTCCTTTTCTTCTTGAAGCTTTTTGCAAAGGGAATCCACTGCAGATAGGGCCTCTCCTTATAGGCTTTCTGAGGATGTTCCCATCGTGACCTGTATCATTGTATAATCTGTAGGAGATAGATCATTTTTTTCCTTTTTGGGATCAGGGTATGTGATCTCCATAACCCTTTCACTTGAAGTGCTCTGAGAGAAGCGGGGTTATTGACTTTTGCTTCTTAGCTCCTTTTGTTGGGATGACGGAGAAGTCCATAGGTGCAATGGGTACTTTCCTCTTATGTTGGCTCAGGTGCTTGGAGATCCATTCTAGACTTAAGGGAGTGGGACTAGAGGGAGAAGAGGGAACGGAGGCAGAAGAAGGAGCAGCTACAGTGAACAAGGGGAAATGTGTTGAGACACTTGGCGGCGGCATTGATAAAGAAGCTGAATCTCCAATGCTCACAGGAGTAGGAGTCACTATAGGAGAGGAAACCATGGGGGTGGAAGGGATCTGAGAGATGAGGGAAGAAATGCTGGGGGACAACTCCACGAGGGAAGAGAAGATGGAGGAAGAGGAAGGGGGAACCATAGAAGACGGGGAAGAAGACACAACCAGAGGAGCAGTTGTTTGATTGTCGTGAGGAGGGGAAAGAGGAGCGGAAGATGGGATGGTGGGAACTTCAACAGTTATAGCAGTGGCAACATCTTGAGTGGATGTGCCCATTGGAACACTTACTGCTGCTTCTTTTTCTGGGGAGACCAGGCTTACTACCTACTCCTGGGTGGCGGAAGGAGGACTCTCGGGAGCTTGCTCCTGAGCAGTGCTTGATTCTCCCTCTTTGTCTTTCCCTTTTCCCTTTGGCAAGTTCTTTGGCCTAGCAGGTACATCACCCAAAGGAGACGTGGTGAAGTCTACTCCAAGGTAGATGAGGCCATTCATCCTGCACCAATGCTTTGTGCGCTGCAGAAGTGCCTTTAACCCTTTCCTCAATAGTTTGAGGTGCCTTTGTTCTATCAATTTCAGAAAATGGCCAATTGTCCCCATCCGTATCTAGATAGACCTGATCAACTTCTTGATCAGTCATTTGGAAACCTTTAAGGACAATGGCCACACCATATTGGATGATCTCTGCTAGGGCCAGGTGGGAGTGATCCTTTCTTCTGAGCTCGACCTCATGATACATACCGACATAGATATCCTCGATCTGTGGGATGTGGATTGGATCAATCTTTGCCCTTGGAAGGAAATTATGAGGATTGAAGGTCGGCCTTATCGGGAAATTGTGTTTCAAGTTGAGAAATTCCAGCTCCACAAACATTTCCCGGGCTTTGGTGTGAGAAGTGCAGGTGTACCTGCCCACTGTGAGGGGGAATGGAGTTCCACCCTTCTTTCTTTTCAGGCACTTCTCGTGGTATGTGATAAGCTATGCCTGGAACAGCTCCAATAGGATCAACTTTGGTCCCCGCATACCTCGGTAACTTGGTGGGCTCCCCCAAGAAGTTGGTAGCTCTGAGATAATTGAAAGTGGGGAATTGCATAAATAACGCCCCCACTTCTCTGTGGCAGTCACCACGCTCTTGGTCGTCTGACCGTGAGTCATATTGGGCCTCAAGAGGCAGATGATGCCGTAGAAGAAGGCATCGTTGATCTTGCTGAATTGTGTGTGATGTTTTTTTCCAGTCTCAACTCTGGATAATATTCATATATTTTTACTTGGGGCCACACCCTCGCATCGAATTAATGCTGGGTAGTCTCTTTATGAGGGCAGCAGCGTATACCACGTAGGAGTTCATGTAGAACCTCCCAGTTGTTGAGAGTTGTTGAAGTTGCTCGGAGATAGTGCTGCTGATGATCTCTGCCCATTCAAAACGTTGATCAGGAACATTTTTGCTCATTGTTTCCAGATATCTGAGCATCCATTTGTGGAAGTAATGGGCATCAGGAAGCCCAAACACCCTACTCAGGAAGGTGATGGTGTCGCTCAGCTCCTCTAAGAAGTCACATGCGATGAATAACCTGGGGCCACCTTGTTATCACCTTCTTGTTCTTTAGATACACTTCATTCATGAGCTACATGCATTTGTCCTCATTATCATCCATGCTTTTATGCAGTCTTCTTGGCTTATTGCCACAAAATGCCGGTGGTGGGGGATACCCAACATGATTTCAAAGTGTCGGGTAGTGAGGTTGATTATTACCTTGCCCTTCTCATTCTTCGACACATCTTGTGTCCTTATTATAGCAGCGGGCCACCACCATCATAAACTCATTGTTTACCGTGCTCACGGGAATTCCCCCAACGAAATGTAAACCACTTCCGACCAATTTGTCCATCCATGGACTACATGTGACCTTCTTGGTTCTGGCCCAGAAGTCTTCCATATCAATGTGGCCAAGTTATGAATCCCTGATGTCTAAGTCACACTCTGCAAGGGACTCAGGCATCTTGACCCTTTGGTATTTGTACTTCATTTCTTCCTCTGTGAGTTTGGCCTTACACTTAGACTTGGTTGGCTTCTTACTTGATGAAGACATATGTGAATCTGAGTTCAGTTGTTGATCTACAAGAAGAAGCAGGGAAGTCCATCGCAGAAGAGCCATGTTAGCTATCAAATCGTTCCATCAAAGCTTTACAGAATGAAAACTTATCAATTTACAAGCCTCTGGGTGCAAGGCACAATTCTATTACAGGCTGCAGGATCAGAAAAGCAAGGTGCACTGCTGGAGAGTGTTGCATGGAAGAAAACAACGCAAAGGGGTGTAGGGCACAAAAATACTACACACAACATTCAATGTTGATGTTGAAGGATGTGTGCCTGCGCCATATGAAGGTTTTTGAAATGAGGCACAGAATTATTTTGGTGTTGCAAGGCTGCAAGATGGATGTGCCATTGCATATAGTTATGGTGTGCAGATATGGTACATGTTGCAAATAGTTATGGTGTGCCAAAGGGGCACAAGGTTCAAATGGTGCATCATTGAGTTAAGGTGTGTCAGTTCTTAGCTTTTGGCACGGCGCAAGAAGAGTCTGCATGACATCAAATGTTGGTGTAGCTAGAGTTGTGCTTACGCCTGCATGTTAGGGTTTTGAGATTTTTATAAGGTGTGGGGAGGATGCATGTGCTGTAGGCTAGGGTCAGTGTGCCCCTTGGCATGCAACTATGTTTTGTGTAACAATGATATTGTTTGCGCCAAAGAAAAAGCTGTGGCTTTGGATTGTAATAACTTTAGATTTTCTCTCTTTTGATCGGTTTGTGGCTTTTTGGCCTCTTTTAACATAGATTTGCAGAGTGAGGGGAACAGAGCAAAGAGGGTCAGGGATTCATTCTGAGGCAAGGCCTTCCAGGTTAGCAAATCTGGAAGGAGGGTAAAAACCAGTTTGGGGGGAGAGTTGCTTGGACAAAATGGGCTGGAGGTTCATTTTCTTGGTTTTTAACAACAACCTCCAAAAAAATAGCAAAAAACCCACAAACAATCAACACAAGAAGAGCAAGGACCACTTACCAGGAATATATATATAATGGAAGAAATGAATAGCGGGGTCCACAAAATGTGACGTAAAGCGACACGGGGATGATAGGAGCACTGACAGGTGCAGAGGAATTAACTTCTTCACGTTTTTTCAATCGTGAAAATGACAGGTCATATGCGCCTATATATAGCAAAAGGTGTAATAAATGTGCCACCAAATTTTTTACAGGGCGCATCAAAACAGATGCCAACACGAAAATTTGTGTGCCATTGGTGCACAGATTCGGGACTGTCGACATTACCTTTTCAGCGCTTTGGCGCACCATTCATGGGGTGTAACATTTGTAATGTCGACAAGATGGCGCATGTGCCTTGGCGCAGGTGAGAAGGGTGCATCATGGGAAGGCGCAACATTTGTAATGTCAACACTCCAAAGGATGCACCAAAGGAATAGAAGGGGGCACAAATTCATTTGATGTTGCATGAATAAAATCTGTGCCTAGCCAAAAAAGGACCAAATGACTAAGTTTGAAAAACTAGATTCTTTGGAAAGGGATTTTATGCCATTCTGAACGCTAAGGGACCTTGGCGGGGAACCAAAACAAAATTTTGGTATGGTTACCTGCAAAATTGCCCTTGTCAATTTTACAAGATAACAACTGGCTCTTTCTGGGGACTATCTTTGAGTGAAGCTTAAGGGTAGAGAATCCCAGATCAACATGTGCCTATCCATTGTGTTACAGAGTCAAAAACAAGGGCGACGAAAAAGGAAAACACACAACCAACAAAAGCAGAACACATGACAAAAACAAACACACAACTTAAAGCAAATTGTACAAAGAAGAGAGCAAGCTCTACTTCCTGAATATTTTGAGATGCTGCCCACTATAGGGAAGCGGGAGCTCAGTTCCATCTAGATACGAGAGATAGAAGCTATTCTCTCCATTGAGTTGCTTGATCTTGAAAGGCCCTCTCCATAGAGAATCAAATTTTCCATGCATGCCCTTTGGATCTCTTTGCTTGTCCCACAAAGGACGAGATCTCCCACTTGAAAAATCTCTCTGCTTAGCCTTTTTATCAAACAATCTCTTGACTTGATTTTGATGTTTGGTGATTATGTCGACCAATCTTACTCTCTTTTCTTCAAACTCTGTTAGATACATGACCCTCTTTTCGAGAGAATTCTAGAAAGTCTCATCTTCGATCACTCGTGCCAAGCGTAGAGTAGGAAGTTCCACAGAAATGGGAAGCTCAGCGTCGATTCCATATAATACTTGAAAAGGTGACATACCGAGAGACCTCTTTGGAGTAATATGGTCTGCCCCACAAAGCATCATACAATGACTTGTGCCATGACCGCTGATTCTCATCAACTAGCTTCCATATGATGGTCACTAAGTTCTTATTACTGGATTCTACTTGACCATTTCCCTGGGGGTAATAATCCAAGGCATGGGCCAAGGTTATCCCATATTCATAGCAAAAACTGATAACTTCCCATGAGGAGAAGTTGGAAGCATTATCAGCAATGATCTTGTGTGGGATGCCAAACCTCACAATGATACTTTCTTTGATGAAGTTGCAAACAACTTCAAAGGTGGCATTCTTAACAGGTATGGCCTCCACCCATTTGGTGAAGTAATCTGTTGCTGTTAGGACATAACTATGTCTGGCACTTGATTGGGGATGTAGTGCTCCGATAAAGTTGATTCCCCATTTCCTGAATGGTTTGTCAATAATGACGGGCCTGAGGGGAAAAGTAGCCACTTTTGGTTTGCCAACAAACTGTTGGTAGAGCTCACATTTTGCTACCCAGGTGGCTGTATCCCAAAATAACGTTGGCCAATAGTACCTGGCCTGGATGATCTTGTGTGTTGTGACAGAAGAGGAAAAGTGACCGCCGTAGGCTGAATCATGAAATACTTTCTAGTAACTTGATCTGTTGCGGCTTGTCAACACATCGCAAGAAGACACCATCAATACCGCGTTTGTATAAACCGTCATCCCATATGACATATCTGGCTGCCCTGAGCTTTACAGTACACTTCTCCTTTGAAGTTAGATGAGCTGGACACTCACCGTAAGTGAGAAAGAAAGTGATATCAGAATACCATTCATCGCTAGTCGCAACAAATAGAACCATAAGCAGAGAATCAACTTTCTCCAGCTGGCCCTGCGCTCCATCAATGCAATCATCTTTTTCTTTAGGGAATTCTGAATCTTTGTTTTCAGCCATAAGCTGACATAGGCCCTTGCCTCTTACCAGCTTGGTTGGTTTTATGTCTAGATCATACTCTTGGACCTTTGCGATCCAATTCCCTCGTAAGCTTCCTAACTCTTGTTGAGTTAGGATTGACTTGACTACTGTGTCAGGAACCAACACTACTGTATGAGAGTTTAGGATGTAATACCGGAAGTTCTTGAATGCTTTGACAATGGTGAAGGTGTGCTTTTCTAACTGAGACATCTTTAATTCATGAGGTTTGAGAGGAGAGCTCATGAACGTGATTGGAGATTCAACATCCTCAGAATTATTTTGCATTAAGATGGCCGATACAGTATGCTCAGATGCATAGCTGTACATGATAAAATCCTTGGAGAAGTCGGGACATACCAGGATGGGTGCATGGGCGATAGAGGCTTTTATATCCTCGAATGACGTCTTTCCTTCTTCGCTCCACCGAAAATTTTGTGACCCTTTCATCATATTTGATATGTGACGAGTCTTTTCAGCAAAGTCGGGAACAAAGCGTCTGAGAAAATTCACCTTTCCGAAGAAGGAGTGAACACCAGTTTTGCTTGTAGGTAAGGTAAGGCTCTAAATAGCCTTAACCCTTTCGACATCTATCTTTGTCCCTTCCTTGCTGACAATGTGTCCCAGCAACTTTCCTTCAGTGACCCCAAAAATAGACTTTTTTGGATTTAGGGAGATCCCGTGTTCTCAGCATCTAATCAATACTTGCTCCAAATGATCACAATGATCATTTCACTGTTTAGAGAACACAGTTAAGTCATCTAAATAAACTATGATGACCTTTCCCATCATACCTTTGAATGTGAAGTCCATTGCTCACTGAAAGGTGGCACCAGCATTGGTCAAGCCAAAAGGCATCCTGCTATAGGCAAATGTGCCCCAGGGAGTAGTGAATGTTGTTTTGAATCGGTCTTCAGGTGAGACTTCAATATGATTATAGCCTAAAAAACCATCAAGCATGGACAACATTTCTGAACCAGTTACTGCCTGTAGAACTTGATCCATTATGGGAAGCGGGTAGTTTTCCTTCAAGGATGCCTGATTCAGGTTGCGAAAATCTACGCATATGCGTATCTCACCATTCTTCTTTCGTACTGGCATGATGTTTGCGACCCAGGTACTGTGATGGATAGGAAAAATGATCCTTGCATCCAGCATCTTCTGTATTTCTACCTGGATGGTACCCGAGATCTTGGGATTGTAGTGCCTCTGTTTCTGGCAAAAGGGTTTGACATCTTCTTTCAACGGGATGTCATGTTGAACGTCCTTTGGCTTAAAATACTTTAGATTGGCATAAGACCATGCCAATACGTCCATATATTTCTTCAGCAATTTGACAAACTTCCGCTTTTTCTTTGGGTGTGCAACATTTTCCGATGTTCACAAACTGCAGATGTTCCATAGTACCCAAATTAACCGATTCAGTTTCTAGGAGAGGAGTTAGGGTCATCTTGCCATTTCTTCTTGACAAAACGATCATTTTTGTCAAACAATCATTCCAGAGAGACCAAACCTTTTGGGATTTTATTTCCTTTGAGCTGACATATGCCATCACCTTCTTTTGATTTGTTTACTTGATCAGTAACAGATTCACGACATGCAAAAGTAGATCCTTCAAAATGAAACCCACCTAAAATTATTTACTTTCTTTAGAAAGGAAATAAGTTGATTGTCATTATTGGATACCTACTAATGCTGAGAATTGTCTAGCATGCTTGAGCAGAAGACTACCTCAATGGTATATGTGCCCGTTTTCAATCCTAGGTGAGGGAGCATGAGAGACGTTGAGACGGCTAGTGAATCGACCATGTCATTCTGAGCTCTTGGAACAGCTTTTATTGAGAAGGCATGTCAAATTCCTCAATGCTGTCCCATACCGTGCGTTGCGGTAATGCCTGAGCCTTTCATTCTTTACTTGGTATACTCTTTTCACTTGATTTATGATCTAGTTCGGCATCACCTTGTACTTTTAGGTTCATGATTCCAATTTCTTTTGTATCTTGCATGCCAAGTAGAAAAGATTCATAATTCAGTAGTATTGTTTGTATTAAAAAAATGTAACTTGAAAGAGAGAGGAAAAATCTCCTCCTCAGGAGATATTAGCATAGCTCCTAGCACCACATCCGCTAGTTGCACAACTATGCCATCAAAATGTAAGTGTCCAAACTCTTTTTAAGGTCCTCCTCTTGGATGAGAATGTCCATTTTATTATATTCAGTAGATAAGAAGTAGTTCCCTCATGCCTGATGATTCAAAGAGAATTTGAGCTTTGGGATCTTCGGAATTGGTGACTAAGTACTTCTTTTGTGATTCAGGTACTAACATCTACATTACACCCTTGACGGGGATTCTAGCCTTGGAATAATCCATATAAATCTCTCTGCCAACTTCTCTGCAAAAGCTTCTTCCTAGTAGAATCCCATATGCTGCTGGGATATCAGCAATGAGGATGGTCATCTTTACTCTTTTCTTTGAGAACATCGCAAAGGCAAACTGTGCATCTTTGATCTGACCAATCAATGGAACCTGTTTAGTTTTCATGGAATAACATCTGCTTAAAGGTTTGGTAAGAGTGAGGCCCAAAGCGTGGGTGACCTTCGCCTAGCATGACATTTTCAGAAGCCCCAGAGTTAATTATGTAGTTGCTTAACTTATGATCATTTATTAGGAGAGAGAAATAAAAAGGTCCAATTTTACCTGAAACAGAAGTCAAGGCCACATTTATGCCAGATGTAGGAGGAGTGGAAAGGATTCCTTTTCAGGGAGACATGGGAAGTTACGATAGCTTGAATTTGGATATAGTCAGTCAATATTCCCAGTTACTCAAGGTTTGACTGAAGATATTCAGCCTGAGACATTTGAATCTTGGTCTTTTTTAGCATGATCGATTATATCGAATGCGGCCAAGGGTTGCGTTGATGAGGGAATGAGTCCCTCACTTCACGACAGTGGAGGGGTAGGGTTACTGGTCTTTATGGGGATAGAAGAAGGCTGACTTAGGAGGAGAGATGGGAGGAAAATATTTTTTTTGTAAAATACTTAATAGGAGGTTGAGTATGAAGAGGATTACCTCTGTTAGCAACGTTTGGAGGCGTGTTTGACACAACCTTCTCTTTTTGTATCATGGCAGTAAATTTTGCTTCTTTTCCTTGAGAGCAGGTGAAAATAACATATGAATGTCCACTTGCATACCCTTGGTACCCTCTTCTTCATCAGATTCCTCATCTTCAAATTCCATATACCCAATTGTAGAGTCGTCTAGTCGGTTCACCGACATCTTGATCACCTCTTCCTGGGGATGAAGGTTCTTCGTAATTTTGCTCCTCTTCTTTTACCTTGACCAGGGCATTTGACCGGAGAGGCCTCAAGTGCCAACCGTGGAGTAGTTGTAGGAAAACGCAACCTTTGTGGAGAATTATTGGAAGTAAAATTTCTCCATGGGATGTCCCATTATGAAGTGTTAGGAGAAGCTTTAGCTAATTACTTCTTCAATGCGAGCAAGTCGTTCGCCATCTTCTAAAATTCCGGATCTAATGAAGTGTCTTGAGAAGGAGTTGAATCTTTAGGCTTGGACGACTCTCATTTCAACTCACCAGTTATAAGCAAGTTTTCCTCTATCCAAATGGTATTGTAGCTTGAGCTGAGAACCATGAGTGGTGATTTGTTCTTGTAAGAGTAAGAAACTTACTCTTGAGCTCATGTGCGCATTCACAAAGAAAAACTTCTAATTTTCTGGTGTGGGTAGTATGGACAAGCGGCACATGGTTAATTAGTGAATTGAACTGAGTGATAAAATCTTAAATTATTTCATTGAATTCCTTCTTTAGGTGAGTGATCTTTGACAGTAACATGCAAACGCATCTTCTGAAGGCTTATACTTATCTTCAAATGCAGTTCGTAACGTGGCCCAACTGGTGATAGATCCGACCGGTAAATGTTGGAACCAATCTACTGCGGGTCCTTACAAGGTCTCTAGAAAGAAGACGTACTGATACGTCTTCATGGTTCACATCCAGGATGTTGCATGACATGATGAATGTAAATATATGTTAATCTGTGCTTTGGTTTTTACTCCCATCAAATCTTGGAAAATTCTTTCAGTTTTCCATGAGGGAGTGCATGAACAAGATGTGGTAATGCAAGAGGGGCCCATAGCATTTCCCCATAGCACTACCATTTGAAAAGTTGGAAAGAGGACATGAGCTGGGAAGCGCAGTTCCACTGAGCAACAAAGCACTGCAAAGAGATGTGGAGGCTCCCTGTGAAAAATGATTCTTTCTTGGAGGCGAAACGCTTTTGGCTAACTAATCAACTAAATTCAATGATGGGAAGCGTACTGACATGTAATACTGAAGTTATTCCTTTGAAGTAGATCATAAAATAGGATCAACTTCTCCACGAGCTCTCCTGCTACGGGTAAATGGTTCGCCTGCCAGTATATCTTTTAGACCTACAATGTTTTTAGAGCAGATTTTAAAAACTCTTTTTAGGTTGTACTTGCTGATTTTCTGATTTTTTTGACAAAAATCAGCAGCATGTACTTTTCTAAATTTTTAATTTTATCCCTCTTTTGAAAACCGATTGCGGTTTTGATGACAAAGATTAGCATGAGGATGAAATTATGGTTTAACTTAGTAAGCTGATTTTTGGGTCTTATAGTTGACTTTTTGCAAGTGTTTGAAAATTCTTTTGTAAAACTCTCAGAATCTCATATATATGGAAAATATATGGGTTTTTGTAAAAAATCTGTGAACTAAAGATCTCTAACTAGCTCAAATCTATGGATCTCTAAAGAAATTTTTCAGTTTGGATCACTTTTGCAAAAAATTTAGATTTTAAGCAAAGAGTTTAATATTTGCAAATAGGCAGTGATTTTTCCTACAGTTTTATCAATTTTCTTAGATAATTTAGCAACCTTAAAAGTTATTAGTGTCTTTTAAGCTGACAAAACAAAACACATAAATATGTTTCGATCCCCAGTAGAGTTGCCAAAAAATGTTGGTCTGAAAATCTGTCGGGAGGGCAGATCTATGGATAGACGAGCCAACAGTGTGCAGGGCATAGCCCCTCTTTGAGACAGCAAAGCGAAACTGGTTTATTGCTATTCTACCAGTAGGAATCTGTGCAAGTCCTACAGTATTCTGCCTTCAGGGGTTTGGGATCTCGTCCCAGTTGGGGTATTTCTAGACTATGAGCAGAAAGGAATGAAGGGAGGAGAGGAGATAGGATAGATCCGAAGGGAGAAAAGAAATGAATTCCAAAGCAGAAAGGTCAGAGGGTTTATGTTTTGGGCTGGTAGTAAACAGAGCCAAACCTACTTGCATAAACGAACAAAGCAATACTGATGAGAAAATGAAAAAAAAGTAGAGATAGATCCAACAAAAAAGCAACATAGATCTAACTAAAGAAAGATCTAATACACATAACACATCCATTGAGCACAAAGTCTTAATTTATGTATTAATATTTTATGTTTACAAAAAGTACAAAGCCTTTTCCTTCTCACTTCTATTTTTCATCTAAAAAATGTCCACCACCCTTGAATACAACAAGTATCCAAGTATATATAGAAGGAGAAGGAGAAATAAGGCAAAAAGAAACCAACAACTAATTACAAAATATTTAAAAGTCAACTGTTGACTTTGGGGCAACTTGGTGGATGACAACATCCCATGGTGCAACATGGATGATGTCATCATTTGTGCCAACAAACTTTTAAATACTTTACAAAAAAGGGAACATCCTAGGAGGAAGGAGCCTATTTGTCGTCATCCCGCGGCTGGAAGGGAGTATCATGCTTCTGCTCAGGAGAGGAAATATGAAATTGAGCATGATACTCCAAGAATTTTCTAATCATCGGTTGAAGTTGATCCTGAGCAGGACCCTTGGTGTGATCGCCGATGACTTCACAAGTCTCTCATTCATCTCTGAGTCTTTCTGGGAGCTTGAAGTATTCATTACCTGCCTCCATCAGGTATCCAACAAAATCATGGCAAGCTAGAAGATTGTTGATAGATTCTGCGTCAAAAGTGGCTTCTGACCCTAACCCTTGTGACGCGATCTCCTTAAAGAGCTGAATAGTGTCATCTACCTTCCTCAAGGCATATAATGGGGTGAGTAATCCTGGAGACATCCTTAGGACGATCTGCTCCATTTGATGCATTGCATCCAAGGCTTCCTCCTTGATTTTATCAATCTTCTCCAAGACAAATTCCATCTGGTCAACCCGATAGTCCAAAGTAGCAAGGACTTTGTTGGGTGCTCTTGGGTGATCGAAGATGCCGAATTTCACTAAGTCATCGACCGAGCAGTCAAGCATCTTCTAGAATGTCTCATGTTGTAACCTAGCATGGTCCAACTCTTCGGAGATAGGTCCCGCAATCACCTGGAGTTCCTTGTTAGCCTGATCAATATTCTGATATAGCTCTGTGAACTTTACGATTACTTCCTCACTATCCTTGAGGATCTGGTCTCTCCAGGCAGATACTGCCATACCTTGTTCGCCAATCTTGGTGTACTCATTTATCTTTTCCTGGCTAAGGGCCTCAAGAGTTTCAGTGGCAGTTGTAGGAGGTGCACTGCCCATTTTCTGTAGGGCTTGGAGAAGATGTTTGTTCTGTTCTTTCGGTATCCTCTCCTCTTCCTTTACCTCCTGAAGCTTTTTGCAAAGGGCATCCACTGCAGATAGGGCCTCTCCATGTAGGCTTTCAGAGGACGTTCCCATCGTGACATGTGTCACTGTATAATCTGTAGGAGACAGATCCTTTTTTTCCTTTGTGGGATCAGGGTATGCGATCTCCATAACCCTTTCACCTGAAGCACTCTAGGAGAAGCAGGTTATCAACTTTTGCTTCTTAGCTCCTTTTGTTGGGATGACAGAGAAGTCCATAGGTGCAATGGGGATTTTCCTCTTATGTTGGCTCAGGTGCTTGGAGATCCATTCTAGACTTAAGGGAGTGGGACCAGAGGGAGAAGAGGGAACGGAGGCAAAAGAAGGAGCGGCTACAGTGAACAAGGGGAAATGTGTTGAGACGCTTGGCAGTGGCATTGATAAAGAAGTCGAATCTTCTAACACTCACAGGGGTAAGGGTCATTGTAGGTGAGAAAACTGTGGGGGTGGAAGGGATCTAAGAGATGAGGGAAGAAATGATGGGGGACAGATCTGCGAGGGAAGAGAAGATGGAGGAAGAGGAAGGGGGAACAGTAGAAGACGGGGGAGAAGACACAACCAGAGGAGCGGTTGCTTGAGTGTCGTGAGGAGTGGACGGAGGAGCGGAAGGTGGGATGGTGGGAACTTTAACAGTTATAGAAGTGGCAACATCCTGAGTGGATGTGCCCATTGGAACACTTACCGCCGCTTCTTTTTCTAGGGAGACCAGGCTTACTACCTACTCCTGGGCGGCGGAAGGAGGACTCTCGGGAGCTTTCTCCTGAGCAGTGCTTGATTCTCCTTCTTTGTCTTTCCCTTTTCCCTTTGGCAAGTGTTTTGGTCAAGTAGGTGCATCGCCCAAAGGAGACGTGGTGAAGTCTACCCCAAGGTAGATGAGGCCATTTTTCCTGCACCAATGCTCTGTGCGCTGCAAAGTGCCTTTAACCCTTTCCTCAATAGTTTGAGGTGCCTTTGTTCTATCTATCTTCAGCAAATGGCCAATTTTCCCCGTCCGTATCTAGATAGACCTGATCAACTTCTTGATCGGTTGCTTAGAAACCTTTCAGGACAATGGCCACACCATACTGGATGATCTCAGCTAGGGCCAAGCGGGAGTGATCCTTTCTCCTGAGCTTGACCTCGTGATACAGATCAATATAGACATCTTTGATCTATGGGACATGGATTGGATCAAGATTTGCCCTTGGAAGGCAATTGCGAGGATCAAAGGTTGGCCTTGCCGGGAAATTGTGTTTTAAGTTAAGCAACTCCAGTTCCGCAAACATTTCCCAGGCTTTGGTGTGAGAAGTGCAGGTGTACCTGCCCACTGTGAGGGGGAATGGAGTTCTACCCTTCTTTCTTTTTAGTCACTTCTCGTGGTATGTGATAAGCTATCTGGACAGCTCCAATAGGATCAAATTTGGTCCCGCATACCTCGGTAACTTGGTGGGCTCCCCCAAGAAGTTGGCGGCTCTGAGATAAGTGAAAGTGGGGAATTGCGTAAATAACGCTCCCCACTTCTCTGTGGCAGTCACTACACTCTTGGTCATTTGACTGTGAGTCATATTGGGCCTCAATAGGCAGATGATGCCGTAGAAGAAGGCATCATTGATCTTGCTGAATTGTGCGATGTTGTTTTCCAGTCTCAACTCTAGATAATATTCATATATTTTTACTTGGGGCCACACCCCGCATCGACTTAACACTGGGTAGTCTCTTTCTGAGGTAGCAATGTAAACCACATAGGAGTTCATGTAGAACCTCCCCGTTGTTGGGAGTTGTTGAAGCTGCTCGGAGATAGTGCTGCTGATGATCTCCGCCCATTCAAAACGTTGATCAGGAACATTTTTTGCTCATTGTTTCTAGATATCTGAGCATCCATTTGTGAAAATAATGGGCATCAGGAAGCCCAAATACCCTACTTAGGAAGGTGATGGTGTCACTCAGCTCTTCTGAGAAGTCGCTGCGGTGAATAACTTGTAGCCACCTGGTTATCACCTTCTTGTTCTTCAGATACACTTCGTTGATGAACTGCATGCATTTGTCCTCATTCTCATTCCATGCTTTCATGCAGTCTTCTTGTCTTATCGCCACAAAATGCCGGTGGTGGGGGATACCCAACATGATTTCAAAGTTCCAGGTAGTGAGGTTGATTATTACCTCACCCTTCTCATTCTCGACACATCTTGTGTCCTTATTGTAGCGACGAGCCACCACCATCATGAATTCATTGTTTACCACGCTTACGGGAATTCCCCCATCGAAATGTAAACCACTGCTGACCAATTTTTCCACCCATGGACTACCTGTGACCTTTCTGGTTCTGGCCCAAAAGTCCTCCATATCAATGTGGCCGAGTTTTGAATCCATGATGTCTAAGTCACACTCTGCAAGGGACTCGGGCATCCTGACCCTTTGGTATTTGTACTTCATTTCTTCTTCTGTGAGTTTGGCATTACCCTTTGACTTGGTTGGCTTCTTACTTGATGAAGACATATGTGAATCTAGGTTCAGCTGCTGATCTACAAGAAGGAGGGAAGTCCATCATAGAAGAGCCATGTTAGCTGTTAAATCATCCATCAAAGCTTTACAGAAAGGAAACTTATCAATTTACAAGCCTCTGGGTGCAAGGAAAAATTCTATTATAGGCTACAGGATCATAAAAGCAAAGCGCACTGCTGAAGAGTGTTGCATGGAAGAAAACAACGCAAAGGGGTGCAGGGCGCAAAAATACTACACACAATATTCAGTGTTGGTGTTAAAGGATGTGCACATGCGCCATATGAAGGGTATTAAACGAGGCACAAATTATTTTGGTGTTGCAAGATTGCAGGATGCGCCAATGGCGTAGATATGGTACATGTTGCATATAGTTATGGTGCACCAAAGGGGCGCAGGTTCAAATGGTGTATCACTGAGTTAAGATGCGCCAGTTCTTAGCTTTTGCGTGGCACAGGAAGAGTCTACATAACATCAAATGCTGGTGTGGCTGGAGTTGCGCTTGCACCTGCGTTTAGGGTTTTGAGAGTTTTATGGGGCACGGGGAGGATGCGTGCTACAGGTAGGGTCAGTGCGCCCCTTGGCGCGACTGTGTTTTGTGCAACAATGATTTTGTTTGCGCCAAAGAGAAAGCCATGGCTTTGGATTGTAATAACTTTAGATCTTCTCTCTCTTGATCAGTTTGTGGCCTTTTGGCTTCCTTTTACATAGATTTTGACAGTGAGGAGGATAGAGCGAAGAGGGTCAAGGACCATTCGGAAGCAAGGCCTTCCAGGTTAGCAGATCTGGAAGGAGGGTAAAACCGGTTTGAGGGAAGCTTCTTAGGTTCATTTTCTTGGCTTTTAACAACCTCTAAAAGTAATACAAAAAACCCACAAACAATCAACACAAGAAGAGCAAGGACCACTTACCAGGAATATATAGGATGGAAGAAACGATACGGGGTCCACAAATGTGACGTAAAGCGATACAGGAATGATAGGAGCGCTGACAGGTGTAGAGGAATTAACTTTCCTCGTGTTTTCAATCGTGAAAATGACAGGTCGGATGCACCTATATAATGCAAAAGGTGCAATAAATGTGCCACCAACTTTTTTGCAGGGCGCACCGAAAAGGATGCCAACATGAAAATTTGTGTGCCATTGGCACGGATTCGAGACTATCGACATTACCTTTTTAGTGCTTTGGTGCACCATTCAGGGGCGCAACATTTTTTTTATGTCGACAAGATGGCGCATGCGCCTTGGCGCAGGCGAGAAGGGCGCATCATGGGAGTGCAACATTTTTAATTTCGACACTCCAAAGGATGCGCCAAAGGAATAGAAGGGGGCAAAAATTCATTTGATGTTACATGAATAAAATATGCGCCTAGCCAAAAAAGGACAGAATGACTAAGTTCGAAAAACTAGATTCTCCGGAAAGGGATTTTATGCCATTCTGAACACTAAGGGACCTTGGCGGAGAACTGAAACAAAATTTTGGTATGGTTACCTATAAAATTGACCTCGTCAATTTTACAGGATAACAAGCACCAACTCTCTTATGCCACATGAGTCACTCATCCATCACAACCTACCAATGACCTAATCAAGTTAATGATGGAAAAGATGCAGACGTTGGAGGCATCGGTTTTTGGCACATGCAACTCTCTCAACTATGATGAGATTTGTAATAAGCCCATCCACCCATCGATTCCTATTCGTACATTTCCCGTACATTGGCAAATACCTAAATTTAAATGTTTCAATAGCAAAGAAGACCCACAACAACATTTGTGGTCTTTCAAACACGGGTGTTATCTGATCACCCATGATGATGCTTTGCTCTTGAGGACCTTTCCCATGTCTATGACTGGACCCATATTAGATTGGTACAGTGGGTTACCTACACATTCTATCTTCTCATTCAATCAGGTAGCCCAAGCCTTCTTGGATCACTTCTCCATCAATGTTGTTAAGAAGGTTACCATAACTGACCTCTACTCTATGCGTCAATATGATGATGAATCTATCACAGATTTTGTTGCTCGTTGGCGTAGCCTGATCAATCAACTCACATTCCAACTACCACAAACCAAACTCATAGAACTCTTCATATAGGCTTGTGCTAGACATATCTTTTCAACGCTATAGGTCCAGAATTTCCAAACCTTCGACAAAGAATTCACCATGGCATGAAAGCTAGAGATTTAGGCCATCGAGGAAAAGAAAATCCAACTACACAATAAAAACTCAGCATTTAAGCCAAATGATACCTATTCTTCTTCGAAACCATAAAAAAATTATTCAAAAGCCACGAGAACTACTAACGCAGTGGTACTAAAAGACGACCCAACTCATCCATCAAATCAGGCTATCCCTTCATCTAATCTCTCACCCGTTCAAAATTTTCAATTCAGATGTGAACAAAAAAAATACACCCCAATTAGGGAGCCTTATTCTTCTATCTTATAAAAGCTTATTAAAGCTATGGCTATCACCCTTCCTCTAGTAAAACCACACACTAGTTTTGATCCTGCTCACCCAATACCCACATGGTATAAAGAGCACAAATTTTACAACTATCATCAGGTAAAAGGTCATGTTGATGGCAATTGTATCACTTTCAAGAACATTGTCCAAGCAATGCTCAAGAAATGTGAGCTAACCTTGGATAATCCAAATGCACCTACCAATCAAAACCTACACATATTTAAGAAACCATTTCCTAATCATGCCCCTTCTTTTGATCAAACTAGAGAGACCTCAATGCACGATAGCCATACCCGCGAGGTCCATGCTATTTTCAGCGACACACCCGACGCTTCCCAATTACCCCATATTCCTTCCATAAAGGAAATCCTAGCTCGAAGTCCTCTACCTGCACTTGAACCCACTTCACCTATTCCTCCACCCATAGAGGAACACCCTTCATTCCCTCCCTCACCTGTGAAGTAGCCTCATTTTAACATCGAGATCATTTCACCTTTGGCTTCTCCACCTAGAGATCCATCACCCGCAGTACATCTCTGACCCGTGGAAGAGGCTTGTTTATATCCTCCACCCACAGAGGAGCACCCATCATCTCCTCCACCCATAAAGGAGCACCCATCATCTCCTCCACCTATAGAGGAGCACCCATAATCTCCTCCACCCATAGAAGAGCACTCATCATCTCCTCCACCTATCAAAAATCTAGTAAAAATTACTTTACCTTTAGGTGACTACTTTCCATCAGTTACCCAAGATCCTATGGACTTACTTTCGGATCTCTTACCCACAGAAGCTGAAGCGAGAAAATTCCCCATTTCTAAGACACATTTTACAAGAATTTCCATTATATCCTACCCAAAATCACCTACAATTGTGCCTTTTTCACGCCTAGCCGATCACCTAGATTATGTGGATAGAGCCTTACTTTGGGGGCATATTCGGCTTCTTGTCTCAACACAAATGTAGATGTCACTTGATGACACTTCCACTATCTACCAAAAAAAAATTCATCTAATTAAACCAAACACAACCATAACTATAAAAAATTCCACCACGATACCACTTATGGCTTAACTCACACCCCTACCCATAACCCAACACACATCTACATCCAAACCCACACCTACATCATATTCCTTGCATAAACCTATAACTACCTTAGGGGTTATCCTAACCGCCTACCTTACTCATCCACCCATTAAATTAGATTTACATACATTCTCCAAAGTTGACACCAAGCTTAATCTGACACCCAAATAGAAGAACCAATCCCATAGATCTCATACCCCAACACCACTGATTAAACCTTCATCACCTTCGTCCCTTCCATCCGTCTTAGGACCTCTCCCCTCCAGCATGGTTAAGAAACCTCCACCTATCGGTAAACTAAAAACATAGCAACCCATTCCACCCTTGCAGACCTCTACCATACCCAAGTGCCCAACACGACTTCTTCCCACACCTGAAACATATTTACTAACCATACCTCTAATACCATCAATAGCTTCTGTATTACCCCCAAAATTTTAGTCTCTTTCCCTCATGCCTCCTTCACGAACTGTGCCATCTAGCTTCACAACACCTCAGTTATCCCCATGGGTAACTTGCCCTCTTCCCCTATATGCTTTTCGCTATAAATCTCATGTGCCCATATCACCTTTACCCAAGATGGTGCAACCTAAAGACAAAAATTTTCTACCCTCCAATAAGGTAGTCAAAACAACCACACACTCTCTTTCTAGTTCATCTACCATAACCCTACCCAAGCAAACATGACCAACACCCAAGATCACACCAACACTTAAAACCATAGCTCGACCCACTCCCCCTCATGTAAAGACCCTTCCTCTACAGTTAGCCACACATATACCCAAACCCATTTTCACTTCCCATTTTGATCCACTAGCAGGATCATATGCCAAAATCTTAACTAACCTCCTTGATACTTTTGTCATCACATTACCACTGCTCAGACCTTATGACCCTCTCAAACCTAATTCAAAGGGTTTTGACGGCACAAAATTTTTTTCCTACCATTGTGTGCCAAGGCACAATGTAGAGAACTGCAAAGCTTTGAAAAATGTTCTTATCCAGTTGTGTCCTCCCAAAGAAAACTTTGGTGATGATGACCTTCTCGATGAGGACCCCATTTCACCAACGACCCATACCTTGACCCCCAAAACTCTTAGAACCACCCCCCGAGATTTGAAATCAACATGGTTTTCATCAAAGAACTCGCCAAACCTCCACCCAAATGTCAGTGTGCCCAACTCATCTCACAAGGTTCCTTCCCACCATTTGGATTTTTCCCCTCTTGTCTCTATACTTTTCATGACCTCACCTACTTCACCTACCTCCCCACCTTAAGTCAACATGATCCACGTTAATACCCATGCTTAGAAGGATAAAGGCAAGAAAAAGGCAACCGACCCACCAACCAATCCTATACCGAACATACCATTTGCACCCACACCTAAAAGCACTATCCCCAACCCCACATATCCTATTTCTGATGGGGTCACACACTGCACGATGCTCAAAAAACTACACCAACCCCCCCTCAAAATTTCCATATATGACCTCATCCAAACCTCAAAATCCCATCATCAAGCTCTCATGGAGGTTATTTAATCTATTGAGGTTTTACCCAATGACCCTACACCTGTAGCCTCCATTATTACACCCCATCATGTAGCCTCTCTCACCAAATTACCACCTTTATCTACACCTCCACGTACTCGCCAAGTATCCCTCCTTAGCTTCTCAGAGGAAGAGATTGCACTGCACCAACCGATGACCCAGATCCAACTCTCTTTATCTCTATCCACATCGATGATATACGTGTACGTCATGTTATGATCGATGGGGGTGCTAGAATTAATATCATATCCTCGCATGCATTCGCTCAAATGCGCATACCTGAAAATTGCATGCATAAACATCCCATCATGTTGCATTCATTCAATGACGCTATCACCTCTACACATGTCTATGTCATCCTCCATGTTCGCGTGGGCCCCCGTATAGTTCCAGAGTTGTTTTACGTCTTAGAGGGGGAATTTCAATATAACCTTTTGCTTGGTAGACCCTGGATTTGTATTATGGCTTGTGTTCTTTCCACTTTACATCATTGTGTAAAGTTTGAGCATGAGGGACACACCTATACCATTCCGGCTGACCCATCACCTTTCAAAACTTGAAACATACTTTACCAACCCAATGACGTGCTCATACCTATTAAAGCATCTACCTCCATAACCACTACCTCTTCACCTACACCTCCACTCACCATTGTCACCGCTACCTCAACCTCACCTACATCCTCCATTCCTAAAGAAAATGTAAGCTCCACATCCGAACCGTCAACCTACCAATCCATTAGATCCACCTTTGATCTGACCTCCAAGACATCGTTTACCCCATCTACCAACATATCGGCCACCGATCCCTTAGAAGGAATTTTTCAATGCCTCATGCTGGGGGAGTATTTTTTATATAGTATTAACACATGCCTTACTCCACAAGAGTATCGAAGTCTTCACCAGCACCCTCACTATGATCAGTGTATAGGAGAGCACCTCCTTTATGGTCCTCCCCACCTTCATACCAATCTCACCTATGGGGGACTTGATACTACCACTTATATACCGTAACCACCAACAAAGACCTGCCCATTTTCTACCAACCTCCATTCACTCACCAATCATCGTTTCACCCACACCTTCTTGCATCGATGTGCATGGAAGGGTTTTGGTTTTGGATTTTATGAGCAAGGCCACAATACTATTATTACATGTACTACCCATAAACATAACGACCATCATGGTATCAGATTTGTTGAACCACCTACCAAGAAGGCCTGCATTGAACTCATTGAGGACATCAACCCTTCTCCACCTTCTTTGCTCGCTCCACCATCTTCACCACCTTTTCCTATAGAGACAATGGATCTAGAATCCATTCCTCCTAACTTTTTTTTTCTTAAACACCATCTCCTTGGGGCCTCTGACTTATCAATGCGATGGCGAGGCTCCTTCCTCTCTTCCCTTCATGTATCCTGAAATGATTGATGATGATAAATCTTCAATTAACATCGTTCAATGTCAGGATGATGAATCTATACTCACCTACCTTGGTGTAGAAGACTCATATATTCATCAGTCGTTACCATCTGAGACACAAACCATGTTGAATGAATCGACTATCGAGATCAACATTCATACTCAGGATGACCCACACATTCTAAAGATTAGACAATATTTAGATGCTTCTGAACAAGAAGCCATCACTTATTTTCTCAAAAACCATAACAACATTTTTTCTTGGCCTTACATAGATATGCTTGGTATTGACCCCACTATAGTGGTCCACAATATTGTAACCATCCCTGACGTCAAACCCGTGAAACAAAAGTAGAGGAAAATGCACCCTCACTTTGTTTTTCTGGTCAAAGA
This sequence comes from Taxus chinensis, assembly GCA_019776745.2. Classification (NCBI taxonomy): domain Eukaryota; kingdom Viridiplantae; phylum Streptophyta; class Pinopsida; order Cupressales; family Taxaceae; genus Taxus; species Taxus chinensis. The sequence goes on from CM034149.1 coordinate 224,122,476, forward strand.
AAAACTTCAGTGCATCCTTTCCATTTTCTTCATTTTACCCATTGATTATCCCTGGTGGATTTCCAACATTGTCCCTATCACTAAGGTGACATGAGGACTCTGCATTTGCACAGATTTTCGTGACCTCAACCTAGCTTGCCTAAAAGATGACTTTCCCCTACCTGGTATTGACCAGCTAGTTGACCTTACCGCCAGTCACGAGATGCTATCACTCATGGATGGCTTCTCGGGTTATAAAAAAATCTTACTCTCCCAAGAGGATCAACATAAAACCACATTCATCACCCCTTGGGGGACATTTTTCTATCGAGTCACGCCTTTTAGCCTTAAAAATGTTGGTGCCACCTATTAGCGGGCTATGAATTATATCTTCCATGACATCATGCAACATATATTAGAAGATTACGTGGATGATCTCCTAGACAAATCTAAATGCCTCTCTGAGCACCTATCTATCTTAAAAACTATCTTCGACCACCTCATTAAATATTGCATTCACCTTCATCCCAAGCAGTGTGTCTTTGTGGTTTTCTTAGGAAAGCTCCTGGGATTTATCATTTCCTTACATGGTATAGAGGTTGACACTGCTAAAGTCAAGGCCATTCTCTAAATGCCTCCACCCACTAAACTTAGGCAACTCTGCAGCCTCCAAGGCAAGTTGCATTCTATTCGTTGCTTCATTTCACAATTTTCTGATTGGTGTCAATCATTTCATCATCAAGAAGGATGTCTCTTTTAAATGGGATAGTGACTACCACAAACATTTTGATGCCTTAAAACAATACCTTCTCCAACCACCTGTACTCATTCCACCTAAATATGATCAAGCCTTCTACCTATACATGTCAGCTACCGATCACTCCTTGGGGGCCATGCTTGCTCATCACGATGAACAACACAGGGAGCAGGTGGTTTATTACATAAGCCATACTCTTTTGGACTACGAAACTCGATACACCCATGCTGAAAAATTTTTCTTCGCCTTAGTTTTCATTGCCACAAAACTCTGTCATTACCTACTCAACCACAAAACCTATGTCGTGACTAACACTAACCCCTTACACTTCATGTATGCCAAACCGTACCAAAATCAATGTGTTACATGCTGGCTTATGCTTTTGGATGACCTCAACCTCAAATTCACCCATCAAAAGTCCATCAAGGGCCAAGCTATCACCGACCAATTGGATGATGCACCTATTTTTGGAGATCAACCCTCTAACTTTGACTTTATAGATGAGTCAATTGCTACCCTTTCCCTAGACGAACTGTTGACACTAAAATTTTCCTCCGTAATTTCTATTTCATTACTGTATGTACTAGGAATAGGATGTTGTTAAGTATAATTAGTAGTAGCATCTGATAGAAGATAACGGTGCTGCCAGTACGACGCCGCCAATAATGTAGAGTACGGTAACAGTCAAAGTACAATAGGAATGTTGTAAAAAGTAAATATTTGTCGTAAGTGGTCCAGTAATGTTAAAATGTCAAAGTTTGGGTAATTAGAGAAGTAGGGTCTACATGATTAGGAATTAGAAATATTATATTGGTAATAAAGACAAGGAGTGAGGTCATAAATATTTTGTGTATTTTATTTGTAAAAAGTCTAAAAATGTGGAACCCATGTAAAATGATAAGGTTTATCTTATCTTAACAGATAAGCTTACATGTACAGATAAGAGTTAAGGTATGGAATATGATTCGTCAGAGTGAATTTCTTATCCTATCTTAGAGATAAGATGGATAAGCTTGGAAGTTCTATAAATAGAGAGGCCACCCCCCTCATTTAGCATAGAAGGAAGTAGTGAGAAATATTGTAGGAAGTGTGCGAAGGAAGCCATCAGTTTAAAGGTGTGTTGAAGAAGCCATTAAGAGGTGTAATTGTAAAGTTTCTCCCATAGTCTTGGTGAAAGGCAAGTGAAGTCAATAACACTTGAAGTACCTCATGGGTGAGATTGTAACAGTTTCATGTTAATATTATAATTTATTTTGATATTTCAGATTTGTCATCATTCTGTCTTATCATAGTCGATGGTATTCTTGTGTTATGTTGTTGTTTTGTTTCCAGATTACATCCACCAAACTAAAGGCTGTGCATTAGTAAATAATCATAGCACGAGGAGTTCCCAGTGAAGAATTATGATAGTGCTGGATTGGTGATGAAATTTTGGTTCTGTTGCCGGGACCATTCCTCGTTGGTGGATTTTCTGGAGAGATATTCCCACTTAGTCAAAAATCAATTGGAGGGTAACCTTGTTTTTACTATGCATAGTAGTTACCATGGTAAAGTCATTTTTGCCATGAATAGTAGTTACCATGGTAAAGTCATTTTTGCTGGAATAGTATTTACCGCAGTAAATTCACTTTTTACCGTGAATAGTATTTACCGCAGTAACTTCACTTTTTACCGTGAATAGTGTTTACCACAGTAAAGTCAGTTTTTACCGCAGTAAATCAAGTTTTACCATAGTTTACCGTGGTCATTTCTATTTTACTGTAGAAAGGTGTAAAGTCACTTTCTAGTATAGTGATTCCAATTATTTGTGCACATAAGTCTTGTTAATTGTACTTGTGGGTTGGTATTTCACGGCGGTTACTTTTGAAAATGGGAAAGATTCCTATTTTTTCAGCTCAATCTAATGAAGATGCTTCTTCTTTTATTCAAGAGTTTAAGCGATAGTGTATTCGTAATGGCCTTATAAGAAGTGAACAATGGACTGAATTTTTTCCTACCTTTTTGGATGGTTCAACACTTAGGTGGTTTGAAACACTAGGTGATAATGTGAAAAAATCATGGGATTTATTAACTGAAAGTTTTCTTGAAGAATTTGGTGAACAACAGAAATATGCAGATCTCATGATTGAGATCACAAAGCTATCCCAAGGAGAGAAGGAGAAGATAAGGGATTATCATGCTCGTGTTCTAGAGCTAAGGAGGAAGCTCGATGCCCAGATCCGGAAGGAAGGATTAGCAGATGGGTTGATGAATGGCGTGGATAATCTCCTCTATAAGCACTTCATTCTCAGGATGAAGCCAGAGATCAGACAATGAGTGAAGTATGACCGCCCAGCTACCATTGAACAAGCAAAGGAGATTGCAAGAAGGCAAGAAGAAATCATGGAAGAGGAGCCCAAAGAAATTGTTGCTAAAGTAGAGCCTACACCAGCACCTTTGGTACAGAATCCACAACCACTCCCGATGAGCACAAATATTTCTCCTAGTACATCTACTGATTATGAAGATCTGCTCAAAAAGATGGGTCATTTAACTATTAATTTTCTTCAAGGAAAAGAATTTAGTTCTCAGGTAGGAGATAGAGGTCCAAAAAGAAATATTTCTGAAGTTGTTTGTTATGGTTGTTACAAAAAGGGTCATTATAAGTATAATTGTCCAGATAGAGCTTCTACATCTAGTAAAGGAGATAATGATAAAGGAAAATCACCTGTGAATTCTTTTGATGTAGTAGATAAGAGCAGAAATAATGAAGTAGATGTGTTTGTAACAAAAAGAAATAAAGAAAAAGATAATCAAGATGGAAGTGATCTTAAGAAGATGAAAGGAGAAACTAGTAAGAAATATAGGAGAAGAAAGTTAGGAGTGCAGGATTTTCTGATTTCACAGGGACAATGACCATACTCCATCTTGGAAGATCTGTCCAAAAGGCCTGCAAATATTACATATGGTCAACTCTTGGCTATGTCTTTTGAGAAGAGGCGGGAGTTGCGAAGTGGACTCAATGCTCGACGAAGGAAGGAGGTTGAGGTCCCTGTTTTGGAGGTAGAGGTGGATCCCTATGCTCCACAAGCTGAGGTATTATGTAATGGTATTTCAATTCATGATGTCTTAGTTGATGGAGGTGCTGCAGTTAATGTAATGATCGAGTCTGTAATGAATATGTTGGGTTTAAAAATTGATCGCCCTTCAACACTTATGTTAAGTTCATTAAATAAAGGAAAAACTAAACCAGAAGGTGTAGTTTTAAATGTGGCAATATTTTTTATGGGTGTTGTATGTGTGGTAGACTTTCAGGTGATAAAAAATGGTACTGTTGCGTACCCAATGCTGCTGGGAAGACCATGGCTAAGAAGAGTTCATGCAAGAAACTACTGGAATGAAGGTTTCATGACACTTGGACGTGGTAGAGAGAGGGTGAAGATAAACGTGATCCCTCGACATCATAAGGAAGAACCTGTGGATTCAAGTGATGAAAATGATGATTGGACATCCTCTGATTACTCTAGTACCAGTGAAGTGGACACTGAAGATGAAGAAAGTGAGGTTGATGTTTCAGTCATGGATATCCTTCCAGTCACACCAACTCATGACCCCATAAAATTATCTGAAGAAGAAGTTGATGATCGTCCTCCAACAAATAAAGATTGGTGATGCTGTGATGGAGAGTGTGAAGGAATCTTACCTCCAGCTCTTTCAAAGGTACATACACATATTCACCTTTTGATTACAAGGAACTCTGTCAAGTAAGTTGGGTAAAACATTCTATTGAGCTAATAGATAGTGCTAAGCCCATAAAGCAAATGCCATATAGAATGAATCCTAATTTTTCCAAGACTGTAAAAGAAGAAATAGATAAGTTGCTTGATGCAGGATTCATATTTGCTGTGGAGAATTCAGAATGAGTTTCTCCCATTGTGATCTCAATAAGAAAGAATGGGAAGTTACACATTTGTGTTGATTACAGGAAGATCAATAAGGCAACAAAGAAGGATCATTACCCTCTTCCATTTTCAGATCACATCTTGGATGAAGTAGCTGGCCAGGAGTGCTATAGTTTTGCTGATGGATATAACGGCTATAACCAAGTTCGTATAGCAGAGTAAGATCAGCTGAAGACCATGTTCACCACTCCTTGGGGAACGTTTGCTTATAGAGTTATGCCTTTTGGGTTGTGTAATGCTCCGGCAACATTCTAGCATTTAATGAATAGGGTGTTCGAACCCTACATTGGGACCTTCATCAGAGTATTTATGGATGATTTTTTCATCTATGGGAGCAAGTTGGACCACCTGCACCAAATGGAGACATCATTTCAACGGTTAGATGAAGCACAAGCCTCACTAAACCCTACAAAGTGTGTTTTTGGATGTTCTAAAGGTGTTTTGTTAGGGCATGTTGTATTTAGAGATGGTATTGGTATTGATCCTGATAAAGTTTCAAAAATCAAAGAGTTACCATTTCCTATGAATAAAAGTAAGTTGAGATCAATTTTAGGCCATGTGGGGTACTATAGAAGGTTCATCAAGAATTTCTCAAAGATTACACAACCACTAACCCAGTTCTTCAAGAAGGATGTTACTTAAGAACCAGGAAATAAGGCACATGAAGCTTTTGGAAAACTGAAGGAAGCCCTGGTGTCTTCACCTGTTTTAAAGAATACAGGTTGGAGCAAGTCATTCATTGTGTCCACTGATGCCTCAAATGCAGCACTAGGAAGTACTTTGAGCCAAAAGGATGAAAATGGGAATGAACATCCAATTTACTTTGGGAGTAGACAAATGAGCAGTGCTGAGGTAAATTATACTGTAACTGAAAAAGAGGCTCTGGCTATCATTTTTACTGTAAAGAAGTTTAGGAATTACTTGCTAGGGTAAAAATTTCTAGTTCTAACAGATCATCAGGCTCTAAAATATATTGTAAATAAGCCTAACCCATCAGGGAGGACAGCAAGATGGATAATTTTTCTACAAGAATTTGAATTTGATATTATGGATAGGCCAGGAAAGAAGCATGTCAATGCAGATGCACTCTCTCGAGCCTATGATGGTTTAGGATCATCTTGTGATGATGATGATTTCCCCGATGCAACATTGTTATCCCTTGACACAATCCCTAGTGAATACATGGATATTTGGAATTATCTGAATGAATTCAAGTTTCCTGATGGTGCCAATGCAAAGAATAAGAGAAAGATTACTCAAGCCAGTCATCCATATTCTATTCTGCATGGAGTATTATTTTGAATAGGACCTGATGGACAGTACAAGAGGGCAGTTGGACGTGATCAAGGGAAGGAACTGCTAGAAGAATTCCACAATGGTACATGTGGAGGGAACTTCTCTGGACAACTTACAACAAGAAGGATCTTGGATGCATGTTATCATTGGCCCACTCTTTTTAAAGATTGTTATAATTATTGTAAGACATGTGATATTTGTCAAACACATGGTAACCGTAAGACTTCATCAGCTCCATTATGCCCTATTCTTCCACTTGGTCCCTTCGAAAAGTGGGGAATAGACATTGTAGGTCCACTTCCAACTACCTCACCGCCAAAATAAGCATATTGTAGTTGCCACAGATTATTTAACCAAGTGGGTTGAAGCTAGGCCATTGAAAACAACTTCCATGGATGAAGTGGCAAGGTTCATATATGAACACATTGTCACCAGATTTGGTTGTCCATTAGAAATTGTAATAGATCAAGGAAGCCACTTCATTAATGAGGTGGTAGAAGCCCTAGTCAATAAGTTTTCTATTAAGCACAGGAAGGCAACAACATACAAGCCAAGCACAAATGGACAGGTGGAACGAACAAATTTTGTGTTGTGTCAAATTCTAGCAAAAGATGCAGCCTTGCAGGTACATAAATGGGATAAAAGGATTCATGCAACATTGTGGGCATATAGGGAAACATTAAAGTCAGCAACATGATACTCCCCATTTCAGTTGGCTTATGGCATTGATCTAGTTCTTCCTATTGAGTTTGATATTCCCACGGTTAGAGTAATGAAAAATGAAAGAATGGATGAAAGTGATTCAGTAAAATAAAGGTTGGTACATCTTCATTTGCTAGAGGAAATGAGGGAAATAGCTAAGGATACAAGCTATAAGAAGAAAATGAAGCAGAAGGAATACTTTGATCAAAAGATCCAGTGGTCTCCATTTCATGTGAATGACTTGGTTCTAGTATATGATTCCAGATACAAAAAAAGAAGACAGAGAAAATTTCTTCCAAAATGGATGTGGCCCTACAAAATAGAAGCTGTGCATGAAAATGGTACGTACCGATTGGAGGAATTGGATGGCACTCCCATTACGAAATGGGTCAACCACGACAAGTTGAAGATTTTCCAAGCACCAGAATAGTCTACTCCGAGGACGGAGTAGAAGCTAGGAAGGGGGAAGATGTCGACACTAAAATTTTCCTCCGTAATTTCTATTTCATTAATGTATGTATTAGGAATAGGATGTTGTTAAGTATAATTAGTAGTTGCGTCTGATAGAAGATAACGGCGCTGTCAGTACGGTGTCGCCAATAATGTGGAGTACGGTAACAGTCAAAGTACAATAGGAATGTTGTAAAAAGTAAATATTTGTCGTAAGTGGTCCGGTAATGTTAAAATGTCAAAGTTTGGGTAATTAGAGAAGTAGGGTCTACATGATTAGGAATTAGAATATTATATTGGTAATAAGGACAAGGAGTGAGGTCATAAATATTTTGTGTATTTTATTTGTAACAAGTCTAAAAATGTGGAACCCATGTAAAATGATAAGGTTTATCTTATCTTAAGAGATAAGCTTACATGTACAGATAAGAGTTAAGGTATGGAATATGATTCGTCAGAGTGGATTTCTTATCCTATCTTAGAGATAGGATGGATAAGCCTGGAAGTTCTATAAATAGAGAGGCCAACCCCCTCATTTAGCATAGAAAGAAGTAGTGAGAAATATTGTAGGAAGTGTGCGAAGGAAGCCATCAGTTAAAGGTGTGTTGAAGAAGCCATAAGAGGTGTAATTGTAAAGTTTCTCCCATAGTCTTGGTGAAAGGAAAGTGAAGTCAATAACACTCGAAGTGCCTCATGGGTGAGATTGTAACAATTTCATGTTAATATTATAATTTGCTTTGGTATTTTAGATTTGTCATCATTCTGTCTTATCATAGTCGATGGTATTCTTGTGTTATGTTTGTTGTTGTGTTTCCAGATTACATCCACCAAACTAAAGGCTGTGCATTAGTAAATAATCATAGCACGAGGAGTTCCCGGTGAAGAATTATCATAGTGCCGGATTGGTGATGACAGTTCCAAGTGTCAACGTGGGGATGGGGCTGGTGTTATCCTCATTCTTCTTGATGGTGAACCCATGCCTTTGTCTTTCAAACTATATTTTGATTGTATAAACAATATTTCCGAATACGAAGTGCTTGTATTACGGTTCCAAGCTACCTATACCTTGGATGTGAAATCCTACGACATCTTTGGTGATTCTTAATTGGTCGTAAACCAAGTCAATGGTATATACCAATGTCGTAATGAGATGCTTCAAAAGTACAAACATCTCGTAGACATACTTTTGAACACCTTTGATCGCTACACCCTTCAAACCGTCCCATGTTCAACCAAAAAATTTGCCGATACCATGGCTTGCTTAGCTTCTCAAATACCCGCTTCGCCTCCTGATTCTAAAATCTTTGTCACCATAAAACGACTTCAATCACCCTCTTATTTACCTCGTGACATTTACTCTATCAGAACCATTGCCCCTGACCCGAGTGACCTTTGGTATAAACAATACTCCGACTATCTTTCACTCTTTGTCTTACCTCCCAACCTCAATCGTAATGGACAAAGTGATTTTCTTAAAAAGGTCTCTCATTATGTCATTATGGGGGGCCTCCTCTATAAGCGCAACTTTGATGGTATTCTCTTACGATGCCTCACAAGTTTTGAAATTCCTTATACCATCAAAGAAGTTCATGATGGCATATGTGGAGGTCACTTTAGTTGCCTTGTTGTTGCTAAGCGTATTATTTGCCTAGGCTATTACTGGCCGACCCTTAACCATGATTGTTGTGACTACGTCAAACATTGTGTAAAATTCCAAAAACACGCCAACCTTCATCATACACCCAGTCATGCCTTACAGGTTGCCTGTGACCTTTAGCCCTTGTCTCAATGGGGTTTGGATCTTGTCAGAGAGATCAATACCCATTCTTCCCAATGCCATCAATGGATCATCACCGCTACCGAATACTACATAAAATGGGTTGAAGCCATACCACTCATCTCCACGAAAGCCAAGAAAATATGTGAGTTCATCAATCATCACATCATTTTTCACTTTGGTGTTCCTCATTGCCTCATCACTGATAATGGAAAACAATTTAAAAATAAAACATTCAAAAAATTTGTGGCGCTTTTGGCATTCAGCTGAGTTTCTCATCACCCTATTACTCACAGACTAATAGCCAAGCTGTATCCACCAACAAAACCCTAAATAAAATTCTCATGAAAGTGGTTAATGATATTGGGAAGGACTGGCATATGCACATTCCTTTCACCCTGTGGGCATACCGCACTAGTATCCATACTTCCATTGTTGCCACACCTTTTTCGCTGGTCTACGCTACAGAGGTTGTTCTGCCTCTCGAAGTCCATATTCCCTCACTCCACATTTCTCTCCATGACATGCTCAATGATGACAAATTTTATCAGAACCATTTAACACAACTTGAGTTATTAGACGAACATTGTTTTAACACTCTTGACCACCTTCAAGTTTACCAAAAACATATCAAACGTGCCCATGAAAAACGTGTTCATGAACAAACCTTCCAAGTTGGTGACCTTATCCTGAAAGAAAATAAACATGTAACTAAAGCAGAAAAAAGTAAACGGGGAAAATTTTCTCCTAATTGGCTTGGACCATACATCATGACCCATACTTATGGATCAGGTGCTTATCATTTATCTTCACTCTATGGTAAACCTGAACTTGAGTCCCTTAATGCCTTGCATCTTAGACCATTGTACTATTGACTTTTTAGTCCTACCTCAATTTTTTCCTCTTTCCATGCTCGTCCCTTGAGCACTATCCACTTCCTACGCCATCACCAATGATTAAACAAGAATCATGTGCGTACCCATCACTTGTTATCTTCTCTTGAATATGTGTACCATGACGCTACACATAACATGATTTTCATGGATACTTTTCATCTACCTTTAGATGAGATCCCATGGTCGTTTCACCCTACTTTCTAAACAAGAATCTTATTCTTCTCCTTAGTCTTGTCCATGAATTAAATGCCCTCACATGGGATCCAACTCCATGAGTCACACTTCAAATAAAAATATTACTTCCTCTAAAGGACATATTTCTCTCTACAATCAATGTTATAAATAGACTGCTCCCTCGAAGGACAGCTATATAAAGCTATTTCAAAATAAAGAAGAAGAGAGAATCTGAATCTTCCCGCATCGATCAGCTTCATGAAGACCTCAAGGAGTTAATTTCCTCATCCCATATAGAATTCCCACATCGATCAGTCTATCTCAAATATAAGTCAAAACAGAAAGCCTTTTAGTCATGGAATTGCCCATTGTGACCTTGGATCTCTTGCCCAAAAATCATGCTACCTCATACCATATAAAAATTAACGACCTTTCATCCCTCTCACCATTCGCACTCCCATTTCCTAGCGCCTCAAGGGACCTCTTAGAACTGTGACATTTGGTGATCATGTGACTATTATTCACCTTTAGGATAATCACTCATACAAAGTCTTTAGGGTCTTATGTTCACTAGCCTACCTACAGTATGGTCCACTAGTTATGATCCTCACCAATCAGGTGGCTTTCTTGCCCCCTCTCATCTTTTAACCTTATTTATTACATATTGATTACCTTATATAGGATTTGGTGCTCAACGCTTACCTTTGGGTAATATTCTTCTTCTACCACAATTGAAATCACCTATACCAAGTTGCCCACACCTCACCCACACCTAACAGACCTAACCCAAATCATGCCTAAAACCTACAAACTCATTCTCATACCTCCTCATATTCTTCCCTAGCTTATGGGAGAACTACATCGGCCTGAGGTCCCTTTTCGCTGGGACTATGTAGGCAGCACTCCGCGGGCATGGGGCCCTTAGAGGTTAGCTCGGCCACTTTCTACCCTAACCAAATCATCTTTTATTTTCCTAAACCACATTCTACCCTACTTCATTTCCTTTTTATATCAAAAATTGGAAATTAAACCAAACAAACGAAAAATTGCTTCACATTTTTCTCATCATCAAAACATACATTTATTTTGATTACCATTTTTTTACCAACATCATGCATGTATTATAAAACATCTTTAAAATGACCCATATCATCATTCATTGCACAAATTAATGAATTACAACCAAAACATGACTCCATCATGCCTAAACCAAAACCTAACTTTATCCATGCCTAAACCAAAACCTAACTCAAGCCATGCCTAAAACCAAAACTTGACTCGATCCATGCCTAAACTAAAACCTAACTCAATCCATGCCTAAAACCATGACCTAACTCCATCATGCCTAAATCCATGACTTGAATCAATCCATGCCTAACACACCTACTATAAGTCCATCTATACATAATAATAAAATGTTATCAACACAAACACATAATGCCCATAATCATCATCATCTATATAACTACAATATCCAAACATGTGGATCCATATACATAATTGTCAAATGTCTTCAACACGTATGTCGGTGTATATCATCCAGTCTCTCAAAACTCTCATATACAACCTCACCATCTTTAGCGCATAGGTTGTTATATGATCAAAATATACAAAACTCTCATACAACCTCACCATCTTCGGCACGCAGGCCAATATATGATCAAAATATATAAAACTCTCATACATCCTCACCATCTTTGGAACGAAGGCCGATATATATCAAAAAATAAATGATGACTACAATAAATCAAAATACAGGAATGGGCATAAAGCCTCATCGTGCCGGACATCCTCCATGTCAGTCTCTCCGGTCTCCTCCTCGTCTCCTGTCTGATGACCTGGTATCATATCACCTAGAGCTAGTCTTCATGAGCTAGTGGCCTCTCCCTGATCCTGTCTCAGAGATCAATGGCCCCCTATGCTCTCTACACTATGAGTCTAGGATCTAGTCCTCTCACTCGAGGCCTGTTGTGCCCTGTACTCTCCATAGCATAGAAAATCTATCCTGGTCACCATCAATTGATCTTGGTAGTATCTGGCCTCACCTAGGGCATCCCGTAACCTAGATATGGGAATGGTATGTGGTGGACCCATAGGCCTTGGCTCCTATACCTGTCTTATGGGACCCTATCTCGCCCCTGCCTGTGAACTAGGCCCCTATCCCGGTGCATGTGGAGGTGTCATCGTCCTCACACCCTGTGCCTGTACCTGTGCCTATAATGCCTAAATCTACACCTATGTCATGGCCAACTAGCCTTGCAACCCTGTAACTTGTGCATGTAGGGTGGCTACCTGACCATCATCACCATCCCCATCTCCACCCTAGGCCATCTGGGCCAAAAGACTGGCCACCTGTATATGTAACTCGGCCACCTTTACCTTTGAACTAGCTAATTGCCCCTACACCATGCCCAACTAGGTAATTAGGGTCGCCACCTGCCCCTGTAGGGAATCTCTTTGCACCATGATAATGGCTAAATCTGGATGCCTAGATCTGGGTGGTATTGCTTATAAATGAGCTGCCCACCACTATCTATATCTATCTGCCACTCTGGCATCATCGATCCACCAGTATACCACATGCTCCTCCTACCCTATGGGAACTGTTGAATTTGATAGAGGTAATGGTCTCTCCACATCATCTCTCCTATACTGTGGGAAGGGTGGAGGTATGTCCTATAGCAACCCAAATTGCCACCTAACCCTGTTAACTGGGATCATCTCATGCTCCACGACACAGTTCCTCTCTATCCATCTCAACAGCTTAAGGCCATCTAGCTCATCATGCATCTGTCTGTATGAGGGATAACCCACATACGGTCTCCTTATGATGTCCATCCCAGACAACCCCTCCAATAGACGCTTGTAATATGCTACATCATGTGAAGCCTTGTCTTATCGATGATATCCAATCACGGGTACCAATCACCTATACCCCACCCGAACAATTCTCTGTGGAAATGCATCTACTCGGGGCATACCCACTGGACGCACACAAACTATGTGCTCATAGGCCCAACAATGTAGTAAAAAGGTGCAACATAGGCTAAACCTATGGAGCTACCGATATGCCCACAACTCTTTGTATAACTACATCAGGAATGCTAGCGCCTAGGAAAAGCAGGTCCGATCCATCACCATGTCATGTAAAACCCCCATTAGGGAGTGGGGAAATCTCCCACCCTTTGCATCTGATAGTGCAAAACAACACACTGCCTCCATCAATAAAACAACTAGCCTCATCTCCTCTAGATGGGCTAGGTACATCCCCCCGTAACTCAAGTTGGCACTATGGAATGTCATGTATGCAAGTCCCTCCCCAAACACTGTCAGCATAAACTCCTCCAAGGCCTCAGAGGAGATCAAGTACACCTATGTCCCCAGTATCGGTAACTGCAGGATCTTAAACATGTCCTCCTGGGTGACTGTCATCTCACATGTCGGTAGGTGGAATGTGATGGTCGTTGAATCGCATCTATTGATGAGGGTGACCATCAGACTCGGCTACCAAACTGCATGCCGATAGTGTTGGACCCTAATCAGGCCCACCTCCTCCATGTGTTGCCACTCCTCAATTGTTGCTGTGCCTCACACTCTCAAGAGTAGGGGTGGAACCTTGTCTCTCATCTGTAGCTGATCTCTTCCCTACATCCAACACAAACATCAAATTAATCTACCTTCATCATACCCACACTCAACAAGTAACGAACCGTTACACCAAAACCTTGAGGCATTAGTGAAATCCGCACATGAGGATCATAACATCCCACCATGCTTCGGTAGCTTGGACCCTAGGCTAGATTTGCACCCGTATAGTAGGACCACACCTTTCCCTATACGAGCCTGGGTGAACACTGCAATGCCTCGAGGTTTTGGTGTAACGGTTCGTTACATTTGGTATCAGAGCGACTACCCAGGTTCGAGTCCCAGAATGAGTAGCTACGTTAGCATTGCATTGTTCATCTGGGGCTCGTATAGGGTAGGGTGTGGTCCCGCTATATGGGCACAAATCTAGCCCGAAGTCTAGGCTACTGAAGCATGGTGGGATGTTATGATCCTCATGTGGGGATTTCACTAATGCCTCAAGGTTTTGGTGTAATGGTTTGTTACAATTTCACTAATACCTTGAGGTTTTGGTGTAACGGTTCGTTACACAACACCTCACCTATACCTACTGCTCCATCTCATTATTTCTTCCCCAACCTACCTTCATATCACATTTCTATCTACCCACCCCCACTCTCATCCACTATCATCTACCCATGCTTGTTTCACCCCCTACCTATGCCATATTTTTCACCAAAACACCTTCTTTTCCCCCTACCTCTCTCACCCACTCGACCTAGGGTCATTTTGACCCCTTTTTCTCCAAAACCCGACCAGTGCCGATTATCTCTAACTGACCTTGGTCACCTCTAAACCAGCATGGGTCACCTGCTTCGTGACCGATACTGGTTTGACCCTACTGACGTAGGCTAACCTTGACCGACGCCGGTCGCTGTCACGGCGCAACCCACGACCCCCAAACCCTCCCCTCTCAAAAAAATTATTCTCCTGACCCTTCTACCCACCCATTCTCCCCTACACTTCCCCTCAACGCCATCCCACCCCTCATTCACCCACTTACCTCTCTCCTCATTCCTATTCTACCCAATTTTCCCTCCCACATTTCAAATTTCATTTTCTCCCCACACACCTAATATTTCAAAACTTGACCTATCACCTAATCTATCTCACAAAACACAAAAAGGGTTTGACACTTACCTCATATTGTTGCCTTCGTCATGGTGGCATGTCTGGCTGCTGCACCAGTGGCCCGCCCGATCCCTCTCCGGACTCTGCCATCACCAATCGGCCACCTTGCCTCCAACCACCCAAACCTAACAATTTGATCTCTTGGACCCACCTCTTAACTACCAATCACCCACCGTTCGGCTCACCAAATCAGCTTTCTGTTCTTTACGGACACTTTCCAACTTTCCCTCTCTCTTGTGTCATTTTCCTCTATTTTACACAAGACAAATGATTCTGAAAAACACAAAATTTTTATTTTTTAAAACAACCCCGACCTAACCAGCATTGGTTTACCATAACCAACATCGGTCCTATGCCCTAGCTTACCATGGTCGGTCCACCTTGACCGACATCGATTCATTTTCACCGTCATCAGTTTAGCCGCTTATTACTTTTCCTACCCCTTACCCCCAATTTTTGACTTGAATATTTTTTTCACCTCACCCACACCTCCCTGGGACACTTCACTATATCCTTTTGACGTTATCATTTACCCTCTCACCTCGTCCTTAGTCAAGGACTTGTTATTTTACCCATACCTCGGCCCTACCCATGTCGTGACTTAAATATTTGGACCTGGAACATTGCTAGTGATATGTGACATCATGTGTTCGTTGTACCTTGTGGCACTATTACCTGTGTTGATGGAAAAACTGACCCTACCTTACCTCTTGCTTTGACCATTTATCTTGACCCAACCTTTGGTGTACCGGAACATACCTACATGTTCCTACACTTGACCTATGTCGTGTTTCCTGACCATATCCTATACCTTGGATATCAGACTTACTTCAGCCTTGTTTAGATAAAAATATCAACCTTTGACAATGTAGATTTTACTTGCTCTTCAACCTAGTACCGTGTTGTAGTTTATACGTGTGCATGTTTTTTACTGTCACTACCTTTGACCCTAACCCATTACCTGGATTACTTGAGTGGACCTTTTTCCCCTTTTACCCGTTCCCCCACTTCTTCTTCATCACATTCACCTTTTATCAAACCACTCACCGATTCTTCCTTCTACCTCATCATTTCCTAGTTTGAGGGGGATCACCTTCACCCACACATGGGGAAACCACATCTTATTTCTGTCAGCGTCACTTACCAATACAAGCTATGCAACAAAAAGGGGAAAAATGTAGACACTAAAATTAGGTCATACTTCCCTTGGTCCCCTATAAAAAAAAACCTTGAACACATTCATCTAACCATGGCCCTTTTCATCCCACTCTAATATTAATTTAATTAAATTAATTCATTATGCTCACAATATTTATTATTTAAATATCCTAAGTGGGATAATGCCCTCATATCCACCTCATCTAGCCACCTCACCCTAAGACCTATTCTTAGTAAGTTGCCATAACTAACTAAGACCTACCCAAACCCTAAAAATCAATGCCTACATTCCCTCTAACCACATTCCCACATGTTAGAAAGGAATCTTCCATTCTAATTCGTGGGGAAAAACAAATGAGATCCCCAAAAATCAAGGGGATATGCCTAGTTTAGTAAACCTAGGAAATCCTGCCCTAACTGACGCCAGTTACCCTTAACCACCGCCGGTCAATGTGGAACCGCCGTCGGTTACTATTTAATCCCTAAAACAACCTTATTTTTAGGTTGGGACATTTCTGAGAGGTTGGCACATTGTTTTATAGGTTGAGACATCTTCTGAGAACAAACGAAAAAACCAAAGCTACATGCAAGCAAAACCAACATCTGTACATGCATTAGAACACCCATAGCCAGCAACTGAAGCAACCGCATATCCATTTTCCCTCATGGGAACATCTAGGGAAGTGCCAACACCACATCGTGTTCCTTCCATTTGATCACCCACCATTTCCAACTAGACATCAAGCTCGTACAAATAGTAAGTTTTGTTAACCTAAATTGGTTTCTTATCGTTTTAGTAGATCCTTTCACTTCTGTTATTAGTTTCTATTTTCATTTCCATTCCCCACCATTTTATCTCCATGCAAACTTGGCCATCTCTTTACCCACACCCTTGAACTATCCATATCCAGACTTTCATCATTCTTGTGCATATCCAGGACCTACCCAAACCTTGCCATTGCCCTTTCATTCTCATCTAGCACCAAATCTATCACCTTACCAAGTTTTATTGAATTTCATGTACCCTGACCATACTATCACTGGTTACCCACAACCACCACTGGTTATCCTAAACTGACACCGATTATACCAGACCAACGTCAGTCTCTGTGTTTTTACCAAAACCTATATCAGAGCCTAAAACCTCCACCAAATACCCAAAATAGCCCATAACCTGACCCTGACCAGTACCAGTACCCCGAAAATGACCTTGACCTTCAAATTCAATCATAGCCTAGCCTGTTGTGAACAAATTTGCTTATTGTAGACGAATGAGATACCTAAATCATTTTAAGTATAGTAGGATTTCCTTTATTATTAACATTAAGTTGTTTTAAATAGTGGATTGACAACTGTCTAGGAAGTATCACACTTCTTGGATCTAGCACACGCTAGGCAGTCCACTGCATATATTGTTTAACTTTTATTTGTTGGTCTTGTGTTCCATTTTAGGTAGTTTCTCTACGTAAAAAGGAAGCTCTCACGATCAGCTGTGGATTCAAAATTCGTACGCGCGCAACAACCTACAACCAACATTTCAACATGTATTCCTCCTAGCCCTTTACCCTTATTTGTTTCATTAACATTTAAAGAAACACATCTAGAATCAGGTGAAACAATCTATAGAAATTTGGCTATCACATATAAGATGTTTATTAATTTTGATTCCTTTATGAAATTATAACAATATTTTCAGCCACATGGCTTATTTAGTTGCTTCCATAGCATTTCTATAGTCAACTTCCATAGAAGTTAAATATTATTGGTTGCTTCTTGCTACTCCAAGTAATGTCTCCTCTACACAAAACTTGAAAAAATATTTAAAAGTATACATTTCTCTCTACAATATCACTAGCTTATGGTCAAAATCATATTAACTATATAATGTTGCATCATTAAAAAAAGAATACTATAAACCATAATTGATTGTACCTTTAATGTATTCTAATATTATTTTAGTCCATATTTCCAATGGTCTTCATATGGATCTTGCATAAATCAAGAATACAACACCTACTGCATAGTAAATATTAGGTCTAGTGATGGTTAAATAGAGATTATACTACTAGCAAGTTTCCTATATAAAGAAAAATTTATCTTTGCACGTACATGTAGTATTAGGATTACGTTCAATACCAACTTCTATAGGAATGGACACTAGAGTTTAAAATCAATCATATGTATTATATCCTTTAAGAAAATTATTAAGCATATTGAGATCGAGACATAAAAATAGAGTGTTATGATCACGCTAAGAATATAGTCCATGCCTGATAGGAATTATACATAGAAGGCCTATATCAAATATTTCAAAATATTGTTTGAGCTTAGCTTTAATTTTGAAAGATTAAACTAGTATCATTGCTTAGTAATCAAAATGTCATCGATATGTAAGACAATTGATCTATAATGTGATTATTTTTAGTTTTTTAAACAAATGATTATCTCAAAAATAATTTTTGCTAAAACCAAGATCTTTGGAAAAACTATTAAATCTTAACATATTAAGCTCTAGGTGATTATTTTAAGCCATACAAATACTTCTTTAGTGCAATAAATGTAGAAGTTATTTGTCCACGCTCTTCAACACCTTTAGGTTGAGACATATAAATTTCTTATTTTAGATCACCATTTAGGAATGTATATTTCACATCCATTTGATCGAATCTCCCAACCATATTGAGTCAACTAATGCATAAGGAGGATCTTTCCTGTGCTCATTTTTTAATCTATGGGAGAAAAGGTTTCAACATAATAAGCAATCCTAGGTTTCTGAGGAAAACCTGCAAACCATTGATCTTTCCTCAATATGTATTGAATTTATCATGTAATAATCATATTTGACTTTTGTATAACCACCGAGAACCTACAATTCTTCTCTTAGAAGGAGGAGGGACTATTTCCCATATAATTAATTATAATGAGAGAACACTGTATTCAAGATTTCATAATATTTCTCTATTGTCTAATCTTGATTATCCTCTTCAAGTGAATGTGATTCACATTCATAAATTCATAATTGAATAGGCATGATGAGTGTGCTGCCTATGAGTCATTTATCTATAAGGTTTTGAGGCTGAGTTCATATTTTATTAAATTTTGATCCCATTTTGGTCTTTTATATGGGATCACATATTGAGAGATACCCCCCTTGTCAAAATCCATATCTATACTATCCAAAGAAGGGTATCTCCAACCTCTATAACTTCCATTTTTCTTCCTCAATATAAATATAGTGAGGGTCTGGTATACGTTTGAAAAAATGGATTCTCAAGAACATGGAAATGTTTCTATTTTCTACAATCTACATGCTTAGATGGATCATATAATCTTAATCCTTTAATTTTATCTCCATAACCAACAAATAAACATGAGTGGGATGCTAGGATCAAGTTTTTTTGTATTGAACTATTTAGAATTAAAATGGAGGTAGGGCTACCAAATATTTTCAATTTATATATATCTAGTTTCTTTCTTATCCACACTCCTATAGGTATAGTTTAATGTAGGTATTTTATAGGAACTATATTTAGAATATGGACAACAATACTCATCATTTCCATAATAATAACTTAGGAACATTCAAATCATGAATAATTTTTCTATACATTTTTAGGATAGTCCTATATTTCCTTTTTGTGACGTGCAATTTTGTCATGGGGAATAAGGAGTGGTTAACTCTCTCTGAATTCCATATGACACATAGAATTCATCAATAAAAACACTAACATATTCACCTCCATTATTTGATCTAATTCTTTTAATTTCTGGATTAGAAGAGTTTTCAACTAAGGATTTAAATTCTTGAAATTTAGATATGACTTCATTTTTTTCCTTAATGAAATATGACCAAGTCATCCTAGATAAATCATAAATGAAACCAACAAAATAATGAGCATCATTGAGAGAAGGAACCTCAAGTCGACCTTTAACATCACTATGAATGAAATCTAAAGTATGAGAGGAGTTAGGATCACGATGTTTGTATTAATGGTTCAACATATTGATTAACACATAATAAACCCTCACAAGTTTCATGATCAGATTTTAATTTAGGAAATCCTATCACGAGATTAAGATGAGACATATCAAACATACTCCTAGCATTTAAATGTCCTAAGATTTCACGCCATAGTTATAATTCATGTTTAATGTTAGTAGAAAATCAAGATTAAAAAACCATTATTAATGTATAATCCATTATTTTTAATACCATTTATAATATATATATGTTTTCATGCAAATGTGCAACATGAAAATTCTCAATTTTTAAGCTTGACAATGAATCCCAGTGTCAAAGATTTTGGTTGTAGGCCTTTCTAGACACTTTCCTAGGTCACCCTAACCCCCATGTCAGTATTTTTTCCCCTCTCTGAGCAGTTCAATGTGTCATGTCAGTGTTCCCATAGGTGATTTAAGGGTATCTAGTAATTTCAAGTGCTTTTAGAGATAGATCCATCAAGACATGCTTTTTGGCAATATTTAGGAAAGGTTATTCCCCAGTCTTCTTAAAGTTGGTACACGCCCCCCAGAGTGGAAAACAAGGAATAAAATCATCAATGAGATTACCATAGAGACAAACTTTTTGTAATAATTTTTGGAAGGTTTTAAAAGGTTTCACAAGTTTGGAACAGTTTTAACAAAAGTGAGTCTTGGAGGCCTAGGTAGTGCAAAGTGCAAAAACAGCCCTTGAGCTTCGACAATCGATTCCAGGAGTTCCAAAGGATTTAAGAGTCAAAAAATATATCCTCAGAAAGGTAATTAAGATACCTAAAATATGGTGGGATAATAATTTTTACATCACCTAGGTAAATCCTGTATAGAACTAATTTTTAGCAGACATAACCTTCAAGCTAGAACATTTCAGGGGTTTGCAGGAAAAATCAGATACTGATACCACCACCATTGGATTACATAAAGATCATTTTCTAGGCATAATAATATAAAATTTAATCAAAAAATACTCCTCCAAGAACTCAAGTTATGGTCTTGACAAGACAACTCTCTAGGGCATAAGCTCTAGCAATTAGTTAATTTTTTGGGTTGGAAATCCAACCAATGAGAGTGTGGTACACAATTTTACACCAAGTGCACCAAATATTTGGTACAATATGTGCAATAAAATCCATACCTATCCTATTTGGGCCCCTGTACCCTCCACATGACCACAATTCAACACTTTCTTGCTAGTTAATCCCCCTAGGCTCCATTTCTCAGCCCCCATTCCGTGCAATCATGCTCCGCCACTTTTCAAGCCAGGGTGAGGGTGAATTTTTGTGTCCTAAGTCCACAAAATATTTGGGAAGATTGGGATAAAAAACTCCCTAGACATCCTATTTAATCTCTTGGTCACCCATGTGCTCCCAACAGAGGCTGTTTTAAGGTGTAAATTTCAAGCCCCTTTCTCTCATCCTTGACATCTAATCACATGGTCCGCCAAGTGGGCCCAATGAGGATGGGGTGAATTTTTTTTCACCAAGTGAACCAATCATTTGTTGCAAGTTGTGCAAAAAAGTGAGCTTCTCCCAAACACATTAAAACTTTACAAAATTCCTAAATGTCAGGCTACCACTAACTACTTCCTCTCTGCATGCACAAGTTTTCTCCCACTGCCGAAATCCCGTCCTCTCCTCCATTTTTGCTGCTTCTAAAACCTTGCCACCAAATCAAAAAATTATTTTTTAATAATTCCATGTTGAGACATTGGAGAAATAAATGTTTTTCAAGGAAGTTCCATGATCAAGAGCTACAAGAAACCCTGGAGCACAAAAATGAAGTTTTGATCATAAATCTCAAACTAGTGGTTGAATCTTAGTGAAACTTTGGGAAAATATTCCTCTTCGAAACACCTTAAGGATGAAAAAAATAGAAAAGGAAATGGTGCCTCATACCTTTCATTTCATTGAAATCAAAATTTGTGTCCTTGCCTCCTTTTCCTCAATTTTCTGTCAATCCGAGAAACATGTGAACTTGAAGTTTTGAACGAAGCATCTAAAAAAAACCCATCACTTAGAAGTTAATTTTTATCAATCAGAAGTGGGGAAGAAAACCTTTAAAAAATGTTTGGAACTCCATTAATAACTGCCCTATTAGATCCATGCTCGAAATCCATGCCAGGAGAAAAATTTCATTTTTTAATTTCTGAATACTTTGTTGGGTGAAACACATTGAAATTTGGAGCACATGATCGCGGCGAAGAGCCAAACCCAAAAATGTCATCCCCATTACAAAATGAGGCCATTTTCATTAGTTACTAATATTAACACATTTATCCTTCAACACATACTAAAGATAGTAAGTCCCTCGAGTTGCATTTTTGATCATCTGGGATAATCAGGAAAGGTCTAAAATGGAGATAGTGCAGAAAATGACAATTTTCCAAAAATAATAGGTCCTAAAAAAATAATTTGCTAAAAATAGAAATGTGTTAAAAATAGAAATGCCTTGGCCACATAAGAGAATGGAACATGACATAAGGTTCAAAAGGTGAAATTTTAGAAAATATGGTGATACGTCCAAAAATGGTAGGTCATGATCTCATATTCTAAAAATTGAAAGTTTTAGTGCTGAGAGCCAAAAGTTGCAAATGACCTCATTCTCACTCATCTTTCTAATTTTTGGAATATTGAAGGGCTTGTAAAATGAATTCATAGCTCAATTAAAGGAAGGATAACTTCATAAAGGTCTTGGAAGTATCTTCCTAAATTCAAGTGTGCTCAAAATTAATGCAAGGCATCGTAAGGCGCAACATGTGAATTATCCTTCATCACTCGGGGATCTGGGTGATTCAAATTGAATCAGTTAGGGTGTGTTCAATGAATAAAGGAGCTCATCAATAAATTTCCAAGGAGGATCACTTAGAGCATTTCCTATATTAATTAATGAAACAATGTTTCTCAACACTCATTCCATACTCCAAGGTGTTCATGTATCATGCAAGGGAAAAGGTTGCAATCAACGTCTTCAAATTCTTTGAGGTGGGTCTTAATCAATCCTATGGAGAATTTATTATTTCCCCTATTTCTTCTACCCCCTTTCCAATTCTTTGTTGGGTGTAATCATTATGTTTTGTTTTATTCACTTAAGTGACTTCATAAATTAAAATTGTAAAATTCCCTTTAATTTATAAAAAGGGAACCTATTTCTCACTTCTTATGAATGTGAAAAGTCACGAGTGGAATGAGAAAATGAAGAGTCATGTGGGGGGGTAAGTGAAGAGTCAATCCTAATTGCTATAAATTGGGATGGCTTCTCTATTCCAAGGGATTCTAGATGGTGAAGACTTTTACTTTGGGGTAATATTGGATTGTGTTTGTTGGACTTTGTGTCACAAATATACATGAAATAAATATATAATTTCATCCACTTTATTCTTGTCCCTAGATTTGTACAACTTGTGTAAATGTCAATCAAGGAATAGAGTTTCTACTTTCCAAGATGTATGAATGTGTATAGATTTGTATGCATGCCTTCCTCTCATCATGGACATGATAAGCATGGTTTCTATAGGCATCTCATGGTTCTTTTATTTCCCTCCTTTATACACTTTATAAGCATAATGACGTGAGAGCTTTATATCTTTGATGGACAAATATGAGAACTTGGTGTCTCAAATTTTCCATCTCAATTGATAGCTTCATTGTGTTTCCTCTATATTGAATGTTGTACTACTTTGTTTACTGGGTGTGAAATCTCTAATCTACTCATGGCAGTAAATTTCCCTTCCTAATTTCCCTCCTTCTCCCTAACTCACTGTGTAATTCCCCCCTTGTACCCCCATACAAGTAATTTCCCACAAATTCAGTGGAGTGTCCCTATGTGATCCCTGTCTTATTTGGCCAACCCACAACATTCAGATTAGGATTATATTAGTAACATTCAATAATGGGAGCTATACCATTCAATGTAGAGAGGGATATCCCCGTGAATGTTGGTGGAGACACCTAATTTTCCCTACCAAAATTTTTTCTCACCAACACTATATCATATTCATTTTTAACATACCTCTTATCTCATAAAAATGTTATAGTTTTATTGAGTTAATTGAGAATAAGATAAGAGAATCTTATTCAATTTTTTCATAATTTTCTTTAATCACACCATTAACAAGTTTAGCATTTTCGTAACCTTTAGATTGAGTAAAAACGTTATTTCCTAGATAGATGTTTTCACAACATTCTATGAAATTTATGATATCACTCATGTAGGTCGTATGTATAGAGACATAAATATCTAGGATCCACTTGTTTTTGGATGTTGTATGTGGTATATATAGAAACAATTTTGTTTTTGTTATTGGCTTGGTTTTGGATTTTATTTTCTTCTAATTGGTAAATTTATTACCTTCAAAATTTTTATTAGTTTTTTTCTTGTTTTGATGACAATCTTCTTCTTTATGTAAAAATTCCCCACATTTTCAAGATAGGTTCAATTGAATTTCACTTTTAAATACTAGTTATTCATATTACTACTAGGGTTAGATATGAATTTTGATTTAAAATTAGGTCCATAATTAGGGTTCCATTGGTTTGAGATGAAAATGATTTTGGATTATGAGAGAACAATGCCAAAGATGTGTTTTCTTTTGAATCAAAAATTCCCATTACCATTCTTCATGAATTAGGAGAGTAGATAGTGTATCCAAATCAATCAAATCTGATTCATTTTGATGCTTAGAGTTGTGAATGGAAATAATTTTTCTATCTTTTCATGTATATTCATCTAAATTATAAAGTAGATAAGTTTATCTTGAAATAATTGACAACCACAACCATCTAGTTGAGATTTAATATTCTTAATTTTTACAAGATAATAAACAATATTTCATCTCATTTTATGAAAGTGGGGAAAAGTTCCATGATCAATTTGATAAGTTTTGAGAGACTTCTTCCTTTATGAATCAACTCAAGGTATTTTAAAGCTTCACTAGGAGAGTCTTGATGTTTGATATAGAGACAAAAATCATATTTTATACTCCTCAGTATAATGGACATGGCCTCATGGATCCCAAATCTTCATAGATATATGTTTTTATCGATAAAAGAGGGTTAGTGGATCCCTCACCATTTTGTAATTATTAGAAAAATATGAATTACAATATTAGTGTTTCAACAAAGGAAACAACAAACCAAACTTGTTTTATTAAATATAAGCTAACAAGTTTCTTAAACCATAAGAAGATGAAACAAAAATATTCCTTAGTGAAATGGATCTTTAGTAAAAAAGAAAAAAATCTTCCGTAGCCCAAAAAAGATAAAAATATATGCATAGTAACCATACAATTTGTTTGCAGTAGAAATCTAACCAATATATGAATTCAAAAGTAATCTAAATATAAATTCCATATCATAATCTTCCAAAGCCAAAGTGTAAATTTTGTAAAGATACTAAAATAAAATTCCTTTCGCAACACAAACCCCCTTAAATAGAACATTTTAAAGATCTTCTTTGCACTTAAGAAACCCCTCTATCAGATCATCCCCATCCATTTCAAAGCAGATCAATACATATTGCATAAAAAATATCCTTCCCCATCATATACACATTTCTATAATTTAAACCAAGTAAATCTATCCCAAACCTAGTCTTATAGAAATTATTGTTGGAAAAAGGAGACAAAGAGTAACAAGAGTTGAAGGAAAATCAGATGCAGCCAAATTATTTAGTTACATAAAATAATATCCAAATAGATCATCATATTTGATCCTCACTACTCTCATCCCATGAGATATCCTCATTATTGTAATATTGATCATACTCAAATCTTCAGTTAGCTTCTGTAGCCACTCCCTATTTAACTTAGTGATACCTTCATCATCAACATCCAAATCATCACCCACATATTTTAAAGTCTTGAGATAGATATTGTACTAGATCTAGCCCACTTTCTCCACCACCTTCACCATTTAGTATCTCAAAAGGACACTATTTTTTAGCTTTTTCATTCTATAGATCTTTTTCTGTTCCCACAGAACTCCACATTTCTTCAGGTTTCCCATTCTATAGATTAAATTTTCACTTCCACATCTCCACTATTAGGTAATTCCCATCCCACTCTAAAAATATTTATATTGCACCTAATATCATAGGTCCCTGATAGAGTTTTGTGGCACAGAGTCTTTCCTTAAACCAAAGTTCAAAAGTGCACATCATTCCCATGTCTCATAAAATCTCAAGCCAATACTATAAAAAATGTAATTCTCAGATCATATCCAAACTCAACTCCTTTAAAACCTACTTCTAATATATATGTCTAACACTCCAAACACCTAAAAACATTCCTCCATAGAATATCCCTTCTTACACCCTTTTGCAGCCCAAATTACTTCACACTCACTTCAATATTTGGTATCCACAATCTAGGGAATTCACAACATTATTGTTAGGATAATTATTATTTACCTATATATTAATTATGAATTTTATAATTAATTATTACTGTTATATGGTTTTAAAACCATATTTTTCTTATTCCATAGTTGTAGGATTATTTGTTGCATAGTTTCAACTTATCATTTGTTTGTATTAAATTAATTGTTGCTTCCTGGATGTATTTTGGAAGCTGTTGTAATTTCAGTTGTACCTGTGCAACCTTTCTTTTGTCTGCACATGACTATACAATACCTATAAGTATTGCAGTCCATTCATTATAACCTGGTTGATTTCACATTAATATAATTCACAGCCTACCATCCCTTTTTTGTGAAATTACATTTGGTACTTGAGCGAATTGAAGCTCATGGCATTGGGTTGGAGAAGGTTAGAGGAAGAGAATCTGGAGAAGAAATCTACATCATGGAGAGCTAGTTCTGCCTCCCGCAGCTTTCCAGAATCCCCTACAAACTCACAACCTCTTGTGCATTCTCCATGTAAATGGAAATATTTTTATTTTTTGCCTTGGTGCTCTTTGCACCAGGAAAATTTGCTTCTATAGCATTTTTTCTGGGTTATAGCAATTCCCCATTAGGGGTTTAAAAACATAAATTTAAGGTAATTTTGGCCTAAGCTGCATTTTCAAAAGACTTGGTTGTGAGTTGAATTTGAAGGATGTGTGTACTTTATTCAGAGGCCGAGTCAAGTTCATTGTGCATTAAAAAAATCAAAGAAAATTCAGTTCCATTGCATTTGCAAAAAGAGCTGAGCTCCCACCGAGTTGAAGCTCCTACGCAGACCATGTAATAAGTCACAAAGGAAACTTATCAGTGATCGAAACATTACCTGGAACAAACAATACAAAATAGACAAATACAAAGCCCGTGTTAGAAAAAGTGGTGGAAGTAACATAATACAAAAGACGATACAAGGTGGTCGGTTCATTTATTTCCATGCAAACCTGAGCCCACCATTGGTGGCACAAACACAAACCCTGCACACACTCACAAAGAGATCTACATTCTATGGCCGAGTCAGATCTCCATATTCAATTTTGTAGACACATCCATCAAACTTGCACACAAGTAAACAAAACAAAAAAAGGCACATCAAACAAATCAACAAATCCAAGGAAATTTGCAAAAGTGGCTAAAGCAAATACAAACGGTGGAGAGAAATAACAAAATGACAACAAAACAAGAAGAAAAAGGCTTAGATCCATTTTTTGAGAAAGGAAAATCCCTAATCATCCTCTTCCAAACACGCAGGCAACGTGGGACTCTAACCACATCACTTTTTTCAAAAGTTGAGTCGTTTCTTCTCTTTATTAAATATAATATGCTTTTCATTTTATGCTTAAGTGCTCATAGAGCCAAAGTGATTAATAGACCAATGAATTAGTGGAGTGGGAGGTTTGGGGTTCAAATCCCCACCCCCAACATGAGTTTTTAAAACAATTTGAATTTAGAGGTAAACATTCGGAGAATCCTGCCTAAGTTTAGAGGTGAATTTGGTGGAAAAACCATCACTAAAAAACTAGTTACAACTAAACCCGCCTCCAATATTTTAGTGAGAAAAACCCTAATTTAGGGAAAATTTGTTTTTTCTCCTATTAGTCCTAGTTTTTTATTCTGAGCAACATTTTCCAAAGGGGGATAGCTAAAAATTGCATTTTCAGCTGGTTTTTTGCAATTCTTTGCATTTTGGGTCGTATTGGGCTCCGGAGGCCACCAGGGCCGCAAAACAAAATTTTTTTTCCTATCATTCAATTTTTCTGAATTTTTGAATGTAATTGCATGCTTCAATATATTGTACTAATTTTTAGGTTTCCATAGTCAACCGCAAATATTGTAACTTCTTAGAAAATGGCAGAAAGTTGTAATAAAAAATAGTAAAAAAGTGGTTCTGAAACACTCATGAGATCCTACATCTCATTCACAATGTTTGGTATATACAGTGCCTCTAGGAATTGCTTATGGGTAAATCCATCATGACTACTACTACACTTAACGCCTAATATAGCTGCAACAACGTCATCTGGGCATTGACCCTTTAAATCGACGGGGAGTAATAAGGTCACAATGCACACACTATGAGCCATCCCATCCGTTTGTGAATGATTGCATGACATAAATCTGGACTGAGAAATTATCCAAGTATATAGTGAAGTTACGCATGTGTATGAGGATATTTCTTTGAGCCGGTGTCAATAATCACACAGACCCCTTTCAGTATTGTCTTGGTACCACGTATTGAATTCTTTCACGTACGTTAACGCCTCTTTCATGTACCACTGGTATATAGAAAGGGTGAGCTTCTTCCATGTACCGCCGGGTATATCGGAAGGGCAGTGTATATAGAAAGGTTCGGTATATCAGACTGATGGTATATATATTGGGAGACCTTATACCTGGAGTGATAAGAGCCAAACCCTGTCAGTGTTTTCTGTAAAATGGGCACCAATGCCCCCAAATTTTTTCTTCTAGATTCACAACTACTCAGAGGAAACAACTATGCTGCATGGAAGAAAAAAATCAAGACACAACTTGAGTTTGAAGAGATCTGGCCTGTTGTGACTGGTACTATGACCAGATCAGCTACTGATACAACACAACAATGGAAGTTTGATAGAGCAGATCAGAAATCCAAACTCATCATCTTGTTTGGAGTGTCCGATGATGTGTAACCCCACATTCATGATGCCACAACAGCCAAAGAAGCATGGGATAAGTTGAGCACAGTATATGAGGCCAAAAATAAGAATGTCATACCAAATTTGCAGAGTCATTTACACACACTGAAGTTCAAACAAAATGAGAAAATCAAAGCTTTCTTAAGAAGAGTTGTAGAATTGAGGGCTTCACTTCTAGCCCTAGGAGAAGTGGTCAAAGATGATGCTCTCATTCCCATTGTTCTGAGAGAACTCCCTTCTTCATACCGTATTTTTGTAACAACACTAAACTTGTCAGATATGACAATTAGTTTTGACAAATTGGTAAACCTACTGCAACAAGAGGAAGCAATGCACAATAAGGATGATGAAGAGGAGCAGACACTTTCTTCACATCAAAAATGGAAAGGAAAAGGTAAAGGAAAACCTAATTCCTATCAAAATTCCCAACATCAGAATCAGTATCACGGGGAAAAACAATAGAAGAAGCAATGTCCAATTTGTAAAAGAGGACATGAATTAAAAGATTGTTGGTATAATACTTACAAGAAAGGTTCATCAAGAAACTCTGGACCTCCAACAACAATCTCACAAGGGACATTCTAACTACAATCAAGGGCAGAAAAAGGGGAACTGGAAAAGAAGACCCCATCAGCAAGGAAATATTGTTGAGCAAGAAGAACATTCAGATAATGAAGACTTCTTGTACACTTCTCGATCAAGTGAACCATCCATGTCATCTAGTGATGTCTGGTATGTTGATTTGGGAGCCACTCGACACATGATTGGCCACAGAGATTGGTTTACTTCAATGAGGGACATGCCATCAAAAAATCATGTTTCATTGGGAGATGATTCTTCATATATAGTTCAGGGGATTGGGAACATTTCTCTACCCCTTGGTTCATGCAACTGCAGACTATCATATGTCTTATATGTCCTTGGGTTGACAAAGAATCTACTTTCATTCAGTCAACTCCTAGATCATAACTTGAAAATTGAATTTGATAGTCATTCTGACAAGAAAACATGTTTAATTTGAGACAAATCATGAGGCTCGAAAATAGTTGCAAAAGCCTCCAATGTGGGACGCATGTTCCAGCTTGATTTTGTCCACAGAGATGATCAGGCACTTGTGGCTAAGAAATCTACCTCAACACAGTTGTGGCATCAGAGACTTGGTCATGTAAGTTTCAAGTATCTCGAGACACTTTCTGGTGCAATATGGTACATGGGCTACCATCTCTTTAGAAGGATACAGACAAGTATCCTCACTACCTAGCAGGAAAACAACACAGAGCTTCATTCCAGAAGAGTATATATCGAGCTCATGGTAAGCTTGATCTGGTTCATACCAATCTTTTCCATGTCTGATGCAACCAAGTCATTCTGGATTTCAGTACTTCATGTTATGTGTTGATGACTATTCAAGGAAAATGTGGATTTTTTCTCTTCACAAGAAAAGTGAAGCTTTTGAAACTTTCAAAGAAGTTCAAAGTAGCAGTTGAGAATGAAACTGGTCATCACATCAGAACTCTCCACTCAGATCAAGGGGGGAATTCACCAGTAATGAGTTCAAAGACTACCTTCAAACTCATGGGATTCATTGAAAAATTCCTCCTCCACACACATCACAGCAAAATGGTGTTGTTGAGAGAAGAAATCATACTATCATGGAAATGGTGTGATGCATGATCAATGACTCTGGACTTGCAAAGACATTCTAGGTAGAAGCAACAAAGACAACAGTGTATTTTTTGAATAGAGTGCCCACAGTTTGCTCTTGACGGAGTAACACCATAAGAAGCATGGTCAAAATGAAAACCATCTATTGCACACCTCAGAGTATTCAGGTGTAAAGAAAGCATGCACATACCCAAGCAAAATAGAAATAAATTCAACATGAAGTCATAGAAACTCATCTTCATTGGGTACAATGAAGAGACTCTTGGGTACAAATTGATGGATCCAAAGACTAGAAAAGTCTACACCAGCAAGAGATGTGTTTTTTGGGAAGAAGGAAGCAAAGTCTTCTCCTCTAGACTCACCTGATGTAGATTCTTCATCAGTTGTAAAAATTGAAGCTGATGTTCCCACATATGATGAAAGTGAAGATGGGGATGATGGTGTTGATCAGATAGAACCATAACCCACAGGAACAGTTCATCATATGCCCAAGTGGTGTACTAGCACATTACGAGATGCAAGAATGGATGCTCCACTGGATACATCCACCCCTAGACCATGGACTTGCAGTAAAGCAAGAGAAGAAGTTAACTTTGCTTTGATGAGTAGAGTTATTGAATCTGATGAGCCCTCTACAGTCCAGGAAGCCCTACAGTCAAAAGCTTGGAAAGATGCCATGGATTCTGAATATCAATCAGTGATGAAAAATAACACTTGGCAGCTTGTCGATCTTCCACCAGGGAAGAAACCCATTGGATGCAGATGGATATTCAAAACAAAGTACAAAGCAGATGGGACATTGGAAAAGTATAAAGCGATACTAGTAGCAAAGGGGTATGCATAAAATGAAGGCATTGACTATGAGGAGACATTTGCTCCCATAGCTAAGATCAAAATGATTAGGATGATCTTTTCTCTAGGTACACAGTTTGGTTGGAAAGTCCATCAGATGGACGTAAAAAGTGCCTTCCTAAATGGAGATTTACAAGAAGAAGTCTACATGACTCAACCTGAGGGATATGTTGTACCTGGTCAAGAAGCAAAGGTATGCAGACTCAAGAAATCTCTGTATGGCCTCAAACAGGCACCCCGAGCATGGTACATCAAGATTGATGAGCATCTCATACAACATGGATTTGTTATAAATCCATACAATCCCAATCTCTACCTCAAAAAGAAAGGGGGGAGATTGTGATTTTCATTGTCTATGTCGATGATCTAGTCATCACTGGCAGTTCAGTGAGGATGATCGATGCAATGAAGAAAGATCTTAATCGATTGTTTGACATGACTGATCTTAGGATGATGCATTATTGTCTTGGATTGGAAGTATGACAGAAAGAGAATCACATATTTGTTTCTCAGATGAAATATACCAAGACAATGCTCAAGAAATTTAGGATGATGGATTGCACACCAATTGCTACACCTATGGAGAATAGATTGCAGTTATTTCATTCAGATCCATCTCCTAAGGTAAGTGCCAGTCTCTCTTGGTAGTTGATTAGGAGTCTCATTTACATGACCTACAATAAATAAGATATCAGGTTTGTAGTAAGCTATCTATCCAGGTTCATTCAAGAACCCAAAGTTTTTCATTGGAAATTAGCAAGGTGCATCTTAAGATATCTCAAAGGATCAGTGGATCTTGGTCTAGAATACAAGAAGAACGATAACTTCTTGACTAGATATTCAGATTCAGATCATGCAGGAAATATTGATGACAAAAAATCCACTTCAGGATTTGTGTTCTTTATGGGATCTGGACCAATATCATGGGGAAGCAAGAAACAACACTTTGTTTCTCGTTCTTCCATAGAAGCCAAGTATTGTTCTATAGGAGAAGCTGTATGTGAAGAGATTTGGCTATGTCACATACTAGAAGGACTTGGAATACCATAGGACAAACCGACCACCATGTATGTTGACAATGAAGGTGTTCTCAAACTTGTTTGCAATCCAGTGTTTCATGAAAGAACAAAACACATTGAGGTACAGGTTCATTTCATAAGCATGAGCATGTGTTGAAGCACAACATCTAGCTTCAATTTTTTCCAACAACTGAACAACGAGCAGATATCTTCACGAAGTCACTTGCATGTGACAAGTTTGAGTTGTTCAGAGAGAATTCCTCTCCTCATCCCTTGAGACAATGCACAATTAAGGGGGGGGGGAATGTTAGGATATTTACCTTAATTAATTATCCATTTTATAATTAATTATTGTTATTAATTAATTATTATTGTTATATGGTTTTTAAACCATATTTGTCTTATTCCATAGTCGTAGGATTATTTGTTGCATAGTTGCAACTTATCATTTGTTTGTATTAAATTAATTGTTGCTTCCCGGATGTATTTTGGAAGCTGTTGTAATTTTAGTTGTACCTGTGCAACCTTTCTTTTGTCTGCACATGACTGTATAATACCTATAAGTATTGCAGTCCATTCATTGTAACCTGGTTGATTTCACATTAATATAATTCACAGGCTACCATCCATGTTTTGTGAAATTACAATTATTTAACATTACAAGTCTTTCCATCCTTTTTATACCCATCCAAAAACTGTAATAAAAATCTCGAGGTTTCAAGATTGAGTAAGGAGGTAACCCATTAAATGAAAAGCTTAGTTCTTATGGTAGAGAACATTTCTACCACAGTCTTCTAATAACCCATCTTTATTTCCTCTAAATATTCTTTGAGAAAATTTTCTACCATGGATTTTTATCCCCAATTATTAATTTTTGGAGATAATAAGGGGATTCATTCCAGCCCTCTTTGGTTTATGATTTATAATTTTTAGCAATCCTTTATAGGTCTAGAAAATTTGTTACACTTCCAAATTAAACAAGATTTTCCTTCTCCTTTATATGTTTGTCACTCCCATCCCAACATTCTTGAGAGTTCAATATCTCTAAAACAAAATTTACATCCTCTTCAATAGTGAATTTTCCATGGTAAAATTTCAATATCTCTGTATCCAAAATCTCATCCTATTCTCTATTCAACATGTAGTGATTGGATTCTTCCATTCCCATAGTTTCTTATTACTAGTGGTCTAGCTTTCCTTCTAAGGTATTAGGTGAGAATGCCCATTATAACTATGAATATGCTTCCCCATGTGAGATTAGTTTCTTAGGATGTTCTTGTATTGGTACTTTCACCTTTTAGTTCACTCATTCATCATGAAGCTTTGTACTCTTAATAAATCCATCCATGATGTGATTTGAAGAAGAAGCACCAAAGGTAGTAACATTTTTTCTCATTACACCCTTCTACACCACATCTTTGAAGTCTTACAGATGTTGTATTCTTTTACAGACCTCATTTTCCCCCAAAATTCCTTGTTGGATAGGTTTGTTATGAGGATGGATAGGGGAATACCTTGTACCCATATGCCCATTAGGATTCATTGATTTTTGTTAAGATTATCCTTCTTTCTGAAATATTCATATTTAATTATTTGAACCAATTATTTCCCATTGATATTTATTATTAAAAATTGAGGAATACATAAATGAACATCCAAATTACCCTACATCTAAAAAAAAGAATCATATTTCCTAGTAAATATGGGATATAGTGTTAGAGTACATATTTACCTTAGCTCATGTTCACCTAGGTACATTATTTACCTTTATTGTATTTATCCTCACCCACTTATGTGTGTGGATGTTTCTTTTTATTTATTTAGATATTATGCAATATTATCTAGTTGTTAGGTATACTTATTTCCTTGATCTATGGTATTGACTAGTTCTTTCCTAGATCTATGGTATTGACTAGATCCTTGATGCCTAGTTCTCTCATAAATCTATGGACTTGACTAGTTATTTGATGACTAGTTCTTTCCATGATTTATGGCTTGATCTATGACCTTGACTCGTTCTTAGATTGTTATTCCTTTCCTATATAAGCAAGGCCCATTCTAATTGTATTTCATTGAGTTCCATAATAATATATGATATTGCTCTTCATTTGTTTGCAAAGATTTTATGTAAAGTTATTCTACCGAATTGCTTTCATCTTATTGATCGTGATGTTTGATTAACATTTGTGTTCTTGGCTTGGTACGATCTGGTTATCATTCCTTTTATATCGATTGAAAAAACCACCCATGAAATCAACAGTGCTATGAGAGAATGCCAAATACTAGTACTCTACTGGTAGAGAGTGTAGTCTAATCTACCACCATTCTTGACCATCACCACCAAGATCTGGTTTTATAAAATTGGGTTACTAAGGATACAAAAAATTCTTCCTCCCCTCAAATAACCAATTCTAGGCTAATATTTGGTTCCTAGATTTTGAAGTCTCTAATTTGACCATAAACCAACCTTTAACCAAATATCTAAGACTAGCTTTATGAAACCCTAGCCAAGTCTTACAAAACCTTGATTCCAAAACCCCCTTTCCAAGATGTTGTAGGGATTTTTTCTAAGAGTGCTAGATCCCCCATATTCCTACATTCCTCATCTAATATGTCTTGGGTGATAATCACCTATCTCATGGGTAATGTCGAAAATACCTTTTCTCTAACTAGAAACAAAGCCTCTTTAATACTACCATCCAATATGGTTTCTTCTATCCTAAATTTTTGTTAATCTTCCTTCAAAAACCTCATATAGTAGGATTATGATCCTAGCCTAGCTATGCAGGGTCTTGTAGAAGCCACGTCATATATCATCCTTTCTTGGTCATCACAATAAACCAAACTTGAGGAATGTCCCAAATATTTTTGATGCTTTTTTGAAGAAGACGAAGGGATTTTATAGGGTTTCTCATGCTACAAAGGATCATCCTAATCCCAAGATTCTTTGATTTCTAAGGATTCCAACATAGATCCATAATAATCCTCTATTTAATTTTTCTTCTCCATAGGGAAATCCCTACTAAAGTTGGAGCCAATCATATTGTTCATCTTTTCTTCAAATTTTTGAAAAATATCTGCCATATCTGTTACACTTCCTCTAGATCTAGAAGTTATGGGATTTTTCAAAATTTCTTACCCTTTATGTTGTTAAGGGAAAAATCTCCTGACCAGTCTAGATTTATTGGTACCAATGTACTAAATCCATCTTTCTTTCTTCTGTAGGGCCAAAAAACCCTCTCCTGGGTGCACAATGTGGCTTCCATCCACCTCTCGTTCCATATCAAAAACCAAAAAACATTCATCCTTATTCGATGATGTTGCCCAAAATTTCCCAATGGGTCTTACTAATCTACTTTCTTCATCAAATTTTTATGTCATTGCTTACTATGAGTGTTTCATCTCAGATAAGTGGAAAATTAGTTTAATGTTTTCGAAAGGTTTCCTAGATAGAAATTCTACTTTTAACCTAATTTTTCAAACACTTAAATTGGCGCTATTTAATAATTGTGATTTTTCCATTTAATTTTTTTTGTAAGATGTCATATTTCCACAAAAATAGTAATTTAACTTATTTTTAAAAAAATAATACACAAAAACCTTTTGTATATTTTGTACCAAAAAAATTATGATAGTTTTTTTTTGTTGTAATTATAACAATTATATTTTTTAATAAGTAAAGATTTTTGATTTTTTCACTAGAAAAAATAGGATTGATTTTTAAAAAATGAATTTATTTAAAAATAATTAAAAAAAACTTAAGATAATTTTCTTATTTTAAAAAACATACTAGACTCTCAAAAAACAAAGTTAAAATAGTATATTACTATGATATATTGAAAATATACAAGAAAAAAAAGGATGGGAAAGGGTTTGAACCCCTACCCTCTTAAATTTATTAAGGTTTATAATATATATTACTACGATATATCACAAATATACAAGAAGAAAAAGAATTGGGAAGGGTTTGAACCCCTACCATCTTAGATCTCTTAAGGTTTCTAACAAAGAGTAATGGACCAATAGGTATATATAAAATGTGTAATGTGTATTATAAGACTCACATATTTTAAGGATTTATTAGGATATTTGGTGATATAAAAAATACAATACTTTAATCCTTAAATGTTACTTGGAAGTAATGCAAGAAAGAAGATGGGGCTTGACTGATTTTAAATAGCGAACCTCTATTTAGTAAGTTTTAACCTTCACCACCCCATCTAGTTAGGTGGCTAGGGGTTGGTGGTAATTAGTTGACAATAATTAAATTTAAATAAGTTTTAAGATTAAAAAAATAATAAAATATGAAGGCCAAATAAATTGTGCTAAGGCAATAGTTTTTTCTACTATTTAGGTTGTAAATTAGGGTTTGTAACTTAAATTTATAAAACTATGCAAGTACAATTCATTTGATATATTATATTTATTTTTAGGGGTGAAAATGTAGCAACACCACCATACACACATCCACACAAGGCTTCACATGTTAGATAGGATATATATGGTGGATGAAGGTCACGATAGGCCAATGCAGTACGAGGATGTGTGGAGAAGAATCTAATGATCCAGGGAAGCCACACAAAGCAAAGAAAACGTTTTTGAATGAAAAGGGATGACACATGGCCGTAATGGTTGAGCCTAACACAACAACAATTTGAGTTTAAAGTATATTGCTAACATCTTGGTTTATGTAAAAATATTGGTAATATAAGTGGCTTGATTATAGATCAAAGTTTTTTAGATTTTAGACCAAGATACTTAGGCTTTATGTTTTTATAAAAAGTTATAATATCAAAACAATTTCTAAGAAATTGTATTTGAATTCTTATATAATGGATTTTAGGTTTATAGAAATTTAGGTTGTAGGATTATAGATCCAAAAATTGGATTCTCAATATTGTATATCCTGTAACAGGTGCTTCAAGCAATGAAAAATAAATTTATGTAGAGTATATCACTAAATTTTTATTTCA
Source organism: Taxus chinensis (assembly GCA_019776745.2). Lineage (NCBI taxonomy): Eukaryota > Viridiplantae > Streptophyta > Pinopsida > Cupressales > Taxaceae > Taxus > Taxus chinensis. The sequence continues at coordinate 224,159,933 of CM034149.1, forward strand.
ATGCAATTTAGTTGTTTAATTGTTGTTTAACTTTTCATCATGCACCTAGATATGATAGGGTAGTTTCACTTTTTTTTTGCATCACATGTTTTTGCAAACTTTCAATTTCCCTTGAAAAAAAACTTGCACAATATAGTAGGCTCAAGTTCCCCTGATCATGGACACACACCTTAGGAAAGATATGATACCATGTTAGCACATGTGGAATCATTTATAAAATTAAATAAATAATAATTAATTACTCGATTAAGTAATTGACCACATGATTATATAAAATAAATGTACAAATTTCAGAGACCAATTAATAATTAAATTTACTGAACGAGGAAAATAAAAATACATTGAACTCAACATATAAGGTGGGGAATACCTGACATAAAAACTTCCACTGTAAAAATATTTTACTTTATATTGAAAAAGAAATTACATAGTTAACCAACACAATAAATATTTACTTCTTCAATTGCATTTAATGTCACATGCCCCACATAATTTTATCTTAAATTTTGTTATGTAAAATATTGCATTCAACCACCCCATCTCAAAAGAGATCAACCTATTATAAAGGGTGGGTGTTTTTGTGTCACCTATTGGCTACATTGTTTCACTTTTTAAATTGATTCTAATGAAATAATTAATTAATACTTCCACACTTGGGTGGAAAGGACACGAGAATATTAATTTAGTAACTTATGGATGTGTATTTAGTGGACCACAAAAAGTGACCCCAATTAATATTACACACTCTAACATAAACCACATGTAGTTATCCACATAGATATGTGATATAAAAATGGATGCAACTATATTTGACAATTAGATTACATTGATAATTCTTACAATGGATTACTTATTTAGTACTTGATTTTGATTTGATGTTCTTTGGCTTGGGAATCTTAACTTGAGAACTTGTTTTGGAGTGATTTAGACTTCAGTAGAGGATGCTCGTATTGTGTGTTTCTACTTTAGGAGATATTTTAGCACCCTTTGAATGATTTGAATTTGAGGAATGCTTGAAACTATCTAGTGAGTAAAAACTGTATTTTACTTGCTTATATAAGTATAAATTTGCATTAAGGATGATCCACGAGAAATAAATGACCCAAAAAATATATCAAATTGAGAAAATGACCATTTCATAGGTTTGTATGAAACTCCCAGTTTCAAAAAAATTTATTATGTGGTTTATTCCAAGAAGGGTGTGTGAGGTTGGGAAGCTCTGGATGTATAATACTTACAATAGATATTCTACTTTAGAATGATGTAGGTTATTTAGTAAGAAAATGAGAATTGAAATAGGAGGATAATATATTGTAATAGGACTAGGGATATAAAAATAAGACATGGAATATTGGCATAGGTCATGATTTAGGTATTAAGACAATATTGACATTATCAAGTGATTAATTACCAAATTAATGTTTTTCTACATACTTACCCAATTCTTACATGATGTTTACGTGATATGTTCCTTTCAAAATCCATATTGAACATATGATGGGTAAATTACATATTTATGTATGTATGGGTTGGATTGGGTCAGGGTGACCCCATATAACCCATATATAAAAGGGTTTTTGAAGATGACACACATAGAGAGTTTATTCTAGTTCCATTTTAATTTTCTTTTTGTTCATCAACGACTTTAGATAACTCCAATATATTCAATAAAAACCCTCATTTATCAACATGCATTATACATTTACTGATAATTTTTGTAAAACCTTGTAATATCCCACCCTTTAGACATTTTGTAAAACTAGTATAAATGCCTATTAGGACACACTATTTGGAATTATTGTATTATGATGTATTACTCCATTTTTAATGAGGCATATTTACTTGTTATAGTTAGTCATATTGATAATTAAGAGGTGTTCATGGGGTATGATGGATTATAATTTGATTTTTCCAATTATGTTTTTTTATATGTGTGTACTTGACTTAGTACCAATCTAATTTTCAGGGCCTTTGAGGCATGTGATGAGAATCACTAGCTAAAAATAATAGGGAAGTATATTGTGATTCTTATTTCATGATGATAATTTATATTAATATATTATGGTATTTATATTAATAATATCAATTGATGCCCATTTATTTGGTAGGTGAATGATAAATGGGAACCAATACACTAAGCTAGTCATGTAAGAGGAGGTAGCCCCCAGAGAGATGCACATCACTCCAAGATCTAATATAATCTCTTTCATATCTCTCTCTTACATTAACATATTATTTTTATAGCACTTTGTATTTTTTTATTTCATTATATGATCCATGTGGTACCATGCTTTGTATTGTCATAAATGGTTACAGAGATGAACCACTCCCATATTTCTTTCAATGTGGTCTTAGGATTGAAAAAAAATAAAATAAATTTGAAAGCAATTTTTCATACATTAAGACAAAAATTTATGTCTTGGTCTAGGGAAACTTCAACCCTGTAGGTGTCAATAATGTTATGTTACAATCACTAAAATCTTAATCTCCTTGGTAGAGCACGTTATCTTGTTCATACCATATGTATGTTAAGCATATGATATTTTAATGACGTGTCTTGACATTGTTTTAATACCCCTATGACATATGTAGCATGACCACTGTACGACGAAAAAGTGACATGTGAGCATGGGAATCTACAAGTGACTCTTCCTCGCACCCGACCTCTCGAGGTCATGCCGAGATAGCCGGTGGGTATGGAATGTATGTGAGATGCAGACAAACTAGTTAGGCAATCTAATGTCTTCAATACACACTAGCGGAATTTGTGAGTCTAAGGAAAAGAAGGCCATCCTAACTTGAACTGGTGTGATAGATCGGTCAGCAAGGATGACTGCTCGAAGGCTCCAATCAATATCGAGCTCTAGTGTGATTCGATCTATAGGTTGTGGAATACGTGGAAAGTGACCCGGGATAGTTTCGTGTATTTCTCCGGACAGGGTCATATGGTGGATGGTAAATATAGTCGACTCTATGGATGATTCTCTGGCCTAGTCCAGAACTCTCTAGCTTTGTTAGCTGCTATGTCTAATAAGGATAATTTTTCAATGATGATAGGTGGAAGTGGAGTAGACTGGAATACTAGTGTGTGTATGCCAGTGTCTATGTCTAATTCTCCTATGGATTCGTTGGGCTGCGGGATTTGTGGGTCACAACCGTAGACTCTTAATTGTTGTGGACCTGCTATGGTCATGCGTGAAATCAAGTCCTAATCCCTAGTATCTAGTAATCGTATGCTTTCTCAGCTTCTATATTTAGGATCAATAACTATGTGATTTTCTCAGAATATCTTACAGGCGTTCGCGCAACCTGAATTCTTAGGCTAGTATCTATATCTGTAAGAGTGTCTCTTGCGCTTGGCTATGGGACCAAAGGATCACAACCAAATGTTTTTTCTCTTTCAAGCCCTTCTACAGTCATATGAATGTTGCCTAGGGTAATTTGTAGTTTGGTTGATTTGACCAAAACGTGTGTGCTTGGTCGTCTTCTATGTTTAACCCGCTCAACTAGGAATTGATTTGTTGCAAGATTACCGTTGTTTGGAAGACTTGGATCCTAAGATTTTGGTCTATATCAGTTATCGCTGTGATGAGATTGGGATGAGGCACGATTGGCTCGAATACATATTCCCTGGGCTCTCTAGGTCCCGTGATTGTCATACAAAAGCAACAATGTAAAATGAACTACAATAAATTGAATTTTAACTATGTGAAGTGTATCTATAGCATATATGATTTCTCTATTTTTTTTGTGTTTTCTGACGAACTTTATGAATTTAAGAAAGCAACTATTTAAAATATCTAGAATTGAAAGCTAATATAATAACTTAAAACAAACAAAATAACCGAGTGTAGCTATTTGTCTGTGTAATTTGTAGATCTATTCTAAACAATGAAATAGCTCATCTAATCTATTTGCAAGGCTCTCGATCCTACCTCAGAAGTGAGGAGTGAATCATAGTTTCTCAAAAACTATTAATCCCCACAGCTTCCCTGGCAATATCGAGAGTAGAATTAACTGAAATTAAGCAATTAACTATTCTATTTGATATGATTCTAACTAGAACTTTGAAAGCTAGAACCTGGATTATGAAGAACAGTGGCGAATCCGATGGTGTGTGTGATCTTGTCTCCTCAGTGTGATCTCCTTGTTCCTTCGTGTTCACGTGGATCCAGAAAAGTGTGTAATGCTAGCATCAACAGAAGTAGATATTGGGATAAAGGTAGCTCAGAATACAGACTAAATACAATGCGAGTAGGAGAGGGATAGCGCAAGAGTACAGAGCTTGGCTTATGCAATTCCTAGCGGGATCTATTACGAGTCATGCAACATAAGGTGTCCATAACCTGAAACTATCCTGTTTGAAGAACAAAACCTGCAAATTTAATGGCTTCCTATTGGTAAACAGACTATTCTACTCCAATGGATTGGATAAAATAACAATAATACTTGCACAAGATGGATATGTGGCTTACTAACAGTAAAACAATGCTAACTAAGCATGCAATGAAAGAAACTAAGCATTCTAAGCAAAATGAAAAAAAAATCTATTGCAAAGAGAAATCAGAGGCAAATTTGAGGGGCCATTCGCTTGAGCACAAGCCAACTATTTATAGCATTTTCATTTACCCAAGGTAAAAACCAAATGGAACTCTTAAACTATAAACAATGGCAAAACACTATTCTAGGGAACCAGAATCATAAATGCAAGCTTATGGCGGTGAAAGAAAGCTAGTAAAACATTGAATTTATGTGAGTCGTGTTAAAAGAGCTTTCTGGAAAACGCGTAAAGGACCGCCACCCTGAGAAGGGCGGCAGATATTGGACCGCCGCCCTGTTCAGGGCGGCGGTTTCATTTACTGAATAGAAAATGCCAACAAAAGAGAGGAAAAGAGAAAAAAAAAGCATGCGGGGGCTAAGCAGGGCATGCAGGATGTTAATGCATACTTGGAGAGATTTTCTGTATCCTGAACACCTTGCGAGGAGACCTGTATCATCATTGGGGCACGTGTCACGTTGTTTTGGCAGTACAGTACCTTACAATTTTTGGTACGTACATATTGCCCCCCTCAGAGAAGCATTTTAGCCATGGAGAGACGTAAAATGGTGGGTCTGAGTATGACGGTTCCGAAATGGGAAGTAATAAGTTATACCTGATACATCTGTGTGTTGAAATAACGCACTGTCCAAAATTTCCGGTACCTGCAAAACGAAAGAAAGAACTCAAGTGTAGATAGACACAATAGTTTGAAAAATAAACACTAAAATAATAGGGAATGAGAACATACAATTTGTGTGGGGATAGGAACTTACCTCCATCGGTGCTCCAAACTTCTGAAAAAGTGATTTAAAACGAATCAAGGCGCTATATATATAAAAGTGGGCCCATTTTCCTATTCATTTGTGCGAGTTGATTTGATTGATTTTGACCTCTGGGACCCACAGTGACGGTTTCTTGCGTGAGTAGAGTCAAAACGTCCTTGACGACATAGCGATCATTCCTCCACATGTGGAACATCTTCCCGCAAGATCATATGTTAGTTCTCTTCAATTTATCCTTTTTACTCCCTTAATTTTGAAATGTTAAATATCTTCATCGTGGGGGGGGGGGTAGTTTTCGAAAATGTTACTGTTAAAAGGTCCATCTAGGGGGGGCGCCTACTGGGTAGGCTTTGTTTTTAGGTAAAATGGTCCTTTTTTGCATTTTTTTTATGCTTTTTTAGTTAAAAAACCCGCGTGGGTTTTCAAACCATGGCCGCCGCCCTGCCCAGGGTGGTGGTTACATGACCGCCTCCCTATTCAGGTCGGCGGTTACATGACCTCCACCCTTAAGGCGGCGATTACAAAACCACCTCTCTGCTTAGGGTGGTAGTTTTACACAGAATGCAAAAGGATCATCTGTCTGAAATTGTTTTTTCTTTTCTAGCATTTCTACATGTTTTCGTGACTTTTCCAGTGTTACTCGGATGCTAACTTGCTCTATTTTATGTGTTTTTGGGTGTATGTAGGCGAGAGAGGAGTATATCCAGTGGAGTAGAGAGAGGGAGTGTGATTGGCTCCTAGGGGTACTAGATTCCCTCTCACAGGATGAGGAGGACACTCTTTAGCGGGTTGGGATACTATGCATTTCACACGTGCCCCATGTTACACCATCTAGTCACATCCTTTATGACTTGTTCTCATACTGGGATGTAGATCGGAACACCTTCTGATTGCCAAGGGTCTGCGATGAGTGGAATATTACATTGGAGGATGTCTATCACATTCTGGGGGTCCCGATTATTGGGAGATGACTCACCTTAGAGACAGTAGGTTCCCGGGCACAGATTGCACAGTGGGCTACATATATGGGAGATGCAGTCATCTCCACGGGGTTGAAGAAGGGGGTTAGAGTTCGATCCATTCCTACTTTGCCCATCCCCTTACTTCACCAGGCTATCATGGGGATCCTTGCCTCGAGACTGATCAGGGACAAGGGAGGAGATACTTTGTTATACTGCTGGTCCCCTATTATTGCACAGATAGAGGGACACGGTCGGATATATGCCTGGGGAGCAGACATTCTTGGGACCACCTACCACGACTTATACAGGGTAGTCCATTTACAGGGGTAGTCCTTGAGCCACCCGACCCTAGTTATGAGTTGGGTCTATGAGCACTTCATCCCCTACGGCAGAGGTGTAGAGGTGACAGACCCCGGAGCTGTGAGGGCAGCCAGATGGACAGACATGTCGGTGCTTAGAGCACCTCATCAGCCAGTTGCTTCCCTGACTACTGCCGACATGGAGGCCACACCATACCAGACTATGGCAGGTATATGGGGTGAGGAGGCTCTTACTTTGATCTCCTGCTCCACCACAGGGCAGCTTATTGATAGAGTGGGGCGAGTGGAGATGCACCCCTTTGGCCGAGTTCCTCAGAAGTTTGGCTTACCATACATGGGTATGCTTCCCCCAGTGGCCAGTATACAGATCAGTCCGAGAGGCCAGAGGGGGGCCTAGAGGCCGGGGTTGGACAGTGGTTACTCCTGGCATTCCTATTGCAGCCAGGAGGATAGTACGTGCCAGAGGGAGAGCCGGTGCGCCTCAGGCACCTTTGCTTCAGATCGCCGCGGGTCCTGCCCACAGCAGCGATGACCCCATTGAGGTAGACTCCGAGTCTGAGGAGTTTACAGGGGGAGAGACAAAGGAGGAGACCGAGGACAGTGATCCTGAGTGGCACGACACCCAGGATATCATACAGGCGGAGAGGGCCGAGCAGAGTGCAGAGAGGGTGACTCTGGTTTCAGAGGAGCCACTCTCCCAGGGCCATGGGGAGGATGAGTCTGTTGCAGGGCGCTACGTTGCTCCAGCCACAGGAGCAGCCCCTCAGTCGGCAGCGGCATCCGTGGCGGGCGCTGATCCCATAGATCCATCTTGGAGGCCTGGTGATCCGAGTAAGTTACCCTCTCTCCCTTTTAATGTTCTTTTTTACTTAGGATCTCCTCAGTTTCTATCTTGTATTTTTAATTTCTTGTTTGGTTTCTAATTTGTTTTCTCCTTTGTTTGCAGAGACCGCCGATGAGTGGCGAGATTTGATTCGCAGGGTATGCACTGATACCCTGATGATCCCCATGGAGAGGACCCGCGCAGAGTTATCCGTGGATGCGGGGGAGCCTTCAGCAGCCGGTAGACATATTGATGTCTTCGCCCCAGTCTGGCATGTGGCCAGGATGGTATCGACTCTCTGCACAGAGTTAGCGGGGTATAGGACGACCGAGCGCCTGATGAGGAGCCATTCTCGTGGTGAGACCGCAGCTGCCCCTCAGGATCCTGAGCCCTCTGTGCACTCAGAGCGCCGGCGTAGCCAGAGTCCTAGGCATGGGCATGCGCCTTCAGAGGGGTCTCGTAGGGATTGAGAAGCCACTTGGCTCTCGTAGTTTTTTTGTATGATACATTCTTTTGTATATCCCGGGCTCTTTGAGCGTTTTGACCATGCCTAGTGCATGATGGCATTATACATAAACGTTGATCATTTATATATATGTATATTTTGGATCAAATATATATATATATATATATATATATATATATATATATATTCGTTCTGGATCAAACTCCTTGGCATTCATGGCTCACTTTCTATTTCCAGTTTCCTTATGTATACTATGATGTATGTTTATATGTTTTTAGAATGTATGCAATGGTGAACAAATGATGCAAGTGTTTTACATTTCCTTTTTTGTATTTCATGATGCTGATATATGATGATGTAGATATAATGTGATTTTGAATCTTAGTTTCTGTAAGCAATTTTGGATACTTCATATTTGTTTCAGCAAAGTGATGAAAATAAACCGGTATGATGAACAGATAAACCTGCCCCTACCCCCAACTCCACGCAACTAGTAAGATGCGAGGGCTTATCACCAAGAGTTGGGAAGGGCGCAAGTTATGAGATGTAGTGAAATGATAGTGATGGAAGACAGACAAAGCTTTGGTGGAACCAAATTAGGATACCACAAGTCCACTCCACGCGAGTGACTTCATAGTTTTGGATGCAACTTGCTTTGCGGTTTATCCAGACTTAGATCCTTAGATGGCCACATGGTAGACAAAATCTGGGTTTTTAGGATTTTAACTCTCTTGGGATCTTGAACATCTGATTCATTTGTTTTTGACTCAAAGCTTCAAGGTTTGAATTGTTTGTGTATGACCTTTTGCATTTATTTGTCAAGAGGACCCCCTACACTTTGCCCCATGCTACTAGTAAGAAGCGTGGGTTTATCACTGTGGGCAAAGCATAGGCGAGTAAGGGCATTTCCATCCTTTCCCAACCCTACGTCACTAGTAAGAGACGCAAGCTCATCACCAAAGGTTGGTGGGGCAAGGAAATGTGTAAAATTAAAATTTTCTGTTTGATCAATGTTTGACTTGTTTATTTGAGTAAAATGTCAGTATGTGTTTATTTCCAAAGAGATATACATATGGGATAGATGTGACACCATGAAGCTTCTAGAACAGACCATAGGCAAGACACCTACCCTAAGAAGAAACCAAAAGTGAGAATAAACTTACAGATCTTGGTATGGTTACCGTTTAAGACTTTGTCATATCTAGCTTTATTTGATGACATGATTCTGAGATAATTTGATGATATTATGAAAATGGAGAGGTATGATTAGAAGTTGTTTATGCCAACAACATCATGAGTTTATAATGAATTGCTTTGAGAACAAAATTCCTTGATCACAATTTGTGTACGAAACAAGCGGACAAAATGATCTTAATCTATATGAAGATGCAATGTAAATATGATTATAAATAGTGCTAGCTGCTTACGCGTAGAACCGCTTGAGGTGCAGGGAATTGACTGTTTCGCCAAATTCCTCACCTTCTAGCGTACATAAGAGGTATGCACCATTTCCATAGTCCTTCATGACTCGGTATGGGCCCAACCATTTAGGCCGGAATTTCCTTCCTTCGCCGGTCTTCTTGTCGATCCGGCTGTCTAATCTTAGAACTAGATCACCTTCATATATGTCGCATTCATAGACTTTCTTGTTATATTGCCGGCACATCCGGTCAGCATAGACTCTATGTCATTGTTCAGCATCTAACCTAGCTTCATCTAGGCTTTCTAGTTGGGAAAGACGTGCTTCTCTGTAAGTGTCTTCATCCAGAATCCCTTGTAATGAAATGCGGAGACTGGGTATTTCAACCTCAAGTGGGAGAACTGCCTCTGCCTCGAATACTAGTGAGAAAGGATTTTCTCCCGTTGGTGTTCTTATTGAGGTTCAGTGGGCCCATAAGGCCGGATATAACTTCAAGTGCTAATATCGTTTGTTTTCTTTCACCATTTTAAGGAGAATGGCTTTTAGTGTTTTATTTGTCGCTTCAGCCTGTCTGTTGGCTTGAGGGTAATACAAGGAAGCCGTATGATGGCTTATCTTAAATTTATTGCATAGTTCGTGAACCTCTTCATTCTTAAAAGAAGTTCCATTATCAGAGATAATGATTTGCAGGATACCGTACCTGCAAATGATTTGCTTCAAAATGAACTTGGCGATTACAGAACCAGGTTCAGTAGTAAGAGGCATAGCCTCTACCCATTTGGTAAAATATTCGATGGCCGTGATTATAAAATTATGGCCGTCTGTGGACAAGGGAGAGAATTTCCCTATTAAATCTAGGCCCCATGTAGAAAAGGGCCATGGAGTAGCGATTGGTTGTAGAGCTTGTGCCAGCATGTGGATCTCATGGGAGAATTCTTGGCACTTATGACACCTACGTACGAACTCTATCTGCGTCGTGTTCTAGAGTAGGCCAGAAATAGCCCATTCGATGTATTTTACGAGTGGTGGCATGGCCACCGAAGTGGCCTCCACACATTCCACTGTGAGATTCATGGATAATCTTCTTGGATTCTTCTGCGTCGACACATCTTAGAAGCATTCCATCGAACGCTTTCCGATAGAGCACTTGCTCTATAATGATGTATTTAGCTACGATAATACGTAACCACCTTCTTTGTTGCGGTGTAGCCCCTTCTGGATACGTATGGTCCATGATATAATTAATGATACCCGTGTACCAAGGACACTCAGAGATAGGAGGTCTGGTTTCGATGTAGTATACGCACTCATCTGGAAAGTCTAGATCTACTAGATCGCCTCCATCTAATGGGTTATCAGCTAACCAATCCGCGATGATTTTTCCCTTAACCGACTTCTGATTTACAAATGTTAATTCGAATTCCCCCATTAAGGTTATAAAACGTCCAGCCTTCTTAGACAAGGATCCTTGTGTGAGGAAAGTTCATAAATGGTCCGTTTTTACCATGATCCTTGTTTCTTGATTCAGTAGATAGTGTCTTAAACATTTGGTTGCAAAGACTATGGCGAGGCATTCTCATTCTGCTTGTATATAACGTGTTTCATAGTCAAGCGATGTTCGGCTAATGAAATAAATCACGCGCTCTCTCTTGTCATCGTCCTCTTGGGCCAACATACAGGCTAGTGAGACATCAGTAGCTCGTGAGTATAAAATTAACGTGCGATCTAGCTTAGGTGGCATTAGCGTAGGTGGTGACAACAAGAAACACTTAACTGCGTTCAAAAACTTCATTGCAATCTTCAGTCCAATCAATGCTATAATCCTTCTTGAGTAAATTGTTGATTGGATGAATGGCAAAACTTAAGTCCGGGATGAATCTCCGGATTGCACCAAGTTTTCCAAGAAATGACCTAATTCCAGATTCATCCGAAGGTGGGACCATTTCGAGGACTACCCGAATTTTGGTTGGGTCAACATCTATTCCTCGTGACGATATGATGTAACCTAGGAGCTTGCCTCCTGTTACACCAAAGACGCATTTTTCTGGATTTAGCGTGACTTCGTATTCTATTAGACGTGAAAGAATGACGCGGAGCACCTCCGGGTGGTCACAGCGCTTCTTGGCTTTAGCCAACAAGTCATCTACGTAGGATTCCACGATTTTATGAATTAGATCGTGGAATATATATGTCATAGCTCGCTGGTATGTAGCACCAGAGTTCTTGAGACCAAATGACATAACAGCGTAGCAATAGGTTCCCCAAGGAGTTATAAATGTGGTTTTAGCTTGATCTCGTTCAGATATTCTGATTTGATTGTATCCCGAGAATCCATCCATGAGAAACAAAAGTTCAAACCCAGTCGTTGCATCAACAATGACATATATGTATGGTAATGGGAAGTCGTCCTTAGGACATGCTTTGTTAATGTCTCAGAAATCTATGCAGATGTGTATCTTCCCATTCTTCTTGAGAACGGGAACGATATTAGATACCCATTGGGAGTAATCGATTGGCTTGATGAATCCTACTTGGAGGAGTTTTATTACCTCCTCTTTTACCATGAGAGCTACCTTGGGTTTCATGGGTCTCGATTTTTGTTTAACTGGCTTTGCATCAGATTTAGTGACGAGGTTGTGCACCGCAATGTGGGGTGCAACTCCTGTCATTTCCTTATAATTAAATGCAAAAGCCTTCTGATGTTCTTTGAGAATTCGAGTGTGTATTTCTATTTCCTCTGGGGTTAACGAGGATCCTAGTTTCAATATCCTTGGTTCATCTTCTGTTCCGATGTTAATATCAATCGTTTCTTCGATTAGAGAGGCGTTACCTTCTTCAAACTCAGGTGGTGCTGGAGGTAAATCCAAATCATCCCCATTTTCTACTATGTATATGCTAGGTTCCATTTCTGAGGGAAGATCCATCATGGGATTTCAAAGTAGGAAGACGAATGTGGGATTAAGGACAAATCTATCATATGATAGGAGAGATGTAGTGCCGCATAGGCGTTTAAGTAATCCAGAGTGGCCATATCACTATCAACATGGTCTAGGATAGTAGATTCATTTCCGTTTAAAAGAGAATTCGTCATTGTTTTTATCAATGGTTCATCACGAAGGGATACCATGAAACGGGTATCCTCTAACTCATTGCTTGGAGTAAAACGTGATGTTGAAGTTGCTATTGAATCGGCGAGAAGATTTTTCTCTCGCGGGATTGCTTCAATTGATATGAAGTCAAACTCCTTGCTTAAATCTAATACAGCTTTTTTGTAAAGTTGTAAGTGCTCGGCTTTGGTTTCATATATCTCAGAGACTTGGTTTGCTACTAATTGTGAGTCTCCTAAGACTCTAATGTTATCAACACCAATTCTCTTAGCTAAGATGAGGCCAAGGAGGAGGGCTTCGTACTCAACACCATTGTTTGTGCAGTTGAAATTTAGTTTAAAGGCAAAAGGTAAGACTTTTCCTTTAGGGGAAGTAAAGATGACACCTACCCCCGCTCCGTAACGGCATCTAGCTCCATCAAAATGGAGTGTCCAATATTTAGCTGGGAGTATAGATGTTGGGGCATTTGCTGTGTTTGCGCATTCTACTTCCACCATGCAAAGATCCTCTGCTGGAAGAGAACCAACACCTAGGGAATATCCTATGCCTACTGAATCGAATGGTAAGAATATTGGTAGATCCTTTTCTAGCAATTCAACGATTTTTGTAGTAGTTCCTAATGATACTATTTCTACAGTGTTAGCCTCATCTTTGGGGGTTGGGGTTGCCTTGGCTAGGCTCATAGTTTCAAGATCTATCGTAGGTACTAACCTTTCTTTTGTTTTTACGTCGGTAGGTTTATTAAGTTGGTTTGTTGGGAGTTCAAACTCCGAGTGTACGCCTAGTCTTTTCTTTAAGTCAGCTAGGTGTACATCGAATGGTTTTGGATCACCTTTGGCCACAAATATCTTTCCTAAATGTAAAAACCTTACTTCTTGAAATAGTGTAGAAGGGATTGCCTTCATGCGGTGTATCCATGGTCGGCCGAGGATCATATTATAGTTAGTTTCCCGATCTATAATATAAAACTCAGTCAAGATGGTTTTGGGTCCTAAGGTGACCGGTAATATTATAGTTCCAACCGAGGTGGCTTTAAGGCTATCATAGCCCCTTAGTGTATTTCAAGTTGTGGAACAATTAGTTTCTCCATACCCTAGCTTTTGAAGGAAAGAGAAGGGGACTATGTTAACCGCTGCCCCATCGTCTATCATTACACGCTTCACATAGTTGTTATAAACCCATACTTGTAAATGTAAGGCTGGATCACCTTGGCGTGCGATCTCAGCATCTGTCGGCATTTTGTTTATCTCGAATATGAATTCGACGTCCCTATCTACCTGCCCTGGAGGATGAACATCAAAGTCCACATGATTTACTTGTGTTTCAGGAGGTGGAGTGATGTTAATTAAATGACCTAAACCTAATGCTTCTAAAAGAGTAGCCCTGTGAGCAGGAGAGTTCTTTAGTAAGTCTAAGAATGAAATGTGCGAGAAGGTTTTTGTTAGGTCGTTAATCAAATCATAGGCACCCACAGGTTTTACTACGATTTGTTGGATGTCATCTGCCTCTGGCAGGTGGCTTGGACTTGGCTGAGAGAAATACTCTCGCGTCCTTGTTATAGCTTCGATGGGTAGTTCAGCGTCTAACTCCACTAAACCGACTACCTTAGGTCGTGGCTGACTTCCTAGTTGTGGCGCAACTAATGGATTTAGCGAGGTTGAGGCTTCATGATCATTGTTTCCTGTCATTACACCCTTGTTCATCCCAGTTAGATTTAGCCTGTTGTTATCGTGATTTGGGAGTGGATCATTAAAGATCTTCAGGGGTGCGTTTTGAGGGGAAACTACCCCTGAAAAGGTATTTGACGTTGGTGACGTAGGATCTGCCAAGAACATATCCATGAAAAGTTGTCTTTGTTCATCTGGCAAGCGTTGCATGAATTTATTGTAGTCACGGCACGTTCTAGTGTCATGGCCCCGAATTTTGTGGAAACCACAATACGAATTAGGATTGTAATTCCTAGTTTGTTGGTTTGATGTGTATTGTGGCCCAAAATTTTGATCAAACCGTTGTCTATTAAAATTTTACGTTTGTTGTTTTTGGTTTGAATTCTGGTTTTGGTACCTAGTTGAATTTTGGCTTGGACCCTGTATGGGATTTCACCGTTGTTGTTGTTGTTGTTGTTGTTGTTGTTGTGGATGGTTAAAATCCACTGTATTGATTGTCGGGGTAAAGTTGTTATTTCGTTGGTTGTTTATTTGTGATGGAGTATTGACAACATTTACCTTTTTAGGCTGGTCGGTTACTCCATCTGTTGTTACACCCTGATTTTTGTTAAGGATTTTAGGTCCTTGATTGACGTTCGTGGTAGTAGGATAAGTTGTAGTGTTCTGGTTGGGGGCGATTAACCTCCCGTTTGCTCCATATGTTTTGCGACCACTATCAATTACTGCTTGATCTATTCGAAGAGCACTCTCCAGTACTTCATCGTAAGTTCTTAATGGGAACTTTTGGACTTCTTCCTTCACTTCTCTGCTAAGAGAATGAAGGAATAAATCACATAGTTCCATTTGATCCATGTTTGGAGCACTTGCCGAAGAATAAAGAACTGTACGCCACCTTTGGATGAAATGGGCGACAGATTCGTTGTGTTCTTGTTTGATGTGTAAGAACTCTCTGATTCCTGTTCTTAATAATTTGTTCATGTCGAAGGCCTTGATGAACTCTGACACGAGTTGTTTGAACGAATGTATGGAAGCCTCAGGTATTCTATAATACCAATCGAGAGCGATGCCTTCCAAGGTTTTTGGGAATATTTTAGCAACAACCCCATCCCATGGGAGTAGTTCTCGAATGGCCGTAGCGTAAGCTTTGATATGTGCGTTTGGATCTCCCTCACCTTTGTATTTGGGAAAATCGGGGAGAGGTCTTGGAAGCATGACGCTTCGTATGGTGAAATCCAAGGGCTCTTTCAAATATTCTGAGTAAGTCCCTATCGCATATTTTTCGACCATTGATGGTGCCTGTTGAGGGAGCGGTGGTGGAATGGGTTGTTGATATGACGTTGCGTATGCGTTGGTAGGGGCATAAGGGAACACCTGTGTTTGAGAAAACATGTTGGGAGAGGAGAACATATCCCCTTGTGGTGATTTGGAGTACATGTTTAAGTATGACGGGGGTACTGTCTAGGAATGGATTGTTTTGTACTAGACCGGGAGGAACAGTGTTAGAGATGGTGGGTCTAGTTGGCGTTTGTTGTGAATACTGAGGAGTCATGCCTAACGTGCCTACTCCTGTGAGGAGATCTACTTGGCTAGGATGGTGTGGAGGATTGGAACTTCCTGCTTGCATGAATTGTGAATTTTGACTTGCTTGGGCAAGTTCTAACCCTCTAACCTTTTCTATTAGAGTTGAAATGACTTCATTTGGTGAAGTCACGGTGTTTTTCCATAGTGGCGTTTGTTGTATACCATGGTGTTGTATAGGCATGTGATATCCTGCTATGAACTGATCGCTATCTTGCCAAGTTTCTCCGAGGGTATTTCCTATATGCAGTGGCATAGAGGTATTTTCTTGAAAAGAGACCTCGGGTTGTGTTTGTAAACCTCCTACAGGTGGATACATACTTCGAGAACGTTGGTCGTTCCTAGCATAACGTACCAAATATTCATCGTCTAAACCTCGGTATGAGTCTGATTGTCTACTAATTTGTGGTCTAAGCAGCATCTGAGGAGATGAACCAGATTCTCCTGTGAACGTCATGTTATTCGAGCCTGAAGGCTTTGTTTGTTGCGTTTGAGCGAGCTGATCTAACTCCTCAGTTTGAAATGATGAGTTATATCTGATTCTCAGAGTTTGTGTTGACAACTGGTTAGTTGAGTAGTTGTCACCCCATACTGAGAGTGAGGGTGATGATTGTCTATTTTGCTGGGCGTAGTATGCCTCAAGACCCAAGAGGGGTCTGCCATATGCATCGAATCCTGACATATTTGGGGGTATATGAATACCCGCAGAATAATGGGAAGGAGTGAAGGTGATGGTGAAAGCCAATGAGGCGGAAAAGATGAAAAGTATACTAACTTGGAAGAACACGTAATAATAATAATATGACTCCGAACTAGAAAGTAGGAAGTTTCACGTCGGGTTCACCAATTTTGTACGATGGAAAAGTGACATGCGAGCATGGGAATCTACAAGTGACTCTTCCTCGCACCCGACCTCCCGAGGTCGTGCCGAGACAGCCGGTGGGTATGGAATATATGTGAGATGCAGACAAACTAGTTAGGAAATCTAATGTCTTCAATACGCACTAGCGGAATTTGCGAGTCTAAGGCAAAGAAGGCCCTCCTAACTTGAACTGGTGTGATAGATCGGTCAGCAAGGATGACTTCTCGAAGGCTCCAATCAATATCGAGCTCTGGCGTGATTCGATCTATAGGTTGTGGAATACGTGGAAAGTGACCCGGGATAGTTTCGTGTATTTCTCCGGACAGGGTCATATGGTGGATGGTAAATATAGTCGACTCTATGGATGATTCTCTGGCCTAGTCCAGAACTCTCTAGCTTTGTTAGCTGCTGTGTCTAACAAGGATAATTGTTCGATGATGATAGGTGGAAGTGGAGTAGACCGGAATACTAGTGTGCGTAGGCCAGTGTCTATGTCTAATTCTCCTATGGATTCGTTGGGCTGCGGGATTTGTGGGTCACAACCGTAGACTCTTAGTTGTTGTGGACCTGTTATGGTCATGCGTGAAATCAAGTCCTAATCCCTAGTATCCAGTAATCGTATGCTTTCTCAGCTTCTATATTTAGGATCAATAATTGTGTGATTTTCTCAGAATATCTTACAGGCGTTTGCGCAACCGGAATTCTTAGGCTAGTATCTATATCTGTAAGAGTGTCTCCTGCGTCTAGCTGTGGGACCAAAGGATCACAATCAAATGTTTGTTCTCTTTCAAGCCCTTCTACAGTCATATGAATGTTGCCTAGGGTAATCTGTAGTTTGGTTGATTTGACCAAAACGTGTGTGCTTGGTCGTCTTCTACGTTTAACCCGCTCAACTGGGAATTGATTTGTTGCAAGCTTACCGTTGTTCGGAAGACTTGGATCCTAAGATTTTGGTCTATATCAGTTATCGCTGTGATGAGATTGGGCTGAGGCACGATTGGCTCGAATACGTATTCCCTGGGCTCTCTAGGTCCCGTGATTGTCATACAAAAGCAACAATGTAAAACGAACTACAGTAAAATGAAATTTAACTATGTGAAGTGTATCTATAGCATATATGATTTCTCTATTTTTTTTGTGTTTTCTGACGAGCTTTATGAATTTAAGAAAGCAGCTATCTAAAATATCTAGAATTGACAGCTAATATAATAACTTAAAACAAACAAAATAACCGAGTGTAGCTATTTGTCTGTGCAATTTGTAGATCTATTCTAAACAATGAAATAGCTCATCTAATCTATTTGCAAGGCTCTCGATCCTACCTCAGAAGTGAGGAGTGAATCATAGTTTCTCTTCCCTGGCAATATCGAGAGTAGAATTAACTGAAATAAAGTAATTAACTACTCTATTTGATATGATTCTAACTAGAACTTTGAAAGCTAGAACCTGGATTCTGCAGAACAGTGGCGAATCCGATGGTGTGTGTGATCTTGTCCCCTCAATGTGATCTCCTTGTTCCTTCGTGTTCACGTGGATCCAGAAAAGCATGTAATGCTAGCATCAACAGAAGTAGATATTGGGATAAAGGTAGCTCAGAATACTGACTGAATACAATGCGAGTAGGAGAGGGATAGCGCAAGAGTACAGAGCTTGGCTTATGCAATTCCTAGCGGGATCTATTGCGAGTCATGCAACATAAAGCGTCCAGAACCTGAAACTATCCTGTTTGAGGAGAAAAACCTGCAACTTTAATGGCTTCCTATTGGTAAACAGACTATTTTATTCCAATGGATTGGATAAAATAACAGCAGTACTTTGCACAAGATGGATATGTGGCTTACTAACAGTAAAACAATGCTAACTAAGCATGCAATGAAAGAAACTAAGCATTCTAAGCAAAATGAAAACTAAATCTATTGCAAAGAGAAATCAGAGGCAAATTTTGAGGGGCCATTTGCTTGAGCACAAGCCAACTATTTATAGCATTTGCATTTACCCAAGGTAAAAACCAAATGGAACTCTTAAACTATAAACAATGGCAAAACACTATTCCAGGGAACCAGAATCATAAATGCAAGCTTATGGCGGTGAAAGAAAGCTGGTAAAATGTTGAAATTACGTGAGTCGTGTTAAAAGAGCTTTCTGGAAAATGCGTAAAGGACCACCGCCCTGAGTAGGGTGGTGGTTACAGGCGCCGCCTTGTTCAGGGCGGCACATGAGACCGCCACCCCAAGCAGGGCGGCAGTTTCGTTACTGCAGAGAAAAAGGCCAAGAAAAGAGAGGAAAAGAGAAAAACAAAGCACGCGGGGGCTAAGCGGGGCATGCAGGATGTTAACCCATACTTGGAGAGCTTTTCCGGATCCCGAACACCTTGCGAGGAGATTTGTATCATCATTGGGGCACGTGTCATGTTGTTCTGGCAGTGGGGGTTGATAATTAGAGGATGGTGGTGATGTAATGTAAATATTTGATGACTTTAAGTTTATCTCCCCATTTTGAAAGTGGAAGGGAATACATAAAAAAGGTATGGGTATGTCTCTCTCCATTTTGTTTTAGAGAAATTGGATATGATTTTATTCAAAGTTGAAGTATAATGGTGGTTTTGGAGTTCTGGAAAGAACTTACACCTAGTATATAGATGATAATGCTTCCCATGCATTCCAAACCAATGGTTTATACATGTTTTAGGCCACGGTTATGTGTTTTTGATTTGTTGCTATTAAATAATTTGATTATACAAGATTTTCTAGCCTTATATGTTTTCCTTGTTGTAGGTTTAATTACTTTTACCCATAGATGAAACATTTGATTGTGGGTGTGAGAAATATGGTTATGTGTTTTTAATTGAATGTGTTTGTACTCATAGTTTAATGCATAATTTGTGGAGAGAGATATTTGGAATGGTTGTTGGTGTGACTTCAGACTTATGTGAGCTTCCTAATGGCATCCTAATGATAGTGGGGAGGGTAGGGACATTTTTTGAAATCTATTCCAATGGAGGGCTCAATTTTACCCACTCTTGGGTGGCATATCCTTTTGTATTGCACAAAATATTTGCTAATATTTGTTGGGTATGATAATCCATATGAAGGAACTCAACATTAGGAAAAAGTGTTTATGGATAGTTTATTGAAAATGGAATTCTCAATACCACTTATGTGAAAGTTCATGTTTTGGGATTAAACTCCATTTATAAATTGAATACTTTATACCCAATTTAATTACAACTGTGTACTAATTTTGTTGTATCAAGAATGTTTTTTATAAGATTTTTGTTATGAGTGATGACCTGAAGGTATCCCAGCTGTATTATAAATAATTTTTTTTTCTAAGTGATCATGAAAATTATTTGGAATACTATGTGTAGTGAAAAGAAATATAATTAGTATATTTGTACATTCTTGAGAATTTATGAGATGATTTTTTGACCAGTTTGATGAATATGTGGTGTAGAATATGAATCACCTATATTTCACTTATAAAGCAAGACGTGCTGTTTAAATGAGAAAGTAAAACACTTATTATATGTACATATAATGTTAATTGAATGGAAGTTAACAAATAATATGTGGAATATTTTGTCAAGCTCATTTAGGATTTGAGTAAGTAGGTAATGCTTGAATAAAGGTCTCGATAAATGTAGTGGTAGGTGAATATTGTCATTTTTATAATATAGCCTTTGAATCAATGTGAATTTATGTTGAAGTGTCTCTTATTGTTTAAACTATAGTAATATGGATAACCAATGAGGTCTTGCTTTTATTAGGAAAAAAGAGATTTTTTATTGTATAAATTCTTCATGATTGTTATGTGTGTAATAATAACTAGGCGTTTCACCATTTTCTTTACCTTTTAAATGATGAAACGGATAAGGGTAAAGGCTAAGGAGGCATACCTATTAAATGTTGGTTAGTTGATGGTTTTTACATGCATTCTGACTTCTTGATCCAGGTGTCCGATTATGAGAGATTCCTTTTGGCTAGGAGGAACTTACCTGCAATGTAAAGCAAGACCACAAAAGAGAAGTTAAATGATATATGATAGTGGACTACCTAGTGTATGCTAGATTCTGGGAAGTGTGATACTTCCTAGATGGTTGTCAATCCATTGTTTAAAAAAAATTAATGCGAGAAAAAAATTAATTCCTACTGTAGTTGATATGATTTAGGTATCTCATCCAAGTACAATAAGAAAATCTTAATATAACAGGCTAGGTTATAGTTAGATCTAAATGATATGTAGGTGTTAGGTGTACTAGAACTGGTCAAGGTCAGGTTTTGGTTGTCATTTAGGTCACTTGGTAGTAGGTTATGTAGGCTCTATGTATTTGGGTCAAGGTATAAAACATAGAGACCTATGTCAGTCTAGTATAACCAACGACGGTTTAGGGGAGAATCAACGGTGGTCATGGGTAATCGGCGTCGGTATAGTCGGGTGTACAGATAATTCAATAAAACCTTGATTACAGAGTCTAGGTCCGGGATCTAGATAAGGAGGCTAAAGAAGGTGGATGGCAGAGGTCTATAGGGAATACTGAGAACACTCAGAGATGGTGGAATGGCCAGGATAGGTGATCTCATAATGTGGGTGGGTGAGATATTTGGGTTATAAGTTAGAAAGAAGACTATGGAGGAATGGGGATGCTAAGTAGGAGAATGGTGACATAAATGATAACAACTCTAACTGAACTAGAATAGGAACGGAAGTGATTAATGATAAAACACTGTACCAATATTACAGTGATCCAGACTGGTTGGTTGAATGGTGATGATCGGTTGATTAAAAGAATGGAGCTTGGTACATAGTAGTGATGCTTCCCTGAATGTTACCGTGAGTGCCAATGCTTCAATGGATCTGTCCTGGTGATAGCTATGGATGTTTGGGTGCATGAAAAGGACTCTGGTTCTTCTTGCATACAAATCTCTTCTCATCCCTTGTTTTCTCTCAAAATGTGCCAACCCAAAAATAAGGTTGTTTGAGGTGAATAAATGGTAACCGACAATGGTTCCAGGTTGACCGACGTCGATTTAGGGGTGACCGATGTCGGTTAAGGAGGGATTCCCTATGTTTACTAAAATGAGAAGATCTTCCTGATTTCTTTTGACCCAGTTCAGTTTATTTTTCATGGATTAGAATGGAAAATTCCCTTCTAATGAGTTGGAATGTGGTTAGAGAGATTTTAGGAATTTTTAGGGTTAGACCAAATCTTATCTCATCAAGGAAAATAAGACTTAGTTATCATTTAGTTATGGAAACATGCCAAGAATAGGTCTAGGGTGAGGTGGTAGGTAGGGTAGTAGGAATTAAGGTAATTAGATATTAAATATTGTGAGGATATATATTAATTTAATTAAATTGATTAAATTAATGGTGATGTGGGGTGAAAGGATCCATGGTTAGATGAGTATACTTGAGCTGGTTATTTGACAAGGGACCAAGGGGAGTGTGACCCAATTTTGATGTCTACATTTTGCCCCCTTTTTTGCATAGTTTGTATTGGTAAGCGACATTGACAAAAATAAGATGGTGGTTGCCCCATGTGTGGGTGAAGGTGATCCCCCCTCAAAATAGGAATGGATGAGGTAGAAGACATAAATCAATGAGTGGTTTGATAAAAGGTGGATGTGATGAAGAGGAAGGTGGACAGTGGGGGTAATTGGGGTAAAGATCCAATTGGGTATTCTAGGTAATGGGCCAGGGTCAAAGGTAGAAACAAGTCAAACACACGCACACATATAAACTATGGCACTAGTACCAGGTGGAAGAGCATGCAAACTCTACATCATCTAAGGTCGATAGGTTTATCCAATTAAGGTTGAGGTGATTTCGGTGTCCAAGGTATAGGATATGGTGCGGAAGCACTTTGCACGTTAGGTGCAGGAATGTTTAGGTATGTTCTAGTACACCAAAGGTTTGGATCAGGATAAATGGTCACGACAAGAGGTGAGGTAAGGAAATTAGGTCAAAAAACACAGGTAACAGTGTCACAAGGTATAGCGAGCACATGAGTTCACAGGTCACTAACAATGTTCCGGGTCCAAGTAGCTAGGTCACAGAAAGGGTAAGGCCGAGGTATGGGTAAAATAACAAGTCCCTAAATGTAATTAAAGATAGGTATAGGTAATGCAGGCTTGGAGGTAGGTTGCAATAAGGGTGGGTAAGGTCAAACGGTAGCTGGGTTGGTTAAGTTGGGTTAGAAATGGGGAAAGGGTAGTGGGACATGAGCATGATAGGTAATTGATGCCGGTCATACGAAATTGTTGATGGTCTAGGTAAACCGACTACATTTTTCTCAGGGCACACAACCGAGGTTTGTCTAGGTATAACTAACCACGTTCTTCTAGGGCATAGGACCGATGTTATAGGTTTAGGTATAACTGACATCGGTTAGGTCGACGTGGGTATCGAAAAGGGTGGAAAAATAGGTGGCCACACTATAAGCACAGATTCATTTGTACGTTTTGGCTTTTGTGAAAATGACAAAGAGTGATGAGGTTGCAGCCCTTTGTTCTTTATCAGGAAGAGAGGATGAGGGATGATATCCTAATAAGGTGGAGAGATTCGGTTAGTTAGAGGAGCCAGGTAGATGGATCCGTGAGCATAGGGGATCAATTGTGATTAGATGGAGGTTAGGTGAGGATTGGATTTGGTGATTGGACATGGCAGAGGTGGGAGAGGGATTTGGATCCTATGGAGCAGTGGCACAACGGCCACGAGTGGAGGACAGATGGCACAATGAGGTAGAGATTCAATCCCTTGAGCCCTCTTTTTTTGTGAGGGTAGATTGGGCATATAGGTCAGGTACAAAAATTGAGTTTTGGGTGAAAAGGGTAGTTTGCAAGGATTTGGGAAGGAAAATTGGGTAAAATAGGAATGGGGAGATGTGTAGTGGAGGTGAACGAGGGGTGAGGAGGAGGAGGAGACAGGTGAGATAGATATGGATGATATCCAACATGGTGATGTTTGATAGTTGTATATACCTCCTATTTTGTATAGTTGTTTATTTTTGATATATATATATTGGTCCTGCATACCAAAGAGAGTGAGGATGTACATGAGAGTTTTTGAGATGGTTGTGATTATTATTACCAACCTATGTGCCGAAGATGGTGATTGTATCTGACTATCTGATTTATAGATGATTGTATTATATAGTATGGATATATGTACATGTTTTAATTATTCATTGATATTTATATATGGATATATATATATGGTATATATATTTATATATATATATATGGAAATCAAGTGGATTAGGCATGATAAAATCAGGTCATGTTTTAGGTGGTGTGAGTCAGGTCATAGGTGGATTGAATTAGGTGAGTTTAGGCATGATGGAGTCAAGGTTGTGTTAGGCATGGTGGAGTCAGGTCATAGGCATGGATTGAGTCAGGTCATCTTAGGCATGGATTGAGTCAGGTTGGTTAGGCATGGATGGAGTCAGGTTGGCTTAGGCATGATTGATTTTAGGTCATCTTAGGCATGGTTGAGTCAGGTTGGTTTAGGTATGGTTGAGTTTCTAATTCATTAATTTGTGTAATTAATGATGATGTGGATCATGTTAAGATGATTTGTAGGAAAATGCATGATTAAGTAAAGAAATGGTAGACAAGATAAAATGAATGTATGAGTGATGATGGTAAATATGTTAAGAAATTGTTGTTTATTTGGTTTAATTTCCAATTATTGATATAAAAAAGGAAACTAACTAAGGTAGAATGTGAATAGGAAAGGGGAATAGGGAATTGGTTAGGGTAGAGAGTGGCCGAGCTATCCTCCAAGGGCCCCATGCCCTTGGAGTGCTACCTACATAGTCCTGATGAAAAGGGACCTCAGGCCGATGTAGTTCTCCCATAAGCTAGGGAAGATTAGGGTGAAATAGCAGAATGGGTTAATAGGTGCTGGGCATGGATGATGTAGGTCATAGGCATGATTGAGTTTAGGTTGTAGGCATGGCTGAGTGATTTTTAAATACATGTCGTGAGGATCTGGTCCTGTATAGGATAATCAAAAAGTAATGAGGAAGACAAATGGTAAGAGGTGGTAAAAGAGTTGCTTAATTGATAAGAACCCTAATGAGTCTACCATACCCCTAGATGGGCTTATGAACGTAAGACCCTACAGGCCATGCATAATGGACCATTCTAAGGGTGAAGAAAGTCACATGATCATGAAATGTCATGTTTGTGGAAAGTCCCTTGAGTAACGAGGAATTTAGGTGAAAAAGGTAAGGAGGTGAGAATGGGAGGTTTAGCATAACTTAGTGTACGATGACGTGTATTTCGGAACAAGAAACCCAGAATCCAAAATAGGCAAGTCCATGACGAAAATTTCATCTTTTTCTTTATTTGTTTATTTTTAATAGAATGATCGATGCGGGAAGTCTATATGGGATGGGTATATTATCTCCTTGAGGTCTTCGTGAAGCTGATCGATGCAAGAAGCTTCTGAATATTTATTATATTTTTGTAATGACTTTATATAGCTTTCCTTCAAGGGAGAAGTCTATTGATAGTGGTAGAATATAAAGAAGAGATGTCCCTTTTGAGGGAGTCATCTTTTGCTGGAAGTTTGACTCAAGGAGTTGTATCCCTTTGTGTTTTTAGATGTTTAAGTCATGGACAAGACTATAGAGGATGATTAGGTTCTTGTTTTAGAAGACAAGATCATAGCACACAAAGATTAACTATGAAGATGGGTGGTTTTGAGTGATGAATGACCACATGGATTCCATCTTGAAGAAGATGAAAATTATCCATGAGAATAATGCTATGAGTAGAGTCGTGGTACTCATATTGAAGACAAGGCTAAAAGGTGATGGGTAATCACATGATTCTTGTTTAGTCATGGATCCTCAAAATGGGTAATATGGAAGGTGAAAAACACTCAAGGGACAAGCGATCAATTGAAAAAAGTGATATAGGACTTGATATCAACAATAAAATGGTTGAAGATGCAAGGCATTAAGTGGCTCAGGTTTTGGTTTACCTTCGAGTGAAGACAAATGATAAGCACCTGATCCATAGGCATGGGTAACGATATAGGGTCCAAGCCAATTAGGAGTAAATTTGCCCCATTTACTTTTCTCCTCTTTGGTTACATGTTGATTTTCCTTCAGGACGAGGTCACCGACCTGAAAGGTTCATTTGTGAACATGTTTTTCATAGGCACATTTGATACATCTTTGGTAGATTTAGAGATGGTCAAAAGTGTTGAAACGAAGTTCATCTAATAATTCAAGCTGTGCCAAACGATTTTGGTGAAAGTCATCATTGTTGAGCATTCCTTTTAGTGAGATGTAGAGGGATGGAATATGAACTTAGATAGGTAAGACAACCTCAGTACTGTAGACCATAGAAAAGGGGGTGGCAGCAGTCGAAGTGTGAATACTAGTGTGATAAGCCCACAAGGTGAAAGGAATGTGCGTATGCCAATCTTTCCTAGTATCATTGACTACCTTCATAAGAATTTTGTTCAAGGTTTTATTGGTTGATTCGGCTTGACCATTGGTTTGTGGGTAATAAGGTGATGAGAAACTAAGTTGGATGCTGAAATCATCACATAGTTTGCGTAGGGTTTTGTTTTTGAATTATTTTCTGTTATCAGTGATAATGCGGTGAGGGACACCAAAATGAAAAATGATGTGATGGTTGATGATTTCACATATTTTTCTCAGCTTTTGTGGAAATGAGGGGAATGGCTTCTACCCATTTAGTGTAATATTCAGTAGCGGATATGATCCATTGGTGGTCCATTGGTGGCGTTGTGAAGAATGGGGGTTGATCTCATCGACAAGATCCAAACCCCATTGAGAAAAAGGCCAAAGATCTCGTGCGACCTGTAAGGAATGACTAGGGGTGTGATGGAGATTAGTGGGTGGTGGAATTTCAAGGATAGCCTTGAATTTAGTGGATCAAATTATATGCCATGCAAAGAAACGATGAAACCTAGGAGTTTCCAGGAAAGTACCGTAAAGATGCACTTTTTTGGTTGAAGACGAACACAATATTTGATTAGGTAATCAAAGATGACTTTAAGAATGAGAAGGTGTTTGGTCCAATGCTTGGATTTGGCAAGCAGATCATCTACGTAATCCTCCAATATGTGATGCATGATGTCATGGAAGATGTAAGTCATGGATCACTGATATGTAGTACCAAATTTTTTGAGGCCGAAGAGCATGACTCGATAGCATAAATTCCCCTAAGGGGTGATGAAGGTAGTTTTGTGCTGATCCTCGGGAGCTAATAATATTTGATTGTATCCCAAGAAACCATCCATGAGTGATAACATTTCATGGAAAATAGTGAGAACAACTAATTGGTCAATGCCTGGTAGTGGGAAATCATCTTTGGGACATGCGATGTTGAGTTTATAGAAATTTGTGAAAATGTGGAGTCCCCCTATCGCCTTCATGATAGGAATGATGTTAGAAATCCATTGGGGATAATAAATGGGTAGAATGAAGGAAACCGCGAGAAGGCAGTGAAGCTCTTCTTTGACGAGAAGAGTAATGCGAGGATGCATTTTCCACAGCTTTTATTTGATGGGTTTGGCATCAGGAATGGTTACGATATTGTGGAACCTGATTTTTGGGTCAATACCAAGAATATCAGCATAGGACCAGGAAAACGCATTGCTATGGTCCCAAAGGAAAGAGGTGAATTCTTCTTGTTTAATAGCGTCTAAGGATTGGCTGATCTTTAGAATGTGCGGGTTATCCTGAGTATTAATGTTGATTTCGATGGTCAATTCATTCAACATGGTTTACGTCTCAGAGGGTAATGACTAGATGAATATAAGAGTCTTCTACACCAAGGTAGGTGAGGATGGACTCATCATCCTGACATTGAATGACGTTAATTGAAGGCGTATCATCATCGATCATGTCAGGATATGAGAATGGGAGAGAAGAGGGAGCCTTGCCATCATGTTGATAGGTCAACGGTCCCAGGGAAATGGTGTTTACAAAAAAATTTTTAGGAGGTATAGATTCAGGATCTATGGACTCTGTGGGTGAGGATGGTAATGTGGGTGAATGAGAGGGGGAAGATTTCTCATCCTGGATAAGGTCGATGTGAACCTTATTAGAGGATGGAGCATCAAAACCAATGCCACTACAATCATTATGTTTACGAGAGGTACAGGAAATGATAGTGTGGTGGCCTTGTTCATAAAAACCAAAGCCAAATCCTTTCCACACGCACTGGTGGAGGAAAGTGTGAGCGAAGTAGTAGTTAGTGAGGGAGTGTAGGTCGGATGAAAATGGTTGGGTTTGGGATGGAGGTTCGGGTTTATATGTGGCCATATCAAGTCCCCCATACATGAGGTTGGTGTGAATGTGGGGAGGGCCATAAGGGTCACCAATGTGAATTTCATAACTGGGGTGTTGACACAGATTCTCGTACTCTTGTTGGGTGAGGAAGGTATCGATATTGTATAGGCAGTATTCCCCCAGAGTGAGGCATTGAAAAACACCTTCTAAGGGATCAATAGTTGGTATGTGGGTAGCGGGTATAGATGGCTCACTAGATGAAGGGGAAATAGGGGCGCCAGTGGTAGAGGCTATAGTTACAGTGGGGATAGCGAGGTTAGATGCAACAGAAGTAGTGGCAATTTTGGTGGATGGGCTCATGGGTGAAGGTGAAGTGGTGATGGTGGTGGATGCCTTGACCGGTACAAGCACATCATTGGGTTGATATAGCATGTTACAAGTCTTGAAAGGTGATGGGTCGGCAGGGATGGTGTAATTATGTCCCTTGTGTTCAAATTTGAGGCAGCGATGTAAAGTCAAAGGGACATAACCCATAACACAGATCCAAGGTTGACTGAGCAACAAGTTATACTAGAACTCCCCTTCTAAGACATAGAAAAGTTCTGGGATGGTGCGGGGACCTACGCAGACATGGAGAACAATGGTACCTAATGTAGAGGTCATGGTGTCATTGAAGGAACACAACATAACGGGGTTACCATGCATGAAATTGGCAAGTATTTGCATTTGGTCATACACATGGGAGGAGATGATGTTAATACTAGCACCACCATTGATCATAACATGTTGTATGCGTATATTATCGATAAAGATGGAGATGAAAAGAGTGGGTTCGGGGTCATCAGACTGAAAGGGAACAATCTCATTATCTAAAAAGCTGAGGGTGACCACTTGGTGAGTGGGTGGAGGTGTAGAGGAAGGCGAAGGCCTAGTGAGAGAGGCTACGTGGTGAGGGATAATGATGGATGCTATGGGTGTGGGGTCATTTGGTAAGACTTCGATAGATTGAAGGACCTCCAAGAGGGCTTGACAATGTGACTCTGAGCTTTGGATGAGGTCATATAAAGACATTTTGAGGTTGGATTGGTGTAGTTGTTTGAGCATTGTGCGATGTGTGACCCCGTTGGAAATAGGATATGTAGGACCTCAAATGATGACTTTGGGTATGGGTGCGGCTGGTATATTGGGTACAAGGTTGGTTGATGGGCTAGTTGCTTTCTCCTTCCCCTTGTCTTTTTGAGCACGGGTGGCAATTTTGATCATGTTAATTTGAGCGGAGGTGGATGAAGAGGGTATGTCATGGAAGGTATAACAACATGAGGGATAAAACCCTAGTGGTGGATACAATCCTTGTGAAATGAGTAGGGCACATTGAAATTTTGGTGGTGGTTTAGCCAACTCTCTTATACAAACCATGTTAATCTTGAATCTCAGGGATGGATCAAAGAGTTATAGGGGTGGAGATCTTGTTCACTGAGTAGGTAACGGAAGAAGATCTATGGAAATTGGTGAAGGTGAAATGAGGTCCTCATCAAGAAGATCATCATTGTCAAAGTTTTCTTCGGGAGGACATAATTAGACTAGGGTAGTTTTTAAGGCCTTACAACTCTCTACATCGTATCTTGGAACCCCTTTGGTGGGTTTGAGTGGGTCATAAGGTCTAAGAGGTGGTAATGTGATGACAAAATTTTTGAGGAGATTGGTTAGGATTTTGGTATAGGACCCTGCTAGTAGATCACAATGGGAGGTGAATGTGGGTTTGGATATAGGTACGGATGATTATGGAGGAAGGGTCTTTACAAGAGGGGGAGTAGGTTGGGCTAATAGTTTGGTGTGTGGTGTGATCTTACATGTTGGTCTTATCTACATGGGTAGGGGCAAGGTAGAATAACTAGCGATTGAAGGTTTGGTTGGTTTAACTATATTATGGGAGGGTAGCAAATTTTTATCTTTAGGCTACATATTTTTGGGTAAAGGTGATATGGGTGTATGAGATGTGGAGGTAAAAGCTGATGGTGGAAGAGGGCGGGTTACCCACAGGGGTAACTGAGGTGCTATGGTGGTATGTGGTATGGGTTGGGCAAGAGGCTTGAGTGAAAGGGAAGAAAGTATCATGGGTAGTGAAGAAGTTATTGATTGTAGTAGAGGTATGGGTGGCAAGAAGGTTATGGGTGAGGGCGGAAGTTGTGTGGGTCGCTTGGGTATATTAGAGGTTTGTGATGGGTAAATGGGTTGCTGCACTCTTGGTTTACTAGTGGACGGGGGTTTCTTGGTCAGGGTCGAGGAGTGAGGTCCTAGGATGGACAAAAGGGGTGAAGGTTATAAGGGAATGGTAGGCGAGGTTGGGGTATGTGATCTAGGAGATTCGATCTTCTTTTTAGGGGTCGGTGTAAGTTTAGTGTTAGTTTTGGAAGATGTGGCTAAATCTAATTTGATGGGTGGGTGAGTAAGGCTAGCTATCGATATGACCCCTAAGGTAGTGATAGGTTTAGGTAAGGGAGATGATATAGGCATGGGTTTTGGTTTAGATGCATGTTGGGTTATGGGAAGAGGTGTGAGTTGGGACATGAGTGGTGTCATGGAAGGTATTGTAATAATTGTGGTTGAGTTTGATTTGGTTTCTCAAAACACTTTTGGATAGATAGTGGAGGTGTCAGCGAGTGACAATTGCATTTGTGTTGAAACAGGAAGTAGAAGGCATCCCAAAAGTAACACTCTATCGACATAGTCCAGGTAATCAGCCAAGCATGAAAATGGTGCTATTGTAAGTAGGGCTGACATGGATCAAGTGGAAATCCCCGTAAAATGTGTTTGAGATATAGGGAAATGGATAGCCTTGGACTCTGTGGGTAAGAGAGATGAAATTAAGTCAACATGCTATTGAAGGTCCGAAGGTGAAGGGTCATCAAAAGACACCGGTAATTTGATAGGATCCTCTATGGGTAGAGGAGAGGATGGGCTAGATGAAGTGGACTCTCGGTGTATTGGTGTAAGAAGTGTACTTGCATCTTCTATGAGTAGGAGAGGTGCCACTAACAACTTCTTGGAATTTTGAGGGGTCAAAGGTGGCATGCTGATTACAGGCTCATCCACGGGTGAAGGGGAAAATGAAGGGGGTTCCTTTGTGGGTAGAGGAGTAGATGAAATAGATTCTGGTGTAGGTAGGGGAGCGTGGGCTAAGATTTCATCTATGGAAGGAACATGAGGAAATTGGGAAGCAACTGGTATATCATCAAAAATAGCATGGACCTCGCAGACATTGTTATCATTGTTTGAGGTATCACCAACTTGGTTGGAAGATGGGGCACGATTAGGGAATGACTTCTTGAAGATTTATAAGTTTTGGTTAGCAGGTGCATTTGGGATATCCAAGACTAGATCTCCATTTTCTAACATTTCTTAGATGATATTCTTTAAGGTGATGCAGTTATTGTCACTGTGACCTTTGACATGATGATAGTTGCAAAAGTCATGTTCGTTAGTCATGGGCCACTCAGTGTTGAAACCAATATGTGGTTTTATAGGTGGCAGGGTAATGGCACCAACCTTAACAAGATTTTCCAAAACAAAAGAATAAGATTCTCCTATGGAAGTGTACTTTTACTATTCTCATCTGAACTGGAAATATTGGATGGGGGAGAGATAAGAAGGAGGTTTGGCTGGGTTTGATTGATGAGGGGGACCAGATTTGAGAACTACAACATTAGCAGACCCTTTGGGCTTTGAATATTTGTTTTGGGGTTTTGAAGATGAAGAAGCATCATTTGATTTGAACGTGATGTTCTTGTTACGAAGTTGAATCTTCTTTTCTTCGATAGCACAAATTTCCAACTTTCATGCCATGGTGAATGCCTTGTCAAAAGTGTGAAAGGTTTGCACCTATAGGGTTGGTGAGATGTGTCTAGCACAAGCCTTAGTAAATAGCTCTATGAGTTCATTTTGAGGTAATTGAAATGTGAGCTGGTTAATTAGGCTGCGCTAGCAAGCGAAAAAGTCAGGGATAGACTCATCGTCACACTGTCATGTGGAATAAATATTAGTCATGTTAACCTTCTTGACAATGTTTATGGAGAATTGGTCTAGGAAGGCTTGGGATACTTGAGTAAATGAGTAAATGGAGTGTGTTGGTATCCCACTGTACTAGTCCAATGTAGGTCTTGTCAAGGACATTGGGAAAGTCCTCAGAAGTAAAGCGCCATCGTGGGAAATTAGGTAACACCCATGTTTAAAGGACCACAAATGTTGTTGTGGGTCTTCTTACTATTGAAGTGGTTGAATTTTGGCATTTCCCAATGTACGAGGTATGGTCAAATAGGAATGGATGTATGAATAGGCTCATTACAAATTTCATCATAAGTGAGGGAATTTTGTGAGTCGGAAACCGATGCTTCCAGTGTCTGCATCTTTTCCATCATCATCTTGATGAGATCATTGCTAGGTTATGATGGAGGGATAGCTCTTGTTGCATAAGGGGGGAGATATTGAACCTGATAGGGAGGTTGAGAATAGGGAATCGACATAGAAGGCACATATCCAAAATGGATGACAGATGAGATAGGGGGTTGTTGATAGTATGTGTATTTAGGTGGGATGGTTGTCGTAACTCTGGTAGTGATTGGGGGCAGTGTTTGTGGGATGGAGAGGACGAGATTCTAGAATGGAGTAGGGGTCACCGACACCATAGGAGGTTGTGTTGTAATGGGTATTTTTAAGACAATGGGTGTGGATTGGGCTATGGCCTGGGTGGTCAATGAGGGGACAACAAATATGATAGACGCGAGTGATACTGTAGACACGGCGGTCATGGCGGGTATGGGGCCTAGCTGTAAAACTACCAGGGGTGAAGCAGGTGAGGGTAACACCACATTATAAGGAGATGGTGTAGAAGTAAGAATAAGGGTAGGAGAGATGGATACAATCATGTCGTATATCAACTAACCTAAGGAGTCTTAGGTGGAAGAGTGGGAAAGGTAGAATTATAAGTCCACGAGATTTTGATTAAGGATTCATGAAAACTCTTCGTCACTTGCAACAATGGTGGTACGTAAGGTTGGATCCATGGGTGATAGGATAGAAGGCAGTGAGGGACTATGTGGGAGTGGTTGAGGACTAACATGTAATATGTGGGAATTAGTCTAGCTACGAGTCAAAACCATGTGAACAAGTGCTGACCTGGTAAGACTGTATTCAGTAAATGACATAGAAAATTATAGAAACATAGAATAATGGGGTCTGGGAGGTGAATCTAGTCAATGTCTAGATTTTGAAAATCAAACATAGGAAACCAACGACGGGCAGGTTGACTGGTGACGGTTGAGGGTCAACCGATGATGGTTACCAAAACCAATACCAATCACTGTGGAAGAAAACCAGTCTCAAAGAATGAAACAATAATGTTGGATGTGTACTGGGAAAAATGTGTATGACAGTAGGTATTAATAGGGGAGAAATATGATGATGCCCTAAGGTTCAGAAATAGAACAGAAAGAGTGATGAAGGCTATTCTAGTTAAATTAACTAGAAAGCTAGAACACGACACCGGTTAGGGTTTAACCGATGACGATCAGATGTGAACCGGTGACGGTCGCTAGACCGATGTCAGTGACTATGAAATTAGAAAGAAATGAAGAAAATGGGTTTTGTGAATTAAATTAAGTGAAGAATCAAACTCAAAAACCTGAGAATGAGGAGATGGGGCCCTAGCACACTCAGACAAAGTCAGTATACTCCAAATACGATGGCGGAGTGTGCAAAGAAGAAGAAAAATGGAGAGTCGTAGTATTATCCCTCAAAACACAAATCAAGAAGAATGCTAAGAAAAAACATGATCCTAAAAGTGATTTTTTTATGTTTGTTTAGCTTATGCTATTTAGGACTGATTGTGTGTATTTAGAACGAATTTTTTTGGTTAGGAAGGCATCCTACGAAGAAGGATATCTAAAAGGAGAGGTTTCAAGTATGTTATGGAGGGGGTGGGCCGTCCTTTGAGATGATGACTCGATAGAGGAAACGAGCTGGGGAGTACTTTCCAATCAGATCATGTGATCACTGACAAATGTTCCCAGGTAAGGTGTTGTTTAAGAAAGATGTGTATATTTCCAAGTTTTTGCAAGTTCAGTAAAACAGAGAGAGAGAGAGAGAGTGTGTGCTTTCTATGATTCTTTGAGTCAACCATCAGCTACACATGACTTCCAGTATATAGGTTTCCCTCGTTTTAATGTGATCTAAGTGTAGCAAATTTGAACGTAATGCAATCAATTTTAAGCCCAAATTGAAAGATTATGTTCGATGACACAAATGGTGAATAGGAGAGGGTATGCTCTTTCACTAAATGCAAAAAGCAAGAAGAATGGTTCTTTTTAAATGCACCAAAAGTAAGTGCATCTTTTAGAGCAATTAAAAAGAAGAGAAGATTACCAAGGAAGAAGATTAATGTGTAAGTTTTTTAAAGGGAAACAAACATACAAATTTTGCCTAGGAATGGAGAAAATGCAATAAGAACCCCTGATGGGTCCCACCGGGAGTGCCAAAATGTTTCACCATTTTATTTACCTTTTAAATGATGAAACAGATAAGGGTAAGGGCCAAGGAGGAATACCTATTAAATGTTGGTTGGTTGATGGTGGTTGTGCGCGTTCTGACTTCTTGATCTAGTGTTGATTGTGAGAGATTCCTTTTCGATAGGAGGAACTACCTGTAATGTAAAGCAAGACCAAAAAAGAGAAGTTAAATGATATATGATAGTGGACTGCCTAGCGTGTGCTAGATTCAAGAAGTGTGATACTCCCTAGATGGCTATCAATCCACTGTTTAAAACAACTTAATGCGAGAAATAAAGGAAATCCTACTATAGATGATATGATTTAGGTTTCTCATTCAAGTACAATAAGCAAATCTTAACATAACAGGCTAGGCTATGGTCAGATCAGAAAGGTAGGTAGTTTTTAGGGTGTCGGGACTAGTCAAGGTTTGATTCTGGGTTGTTTAGGTATTGTTCTGGGTCAGGGTATAAAACAAAAAGACCTGTATTGGTCTTGTACGACCGATGGAGGTTTATGCAGAATTGACGAAAATCATGGGTAACTGGCATCGATAAGGTCAGGGTGTAAGATAATCAGGGAAACCTGATTGTAAGGTTTGATCCAGGATTTGATAAGGAGGGTAGGGTGGATAAATAGGTTGATAATTGTATCAGGTATACTCAGGAATGAATAGAAGGTGAGGGTGGGTGATTTGGCGATGTGGGTAAAGGAAATATTTGAGTTATAAGCTAGAAAGAAATGAAAGAATGAGCATGTAAAGTATAGATTGATGACAAAAATAACAGAGGCTAACTAAACTAAAATGGACAATGCTGGTAGAAATGTACTTACCAAGATGTAGACTAGATGGATGAATGGTAATGGCAGTTGATTAGGAGAATGGTGTTTGGTATCATAGCAGTGGCTCGTACAAAGATTCTGTGAGTGCAATGCTTCAATATCTTTCCTGGTGATGGATCTAGATGTCTGGATACATAAAAGGATGTTGGTTTTGCTTGCATGCAACTATGATCTCGTTCCCTTACTCTCAGAATGTGCCAGCCCAAAAAACAAGGTTACTTAGGTGAATAAATGGTAACTGACAACAGTTCCAGGTTGACCGATGTTAGTTTAGAGGTGACCAATGTTGGTTAAGGAAGGATTCCATAGGTTTACTAAAATGGGCAGATATTTCTGATTTCTTTTGGCCCATTTCGTTTATTGTTGTGGATTAGAATGGAAGCCTCCCTTCTAATGAGTGGGAATGTGGTTAGAGAGATTTTAGGAATTGATTTTAGGGTTAGACCAAATCTTAGCTCATTAAGGAAAGTAAGACTTAGTTATTGTTAGTTATGGAAACATGCCAAGAATAGGTCTAGGGTGAGGTGGTGGGGTATGAATTAAGATAATTAAATAATAAATATTGTGAGAATATATATTAATTTAATTAAATTAATTAAATTAATAGTGATGTGGGGTGGAAGGGGCCATGGTTAGATGACTATGTTTGAGGTAGCTATTTGACAAGGGAACAAGGGGAGTGTGACCCAATTCTGGTGTCTACACTAGGTTTTGAGTTACTACAATATCTCCTCACATTAGGATAAAGAAAAAAACCTTGAGTATACTTCAACTTAGGGATTGGGAAATAATCCTTGAAAATCATGTTTCTTATAAGTATAAAATGAATATACTATTTTACTTCTAGTTGATAAAGAAGGACTAGGTAAACTCTACTTTCCTTCCTTACAGTTAGAAATATGGACAATTTGCATCATTGATAAGGAAGTGTTAAGTGTTCTTTTATGTAGTTGGTGATTTCTTTATGTTTATTGAAGTAATAAAAATTTAACATATATTTCTCATTGCATGATATTGGACCTCAAGCCCTTGAGATGGAATGTTATAATAGTTCTTGTGAAGTGTATATATTCTTATAGTTATTGTTTATTGTTTATATTATTGGTTATTATGTTGAATTAAAATGAATGCATTACTTTTCTTAACTAAAATGGAATTAGGCATGTGATTAGAGGATTGAAGTTTTTCTACCTTAATATATAAGAATCTAATGACTTATGGTAAGGACTATGTTGGGAGTTAATCCAAATTTGATGTTTTTTTATCTACGATTAAGTGTAGTGATAATCAAGATTATGATTGTTTGGTAGTATATGTGGTGATGGGAGTATGATCCCCTTAATGGAGGAGTCCTTGTTTATTGTAAAACCTATTTCCTAAACACT
Organism: Taxus chinensis; assembly: GCA_019776745.2. Lineage (NCBI taxonomy): Eukaryota > Viridiplantae > Streptophyta > Pinopsida > Cupressales > Taxaceae > Taxus > Taxus chinensis. The sequence goes on from CM034149.1 coordinate 224,196,505, forward strand.
AATATAATGATGGATGATATTGTTGAAATAGTGATTATCTAATCTTAACTTCTGAGTTGTATTATGCATTAGGATGTGGTTAATTTCCTTATATTGTTAAGTGACAAACTCTGCCTCATTTATGATAATTGCACATATGTTCTAAATTTTTTAATGATTGGTTGGGATTTATTTGCAAATGTGTTAAAATTAAATGGACCCATGGCATTTTTCTCGTTTCTTGCAATATTAAGGAGGCACATGTGAGGTTTGAGTGTACTGGACATTTGCACTATCGTAGTCATTGAGTGAATAGTTTCTCCACCTTATTAACATTGGTTTCAAATGGAATACGTTAAACATGATTCTTAAGACTATGAATTGTATTTAAGGGAATGTTATGTGTTAAGGAATTCCAATTCCATTAGGGATTATTTATGAAATAAGTACAATAGTATAATTGTGAAGGGGAACTCTTCTCATCGCTAAATATGACTATTGGTTTTAGACTTTTTTTTATCATAGTCAATTGTAAGATGATTATAGCTTCATGATGTACAAGAGAAAATTTGTCAATATGGTTTTAATGGTTTGAATAACTATCAATATCTTCACCATTATGTTAGATTTCCCATTTTTCATGGTCTACTTAATATGATTTATTCTCCTAATCTTACATTATGATAAAAAAGGATATACACCATGGAATCTTCACTATATATAAAGCATTGAATAGAAATGTGGAGGCAATTATTGTGTCCTTACATTTTTATACTTGCTTATGAACTGATATATGGAACTTATCTCTATTTTAAATTTAATATGAAATATCTATGACTATTTTTCTTACCTTGAAATGGAGATCCTTTCATTACCTAGATAAGATAAGGAATGACATTCCTTGTATAGTGTTACACTTATGACTAAGAGTCTGTCTTGATTTTTATTATGGATAATTTTAGTGGCGAATATTCCATTTTTGAAAAATTTGAAAAGGTGAATTTTCTGGCGCGGGTCACTGACCTGTTCACCTAAAAATTACATTTTAATTTTTTTAGGGATCGGCTTCGCCTACCCTTGAAAATATCCCCTATATAATCCTATATTATTTTCCAAGTAGAACACTATTAGCTCACGCATACCACTTAGGGGCATATGTATTATCAAGTATAGTAAATGTGAGATAGGAGTGCAGAGGCTATAGACACACGACATGGAGAGTTTGTTGACATGCAACACAAAGAGTTCATTGATGCATGACTAGAGGATAGAGGCTGTAGACATGCGACAGAATATTTGCTGTCGTGCGACAACAAACTTGTCACACGACAGTAAATCTCCTGTCGCGCGTCTGTAGCCTTCTATCACACCACTTGAAAATCAGGAAAAAAATTTGCATACAACCCCCAAAAAATTCACCTTCCCGCGAAACCGGTTCCGGGGATATTCGCCAGGTATTTTCCACCTCCGATTTCTAAGAGGTCTCTTAAAATGAACCCTGATATTTATATGGGACATTGTTTTCTGGACTATTTTTTCTTATATAATATGAACGAGGAATTGTGAAATTCCTCTCAATGAGACCTTGGGATAGAGTGGAACACAATTGGGAGGTTATTCTCTGTGGAATATGATGTGAGACTCTTTATGACCTAGTTCAAAGAGTTATTGAAAGTGGTTGGGTAACAATTGTTCCTCTTTTTGTTGTTTTTTCTTAAAGGACATAATCTACTCATATCATGCTTAAGTGGTATTTGTATTTTATGAATTTAGTTGGGAGTTATTTTGGAAAATTGAAGTTTGATTTTTGTGACCCAAATTTTTAGCATACGAGGTCTATATTATTTCTATTCTATTTTATCTCTAGGAATTTAATAATTATGGAATTATAAAGCATTGATGGATGCTAATAAAATGATAAGATTTAGGAAAATAACTTGGAATTTTTGTGAATATGCTAAGGAAACATCTATTTCAGATTATGGTAATATTACATCAACATGGTTTTCTCTAAGTTATTTTTGGAATGAAATATGGTTTAAAAACTGATTTTTTTTTTTATAATGTTCTATATTGTGGTAATGTGAGAGTTCAGTTTGTTATCTATTGCATTTCTACTCTTGTTGATAAGAAGAAACTTGAAAATAAACAATCTAGTTCATATATTTGGGCATTTTACAAACCTGTTATTAAAAAATATTGTATTGATCATTATTTTTTATTTATGTGGTTTTCAATTTTCCGTTGGAAAAAATTGATGTACCTTTTATATTTTCCATTCAATATTTGATGGATGTATAAAAATAACAAAGAAAATTATTTTCTTGCATATTTTATTTTCCAGTCATGAGTCCATTACATAATAACTTTTATAATCAAACTGTCATTTACGTACCTAATACAACCATGTTTTCATTTATGTTTTTTGACTGATCAATACAACCTATTTTCATTGAAATTTGTGTACCCTTAAAATAATCATCAAATAAGGAGGACTTGGTGTATCTCAAAAGAAACAACCAAAGTGTTAGATTTTTACCCTTAAGCCAAACCTCTAGAGAAGGTTAAATTCTTAACCTATCTACTCTAATACTAACAATAACCTACTATAGTCTAATAAATAGTAGGGAAAAATGGGAGAAAATGTATGTAATGAAATAGAAAGATGGTGATGCAATGAAAAAAATGGGACCTATCTTCTTGATGAGACTAATAAGAAGACAAACACATCATAGAGAGGGTACAAACAAGCCACAATCAGCCTTCTAAAAAATATAATTTTATTCCACACATTAATGACACAAATAAATTATCTTATGGAAGTATAGCCCACACACATCAAGCCATATAAGAATAGATAGAAAAGAACACAAAAACACAAGTTAAATAGAAGGAAAAAACACATAATAACATTATATCATTACTTGGAAGCTCTCTTGACTTCCTATCTATCTTAATTACCTAGTTTGAGGTTCATACTAACAAGGAAAAAACTAAAAAGGATCCACTTTAAGAGATATAAAGAAGGTCTCTAAGAATGTTAAGAAGATATTTCAAAATATCATGAAATTACATGGTCTTCCTTTTCTTTGTTCCGTCCTATATTCACCCAAATTTACACGTGCTACATTTCAAGAAAATGGGTACAAAAGGTCCCCGATGATTATTCATGTCTTTTATAAAGGTGTTCAAGCTCCTAAACCCCCTTGCAGATTATATTTGTAGCCCAATTTTCCTTACTTAGCCATTACACACTTTTTCTTAGCTTCTCACATCATTTCTCCATTGTTTTAGCCTTCAAGAACAAAATCACCACCTTTCCTAGTGGTGGTCCTGTAATCACCACCCAGACAGGGTGGCGGTTTTATAACCACCGCTATAAGCAGGGTGGCGGTCCTGTAACCATCACTCTACACAGGGAAGTGATCATGTGTGAAATTTATAGAATATTTCTACATTAATTAAGGTGCATGATACTCCACTCAAGTTCACTTTGAACGCACGTTTCTTACCCATTTCAGCGGGTTTTGAGCTTGATTACCTTGTGGAAATCTTCTCTTCCACTTGTGGTTTGTGATTGACTTGCTAACTACCTCTTTATGTGTTGATGTGGCACGCCATGGCTACCAAGTGTGTTAGTGTACATCCCAACCAACCTTATAGAAATTAATCTCTTGTTCTCAAGAAAATGGCCAAATATCATTTATGTATTCTTTTATTTTTGCGTTACCTCATTCTTGTTGGAAATTGCATAGCGAAGATATGTTCACTTGTGTTATCCCTCTTCCACTTGCATTGTTACCATACTACCATTCAAGTTGTCATTGCTCAAGCACCTTATCATTGTTACTTCCACTACATTCCCAATCCCTTGGACTCAACTGAACATAGGAGATAGAAAAGACAAGATGAGGGGACATAGAAAAACACAAATGGATTTATTATTACTTTATATTTCTAGGTTGGGGTTGATATTGATTTCCTCATTTCTTCATATTATCATTTCTAAATCATACGCATACATTTATATCAAATAGGATACAAAAGAAACATTTCCATAGTTGCAATCATTCAATAATTACAATAGATCAATTTACATAGGAAATCCTCCATAGAAACCTTCTTTACTTTTATTGGGGAAGTTGTAAGGAAGAAAAACTTCCGAGAATCTCTAATTTCTTCCCACACTTCTGAGGTAGGCATAGAAGGTTTGATTTACATATGTAGTTTAGTGAAGCTTTCATTATTTAAAATAGAATAAATAACTACATCCAATTGTTTATTTATTTTAGGATTTATTAATTAGAGTAGAAGCTTTTATATCCTCATAATTCCATAAAAGAACAAAAATATTTATCTTATTAGAGTAACAAATTTGTATTGTTTTATTGCATTTATATCTAGAAAAATAACAAAAAACATAGAATAGTTTCAATTCAGTTAGATTATTTTTTATTTTTTTGTTGAGATATTTTAAATACATGACCATCAACAGTCCTCAACAAGAATGTACATATCGAAGTGATCCACGAGTACCAATACCGAATAGTCCTAAGTTATTTATTGATATAGATACATGACTCCATCTTCCTATCCTTAGAACATTGGCTTAATATGCTGAGAAAATTCAACAGATAAACATCTTAAGCATCATGAATGATAGAGGCTATGAAGACTGGAATGCCCCTAGAAATAGGGTATAAACATATATATGACCATACAAGGGCCTTACCAGCCAAGAACATACAATAGTGACCCTAAAATCCCCCAACTAAATGCACCTGCATTAGTCACGAATATTTACACAAGTTTGCACACATTGGTTTTCCACACATCACCATTATCACCTGAAATAATATAAAATTTAAACATTTTAAACGAGGAAGATCATAGAGCCATCGCATTTTGGACAACTCCCGCCAACCTAATCTAGATTTCATGAAACCATGCATCTTTTTCTTCTTCCATGACCTTGTCTGAACATATTTACAAGGCTCCCATTGGTTTTCCACGAGTCCCACAACTGGTAGAAATGATCTCTATGAAGATTAATATTGATTGGATTCTCCATGTTTCCATCCTTTCTGATCCATCTATCAAACCCATTCAGGTTAGAGAGGCTTTCCTTTCCCTTGACGAGAAGATCCTATTATTCACGTCGAAGACATTATTTTACCTTGATAACCTGTCCATCCCATTTCATACACTATCACCCATATACCACATTCTACTATTATTTATCCATTCACATTTCCACATCGGCTTCCTCGACATGACCTTGGGGAGTTAAGTGCGGTTGAAGGTCGCGTATAAATTTTCATTTGTACAGGCCCTCTTTGTAATTTTTTTGAGAAGAAGCTGACATTATGTTATCATTGTGTTGGTTGACTGAGTTATTTCATAGTCTTGTTTCTAACTCTTTTTATGTACTAAATATCCGGTCTTTGGGCCTCTTTTTGTAATAGGGTAGGGTCCTAGCCAGAAAACCTTTATCCTTAAACCAAAACATTATATCATTACCTAGCTATGTATAATTTATTAAAATAATAGGGGAAGGCACTGGGGCTATTACACAAGATCAAGAAAAATATTTACAACTAAAAATTCTTAGAAACCCAAATATGCAAAGTTTATTTACATTCAGGAGAAGATAAATACAATAAAAGTTGAGTTGCATTAAGTAGACAAAAAAGAAAGGAGGGAATTAGAAGATGCCAAAGGATGTCTCTTCACCACAATTTTTACGTTCACATATTTCAAAAATATCTACAAGTTTATTCAAATAAAATAATATACACATGAGAACTCTCTAGCATATTCTAAGGGATATCTAGTATCAAATCACCACCAAGCCTTTATAAGCCACTAGTTTCTCAAGAAACTATGTCTCAATTAGGTGATCTTCATCCTGCCATATCATACTCCACTATCCTGCCATATCAAATCATGCCATGCCTTATCCTGCCATATCATACTCATTAAAAAATTCCTCTTACACTCTCATATCCTCCTTTGTCATTAATGATACTTTTACATCAATGAAAACAAACACTCACATGCTAAAAATTTAACCATTTATTAGTAAAAATCTTACAAGAAAAAAGTGTTACGTCACAAAAAATTCTACTTGTCCATCTAATATGGTTAGCAACTCAATAGGTATGCACCATTCATTATTGAAGGTATCATGCATCTTCATGTATGATAAGTCTAAGCCAACCTTGAATGCATTTTTTACTGCCCCATGACATGTATAATTTGCAAACCTCTTTGTGGGAGATCAAATGACCATTGGGTGTTCCCACTGGTGCCCTGGCGGTCCATCTTGGAATCTAATATTCTAAATACAATAAAAAAATTTGACTCATGCTATTTTTTCACCCTTATCATGTTGGTTATGGGCCACTTCTACAATATTTTCTGCAATGTACAGAGCAATATTGTATTTTATGTCATGTGCCATATTATGCACAATATGTAGAAACTTCTTGTTCACCTCACCTTCAACCATTTTTCTAAGGCTCCCAACTTGTAACTAACCAAGCACACTACAACTCTTGTCCCATAGTCCGAGATGTTTGTAATATTAAATGCATGGCTTCCCCCTCGTAGTGTAATTTGGTGTTTGTTTCTTCTAATGCTTCCTCATCATGTATATCTATCACACGATCTCTTCACCCCTATCACGTAATCTGGTTACTTTATTGATTAGTAGCATGGTAATGCACATTATTCTTCCTAAAAAGTATAAATTATCTTCATGTACCCTTGACACCAAAATTTGATAGTGTCATGTGTTATTTCCAAAGAAACGTAAATCAAACAGTTGCAACATGCCGCCACTTTGCAATGTCTAACACACCTTATCATTAAGTACAATTTTTCCTTCCCCTATGTGCTTGTATGTTTTTGTGAAGGTGTCATTCCTTATGTATACCTCATGTCATATAACATGATGATTATACTAAATAATTTTTCAGTTCCATACCTTCAACTCCTATTCTTTCCAAATGATGACCTCATGTGGATATTGCATCTCTAAGACCCAATCATTAGGGGTATCCTCCCTTGTATTCTTTCCCTTGGTCACCTTCTTTACTAGTGCCATTTATTACAACCTGAAATTGAAATCTTACAAATTGTGAACCCTAAAAATCATGTGCCTGAATTTTGAAACCCTTTTTTTCTCATAACATTGATTCCTCATGACTTCCTTAGTGTCCTCTTTAAATTTTACTCTTCAGTCACACAATACATTGAACTATATACTTGTGCTTGGTGTTTTTATTTGACTCATTGTTCCCTATCTCTTCCACCCATTCCAAATCAAACCTTGCAACTCAACCATGATTCACACCTCTCAAAAATTCACTCTACAACCCTCAAAATTTGTCTTCATCCACTACTCTGTTACATAAAACATAAAATATCCCAAGTATAAGGAGGTCACAGTCTTTGGTTGCTGGTTTTGTGATTTCCCTAGGCTATCATTGCTTCTATTTTCCAAAACACACAAAATTTGTAAGATCTATCCATTCGCAAGTAAGAAATACAAGTAAATCTCACCCATTTATATAGATTTTTACTTTTTGAGTGAATTTAATGCTCCACCATACATGGGCTTTAAAGAAATTATTTTCCCTTTTTCAGTAATATAGGTTCATATGTCTTCTCTCCATGTGTGACATTCATAACCTTCTAGCACTCCACTACTTCCTAGGCTATGTATCCCCTTGCGCACACCTTCCCATGTCATGCCCTTTCTTCCTCTATGTAATATACAAAGTATATTTCTTCATGTGCTTCCTACCTCACATTATCCTTCACGCTATTCCATATGTTTTCATCACCACCAAGTTTCCTCCTTCACCACTAAGAAAAAAATTTCACCATTAGAATCATTGTTCCATTCACCATCACAAAAGGTACACCATTTCCTTTACCTAGTACCACACACTAAAATTATTGTGGTCTTATATGCATTAGAACTCAATAAATATATCATCTCCAACATGCAGATGAGCTTATTACAAACACAAAAAGAAAAATATTGGAAATATAAAATATGATCTAATTGGTAATATTATCTTATAACAATCATAATTTAAAAGAAGTTTATTTATATTAGGGATTTAACCTACTCCCATTAAAGTAACCAGGTAATATTGTTCCATCAAGTGCATGTAATTGACATGCACCAAATTCTAAAATATTGGTTACTTTAAATGGTCCCAACCAATGTAATTTCAATTTTCCCAGGTGACACACAAACTTAATATCATAGAGAAGTACTAGTCCACCAGCTGAAAAAGACTTATTTTGAATATGTCTATCATACTAAGCCATTTCTCATGCCTTCTCTATCTTTTCACTCCATCTAGTCATGAGACACCATTCATCTAATTGATTTAGCCCGTGAATGCATGCTTCCAATGCCTATTCATCCGTGATTCCTCCTATGCATGAAATGCATAGTGATGGTAACATAAACTCCATAGGAATCACTGCTTCTACACTAAAAATAAACTGAAAGGGTTTGTATTTATTCAACCTCTTAAGGTAGTTCTGTACGCCCAAAATACAACTGATACTTTATCATCCCAATCCTTCCTTGCAATATCACATATCTTGGTCAAAGTATGGCTCAAGATTTTATTAGAGGCTTCTATTTTTCCATTAGCCTACAAGTGACAAGGCATTTTCTTATGATGTGCTACCATGAACACTGATAGTAACATTCTGATTGTCTCATTAAGGAAATGAGTACCCTATCACTTGTTAGGCTTAATAGGAAACCATACTTTCTTAAAATATTCTCCCATATAAAGTGTGCAAATATAGTAGTTGTACCGTATTTGATTGGTGCATCCTCTTCCCATCATGTCAAATAACATGTAAAAGTAATAATATACTGCACACTGGTTTGTTGCACAACTAGCACAATTGGTCCAAGAAAATATGTCCTATTTCTAAAAAGGTTTTGTGGATGATATGGGGCAGAACGACATATAATCTCTTTGTCCTATCTTCCCAATCATTTGAAAATGGTCACAAGCCTTTACAAAATACTTGGTATCCTTATAAACAACTTCCACCAAATTCCTACTACAAGTATCTTATGCGCAATGGATTCTCTAGCATAATGTCCTCAAGTGATACCACCATGTGCCTCTTTCACAATTGTTTAAAATTTACTCTCTAAGACACATCTTCATAGTACTTAAATCTGACCCATTTTATAAAGGTCTTCTCCAACTAGTTGATAAGGCACAATGCATATAGATAATTTTTTATTTTCCATAGTTTTCATCCCTTAAGGCTCAACACCTGTGTAAAAAAAATACTGATACGTCTTCTAGGTCTATCGGCATATGCTATAACCTGCACAACTGGTCATTCGACATGGTATCTTCAATAAGCTGTACATCCTCCCAAGAATTTAGGCCTGAAAGGTGATCAGGTCCCAAATTTTTCTTACCAAGTTTTACTATTACTAAAAATTCAAAATCTTGAAATAACAGGATCCATCTGCAAGTGTGACCTTATAGAACAATCTTATTAAATAAGGAATTTCAATGTCATATGATCTATATAAAAAATAAAAGGAGTAACTAGAAGATACTTCATGAACTTATGAAGTGCATACAACATGGATAAAGCCTCACGTTACCTAGTTTTATAATTATGTTCCACATGTATTAGATTCCTCCTTACAAAGTAGATGGGATGATCAAAGTTCCCTTCACCAAGATATTCTAATATAACTCAAATCACAGTTCCTGATGAATCCCTGTGAACAGGGAAAGGTAAATTCCATCAAAGGAAACAAAGGATATGAGTAGTGGTCAATCAACTCCTTTAATTTTTTAAAAGCTTGTTGTTGCGAATGCTTCTAATAAAATTTCCCCTTAGCTTTCAAGAGTTCTTCTAGTGGCGTAGCTATCTTGGCATATCCTTGTATGAATTTCTAGTAATAACTTGTATGTCCAAGGAACCCATGCACCTCAGTTTGATTAGTGGGCTCTTCTAATCGTATTCTAACCAGTATTTTGGTTGGATCAACTAGAAGACCCTCCTTGTAGATAATATTCCCTAATAATGTTCCAAACAACATGGAATAGATGAAGTTCTTGATATTTAAGGATATATTTAGTAATCTACATATTTTAAAAATTATCCTTAAGCTGTCGTAATGATCCTTAACTAAGCCATAAATGGTCCAATCATCTAGATATACGTCAAGAAAGTTATGGTTGAAATACTCAAAAGCTTGTATAATAACGTGCAAATACACTATTGGTGCATTCTTGAGTCCAAAAGGTATGATTTATAAGTAAAGAAACCCCATTCTATAGTAAATGTAGTCTTGGACTAATCTTTCCATGTAATCCAAACTCAATGATATCCTAAGAAACCATCCGTGAATGAATATATTTCATGTTCTCCTACACCCTCAAGAATTTATTCAGTAAATAGTGTAGGGAATGGATCACTGACAAAAGAATAATTTAACACTTTGCAGTCCACAAAAATTATTATTATTTCATATTTATTTATATTTATGAGCATGGGGATAATCCATTTGGATTGTTATATGGGCCCAATAATACTGACTAGTAGCATCTTGTCAATCTTGTCTTTGACATTGTTGAGTAAATTGGGATTCAATTGATATGGTATTTTCTGAATTGGTCATGTGCCCTCTTTTAGCTTGATTTTAATATCTCCTAGCGAAGGGAGGACATTTTTTAGTTTGTGGTATCCCCTAGAAAAGATATCTTGAAAGACATGCAATAGCTCCACAATCTTTACAACTTCTTCTTAAGACCCATAATCATAATTGATTGCTTCATTCAGTGCATCATACAACCCAATATTTACTTTTTTGGTCTTTAGAAGTACATGATATACATGTGATTCTTCATATTCATTATCTAAGATATCAAAATCTCCCTCTATGTGTTTTATGTTTAAGTGTTCGATCTCTTCGTCATAAATTAGGTACACTAGATTTCCTTTTTCTTTCTCCTTCTAAGCACACTCTAAGAGATTCTCATCAGATTACAAACATGAAAGTTCATTGGTGTGCCCATCTGGAATAATATCATCATAAAATTAATTCTTGATCTCTTCCTCTTTCATGCTATCCCCTAGAGTGATGTAATTCATCAACTATAAATCCTTATGCACAAGAGGATTAGATGAAAAATAATTAAAAACACATATGATACGGGATGTCAATTCTTGCCAATCATTAGTCTCCTGATTCATCTCAACATGTATATACCATGTGTGCACACATATACACAAGGTTGAATGAAACTTGTGGACCCACAACGATGATGGTAGTACATCAGGACTGTCAAGCCAATTGTTCTCACATTTCTGTATGCGAGCCTAGGGAAATGCCTTTCCATAATAAGTTGGTAGCTTCGAGGTTATATTATTCTTAACAAACCTAGTTAAGAAGGTAACCCTAATCTCACATCATCTCAACAAATTATCATTGTGCACGGCCCACCACCTCTTTATTGTCCCTCTTAGAAAATATACTAACATATTTTTTCTGTCACCTTTGTTGCACTATTTTTCTTCCATGGTGCACAAGAAATATTTAAGATTTTCCTCTCCACTATACCTCAAAAGTGAATTCATTCCTAACCACTTAACTATTCGTGGTCTGATCACTCTAGTTACTCATCCATGAAATCCATAGCCAACCATCTCATAAGTTCCATGTGCCCAATTATCACATGTAATGTTGGTAGTGTCACTGATCGAGTGCAAATATTACCATTTGAGAACCCCTTAGTTTATAGGATCAATCCATTCTGGATCAAGCACAATCTATGTATAAATATGATTCAAATCTTCCTCAATCACTGGCTTTGTGTATGATGCGATTTAAGTACCATCCATCGGAATTAGCATACACTCATCCTCATTCTCAAAACTAATATAGTGCTTATTAAATCACATGTCTACATTATTTTTATAACACCAAGGTCATCCAAGTAATGCAGGGAAATTATCTTCCTCTACCAATTCAAACACCTCAAAATCATATTTAAACTTGGCCCTTTGCATAGTGATTTTTTCATCCTTTGGGACCCCAATGGGAGATTCCCTTGTCTTATTAGCCATATAAATCACATTAGAATAAGGTTGTTGCGGTGGCCTACCCATCTTGTTCCATGCAACCAATGTAAGTACATTTACCTCTGCGCTAGTGTCAATCAAGATGTTACTCACTAGTCAACCATCAATAAATACATTCAAGGTGATCTTCTTATCACATTTGTGGCATTTTGGTGGCAGATTCGCATGTAGTTTCTTTCTACCCTAGTCATTTTTGATGGATATAACATTCTCATGTAACCATTTTCCTAACATGGTTATGATGTTATCTTGTCTAAGCATCTGACATAATTCCCTGATTTCATCAATGTCCTTATAAGGTACTTAGTTATGTTGTGCATGCTCCCTCTCTCACGTTTGTTATTGTAAGAACAATATCTCCCTTTATAAATCTCTAATTAGTTGGTTTCTTGGAAGACCTCCTTCTAGTGACCGACATTAGGGTACTTATTAGGTTTCCCAATTTTATCATGCCTGATGAATGGTTTAGTTCTTGCATTTTCTAGAGTGTGTGAAGCCTTCGCACGTGTGGTCACCAATAATGCTTCCTTCTTAGATACTACCAACTCCTTAGGATTATACTACCATTGTATGATGCACTCAACATGTATCATTACTACACTCCTCTCATTCATGCTTATCTCATATGTGCATACAAATTTGGAGAATCTTCCACCTTATGTATCTTTCCACAATATGCACAAGACATATTATTGGAGCACTCATGTTGATAATGATCAAGTGATCTACATGAATAAAAAGTGCCTCTACTGAAATCACCTTTGTGACCACCATAACTTGTTCCTAAGTAACCTCCTCTATATCCTCCATTTTTATTTTTACTAGAACCATGGTTCTGAACTTTTCCCGCCTGCAAATTACTTTATTTACTTGGTTAGCACAACCTATGTTCACAGTTTTTGTCGATTTGATTAATCAAGAAAAATTGAGTGCATCATGTGTGTGCACATTATAGATCTTGTAATAACTCGATATACACTTCTGTGTAGCATGTTGAAGGATTTTGTATTCCTAAACATCATAATCCTTGTGATATATTTCACAAGATGTTAGACGAGTGTGCACATTCCTATGTATAAAAATATTTTTAGTTTTCCCTTCTACCTCATAATCGGTATACCGAGTTTCAATTCTAGTTTCATGCATTGAGTTAACCATTAACTTATCCAATTGTGTGGCCATGGATGTAATTTGTGCTTCTAAATAAAGGAATCACCCCAGTGTCTATACTACTGATGAATTTTGCACGCAGAGGTGCTTTAAGAGATTTGAGTAGATTAGTAAACTTCATGTGTGATAACGACCTTTTGAAAGGTGTCAAAAGCCCACCTAAAAAAAATTCGCATGATAAATTTGGTGGATATCATACTGAAGCTTTGACAATAGATTTTTTAACCACATGACATATTCTTTGAAACTTTTTGAAAGTCCCTGATTGATGTCCTTTAGCACACTAATGATCTACTGTTTAAACTCAGGGATATGGAGTTCTACCAAGAATTTGATATGCAAGGTTTTGTAATACAATATTGTCTGGTGTAGATTATTCTTTTGGTACCAACTATGTGTGTGGCCTTATGAAACATTTTTAATATGAATTTATTTCTTATCTGAAGTGGTAATCCCTTTGGATGTCTATATAAGCTCACATTTATGAAAATGCTCAGTTGTATCCTTGAATCCTTTGTATTTAGGTAAATGGAGTGACATCTCATAATAAATCTGAGGTTGTTATGGAGGGATATTAAATTTTCCTAGATAAGGAACTGATCTTGACCCTGAACCTCCATCAGAATTTCCTCTGCTTGGGGAAAAACCAGAACCTTTTGATCCCCTATTTGTAAAAATTCCTACATGAGCGCCTATGGTTGAGCTTGTCTGTATACTAGTTCTAGAGTTAGTCTATTTGCCTGCGCTAACAGTATGCCTTGGTGTTACACCTACAATATTTCTCCTGAATAGAGTTTTGTTAGTGGCTATCAAATCATGTTGTCTAGTAGTTACCAATGCCATTCTTGTTGCCTTTGTCCTACGTACCTCTTGAAAAGTTACTAGAACAATTCTAGCTCTATCACCTTCCCAACTTAGAGATCCTAGATTTCCATCACATTCTTCACCTTTACTATGATAATATTCTAAAAAAAATTAAAAATCTTGAGTACCATGCACAAAGGCTAAGGGTCTAGGGTGGTCCACATGCACACCAATGATTTTAAAATCTTCACTAGAATCACTTTCACCAGATGTCAAGGGGATCCTTCTATGATTTCCCAATATCAGAGGGACATAGTCCTACTACCCCTCAATTTCCTCAGGGTTCTCATCATTACCGCTTGACCCTATTCCTCTCTGTCTCAATTCCTCTTCAATTGTCATGTCTCATGCATAACTATATCTGCATATTATTTCTTCTCTATTTACTTCCATCTATCCTAATGATATCCTTTCCAACCCCTTTCCTTGTCCTTTCACACTGAAGTGTTTTATCCATCCATAGTTATATTTTCAAATTCAACTTCAATCATCAAGATATTAATGGAAAGTGGAAGTACACATAGATATAATTCTCTAGGATCCTACAGAAATTGGAACCTAGCTTCCTCTAGACATAAATAAGTAGATATCATGTATTCTATAGAATACTTGTTCAAAACAACCTTCCACCAGTGGTCTACTACACATGTCCACGATGCGTCTAATTTTGATAAATCTTGATACTTGTACTAATTCCATATCTTTCTCTATTTTTCACATACACTGCTAACCAGTCATATAACTCCTTCAGAAAGAAGCTAAAGAATGTCTCATAAAGTGAATCGTAAAGATTTTTGTTGATGTATTTGTGTGGATTGAATGTGTTACATGTACTATATCTTAGCTCAAATTCTTCTTCTCCCTCGTGTATCCAAAATTCAATATTATACAAAGATAACTGGAATGACATAAATGTACCACATTGTTAGAGCCTGAATTATAAAAGGTCGAAAACGAACCAAAATATCACCATGCAGTCTAGGTTCAACTTGACACAGTCAAACACATTGGAACATCACCTAGACTGAAGTATAAGTGCTCAACCAAAGTGAGAATAAATCTGCTAGGTCCCTTCTTGTGTTGGATATCAAGATATAGTTCCCACAATCATGGTTATCACAACATACAAACATAGCTGAATAATATACACTCATAAAATCATAACATGAAAAAATATGATTGTACATAATCAAGAAAGAGTTGAAGACTCATTATAAATCATGATGCTTTTACAAAGTACATCAACCAATAGCATAGCTTCATGACACATCAATATAATACATCATATTCTCAGATACAGTCTAGAAGCTTCACACAAACTCAGACGTAAAACAATTTTCTTTCAAATTTATTCAACCAAATAAACCTTACTTGAGAATGGAGAGTGGGCATGAAGAATGAATTTCTAGTAGAGTAAACTTTGCACAATATTTCACGAGAGAGAAAATTGAAGAGAGTATGTCTCATGCAAAATGGAGGAGGGGGTATTTATTTTCAACCAACCATAACCACTCAACCATTATAAATATTAATAATTTATTAAATTAAACATTTAAAAACTAGTCTGGTACCATGTGAGGTTTGAGTGGTTAAAAATATTAATCAAGTTGAATATTAATTAAATAAACTAAATTAAATATAATACAAAACATTACAAATATTACAATAATATGAAATAAAACATAGAGATCAAAATTAATGTGCAACAAGATATTCCATTAACAAAAAATTCGTAGTCCAGTACATTCTCCTTACCTCACTTATCTCCTCCCATGAATTCACTACATGAAATTCACACAATGTGATATGATATATCCCCTGACCCTGTGAGTCAATATAAACATAATAAATGGGTGTGAATTCTCGCGAAGCACCTTGATTACATAATAATTGATTTATTAAAATCAATTAATATATAAACATATATTCTATATTAAATAAATTAAAATATATAATATTCTAATCTATTTAATTATATACTATAGTTTATAACTAGAACAGTTAATATTAGATGTTCTAATAAGAATTTAATCTCCTTATTATTAAATGGGAAGATATAAGAGTTATTAAAAGATTAAATATATGGTTCTCTTACTTCATGGGTTGTATTTGTACCTCTTTCTTCTCCCCACTCTACTTCCATTTGGTGTTGGGTTGCATGCAACTAATACTCTAGTTTATCCTTCAACATAATCAGGGACTGATCACCCACAATCCAAATATCCAACTACAAGAAAGAAATGGTAATATCTTCCCTTCAAAAATAGGTGTACTCTTTTCCATGTTTTACATCTTTGTATTTCACTATATGCAAGTTCTAATTTTATATCCATAATTGAGTTATAGTTTAATTTCTACCATGGGCATTGAATACATTATGTGTTGCAGGTTTCATCATGGAGCATGCCAACACTAGGACATCTAAAAAAAACTTTGAGCAAAGATAATGTCAACACACTCAGGTATCTTTTCCTTAAGCATGCAATTTTCATTTCATCCTTAAGGGAGGATGTAGACACTAAAATTTAGTATTTAGAATTTTGACACTACTTACTACAATTGTGATTCTTGGCTAAGACAAAAACCCATATCTAATCCCCACTCACCACATGTTTTCATATATTTTCTAACTTGCAGATTTTCATACAACTATGTGTCAATAATACCAATTCTCAAACTCTTATTTAAAAGATGAAACTTAAAAATTTTAATTATCTCTTATCTATCTAAAATTGAATGGTTCATTTAGGTTATATAATCTAGTATTGACCGATCTATACAGTCCTACACTGACACATTTTACAAGTCTGATTTCGATGCACTATTATTTGTCGAGTATTTTCATCTTCTTGGTTTGGCCTTATCATGAAAATTTACTTTTGGAAAGCTATATAAGGAAGTTAACATCATCTCATTTACTAACATGGAACATTATTAGCACCCCCATTACATGCACATGTAGAAGGAAATCAAATCTCCCTAAATATTCCCAGAGATGATGGACATCAATTAGGGAATCCACTACTATAATTATGTATAACTCAGACAGGTCAAGGGGTCTATCTTCCCTCAAATCTAAGGACACTAAGTTCCCACATCCAATCCCTAACAAGAGAACAATTCTACAAGGCATGATTGAAGATGTTTAAGTTGCAACTAAATACATTCTTATAGTTGTTACATGATAGGTGGGGAACTACATGATGTTTGAGGCCTCTTCATAGTAGTGCTAATGTAGGAGGTGTAGAGATTAGAGTTAAACCCAAACACTAACCTTCATGCATGGTCTTCTAGCTGAGGTTAGGGATTTTAAGAATGATTCAATTGATTACAAAGGATATTAAAACTATGAAACAAGTAATTTTTGATAGTGAAGTACATTTTTTGGTCACCAAACGAATCATAAATTTATACAACCCCATCCTTAAGGCATCTAAGACCATTTAAAAGAGGCAATACTTGATTGTACGTCATGAACAAACCATGTGGTCCTATATTAGGGCATTTTCAAGTCATAGATTCAACAACAAAGTTTCTTTAGGCTCTCAACTCTCATATTCTCCATTATTTCTTCCCAAATACTTCCTGTACTGTCATCACCAATCCGGAACTATGATAATTATTCACCAGGAACTCCTCGTGCTATGATTATTTACTAATGCACAACCTTTAGTTTGGTGGATGTAATCTGGAAACACAACAACAAACATAACACAAGAATACCATAGACTATGATAAGAAGGAATGATGATAAATATGAAATATCAGAGTAAATTATAATATTAACATGAAATTGTTACAATCTCACCCATGAGGTACTTCAAGTGTTATTGACTTCACTTGCCTTTCACCAAGACTATGGGAGAAACTTTACAATTACACCTCTTAATGGCTTCTTTAACACACCTTTAAACTGATGGCTTCCTTTGCACATTTCCTACAATATTTCTCACTACTTCATTCTATGCTAAATAAGGGGGGGTGGCCTCTTTATTTATAAACTTCTAGGATTATCCATCTTATCTCTAAGATAGGATAAGAAATCCACTCTGATGAATCATATTCCATACCTTAACTCTTATCTGTACATGTAAGGTTATCTTTTAAGATAAGATAAACCTTATCATTTCACATGAGTTCCACATTTTTAGACTTTTTACAAATAAAATATACAAAATATTTATGACCTCACTCCTTGTCCTTATTACAAATATAATATTTCTAATTCCTAATCATGTAGACCCTACTTCTCTACTTACCCCAACTTTGACATTTTAACATTACTGGACCACTTACGACAACTATTTACTTTTTACCACAACATTCCTATTGTACTTTTGACTATTGCCATACTATACATTATTGGTGGCGTCGTACTGGTAGTTCCATTATCTTCTATCAGACGCTACTACTAATTATACTTAACAACATCCTATTCCTAATACATACATTAATGAAATAGAAATTACGGAGGAAAATTTTAGTGTCGACATCTTCCCCCTTCCTAGCTTCTACTCCGTCCTCGAAGTAGACTCTTCTGGTGCTTGGAAAATCTTCAACTTGTCGTGGTTGACCCATTTCGTAATGGGAGTGCCATCCAATTCCTCCAGTCGGTACGTACGATTTTCATGCACAGCTGCTATTTTGTAGGGCCCCATCCATTTTGGAATAAATTTTCTCTGTCTTCTTTTTTTGTATCTGGAATCATATACTAGAACCAAGTCATTCACATGAAATGGAGACCACTGGATCTTTTGATCAAAGTATTCCTTCTGTTTCATTTTCTTCTTATAGCTTATATCCTTATCAATTTCCCTCATTTCCTCTAGCAAATGAAGATGTACCAACCTTTCTTTTACTGAATCACTTTCATCCATTCTTTCATTTTTCATTACTCTGACCGTGGGAATATCAAACTCAATAGGAAGAACTGGATCAATGCCATAAGCCAACTGAAATGGGGAGTATCCTGTTGCTGACTTTGATGTTTCCCTATATGCCCACAATGCTGCATGAATCCTCTTATCCCATTTATGTACCTGCAAGGCTGCATCTTTTGCTAGAATTTGACACAACACAAAATTTGTTCATTCCACCTGTCCATTTGTGCTTGGTTTGTATGTTGTTTCCTTCCTGTGCTTAATAGAAAACTTATTGACTAGGGCTTCTACCACCTCATTAATGAAGTGGCTTCCTTGATCTGTTACAATTTCTAATGGACAACCAAATCTGGTGACGATGCGTTCATATATGAACCTTGCCACTTCATCCATGGAAGCTATTTTCAATGGCCTAGCTTCAACCCACTTGGTTAAATAATCTGTGGCAACTACAATATACTTATTTTGGTGTGAGGTAGTTGGAAGTGGACCTACAATGTCTATTCCCCACTTTTCAAAGGGACCAAGTGGAAGAATAGGACATAATGGAGCTGATGAAGTCTTATGGTTACCATGTGTTTGACAAATATCACATGTATTACAAAAATTATAACAATCTTTAAAAAGAGTGGGCCATTAATAACCTGCATCTAAGATACTTCTTGCTGTAAGTTGTCCAGAGAAGTGCCCTCCACATGTACCATTGTGGAATTCTTCTAGCAGTTCCTTCCCTTGATCACGTCCAACTGCCCTCTTGTACTGTACATCAGGTCCTATTTGAAATAATACTCCATGCAGAATAGAATATGGACGACTGGCTTGAGTAATCTTTCTCTTAGTCTTTGCATTAGCACCATCAGGAAACTTGAATTCATTCATATAATTCCAAATATCTATGTATTCACTAGGGATTGTGTCAAGGGATAACAATGCTGCATCGGGGAAATCATCATCATCACAAGATGATCCTAAACCATCATAGGCTCGAGAGAGTGCATCTGCATTGACATGCTTCTTTCCTAGCCTATCTATAATATCATATTCAAATTCTTGTAGAAAAATTATCCATCTTGCTATCCTCCCTAATGGGTTAGGCTTATTTACAATATATTTTAGAGCCTGATGATCTGTTACAACTAGAAATTTTTGCCCTAGCAAGTAATTCCTAAAATTCTTTACAGCAAAAATGATAGCCAAAGCCTCTTTTTCAGTTACATTATAATTTACCTCAGCACTTCTCATTTGTCTGCTCCCAAAGTAAATTGGATGTTCATTCCCATTTTCATCCTTTTGGCTCAAAGTACTACCTAGTGCTGCATCTGAGGCATCAATGTACACAATGAATGGATTGCTCCAATCTGGATTATTTAAAATAGGTGAAGACACCAGGGCTTCCTTCAGTTTTCCAAAAGCTTCGGGCGCCTTATTTCCTGGTTCATAAGTAACATCCTTCTTCAAGAACTAGGTTAGTGGCTGTGCAATCTTTGAGAAATTCTTGATGAACCTTCTATAGTACCCCACATGGCCTAAAAATGATCTCAACTTACTTCTATTCATAGGAAATGGAAACTCTTTGATTTTTGAAACTTTATCACGATCAGTACCAATACCATCTCTGGATACAACATGCCCTAACAAAATGCCTTTAGAACATCCAAAGACACACTTTGTAGGGTTTAGTGAGGCTTGTGCTTCATCTAACCTTTGAAATGCTGTCTCCATTTGGTGCAGGTGGTCCAAATTTCTCCCATAGATGCAAAAATCATCTAGAAATACTCTAATGAAGGTCCCAATGTAGGGTTTAAACACCCTATTCATCAAACGTTGGAATGTTGCCAAAGCATTACACAACCAAAAAAGGCATAACTCTATAAGCAAACGTTCCCCAAGGAGTGGTGAACGTGGTCTTCAGCTGATCTTTCTTTGCTATACGAACTTGGTTGTAGCCACTATATCCATCAGCAAAACTATAACACTCCTGGCCAGCTACTTCATCCAAGATCTGATCTGAAAATGGAAGAGGGTAATGATCCTTCTTTGTTGCCTTATTGAGCTTCCTGTAATCAAAACAAATGCGTAGCTTCCCATTCTTTTTTATTGAAATCACAATGGGTGAAACCCATTCTGAATTCTCCACAACAAATATGAATCCTGCATCAAGCAACTTATCTATTTCTTCTTTTACAGTCTTGGAAAAATTAGGATTCATTCTATATGGCATTTGCTTTATGGGCTTAGCACCATCTATCAGCTCAATAGAATGTTCTACCCAACTTACTTGATGGAATTCCTTGTAATAAAAAAGTTAATATGTGTATGTACTGTCATCACCAATCCGGCACTATGATAATTCTTCACCGGGAACTCCTCGTGCTATGATTATTTACTAATGCACAGCCTTTAGTTTGGTGGATGTAATCTGGAAACAAAACAACAACCGAACACAAGAATACCATTGAATATGATAAGACAGAATGATGACAAATCTGAAATATCAAAGTAAATTATAATATTAACATGAAATTGTTACAATCTCACCCATGAGGTACTTCAACAAGACTATGGGAGAAACTTTACAATTACGCCTCTTGATGGCTTCCTTTGCACACTTCCTAAAATATTTCTCACTACTTCTTTCTATGCTAAATGAGGGGGGTGGCCTCTCTATTTATAGAACTTCCAGGCTTATCCTTCCTATCTCTAAGATAGGATAAGAAATCCACTCTGACGAATCATATTCCATACCTTAACTCTTATCTGTACATGTAAGCTTATCTCTTAAGATAAGATAAACCTTATCATTTTACATGGGTTCCACATTTTTAGACTTTTTACAAATAAAATACACAAAATATTTATGACCTCACTCCTTGTCCTTATTACCAATATAATATTCTAATTCCTAATCATGTAGACCCTACTTCTCTAATTACCCAAACTTTGACATTTTAACATTACCAGACCACTTATGACAAATATTTACTTTTTACAACATTCCTATTATACTTTGACTGTTACCGTACTCCACATTATTGGTGACACCGTACTGACGGCACCGTTATCTTCTATCAGACGCTGCTACTAATTATACTTAACAACATCCTATTCCTAATACATACATTAATGAAATAGAAATTATGGAGGAAAATTTTAGTGTCAAAATCTTCCCCCTTCCTAGCTTCTACTCCATCCTCGGAGTAGACTATTCTGGTGCTTGGAAAATATTCAACTTGTTGTGGTTGACCCATTTCGTAATGGGAGTGCCATCCAATTCCTCCAGTCGGTACGTACCATTTTCATGCACAGCTGCTATTTTGTAGGGCCCCATCCATTTTAGAAGAAATTTTCTCTGTCTTCTTTTTTTGTATCTGGAATCATATACTAGGACCAAGTCATTCACTTGAAATGGAGACCACCGGATCTTTTGATCAAAGTACTCCTGCTTCATTTTCTTCTAATGGCTTGTATCCTTTGCTATTTCTCTCATTTCCTCTAGCAAATGAAGATGTATCAACCTTTCTTTTACTGAATCACTTTCATCCATCCTTTCATTTTTCATAACTCTCACAGTGGGAATATCAAACTCAATAGGAAGAACTCGATCAATGCCATAGGCCAACTGAAATGGGGAGTATCCTGTTGCTGACTTTGATGTTGCCCTATATGCCCACAATGCTGCATGAATCCTTTTATCCCATTTATGTACCTGCAAGGCTGCATCTTTTGCTAGAATTTGACACAGCGCAAAATTGGTTCGTTCCACCTGTCCATTTGTACTTGGCTTGTATGTTGTTGCCTTCCTGTGCTTAATAGAAAACTTATTGACTAGGGCTTCTACCACCTCATTAATTAAGTGGCTTCCTTGATCTGTTACAATTTCTAATGGACAACCAAATCTGGTGACAATGCGTTCATATATGAACCTTGCCACTTCATCCAGGGAAGGTGTTTTTAATGGCCTAGCTTTAACCCACTCGGTTAAATAATCTGTGGCAACTACAATATACTTATTTTGGCGTGATGTAGTTGGAAGTGGACCTACAATTTCTATTCCCCACTTTTCAAAGGGACCAAGTGGAAGAATAGGACATAATGGAGCTGATGAAGTCTTACGGTTACCATGTGTTTGACAAATATCACGTCTTACAATAATTATAACAATCCTTAAAAAGAGTGGGTCAGTGATAACCTGCATCCAAGATCCTTCTTGTTGTAAGTTGTCTAGAGAAGTTCCCTCCACATGTACCATTGTAGAATTCTTCTAGCAGCTCCTTTCCTTGATCACGTCCAACTGCCCTCTTGTACTGTCCATCAGGTCCTATTTGAAATAATACTCCATGTAGAATAGAATATGGATGACTAGCTTGAGTAATATTTCTCTTAGTCTTTGCATTGGCACCATCAGGAAACTTGAATTCATTCAGATAATTCCAAATATCTATGTATTCATTAGGGATTGTGTCAAGGGCTAACAATGCTGCATCGAGAAAATCATCATCATCACAAGATGATCCTAAACCATCATAGGCTCGAGAGAGTGCATCTGCATTGACATGCTTCTTTCCTGGCCTATCTATAATATCAAATTCAAATTCTTGTAGAAAAATTATCCATCTTGCTATCCTCCCTGATGGGTTAGGCTTATTGACAATATATTTCAGAGCCTGATGATCTGTTACAACTATAAATTTCTGCCCTAGCAAGTAATTTTTAAACTTCTTTACAACAAAAATGATAGCCAGAGCCTTTTTTTCAGTTATAGTATAGTTTATCTCAGCACTGCTCATTTGTCTGCTCCCAAAGTAATTTGGATGTTCACTCCCATTTTCATCCTTTTGGCTTAAAGTACTACCTAGTGCTGCATCTGAGGCATCAGTGTACACAATGAATGGCTTGCTCCAATCTGGATTCTTCAAAACAGGTGAAGACACTAGGGCTTCCTTTAGTTTTTCAAAAACTTCATGTGCCTTCTTACCTGGTTCATAAGTAACATCCTTCTTCAAGAACTGGGTTAGTGGCTGTGCAATTTTTGAGAAATTCTTGATGAACCTTCTATAGTAACCCACATGGCCTAAAAATGATCTCAACTTACTTCTATTCATAGGAAATGGTAAATCTTTGATTTTTGAAACTTTATCAGGATCAATACCAATACCATCTCTGGATACAACATGCCCTAACAAAACGCCTTTAGAAAATCCAAAGACACACTTTTTAGGGTTTAGTGAGGCTTGTGCTTCATCTAACCTTTGAAATGTTGTCTCCATTTGGTACAGGTGGTCCAACTTGCTCCCATAGATGCAAAAATCATCCAGAAATACTCTGATGAAGGTCCCAATGTAGGGTTCGAACACCCTATTCATCAAACGCTGGAATGTTGCCGGAGCATTACACAACCCAAAAGGCATAACTCTATAAGCAAACGTTCCCCAAGGAGTGTTGAACGTGGTCTTCAGCTGATCTTTCTCTGCTATACGAACTTGGTTGTAGCCGCTATATCCATCAGCAAAACTATAGCACTGCTGGCTAGCTACTTCGTCCAAGATCTGATCTGAAAATGGAAGAGGGTAATGATCCTTCTTTGTTACCTTATTGAGCTTCCTGTAATCAACACAAATGTGTAGCTTCCCATTCTTTTTTATTGAGATCACAATGGGAGAAACCCATTCTGAATTCTCCACTGCAAATATGAATCCTGCATCGAGCAACTTATCTATTTCTTATTTTACAGTCTTGGAAAAATTAGGATTCATTCTATATGGCATTTGCTTTATGGGCTTAGCACTATCTACCAGCTCAATACAATGTTCTACCCAACTTACTTGATAGAGTTCCTTGTAATCAAAAGTGAATAGATGTATGTACCTTCGAAAGAGCTAGAGGTAGGGTTCCTTCTCACTCTCCATCACAGCATCACCAATCTTTACTTGTTGGAGACGACCATCAACTTCTTCTTCAAATAATTTTATGGGGTCATGAGTTGGTGTGATTGGAAGGATATCCATGACTGAAGCATCCACCTCGCTTTCTTCATCTTCAGTGTCCACTTCACTGGTACTAGAGTAATCAGAGGATGTCCAATCATCAGTTTCATCACTTGAATCCACAGGTTCTGCTTTATGATGTCGAGGGATCACGTTTATCTTCACCCTCTCTCTACCATGTCCAAGTGTCACGAAACCTTCATTCCAGTAGTTTCTTGCATGAACTCTCCTTAGCCATGGTCTTCCCAGCAGCATTGGGTACGCAACAATACCATTTTTCATCACCTGAAAGTCTACCACACATACAACACCCATAACAGATATTGCCACATTTGAAACTACACCTTCTGGTTTAGTTTTTCCCTTATTTAATGACCTTAACATAAGGGTTGAAGGGCGATCAATTTTTAAACCCAACATATTCATTACAGAATCGGTCATTACATTAACTGCAACACCTCCATCAACTAAGACATCATGAATTGAAATACCATTACATAATACCTCAGCTTGTGGAGCATAGGGATCCGCCTCTGCCTCCAAAACAGGGACCTCAACCTCTTTCTTTCATCGAGCATTGAGTCCACTTCACAACTCCCGCCTCTTCTCAGAAGACATAGCCAAGATATGACCATGTGTAATATTTGCAGGCCTTTTGGACAGATCTTCCAAGATGGAGTATGGTCCTTTTCCCTGTGAAATCAAAAAATCCTGCACACCCAACTTTCTTCTCCTATGTTTCTTACTAGTTTCTCCTTTCATCTTCTTAGGATCATTTCCATCTTGATTATCTTTTTCTTTCTTTCTTTTTGTTACAAAAACATCTACTTCATTATTTCTTCTCTTATCTACTACATCAAAAGAATTCACAGTTGTTTTTCCTTTATCATTATCTCCTTTACCAGATGTAGAAGCTTTATCTGGACAATTATACTTGTAATGACCCTTTTTTTAACAACCATAACAAACAACTTCAGAAATATTTCTTTTTGGACCTCTATCTCCTCCCTGAGAACTAAATTCTTTTCCTTGAAGAAGATTAATAGTTAACTGACCCATCTTTTTGAGCAGATCTTCATACTCAGTAGATGTACTAGGAGAAATATTTGTGCTCACCGGAAGTGGTTGTGGATTTTGGACCAAAGGTGCTGGTGTAGGCTCTACTTTAGCAACAATTTCTTTGGGCTCCTCTTCCATGCTTTCTTCTTGCCTTCTTGCAATCTCCTTTGCTTGTTCAATGGTAGCTGGGCGGTCATACTTAACTCGTTGTCTGATCTCTGGTTTCATCCCAAGAATGAAGTGCTTACATAGGAGATTATCCACGCCGTTCATCAACCCATCCGCTAATCCTTCCTTCCGGATCTGGGCATCGAGCTTCCTCCTTAGCTCTAGAACACGAGCATGATAATCCCTTATCTTCTCCTTCTCTCCTTGGGATAGCTTTGTGATCTTGATCATGAGATCTGCATATTTCTGTTGTTCACCAAATTCTTCAAGAAAAATTTCAGTTAATAAATCCCATGAATTTTTCACATTTTCACCTAGTGTTTCAAACAACCTAAGTGTTGAACCATCCAGAAAGGTAGGAAAAAATTCAGTCCATTGTTCCCTTCTTATAAGGCCATTACAAATACAAGATCGTTTAAATCCTTGAATGAAAGAGGAAGCATCTTCATTAGATTGGGCTGAAAAAATAGGAATATTCCCCATTTTCAAAAGTAACCACTGTAAAATACCAACCCACACGTACAATCAACAAGACTTATGTGCACAAATAATTGGAATCACTGTAATAGAAAGTGACTTTACACCTTTCTACAGTAAAATAGAAATGACCACGGTAACTATGGTAAAACTTGAGTTACTACGGTAAAAACTGACTTTACTGTGGTAAACACTATTCACAATAAAAAGTGAAGTTACTGTGGTAAATACTATTCACGGTAAAAAGTGACTTTACTATGATAAATACTATTCATAGCAAAAATGACTTTACCATGGTAACTACTATTCATGGTAAAAATGACTTTACCATGGTAACTACTATGCACAGTAAAAATAAGGTTACCCTCTAATTGATTTTTGACTAAGTGGGAATATCTCTTCAGAAAATCCACCAACGAGGAATGTTCCTGGCAACAGAACCAAAATGCCATCACCAATCCGGAACTATGATAATTCTTCACTGGGAACTCCTCATGCTGTGATTATTTACTAATGCATAGCCTTTAGTTTGGTGGATGTAATCTAGAAACACAACAATAGACATAACACAAGAATACCATAGACTATGATAAGAAGGAATGATGATAAATCTGAAATATCAGAGTAAATTATAATATTAACATGAAATTGTTACAATCTCACCCATGAGGTACTTCAAGTGTTATTGACTTCACTTGCCTTTCACCAAGAGTATGGGAGAAACTTTACAATTACACCTCTTAATGGCTTCTTCAACACACCTTTAAACTAATGGCTTCCTTTGCACACTTTCTACAATATTTCTCACTACTTCCTTCTATGCTAAATGAGGGGGGTGGGGTGGCCTTTTTATTTATAGACTTCTAGGCTTATCAATCTTATCTCTAAGATAGGATAAGAAATCCACTCTGACGGATCATATTCCATACCTTAACTCTTATCTGTACATGTAAGCTTATCTTTTAAGATAAGATAAACCTTATCATTTCACATGGGTTCCACATTTTTAGACTTTTTACAAATAAAATATACAAAATATTTATGACCTCACTCATTGTCCTTATTACCAATATAATATTTCTAATTCCTAATCATGTAGACCCTACTTCTCTACTTACCCCAACTTTGACATTTTAACATTACTGGACCACTTACGACAACTATTTACTTTTTACCACAACATTCCTATTGTACTTTTGACTATTTCCGTACTATACATTATTGGCGGTGTCGTACTGGCAGCGCCGTTATCTTCTATCGGACGCTACTACTAATTATACTTAACAACATCCTATTCCTAATACATACATTAATGAAATAGAAATTGCAGAGGAAAATTTTAGTGTCAACAGTACAACTCTATTTATAAATGTTTTTCTTATTTTTTATATTTTAGCTTGCATGATTGCATTGAAAGAATAAATTAGTTATTTTGATGTTGTATAATTAATGTTGGAAGTTAATTTATCATATTTTCTCCCAGTTTCCTTACCTTACATTCCTTGTTATTGTTATGTATTCCATAACAAAATATTATAATCTTAAAAATGGTGTAAACAAAAGTATGTTCTTGAAGCTTTCTAAGTTGAGATATAACATTAACTGTAACTTTATCATTAGTTTTGTCTTTGTAATTAAATTTAGTAAAAAATTAGATATATATGTATTAGTATAATTAGATAAAGTATTAAGCTTGTTCAAAGTATGGAGATTTTACTCTCATTATTTTAAACTATGACATAGCTCATAAAAACATCAACACATTTCAAACATGACTGATTCTTATAGAGGAGAAAGGATATTTTGAGTGAATAAATATTGAAGCTCATTTTCAATAAATATATTGTTAATTTTTGTAAAAGTAATCTTATACTAAAAAATATAGTAAATTTTTGGCTCATTAGATCGTGTTTCATCTTATCCATTTTGTCTTATGATCTTTTATCCCCAATATTGATAGAAATTTGTGTAAGGAATTGAGTCACAAAAGGAGTAAAAATTTGTACAGAATGTATATGTACATCATAGAACCATTGTAGAGAATATTCTTAATAATTTTTGGAAAAAATAGTGAGTAATTCGTAATTGTAATAATAATCCATGTAAGTTAAATGAAAAGAGAAAATATATTGTTCATGATCACTTTTCCTGTCATAGATTAGAATCTTAGGTGACATAAGCCTAAGGGGTAAATGATAAGATCATATTTCATGTACAAAGTAACAATAGGAGAAGATATAACAGTGAATCCGAGAATATCATATTCAGGTAAATTTATTTTTCCATCCTTAGGTATATAGAGAAGTGAATCAATACATTTAGGTTTTTTATTTAAAAATTAGTAAACTCAAGATCCTCCTCTTTAGTGTTGGATTTTTTTATTATAATTAGATTTATCACAAGAACCTTCCCCTTGATAATATTCAACATATGTAGTGAAGATATCGTTAGCAAAAATAGAAATGTTGGAGTATGGAATGGTAAATTTTTCAATAGGAGAAGCTTCAAGAGATTCATTGACTTTTTTTTATCCATTATCAGTAGAAGTGTCACAAATTATTATGAGTTGATGTAGGAGCATCCTAGCACTTAGGAGAAACCTGCAATAGAGAAGGAATATGTGCACACGAATTGAATGAAATACAAGAGAAAAGGAAGGAGAGAGCAAGAATATGTGCACAGTGATGGGAGTACCATTGCAACAAGGAAGGTATTATCTCAAAGATAACCAATAAGATTAGATATAAGAGAGGTTACTAGAGTACACATGGAATAGGGTGCAATGGAAGAAAGAAGAGGCTTGTGAAAGGTCTAAAAGGAGAAGAGCATGCCTAAAAACATGCTGAAGTAAAGAATCATAGAATAGATGCATGAAATATGAAGAGTTGACAAGAGGGTAAATGATAGGCATGGAGACAAGTGATAAAGAAACATGAGAGAAGTTTCCTAAAGGAATTTACAAAGGAAAGTGTGAGGAGAAATAAGAAAAACATGCTAGGATTTCAGAGGAGGTTTTATCATAAGGTGAGGGAACAAGAGTAGTGTGAAAGACAAGGCCCAAGAAGATAAGGGCGTAGTAAGAGATGGAAGAGAAAAGGACATACAAAATGGATGTGTGGGTCACGTGGGTGATGGTGGAAAAATGATGGAATAACCGATAAGGAGGATCCAACCACTAGGACACATGATACAAAGGGATTGGCCAAAGATCAGATTACATAAATAATCTCATTAACAAGATTAGTTAAAATTTTAAGTCAGAGGGGGAAAAGTGGGGGAGACAACACAAAGGAGAGAGAAGTGGGAAAATTTGGGCACATAGATATAAATAAAAGAGGATTCGCCCAAGTTGTGGGTTAGTTGGCTGTGGTTTTTAGTTATTGGCTAAGTTGTGAAAATCCAAATAGTGGTGGTTAATTCCATAAAGGGGTCAGGTAGGTGAACTAAAAGGGACGAGGAGAGTGACATAGAACATATACTAATTTCACACACTCAACCAAGTTAGTTTAGATAAATAAATTCAACTTGCCTCAATCTTATAAAATGTACTATTTTCACAATGTTAGATAACCTCCCAAAACATGAAAATCCACCTTATATGTTCAAATGGCCTTGTTCAATGTTTGAAACATGTTTATAACTATCTAATCATTCTATCCCAGTCAAAAAATGGATAGGAATTACAAGATTCAATCAATATGACCACATTTAACCAAAACTACCTAATTTGGCTTCTTGAGATCAATGTTGATGAAAGGTTATGACTTAGATCATTCCACTAAAGAAGTTATTAATGTTTCTAAATACCATTTATCATGTCCTTGGCGTGTACTAATGTTTTTGACCCAAGTTTCAATACAAATACTCTTCCTTCCTTATTTCCCTTCGAGGCTTACAACTTTTCTACCAGTCCTATCTTAAGGAAAATTCCATTGTATCTTTTTTTCATGAGTTAATTGACAAACCATCCACCTTTCTATGAACCCATTTAAGAAAACACCTAGTAAATAAAATTTTAGGGATATTTATTTTAGAAAGTATTGCACAAACTCTCTGTATCAAACATTAATTAGGTCTCTTAATGCATGCTACATGATTAGTTCTAGACTAGTAAGGTTTAACCTCTCTTACAAACCTCCCAATGCATAAATATTGGTAAATATGGTATATGGTAATGTCTTTGTTTTTATTGAGAATCTTAACTTGGGAGATTGAGTTCTAAACCATCAATTTGAAATTTAATAACAAACCTTTGGAGGTTTTGTCACAGTGAGCCCAAGGATGTAATTTTATTCACCAAATAAATTTCATTCACTTAAAAATCCCTAAATAAATTCGAATAGGTCTATATAATCAATTAGAGTCTTGATTTCTTACCAGTAGGATTCATTCCTTCTTGGAGAATGTGTTTGATGCATATTTCATAGTCCTCTACCTTTCTGAAGAGGGTATGAAAGTATTAAAAGTTGTCACATGAATTGATATTTTCAAGTGTCTATCTTTAACTACCTATAATATTCCACCACATCTTCCTTAAAGGGTTTATTTACTTACTAGATCAACACAACCTCCTCTAAAACCAAAACACTATTTTCAACTTAACAAGAATATGTGAGTTACAATCCAAAATATTCTGTTACAAAATTACAAAGAGGGGTTAATTCTAAATTTACAGCTAACTACTGAATTCTTGTGAGAAACCCATATATATATCAATCAATTTTATTTCATTCCCTTGATGGTGTTCAAATCATCCTAAATAAGAAAATTTTCAACCTACATTTCCATGCACAAGTTTTGTAGATCCTTAAATACCATTTGCACACAAAACTAACAAATATTATTCTCCTTTCATTATTAGAGGTCCAATATGCATTCCCTTGATTGATCCACAAGTTTAAAAAAATTTACAAAATGAGTTTTAAGCTTCTCCCTCCATCTATAACCACCTAGTTATAATTTAACTCTCGTTTACATGCTTAGTTACCTCATGAATATGTCCTATGGAGGCTTAACTTGCAAAAAGGGTATTACATGCAACTTTAATATGTTATTAGAAAATTTTCACCCCAAAATGAGGCTCCATAAACATAAAATTACTATAGAAAACCACACTAGGACCACTAAACAAGACAAAAATGTCAAAATTGGCTTTGTAAAATTCAAATTTTCAAATTGAGAAAAATGGAGGGAAACCTCCTAATTTGAATCTTTGAATGTATAGAGCTAAAAGACCAAATAAAATAAAAAATATAAACATAAAATAACTACTCTATGACCTAAAAAAGCCAAAATTTGACTAAGTAAAACTATACCATCCTTGGGAGTGATGCTTTTGCATCATACTCCAAGGGAAAATGAGAAGTCTTCCCATGTTTTGTTTGCTTACAAAATTATTTCCCTTTATTTCTTTGTTTCCAATTATGCATGATATTTTGAGAATGTTCTTGGAATGATTTTATTTCCTCAAGTGTTCTTATTGACTGTACTACACTCTTTGCAAGCTGTTTCACCCCTGAATGAGTTACCATTATAAGCTCATTAACTGCAATAGGACTATACTCTATCCTTTCCACCTTCCGATAGTATAATTATACACTTGCTTCACATTCATTTGTGATGTTTTTTAGGTTCTCTGACTGGTATAGTGTCTTCGACACCTTCTTTTGTTCTATCTCTTCCTAGGTCCCATGCCATTTTCTTGTTTCCTATATTGGATTCTAATACACATCTTATTTTATTTTCTTTCACCTCTATCTCTTGCATCCTCAAATATTTAATACCTAAAATAAATATAATGTATTCTTCATATTTCATATTCTTCCCCACCTTTGAACTATACTTTGTCTTGATCTCTTCACTATTTTTCTTGTCTTGTTGGCTTGCTAGATGTTTTGATCCATCCATTCTTTGTTGATATTTTTGATGTTGTCTTCTTGTGTTCATCATCATCTACTCTTTCTTCATTTCAGTTCACATTAACTCACTCTTTTGTTTACACAAATTTTTCCTCTCAACTGTACCTCGTTTCTTTTCATCTTGATTTTTTCTCTCTATCATTATTTGTATAAAAATATCCATATATTCTTGCTCAAATATTTTTTGTGAAATCTAAGTCCTTTCTTTTGTGTTCTTAAAATATTTATGTTTATCTTCATTCATCAACAATGTCACACTACCTCCTCCATTGTTTGTTTTCAAATCATCATTTCCTTCTTATCCATTATTTCCAAGAACTTATCTTGTTTTATTGTCATCATTCTCTAAATATATACCTGCAATGAGCCCTTGTGTAGGCCCAAATGTTTCTCTATCCAAAGAATTCATCATAACCTTTCCTTTATCTTCTTCTTTGAACTCATCCACGAGTTCCCTTAGATAATTATTACCCTCATACTGTCCTTTCTTGAAGTCAAATAAATATTCAATTCTCTACAATTATTTGTTCAATGTAAGAATATCCTCTTCATCTATTTCTTCATCAACTTTTGGATCATATTATTCTTCCTCTTGTACATTACTTTTATTCTCCTTAGTCTCATTAATTATCTCAAAATCAGCACTACTTAACTCACCATATTTCTTACCTTTTGCATGTTCTTCATCACAATTGTTTATGCTCTTTGACCACTCCATCATCTTCTTACTCTTGGTTGCTTCCTTCATGGCTTCAATTTCTCTTCCTCACCTCTTATCATCTGCATTCATCTTATATTTTCCTTTCGCTATCCACACTCTTCCTTACATTTTCTTGGGCTGAGTTTTAGACATTATTTGAATTTATTTTCTTGATTCACAAACTATCCTTTGTTCATTGTCTTGACTTCCTCCTTTATATTGTTCTCTAAACCTGTAATCACCTGATGTTCATACATTATTTGTATGTCTTATTTATCTGTACCTGTATACACACATTCAAACAAGTTATTAGAAACAAAATATGGGTGTTCTTTTGCTCCTTTAAATTATTCTTCATTTTGTCTTGTATTCTTATCTTCCACAACTATATTCTTCATCTACTTAGGCACTTTTAACCTAAATCTTCTTGATTTTTCTAAAAGCTATTCAATTTTTTTCACTCTCTTCTCTTTTCTTTCATCTTCTTTATTTAAATCCCTCTTCTTCATATCTTCCTTTTCTCTTACGTTCTCCTCAATAAGAATTTGTTTTCAACATGTTTGCATTTCTAACCAAGTAATTTCATCCTTCTCTGACCTCTATAGGTTGTCCTCTCTCTTGTTCTTATCATTGTTTTATTGTTTCTCTCCATTAGCCATTTAAGTGGAAATTTCAATTTCTTCTTGATCACCACTCTAAATTATTGATGATCCTCTTCTCTCATGTTTCCCATCAATGTTATCAAATTTCCTACATATCTTCTCAAACTCTGTAGTTCTTCTTGCATCCATATCTCTCTTCTTGTTGTCATCTCTTTCTTATTTTCTTCTCATCATTTCCTCTCTTTCTCTTTCCTCTCATGGAATATGAACTCAAAAAATCCCTCTATAATATTCAATTTGTCTTCCTCCATTATCTATATATCTCTTGATAAGTCTTTTTCACCTTGTCACCACTCTAGACCTCACCTAGGCCTCACCTAGTCTTTTGGTGCTCTCTCTTTTCTCTTATTATTTCTCTCTTAGGAATTAATGCCACCTATCTTATATTCTCATTTACCTGATACACCTAGCCTCACTTTGATACCAAATTATGTGGATCATATACTAATTTTACACACTTAACCAAGTTAGTTTAGATAAGAAAATTTAACTTGTATCAACCTTGAAAAATGTACTCTTTTCATTATGTTAGATAACCTCCCAAAAAATAAAAATCCACCTTTTTATGCTCAAAGATACTTGTTCAAGGTTTGAAACATGTTTATCACTGTCTAATATTTCTATCCCAACCAACAAACGGAATGAAATTATAAGATTCAATCAATATGACGACATTTTGCTAAAACTGCCTAATTTGGCTTCTTGAGAACAATGTTGATGGAAGGTTATAACTTAGAGCATTACAAAATGTTCTTGAATAATTTATTAATTTTTTTGAACACCCTTTATCATGGTCTTGGTGTGTACTATTTGTTTTTGACCCAAGTCTCAATGCAAACACTCTTCCTTCCTTATTTACCTTCTAGGCTTATAACACTTCCACCAACCCTATCTCAAGGAAAATTCCAATGTATATTTTTATTTCATGAGTTAATTGAAAAAATTTCCACCTTTCCAAGCACTCACTTGGGAAAACACCTAGTAAATAAAATTTCAGGGATTTTTCTTTTAGAAAATATTGCATAAATTCTTTGTATCAAACCTCAATTATGTCTCTTGATGCATGTTATAGGATTATTTCTAAAATGGTAAGGTCTAATCTCTCTCATAAACCTCCAAACACATAAATATTGGTAAATATGGTATAGGGTAATGTATTTGTAGTTTCTTGAGAATCTTAACTTGGGAGATTGAGTTCTAAACTATCAATTTGTAATTTAACAACAAACCCTAGTAGGGTTTGTCATAGTAAGCCCGAGGATGTAATTTTCTTAAACTCCTTGAAATTTTCCACCATGTCTTCTTAAAAGGGTTGATTATATTACTATATCAACACAATCCCCTCTAAAACTAAAACAAATTTTTTTAACTTAGCAAGAATATGTAAGTTACATTCCACAAAAGTGTTACAAAATTATAAGAAGGACTTCATTCTAAATTTACAACCAACTAATGAATTCTTGTAAGAAATCCATATATATCAACCAACACTATTTCATTCCCTTGATAGTCTTTGAATCATCCTATACAAGAAAATTTTCAACCTACATTTCCATGCACATATTTCGTAGAACCTTAAACATGTTTGCATACAAAACAAATAAATATTCTTCTTCTTTCATTCTCAGTGCTCCAATATGAATTCCCTTGATTGATACATGAGTTTAAAAATAATTACAAGATGGGTTTAAATCCTCTCCCTTGATTTGCAATCACCTATTTCCAATTTAACTCTGGTTTACATGCTTAGTTACCTCATGAAGATGTCATATGGAGTCTTAACTTGTAGAAAGAGGATTAGATGCAACTTTAAGAGATTATTATAACATTTACACCCCAAAAGGAGGGTCCATAAACATAAATTGACTAAAATAACCTAAGACATGCTTAAGACCACACTATTACCACTAAAAAAGACAATAAATCCAAAATTAGATATATAAATTCACTTTTTCAAACTGAGAAAAATAGAGGGAAACCTCCTAATTTGAATTTTTGAACTTCTAGAGATAAAATAACACATGAAATAACAACTGTGAACCTCTAATGACCCATCTAAGATGTACACAAATCAAAATTTGACTAAGTATAACTATACCATCCTCAAGAGTGATGCTTCTGCATCAGATAGTTAATAATATAGAGGGACCCAAGAGAAAGCTTGATATCAGCCACTAAGTCAAGATATTTAGGTGAGATGATTTTGGTTAAGCCCTTAAGGCACCAATAGTTTCAAATCTCCTTATATTAAAAAATTATTTATGTCGTATGGTCGTTACAGCTAATAGATGAAACCTAAATAGTTCCAAATCTATTGCATTGAACTTTGTGGGTAGGCTCGGGGAGTACCTAGTAGAGTGCATGACCCATCAATTGGTATAAGATATTTCCACTTTCATGCGGATGAATCTGACTTATCATCAAATGTGAGGTATTTAGTGTGGAAGATTGTGTTATCCACAGTGATAAATTGGCAGAGAACCCGAAATTCATGAATAATATCAAGGCAACGATGGAGGAGATTTAGGGACTCTGATAGGTGTAGAACTAAGTGGAGTGCATTAGAAAAAACCACTCAAAGAAGAAATTTCTTGTGAGTAGGCATGGTGAGGAGGTGAATAAATTGAAGCACTAGATAGAGAGTTAAGGGTACAATATAAAGAACATGCAAAGGATGTTAGGAGAGCACCAAAATAAGGGTATGTATGGAGGCACATCCAAAGGTTGAGAGGAGAGCATAATAGGAGAAGAACCTATTATAGGAGCACTACCTAAGGAACAGGGTTAAACTGCAGGAGTATCATAGAAATATGTGCAAGTGAAGGAACATCATATGACATTATATGAGAGTATCACACTAGTGAGGAAATATTATTAGGAAGAAAAAAATATGGTCCACAAAGACCATGAGTGTAAAAAGCTATGTACAGAGCCATGAGAGGAGACCATGGTGATGGAGGAGGTAAAGAAGGAATAAAGTGCATGAAATAATGAGAGGTGTAAATAATTTATAGGATATTCATGTGAGAACATCTCAAAGGAACATTAAGTGAGGCATGTTGTAGAGAGTAAAAATGAAGAGATCCTAGAAGAAAGGAGTAGCACATCAGGGTACATGAAGAATCCAAATCCAAGATGAATAAAGAATTAAAAAGACGAGGTCATGCAAAACAAAGGAAGAAACATTGTAGGGGAAGGAGATAAATCCAAGGATATTACGAGAATATGCATGAAAAAGGGCATAATCAGTAAAGAGATCTAGGATGAAATCGAAAGGAGGCATGCATAAGGGTGCACAGGAGAGGAGTGAAATGATGGTTCAAAATAATTATAGGTGAATGTAGAGGAAAAAGTTGAGATTGAGAGAGGACAAGAATGATCTGATCCAGAAGTAGTTTCCCCAAAGGTAACAAATGTAGAGAAACTAAAGATAAATTTTAAAGTGTGTGTGGAAAGAGACACACAAGGAGGAGAAGAGATCGATAGAGATCACAAGGAGTATTCTTGTGGAGAGGATTCAAATGTCTTCCATAAAGTAAAAGGTGAAGGAAGAATAAAGGAGACAAAATAAAGATTTGGCGTAATGAAATTTCCAGAACAAGAGAGGAGAGAGAATAAAGTTCATCAACAAGAGTGTGATCTAACAAAGAATGAAAAGTGAGGGAGATAAGAAGCCCTCAATAAGTCCTTAGGAAATGAGGATGTGGAGGAACAAAATAGTTACATCAGGAGAAACACACAGATGTATGTTGTTACAAGAGGTTGTAGTATCGAAGTGACCAAGAAACATAGAAAATGTGAGTAGTCAAAGCATTATGAAGAGAACTAATGAAGGAAGGGAAAAAAGGAGAAGCATTGTGTAGAAAAAAAGCACAAAAGGAAAGAATCGATGTTGAAGGGAAATAAGGAAAAGAGGAGAAGATGGTAGAAAGGCCATAAGAATACAAGGATAGAAGTATGCATGGATATGCAGAGATGAAAGAAAAATTCCAGCGGTAGATTAGACCATAGAGGAGGACATGAGAAAGAACAAAATCACATGGAGGATGACAAGAGGTAACAAGGAGAGACTTGTGTAGTAGAAGAGTGAGT